>JAUMJJ010000079.1:6170000-7420000 GCA_033556795.1 Tapera naevia | reverse complement strand
AGATGTGGCTCTCCTTGCATTTTTATTGAATTAACTAATTCATAAAATGAAGCTTTGAACTTGTGTAATTGGACTAGTTTGAGAGTTCCCCTGCTGGGGACTTGAGGGGCCGTGAAGCATTTTTGAGTGGCGCTTGGGCCAACAACGCCTGTAGGAGCCATCTTCCCTTCTCTTAGTGGGACTGTTCAGGGACACAGAGTGCCAGTCACTGTGCGAGGGAGTCAGGGGCATGTTATGTCTTCCTCCCTTGAAAATGGAATTTCATCAAAATGCAAGCTACATGAGAATGCCCTGTGGCACCCTTTGTCTGTTTACGTCCTCTCGCTTTTTCCTGAGTGTTTTAAAGTGAGCTCCTTTCTGAGGTATTGGACAGTTTCATCATAGGTTTTATGTACAACCCACAAGGTTTGTTGCCCAGCAGCCAAGGCTCATGGCAAGTCTAGGATCTGTGCATCTCTGCTCAGTGGCAAGTCAGGTTCCAATTGCAGAAGATACTCTTGCATTTTCGTGGGTGATGCACATGTGATAGTGCAGTATGGCAGCCCCACAGAATCAGAGTGAAGAACTTCTAGCTTTGAAGACCACTGAGGAGCTCCATACGCAATCCTACAGATGATGCAGCTGAAGAGGGAATGGTTGCAAATGTTATCAGTGTAGTGAAACTTGTGGCATCATTCAATTAATCTATTGAATTCTCTTGACTGAAATTTGAATGATCACAGGATTTTTAGATGAGCTGGGTTAATAGCATCACCTAAATGCTGCAGTTTTGATCTTGCAGTGAAGGCCGTTGGATGGGAGTTCTTCATATTGTCATAACTCAGCCTCAGAAGCAAAATTCTTCTTTCCCTATCCCCTTTTACTTCAGCAACATAGTGTTTCTGTGTTTTCGTGAAGTGCATGCAGAGTCCTTGTATTGGCTGTTAAACCAAGGTCAGAATTAACTTCTTGTTTATAGTTAAAAAGCTAGACCTGTGCTGTGGTGCTTGAAGTTGTCCAACTCCTTAAGAGTTAGTACAGAAAGGTAAATCTTATCTTGAGTCATAAGCCAAGATAATTTAGTTGGTAGGTTAGACATAACCGCTAAAGGTAACTTTACTTTCAGGTGACTGATACTGGCTGTGGCGATGACTTTACAGCAGCTACTGTGTTTCAGTCGCAGTGGTACTGCCTTCTGCTTCACGAACGCCCAAATGCACATTCAAAATTTTAGAAAGAGACCCCCCCCCCGCGCAACCTATGCAAGCCTCAGCCAGGCTAGCCTTTTTAATGTTTACTCCTTCTGTGTTAGAGCCAGAAGATAGAGCAATGTGCATGAAGGATACTCTGGGTTAGTTTTTCTGGTTTGTTTATTCTTCAAACCAGACAGTGCTTGCAGGAACTGGGAAGTCTGAAGACAAGAGTTTGCAGTTAAGTGTAGTCTGTTTTATTAATCTAGTTGGTGTTGTTGAAAGAAAACAGCAGAACTCTGGATTTTAATTTAAGTATCACCAGGCAGTTGTAAATTAACAGGAATGTGGCAGTCTGTGGCTGCAAAAAAAAAACAGTGACAACACTTCACTGATACAAAGATTGAGTGAAAATGGGCAAGTTGCCTTCCTTAACTTCTGTCTTCCTTCCACAGTCTCTCCACCTGCAAGTCCTGCATGGCCTGGTCAGGTACTTCTCTGCACTATTTTACCACACTGTAATTCAGCTGTCCCTGTCCTCATGACATAGTTGAGGCGCTGCTGCTTCCACGGTCATTCTGCTTCAACAAGGGCTGGAAGCAAATCATGCTCTTTTTCTCCTTGATAGCAGCATTTTTCCCTCTCTCCAGCCAAGTACCAGAGCAGAGCTGCAGTACAGAGGTATCAGTAAGTGCCAGGATTATATTATGCTGATGGCGTGTTGTGATGCTTCTCTGATAACATTTGATTCCTTCACAACTGAGACAGAAGTTATTGTGGGCAGGATTTGGTACATTCTATATTCTTCTTTATGCCATAGCCTGTGTATTTAAGGAAGCTGTGCAAAATTGTGCATAGCATTGTCCTTTTTAAGGACCAGATAGGCATTATTCCCAGCTTGTGTTCTAAAAAGTTTCTCTTGTGTTTGTTTTCAGTGACTGAGGTGCTGACAAGTTTTGACTTCTTCATCCTCATAAACATGAGTGAAGTTCAGGCTATGGTAGAATTCTCCGTGGAGCTCCACAAATTCTTCAATGTGGATTTGTTTCAAAGAGGGTAGGTAGTGTGTTCTTTCAGACTTTACTGTGGTGGATGGCTGATGTTTTAAAGACCTTAGCGGGTACTGTCATGTAGCATTGCTTCATGTATTATTAACTATTTGTATAGTCATTTGAAAAAATTTTATTCCTCATTGGAAAGGCTTATGCTTTCTCAAATTAAATAGTTAAATAATTTGGCCAAAAATTTAAGTTGTAATAAAATATTTTTTGTCTAATTGCAGAAAAGGAAAGGTCTGTAGATTTGGAGGGTACATTGTATTCTCATCCAGGCCTTTACTCTTTCATATCTTAACTTTTGTAATCACTTTTGTTTGAAATATGATAGATGTTTCTCTTGAATCTTAAAAATCTTTCTACCCTAATTAACTTACTCAATTTATGGATTTAGCAGTGGAGAACACTAGCTTCTTCCCTCTTTACACTATGCTGTCCCTCCACAGTTACAGAAGACTCCATACTACCTCATTAGACTCTCCTGACCTCTTCTTACTCCACCTGGTCTCAGTGAAAGGCTTTTTCACATTCTTTTTGTTTGATATCACTTCGTTGTCCTCAGATTACTTTCTAAGGTCCTCCTTGGCCATGGCAGTTTTCAAGTTACTAATGATTATTGGTCATCTAGCATTGTGGTACATTGCCCTTCTATCAATCTTCTAACATATTACAGTAAAAATACTTGCCAGTGTTGTAGTTCTTATGACATTTGTTTTAGATAAATCTGGTTCAGGCTGTGTGAGTGTTTGCAGACAAGGCACGTATATCAGTGTTGATTCACGATTTCGTTATTTTCCAAGACATTGTAGAATAACGTTCCTTAGAAACATTTTATTAATAAGAAAATACATTCTTGGTTTTAACCTCGTTATAATTCAAGGTAGGTGAGGGGATTATTGGTTTTGGCAGAGTTGGAGGGGTGGCAGGTGCTGTTTGACAGGGTGAGTTGATGAAGGTAAAGTAATGGGATAATTATATTGCTTTGGGATACTTATTGTCCCTGCACCTTGTATTAACCCTCTGAGGTTAATATTTTGTGAAAGAGTGATACGAAAAACAGGTAGAATTGGAGAGGAGCTTAGGAGAAAGAGGCATAGAATACTGTTATAAAATATGTTTTGGCTAGATAGCCTCTGCTTTTGCCATGTTACTGTTAGTTTTCATCTATATTTTGTTAAAGCTAGCTTTTCTCTGAATTTGACTTGAAGCTCATGCTGACAGAATTTATGACCCGTTCTGGCTGCTATCATTTGCAGTCAAAGTGTATGCAACAAACTTTAGGGAAAATTGTGATTTTATTCTTTTGAAGAGGAGGATTAAGGAAAGCTTAAGAGGTCTGGGAAAACGCTGAGAGTATTCTGATTACTTTAACAAAAAAGGCAGTCTGTTGAACTGTTGCCTCTTTTAGTCTTTTAAATTGATGGGGAAGGAAAGGGTAGAATATGGCAGCATGTTAACTCTAATAGAGAAGAGCCTGAAGCGAAGAAATTCTTATGGTTGTTTTAACCATACAATTCAAATGATTTCTCAGAATGGTGGTTAAGAAGCAAAGCACAGCGTTATAATTACCAATGCTCTACTTGGCATGTTTCTTTCTAGCTTATTCCTTAAAAAGCAGTAAATGCACAGAGCAAGTTCAGATAGGTGGAATGCTGACATAATAAGAAAAGTGACGTGAGTAGGTACTAGCTCTCTCGCTTCAAGTTGAACCTTTAACGCTGGGCACTTTCCCTTAGAAAACAGTGCTGGGAAGGAGAGGGAGCTTTCAGATTAATTCTAAAAACTGAATAATGTGACTGTTGCAATGATTTCTGTCCATTTGGATAAGTTCTAGTATTTTTCTAGAGAAAAATGCTTGGTATTTATTGGAGACAAGATGCAATATTTACATTGCTGATAGAGCTATTGGATGATGGGTTGAATCAGCAGAAAAGGAAATCTTTAGTTTCATTGTTAGCCTCCTACTTTTGAGCTGCAGCTGTGTTAAGCATGTTTTTTCTCTCCAGACGTCAGGTATAGAATTGATTGTATTCTTTGTTTGTTCAGGATTGTGTGCATTCCACCCTACCCGCTTAGCATGCCTGTTTCATGGTGTTGGAAGTGTAATGAGCTTCTGAATTTTAAAATAAGATATTGATTATTGCAAGTAGTCGGGTCAAGCCGTTCAAGCTCCTTTTTAAAACTTAGTAGATTTTTATCAGAACTATTTGGATGGAGAGTAAGTCCCGTTTCTCACTCTTTGATTACTGGAGATATAAAATCCAGCCTGATTTTCCTTCTGATCAATTTTTAGTTGTTTGCTTTTCCTATCATTTTTGTCCTACGTTTCAAATTACTTCATCAGTCTGAGTGTTCAGCCTGATGTTTTTTTAAATGTCAGTCTTTTGTCTCTTTTATTAAATATGAACTGAATCAGTTCGGTCATTTAAATTCGTGGCACATTCCCCACCTCCCTTTCTGTAGAGTCCCCGATATCCAGTCAAAACCATTATTATCTCTTCATGGTTTTATAACTATTTGAAGAAATCTACCGGCTATTTCATCCAACTGTAGCATGTTTTCTTGGGTCTATATCTGTAAGTGACACTATTGCCAGAGGCACTAATGGCTATATTTATATAAACAATTAATTTGGTACTTCAGGAATGAATTACTAGATGCAGAGTTGACTTCGCTGTATCTGTGTGGTTCCAGACTGATTTCAGACTAGATTTTATCTCGTCCTCTGGACCAGATGTTTTGTATCGTGAGTGTATTTTGAAGTTGTTCATACCAGTAATTGGTACAGACCTTTTTGTCCCCTGGGGGTAGAGATGCCTTTTGTGTCACGTAGATCAAAACCTGTGTTTTTTTAGCTTTCCTCAGGAGAGTTCTATGTTATATACATGGAGTGCTCTCAGTGAACTGAACCAGCATGCAGCAAACTGGGATCATTGGGGAAAGAGCCTCAAAACCATTCTGCAAATCTCAATCAACCAGTTGTACAGACTTGGCCAAATTTTCTCATAGTATTTCACTCAAGATGAAATTTACCTGAAGGGTCCTGTAACACACTTGCTGTTGTAACGAAGTTATTCTCCCGCTGATCCTTTAAAGCAGACTCTTCGTTTTCTTTGCTTTTAGAGAACTGTTACTATTCTAAGGGAGGATATATACACAGAGCAGACACTGCATTCTAATACAGGAGACTTGTCTGTATATGTAGCGCCCTGCTGCTCATCTGGTTAAAAAAGATTGTACCTCCGTCTGTGATAGGTCTGGTGTTTTAGCTTCTTCTGCAAGTTGCACTGTATCTGTAAGTTGCAGGGTTGTGTAGTGTATAGCTGAAGAGCAGTGGAGTATCCTTATCTAATACATATTATATTTTCTTGTAACTCTGTGCCACTTGGTTAGAACCCAACTTGCTCCACGTAGCTCTGTTGCTTTATTTTTTAATCTATTGTTACATTCAAATAAGACTTCAGATAATTTTCTTTTTAAACTAATGAGATGTGATCGTGGGAATTTTTGTCCAAACAGTGATTGATGTGTGAGGTTGTTGGGTGATAAAATGAATAAAAGAAATGTAATTGTTTGGGACACCTGAGAATGATGGTCTAAGATTGCAAGAATTCAGGCTATTTTGTCATTTTCGCTTATAAAAGCTCTAGTTTGATTTGTGCTCGGTGGTCCTGACCTTTTCTAAATAGAAAGGGAAACACAACATAGCTTGAGTGAGATGTGGACTGCAGAAATGGAGAACTTGAGTGAAAAACTGGATGTTTGGGCTCAAAGAGTTGTGTTCAGTGGTGCAAAGTCCAGGTTGCAACTGATGACGAATGGCATTCCTCACAGATTGATACTGGGTCAGTACTGTTCAAGTGTTCTGATTCACAGCCTAGAGTGCTTTCTCAGCAAGTTGTTGAATAATAAATTGCAGGGAATAGCTAGGTATCCTGGAGAACAAAGCTGCTCTTTGGGAGGATCTAGCCAAACTGGAAAAATGGGCTGATAGGAACCTCATCAAGTTAAGGGTAAAGGCAAGGTCCTCCAGGTGTGTTTGAATAACCCCAAAAGTCACTGTAGGCTGAGGACCAACTGGCTAGAAAAGAGCTTTGCAGAACAGGTGCCTGAGGGTCCTGGTGTACAAGGGGTTAAACATGAACCAGCAGGGTGTTTTGGCAAAAGAAGACCAATTGCATAAGGAGCTGCAATAGCTGCAGTGTAACAGCACCCATGCTTTGGAAAAGCCAGGTCTCCCGCCTTTCCATGTTACGCTGCCTGACTCCTAACAGTGCCTTAGCAACGATGTCAAGCTGTATTTCTCACTTACTCGGTTTTCAAACTGGGATACTTCTCTTTCCATAATGATTTCCCTCTTTGAAAAATCTGCAATGTAGATGCTCAATATGTTTATATTTTTGCAAAAAAATGTCTCATAGGCTTGAGATCTCATAAGGTGTACGGGTTTTGTCTGTGATGAGAGTCACTGACCGTAATCTGGGATTTTTGGGCATGCATGATGAGCTTAATATTACTGTCTTTGCTGGAAATGGGGAGAAGTGATTCTTTTCAGTTTGCTCAGTGTCTTTGTGCAGAAGCTGTTTACTGAAATAATTTTTTGCCACACTGTTGAATACTGCGTCTGTGTCACTGTGCTTCCCTATTTATATTTCCATTCATGTGTTGTCTCTTATTTTTCTGTAAGTCCTTTAGCATCGGGACTCTTCTTTGTTTGCACAACAGACAGCTAGTTAATTTATCAGGTTTATTGCTGAAAGGCTTATTCTACCTGCTTATAATAATCATTAATAAGAATAACCTTTTGTCAACCTGCTTGTTCCAGGTGATTGAAATGAAAATCAGTTTTGAACATAGATAAGATGACAGTATTCTCTTGAAACATTTTTGTATGCTCTTAGGGCATCACTTTCTTGGTTTTTCCTAGTGGCGATGTTGTTGATTCTAGATGGAGGGTTAGAATAAATGGTGCCCTGGTAATGGGATTTCGACCTGTCTTTTCCTGATGTTTAGAGGTTTGGGCAGGTAGGAGGTTGTGGGACACCAGTGGCAATTTTAGCAGTGTTTGAAAGGCCGTGTGGGATGTTTACTTGTAACATTTCATGCTCTGCCTCCTGCCACCACCTCCTGATGATCGAGAATGTTACTTAAAATGCTATTCTTCACAGACATTGTTACTGTAAGAGAAAAATGTCTCTTACTCATTTTTCTGCTGCTGTCTGTTGATGCTTTCCGTTCGCGTTTACATTCGTGTTTCGTATGTGCCAGCATCCTGAACTGAGATAGAAATATATTGAGCATTTCTGAGTGCAAGCAAATGGTTATTAAAAGTGCTGCAAGGTCTGCTTTGCAAACAGCTTTAGTCTACGATTTCCCTATCTCTGAGCATTCCTATAATCTCAATGCTAAATGACTATTTGGCGCTAATCATTTGTTATTTTATCAGTATATGCATGCACACACAACTGGCCAAAGCTGAATTTAGATGATTTTCAATAGTAATGTCTCTACGTCTGTCCTTTGTGGGTTTGTGGTTTTTTTGGTAATTGTTTTCTTTGTGAAATAGAGTATCTGCTGTTTCATTGTGGGCTCCAGAAACAGAACTTGGTTATTTCAGCTAAATTTAAGTTTGTTTTTAACCCAAGTAGGCTGTGAATGGTGCAAGTAAAATAAAGTATTAGCACTAACTCTTTGTTATGGCTGCAAGTTTACATTTGTGCTCAGAGTGTCAAGTTATCCATTATTTGACTTTGGTTTAGGTTAAAAGATTTTTGCAAAAGTGCATGAAGAGTTTACATTAGTAATGTAAGTCTACCACACTTTTAAAAGTTTTCGCTTAATAAATACTGGTTAACATATGCAAGAAGACTATTAAATACTTTCCACAGAATAGATTTTAGTGGATTCTAACAAAATACATTTTTGGAGGTGAATCATATCTGAAATTAGGTTATTGGTAGGATTTCTAGCACTAAGTTGTCTGTGAACTGAAATGCAATTGAAAGTCACAGGAATTTAAGCTTCAGAGACATCTGGAAATTTAGCCTTATGACATTCTTTTGTTCCATAGATTAGTGTTTTCCCAAGTGCAGATACTTACTGATGTGTCTAAGCAGCACTGGCATTTTGTGCTTCTTTGTATGTGGTCGTGTAATGTAGCACAAAAGAAAATGCACTGAATCAGAGCATGAATTTTAATGAGTCTTCCTATGATTACACAGTAATTTCATGAGAAATAATGCAATATATGAAAATCTGTATTTTTTTCTGGATCCAGTGAATTGTCTACATTAGTTTTAGATTTATTAACAGGAAATTTGAAGACTACACCTTTAGTAGGACCACTTTTCTTTCTTCTGGCTACATCAGGAATGAAAATGTTTTGTCCTCAAATAAAGCAATAGCCTCTGATATTGTTTTGTGTAGTTAGCACATGATCAAACAACAAACTCTCACTTGTTTGGTTTTCTTTTTAGTTCGTACAGCCCAGTTATACTTTCACTTTCAAACTGCATTTCTACATGACATATCTTTCTGGAAATTAGGATTGTGAATTGTCTTCTGACATGTAGCTTATCTTCTGAAGTATCATACTGTGATCTTTGCTTAATGTAATACAGTCTTTACAAAGGGAAAGAAAGCTGTCAAATTTGTCTAACCAACAGTTGCAAGATGAGCTCTGTTTTTCAGCTTACGGTTTTACAATACTAGAAATAGCAGTAATACGTGTTTAAGATTTGGAGGGCTGGCCTGTAAAATCAAGGGAATAGTCTGTCCAGGAAAAATAATGCAAATACCCTTCTGTTGATTTTATTTTTGTTTTTCAAGAGTGGATTAGTTTCTGATTCTAATTCAACACAGGTCCTGTTTGCCCTACAGCAAGAAGAGGTAAGACTGGCAGTGGGTAGTGGGAAAGTTATATTTTAAGTTGGCATTGCGTCAGAAGTTGGAAGTTAATATCATCAAACATCCCGTTAGCTCTTCTGATGCAGGATATCTAAGACACCAATGACATAATCTGGTCACAGTATCACACAGTATCACAGTGTTACAAGGTTGGAAAGGACCTCTGAGATCATCAAGTCCAACCTACAACCCTACACTAACACCAACACTAACACCAACCATCATCTAAACCATGGCACTCAGTGCCTCATCCAGTCTCCCCTTAAACACCTCCAGGGTCAGTGACTCCACCACCTCCCTGGGCAGCGCATTCCAATGGCCAATCACCCTTTCAGTGAAGAACTTTTTCCTCACATCAAGCCTAAACTTTCCCTGATGAAGCTTAAGCCCGTGCCCTCTAGTTCTGCCACTGGCCAAAAAAAAAGTCCTAAAAGTCCTTTGGTCCCTAAAAGCGGTAACAGTTTGAAGAGCCATGTGATGGTACTTCAGAATCCTGTCTTTTAAAATAAAAAGCCTTCTATTTGTTGAGAATAGGAGTTGGAAAAATAAGTGCAAAATTGAGCAATCTGAGAAATTAAGGCTTTTGAAGTATACTCTGCCTTTCCTGAGTGGAACTGAAGATGTGGGGAGGTTTTACTGCTTGTCTTCAGATATCTGAGTACAACACCTGTGTTGGGAGACTTCCAGCCACACAGGGAAGTTTATCTAGGTGTCGCCTGGAGTGACTGTAAATTTGGCTTTTATTCTGAAGCCTAGAGAATCCTCTCCCCTCTCTCCATGTTAATTCCGAGGAGACTAGCCACCAGTTTTAGGAACTAAATCAGATGCCTGAAGCTATCTGTTTTAGGTATGTATTCTGATATGTAAAGCTGACTGTACAGGTGCTTGTTTCTTCAGTCATTATTCATGGAGACAAAGCTAGCAGATGATAATTGTAGTTGTCCTCAAGGTATGTTTTGTAAAAACTTAGGTGTGTTGGGTTTTTATTGGGGTTTTTCCCCCATATAGATTCAAAAATATACCTTAATTTTTGTCAGGTGTTGATGAGTACTCATTGCATATTCTCGACTTCCAGGTATTGGGTACAAATTTCAAATCACCTGAACTTTGTTCAGATTTTAGCTCTTAGATCCATGTGATGCTTTTGGAAATTTTAAGCATCCTAATTGTTGCAATTGTAATTGTTATTTTGCAATTGACAATATTTTGTCAATTCAGCATTAAAGCTGTCTAATGACATCCCATACCCTTCAGGCATTGAATTCGACAAAATTCTTTTTTTTAAGAATGAAAAAATGAAGAGCTCAGATGTGTACTTATTCTGTCACAACACTGTGATAGGTGCAGCTGTTTTGAGTGACGCCAAGGTTATATGTAATTGTGATATGCCTTACATCATTTATCCTCAAAGGAGGACAGTATTTGTGGGGATCTCTGTAAGACCAGGTACTGTTTCAGGTTGCAAAGTAAACATTGTGTATCAGCATGCCTTGCCATGAAGACTGTAAAAAGAAACATGATGAGTGAGTTTAGTTAGTGAGGAGGAAGTAAATGACAGTGTAAGACACTATTGAGTATAAGAGAATTTTCTCTGGAGAAGGCCCATCTTATTAATCTGTAGAGCAATATAGCTGTTTTGTGTGTGTAGCGGGAAGGTTGGGAGTAGGTGTTAGTTGAAGACATCAGAATAATGGTTTCTTGAGTATATGCCTTCTCTTTCTAAATCTGAATTTTACTGAGTTCAGAATTCTGGAATGGGTGTGACAGCAGTAGCAGTTTTAACTTCGCATAAAATACGTCTTAGTTATTAAAATTGGTAATAATAATTGACTTTTTCATGGGTTAGCACTCTTTGGTGCGTATCCATCGTTTGGTGCATATCATCGTTACGCATACCTGTGTCTGTAATCACAAACAGCACTTTACTGGGTCATTGCATACTTTGGAGAGCCTGTAGCCTTATCTGGATGTGGAACCAGGCTTAGTTCCACACTAGACTCAGATTTGCTGCCTCCACTTAGTCAGGTGCTCTCTTCAAAATAGCTTCCTCTTTCAGTCCTTAAGCCTCCTCCTGCTGATTTCTGTACTCCATATAAAATAATTTCTCAGACTTCGGATTTTTTTTTTTTACCTTATTTCATCCCCTTCCACTTGTCCTCTCTTTCCCAAATTCTGACTCCTGTTGACAGTGGGGAGAGAAGCTCAAGACACCTCCAGAGGGTTAGGGGCACTGGAGCATCATGTTTGTGCTTATCCATATATAACTTAATTTGTTTCTTTGCAAAGTTTTGATATTGCTTTAAAAATGTTTCTTGATTCTCAAAAAAGATGATGGATACCCTACATTAAATGACCTCTGCTGCTACTCATTGTGTATTTTCATCTGTTTTTAGTGCAAGAACCATTTTCCAGGCTATTTGAGGTGATCAGACTGGAGGGGAAATAAAAAGGTGTATTTTTCACCTGTGCCAGTTTCTTTGCTATGAATAGTTGTGTGACTGCCTGAACACTGGTTTTGGTGGAGGGAGAGGGTGAGAAAGTACATCCAGCATGGCCGATTGTTTGGACCATGAACTTTTGAACATGTTGTGAAACAGCCTTCTTCTTTATGGATTTATACTATGTCTTGAGCCAGTACAACTGCCTGTGTCTACCAAAAGTTGTGATATGCATATGATTCTGATTTTGCCAGTTTATCTCCCATTCTGTCAGTGCTGGTGCAGAAGGAGTTTTCTCTGACTTCTGTCACCAGCTGGCTTTTGGATTGGTGTAACTAATACTGGACCACATCACAGAATCATTGAATGGTTTGAGTTGGAAGGGTCCTTAAAGATCATCCATTTCCAACCTTCCTTGCAATGGGCAGAGACACCTCCCACTGGATCAGGTTGTTCAGAGCCCCATCCAGCCTGGCCTTGAACACCTCCAGGGATGGGGCATCCATGACTTCTCTGGGCAACCTGTGCCAGTGCCTCATCACCCTCAACTGTAAAAAAATTTCTGAGAAAAATGTCTGTAAAAGTTCCAACTTCCGTGATAGGAAGTCATCTCTTGAATGCGAGAAGCCGCTATGTCAGAATGATCTGCTGAGTGTGAACAGCCCAGAGGTTACTGTGTTGTGAAAAAAAACCTCTGTTTGAACTTCTGCATTTGTCTCAGTTGGCATCTCTGCCCTTAGGATACAGAGTTATGATGAACGTCAAGGTATGTCAATTCTAATTTCCCTAAGCTCTCATGCAGAGACACTGAGCTTGCCTGGTAATGCCAGTGTGCAGAATTTCCACCTTCCTTGCTGCCACTGCAGCGCACTGCTCTGTCGCTTGTGCTGGCTGAGCTGCTGCAGCAACTTGCTGTAAGTCAGGCTGCTGAACTGGTCCAGTTTGCAGCATTGCTCTGCAAGTGTGATTGAGGAGGGGGCAAAATATTGCAGAAGAGAGGCAAGAGTGAGTGTCCGGGAGAACAGGGTAGAGGAAAAGGAGAAACCCGAACTCCTTAACCTTTAACCTTGGCTTCATGCAAAAATCTTGTGAAAATACAGTTTAATTTTCAAGACGTTATTCTTGGCATTTCCTTACTATAAGGAGGAGCAGGATTTCCCAGATACCAGCTTGCATGAGCAGTTAAGAGAAGGGTTCAGACAACTGCAGAAGACAGAGGGACCCATCCCTGATATTTGCTGAGGGAAGGGCCCTAATCACCCCCTGAATGCTGAGTCCCTTTCTGTAGGTCAGCTCTGAAAGGAGGAAGAGATGATATAAAGGTGAGTTTGCAGACATCCAGAGCAGCAGAGACTCCCCCCAGCTTCCAGCTCCCCAATTAGAACTTGGATTCTTCTTCACTCATTTTTGTAGATCCCTGCTTACGGGGAGCAAGTGGCAGTAGCTCTGCCTCATATGGGGAACACAAGGATTCAGATACCAGTGCCCATGGAAAGATTGAGGCTCCTAAGTGCACATAACGCAGTAAATCATAATACCACCTTGATGATCACCTCTGTGCTTCTATCCTGTTACTGTGGTTAATGCTTCTTGTATGCACTTTTTCCCTTTCCCCGTCATAATGTTCTGCCCTTCTCAGTGTTCATCTTGCAGTCATTTTGTGTGCCTTCCCTTCAGCACTCTTTGTTTCCTAGCTTTCCTGAACACATTCCTACAAACAATGTATTTCAAATTGTTTTGGATACTGTCTGAACTTTTCTACAAAGCTCATTACATTTTTTTCTCAAAATAAAAGCTTTTGACAAAATGTCAACTTTAGAAAAATTTTTTTTTGTTTTGTTTGCTTGTTTAATTTTTAGACTTGTTGAACAGGGTCAGTGGGCAATGTATGTCTTTGGGCTATCCAGCTTGTGGAACCTGGTAGGAGGAAAAGGGGTTGGCTATTTAGTCTTGTTTGTGCCCATGTAATTTGTTTAGTTTATTTAAACTGGTATCAGAACATTAACTCTTGTGAGTTTGGATTTTTGACTAAGGGTATATTTGCGTACTGCGTGGGATAGATGTAAAGAAAGTGAAGATATTTTTGCTGTAGGAGGTGGCTCTGAGGTGGCGAGAATGAAAAGGCTATGCAAGAACAGCGATTTTTTCATTTTCAGGAGGGGGTAAGAAGTGATGTGTTTGGGAATCTCTTGATTTCAGATCTTGAATGCTCACCTTACTCATGAGCTTTTAGGATCATCTTAATAAGAATGTGAATTTTGAGTTTAGGGAAACAGATCTTGACTTCTACTGCTAACTTTTCATAGGTTGCTTCTAATATTGTTTTGATAATATCCTCTGAGCTTATTCCTTAAGAATTACAGTAATAATGAATACATAAGTACAATACACCATGAGCAGACCTGCTTCTCAGTCTTTTCAGAGTTGAAACTCTTGAAGTCGAGGGAAAAAATAATTTATAAGAAGTAGCAGTAAAATTTCATGTTCTTTCTGAGTGTGGAGTCCTACGTGCAGCTCAAACTGATCTAAGCCCATGTCGTGTCACTGAAGAGGATGATACCACTTTTACCCCTGGCTGTCTAGTGCTGCCTTCCGTAATCTCCTACTGGATTCTTATTTTCTCTTTTTAAGTGGATGAGCATGTTGATCTGATTTAATTGCCACACAGTTGCTGCAACATCAAAACTTGCTTCATGAGGGACAAAAACATATAGAAGGGGTTTTGGACTGCAAAGTGTTCCTACTGGTAGCAGCACTGTCTTAAGATGACTTAAGTGAATCACGAAACGGTGTGTTGCTTGAAGGAAAAAAGAAATAGATGCTTCTTATTCTGAAACACTTTTTCTTTCTCAGTATCCTAATAACATCTCAGAGCAGGATGTTGTATTTGAAACTATGGTGATCCAATTTAAAAAATTGAGCTAGAGAAGCTAATGTGACTTCCTTGGATGACGTAGGTTTCTACAAGAGAAAAGATGAAGATGTTGATAAAGGATAAGAGTAGTGACCTTTATTTGATCTTACCTAAGGCACAGCAGTTCACATGGGATGTTTTGTCCTGATGTTTTGCAACAGTTTTCATTGTGGTACCTGAACTTCCACTCTGGTTAAATGTGTGATGTATTTGCTGTTAAAACAGAGATGGCCTTTTAGTAAAACAAGCTGCAAAGTGAATTGAAAGGCTTGTGTACTTGATTACTGGCAGATGAGAGGAACAGAATTGCACAGCTGCAAAACTTAAAAAAATTCAAAGATCAGTAAATGCCAGAAAATGAGTTGTCAGACTTATCTTCTGGTTGCCCATCTGTTGTGTTTGATAAATCTTGTTTTGAAAAATAACTTGTTATGATGTGTCTGAGGAAAAACTGCTGCCTGTTTGCAAGGGGTGGGACTTTGAAAAATCATGACCCTGGTTTCTAGGAAAAACCCACATCCCATATGTTTGTCCCCCAGAAAACTGGAACGCTCAGGCCACTCAGTGTTTGTACACTTGTTTTATACCATTTATGCTTTATCAAAAAGTCAAATGAAAACTAATTTCAAGCTAAATAAATAGAATTAGAAAGTTGTCATAGAAGGAAATATGGGAAATCATTAACCGTGCATATGAGCTTCATAGAGCTATTATAATTTAACGATACAAGGTGATTTAGTATGATTTCCCTCTTGTTGCCTTCAGTAGTAACAGGAAATAAAAGAGGAACTCAAATTATAAACATAGACTAAAATAAGTTAAGATTTATTTGATTGAATAAGGGCGAATCTAGTAGTGTATTTTTATATGGCTCTTTAAAAAGGCAATACTTATTTGAGTATATTCCTCTTTCAAGTTTTTAAATAAATGTTCGTAACCACTGCAGGAATTCTGCCAGAGTGTGTTTGTGGTAAGAACATGGGGAAATGGCTTTTGTAATAGTAAGGTAAAGTACCCGGCTGCATTTCCTTTCTGCTCTCTCCTGTCTTAATGTACTTAATCCTGTTTCATAACAAGCTGCTGTGACTTACTTGAGGTATTAGTCTCCCAAATAGTTCTCATCAAAATTTTGGTGCCATAACTATTACATTGTCAGAAGTAATGTGTGCCATAAGCACACAAGGTACATTTAAGAAGTAATTCACTTTCAAGAAAACTTGCTTTTAAATAAATGGGAAGCAACTATTTCCCATAAGTTTGCCCTTTGTTTTGTTTGTCTTAATAAAAAGGTTAGTCAGCTGGAAAATATCTGGGGTTTTCGTAGAAAGGATTGGTGAAAAGGTCTTAAAGTATTTTTTGCACAATACTTTTCCTGCTGCTCGGTATCTGAATAAGAATTTGTTAAATTATATAAACCTCACAATTATAGCAGAGCATAATCTCATATTGGTTAGTATTAGAAGTACTTATTACAAAGTGATTGAAAAATAAGAACCTTTTTGTGTATTCTGTTCCAGTATTAAATAATTCCCTGTCTAGATAAGCCCTGTAACGAGGTTGTGGCCATGTGGTAGTCTCTGGGCCCCGAGTGGGTTTGGTAGGATTAAATTTTTATAGATGACTCTGCATTTCTCCTGGTAGGGAAGATTAAGGAATAAGTCTAACCCATTCTTTTCTTACATTTGTCATTTGAGAATCAGCAGTTCATTGCCTGTGCTCTCTTCTGTATATTTTTATATTCTTTTGCTTCTATATTTTTTATTTCTATTTCCTTATACCTTATTTTATGCCCTTTCTTGTTTTCCTCATTGCCTCTTTTTTTGTGTGCCTTTGCCTGGATCACCTTTTTGCAGAATTATGCAACTTACGAGGTTTCCATAAAATTCTGACCAATTTGTGGTAATATTTAAAATAGAGTGTTTGTCTTCCAAGGTAATCTGAAATGCCTTAAACATCAGAAGCATACTCAGAGTGCCTTAAAAAGCGCATTTATGCTGGCATTTGTCACTGTGGACTTGTGACTGGTTGAACAAAATGCTAAATATTTTTACTGCTTTAAGATGGATTTTTATAAATCTATGAAAGAGCAATGAAGGGTCTCTGCAGTAGCGAGAGGCGTAGCTTGTAGGACAGAGGGGTATTGAACAGAAGTAAAAGAACGTCCTCTCTTGTTGTTGGATTCTTCCAGTATTTTGCTGACTCAGCCTCTCACTGCAGCAGGAGTTTCTGTTTGTGCAGGTTGGCTTCTGTGGGAAGAGGTGTGACCTGTAGGAGGTCTGTAGAAGATGCAGTGCTGCCAGGGTCAGTCTGATGCAACTATTGCAATGGCATTGCTGCCTCCAGAGCTGCCTGTTTGTCGGGAGGCTCACTCCTCTGTCCATTTTTCTCACATCTTCTCATTTCAGTGCCACATTCCATATTTACAAAGTAATGCTGCATCCCCAGTTCCATTTCCCTATGTGCCAAAAGAAAAATGCATATTCAGGGTCACAGCTGTTCCTTTGTTTGGTAAACTGATAAATTTAGCAGCTGCCCTGCAGGTGACTCAATGTGCATGTGAATTTTGTAGTCTACGATGCTCAATGTGACTGAGCATTTAAGCGTGCAGTGCGTGCACTGGGGTTCAACAAATAGGAAAGGTTGGACTCTGCCACATGTGCTTCTGCCTTTCCTCTGCCTGCCAAGGGGAACTGCCAAGTTTTACCTCAATTATCAATTGTATTATGAAGGTTTTTCAGGATGTACGTTTCCCTTGGAATGTAATTTAGCTGGCAAACTAAGTGTTTTTTTCAAGTAAATGCTCACACAGCTAAGTCTGTAAAAGCACATATGCCTTTTATGCATTAGGTATTTTTTTTTTAATAATAGTTGTGCTTTTATGACTGCATGTGCACACATTGCTGCCTGTGGTACCATGTGAGAGCACTAAAAATTTGAATAAGCATTACTTCCTACATTTCCTTTTTATGCGCATGTAAGTGATGATGCTAGAGAAAAAACAAAAAAAGTCAATTTTCCTGTATGGGAAGGTGTTTTCTGGCACACATAAGATTTTGAATCTTCAAGATTTTAATGCAGCCCATTTAATCTTTCATACAGGATGGGCAGTAGAGGTCTCCTCTGCCTGCAGGAGAGCAGTAATTGTAGCAACCTTTTCCAGAAGACATTTTTCTACAAGGTCTGTAGTAAGGACACTGAGGTCCAGATTTCCTGGAACCTTTTAATAGCATAGTTATGGATTTACATATGAGTGTATTGAGGACCAAATGAGATAAATGGACATAAGCAAGCTCATGCATTTATTTACTGAAGAAAGACTGCATAGACTGCGATTGGCAGAAGTCTCTTGGATATTTATAAGCTCTCCATTGGTGACTTTGGCTTTACTTGTGTATGCTGTCTCAGTAAACATCTCAGATGCTTAGGGTAACTTGCACATTGTGAAACAAATGCAAAGGTACCTCTTGGGAGACGGATGTAGAACTGTTTCAGGACAAAGCTTTGAAGTAGTACAACCAGAGCAGGAGGTATGGTGTTCATCCACAACCTCGTATCTGTGGCCAAGATGAGTACAGGTAAATGCTGAAAGCATTTGGAGGAGGAGAGATTGACAGATTTTCAAAGGTAGAGTTGTGATTGTCTGGTTTTTCCCTTGGGTCTATGATATTGGAAGTTTAATGGGACCTGGAAGATAATGACTTTCAGAGAAGCAAGCAAATCAGCTGTTGAGAAGTATCTTGTCTGTGTACACTCAGGAATGTCTTCCTCAGTGTAAAGTCAGGAAAGCCAGGAGCTGGAAAGTGCTCTGTTCACATATGTCTCTTCAGCTTGTTTTGTGTACCAAGTCCTAACCATATGCACTTCTTGCTGTGTTATTTTTTGGTCACCATGTTGTGAATTTCTAAACCCTGTTTTGTAGGTTTCCGTAAATCTCTGGGATGATGTACTGATTCAGGGTGGAAGGGATGGTAGCTTGTCATATAGTCAGTCTACCCTCATGTTTAAAGCAGGATCAGCACATGATCCCAACCATGTTGCTTAGAACTCTTTCTCCTCAGGTCCTGAAAGCCTCCATGGGTAGAGATTCCATGACTTCTCTGGACAACCTGTTCTAATGCTCAGGTATCCTCAGGTCTTGGTTTGTTCAGTCTCCTTTGGAGGCTGTCCTTCAAATCATTCTTACATCAGCAACACGAAGGTCAAGCAGTTGTAACCTGCTTGTTGACTTGACAAAATGGTGCTAAAAACGTACCCAAAGTCGTTTCTTTGTGTGGTGTTAGGCCTTCATCCAGCTATCGGTCCGCTATTCATCGTAAATCTGTTCCCTGCACTGCCTCTACTGTAGTGACTCATATTAAGACTGTATTAGCTGCTGCTGTAGCCTAGGCTTTTAAACTGCCAAACCGGAGGTGTATTATCAAAGATGATCCAAATGAGTCTTGCTGAATTATCAGGTGGTGGTTCTAAACATCGCAGCATAATCTATCAGGGTAATTTAGCAACTACTGCCTATCAGGTTGCTTTTTAGTGCATTATTGCATTGTATTGTAAATTAGGGTTCTGTTTATTCTCTGTTTAGTGAAATGCTTAGCTAGCCTGGCTCAGTTAATGGAGAAGAAAGTAGGAAAAGGTCCTCACATAATGGATGCTGCTGTTTTCATGAGCGATTAATGTGTGTTCTTACACTATACCACCTTTCTGGATACAATTGATTCTTTTCTTCAAAACAGTGAGTGTAGCTTCAAAGTATCTTCATCAAAATATTTTCGACTTCTTTGTTACCTGAAAATTGTAACCCTTAATAATCTGAAAATGGCATTTTCCTCATTTAATGCAGTCAAAACAGAGATTAAGGAAGAGGTTATAACACTGAATTTTTTAAATTATTCTTAAAAGACTTCACCAAAAAAACCTACTAATCTGAGCTTTAAAAACCCCAGAACTTTTCTGAAATCTTAATGCTAAGTTTGATGCATTTTCTTTATTTTAGTATTTCTGCTTTAGAAAGCGGTTTTACATAAATCGTGAAATGAACATGAAGCCCCTGTCTCTGTTTTCAGTAAGGCATTTTTCCAGGTTGCCATGAGAGTCAGAACTGCGGAAGGAGCCAGACCAGTGCATAATCAGTTTGAGTACTACTCTGTCATGTTTCTGGAACTACAGGTGTATGTCACAGAAAATAAACTGTACCCAGGTTGGGCGTGTGAATCTCACTGACTTTGATTTAGTACTGGCCGTGACACTGAGATGTTTGTACCATGTTCTCCATTCCTATGGGCTTCAGAAAGGCATTTCAGTACAGATACACTGATGGACCCAAACTGTTATACCCTCTGAAAAGCTGTTCTACTAAGCCTGCAACTGCCTGATTAGGTCTGTACATGCCGCCTCTTGGAAGATGCTGGACTGGGGTTTGAAAGCTTTGGTAGACCACAGGTACCTCATCTATGTGGGCATATGTGCTGTACCATCAGTGGCACGTTCTGTAGCAGTGTTATTGTCTGGGATTTTCTGCTACCCACAATACCTTCATTATCTCATTACTTTTTAATGGAGAATTGGTTGTATCCAGATCTTATTTACGGAGTGTTTTAAGGGACATGGTTTAGCTGTGGAGTTGGCAGTGTTAGGCTTAAAGTTGGACTCTGTAATCTGAAAGATTTTTTCCAAACTAAACGATTACGTGATCTGTTGCATTTAAAGATGTGTGACAGTGGATAATTTGGGTAAATGTTGTTTAGGATATTTTTTTTTTTAATTTAAATATCTTGATGCAGTTAAATAATTGTTTCAAAGATCTAGGCCCAAGATTTTGAATTAATGTTTACGTACTTGCCCTGAGATGAGCTCCCACGAGATTTTATTATTCAGATTAACAGGTGGAGTGTCCTGTGTTATGAACTGCTTAAAGTATAAATCTGCTGAAAATCAAAGCCACCTGTTTCCAACATTAGCCCAAATTAAAATGCATCAGATAGGTAAAGGGTTTATAGGATAAAGGGTAAATTATTCTGCTTTTGATTAATTGCTAGCAAGTAATAATAGGAAAAGGCAGGATGTCCTAACAGCCTTTTTGTTTCACAAATTGTGTTCTAACCATGAACAATTCTGTTGATTGCTTTCTTTGAGCCCTAGATTATAAAGAGTCACTTAACAGCATCTTTAAGGCAAACAAGTCTTATTTCATTAAGTAATAGGAATGTCACATTGCACCTTTTGGTGCTCAGTTTTTAATTTGCCCTTGCGTTTCATTTTACCTTGCTATGGTCCTAGTTCATTAATCTATCCACATTTAGTAAAGTTGCTAAACCTTAGTTGAATTTAAGCTCTGTAGAGCTGTTACCTAATACTAAATATGAACTGAGAATTATGAAGTTATTGGACATTTTAAATTTTAAAAGAGAGACACGGTTTGGTAGAAGGTTAGGGTGAGATGAAGTAAAATTAAAATGTCTGGCATGTCTGAATTACTGAGGCATAACGTTGAATATAAACCATAGCAACAATTTTTTATTCTTATCTTAATACCTGAAGTAACAAGCACTATGCTGTGCTGTTACAGGTTGGTCATTTGGCTTATGGGAAGATGCAGCTTCTAGTGATAGAGTGTCAGGCTCTTAATAAATATTATTTGCTGTGGATCCATAAAGTGACAGTATGAAAGTGAGGCTGTTGGAAAGTATCTCCTTGCTGAGGCAGTTGTATATTACAGTGTATCGTGAGTCCTCAGTATAGATGAAATGATTAAGTGATTGAATCATGGAAGTCTATCTGACCCAGAGGAGTGCATCACTGTACTAGATTGCATCCTCCTGGATTAGTGTTGAGAGAGCTCTCTTAATCTCCTCAATGCCTTACGCTCTTGGAGAAGACGATGGTGAAAGCTTAATGTTACGTAAATTATTTTTTTAATCCAATACAGAATTAATTCATTCACTGTTTAAGAATCGGTTAAGAAGCGTATATGGAATCATGTTACTTATGGCCTTCTAAAAACAAAATATAATTGTTAGTTTAGAATAAGTTGTTTTATTTGACTTTTAAAAGGTAGGAATTGTTTTGCTGTTATCGGTTATCCCTAGCAATATCACTTGTTCATTAAGTATCTTCTGTTATAAAGCATTCTTTGACATACAGTTTTGTCCAGACTAAAGGTGACTTTTTAATTTTGTGGTAGGATTAATAAGGTGGGGTTTTTTCTGTTATTGGTTTGCTGTTAGACCAGTGCAGTGTTGCATCAGTTGCTAGTGAAGACCTGGATGGTCAGCTTTAGTTGAAGAGTTAGAAGCCAATACCAGAAAACCACAATAGGTTAGAGTAGTTTGGATTTGGATGGTGTGGATGGTGAAGGATGAACTATACGACTGTGAGTGGATGTACACCATGAGTGGAATACAAAGTGTGAATCGCATATTCGTAATGACGTTTAAGACAATGCTTCTGCCTAGAAAGGCTTTTTGTCTTCCTGCTCTCTATGTGTGAACATTCTTGCTCCCTCCCTTTGTTGGTGTGTGTGTTTGTGGGGCTGTGTGGTAGGTCACATCAGCTCACTGAGGAGCTGAAGCTAACCCCTTCAAACAAAATAAATGATCTGAAATGGGATGAGATGGAGAAAACGTGTCATCTAAGTGTATTTCTGGGTTTGTGTCATGTAAAGAGTTCCATAAAATCAGTGTGGGTGACAGCTAGGGATTTCGTAGATGAAAACCAAAGTTGGAAACAGTATGAAGCTGAACAGGATTAAAAACTATTTAAAGATGGGTAAGAGACATAGAAAGCAAAGACTTTTAAAAGTTTTTTAAAAATAGGCTTTAAACATGCAGTTCCTACCCTTGATAGCATAAATGCAATAGTACTGTGTACATACTGTCATAGTTTGCTTAGTGTGACAGTTTATTTGCACTTTTTAATATCTGGTGACCACAAGCAGTGTAGAGAGTGTCTGGTAAGTGGTGTGTTTTCTGGGGATTCTGGGGTGTGGGGGTGTGTGTTGCAGTTACACAAATAGCTACTTCAGTGGCAGAACTATCTATAACAGTCCTGTCGATGTGCTTTATGGAAGATCCTTGAGAGGTGATTTTAGTGTAGCTGACAATCCTGATTTTTCGTTTATGTCAGTTTTCCAATGTAGTTTCCCATGCACCTCTGTAAATATTTGCTCCAGCACTGTGGGGAGAGAAAAGGCTAACTCTGTCTTGAGGCTTCCTTCTTTAATTCATGAGTTTGGTAGCTACTCCATTTAATGATTAAGGAAATAACAGGATTGAAAAGTCAAAATAAGACAGTTTTAAGCTTTGTAGAATTCCGTGCCCTGTTCCTCCTTTCCAGTCTCTGTTCCTGCATTTCATTGTATGTATCTATACATGGTAAATGA
The DNA here is from genome assembly GCA_033556795.1 of Tapera naevia. Classification (NCBI taxonomy): domain Eukaryota; kingdom Metazoa; phylum Chordata; class Aves; order Cuculiformes; family Neomorphidae; genus Tapera; species Tapera naevia. The sequence continues at coordinate 7,397,144 of JAUMJJ010000079.1, read as the reverse complement.
CATGTACTGTACTGCATATGTTGCAAATCACTGTCTTTTGCTTTAGCTTTTACCAGATTCGTGCATCTATGAAAATTCCTCCAAGAATTCCACACAAATTAGAAGCTAGCTTGTTAAATGCAGCTGGTAAGTGCAAAACCTTTTAATAAAAGAGGGCATTATCTTTCCTTGCTAATTAAGGGACCGTGCTTTTTGTCTTCTATTGTTATAACTAATATAAAAGTGTTTTTTATTTTTTTAGTAACACCATAAAACTATAAGTTGTTCCATGATGACCTGCTGCAAAACGAGCTTGTTCTTAGCAACGAGACTTAAAAGTTGATTATAGGATTTGTATTATTGTTTTTCTCTGTTACTCTGTGCTCAGTTGACACAAGTGTCTCATTTGGCCCAAGAATCCAACTTAGGAACTCATTCAGCTGACAAGCATCTCTTTCTCAAAAAAACAAACCCCTCCAAATCCAAAACTGGAGTCCTTTTTAGATGTCTCAGTTTAGTTTATCAGGTAGTTACTGATAATGTACTAACAAACTGGAAAGGAAGGTACAGGCTGGTGAATGGTGTATGTTAGTTTGTCCTTCTTGTGGACGTGATCATGCTTGTTCTTGCTGAGAACCTCTGCCTTCCACTCATTTTAGCTGCATGGTTAATTTAGAAGAGCCAGATGTTGTTGTTCTAACTCACAGCTCTCCTGCTCAAGGTGGTGGATGATGCCAGTTATCGAGTCTGATGTGATTTGTGGAAAATAGCTGCTATTACGCTACCTGAGGGCTAGCACTGAGGGATGACCTGCTGTCTGAAAGTGTCTATTGCTTGTTGACCATAGAGGAAGCTGGACAGGAGCCCACAACTCTCACTCTTGAAAATGATGTCCCATGTTAGTCAGGTGCTTCTTCCTATATTTTTCATATATCTCTTGTTCTGTCTTTCTCATACTTTTATGTTCTAAATCCTATTCCCTTTGACAACATCATGATTTTCCCACTTCAGTCCCCTTCACTTTGCCTGCCTCTAGCTCTCCCTAGCCTCATTTCAAGTCACCTGCAGTTTCCTTACCCTAGATAAATGTTTTCCCCTCTCCCAAACTGATTGATCTATTACTTTTATTTTCCTAAGTCAAATACATTCTGTCTTTTCCTTCATCCTGTTCTTCGCATCTCCTTCCACCCCTTGCTCAGTTGTTCCCAGCTCTTCATAAGGTCCATGATTATTCAAGTCTGATTTTCTTCCATTTCAACTTCCCACATTCTTTAGTAGTTCACTAGAATTGCTTGGGACACAGGATGAGTGCCATTACAGATGTGATGTGGCAAGCCACCTATTTTAGCTCCAACCTTGTGAAGGTCTCCTAGCATTCTTGTAATTTGAAAGAAGATGTAGTCATGCTCCAGAAATTTGAAAGAAAAACGTGTATAATTCTAGCCTATGTGAGGTTGTTTCAGATTTGAGGCTATTCGGAGTTTCTATCAGGAACTTGTGTCTGGTTTTCAGGAAAAAAAAAGCAAGTTAGGAATGAGATGTTAATTTTTATGATGCAAGAATAAATTCCTCGCTTCTTTTTCCCCTGTATTGCTGAGATGGCTTTTTGTATGGATAGAAGTCTAGAAATAGTCTTGGCCAGTGCACAGCTGACTTAAATTGTGGTTCTGCCTTGTTGGCTTTATGTTTGTGAGTCCTTGTTTCTCCCATAGATGTGGTTCTGTATTCCTGGTGGCCACTTTTCCCCTTCGACTTCCCTTTTTCAGTTCTGAGGGTGGTGCTTCATGTTACACTGAGGTCAGCAGAACTCAGGGCTGTAACTGAGAATTGGATGCTGCATAGGAAGTGGGACCTTGGCCATGCGTCTCTGTTACTTCTTTTGTACCAAACTGGAGTAGGAGATGGCTGTTGCTGATGCTGTCCAGTTCTATCACATCGCATGTCATGTGAAACCATACCTGCTCTGCCCTTCACCTGGAACAGACAACAGGGATGGATGTAAGCTGAAAGCATTGTTATATATAGGGGAATTACTCTCAAATTGTTCAGCTTTTGTAAGCACTTTGTCCAGGACAACAAAATTGCTGATATGTATGAAAGCATTTCAGCAAATGCCAGAGATTTTACTTGTTTCTAGTTTCTAAAGGTAAGTTGAGCTAAGATGTTATGAAGATTGTTAGAGTGGGAATACTTGTCAGGCACAGAGATTTTCTGTTAGAGGCCTGTAGACTCCAAAGCTATAAAGCATCAACTTTGCACAGACTTTTTTTTTTCCTTTTGTGAATTGCTTTGAAGTAATTTTAGGAAGACTCAAAGGAGTTTTAAAAATGTTTTGTGCCCCCATTTACACAATTTCTAGGACTTTCTGTTCTAGAAGAGGTTAATGTTACTGAGGCTACTTGTTGAGGAGTGATAAGAGTGTTGGTATATCTGTTACATTTCTTCTTCCAAGTTCTTTCTTCTTTTATGTGTTGTTTCAGAGGATAAGACCCGTCATGATATTTCCTGCGTGATAACCCCTTGCTATTGTGCTAAGTACTTCCTCAATAACTGTTTTAAACCGTTCCCTTTCTCATTTCTTCTGTGAGTCTTTTGACCTTTTTTTGGCAAAGGATTCCCTCAAGCATTTATCACATTTATCTGAGCTGTTTTTGATGAGCTGCATCTGAACCAAAAGCAGAAGTGTTGTATTGAATGAGAAATGTAAGGGGTAGGTAATAAATACCCTTGGAACTGGTCTCGTCAGAGTAGTATGCAACAATCTGGAAGGAAAGAACAAACCACCTCTGTTCTTGATTAATTCAGTGGGGTGGTATAGGTCATTTAAAGTCTTTACCTCATCTGTAGGTAATTAAGAATTCTCTGTGTGGTTAAGCCTTGCAAATTGATGTTAATTTTGGATGAAACAAGACAAATTTCAGGATTTTTATTAGAATTTTTTAGTGCATAGAATTCTTACTCCAATTTGGAACAAAGTGAAAATTCTTTAGTCTAGAACTTAATTTAAAAGCAAATTACAGTACAGATATTGATATGGGATTGCTTTGAAACAAAGTGCACTCCTTCAAACACCAGCAATTACTGACTGGAAACTGCTGATATTATTGGTGTTGCAATTTTAATAGTGGTCATGAAACCGGTAAGAATGATAGTTCCACTTAGCAGTAGCTCTCGGGTTTCCAGATTCTAGGCGAATTGTATTAATACTTCTGTCTCTTTTCAGGTGCAGATCTCGCCTTTCCTGCTTCAGTCCATGACAATATAGTTTGCAGTAAAACATTTCAGATTCTTTACAAAAATGAGGAAGTTTCTGTGAACGATGTGATGATTTTCAAAATAAAAATGCTGTTAGATGAGCGGAAGGTAATCTGCCACTCATTGAAGTCTTCGTTTGATACAATTTTAATGAGTATAAGTAAGAGACCTGAATAGATTCCATGCTTTTACAATTTCTTTTTAGATTGAGGAGACTCTTAATGAAATGAATTTTCTGCTAACATTAGACCTACACTTCACGGATACAGACTACTCGTAAGTTTAAATGTGAAGGTTTTATTAAAGCAACAATATATGTTAATTTATAATAATAATATAATATCTATAATATAGATTAAATCTATATTATATAAATATACATAGTGTGTTCATATTAGATGTATATAAAGGTAAAAAAGAAACCCAACGCTGAAGTCTGTTAAGGTTTCATTGCTGATTTGTCTTGTTTTAAATTTTTTTTTTTAATTTTTGTTTCCTGGAGGAGAGTCATTGCATTCCGAAGTACAGACCTTTGCTGAGTTGCTATCTGTTTTGGTTATTATTAACTTGCACTTTAAATATGATTGTTCTAACTGTATGTTGTTTTAATTTCTTTTTAGACCAGATGACCTGAGCACACTACAGCCAATTAGTAGCCGAACTTTAAAGTTGCACTTTAACTTACACCGGGGCCTTCATCATTACGTCAATGTCATGTTTGATTATTTCCACCTTTCTGTCATATCGGTTATAGTCCATGCTTCTTTGGTTGCTCTGCATCAGCCGTTGATAAGGTGACCTTTTGTTAGTAAACTATTTAGTGTACAAATGAAAATGTTATAAAAATAGAATACTTAGAAAGAAGTTAAATAGATAAAGTCAATATGGTCAATATAGTTTTCTTTATGATGATTTTGGACTTCTTGTTTTGAAAGTTACCTGGAAAATATTTTGAGTTTGTTTTTGTTAGAAATAAGACTATGTAGAGTAGAAGAGAGGCAATACCCAAGACCAGAGAAGAGGAGGAATGTATGAATATCTGTATATATACATATATATTTATATGCATAAATACTTATACATTTCCTTAATTGGGAAGATCTGCTCACTCTTGTTAGTGGCTGAAATAGGTGCCATTAATACAAACAGGGCATCTTCTGTTAGCTATCTTCAGAGTTTTCAGTTACTACTGTGATGGCAATGATGTCTGCAAATGGTACATTTACCATTTTCTAAAGTAAATGGAACTGTAGAGTTTAGTTTTCTTTTTAAAGAGGCTATTGCCTCTTTATTAGTGAAGCTTTTTTATTTCATTGACTTGGGTCACCCTTTGCAATCTCTGTTTAAGTCGCTTCTCTGTATCAAAAGTAAGTGTGAAAAAGGGCCGTACAGTCAGTCACTCGTATGAAATGTTCTTTACACAGCTTTTTTGTTAGTGTATCTATCTTTGCCTTCTCTCACAATCTTCAAATACTGCATACTACTTCCCCCAAATGTCTTCATATTCAAATTCAGGCTGTGCCATAAATGTCCAAACCTCTACCTTAAGATATTCCCAGTGCTTGTCCCTGTCTTCACATCAGAGAAAGCTGTGTCTGTGTACATTAGACAGCTGTTCGGTGCAGAAGGCATGTGCTGGTTTGGAGAATTCAACTGGCTTTGTCCCCATTTTTTGTCTTTTTTTCCCCTCCAACATGGATTATTTTGGTGATGTGTTTTAGGCATGGTTATGTGGTAGCTGAATGGACGCATCTGAAGTGACGGTATAGCGTTATTTGGGAGAGGAGGTGGCAGTTATCTTCAGCTAGTATTCTTGTTGAAGACTTCATCTGATAAAATAGTGCACTTAAAGTAGCAGCATGTGTGTAAAGTGTAAGATGTCACCCTGTAGCACAGGTGAAATTCAAGGTTTTCCCTTGTATTCATCCCGTAGCTGTAGGGTCAAACTTCACTTCATAGTGAGAAGATGAAAAACAGGTTTTGTTACTAACTTTCAGTCACAAATGTATTTGTCCCTGCTGAAGTTTTAAAAGGTTGCAGAAAATCCAACTTTTAAATATGATTTTTCCTCTGTCTCTGGCTTTTCAAATGGTGATACAATAATGCTATTTAATTTTAAACTTCAGCTTGATACAGCCTCTTTAAGGAGATACTGAAACAAAGCAACTTCTTCCACACTGCTGCTGCAATTATCTGTAGAGTAGAATGTTACTGGTGTACTGGTGTCCACAAAATTATTTTAAGCATCCAGCTTATCCTATAAATCAGTTTAGAGTGGGGAAAGGAAAAAATCATCAAGTTCACAGTATTTTATTTCAGCTGGGCTATTCCATATTGTAATATTTAGCAAATACTTCATAGTTACTGTGTCCATATTACATTTGATTTTCTGGAGCACCTCTTTCTGAAAAATGTGAACATTGGAGACTTCGCTCCCCTTCGTCCTGCGGGGTTTCCTGGGTGACAGTTTGCTTCTCTGTTTGGGTCACACTCACATTACTGGCACCCCTTCCTTTCCCAGGGGTCACTTACTGAGTGTTTTGGGGTGGCATCCAGGTTCCCCTTCTCGTGGGATCAACCAGCATTAACACTGTCCTTGAAATAGAGAAGGTAATTGCACATGGTTGCAGCCCCGGAGTCCGGTACAATCTACTCTTTTTATTTACCTGTCATTGCTTATTTCTGCCCGTTGTCTAAAAGCCCCCACTTTCCATTTTAATTTATTTTTCATTCATTTTTCCTGGTTCTTTATTCTCATAAGGCTACTGCGGGATGCTTTGTTCTTCCAGGGGTTCAGGGTGCGCTTTCCTCTTCAGTAGGCAGAGGTCAGACATCCCTTAGACAAACAGCAATGGGAGTTTGTGTGACAATTTTCCAGCTGCTTGCTACTGCTTCAGTTTTAGGAGGTAAATTCCCCACAGCAAAGTTGGCAGAAAGTGAATGCTTCTTACCTGTTACAGTTCAAAATTTATCTGTACGGTGAGAATATTGTTTAAATTAGTTGAGGTTTGCACTGGAAGTAATGAGGAAGAGCTTGCACAGTCTCCTGGCACAGAGTCTGCTGACCTTGATGTGAGAGATGGCAACACAACAGTTGAGGGTAATAATTTCTTAAATTTCTCCAAATAGCTGAAGACGTGTTTTGAAGAGAACTGCTTTGAAAGTGCTGCTTCCCTAGCACAGCACCAGAGACTTAACCAAGATGTCTGGGCCATCTTGAGATGTTTTAAAAGGACAACTTGCTGTGCTAGGAACTTCCAGGATTTTACTGAGGGTCCTTGTTTCTACTGCTTTTTAAGACAAATCAAGTATTTGTTTTGACAATATTGTTTTTATGACATATTGTTTTCAAATTATCAGTGCATTTGTATTTTTTGCAGTTTTCCTCGTCCAGTGAAGAATACATGGTTGAATAGAAATGCACCAGCACAAAACAGGGACTCTGTGATTCCTTCTCTTGAAAGCGTGGTCTTTGGCAATAACTACACAAAACAGTTATCAGCAGATGTAAGAATATATCAGTCTAAGATTTTATTGTTGTTTGTTGGGCAGTGTGAATTTTATCTTTTCTGCAGAAATATTGCTTGACAAAGATTAGACTTGTGTTAGAGTTACTTTGGTGTGTCATGTGATATGAGAAATAAGAAATATTGTTCCAAAAAGCTTTGTTACATGCTTCAGGAATACACAGGTGGAAAGCTTACAGTATAGTTTTAACCTTTTTTAATATATTGCAGTCCATTGAAAATTGAAAAAATATGTATGAAGTTTGTGAAAAGAAGCAATTTGCTTCTTTGTCTTTTTAGTTATTCTATTAACACTTCATTTATTGTGCAAAATTCATATGTGCCTCTTTTTTTTTTAGGGCTGCAGTTTTGTTGTTTCAGAGTCTTTCCTCAGCCATGCCTATAATTTCCACTATACGCTTTGTGCCAGCTTGCTGCTTGCTTTCAAAGGGTTGCATAGTTATTTCATTATGATAACAAAGGAGCTGCCCTCTTCGCACCGAATTGAACTGGGTATGTTGAGTTTAATAAAATGCATCACTTTCCTGTCGCTGTTCATTACCCCTCTTCTAGACTAAACATGCATTGATTTCATACATCTTTGATATCTAAAATCTTTTTGCCTGATCTGAGCTGGAATTTAATAACTCAAGGAAAAAATAAAAAATAAACAAGTGCTGACACATTGCTAATAAAATGAGGAGATAACAGCCTGAATTTATGCAAAAGATTTTTTCCTGTTGGTCTTGATTTGCCCCATTATTTCAAATCACTGTGGTTAGTGGTGAGAAAGTTAAACTGTTAATCCAAGTAGGACACTGTGCTTGTTTGTTTCTTGTAAGGAAACATTGTATATTTGTATAAAAATTTGAACTCTGTGAGCTTTGATTTGGGAAAGTTCTCATATTACAATGGGAGCTTATCTGAAGAAAGAACTACAAGAAATTACTGCTGTCTGAGTTTGTAGTATAACTTTTTAAACAGGCTTCATTGCCTAAGAATTAGGAAAAGTTCTGTATAGACAAGAACTATTTCTATAAAACTAAGTAGTTAAAATATACTTTCAGAGAACCTATTTCTTTAATGCAGTTAAATTAAAATCTTAAAGGACAGACTTACAGAAAGAAATTTAAGTTCAATGTCGATGAAGACTTTTAGTAACTACATGTGATTAAAGCAACTGTGAAAATATTGGATGAAATGTAATGTATGGAAACGTGTTACATTTCTGTGGAATGCAGGTATATCAGAGAGCCTAGCCTCAACCTGTGAACTTGGAGAGCAGATTAAGTGAAAAAACAAAATACACTGGCTGTGTTGGCCTTATAAAGGATGATTCCTCATCAAGCATATACCTCCTTAATCCTGTAAAGTTCTATTTAAATCAGAAAAATAAGTAATTTGGAATTTACATCGATTGTAGACAGCATTTATGTATTTCTGTATTGTTTAATTTTACCAGTGTCAAAACTAAGCAGTATGAAACAATAAGGTTGGAAATTGAGATATGAAAACTATTGTAAAAATATGATGTGATCAGTTAGTGATTCAAACAAATAATGTTTCACTGTTATATTACAAAATACAAAGCTACTTTTTGAGATTTTTTTTTTGAGGGAAGGAGCACGTTAGAAGTCTGTGCATAGAAAAATACCAGAGACTGAGGGTTTTTCTTTATAGAGGCAAAAATACTGCTATAGTTAGGGTGAGAAGTATATTTCTGTGTCAGTTACCTTAATCTTGATATGGAATGGAACACTCTATCAAAGGAATAACTCAACTCCTAGTCTTCCTTTTAAGGACAAAATATGCTTTTCCTCAAATAGATCTGTTGGCACTATTGTTGTTGTAAGGATAGACTTAGACTAACTCTTGATATTTAAGCATTTCAGACAGGGCCTTCCATTCCCCTAAAATACTCCTACAAAATATATACGTAATAGAAATAAGCCAGCCATTGAGTTCCATGGTTAGGTCATAGCTTTCAGACTTCACTGAAGTCACCAAAAACATTTTCATAAGTGTCAGTGAAACTTGAGTCAGACCTTTTGCCATTTCTGCAGGTAGTTTAGCTTACTTTTAGGAATACAAGCTTGAACAGAAATGCTATAAATAAATAATGAAGAGAAAATGACTGCTTAACATTTAACAATCATCGCACATAATCTTCTTATGGTTTAGTTACTGTGTGGATTTTGGTTTTTTTTAAGTCTCTGCTAGAATGACTGTTATTTATGAATCTTTTTTTTCCATTTATTTCAGTTATTTTATATATACATTGATTTGGATAATTGCTATAATAAAAAGGACTAATAATGTTAAATGTTAATTATGCTGCTATTACTCACCTTTCGCTCATGAGCAATAACTAATGCCTGCCATTAACGCTAATTTTTCTAAAACTCATAAACATTAAAAAAAAAAGCTGTTTCTCTGATATCTATAAAGAAATTGAAACTATCTGGACAAAGTACACAATTGTCATTTGCGTTTTATTTTTAATATTTAAATTAAATGTTTTTGTTTATAGTGGAGATTTTATGTGTGAAGTTTAAATGAGCATTGCAGAAGAGAATCTCAAGTCCTGTTTAAATCCCAGAATCATCTCTTTCTTGCTTTAAATTAAATTATTATCTCTTTAATTTTGTTTCTTCTGTTTGCTTTGCTATTACTCTGTCATGTAATTTTAACACAAGACAGTGATTTTGCAGAAGCATGTGCAGACAACTGTTGGACTTGATAACTGTAATTGAGCATTTAAGTATTGTTGGTTTCAGGAAAGAAAAAATGCTAGGTTAATGTATATCACGAGTGATATCTGGAACTTACAGTAAAATTACATGCTTTCATGTACTGATCTAACTGCACTAATTGCTAGGCTAGCAGTAAGCTCTTTTACTAACTTTAAGGCAAATAATAAATCACAGATTAAAAAAGGAGTGTAGTAACTAGTCATGTGTGTACAATCCCTGTAACTAGCCAAGGCCAGCATGCAGGTCCTTTATGAACGGCTTCTCAGAAGAAAATATCCACGAACCCAGAGAGACGCTTACCTAGGTATGTTTTCAAAGTAGGTGATACAACCCCTCAGACTTTTATTAATAATATAAATAACATAAAGTATAATATTTGTATTAACAACATATAATATTACATTCTTTTGTAAACAGGAACACTGTTTTACTATTCAGCCATAGTGAACATGTGTTGAATTCTTACGAAGTCTGCAGAAATGAGTTACTTATTACTTATTGCTAGGCTCAATATAGATAATAAAATTGAGAAATTATTACTGGGTTTTGGGTTAGTGTTATTCTATTTTACTAAACAAAAATGACTGAACAGTCAGTTGTCACCATTTAAACAAAATAACTAAAAAATATAGTTTCATTTAATTAATCACAGACTCACTTTTTTAAATAATTATAGATAAATACCTTTTCTACCTGAGAAGTCTTTCAGGTTGCTTCTGGTATCTCAAGGCTTGATTCTTTGAAACACTCATCAAGATGTTCTCAAAACTTAAGGTGCACTTGTCCATATCTAAGTGGCCCGTTCTCCCTTTGGAGAGTGTCAGTGTGGCCTGATGCTTGACAAAAGATGACAGTGCTGTTTAAGCACATTGACGTTTGGGATGGGAAAAGAATAAAATGGCAATTCAGTCTCATAGCAGGTCACCAGCTTCATCATCTATAACTACATTTTGGTTTTGTTTTAAAAAGAAAATTATTTTTAGCAGAGCCAGCAAAATTGCATTAGGTGTTTGCTGGATGAACTTTACTGCTCTAGAATGTTAATATTCAGTTTCCTTTTGTCTTGTATTGTCTCGTCTTTTTTTTTCTCCAATGTAACATTGTAGTTTGGGATTTTTTGTAATGATTTTAGACTTCAGAGTTTTGGATGTTGTTCAAAACCCATTCTCAATTGCAGTGTCAAAAACAAGAGTAATAATCAGTATGGTGTCTCATAAGTAAACCATTTAATTTTTTCACTAATGACAAAGTCTTTGTGGCCACAAACACAAAAACTAGCATCATATCTTAAACTGTTCTCATATATTTTCAGAATAATTATCATTAAGTACTGTTTAGCTAATACAAGTGTACGTAGTTTCAAAACCATTTCTAAACTTGTTTCTGAGAACTTTGTGCTTTTTTGCAATTTGCATATTTTCTCAGGACTTTGAGTTGTGTGAGTTAATTTGTTTGGCATAAAATCTAAACCCAAGTATAATGGATACAATTAGTTGAAAATAAATATATACTTACCATATCTAGCTGGTATCATTCAAAGATGAACTGAGTAATCACATTGTTACCATTGTGTAAACCTATGTTCATTTTCCGTATCCTAAATTTATTATTGTGTTTTTGGAGGCATATATTGTCAGTGTATTTTTTTCAAGAAACCTTTTAGTTTTTTTTCCTTAATACTGTGTTTCAGAAATGAATTTCAATATAAATACTTGTTGCAGATAATTTTAGACTTTACACATTGTTCTCTTGTTACTGGAATGTCTGAAGTAGAAGGGTATCAAAACATAGTACTAAATTATTATTTAACTGATCAAATTCCCTGAAGTGGACTAGGAATGATAAACAAGAAAAATTATGTCCCATTAAGGAATAAATCTGGTTTATTTATAATTATTTTATAATTCAATCAAGGTTCAGATCTGCCCATACAGTAGAAGGTTGATTTGCTTTTAACATTGAGCTGTTGAAGGAAAGATCAACTGAAGAACAGTTTTATTTAACTAAAATATAATTCCTAAAACTATTAGAGAATTGTATTTATATTCATGTAGCTTCCAGATCAGGTAAACAATGTACTTGTACAAAAATGGTATTGGAATAAGGTATCTCTGGAACATCCGAGGCAGAAGAGGAATTGCATTACCTTGGTTGTGAACAATGACATTGCTGCTGAATACCTGGTATCATCTAAATTACGGTATTTTCAAGTATAGTTCTGTATAGAGAATTGATATCCTTGACAAGGTATCATGACAGGTGATCATGAAAGTCAATTGCAAAACTTTTTTTATTATTTATAATTTAACTGATTTAACAACTGTGGGCACTTACTGTGGCTTCAAGTTTTGTTTGGTGGGTTCTTTTTCATGCTTTAAAATTGGTTTTGAGATAACTGCTTTTACTGTGCCACTTAGAAAGTGCATTTTTCATGGATATGTCCTCTCGTCTTTCTAGAAAACGTAGATGTAGAAGCTCGTCTTACAGAATTGTGTGAAGAAGTAAAGGTACTATTTTTTTTCAAGTGAACTATAAAAGTAGAGTATGTTGATTTCATATGCTACTTGGGAATAAACTGCTTGTTTCAGTGATAACATCCTGTGTGGTTTTTGCTTATGTCAGTTCTTCCTTATTGAAAGAGGAATTGCTTAACTGACACCTGTACATAACTATTTGTCTGATGTCTCAGTGTGTCAGTAGTAGCCATGGTGATTTTTTTTATATCATCAAACTCAAGATGATAGAAAGGTGGATTAGTTATATTAAAATCACATTTTGAATTTTCTGCATTTATAATTTGAATTGATTTTGATGGTATCAAATAACAGGGTTAGAAGATCAAGCAGTAGTAGTAATTTCTACAAAAGCAGATTCTCCGAGTCATCCCTTCATCTACTTCAGATTTCTAAGATTTGTCTCCCCAACTCGCTCCATAGTCAGAACTAGACCCACCTGAATAGCTGATTTCCTTGTCACAGTGAAGCTTAAAACACAGATTTAAAAACTTTCTTTGAAGATTGTCCATGCTTTGGACAATGCTTTGCTGCCGAGTGGGCCATCTGCCCAGCTTCTGAAGGACAGCCGGCTTAACTTTTGTTACTGCAGCAGTAGTATAACTGCAAGGACACGTAACTCTAGCTTTAAACAGGTATCATTTGTATAACTAAAATGTTTTTTTACATTCCCATAGTTTCTGTGAATTCTTTAGTTTCTCCAGTATGTTTATATTTTTTCCATTTTCTCCTTTCTATTCTTTTGTGCAGGTCTCATCAAAAGTTCCTTATTTCCACTCTCACTTGCGAAACTAGTGGTTCAATATTTGCAATGCTTTTTTTCTACCTGCCCTTTAATATTGCTAGAGTTGAATCTTTACTTTTTAAACCCTTTGTCTCAGTGCCAAATGTACCTGCAACGCATTTCTGAAAAACTGGTTTTCTTTTCTAAAATGGCAGGGAACTTAAGCCTAGCAGTTTACAATTGACTGGCGTGCGACCATATCTCAGTACACTGTTAAGAAAGAAAAACTTGATTAGCATTATATTTGTCTTGGTTTGATCAGGTTCCAGGAAGCCTGTACTGTAACACCGCTTCCTGATTTGATACAAGAAGTAGTTACTACTGCGAAAAAAAGCGGAATATTTTTAATTCAGGCTAAAGTAGGATTAATTTTTTATAGAGTTAGTTTTCTAACTAACTCCAGTTAAGTTTTGTTAAGTGTTCTTTCAGAAATTATAACTTCTTGTGTTAAGTGTGATATGTGCTGAGCAGATGTGTCTTCTATAATCACCTTTGTTTGCTGCAGTCTTTGTCTAAAAATGCAAGGTCAGACAGAGAGCTGGCTCCAGAGTTCCAATTGGCAAGAGATTTGGCTGTTGTCAAGTTCATAAGAACGTTAGAGTTAGTCCTTGGAAAGTAATAGAATATGCATAAGATTTCTGGGAAAATTTATACATAAGCACGTAAGTGGGAAATACATTCTGTCCCAGCTCTTGTCTCATTAAGCACAAGTGATGGAAATCATTCCTCCATGTGTCCAGCACTATAGTAAATGATGCTGCTTTCTAAAACTCCAGAACAAGTCTTAGAGAGTTTATTTGCCAGCATTTTCGGTACCGGATTATGCTTAATGTGTACGTATATGTATAGCACCATATAAAGGTTATTATGAGTTCTGATTATTCTGAAATGGAGAAGTCTTTAGTAAATTTTTACAATTGTATCGAAGTTGGACGAACATAGCAAATATTGATTTTCTGAGTCCTGATTCCTGTTCCTTTCAGGCACAATGTATTTTTGCATGTTAAAAAATACAGCAGTTGCAACTCGGTTATTGTTGCCATAAATAGAATTGTTGCTTTAATTTAAGGTCAGGGGCCTTAATTCTAAAAGACAACTAGTTAATATTTAAAGCAACATAAAATAATCAATTAGTGTTATAGATAAATTTGAGTGCGATACTTGTGCAAAACAGTTCTTGTTTGAAAGTTACTTTTTAAATTAAAATTTTCGCTAAGATAAATGGCAGGATTTTTTATTCTTGTCTGTACACTATGACCTCATCTGTTAACCATGTAAATATGTTTCCTTACTTCAGAAAATGGAAAATCCTGATGAACTGGCAGAACTTATAAATATGAATCTTGCCCAGCTTTGCTCACTTCTAATGGCTCTCTGGGGGCAATTTCTGGAGGTCATTTCCTTACAGGAGGAGGTTGCAGCACTGCTAGCACAAGAACATCACACGTTAAGAGTAAGTATTGATTCTAGCGCATTCATAGTCTTAATGGGACACATTATTATGGAAATATGCATCAAAATAAGACTCTAGATTCTAATTTTTCTAGTTTTGTTTGAGAAAGTTAGTTGAAATCATCATTATACTCCATAGCAGTTGTTCTGTCTGATTTTTCCTCTTCTGTTTACATCGGGAAGACCATAAAATCTGTAATTTTGGGAAGTCTGTAGGGACTAGAAGCAGCGGATACAATTTTCTCCCACAGAGTCCTTGTGAAGTCAGCCCAAGTGAGAAGCACCTGTGTAACCAGCACAAGCTGGTTGTCATTCTGGTTTTGCAGAGCCTGTTTAACAGCATTCTAGCAAATGTCTCAGTCCTTCCATGAGTTAAATACTAATTAAATATCATAAACTAATATTAGGTTGAGGGTTTTTCTCTCCTTAATATTGATTTATGTGGGCTTTCGGAGCTTGCTTTCAATTATTTTTGTACTATTTGTACTGTGCTAAGTGCTGTCTGGAGCTAGGAATTGGATTTTCTTCAAAAGCACTAGAATTACTTCAAACAATTACCAATGGGATTTATTTCAAACAAAAAAAAAGAAGCCTGCCTTTTCTGTTCAAGAGAGTGACAGGTCTTGTCTCCATTAACTCCAGTTACTTTATGTGATGAAGTGATTGCTCACATCCAAAGTCAAAACCACTTTGCTTGCCTCTTGTGAAATCGAATTTGAGGGTTTTTTTTTTCTTCAAAACATGTTTAGGCCTGTTCATAGATTATTTTGTAAATGAGATTAGTTTCATATAATAGTAAATTTAAGTCTGGGAGCTTGGGACAAGACTTATAGCTTCTAGTGCAGGTTAGAGATTGGGGGTTTCATGTTTGTGGTTTGGATTGAGTACTTCGCTTAAGCAGAAAAGAGGAAAAAGTAGAAGCTGCAGAACATAAAACTTTATCCAAATGGTGCTCCCTTAAAGTATACTCAGTGTTGTATGGGGAGGGAAAACTACCTGTCTTGCAAGTGCTTATCTGTGAACAAAAGTTAACGTGGTCCTGAAGGTCTGGTGTTTGCCAGTTAATGCATGGGACTTTCCTAGTGCCGTGTCTATGGTCAGGGGGGACATGGGTGCTGTTTGCAGCTCTGACTGAACTTAAGGAGCTGAGGAAGCTGAACTAGGTCTGATGTGAGCTCCACCCAATACACTGCAAACTCTCACGTTCTATTGGAAAAACTTAAAAGGAAGACCCAGAATATATTGAGGAAATAAATGAACAGGGGCCAGGAAGTGGTTGGTAAATAAATGATTATTTGGTTCTCTAAATGGGATAGAAAATTTGTTTTAATTTATTTTAATTGAGATAAACTAATTGATGTTCATACTCGAGTTAATGCACAAGCAATTGCATACAGCCACTGTACAGCGCATTTTTGTTTCTTATGTCTTATTACGACAAACAAGAGATTACCATACTGCATTGAATTGCATTTTTTTGATGCAGGTATTGGGCAGTTGCAAAAAATAAGAGCTCTAAAAATGCATCTGAATTGAATTAATATTTTTATGTAATATTGGAAATGAGAGAACTCTCATCTTACAAAAACTTAACTTGGGGCTTTCTAAATACTGCATTTTCAATGCATTGGTTGTGGTTTTATTTTTAGGAAATTGCTGATTAATTCACATTCTCTATTTCCACACTATGTGTTTAATGATAAAAGAATATGCTCCCCTATGTGATAAAATACCATTTTAGTATTGTACAGTAATTGTACAGTGGTATTGTACTTGAAGCATACAATTACATCATGAATACAGGGCTTGTAATTAGCATACCTTTTGTTATTGTCCTTGTCATTTGTAGTGGAAACCTTTAAAAACATAAGCCTCTTTTTGCCAACAGTTTACTATGGGCTAGAGTGTATTTATGCAAAGTTTGAAACACATCTCTGTGTTTTGAGACTGCAGAATGTCTAATGGATTTCTACTTCTGAAGGTAATCTTCAAGCGCATTCAGAAGTGTCCTACAAACAATTGTTTCCTTTCTTCTCATTGAAATTTCATTTAGTATTTTAGTGTGTTAGTGTTCCAGGGGAGTCTGATTTGGGTGTTTAATTTCTTGGTAATCTAGTTTTCAGCAGGCAGTTGAATCTAATATAATTTCCCTCAGTCATCCACTGCACAAATTAAAATTCTCATTTCAGTTACTTTTGCTGTCTGTGGCGTCCTCTTCCCTCCCTCTCAGACTGAACAGCTTAAAAAAAGTAATTGTGATACATGCAAATTAATAATACTGTTGTGTAGGGGTGCTGGTGAATTTTCAAAAATTGTATATAATATAAAATAAGCTCTGACTTTATGTGTATCCTGCAGGTGCGCAGGTTTGCTGAAGCATTTTTTTGTCTTGAGCATCCTAGGCAAGCTGCCCTTGCCTATCAAGAACTACAGTGAGTAGCCTTTTTAATTGTACAATATACAACGTGTAGTACTGTCATTCTATTGCTTATATTGTGTAAAAGTACTTAAGTGTAAGTTCAAGAGAAACCTATTTCCTAAGTATAGAATTGGAATTTTTAATGGTAGTTATACAAGAAGTTACTAAATAATTATTAAAGCTATTGAGTAACTAATTAGTAGAAAGGATTCTACTTAAGTGAATTAAACTACTGCTAATTTCTGTTAATGTAAAAATAAGTAGATCTATTTTCTCATGTAGGACTGCTTCCTTTTTTTCAGTGCTCAAAGTCATCTACAGATGTGTGCAGCTATCAAAAACACTTCCTTCTGCAGTTCTCTTCCACCACTCCCTATTGAATGCAGTGAACTAGATGGAGAT
The DNA here is from genome assembly GCA_033556795.1 of Tapera naevia. Taxonomy (NCBI): domain Eukaryota; kingdom Metazoa; phylum Chordata; class Aves; order Cuculiformes; family Neomorphidae; genus Tapera; species Tapera naevia. The sequence continues at coordinate 7,380,081 of JAUMJJ010000079.1, read as the reverse complement.
ACAAATTCCTTACCTATAATCTTTGAAGATCGATATTTAGATTCAATTACCGAAGGTAAACATATCTCACAGTACAGTTTTCTTTTTGAAGAAATGAGCAAAAATTATGTAAAATTTGAGTATTTTTCTTTACATTTCTCCCTGGATTTGAAGGAATTCATTTATTTTCTAGGAAATCTTTCTTTAGTTTCAGTTTTGAGAATGTGTAAAGTTCTGTAATTGCTACTGTTCTATAGCTTTTGTTTGCCTGCAAAATCTGGTTGTAAACCATCCCTTTTCTTATTTTACCTCCCTCACTTTTTTTTTTTTTTTTTTTTGGTGAAAGAGCTGGATGTGCCCTGGTTGGTAGTTCAGAGTCTTCCAAGATCAGAATCAAATAAACTGGACAAAATTGAAGTGGAAGAAGGTTTTGTAGCTGGTTTTACCAGCCCAGAACTGAAAATAAGACCTGCAGGTGCCTCCAACATTTGGCATTCAGAAAGTGAAAGAATGCTAACAAAAACTTCGAAAGGGAAAAACGAAGATGCAAATAAATCCAAAGTTAAGGTTACTAAACTCATGAAAACAATGAAACCTGAAAACACGAAAAAAGTCGTGAAACAGAACTCTAAGGACTCTGTGGTCTTAGTAGGCTACAAATGTTTAAAAAGTGCAGCACTGGAAGATGCCTGTAGAAGTTCAGAAAGCAGGCCTTCATACAATGATAATGAAGGGCCGGACCCTACATTAGGTGGATTACCTTGTGATGCAAAGACCTGCACCAGTCAAATAAGTCAAAGAGAACTTCCATTTTTGCCGTCTGGAACCGAGGAAAAGACTGCCAAGATTGAAGGTGTCCAACCAGGTCTGGGTAGTCCCATGCACTGTGAAAATACAGCTATTTTTGGTAGACTTACTATCTCCCAGACAGGTTCTGGAACTATACAAGCAGACAGTGCTCTGCAACCCAGAGGTACACTTGAAGGTTGTCATGAAGGTCAACCAGCTTCCTCAGGAGTCAGGACAATTGAGGTCAAAACAAGTAATAAGAATCCCTATGAAGGGGAAAGAGTAACTGTTCACATTGGCTCATGGGCTGAATTTCCACAACATGGAGTGCAAGGAGAGAATTTACAGACACCAAATATTCAGTCTTCAGAATCTCAAAATAAATTAAATTCAGAAGAACAGGGACAAGTGCTTGAGAAGGAAGATGTCCATGAAAGAAACTTCCGACATACTAGTGACATCTTGACAAAAATTAAAAGTAATCAGCCTACACTTTCTACAAAAGAAAGTCAGCTTTCTGTAGTTGGAGACATGGTTAAATTGCCAGATGTTAGCATGACATGTGCCTCTTCTAGGTTTTCAGATTCAGGTGTAGAAAGTGAACCAAGTTCTTTTGCAACTCACCCCAACCCTGATCAGGTTTTTGAAAATACTCAAGGTCAATATGCATACAATGGTGAGAGAGTATTTCCTCAGCTTTTACTAAAACCAGACTGTGCTACAAAAAATGCAACAGAAAGCCATTGCACTGAGAGTACCAGCGCTGTAAGTGAAATACAGTCATCCCTGACATCCATAAATTCTCTGCCTTCAGATGATGATGAGCTGTCACCTGATGAGAATTCAAAGATATCTATTGTACCTGAATGCCAGCTAAGTGACAGTAAAACAGTATTGGATCTTGGAGCAATCGACTTGCCAAAATGTGATGACAGTAAGAAATCAAATGCTAATTTGCAGCAACAGCATGTTATATTTTCAGGGCATTCGGATAATGAAACTCTGTCTGTACATTCCATGCTCTCAGGAACAAAAGATCTTTTACACTTCATTGCTTCAGATGAGGATACATCTACTAAGGTGAAAAGTTACAGCCCACAGACAGACCTTGGCACAACCTGCAAGGACTCTGAGGACCCTGAAAGCCATCTTAATACTACAGAAGAACCAGTTAAATTGTGTTTGGAAATAGCTTATACGGATGAGCCATCTGTTGTTTCAGCTTCTCCATCTGTAAATGCAGCGTATGAGGCTGAAAAACCAAATGAAGGAAAACATAACGAGCCTTTAGAACTAAAAGAGACAACTGAAGAACTGTTCGTAGCTAGAAGTGAAACTGGTACAGATAATCCCTCTCCAACCAGTAGTACTGACATAGTAAAACAAGGGCTTGTTGAAAACTATTTTGGCTCTCGAAGCAGCACAGATATTTCAGATATTTGGCCTATGGACAACAGCAATCCTGTTAGCCCTCAAAAGGAAACATATGAAAACCAAATGATTTGTTCTTCCCAACAAGATGAGGAAGAAGAGGAAAATCAGGAAATGATTGAAAACGGGTATTATGAAGAAACAGACTATAGCATATTAGATGGAGCTTCCAGTGCTGACCAGGATCATGGCTCAGCAGATGAGACAGCCCTGAGATCAGAAAGGATTGATAGTGGGCATCTGCGAGGCAGAATGACTGTGCCTCCTGTCTGTACTCCTGGTTGTCTGTCTTTTCCTTCTGTGAGAGACTCTCCTTGCAATGTTAATTGTTCTTCAAGGAATAAATCTGATGCAATTACACAACAGCCAGGCAGCAAATCCTACGGCTCAGCTTCATCTGTGTCCTGGTTTGAAAGCTCCCCTAAACCTCAAATGTTAGCGTAAGTAATTGTTTTAAAACAGTTTTTTTACTTTTGGAAATGACGTTGATATAGTATAGGAGGAGAAAAGAAGCGTGGTTAGGCTCCAGAGTGCCCCCAGGACTGTGGCATGTAGATTCCGTACACTCAGTTAACATAACATTTCGGGAATTCAGATACAAAGTGTGTTAGCTCCGAATTCCTTCTATCAGTTATCTTGTAATTTCATGTGGTTTGACATACTTGAAGCAAAACACAACTTTTTTGTTTCTCTAATATGTTCCTTTTTAAAAAAGTAATCACTCAGCTGAAAAGTGATGTTGTAATGGATGCTGAGCCTAGAAATCAGGCCCAGCCAGCATGGATTTAGGAGGGGTAGGTCCTGCCTGACCAACCTGATCTCCTTTTACGACCATGTGACTCGCCTGGTGGATGAGAGGAAGGCTGTGGATGTGGTATACTTGGACTTCAGTAAGGCCTTTGACACTGTCTCCCACAGTAGACTCCTAGGGAAGCTGGCAGCCCGTGGCCTAGATGGGAGCACTTTGTGCTGGGTTAGGAATTGGCTGGATGGCCGAGCCCAAAGAGTGATGGTAAATGGTGTCTCATCCAGTTGGCGGCCGGTCACCAGTGGTGTCCCCCAGGGATCGGTATTGGGTCCCGTCCTGTTTAATATCTTTATTGACGATTTGGATGAGGGGATTGAGTCCATCATCAGCAAATTTGCAGATGATACCAAGCTGGGAGGAAGAGTTGATCTGCTAGAGGGTAGGATGGCCCTACAGAGGGACCTGGACAGATTGGAGAGCTGGGCCGATTCTAATGGGATGATGTTTAATAAGTCCAAATGTCAGGTACTTCATTTTGGACACAACAATCCCATGCAGAGCTACAGACTGGGGACAGAGTGGCTGGAGAGTAGTCAGGTAGAAAAGGACCTGGGAGTGCTGGTGGACAGGAAGCTCAACATGAGCCAGCAGTGTGCCCAGGTGGCCAAGAAGGCCAATGGAATCCTGGCCTGCATCAGGAATAGTGTAGTGAGCAGGACCAGAGAAGTTATTGTCCCCCTGTACTCGGCACTGGTCAGGCCTCACCTTGAATATTGTGTCCAGTTCTGGGCCCCTCAGTATGGGAAAGATGTTAGGATACTGGAATGTGTTCAGAGGAGGGCAACGAAGATGGTGAGGGGGCTGGAGCACAAGCCCTATGAGGAGCGACTGAGGGAATTGGGGCTGTTTAGCCTGGAGAAGAGGAGGCTCAGGGGAGACCTCATTGCTCTCTACAACTACCTAAAAGGAGGTTGTAGTCAGGCAGGGGTTGGTCTCTTCTCTCAGGTGACCAGTGGCAGAACCAGAGGGCATGGACTTAGCTTCGTCAGGGAAAGTTTAGACTTGATGTGAGGAAAAAATTCTTCACTGAAAGGGTGATTGGCCATTGGAATGGGCTGCCCAGGAAGGTGGTGGAGTCACCTACCCTGGAGGTGTTTAAGGGGAGACTGGATGAGGCACTGAGTGCCATGGTTTAGATGATGGTTGGTGTTAGTGTTAGGTTATAGGTTGGACTTGATGATCTCAAAGGTCCTTTCCAACCTTGTGATACTGTGATACTGTGTGATAGAAGTGGTGTCTTATAAAATGGAAACTGTTAAAATAGCAAACACAGGAAAATATGCTTTGAGTTTAAAAACATGAAAACACTCTTTAACTGGTTGTCCATCTAATTAGTTAAGTGAAGCAAATATGCAGTGCTAGCCAAGGTGGTAGCCTGTTTTTCAGACTTAACTTCAAGTATCCAAAATGTTACACCCCAGAGACCATAGTGCTCTAAATTACGCTGCAATTTGAATACCAAGAAAGCCAAAACTGGACGAACATCAGGGATCCCAGATTGCAGTCCTCTTGCCGTAAGCATAAGAGTTTCCCTGATAACCCCCTGCTGCTAACTGAACATGGGGATGGGCAGTGTTGTATTGGAAGTAGAACATTGCTGTCAGAAGGAAGAAGTCTTAGAAGAGAGGTAGAAACAAGGAGAATGCTAAGCAAGCAGAAAAGATAAAAAACTAGATAGTTTGTGCTTAGCAGCTGACAACAAGAGGAAGAATTGAGCAATGGTTGAGGAAAAACAGTTAGTAATGGACAGAAAAGTAGCTTCTGAAATACTTATGTGGAATGGAAGGGTTGAAAAGTAGAGTGTATTTAGGATATTCTGTAATCATAATGAAAGGGGGAACTCAGAGTACAACCAAGGACTTGGCCTTGGGTAAAGCAGAGATTCCCCCAGAGCGTGGAATAACTGGGATTCTTGAGGGCATGATCTGCTCCACAGAAAACCAACATTGGTACATTCAGTTCAGAAAATGGGTCTTGAGTACAAAGTAACCTCTGCTGCGGAGTGATAAGACCAACTGCCTGCAGTGGTTTCTCTTTAGGCTGACTTCAGTGAAGCTTGCTTGTGCCTGTTAGTGAGGAATGAGCTAAAGATAAAGCTGGGAAAACAGAGAACAGAAAGAAGAATGGGAGGAAAACAGTGAGCAGGTGGAAGATACAGGATACAGCAGGACATAGGGAGGATCACTCAGAACAAACAGATTAAGGAGGGAAAGAAGCATAAGGAAGCATAAAGTTTGAAGTGTTGCAGGGAAAGTGATATGAAGTTAATTAAGTAGGAAGGACATAACACAAAAAAACTAAGGGAAGGGTAAGAAAAGGAGGAACACAAGGAAATTCTAGCATAGGGGGAGCTCAGCTATTAGAAACTGTATAGTGTGTGCCTTTATATAATATCTAAAAGATCAGAGGTCTGGATCTGTCTTCTTCTGAAGCAAATATCAGTTATTCAGCCTACCAGGGGGACTTTCTGGTCAGCAGTTATAGCACTGGTTCCAGGTCTCTGCTGACCTGGGCAATAGGTTTTAAGTTTGGCAAGAATTATCAAAAGTCAGTGGAAGTCTTTACCTTGACTTCTGATTGCTTATTATTCCTGTAATTTTGTTATTGCACTTAAACAAAACTGTTGCTTGCTAAAGACCAGTATTAACCCAGAATCTTCACTGGTTTCAAAAATACTTCAATTTGTGGAGGTGTTCATTGGAGAGAAGAGAGTAGAGCTTGGGGTATGGACTTTATTACAGAGGAAAAGGGGCTGTAGGAAGCTGCAATAAAAATATTTTGAGGACTGGCTTGTTTTGTGAAGATAGTAACTTGATAAATGTATTTTCCTTCATATCAAATACATAGAAGATAAATTAAAAAGACAGTAGAAAATTATATCCTAGGAGAGCCTATGTTTGTCTGCCAATAGTAAATGTTGTTTTATCATAAATATGGTTTTGTTCCAGTTTCCTGCAGGCTAAAGAAGAATTGAAGCAACTTAAACTTCCAGGATTTATGTATAGTGATGTTTTCAAACTAGCTTCTTCAGTACCTTATTTCAGTATGGAAGAGGATGAGTGTTCAGAAGAAGGAATACATCTTATAGTCTGCGTCCATGGCCTAGATGGTATGCTGGGAAATGCAAAACTGAGTGACATACCAGTTCAGATTACAGTCAGGTTTAGCTTTTGTCATTTGAACTCTGAAATGAATGTTTCTGAAATAGGTTCACTGGAGGGAAATGGGGATTTGACATTATACTGCTACATTTGACAATGTGTTCCACAGAATCATTTAAATTAAGAATTGTATTAGCATTTTTCTTCAGTAAAACTTTCATGCACATAAACTCATTTTATGCTGTAGTTCACATTAGATACGTCTTCCATTTTTTAATGTTGTGTAAGTATTTGTCCATATCGTGGTAGCAGAATGGAGTTACTAACAAAACAGTTCTTTTTAGAATTCATAATATTAAATTGTCAATGAAAATAAAATACTTGTGTTAGGAAAAAAACATACATGTAAAATGCAGTCAAGTGTTTATAAGGTTTTAAAAGGCTGCCTTACTGAACCGCAGAATGGTTGGAGTTGGAAGGGATCTTTGGAGACTGTCTAGTCCAGTCCGCTTGCTCAAAGCAGGGTCAACTGCAGCAGGTTGCCCAGGACCCAACCCAGCTGGATTTTTTGATATTTCCAAGGACGGAGACTACTCTAGTAGAAATGAGAAAATCTCTTGCTAATTGAAAAGTTAAATAGCTTGAGTATATTCACCTGTTTTTAGTTCAAAGCACATGTGCGTGTTAAGAAATAATATCCTCTCTAGTTAAGAAATGCATAGCTTTCTCCCATCAACATTTTTGTCGATTTTGGAGAAGATTCTTACATTAACAATGTAAGGAAACACAGGGGGGCAGAAGGGCTGTAATATTGGACTGGCCCTACTCTACGCAGCTTTCTTTTCATTTTTCAAATTCCTAAGTTAAAAAAAAAATTACAAAATAACTTTCCTCCTCTGGGCAGAAAGCATCCTTTGTTAAGCGCTTTTAAAGCAGAACTGAAACATCTACACTAGTAAGAAGGAATACCAAGTATTATTGTGTGCCTAGAATTGACACAAAGGTTAGCTTAGCCAAAAAGCTGTTGTTAAAAAGCTATGTCATTGAAGCCTTAGAAAAATCTATATATAATTTTCTTATGAAATGACAAGTTCATACAAGTTCTTTCCTGTTAATCACACTGTTAATCACAGATTTAAACAAAAGTCTTGTTTTGTAGTTAAGGCAGGAAGGGTACTCTTTTTCACAACTGTACATGATCATTAACGTAGGGAAATCTTCAGGATGCTAGTTAAATTAACATTTGCTGTCTTGAATACCAGGCTGAACATATCAGCCTTTTTATTCTATGGAGATGTTTGCAGCTTGCCCTTAATTCCTCTCTCCTTCACTCAATTCTTTAAGCTGGCTCTGAGTTCTTAAATTGACTTTTATCAAAGTTAATTAGGTTTTCGAGAATGTAATGTTCACAGTGCTTAGCATCTGTTGGATGCTAAGACAAAATCAAACACAACTTCCTAAATCCTTGCTTTTTAAAAATGTTTTCTGCATTGAATGCCATTTTTATAGACAGTTTTGTCACTGCATTTGTCATTGCAGTTTATCTTCCCGAGCCTTACTGAATTTTAATTAGGGCTGAGAATATCATTAGCTGTGTTTAAATATAAAGCTGTGCCTTAGGTTCATTTCAGTATTTTAAGTGCTTTTATTATGGATTAACTTCACAGTATCTAACTCTTGATTGTTTTTCCTTTTAAGGTAACAGCGCAGATCTAAGATTAGTGAAGACTTACATTGAGCTAGGGCTGCCTGGAGGGAGAATAGATTTTCTTATGTCCGAGAGGAATCAGGTATTTGCCAACAAAAGTAGAATTTTTGTAAAGCAATCAACAGTGTACATGTTCAGACATGTTTATTTAATGGCACAATCGTGTTGCAGTTTACCACATTCCGTATATTTTTATTGTATTCTCATAGAATCCATGCTTTGGTGTCCGTGCTTGTGTATAGTAATTACAAATCCTAGTATGATATTGAAGGTAAATACACATATATAAGGAGTAACATTTGTTGCTGCCATTTTATTGTGTGTACTGATATCCCCTAAGTTCTCAGCATAATCAGTTAGGATTGTAGATAACATATGCTCAATGGTAAAAATGGTCATTGTGAAAACTGGTGTGGCAAGAAGGGAGATGTGTTGTTACCCAGGATCTGAGAACTACAAAATGCCTGTCTCTTGCTTTTGTCAGTGTGCTGTAAAATCCACATCATGACACTGAACCAATATCTAATTACTTCTTATGTTAAACTTATATGAATTTTGTATTTTCAGATGAAGTAACCTTAACAAAGCGCGGAAGACCAATTTTTACTTTTTTTCTGTGTACCTGTTACATGTTATATTAGACACTGCAGGGATGAATTACAACACAGAGTCTCTTCAGTGGCTCAGACGAAATGTTTATTTAGTGCGGTAGCGTATTTCTGACAGTGGCTGCTGGGATGCTTTTCAAACAGGCTAGACAGGCACCAAGCAATGCTTTCTCTTCTCTAGCCCTGGAGTTTCTGGCAGTCAGCAGTTCTGAAACTTTCTGATTTGGGAATTCCATTGAGACCTCAGAGCCTAACAGCTACTGACTAGTAGGACTTTTCTCCTTAATGTTGTTGGCTGATTCTTTTTGACTCTTTTTGCTTCCAGTTTCCACAGCATACAGTTGATATCAATTCTATAGTACATATATATTACTAAGTCACAAACACGGAAATTTAAACAAATTCCCCTACAGTTTGTTTTGGGAAATAGTCAATAATAATTCCCCATGTTCCACTTCTATAAATATTTTATAAGCAAGTATAATTTCACCCTCTGGAGGTAACTGAAGAGACTCAGTCCATTCAGTATTTCTCAGGATCACATGTGAAACAGTTTCTGGTCATCCATAATATCCTTCCCTGCCCACAAGATTCAAAAATCTTGTCACTTAAACTAGGATGATCAGAACTAGACAGGGAACTTAAGATACTTGTGCCCTATGGTCTTAGAAAATGCTGATATTTTCTGTTGTTTCCTTGCTTTCCTAATGTAGGTGATTCTATAGAACACAGATGTATAGATGATTTTTTGCGTATGTGTTCAGGGCTGTTTTTCCCTATGTAACTTGTTTTGTATTTCTTGCCATTTTATCACCCTTGCAAGCAGTACTGTAAGATTCTTTGAAATTCTGGTCAGTTCTAAATTTGTTTATCCTTGATATTCAGTTTTGTCTCCAAACTCTGATATGTCATCTCCTTCCCTTTCCTAGATTGTTTGTCAATTATGTTGAGCACTACAGATTTTGATAGAGATCCTTTGGAACTTGTGTTGAAAAGTTCTGGGCAGTCTTTGCCTACCTCTTTTTAAATTTCTTACTGCTAAACTTTGTAGAGAATCAGCTATGAACTGGGAATAAGGGTTTGGTTTGTTTTAAATAAATGGTACTAATGTAGACTCTTTCAGCAGTTGGAATAATTGTCTAATTCTAGTTCATTGGCAGTATTATTTAGTTCTGAATATGCAGTTTGGTCTTCTGTTTCACTACAGATAAGATTATGTATAGGGAAAGGCTTAGAACCAAGGCTGGCTGCGTAATGTTAAGATTTGTTTTGGTGTAAGAAGAAAGTAGCCTTACAGTAAAATATGTATCGCTTTATTCCATGTTATAAGGACAAAAAAGCTTGAAAAAATATAATAACTAGCTATAGTGTTTGTATTCAAAGTTAAAATTGATAACATGGATTCTTTTGTTTGTATGCTGTTGATCAAAACACTGGGGAATAAGAATTCAGACTGAATGCAGAATGTGTATTGCTGCATTAGAAAATACAGTTATTATTTTTTATTTCTTTTATTTTACAGAATGATACCTTTGCTGATTTTGATTCCATGACAGATCGCCTTTTAGATGAAATTATACAGTATATACAAATTTATAACCTAACCCTTTCAAAAATCAGGTAATATCTGTTCTGTACTATTTATAGAAATAAACTTAAAAGTAGAGCCCTATGTTGTTCTGAACGGTTATGCTCAGGAGCAGGGAAGAGGTGGGAAAAGGAAATTCAGGGAGGGGGAGGAGTAGGGGGAAGGAGGACAAAGGAGAGAGAGGGAATTCCCAGATGAAAAAAAACTGGACAGTATTGTATGCTCACCCAGTCCTGTTGGTGAGTTAAGCATTACGTTTAAGGAACTGCTGTCCGGTGCTTCCTCAGGTCCTGCATGGTAGGGTTCTGCAGAAAAACAGATAACATTTGGAGAAGGTTGAAGGCAACTCTAATAGCTCTATGTCAAGATCAAGTTAGGTTTCTTGTGATTTTATAGTCCCTTCACCAAGTATGATGTAGCAGACTGTCTATGCTGTCATTCCTGCAGGGAAATCTGTGACGTTGAAGGGCAACTGCATGAAAAAGATATTTATTCATTTTGATGTTTTCTTATGTTTTCATCTGCTAAGAAGCATATTTTACATCTTAATAAAAGAGTCATCCCAGTCTATGTATTCCTGTTCCCTTTTTCAGTTACTTTCAGGGAATACCTGTTCCATTTATTTTCTAAAAGTAGGGTACACCCTTTGGGCAGATGGCCTTACTAACTCAGCTGTGTTGCTGGAGATAGCCCATCAATAGCTAATGAACAAATTCAAACCTGAGTTAATCCATTTGTTTAGGCATCCTCAACTTACTCATCTGGAAGGTTTTTGACTTGCTAGTCACATGCATTTCCTACAGGTTTCTGCATATTCATATGTGTTGTAGGCCTTATTCAGGTGGAGAAAACATCAAACGTGTTTAAATATAATCTCACTTTTTTAACAAATGCTTCTATTTTGAGATAGGCAACATTTGACATAGTTGATTTGGTCTAAATTGATGATTTTTAAAAAAAAGGCACTGTTTGATAGTATTTGTATTATGCAGACTGCATGTTAACACCCTCTGTCTGGGAGAGGAGAGTTCTGTAACCCACCAGCACACACTGATGTCTTCTCCCACATGCTGTGGTCTGGAGGCCGGTTACCCACCCAGTTACTTTCCCATTGCTCATACCTGAGAACTGAATTCTCCTTTCCTTTTGGTTTGCTTCTCTCATAAAACTTCCAATTTGTAAATATTTTTTTAGTTGTATTTATTACTTGTCACTTGAAAGAAAAAAGAAAGTACTAATTTCAATTCCAGTTCCCTTTTCAAGGAGTGTGCTTGTGTTTGGTCCTGCTAAAGTAGAAGGTTCCATCTTTCATCTTTAGCTTTTCTTATGAGAAAGTTAAACCTATCAGCACATCCTGCAGCTGTTTCCTGGTAGCTACATGAGAGAGCTTTCGGAAAGAGATGTGCTTACATGCAGGTCTTTGCAGGGATGACTTAGAAAGCCCAAGAAAGTACTGTTGAGGAGTCCTCTGTTCAAGTGGTAGATGCATTCCTACCTCATTTTGACTGTCCCACTGTAAAGAAAGTGGACTTCGTGCTAGTTGGCCATGCTGTCTTGAACAATGCTAGTTTCTTTTTGTAAGACTGACCTCTCTACTAAAGGAAGTAGAGGTACAGGTGCTGCTCAATAACTGAGTCAAATTGCAATTCAGTCTCCAAACTTATTATGATGTTGTATGGCAAAAAGGCTGACAGTATTGTGTGTCAGAAACTCTTGTGTGTCAGTCTCTCTTTTGCACTCAAAGTCTTGTTACTGGCAAAAGGGAGCACACTTCATATGCAGAGTTAAGAATTTATTGTTAGTCCAATCAGTGTAAAAATGCAGCAGCAAGTTGCTCTTAATCTGATTACAGTACTACTAAAATGCATTGTCCAAATTAATGCAGAAAAGTCCCATTATTAACATAGATAAAATTTTTATACAGAAACTTTCCAGTGTCTGTTCTCGGGTGGAAGGCTCCCCTTCCAGCAGCTGCCTAGATCCTAAGATTTGTTGGCTTCTGCCTTCCATTTAAGCAGTGGGACATCGGCATTCTGGGGCTTCAGTGTAAGGAGAATGACGTTCACAGCAGGGTTTTCTGCTTCCTTGCCTTGGGTGTGCCTCTATTTATTTTCATAATTTCATATTTTCAGTCTGCCCACAAGCTCTTTCTTTTGTTTTGCTTTTAGCTTTTTTTTTTTTTCTTTCCATTCTCTGTTATCCCTAATGCTGGCTGAGTTGTAAGATTGTGCTTCTGCAGTGACCTGGCCTGTGTCTGCATTCTGCCACACCATGCTTTTTTCAAGTGATAGACAGCTCAAGCCACACAGAATAACTACTTGTTATTAATAGAAACTATACTAAACTATGAAACTAAACCAACTTTAGGCCTCGCTTGTTAATTCAGTGCCAAATGATTGTTATCACAGTTAAAACAAACTAAAATCAGCTTAGACTAGGACAAGTAAGGAGACGTTCTGACATTCTGTACTGTGCTGCAAAGCCTTGTGTCTTCACATAACAGCAAAATCCTGTTTATTGTGCTGCATTCTTATACTGCTTCAGGATGGAAGCCTTTCCAGGTTGTCACATAGTTAGGATATAAACCACATGGTCTTATAGCGCAGTTTCAGAAACTGTCAGTTCTTACATAAATGTCTGATGACCCATACTGGATTTTCACACTAGTTGGATTACTCAGCTTGTCTCACTGAAAAATAAAGCATTTTTTAATGCTATGCATATATTAAAACATCTGTTCATTGTTTCAGCACCTTTTTGATTATGACTTTTGATGGATTTTTTTTCTTCCATGTACTTTTGTAATTGGACAGGATTTTTCATTTGTTAGCACAGAATTATGAGGTTTTACTGTGTCTGATTGTCCAGTATGATCTGAGTTGGGAGACTTGTGCCATAAAGCACATAAAAATACTGGAGTATAATTCTGTTCCTGCAGTGTGTTGATGTCTTGTTTGCAAAAGATGGTAATATTGCCACCTACTGTTCAGAAACGCATTGCTTTTGCAGAGCATTCCACAGTTGCAGGTATCTGAAACTGTGAGTAGGATGGGTTACATTTTTTGTCTTAAACTTTCAAACCCCTTTTTGAAGGTTTTTCCTTTTCCTCCCTTTTCCTTTTTGATTTGAGCAAATCCTTAAACCTTTCTCTATTAGAAAATAATATTGGAGGCTTATTGTGTATTCATCTAAGCAGCTGAATTTCAACAGAATATATTACTGTAACCTTTGTTATTTTTCTGAGTCCTTACAATTTAAGAACAAATGGTAATCTCTGAGGTACATTCAGGCAGGTAATTCACATACCACCTTTTTTACCTCGAATGGATCCTTCATGCTTCTGAGGTTTTGGTTCAGGTATGCCCATATTCTTGGGAATGATAGGATTGATTGATGGATCACCATTTTCTCCAGTGACAAGATTGTCCTTTTACAATGTTTAATAAATAATGGATGAAATAATGGAGAGAACTGCAAAGAGAACATCTCTGCTGATGTTCACATCTTCTTTAGAAAATATATTTACTCAAACAATTTTTTGATGCAGGTCATTTTGGGGATAAACTCACTCAATTTCTGTGGACATTTTCTTGTTTCTAAAGAAATCCATGGTTTTATTTTTCTTTTATGGACTTTATGATGTACTCTGAGACTGGTTTTAAACTTTAGTATTCAAGAGAGTCAGCAACTCAGTATTTTGTTTTGCAAATGCACTGCTGTTGTGCTGACAGCACACAGGATATGTATCTTTCATTTCTAAATTAGGCAAACAGAGCAAGCTGTAGCAAAAAAAATCTGATATTGCAGCAATTTTGAAAATTTAGCAGTAAAAGTGAATGAGAATATACATATATGCTTAAACTGTGTATTGGTAAGGAACAAATAGTCTATTCTGTCGTAGAAATGTATAATTATGTCAGCATTTAGAAAGTCAGGGGTAGCCCTGTAATTCTATAACCTAATGTTTGAATTTTTTTATTTAGCTTTACATTGGAATTTTCAGAGTCAATAATTCTTGCTTGGGAAGCAATTACAGAGTCAAGTATTTTTTTAGCACTGCATTTTATACGGATCTTACTGGTGACTTCATTTTCATTATTTTTGTTGACAAATTTAGTGATAGAGAGCAAATGGGGAGGATGATCTTATGCATATAATGTTGTGGGACGTATATGATCCGGCCACAATAGCACTACTATGTATTTTTGGATGATTGTTTGTTCTCTTCATGTCCTAGGATTACATTTGTAAAATGGGAAGGCATTTTGACCTTCAAATTTTGTGGGTCTTGTCTCTACCATGTCCTAGGTCAGTGCCTAGGATGGTGTTGTCCTTACCTTAGCAGGGGTGATAACTAGAATTGCTTTATTTTATAGTGCCTCTTCTGAAGAAATGCTTTATACAGGCTTGTGGGTACAACAGTAGACAACTCAGATAAAGTAATAATTATTCTCAGATACATGAAGCTGAAGTGCCCCATCTATCTTTGCCCTGACCCACTTAAGCAGGGAAACAACTCAGTGTAATCTTGTCCTGACAGATAGATATTCTTCGATTGCCTAACTCAATCAAATCAAGTGATTATCAGCTGATAATCACTTATTTTGGTCCAACTGCTAAGCAGATTTGAGATGTTGCTTCTATTTTAAAATAATCAGATTCGGTTGAAGGTTTTCCCCCTTACAGGACTACTTTTGGGCTTCTTCTCCACTGGATTATTTCAGTAACTCACACACATTTGTCATTCTGAAGGCTCTCATATCTCAAAGTAGTGATTTATTCAGTCATGCACAGCTCATAAAGTAGTTTCTGTATACAGTACTTGGCGTTAAGGGAAATACACCCAGAAATAACCTTCAGTTTGGATGGGAGATGCTGGTGGAAAGATAGTTTGTTTCTACTAGCTTTTCAAAAAGGGTGCATGAAATAATTCTAGAGAAGCTCAGAACATGTTTGTAGTGAATTTTTGCAGCTTGGGAGATAAGGACAAGCTGTGTTTTCTGTATTACCTAAAGAAAAGGCTTCTGAATGGAAACTTTTCATCATTTTTTTTCCTGTGCTCTTTCAGCATTTTATGACAGGTTTTATTTTTCTCTATTTAAAAGAAAAAAAGATTGGAATAAAATTCTGTTATACTGGTTCTTCTTTTTAAACAGTTTTATTGGACATTCGCTGGGTAATTTAATAATCCGTTCAGTGCTCACGAGACCTCGATTTAAATATTACCTCAACAAACTTCATACCTTCCTATCTCTGTCTGGACCACATCTTGGTACCCTCTACAACAGCAGTGCTCTTGTTAATACAGGTAAAGTATGATTTTCAATAGCATATGTTTAGGGGAGGTTTTGTCTTTGAAATGCACTTAGCAGTTTCATGTGAGATACACATTTCTACATTACTTTGATGATCAGAAAATGCACATTTCACTGGCATATAAGAGGAAAGGGTTATAAAGATAAAGTATCAGTAGAAGGATGTGCGAGAGATGGTTGACGTGTTTTCCCATATGTTTGATTCAACTTTTCCATTTTCCCTGTAAAGAAACTCTAGTTTCAATGTGTTGAGTTCAATTTATTATAAACTAAAGTTTAGTATACTTAATCTACAAAACAAGTAGGTAAGTTGCATTAAAATAATTCTGAAGTAGTGTTTTTTCTCTCTCAAAAATGTCTTACCTTACGACTTGCAGTGTGTTTCCACAAATGTGTTTGTACCTTTTGAATTGTTTGTTTTTTCTAAAGATTAAATGTAGCTGACTTTTGAAGTAAATGTTAGAAAATAGTTTCAGATATCATCAAATGAAAACTTGTTCCTGAGATTACCACATACCTTGGAAAGCCCAAACACAAAATAAATAACACTTATTTTCACCAAATATAAACACCCTCATTAAACTCTTTAAAAACACTCTAAAAATCATTAATTACTTCATTTAGTGCCAGTTTATTTATTGATTGTTTTGTTTCATAAACAAATGAGGAGAAAAACTTAATTCACATGTGTTGAGTTTAAGAAAAGTGGACAGGAATTGCTGGCTAACTGGAGTTACTGATAAGAGTTTGTAGAAGCAGGAGGAACTTGACAGCTCTTTGAATTTGGCTGTAATGGTACTATTTACAGCCCTCAACATAGTAGCGGTGAGGTTCACTTCAAGATTAAGACATCTACAATGTAATTTACTATGAGCACCTACTGGGTGTTTAACCTAGTACACCTTGTGGACAGTTTCATCTATTGTCATCTGTAACTGAGTCTCACATAAATCTCCCAAAAATGTTAGCATTACTTTGCTTTTAAAAACCTTAGTTTTTCAGTGCACAAAGAGGCAGGGCTGTTTGCTTGTTGGTATAATGACCAGCAAATGACTTTCGGTTAACTAAGGTTAAGGCTATCAAGGTATAATCCAGAATATATTCACTGAAAAAATAAGGCTTTCTGGGGTATCTAATCTGTGTTATATATAGGTAGGAAAGAATAATCAACAAAAATTTTAAATGTTTCTGTCCTTGACAATGCTGACATGAAAAATAAAACTAACATCTGAGGAGCTTGAATATAAGGCCTTTACTTACTTTTATGCGTGTTTAATTAGTTTTCATATTTTATTGTGGATCTACATGTATTCATGTTGTACCTAACAATGCAGGACTGTGGTTTATGCAGAAGTGGAAGAAGTCTGGTTCTTTATTGCAATTGACGTGTCGAGACCATTCGGATCCACGACAAACATTCTTGTACAAACTTAGTAAAAAAGCAGGTAAGCTTTACTTACTCTTTTTCAAAGCCCACTGTACGTGAATCTATATCATTCCGTTCTTCCCTTGTTGAGCTGGTTTCAGCTAGCTTTCCCAAGCTCTCCAACGCTCAGGTCTGCCTCTCTGCCAAAGCTTCTCCCCTTCAAAGAAAAAAAAACTGTAGAAGCAGCCAAAATCACACTAAATATATGTATTTCTGTGTTTTTCTAAATACAAACAACTACACCACAAGTATATGCAAAGCAGCAAGGGAAGAGGGGAAGGGAAATGGGAAGAAGGACAAAAAGGATCTATATAACACCCGGCATACAACTATTAACTCCCAGTAACTAACAAAGTAAAGAATTAATGAAATCTTACCACGCCACCTCCCCCGTGTAGAGCCAGACGGCCAAATCCAATCCATTAAAAAATTTTCCACAGGCTCGGCAGCAGACAGGACCAACGCAGGGACCTTCTGCTCCTCAGCCTTGCCAGAAGAAGAAGAGGAGTGTACTCTCCTATCTACACCCTATTTATGTCGGGTTACGTTAAAGGAAGATATGGAAAACTTACATGGATCAAAAGTCAATCCACTGCACTTATGTAGTATCAGTCAGTCAGTCATTACTTGCTGAAGGAATAGTTAACGAGAACATTCTCCTTTCAGTTTCTTAAGGTCATTTACCTCAATCTTCCTTTACTGTAAAAATCTTTTAATAGGATTTTTTGTAAAGGACCCTATAAGAAACAAACAGGTTTTCCTAATTTACAGTTGCTACCGTGGTACTATTTGTGTATTGTATTTATTCCTTTGATAGGAGTGAATGATAATAATCGAATTCTGAGATAAAACTGAAAGTGTGACATGTACATGCTCAAGCAGTAGATGATTGTTATCATTAGTCGTGGTCTGATTTTTTTGTGTTTTAGAAAACAGCTGGGGCTAAGACAAATTTGTTATTTGCCAGAAAACTTAGTGTGAATTAATTAATATGTTATGTTGTGCCTACATGCTGGAATAGCATCCAGGTGACGAAACTTATGTTAAAAAGTTTTTATTGTCATAGAATAGAATCACGGAATCATTTGGATTGGAAGAGACCTTTAAGATCATTGAGTTCAACTGTAAACCTAACACTGCCAAGTCTACCACTAAAACTATGTCCCTAAGTGCTACATCTGCACATCTTTTAAATACCTCCGGGGATGGTGACTCCACCACTTCGATGGGCAGCCTGTTCCAGTGCCTGATAACTCTTTTCGTGAATTAGTATTTCCTAATATCCAGTCTAAACCTCCCCTGGCGCAACTTGAGGCCATTTCCTTTTGTCCTGTTACTTGTTAGTTGGTAGACCAGCACCCACCTCGCTGCAGCCTCCTTTCAGGTAGTTGTAGAGAGCAGTAAGGTCTCCCCTCAGTCTCCTTTCGTCCAGACTGAATAGCCCTGGTTCCCTCAGCCGCTTCTCCTAAGACTTGTGCTTTAGCCCCTTCACCAGCTTTGTTGCCCTTCTCTGCACAAGCTCCTGCATTTCAATGTCTTTCTTGTAGTGAGAGGCCCAAAACTGAGCACAGTACTTGAAGTATGGGCTCACCAATGCTGAATACAGGGGCACAATCACTTCCCTACCTCAGCTGGCCACACTATTCCTGATACAAGCTAGGGTGCTGTTGGTCTTCTTGGCCACCTGGGCACACTGACAGCTCATATTCAGCTGATATAACTGATGTTAGTCATTAATTGATGTTGTTATTCTTAAGTGAATGGTATATGTATTCACCGATACCTATGACTTAGAATGTTTGTGTCGTTGCTCTTGTGGAAGTATACCTGGTTATGTGTTTTGTTTGCAGAATTTCCTCAGATCTGGTATTGGGCATACAGTTCGCTCGCATTTAGCAAGAAAACTCAGGGAACATTTCAGTTTCATTTTCAAGTAATTTGTCAAGGCAGAATGAGAGACAACTTATTTTAACAATTCTCTTCATCTATTTCTGTTTTAAAAATAGGGATTGATTCTTAGAATTGTAGATGCCTTTTGAAATGATTGATTCAGTAAGTTCCAGCAAATGTCAAGTGATGATGATGATTAACTGAATGTCTGCTTTTCTTAGTCTCTGTTTTTCTGTAATATTGTATGTGTTTTGTCTGTCAGCTAGTTTTGCTTTTAAGCACTTAATGAACTGTTACAGTTGTAGAATATTTTTCAAAAGTCGAGTACAACTCATTCATTCCGCAGCTGTCAAATTTGTTAAAGCAGAAAGAGTGACCTTAAAAGTTAACTTGTTAAATCAAGCTTAAAAATCCCACTTGTATATTCTCTTCAAGTTTAAGAATTATGAAAACAAAATGATTTGTCAGGCCGTGTTACCTTATGAAAATAAATCTTTATTTCAAAGAATAAAAGCAGGCAGTGGGAACAAATATGTGCTTAAATATTTGCCATTTCTGATTAGACTGTTTTAAAAAAATCTGGATGTTTTCTTTCTGGACTTCACCATCCAAAATTCTAGTAAGTTAGAGCTGGTTTCTGTCTTAGAATTATTGTCATTGGGAATTGCTGAGAAAGAGCAAAAGCTGGCCTTATCTGCTTATAAGGAACAAAAGGTAAAAGGATTATTTATTCAAAACTAAGAGAGTTAAAATTGACATTGTTTCTTGAGTTTT
This sequence comes from Tapera naevia, assembly GCA_033556795.1. Lineage (NCBI taxonomy): Eukaryota > Metazoa > Chordata > Aves > Cuculiformes > Neomorphidae > Tapera > Tapera naevia. The sequence continues at coordinate 7,360,664 of JAUMJJ010000079.1, read as the reverse complement.
AAATTACTTCAAGCACTGGTCACTTTCTGTTGGCAATTGAGGGATTTATACCGCCTTTAACCCAGTGGAAAATTTAATTCTCTGATGTTGCTTCTGCATAATGATTATGCTGAGAATTACATTCTTTAACAGTAATCTCCTTGAAATCTGCTTGTCATGTCTTCAGCAGCCGCAATCTGACTGATAATTTCTGGGAGTCTTGGAAATAATTGTTAATTTCATACTGTAACAAGAAATTACCCCAGGTTGCCAGCTATGATGACATGTGTTCAATGGAAACACAATTGTAGTTGCACTGATGAAAAAATAGATTAAAAAGTCTGTATTCTGTGTTAGTGATGCTGCATGTTGTAGCATTATGGATTCAACTAAGAATAAGAGTTTATTTTTTTAAGTTAGTTTGATAAGAAAAAGATTTTTAGATACAAAACTAAAATATATGTAGTCCTCTACTTTCTGATTGCTTGGCTTTTAGACATTAGTATGGTCTATGCACTTAGCAAAAATTAGTTCTTTTTGTAACCGAACAGTTGACATTTGCCATAAAAATTACAAAGCAAAAATTATGTGGATGTTCCCTTAAAGGGACAATGGAGAGTGAGTTAAATATTATGTCAAACCAGTGCATGAATGAGTTCAGCAGCATAGCTCCATGTTGGGATTCAGTGACAAGTTCTGGAATTTGCACAACTCCTGATTTCTGTTTCCACTTACAGGTTATTCTTAAATATTTTCTACAAACAATAACTGCACCTTCATGGTTACTTTCTCACATCAAATATACAAATCAAATAGCTTGTGATGCCAACTGATTTTTGGCACGTCACCAAAATAATAATAATAATAATAATAATAATAATAATAATAATAATAATAATAATAATAATGTTTTACTTTGACGAAATTAAGGAAGGATATGCATTTGATCAGTGTTCAAATACATAATTGGCTCCAGTTGGAGCACATTGTACTTTCTGTCGGCAGAAACAGAAAGGCAATATTCAGTGAAACCAGAGACCTTCTCAGATGTAACTTGAGCACTGCTCCAAGTACTTCTCCTGAACTTTGTTTTGTGGAAGGTAAATGAGGTTGTTTTTTTTTTTTTGCTCCAATCAGAACATTTTGTTTCTTACCATATTTACATTTTGTACTTAGCTAGTTACATTTTCTCTAAAAGTTAACATATTCCAGGGAGTCTAGGAAAATAAACTCTAAATTCTTGATTTGTATCCATTGCCACCCAACAAATCTGCACTTTCTTGTTCATGGAACTTCAGATGGTCATTTTTGATGGGTTCAGAGACCCTGCCTTATATGTTAAGAAACTAGTAGTGAGAAAACAGTTACATTCATATGTAGGCTGTATTGGATGTTCTGATTGTGTAAGACAAATGTCAGTGCCTAACATTTAGCTTCAGTTTGGTTTCAGACAAGACTTCTGTGTGTGAATACCTTGTTCAGAATGCAAATACACGGGTCAGTACAGAGAGTCCAGTTCCATCAGTTGGTCTTTGCCTGCAGAAACATGAGCTTCTCAGGAACCTAAAACATTAACTGAAGACCCTGGAGGTAGTTCCCAATTTGACATAAATTGTGACTGATTGTTTGCAATTAAGGACTTGGCGAGTAGACTGACTTCAAACCTTGGGGCACGTCTTGTTCTCCTATAATGAGTAATGATGTGTGTCAGAAGCATGGCTTGCTGAGACTGGCCTCCTTAAAGCCAACCTCAGAATCCTGTTTTCTGTCCCAGTTATTAATTGTTCACTCACTGGCAGGAGTGCTTCTTGCAATAAACTTTGGACCTACAAGTTTTTCTACTTAAGCTAAGGCTTTAGTTCTGAACTTTTTTAAAATCCCATTTCTCACCCGTGAAATATGCCCCCATTAGCACTGAGGAATGCATTCAGAAGCAAATCTCTTCATGATCCCTGTTTACTTCAGAACACAATGTGTTTTAGCAGCCATTGCACATCGCATCCACGGGACCAGACTAGAGCTAGTCCAAAGTAAACTCGCCTAAAAATGGGCATTATGATGGATGAGCGATTCTTAATACCAATGGGTTTGCTCTACAGTGCTGTTCCTCCTGTGCCACAGAGTTCACAAATGTGAGTGTACAGCCATGCTCTCTTCCAGGATGTTTTTGTACTTACATAGGTAGGTTTAGATTCATATGTCTTAGTACTTCCACGAGCCTTGATTAGCAGAATTCTGATGTGCTTGTTTTTTGTCTTATCTCCCCCTTTAAAAATGTGCATTTTCCTAATCTCTGAAAGGAGGAAAAGGCATTTTGGGTTGATTTCTGTTTACATCATGTTAACAACAGAGCAGCAGTGAATAAGCATGGGTGACATTTTCTTCTTCAAGTTCTCTGTTATGTACAGGATGTCAGCTTAGCTTTACTTTGGCTTTGTGGAGGGAAAAAGCATTTCAGCTCTTGACTTGAGGGAGCGGCTGTTTATAACTTGTGATGAGGATGAGACTAGAATTGAAATAGCATCCCTATGGGCAGCACGACATGAAGACTATCCTATTCAGTTCTGCAAAGAGGAAGGACTTCCCAACCCTCAGTAGCTCTGTTCCAACAGTGTTGTAAGAACCCGAAGCCAAGTTTCTTAAAGTAAAATCTTCATGGCAGAGTTTGGGCTGACATGAAAATCTTGAGTTGATGTAAATCGAGTTCCCTAACCAGTCTTTTTGTGGGACTGCAGCTGAAGGTCTGAGCTTCCATGCATCTGTACCATAGCATCTTAACCCAAGACCTGAGCTGACTCAGAATCTCAGTGCTTAAATTTTTGGGGCACAATTCTAGCTCTGTGTGTGATGTGTTAACTTCACAAAGGAGTGTAGAAGACCAGCTGCAGGAGATGGCTGCCTTCCAGGGCGTAATTTTTGAAGTCCCTATTTCCAGACTGCATTTTTGGCAGAGCTTGCAGATCCCTATTTCCAAACAGGGAAGTGCCTATGTAAATGAACAGAATTGAAGAAGACGTTGGGACTGTTGTATCTTGACAAAACTGAGACATTTCCTTCAAGTCCAAGTAAGCCAGGTATGACCCTCAGCTACCTGATGGAACATCAAAATTGGCCCTGCTTTGTGCAGGTGGGTAGGATCAGATGACTTCCAAATGTTCCTTCCAACATAAATTATTCTGTTCTAGGGTTCTGTGATTAGTGTTTTCCTAAGGAAAATGGCAGCCTACTAATGGAATCAGATTGCTGTACTTTTTTTTTCAAGCCTATTGTAGGTGATTTTGATTTGTTTATGCTCAAGAACTCCATGGTGTCCACAGTGAATGTTGTCCATTGCAAATAATCAAAGCTTTGTTTTGAATTAGTTAAATGGCGGTGGTATGGAATTTTGTCATCGTTTTTGCCATACAAGTCTCGGAGAATATCAGCAGCCCCATTGTACCAACAGCTCTGTCTCCCATTCCCCGCTTGGATGTTGGCTATAGCTAGAGGTGCCTGACCATATACACAAATTTATTCCTTTGTGATTGCAGTTGGTTGTGAGTTACCAGGTCTCTGCTGCTGGTGTTCCGGGCTGATTTTTCCACTTGACATATTATTTGCCAAAATTGTTCATGAATTTGTAAATATCATTAAATCAGTAATAATTAACGCTGTCATCAGAATTCACTGGTGGATGTGAATGGCACAATGGTTAATTGATAGAAATTGTGCTCTCTGTGTATGCTTAAATTCACTTTGACTGAGACTGAAGTTCTGTTATGGGGTAAGGATCATCATAAAAAGTTGGGAAGCCCATTAAATGTTTTTTGCTACAGTAAAGCACATTCTGTTATATGGGACAATTGCTTGTTATTTCAGCAGGAAATAAATCACATGGATTGTTCTTTTCCAAGGTGTCTCAAATCCTGATGAGAAATTTAGTCAATACTTCCTAACTGATGACAACCTCAGTGTTTTTTATAGTTCTCTGCAAAAATATGTGATCTATGCAGCAGATGTTATGATGTGATGAGTTAGAATGTATTCTGTTTGATAGAATTAGGTTTAATCTGGCATTTTTGCCTAACTACAGCAATCTGGAAATGTTGGCCTAATTAGATTTTGGGGTTGGTTTCTTAATTGAGCAGATGAAAATTTTGCTGTGCAAGAAAAAAAAAAACAGTTCATTAATTACATAGAATAATTTTAAGTTTGGGATTTCTTTTAGTACTTACGGTATGCATGACAGATCTTATATTATGTTTGGTGTGGGAAAATAAAGATGTGGATCATAGGAATTAGCTGAGCTGTATTCTTTGTTCACAATTTATTCCTGATTTTTTTATTTAATTGAAGGCAGAACGTATTTAAAGTCTAGTCAGTAAATGAAAAAACAATACGTAAAGATGACTGGTGGGCCAATTTTTACTGCTACATAAATGAAAGTTGATTATGATAAGTTGCTTCTTTGTCCCCAAATACACTTAATTTAGGCACAGTTTAGCACTGCACAGTTCCATATGAGAGGTCATTCTGTGTGTCCTGAGTAGTCTTATAGTCTGTCTGGAGAGCAGAAAGCATGCTGTGGAGCACAATGCAGTTTCTTCTCATTGACAAATGGTTTGACTTATCTGCAAGGGGTTGCTACGCTCTATATGTTTATGTATATCAGTTTGACTCCTTCCCATCCATATAGTGATATGTGGTCTATTTATCACATCAGCCATGTCAGAATAAACAACTTCAAGATGTAAGACTTGGGCTTTTTTCTTCAGAATAGGCACAAAGAGTTGTCTGAAGAAAAAACACCCAAGAATATTTAAACGATAAAACTCATGCTTATGAAATACCCTATATACCTTCTTTGCTCCTGCTGAAAAGTTCCTCAAACACTTTTTTGTAATGAAAGATTCCTGATATTTATCAGGCCTGAAATGATGGGAACTTCAAGACATTCTTTTTATGAACCAGAATATAAAAATGAGTCACTGGGGTGCTTAATTTATGAGTCGGTGATGTCCTAAGCCTGTTTTGGGATGGATTTTTCTGGTTTTTATTATCGCATGTGAGGGTGAAGAGAGTCTGTTCAGTTGTTGATTGATGTAGACTGATGTTCTTCTGAAGATTCCCCAGGATCTCACTTCCATCTTCAGGCTGATGAAAAGATCTAGGCAGTCCACTTCTTTGTACCTTTTATGTGAATACTAATGGATATTTCTCTAGGGAAGGCCCATATAAAAAAAACTTAATACAAGATAGATAGACTCTCAAGGAATTTACAAAACTATTATAGATAGCCTGCAGAGATTCCTGTCCTTGATTTACTCCAAATGCATTCTTTGCAACTCCATACAAAGTTTTGGAATTGGCATCTACATCTTTGTGTAGAATTTGCTGCAGTCATTTTTCATCAGCTGTCAAATAAAAGATTCCAGTGCTTTATCTGATCTTTTGAAACAGCATTGGTTTTGCAGTGGGCAAAGGCAAAAAAAAACCCAAAACAATAACAAAACCCAACCAGATTTCCTCATTGAAGAGGGGAAGGAACCGGGATCTGGTTTGGATACTTTTTCTGCATGTTTTTATAGATCTAGATATTTTTTTCAATTTTCTGTGAAATCTGGGAAGATGCATTTACTTTTTCACATGCTAAAGTTGTTCTGTGTTGTTTCTATAACTTACTTGGTTTGGACATGTATTCTTTATCACATGGAGTGCATAAAATACTGAATTGGGAAACAGACTATGGAAAAAATGAAAGATTTTTCACTTTGGGCTCCATCGACAGCCTTAGGAACAGATATTTATTAATTCTTAGCATATGTTCAGTCTGATTCAGTCTGAACAAAACAGGGAAGCTAGATTCCAGAGTTTTTTCATGGCAGTATAGCTTCTGAAAAGCAAATAGGAAATAATTTCTTCTTCCTACACAATCAGATCTCTTTTTTGTTTTAATGAAAGAAAAGTTTGATTTGTGGAGTTCAACCCAGAAAATGTTTTCTGTGGATTCCAAGAAGCACCTTGGAAAAGTGACTTTATTAGCAATATTTCTTTAGTTCTCAGAATGGACTAAGTACATTAAAAACTTACAGGATCTGACCATTATTCTCCAGAAGTTAAAAGCAGAACTAATAGTACCAGTGCAAAACTCATTAGGACCAGTGCAAAGAGAGCTGGATCAAAGTTAACAATGACAGGATGTAAGCACCTAAGAACTAGGAGGTTCCCAGAGAGTCGCTGGAGCTACTTGCTTCTCAGTATAGTTTTCCGTTGCATACACCTGAACTGAGCATCTTCTAGTTTTGCCTAGCAGTTGCCTTTGTATTTGACTGTAGATGGCTGTGATATTTAGGCAGGGCTGTTGTAAGGCAACCTGTTTTTCTAAAATGCTCTGTTGTATTTAGCCTAAAGCAGATAGGCGGCACCAAAAATCTGCTGGAACTTTTTAGAGAAAAGTAACAATTAAACATCTTAAGGATTGTAACTCCCTCATTACTGGGGATTCCTGTCTTCACTTCATCTTACTGTTAGAGTGCTTGTCCAAGAAGGAGAAAATCTGGGTTTAATTATAAGGGTTTAATTATATTACATGAGTTGTGTTGGATGGGCCCTGCACCTCTGCTCAAGCTGTCCAGACTTTACAGTGAGGCAGTTCCTGGCAGAGGCACCTACACTAGGTGGGCTGTATCATGTGCTTCTTGATGCTTGGCATTAATCCTGATGCAGCTGCGCTGTTGACTAAAACATCAGTGAAGACAAGGCACCATCCACCTTTAGGTTTCTGTAAACAATGTGGAGGCTTTACTCCCTTCTGTCAGCCAGAAACCAACAACTCTATTCCTAAGAAGCAAGATGAAGGTTTGAACTACACTCTATTTAAATGGGAAACATCACAGTAGGGTTATGGCTATATGTAGTAAAATATGTACACAGGAAAGGCTGGTATCCAGCATCCTGTTATTCTGTAGCTCTACCTATTGTAATTTATTTTTCTGTCTTTTTATGCAAGACCTTGTAATAAATTGGTGACAAATTTCAGTTGTGAAATGTTTAATTATTCTGTAGTAATTGTCAAGGGATTCCTTATAATAGATACCTTTTTCTCTTTTCCTGTAGGTCTTCATTACTTCAAAAACATTGTGTTAGTAGGATCTCTGCAGGATCGTTATGTTCCTTATCACTCCGCTCGCATTGAGATGTGTAAAACAGCTTTAAAGGATAAACAATCAGGTAATAAATATCCAGCCAAATAAACAGACTACCTTATAGGTCTCAGATTCATCCCATTAATTTGGGATGTTTAACTGAGGGGCCTGTGTTATGTACTCAGAAACTTTGGTCTCACTCTGTAGTAATGGAAAGAGAAAATCCATCTGGGAGCTGAATTGCTTCCTGGATCTGTCCTGTTCTGTTACATGCAGGAGAGGAAATTAAATACATTTCTAGCTTACAGACTTCGCTGAAAGTTAGGTGGGATGAATACAGCTGCTGGTGTGTAACTCCATGACAGGGAGGACAAATAGCTTTGAGTTTTGAGGAGATAAGGTTGTAGTGTCAAGCACGTGGACTGTAATTAGTTGAGGCTTAATACTAGCACTGAAAGAAAAGGTAGTTTCCTCATTTCCAGTGATGGTTGGATGTTGTATTCACTGTTGAGACATGCTAGCACAATTGCAATCTAGCATTATGTATTAATAAAGAAATAAATTTCACAGTGTAATAAATTAATACTGATGAGCACATTCTCGCTATACATGTACCAATACTGACATGTACAGCTTAAAATTATTTTTCCAGTATTTCTGAGGAAGTTGAACTTCCTGCATGTTCTATCTCAGCAGAACAACAGTGTAACATTTACCATTACCTCTCTTGCTCTGGGATGTATTCATTTTGAGGTCAGGGTCTAAGAACTGTGTTTTGTTTCTGGTCATTCAAACAGCACAACTTTTCTTTTCCTCTACAGGACCAATTTATGCTGAAATGATCCAGAACCTGCTTCTGCCAGTTCTTCAAAATAAGGAATGTAATTTAGTTCGTTATAATGTAATTAATGCATTACCCAATACAGCAGATTCTCTGATAGGGAGAGCTGCACACATTGCTGTTCTTGATTCTGAAATATTTTTAGAAAAATTCTTTCTTGTTGCTGCCCTAAAATATTTTCAGTAGAGAAAAGCATTGTAAGAGACTTGGTTATTACCTCATTAACAGATGAATCAAATAATGTGTGGTATTAAAGTATAGCTGCAGCTGTATTTTAAGAGATATTTATACTTTTTATATGGAAGATAATTTATATCATCCACATTTAGGGCTTTTTAACATCAACTTTACTTTCTAGGTAATGTGGCTGTGCAATATTTTTTTATTTTGTTCTTTTTACTTTTCTATTACTTTTTCTTAATTTTGGGTACCTAATTATTTGGAGATTAAAGCACAGTGCGTACTTTTGGTTGGTTTATTATTGGCCCTTAGACCACAGAAGTCGATGTTACTCAGCTACAATTACAAGAGGCTTTAGATGCCAAAATAAATTCGATTTTAAAATTCTTATAAGGTCTTACAAGTTCAGTTGTTGTATTTTAGCACTGTAGGAAGTTTTAACTGGAAACACAATGCGCTGCTAAAATACTGGATATTTGAGAATGACTGTATCTGTGGGTCTCACAAAGACCGTTACCAAGCTGTTTGTTCAGATATCACTACAGCTTAATGATTTTATACAAAATCACTCTCGTCATTGTTAAATATATTATGCCTATGGGAATATGTTTTCTACTGATCTCAAAACCATCTTAGTTTACGTACTCAATTTTATTACTGGAACTTCAGTTTTCAGAAGCAAATGGCAACTAAGGATTTTTGAATGTTTAATGATAGCTGCCTTCAAATAATTGGGGTTTTGCAAACTGTATCAAAATTGTTCCTTACTGTGTCAGTTCTTCAGATGACCGTGGATAGTTTCACATGAACTTCCTTGTATGTACGTAAAATAAGTAAATGTTACAAATTTCTGCAATACTTTTATGAATTTAAGCAATTTTTAAATATTGTTAAAATGTTTTATTGACGACAAAGTATTGTAAATATAAATCGATACATCTTCAAATGGGACAATATTGTAAACTTTCCCTGTTTAGTGATACAGATAAAATGTTTTTGATATACAGGAATGTTAAAGGTCTATTGACTTTCTACTGGTGCTGAATAGCATTAAGTTTGGTTTCTCCTTCCTTCCCTTTTCTCTGTTTCAAACAATAATTCACTAAAGGGGGGGAGAGTTACATGTGCATTCACTAATTGTAATGAACATTTTTTGAAAGATATAAATTTGTTGTATAATGCATGTTTATTTTTAGCATTGTGTTATTGCATCTGGTGTTAATAAAATGAACAAATGACTCTAAAGGAAGCAATTAAAGAAACTGAAATGTTCTGCTAATTACCAAAATCCTGGGGAGGCTTTTTTGTATATAATTAATAATTTTGTATTATTTGAAATGAATATAGCAATAATAGTTTATAATGAAGTGATTTTGCATTTGGTTTGTTCATACATTATTTGTAATTTTGTTTTTTCTCTCTAGCTTACAAGTTTCAGATGACACAGTTTGGCAATGTACACACTTAAGAGATTATTTTACTAGAGTTGTGTTAGGGAAGTCCTTACAACACAAAGGTATCTTAAATACATTCCCACTCTAACAATGCCTGGTTTTATTAATTTTTTTTGTACATTATGGTGGATCTGGTGTGTTGCAAAGATTTAAATTATGTTCTGGTATCTCACCTATCTTTTGTTTAACAGTATTTGAGTAGTTGGGTAAATTTTGAATATCAGTTTAGGGAGCTAGGTCTACAAAATTTTCCTTGATTCACAATGATCAAGTTAAACTACTCTGAGTACATTTAGGTGTTTCTGTCACTATTGAAAAAAAAGTCTATCTTCCTGCATTGCTCTGGAAATCCAAAAGTGTAAAGCATGCTTTTGTGATGGTGAAAGCAGAAATATCCTGGCAGAAATAGACACTTTTTTAATAGTAGATCACATCCATGTAAGAAAGCTTGAATTTGGTTTGTTCTTTGAGGAAAATTGATGGTGCAGGAAATCGTGATTATTTGCATGCACATTTGTCAAGGAACAAGGCAAATTAAGATAACATTAAATTAATTTTCTCTCCCCTGATTGCTGTTGCCCAGTGCAGCCCATGCACAGCCCTTTCAGTACTAGAGCTTTTAAGGGGCCTGTTTGACACCTTGAAGCTGCAAAGGAATGCTCGCTATTTGTGTGCCTTCAGTCAGTAGTGAGTGGCATAGTGATGCCAACGTGTCTTTAAAGCATATGACATTGCACTTACAGACTGTATCATACACTGGCAGTTGCTGTCTGAAAACTTGCAGTCTTGGATGTTGTGGACAACTGTGCAAGTGTTGCATGGCTTACTCCTGCATATTTCTGTCGTCTAGTTAATAGGTAGAAATACAGACTCTTACATACTTCTCAAATGTCACCTGATGCAGTAGTAGCTGTGAAGTGCTCCATCTCACCTCTCTTCTCTTTCAATCAGGGCTTCGTCTTCCTGTAGTGACAGTGACCTCTCCTTTATGCAGGTATCCTACAGCTGCTTGAAAGGGGATTATGCTGCTTACAGAACGAGACATAAAAATTAAGGTCGAAACACTCCTTGAGAAACTGCCTGTCTCTTGTTCCCTGAAGGCAGTAGGCTGCTACTGTATTTTCACAAAGCCCTTGGCAATATTATTAGGATGCCAGTGCATAAAATGAGATAGTGTCTGAACTTTTGTTTACAAATTCAGAAAAAGAGCTCATGTTTTACTTGTAAATCACCAGGCTTTGCTGCAGAGCCAAGAAATTCCACATTGATGGAAGACTTCTGTAAGCTTAAGATACCTTTCATTCCAAGCCAGTCTTATATGCACAGCCTTGACCCAGCTTGTTCAGATAACCAAGTTTCTTGACATGGTCAAAGAAAAAGAGGGGGCATTTAGGTAGACTGGCACACTTGTTTGCTGCCTGGGACAGGGCTGGTTGTGGTGCTTTCCAGAGAAGCCCCCATGGCTGGCTTACCTTTTGTCTCATCTGAACTGACCTGCTATGAAGTTTTTGCCAGCTCCAGGTCTTCTGTCCCCTGCTTTTTAGAACTGCAAAGCAAAGCAGAATATGGTATCATTTGAGATAAATAATCAGTAAACAGAAGGATGAAAACAAACAAAAAAAAGAAAACATTGCATGTATTCACAAAGTGGAAAATTCCTGTGGCATGTTTTACATTTGTATTTACCAGTGTTTGGATTTATTACTTCATCAGCCACAAGATCTAGAAACACGTAATTTTTGAGTAAAAAGTAAATTTTACATTTTACAGAAATACAGTACATGAAGAACAGGAAAAACGCTTTGAAAATTTCAGCCTTTTTAGATGGAAAAACAGTTCCTAATTCATCTTACATTGCCATTTCGTCCTTACCACTTGAGATTGCACATAAGTATGATTTTTCATGCATTTAAATTAAGCTGTAAAGGAACAGTACTTACGCTTCCTTAGTACCTGCGGACAGCTTAGTATGAGTATGTTTAAGGTAAGGACTACCATTATAGTTTTACCTTATTTAGCACATGCAGGGTGAGTCAGAGTAGATTTGTATTTTTCTTGCTGGCTTTAGGCAGAAAAGCATTTTTTCTCTATGAGCCACTGATACTCCTCTTTATTCTCTCTGATCTAGATACCCTGCATCTTGCTATTAAGGGTTTCCCATTATTTTTGGTCTCTAATGTCCAGTTAACCATGTTATAAAAAGCTGATTGAGAAAATGTCACACATAAGGCAGTCAGTTAAATTTAACCACTTCCAGCGTGCAGGCATTGCCAGATGTAGTGCAATAAACTCAGCGGAGCGTTGCTGCTGTTAATTTACCAGAGAGATTTACTTTCTTAAACTCTTCAGATGTGAACGTAAAATGCTATTTTAGACTCCAGTCTCTGAGAGCAGCTGAGTGAAAGGTATCTTCTGCCGTTTAGTGTCTGTGGACGGACTGCTTTGAATTCTGTTTTATGGAAGAACAGGGTTAGCTGTAGATCATCTGAAGAGTGACAAAAAGCATATTCAATAAAAGCCATATTCAAAACATTAACTGGAGCTCCTCCCCATAAGCCCAGGTGCTGTTTATACCAGGGTCAAGTTTATAGTGAGAGAGGGTAGAGTACTAAAAGCACTTTATCTGAGTAATCTGAGAAGATGGTGTCTGAAGTCCTCTGGTTCCGCACTTGGATTTGGTTGCTGCATTTCTTCCTGGGAGAGTTAATAACACCTGCTTTAGCGCAGAAAGGACACCAGCTGGCATATAAGACTGAGAGGGATCAAGTTTATTATTAAATTAATACAACAATTATGATATTTAAATAATTCTTGTTAACTTTGAAGTTATATGGCCCTTAGTTTCTTAAGGACGCACTGAGTCTCCATGTCACTAGGGCATCAGTGTGAAGTCTTTCAGGACCAAAGTAGCCTTTGTGTATTATTTCTACAATTAATTAATTAAAAAAGAAAAATTAGCTAGTGGGGCTACACTACTCGTTGTTGGGGGGAGGTGGTGGTGGTGTGGCATGAGTTATTTCAGTGGCAAACTCCATTGCATGGCAGAAACAAGTCACATTTGCTCCAAGGGTTGTTTAGGGAGAGAATCATAGAATGGCTGAGTTGGAAGGGACCTTAAAGATCATCCAGTTCCACTCCCCCTGCCATGGGCAGGGACACCTCCCAACAGACCGAGCTGCTGGAGGCCCATCCAACCTGTCCTTGAATACTTCCAAGGAGGGGGCAACCACAGCTTCCCTCGGCAACCTGTGCCAGTGCCTCACCACCCTCAGCACAAAAAATTTCCTCCTAATGTCTAATCTAAAACTTCCCCCTTCCAATTTAAAGCCATTCCCCCTTGCCCTATCACTACTTGCCCTTGTAAAAAGTCCCTCCCCAGCTTTCCTGTAGCCCCTTCAGGTACTGGTGTTACTGTAAAAGCCGACCGAATAAAAACGTCTCAAACTGATTTTTGCAGTACCTGAAAGAAGCATTCCTTTTCTCGTGCCAGGTGAGCAAGGGAATTTCTCCTGGCAAACACGGCTGAGTTGGTGAAAAGGTACGTATTTACAGAACTAGGTTTATGTTTATTCAAAATATTTCCTTGAACCTATTTACATATTCATGTTGCTTCTCTGAACTCATGCGTAGTACAATATCACAATCACAATATCACAAGGTTGGAAAGGACCTCTGAGATCATCAAGTCCAACCTATAACCTAACACTAACACCAACACTAACACCAACCATCATCTAAACCATGGCACTCAGTGCCTCATCCAGTCTCCCTTTAAACACCTCCAGGGTCAGTGACTCCACCACCTCCCTGGGCAGCCCATTCCAATGGCCAATCACCCTTTCAGTGAAGAACTTTTTCCTCACATCAAGCCTAAACTTTCCCTGACGAAGCTTGAGTCCATGCCCTCTAGTTCTGTCACCTGAGAGAAGAGACCAATCCCTGCCCGACTACAGCCTCCTTTTAGGTAGTTGTAGAGAGCAATGAGGTCTCCCCTGAGCCTCCTCTTCTCCAGACTAAACAGCCCCAATTCCCTCAGTCGCTCCTCATAGGGCTTGTGCTCCAGCCCCTTCACCATCTTCGTTGCCCTCCTCTGAACACATTCCAGTATCCTAACGTCTTTCCCAAACTGGGGGGCCCAGTGCAGTCGCTCCTCCTGGTGGTCGGTACTTCATCCTTGCCCTTTTCCTCGGGTCGATTGTCGGTCAAGGAGGAGGAAGACTCGCCTCCCCTCTTCATCACATTTGGCTGAGTTTTACTTTCCAAGTTGTCATTCAGTGTGCAGGCATGAGCCCTCCTATCTAAAGCCATTTGCAAGCACTGAAAAATGCTATTACAAAAAAAAAAGATTCTGAGTCAGCTAAGTTAATAGCCTCTCCTCAGTTTGGTTTCTCCAGCAGAGCCCGGAGGTGCCTTCATCAGCAACTCGCGTTAATCAGAGACACAAAGGAGGAATAAGGTTGTTTTTAAGGCGGGTCTGGATTTAAAGGTGTTTTTCAGGGGTTGTTTCTGACGGCCAAAGGCACCGCCCCGGCTGCAGCCGCGTTTTCCCGCCACTCCCAGGCGCGTGGGCGGGCGCGCGCGCAAGGGGGGCGGGGGCTCGAGCGGCGTCCGGAGGACGCCGCTCGAGCCCCCGCCCCCCTTGCGCGCCCGCCCCGAGGGGTGTGTGTGTGTGTGTGTGTCCGCCATGGCTCTGCGGCTGCTGCGGCGCGCGCCGAGGGCAGCGAGTAAGGGGGGGGGGGGGCGGGAGGGAGGGGCCGGGTCTGAAGGGAGAACGTTCCGAGGAGAACCTCATAGCGGCCTTCCAGTAGCTGGAGGGGGCCTGCGGGAAAGCTGTGGAGGGGCTTTTTACAAGGGCGAGTAGCGATAGGACGTGGCGGAACGGCTTTAGATTGGAAGGGGGGAGGTTTAGATTGTAAGTTAAGAAGAAATTCGTCTTGATGAGGGTGGTGAGACGCTGGAACGGATTGCCCAGGGAAGCTGTGGATACCTCTGCCTTGGAAGAGTTCAAGGCCAGGCTGGGTGGGGCCTTGAGCAATCTTGAGCAACCTGGTGTGGTGGGAGGTGTCCCTGCCCATGGCAAGGGGGCTGGAACTGAATGATCTTTAAGGTCCCTTCTGACCCAACGATTCTGAGATTCTATGGAAGTGGATGATGGGGGCCCTGTGGAATCCGTGGTTGCACCCATTCCCCTTCAGCCCGCAGCTGCAGTGGGGTGCTATAGCTTTTGTCCTCCTGCTCCTCTTTTCTCTACCTGGTTCCCCCTCCAGATATGGATCTTCTCCCCCATATTGCAAGCCTACTGCTGTTAGGTGTTACTATCAGTTCTGGATTTTTTTCTTTACAAATACAGAATCATAAAATTACCTGGTTGGAAAAGGCCTCTGAGTTCATTGAGTCCAACTGGACCTGTCCACTTACTAAACTATGTTTCTGAGCACCTCATTTACCCGTCTTTTAAACACCTCCAGGGATGATGACTCAGCCACCTCTGTGGGCAGCCATTCCAGTGCCTGACAACCCTTTCAGTAAAGAAATTTTACCCAGTGTCTAGTCTGAACCTCCCCTAGCACAACTTGCATCAATTTCCTCTCATCCTGTCACCTGGGAGAAGAGAGACCAACACTGACCTCGCTACAACCTGTTTGAGGTACTTGTAGACAGTGATGAGGTCTCCCCTCAGCCTCTTCTTCTCTAAGTTAAAAACTATCTTAAACTACCTTTCAAAATTTCACATCAATGATATAGAAAGAAAAACTCCAGCATTGACAGTGAGGCCCCATAGCAGTAGGTTTACAATATCATTGCTGCAAACTATTAAATGGTAGTAAAATAATAAGCCACGGCTTAATATTTGCCTGAGGGAGCTTACTGTAGCCTTGGAGGTTATTGGTCTGTGTCCTGTCTATGAGGAAATTGAGGTGATTTGTTCATGGGGAGCTGTAAGTGGGAGGACAAATAAGGCAGTCTACATAGCAGCATCTCCTCTCAACTGAGTCTGCTCTGAAGGGTTGCAGGTCAGGCCACTTCCTTCTCCATTGAAAGTTGAGGTTTCTGTCATCCTATTGATACAGTACTCCTGAAATAAACCAATACCCTATATGTTAATAAAAGAGCTGGGAAAAACATGTTGTTAGGTGTTTGTGGCCCCTCCTAGGCTTGTTTTGGCAGTAGGTTCATGGCGGGATTTGACTGATGCTCCTGTCTCCCCCAAGCATCCTGATGAGTGCCCAGCTCTCACTGCATGAATGGCTTTGTTATCATAAATAACGGTCTGTGGGCCACTTCAAAAGATTGGATATTCTGGATTTTGGCTCTGCATGAACTTCAAAGACTTGGAATTTTCGTCTTGTTTTGAAATTCATCTATATAATTAATAAATTGGGTGGCCTTGTGACTGCCTGTAGAGGATGAGGGAGACAAAGATCAGTTTATAGAGTGTGGTTTACTAATAAAGTTGATCATCTGTCTCATCTTTGTCAGAGGGTACTTAATGTTGAACTTCTGTCACCTCTTTGTCAAGAAGAATGTGTTTGGTCAAGAATGTCTAGTATCGCAGATAGGAAAATAGATTTTGCCTCTTGTCTCCTGCTTGAAATAATCAGTTTCATATCAGTACCTTAATCTGACTTTTATTTGAACTTGGACTAGAATATCGGCTTTAATTTAATTTTCTAGCTAGCTTCCTTTTCAGCTTACTGCAGAACAACAAGGTGCTTGGCAGGAGTAGAAAGATCCAACATATGCAGAAGGATTAGATTTTTCATTGTTGATAGTCCTTTATCTCATGCTTAAAACAGAAAAAAATACATATTGCTTTGGGGTATTGGCAACAGCTGGCAGTTGTAATACAGTTTATGTGACTGTAAGGGTGTAATCTTAAGGCTGTGTTTTTTTAGGATGAATGAATATGTTGATTCTGGGAATACAGGTGGATTGTTCATTGGTGTATATACAAGTGAGTCAAATCCACGCTGCTGGAGAAGGTTTCCTCTTAAGCAAGTTAGAATAATAGTTCTTTCAAGTGCTTTGCACCCAGTCTGGTACAAGGAGAATTTTGGTTTGAGTCATAATTCTTAAGAAAAGTCAGAGCTGCTTTACACTCGTGTCCATAGCTGAAATGTTTTTAGAGGGTAGTTCATGCTTGTCTTTTTAACCAAATGTGGAAATGTCAGTCATTTTGAAAGATCTTCATAAGTAAATTTTTACTTGTTTATGGTTCTTCAGTTATTTAATGACTTGCGGTATCTGTGCGGTATCCTTTTTTATACTACTTGAAAGTACTTTAAGTATGGATATTAATAGGCATCTGGATTTACATTAAAAGTATATTAGTAGTACTTTAAAGGAAAAAAGTTTGTTTTTAATTAAAGTATTTGTTTGCAGTTATGTAGTTGAACTTAAATGTGCACAAAATTTGTCCTGCTTTTGACTACCTAATTATTTTACTGTCATAAGGGAAGCCCAGCTGTTCTCTACCAAGATTTTGGAAAACCAGTTACTAAGGGAACAGCATTTCATTTTTTAAAACTTTTCTTTGGGAAAGCAGAAGCTTTTTTTCTGATTCAGATGCTGCTGGAAATGAGCCAAGACCTGTAAATCAACAGGCTTCTTGGGGGAGGTTAGGGCTTCTCCAGGAAAACAGAATGTACTGATCTGTGCTAGCATAATTACTACTTAGAGTCAAAATTGCAAGAATATAACAGTGAGGATAAGTTCAAGCAGTTTAGAATACGCCGTTTATTGTCAACTTTGTTATACAACTAACACCGTTTTGCCCGCATATGTTTTTAGGGCCAAAGATAATTGTCTGTGCTGATTTCTTAGATATTCGTGAGTTGAATATTAACTAATATTTGGAGTTTGTTTTCCTGTCCTCTGCTCTCCAGGTTCTGAAGTGAGGATTTTTCAGAGGTGCTCTGAACAGTCATGGAGTTACTCGGTATTAAAATCTGACATTTGTGCTACCCATGTCCATTTGTTTGATAGAGTCATCACTGCTTTGCAGCTCTTTGAGGAGTACCAACTCTAAGACAGAAGGAAGACAGGAACCTGCTAAGCAGCCACTTAAGAAACCGAAGTTACCATTAGGTCGATTTGATGAACCAGAGGAGTCCAGTATTGAGAGGGAACCCCTGGAAAGTAAGTCATGTTTTATGAAATTGAAAGCCATGTTTTAAAGGCATGGTCCTTAGATGCTGTGCTGATTTCAGGTTTAGGCATTCAGCACTCTGCTTTCTGAGTGTAGTGGTCCTGTAAAAAACAGAGAGGCAGGGCAGTGGGGACATGTTGCAGCTAATTATGTATGAGGGGAAAAAAATCTTCAAAACAAGCTGGTCAAGGATTGTAAGTTGTCACTCAGAGAAATAATGAGATCTCTCTTCCTGAAGATACTCAAATTTTCCTGGATGTCCTGACCTAATGTCAGCCTTGCTTTGAGCAGGGCTGGGTCTAGATGTCTGTCAAAGGTGACAAAATCCAGCATAAACCACTTCATGATGCTGAAGAATATAGCTGGTATTGATGTTTTATAGTACAGCTATAAAGAGTGGTAGTAGACTCACGAGGGCACCAGCTCCTTTTTATTATCCGAACAGCCTGTTCTGTGTCTTAGTCTATGAAAGACTTCTAGTTCATGCTGGATTTTGTGGTCAGTCTTTCTCTTAGCCTTGTTGCTTTTCAAAGCAATACCTGCAACAGATACTTGAGTTTACTGAGCCTCTCAGTGGGGTCAGGGAGGCCTAACGAACTGCTGCTATTTGTGTCGCGTGGCAGTGGCCTTAGTGGGGCCATGTTTAGAGAACCTGGCAAATTAAGGCACCAGGTACATTGCTGCTTAAGTCACTAAAAGTGTAATTTTTTACCAGGCAGGAGAAAGACTGAATCTCTTTTTCCTTTTTCTTAATTAGACATCTTTCCTTAACTAAAAGTGCTAGTCATGGTTTATCTTATTCATGATAGCGTGCCATTTTTATACTGTTCACAGTAATCATAACCCATGTTTATCTATTTCAAGTTCTCAAGGACAAGCTTCTTAAATTTATCAATAAATTACTAGGAATATACAGATGACAAAATGACTGAAAAAATACAGTATCATCTTAGAAATGGCTGCAAGCAGTTTCAGAGTGTGACTCACTTGAACTAACTCAGAGTTGGAGTTACTGTGTAAGCAGCTATTTAGTTTTTGTCCTTTTATTCCCAAGAAAATAAATGGAAACACTGCTTCATTTAAAACAAATACATAATTAGTATCTTTTGCTTTTTCCTTACATGTTCTAGGTTTAGAGCAACAGTCAAGGTTTCTTTTGTTATACCTGTATATTTTTTAGCTATAACACCACTGGTAGGTTGTTAGAATGCTGACTGCCCGTTGTGTCATTGATGGTTATTAGGAAAAATGTTAAGAGTTTAAGCTGGCTATTTGAATTCTCACTGCTATGTAACTATCATGGAGTAATCTTTTAAGTTTCTGCATCCATGCCAGTGTATCAGTGGTGCCTAGATATTGGGACGATGACTTCTACAAAATAATGTTAGATTTTGCACTGCAGAGGTGCTCAAATACTGACATTTCCTATCCTGGTCTGCATGAATTTTTACACAGATATCCCACTATGTCATTCTGTATAGCCTGTAGCTACGTGAGTCTCGCTCCATCACTGTCCCTCCTTTTCTTTACTCTTCAGGATTTCTGTTGTTGTCTTTTCTGATTTTCAGCCCTGCTCCTCATTATTTGTCTTGCCCACCAGGGCTGAGTTAGGGATATGACCGAGGGAGCCTCAAGCTACGCATATATATGGGAGGCTCTGGGGAATCAGCATGGCAAGGGATGTGTGGAGTACAGTGGGCTTCAGGGATCCCTGCAGTCTAGTGCAGAATGAGAAAACAGCCTAGGATTGTGCTGTGCCAAAATGTACTTCATGACTTGGTTATGCCTAGTGGGATTGCCGTTGTGCAGCATGGGTGGCCTGAGTTACTACTCTTAAGAGGCGGCCTTTAGCAGGGGCACTGAGTAGCACAAGGACGTTGACTGTGGGGAGCAGAAAGCTCCTTGGTATTCAAGTAGGAGACACAAGCTAGTAGGGTGCTGGGGACAGAAGAAGCCCTGCTAACATACAAGCTTAGCATATCACCAGAGAGATCTGGAAGTCCCATTCATACTCTTCTTACGAAGAGTCTCCATCTTGTGAAAGGGCATCAGTGACTTAGTGAGCTTAGGTTTAGAAAGTAAAAAGTCTTATTTAGCTATTTAGCATTTTATAGGACCTGCTATGACTAAGATATCTAGCCTGGCATCGATGAATATCAGTGTGCTTATTCTTGAAAAACATACCAGCATCCAGGAAAACATGGTGTTTTAAATACAAAAATAACAGAATCTAGACTAAAGTTCAAGCTGAAATTAAAACCTCAGCTTAGAGTCCTAAACAAACATGGAAAGTGGCCTGGTATTTTAGATGTAGTGAACGTTTGTACAGCGTACCTGAATGACCTGAATTCTTACTATGAGTTCGTGAGAAACTTGTGCTTTAGTGCCTTTGGACATTGAGTGCTTTTTTATTTGTATAACTGGATGTGATCATATATATTATTGGCTGTTGTCACAAGACTCTGAAATTACTGTTGTATGACTCTGGGAAATGTTGAACTCAAGGTTGCCTGTAAGAACAAAAGAGAATTGATTTTGTATTTGAAAATGAAACTAAGAGGTGGATGTTGTGTATATCTACATTTTTAACATTATAGGTATTTTAATGAACTTTCCCTGTAATTTTAGAATTCCCTGATGGAATCAATCCTGCTACAAAAGAGAGAGGTGGACCTAAAGGCCCTGAACCTACACGTTTCGGAGACTGGGAGAGAAAAGGACGTTGTATAGATTTTTGATGTATAAATGTGTCTGTATTGCTAATAAAATATTTCTAGTTGTTGAAAAATATAATGTACAGAGAAATCTCACCTAGATTTGCTGTGAAGCTTCTTGTTTCTGTCACGCTTGTAATGAATTTTCTGAGAGGTAGTATGTAAATAGACATGATACTGCATCTCAGATTTTGGAGCTGTAACTTGCCCAGCGTACACCTGGTCTTTACTGCTGTCTACACGATGCAAGAATAAATGCACGTATAGTGAGTTGTATAAGTGTTTGGATTGCTTTATTTAAACCTTTATGTAGTGTCTTAAAAGTGCTGAAAGAGCTTTGCAGTTCATGAACTATTCATGGGGTCCCTGTCCATGGCAGGGGAGTTGGAACTAGATAATCTTTAAAGTCCCTTCCAACCGAAACCATTGTATAATTCTATGAACCTAGATACTGTTCATCATAATACAGCCACCTCCGAGGAGATCAGTACTTGGCCGATGTTCACATTTAGCACAGTAGTTCATTGGTAAAAGCCCTTTTAATCAAGAACCATGCCCTCTGTCTCTGTTAAAGTGGGTTGGGGTTGTAGAGAGAGGATGGAAAATTCATTTTATCTCATCTCAGACTGACAGGTTGTAAGTGAAATGATGGAAAAGGAGGCTTAATTCTGATGGTCACCTCATGATTGCAAGTAACGTAGGGATGCTCTATATGCAGTTTTAGAATACTGTTCTTTAAAACCTAGCTTATTACATGTGTGAAAACTGGCTAAATGCTGCTTGGGGAAAAATAATGTTACTTTCTGACACCTTATGGTCAAAGGGGACTAATTACATAAGGTCATAAAACTTCAGCTATCTGGCATGGAATTAAATATTTTTCAAGCAGACCGAGCTCAGTTCTTCATTCAAGAATTTGACTGGTTGTAAGCACTGTAGTAAAGTGTGAATCTAACACTTGAGTGGGTACTTTTTAATAAGAATAAGCTGTCATTATTAAAATGTGTGAACAGATGCTGTATTTAGTCCTCTGCAAGTTCTTTTTGATTGCCTAAACAAATGATCTTCAGCTGTAAATGTTTTCTTCATCTCTTTGTGTTTCCTTCCTGGTGTTCTGATTTTTCAGCCTCTTCTCTTTTACTCCGCACAATCTGGCTTCACAATTCCTATTAGCTGCTTTTGCCACGGCACCATAGTGGGCATTAAAATGGAATAAAAGTTTGTTGGAGAGCCCAGGACAGTCTCCCATTTTATGGCCCATACTTGTTTTTCCTGTATGGGTATTTTTGCCTTTTGCTATGGGAAAGCAAGTTGCACCTGAATAAAAGTCAACTTTACTTCATAATTACTGTTTGCCATTATTTTGGCTCTCTGTAACAATGCATTGCTTTGCCCAGCTTTGCCTTTTGTCTTACTTTTATTAGAACATCAAAGTGTGGAATTTCCATCTATGGAATTTTTCAGTTACCTAAAGATAAGCGGAGTCAGCTGTCTTTAATATATGCTGTTCATTAAAATACTTATTTCTAGTAATGCCTTGCTGCTTCAGTTGCTTGTGGGTTGGAAAATATTTCATGACAGAAAGCACAACCTTTTCATATAGGAAGCAGAAATTTTAATTGAGAACTTCTGCCTTTTCTGCATCGTTATTAATAGGCTTAGCATCTTAATTAGTGACAAGGCAATAACACTACTGTAGTTATTTTTGAATTATCCCTGAATTGCTGCATGAGTTCACTGTCTTCTCTTACCAGGTTTTACTCTTCCCAGCATACATTCTATGAATGTTTACTTGGATCTGCTACTTTGTATTCCAGATTTTCGATTCTAATTGTTACCTTCAGTGCAAACTGCAGCTGCAGTCCTTCCTGGCAGCAGGATTGCACCTTGTTGGTTTAGCATATAAGGAACTAGTCTCACTTTTCCCATGGTTTTCTTTATGTTTCAGTTAATTATCTTCAGTTTCCCTCTGCTTTGTGATTTAGGAGTGACCCCAGTGCTGTCCAGGCTCCTGTGTGTTTGCTTTCATGCAGGTGATGACTGCTGCTGTTGGAGCTCATGCAAGTCCTAGGCATTCCTGCCTGCATCTGTGGAGCACTTGGATTTGGAAGCTGCCTCTGAGAGCACTGCCCATACCAACAAGAGAGACGTAGTGTCTCACACAGGCAGGGATTTTGCTTTCTTTCAAAAAATAAAACGGCTTTTGCCTAACCAGTGTTGTAAACAGCTGTGAAGGAGTTGGCACCCAGGATACCACTTCTGTCTCGAGGAGCATCAGGCCCTTTTGTCATCTAGCAGAGCAGTGCCAGCAACCACGACGTGTTCGCTTAATTTGGTTAGGGAATGTGTTGATAAGAAATAAGAAACTGAACATCCTGTGGTGCTGCAACATCACTTGTGGTATCAGTCAAAACCAATCATGGTTTGCATGCACCACCAATGCAATGACAGAGTAGGGCATAAATGATCATTTCTGTTTCGTTCTTGCAGTGTCTGCAGTTGGGAAAGAAGCACTTCAGCCCTTTTCCAGTGCTCTTGCCAGATGATTAATATTAGCAATTCTCTGGGACACAGCATTAGGGTAGAGCATGATTTGTGGTGAGAGCTATTAGATTAGCCACAGGTGTTTTTATCATGAATGCTGATTGAATGTATTTTTGTAGCTCTTTTTGTTAGTATCACGGTGTAAAGCAGCAGGGTTTGTGTCCATTTTCTGTTAAATTTCTGGGAGACAAAGGAGAATTTTTCTGGCTGCGTAAGCAAATTCTTGTAGTACAGGAGGATGCTTGCCGCTCTGTTTTGTTTTCCTTACTAGAAAGCTGTATGTTGCTTTTCTGCCATAGGTGTTCTTCTTTAAATTTGTTTCTGCTTATTTGCATAGACACGTTTGGTATGCTAGAAGAGTTATGAAGTCTTTATTGTCTGAAGGAATTTCCCTGTAATCACTTTATTACAAAATGTACAGAGTTGCACTCCACAGTTAAAGAAAATGTTTGCTATATATTGCCATGTCTGAAAAGCATGTATTTCAGTGCTGATTTTACTAAGTTAAAATGCAAGGTTTATTATGTAGTTGAATCAGAATAAAATTACCCTTTATGGTAGCAGATGTTTGCAGAGGACTGTAGAATGTTGCTGTAAAACTTTACTACTTTTTCAGTTGACTGCAATAAATGATCCCAATCTCCAGTGGGATCACACTCTGTAGTGACAGACATGTGACCTGGTTGCTTATGACACTTATTTTGATTTTGTTATTTAGAAAGGACCAAATCACCTTGTTCTGAAGTATCAGGAAAATAGCAAAACTGTATTCATTTGTAAGAGAGAGGATTTGGAACTTCTCTGGGTTTTGTAATTGTTCATCCATCACTGATGTAGCATCAAGCATATCAAAAGGTAAGGAATTGACTTTAAGATGAGTTTCTGTGTGCCAATGGTGATCAAACACCATAAAAACCTACGGCTGCTTTCATGCTTTTATAACACGCAATGCAATTGTGCTTGCTTAGTGGTGGGTGGTGCTTCGTGTCAGACCAGCTGAGATGTCTGCTTGCTACTGTCGGTGTGCCTGCGCCCTCTCACACCTCAGTGACCGGTGGTGGTTGTTGCAGAAAGGATGGCACAGTAAAAATTGTCATAAAATCAGGTTTGGACAAATCCTGAGAAAAGATCTCTACAGGTGCTGCAAAGAGCAGAACTAGTGAGGTCCTGTTTCCTCTGAATGCCTTAAACCTCCTGTAGATCCAGTGCATGTCTCCAGGTTCCCTTGTTGATTGAAGAGTCAAGAGGCAAAAGACAGGGCATCCCTCTGCCCATCTTTCTCCCTGGGGATGTTGTGTGGGCCTCTTTTGCAGCCACTGATTTTCACAGAGCTTGCAAGAACTTCATTACCTTTGAAACTCTTCTCTCCTTGACACCTTTTCAGTGTTGAATAGGTTGTAGTTACTCACTGGTTTCTAAAGGCGTAGGGCAGCGCAGATATTGGCCTCTCGTCCTTTGGAGACCAAGGTGATGAACAACTGACAAAGTGTATTTTTTGGAGAAATAGTCAGCATCTCTCTGTATTTTTACACTGTGAAAAACAATATATTTTTTTCCCTCAAAGAACATCAAAAGTGCTAATTAAAGCTTACAGCAGTAAGACTTTGACATGTATTTCCCAGGCATTACATCTCCCAGTCAGCTACAGTCTTGGGCCTGTAAAAAAATCACGTATTTTGATGTTGCCATTTTTAAAATGAATGTGTTCTCAGAAGGTCTTTAAGTTCCTTACTTAACAAATTGATTTATAATAAAGCTGGCATACCTGACCATCAAAACACAGTTGTAATTATCAAATGTTAAGTCTCTGAAAAATTAAGTGAGCTATGGAATGAACTGGTGGTCAGGTTAGTTCTAGAAGCCAGATATTGAACTGTTATTTACACTGAGAATCTCCTAATCAGCTGCTTTAAAATTAAGTGACTTATCTCGCCATCTGTGCTTACTTCAGGATTAGTTGCAGTGGAGGGAGATAGCTCTAAAAAGTAGTCCCTCTTAGTATACGGAGATGAATTCTTCATTACAGATGGTGAATGGGAGGAAGTTTTATTTGTGTCCTTTCCGTTAAGTTTTTAAGGTTGCCTAAATAGATGTCTTAAGCAGCTACCATTAGATAGGTGAAGTTGGAAGTTTTAGCGTTGTGGTGGTGACAGCAGAGAAGCCAGGGGGTGGGTGAACATGAGGTGTGAACTGCTTGATTCCTTCTCAGAGTGAGGACTGCAGGGAGGCAATAGGACCTGCAGTGCTTCTGCTGCCGGTGCCTTTCCCAAACGCCGCTGGCAGGGAAAGGGACATTCAGGGCCAGCTCTTAGGCACGTTGTAAACGGGAGTTTGCTTCCCTTAAAATGAGAGGTGGAAGGCTGAAGTCAAGACTTTAAACCTTCTGCTTCTCCAACCCCCAAACAAATGTCTAAAGCATCCTATATCGAGGAGACTAACACTGGATATATTTATAGCCGGGTGACAGCAAGTATCTCAAACCTAGGAATTGGTGGGGTTTTTTCCTAATAAGGAATGGGTGAAGTGCATCAGCCTGACAACTAAGCTGCCTTCACCCAATGTGCTGCTGAAAGAGAGATAGACAATATCAAGATAAAACCGTCTGAATAGAAAAAAAATATATATTTGCTCAACAAACCCTTAGTCTGTGTGACTTCCTCGTGAGGGTTAAGGAACAAAGGGTGGTGTGTTTCCAGTTTCCATTTGAAAGCTGGGGGGTATTTCACAGTCTCCTAGACCACACAAATGTTACTTAGCTTGGGGATCATCCTGCTTTTGGCCTTGTTTTCCCCTTAGGGGTTTCACTTGCAAGCTCTGTAGTGTGGATGTGTGATTTTTAGATTTTTACAGGTTGATGTCTTAGTTTGCACAGAGCAGTACAGTGCCAAGGTAGTACAGCTCTGACTGACAGGCACGCTGTTGGCTCACCTCTGAATGGTATAAAGTCTCTTAAATGGCACAGAGCTTTGAGTAAATGGACTTCCCAGAACATAGCGACATCATCAGTGATGTGCATGCCTACTGTCTGTAATGTCCACTCAGATGCTGGACCTGATCTTCTCATTTGAGCACTGATGCAGTTTGTGGTAGCACAAAGCTGATCTGTGAGCCAGGCAGTTACCTCCTGGTCCTATACATCACCTCCAGTTTGAAGATAAGCTGGAATTTGTTCTTCCTTAAGAACAGAGCTCTCAAAAAGGCATCTATACCCGCCTCTGTTTCCGGAGATGTGCTGTGTGTCCTCTCCTCCCCTTGCTCAGGAAGACCTCTGATTGGAGAGCACCTGGCAGAGAGAGGCCGAATTACACACTGAGCGGTGCAGGCAAACGGCATTTGGGCAGGTGACGACCAGATGGTCCTTCCTGTAAAACTGTAAACTATAAATAAAGTGTGGCTAACACCAGCCGTATCACAGAGGCTGCTGTGCTGCGCGACCCCTGCGTGCGGAGAAAACATGGGGTACTCTAAGGAGGATTTGCACTGCGATTCTGGTGCTTTGCAGGAAGCCAGAAAGCACAACTGTGCAGGGACACAAGGGTCCCAAGTAGTTTCTTTCCCCGTATTATTGAAAATAAGAGGGGAGAATGAGATGAATGGAGCATTACAGTAGTGTGCTGTGTCACTATACCTATCAGAGATAACTCTCTGCGGGCATATTGTGATATACAACAACCCTCTGTTGTTGTATATCACAATAGCTGTGCCTTAAAACGCCTCGTTCTGTCCGTTTGCTGGCCCACAGCCTCGTATACTTTGGGGCTAAAGAGAGAAAGAATTTTTTGATTGTTGCCACCAGTGGCTGCTGAAGTGGGGGGGCAGACAGGCACCTGAGCATGGAGGGGTGGATACGACCATTCACTGAATGAGCTGTGGGAGCGCCTCTGCTGCTAGCCCTGTGTGCACAGTGAAGAGCCTCACGTGCCCCTGCAGCAGGGAACAGACTGACCTTTTCCAGCAGGCCCTGGCTGCAAGCGTGGAGGGAGGGAAGGCAGGAATGTGTAGGCTTCCCCACCTGAACTGGCACCAGGTCTGGGCTAAACTGCTGCAGGAGATGGACCCTGAATCCCAGCAAACAGGTTTGTTTCTGGAGTCCTTCCTTCCATTCCTGAATGGCAAGGTCACTGTAACATATAATTGCAGGGTTGGAAGGGACTTCTAAGGTCCAACCCCCCTGAATGAACAGGAACATCTTCAACATGATCAGGTTGTTCAGAGCCCTGTCCAACCTGACCTTGAACGTTCCCAGGGTTGGGGCAGCCCTTCCGAACAGCCTGTAGCCATTGATAGCCACACTCCAGTCATGGGATTCATCTCACCAGGTTTCAGTAATGGCAACCAGGTTGTAGCTTTCCAGCAGTATGGTGGCTTCCACCTCTCCTGTTTGTTGCCCATGCCACATGCATTTGGCACAGAGGCACTTCAGCTGGGCTGTCAGCCATCTCGCCTTCTTAGAAGAACACCCCTTAATTCCTTTGAGGTGTCTCACTAGTGTTTCCCTCCTGGCTCCTATTACCTCAGTAGCCCCATGGCTCATCTTTGTATAACTTCAGCTGTGCTCCAGTGCACCCTGCATGTCTCAGAGACACAGGCTGATGGCACCCCATCCTTCTAACCATTCTTTGTTATTCCTCAGCTTGTCATAGGCAAGCCTGATATTATCCCTCTCCCCATTCAAGTCTAGTTGTCAATGAGTCCCACAAGCTTGTAAGCAAAGACCCTCTTTCTACTTTGAGAAAGGTGGATCCCATCAGATGCCAGCAAGCCTGGTGCAGTGAGTGTAGGTCATCCCATTATCGAAGAACCCAAAATTGTGGTGGTGACACCAGCCACAGAGCCATGCGTTAATAAACTGTGTGTGCACGTCTTCCTGTGTCACTGCTCACAACTGGAAGGAGTGAGTTAAAAATAACCTGTGCTTCAGATCCCCTCCCCAGCAGTCCCTCCCCAGCAGTCCCAAGGCCATGAAGTCTCTTTTGATTGCCCTTGGACTACACATTGCAGCTTCATCACCTCCCACATGGAAGAGCAATAGTAGGTAACAGTGTGAGTGCCATACCAGGCTAGGAATTCCCTGGCAATGTCCTGAACCTGGCCCCCAGGGAGGCGGCAGACTTCCAGAAGGGCAGAGTCTTTTCAGCATATTGGACCCTGTGTTCCCCTCAGAAGGGAGTCACCTACAACTATGACCCATCTTCCTCATGGAAGTGGTTGTAATAAAACAGGTAGGCCTGACCTTCATCCATTGGCAGGCATTCCACATCCAGAGTCTCCTACCTGTTGTACAGAGGCACCTGGGAAGGTGAGGTGGGCTCGCTTGCCCCCCAAAACATGGACTTGTCTTTGTTTAGTCCTTTTCTTTAAGCTACTGCCTCCAGCCTAGCTAGGGGAGGATACAAGATCCTCTTGATGTTTTTTTTCTGGTGGCTGTTCCTGTGTGTCTCAGGGAGAGCAGAGCATGCTTCCACCTCTCTGTCTCTTTCTCAGACTCCCTGATGCTCCTTAACATTTCTCCTTCCTCTCATAGCTCTGCCACCAAGGTGAGCAGATCATCCATTTGGTCACACTTCACACAGGTGTTGTCACTACTGCCATTCGTTACCAGGGAAGGATCTGGCATTCCCTGTAGCCTGAGGCCTGGGCAGCTGCATGTTTTCCTGGGAACTCTGGATTGCTGCATCCATTCTGGCAAGCACAGAGGACCTGGCTTTCTACCCAGTGGATACCAAAGCCAAACTCCTTCGGAGAGGGCAGTGACCACCAACCGAACTGACCTGTTGTGCCGGTAGGGTGACTGAGCCCTTCCTACATGCCCTGCTGTGCCCTGCTCTGTTAGCCCACTCTGTTTGTGGTATTCCTGGTTGCTTGCACTCCCTAGGCTGCATTTTATAGGTGACAGGGTGGCTGCAGTTGCTGTGGCAATACCCAGGCCTCACCAGTGTCTGCTGTGAGAGTTGCTGGCTCCTGGTGGGTCTCTCCACTGCCCCAGCATTTCCCTGCCTCAGGAAACCCCTCTGTGCACCAAGATCTGCTCCGCTATGGATTGGGCTGGCTCCAGAGCAGCTCACCTTAGTGACTGGCTGCGAGTTTCATTTACACCTCAGTGACCTTTTCTCCTAGCCTTTTGTTGTTGCAGCAAGTCCTGCAGTCCTGGTCTAGTAAGGACTTCTGCAGGGCAGAAACAGCCCAGTTGGCCAGGAAAGCCCCTCAACAAGCCCGTCAGCAGGTTGCTCCTCAAGTACCTCCTTTAGCCTGAAGTGCTTTGAGCCCTTGAACTGGCAACACTTGTCCTTCACTAAGAATAACTAATGTGCTTCAACAGCCAGACGAGTATTCATAAAACTTCAGGCATGGTCTGGGTCCTGTACTGTTCCTGGACACTGTTTTCCTAAGACTGTGCTGTTGGTTTAGTGTTTTGTGGTTTGTTTTTTTTTTTAATATAGACTCTCTCCAAAGAAGTTGCCTTATCAGAGCCAGTTTTGGCATGAATATGCTGCTTTGCTAGACTCAAGAAAAAAAGGCCTGGATTTACCATGTATTCTGGAATGGCTTGAGGTACTGCAGACCAGCCTCTGATGCCTTGGTGATTTGTTGATGCTGATTGGCGCACGGGGGTTATTTTTACTTAGTATGTGAGCAGCAGAACGCACTGCAGTGCATCGCGGGTGGCACACATCAAGAGCAGTTCTGTGGGAAGCCAGTCAGCTTAGTTTCCTGTGAAGAGTAAGAAAAGTACAGTATGACCTTGCATATCACTGAATGTCACAGCCCCCTCTCATGCATCCTCTATGCTGCATCCAATCCTAAATTCATCATCCTTTCCTATTATCTCTCTCCCAGAATTTTCAGCTCTCTTGGGCAAACCCAAGCAGCTGCAGAATGTACGAGTCACTGTGCTTTCCCACTATCCCATGTAGATGCAGGATAACCTATAGTCCTGCTTAGCAGCCCCCAACAGTGTCCTCTCTGGGGACAGATAGGTGCTGTAGGCTGCTAAGACCAGGTGGGCCTCTCAACCTCTCAACTCCCCGAGTGCTCTCTGCCACCACTTAGGGAGCAGTCTGGACTCCTAGCATTTCCTGCCGGGCACCAGACATGCGGTTCTCCTCTCTTGCCTTCTTTCGAAAGACAAAATGTGTGCGTGTTGCTCCTTTCCAAGGAAGGAAACTATTTCAATAACAGCCTCCCACGAAGAGCCAAAACTGAAAATTGTAACCATTTCTAGAACATTAATATCTACATGCATTCGCATATCATTATTCACACATACATATACCTAATACAGAAATATTTGCAGATTTCATCCCTGTGTGGGAAGTTGGCACTTCATGAAACCAGGTCACAATGCATCAAAATTTGATAGATAACAGTTATAATAAAATATTTTATCTAGTAAAACTACAGTTAATAGTGTTTCTTCTGGAGTTTTGTTAGTTTAAAAATATTTTATATAATTTTGAAAATTGAAAAAGTTACAGGCAGATCAAGACTGGCATAAAAACCCAATACTAAGGTCTTATTTCCACTATTGAGAAGTTGCTTAGCAAATGCATATATTTTTGTGGTCATGGAAGAGAAATCCTGGTGAGAAACACCAAACTGTGAAAGAACTGACAGCAGCTGCTGGAACCATACCCCAAATCCAGCCAGGTCAGTAACCTTCAACTTACAGAAGTATTGCCAAGCACTTTGGAAGAAGTCCCTTTGTAACAGGCACTGTGGAACAGCAGTGGGCCCATTTGCTGTTTCTGTCTTCCATCATCTCTTACCATGATCTTGCAGTTTGACTTTCAGACGTGTAGTTTTTCAGTACAGTTCTCATTTATGCCCTGAGTTCCTCAAGCAGGCCCCGGCCTTGAACACAAAATAAATGGGCAAGGGACAGAACTAATATATAAATGTATAAATTAGATTTGGAAACAATTTAAGGAACATTTCATAAGCTTCTCCTTTGGAATAGTTTCTTACAGTTGATTTTTAATGATCTGATTAGTCAAGAGGACTTGTAGTGTTTCCCAAGTGGAAAAAAGATGGTCAATGAAAAGAAACATCATTAAAGAAAGTAATATAGAATTAAATTTAAGGTACTAGAGACCTAATCAACTGTAACATTTTTAGTGACTTTAATGTATGTGAGAATAAATCCAATGTCAACAAAGATTTTTTTTTCCTCATTGCAGATATTCAACCAAAACCACAGGAAGGCACGTTGGGTATTTCTCATTTGTAGTAAGAACATCCTTACGCTTTTAGAGTAACGGGAGAAGAAATTTTGAAAAGCTGTCAGGTGTACTTACATTTCTCAGTGAAGAAATCTATCAGCCTTTTGTTTAGTTGTCTTTTCAAAATTTACACTCCAAGGTGAATCTTTGCTTTGCATATTCATATGGCATTCAATCCCATTCACATGTTATGACTTTTATTTCCACCCAAAATTCTAACATGAACAGCATTTAATTTCCATTATCTGTGTCCTGCCCACTAATTGCATGTGCCAAAAAAGAAGAGGTTGGAGGACTATGTTGTTCTTGGTTTCTCCCTAGGTATGCACAGTTTGCTGTATCCCTGACATTAAAAAACAATTCCTGGCCAATAGTTCATAGTTCATAGAATCAAAGAATCATAGATTGGTTGGGTTGGAAGAGACCTTAAAGCCCACCCAGTTCCACCTCACCTGCCATGGGCAGGGTCACCTCCCACCAGACCAGGCTGCTCAAGGCCCCATCCAGCCTGGCCTTGAACACTTCCAAGGGGGGGGCCACCACAGCTTCCCTGGGCAACCTGTGCCAGTGCCTCACCACCCTCAGTATGAAGAATTTCTTCCTAATGTCTAATCTAAATCTTCCCCCTTCCAGTTTAAAGCCATTTCCTCTTGTCCTGTCACTACTTGCCCTTGTAAGAAGTCCCTCCCCAGCTCTCCTGTAGGCCTCCTTCAGGTACTGGAAAGTCGTCTTATCCAGCTAAGGCTTGGGCAGCTTCTGTGCCTCGGGGTGTGTTGCCCTTCTGCTTGCAGGCTGCAGTGCTGTT
Organism: Tapera naevia; assembly: GCA_033556795.1. Lineage (NCBI taxonomy): Eukaryota > Metazoa > Chordata > Aves > Cuculiformes > Neomorphidae > Tapera > Tapera naevia. The sequence goes on along the minus strand of JAUMJJ010000079.1, from coordinate 7,328,655 downwards.
CCGCAGCCATCACGGAACTGGCACAAAATGCTTCCTTTGCATTATTGGTAAACAATGGGAAGAATTTGGAAGATACATAGTGCCTAATACTCAGAAATCAATGTTTTCTCAGTTTATGGTTAACAGCACTCAGAGAGCTGCGTCATAAGACGCAACCACGTCAGTCATGGCTGAAGTGTGTTTAAGAACAAGAAAAACAAGTAAGAGTGCAAGAACAATTAAAACTGTAGGTGTGAACACATTTGTTATAGTTGGCTGATGGTGGGGAGTGTCAGCTACTGTACAGAATAAGGAATTAGGGTCTGAAGAGGACAATAATACTAATTAGAAATTTCATTGGAAATGTACACATAACCTTACATATTTCTTGAGTAAGAATCATCTCAAATGTGATGTATTCACACAGCTTACCTCTCTAAGGAAGTGCATAGGTATTAATACTCAGACACCAATTGGAGAGATTTTTACAGGCAAAGAAATGTGGCTACTGCGTGCAGCCTGAGAAAGCTTCAGAGCAAAGACTAAGAGGTCCCATTCTGCTCTGCAGAGTAGTGATACTGGTGCTGCGGGTTGTTACAGTAATGTTTCTGTCCTCTCCCTCAAAGAAGAAAGGGGTGTCAGCAGAATTTTGGGTAAATTATTGATCTAAACCCTTGCAGTAAGAAGGGATTATTTTCATTGCACATACAAGACAGAGCAAGCTGAAATACATGAAGAGAATCAATGATTCACAGAAGCATCCTGGCCAGGGTGACATGTAATATCAACAACGATTTGCACAGCTGGAGACATCTGAACAAATTCTGAGGTAACACTGCTGAGCCAGGTGAAGGTCAACCTGTTTGTGAAGGAAAGCGTCTGTTCCTCAGACTCCCTACCAGGCACCATCTGTAGCTATTTCGTACAGCATGGGGGCACCTGTCAGAGAAAGCTCCATACCTGGGCTCTGCCAAAGCACACAGGAGGAGTGAGAAATGGGAGAAAGCTGATAAGCTGCATCTCTAAGCTTGACTGAAGTGACAGGATGAGCCACGTCAGAAACTCCCCTGTATCTGAGAGAGCTTGATGCCATAAAGGGTCAACAAAGTAAGACAGCTGCACAGAAAGCATTTCCATGAACCTCAAAAGCCATGCCATGTCCTAAAAATAAATGCAAAGCAGACATTTTCAGAAAGAACAAATGAACACAAGGCAAATGCCTTCACCTTAATCCAAGCTCCAGGGATGTAGGACTTGATAACAAAATGTTCTTTAGCAGCACTTCACCTCTATAAATCTGATATCACTTTGAAAGGAAGCCAGTACATTTTCTTCATCTTTTAGATGAGGAAACTCAGCCCTTGGAGGTGGAATGACTTGGCCAAAATCAGACCTGCGTCTGCCTGTGTTGGATTAGACCCATTTCATCCAGACAAAAAATGCTGTCTTATGACTACAGCCACCAGGCATAACACAGGAAAGTACAAGAAAGCCCACATTGTATGTGTTGACAAATCTGCCTGTTCACAATATTGTGCAGTGCCGAAGCGAGGCTGATACAGTTGGTAGGTTAAATCCTCAGCCCAAAAAAAGCCATAGGAAATAATTTTTTTCTTTCTTTTTTTTTTTTTAATATGATACAAGTAGGTTACTGAAATGCATGCTACAAAATAGATGAAAAGGCTCAGAATTGTATTTTTAAATTACACCATCAATGTAATGCAAACCACCCTGAAATTAGAGACTCACTTAAAAAGCGTAGTAAATCTGTCATGTCTAAATGCTGCAACTTGAAGGACATGAAACCTTGTCCTTAACTATTGAAATGCAAAGAGAGAAAGTCTCAGGGAATATAAGGAACTTGTATAACACTGCCATGGTGTGACGCTCAGGGAAATTTTCTCCTTGGTTATCTGAGGCACAGGCAGTGAGATTCAGCTGAAACCAGAGGAAGATGCGACTTGCTTGCAGTGTTCTGACTTACAGAGGACTTCAGAATCATCAGGGAGACAGAAAAACCCACTGCTGATCTTGAGAGATATCATGTAAAACAGCCCCAAACTAGAAACAAAACTAAGTATTTATTAACATCCAAGTCTAAGCAAACTAAAAAAATAGCCTCTCCCATGGAAACAGCTGAGGAAGACACTTGTCCAACAACAGTTTTCCCTCAGCTGCAATTTTAATCCATTTTTACTTAGCATTTTTCCATTGGTTAAAAGTAATACTACCATCCCAAGTCTCCCCTGAGTAAGCTGAAGGGATTCAACAGGATATTTTAGTACTCCGTTTAGGGTGAATACTGAAGAGGGATGACATTTTACATAGCTGCATGACTGTCAGAAATTAAGAGCTGTTGTAGCTAGGCAAGATCTATAATTTGTTAGAACTATAAATTTGAATTAATTGGTATCACTTAAAAGTACATGACCATTTTATTTTAATCTTAACTATTGTTAATTCAGCCTTCTATTAAGGCTGACCACTTGTACTTCATAATAAAGAGAATACCAAAAATCTTACCTGGCATTAAAGAGCTGCCATGGACATGAATGCTCTACATGTGGTTCTTAAAGATAATTCTGCTCAGACTATATGATAGCAATAATACATACAGATAATGGCTGACCTTGGGTGTGTCATTTAAACTGAAGACTCAGAGATGATGTCGCACATCAGATTTGTAAGGACAACATTGCTCATTATAAATTATCCTTTAGAGAGCAAGTAATTATGCCCTACCTAGCACTAGACAATTATTAAATGTATTAACATAACAACATTTAAAGAGTCCCAAGTCTAAGTTATCCTGTCACACAAAGTATTCAAGTGTTACATTGGGTACCTTATTTCAATAATTCACATATTTCAGGTTATTCCTGCAGTTGGTCCAGTTAAGAAAGGCCCCTTCTGCACAGCATACAAGAACATGAGCAGGGTCCAGCAATGTACTAAAGCTATTAGTATGAAGCAGCTGTTGTTACAGCATGACTTGAAGTTTGTCTTGCCTTTCCTGCAATGGGGAAGGAACAGAGCATTTGATAGGCTCTGACCTGCACTTTCTGAGGCACAGAAACAGTCACTTCTGCTGCTCCATGCACTTACTCTTGTCTTCACAGAAACAGGCACTGGAATTTAATATATATATGTTTAACAAAAATAATTGTCCTGTCTCGTAGAATCAACATCCTATATAAGAAATACATCTACTTTTTTTTTTTTTTAGCCTAGAATCTCTCTGCTTTCTTTTTATTCATTATTTTATAGTACTCAGTAACATGCTTCGTATTTTTCAGGAGACAAATCCCTTCCCCAAAGACTTGCAGTGCATACTGGAACTCTGCATGGGAGTAAAGCCTGAAAATAGACCATCTTTCTGCACTTCAAAGGCCCTGGAACAATCTGGCAGACAAGTGACATTAAAAAACACAAAATGAAGATTCAGAAGCAAGAAATGAGTAATGGAAAGTAGATCTTGATCTTTCAGTGAAACAAATGGACCTTGTGTAGATAATTTTTAGAAATGAGACATAGGACTTGTCTTGGAGTAACTAAAGAGTCTTTATTACTACAAACTGTCTTTAAATCTGCCCTGTGATTTTTATTTGATCAATCTTTTCCTTTCTCTCTCTGTAACTTCTATACCTGTTACCTAACTGGACTTTTTGTTCTGTAACCTTCTCTTTTCACTTTAAATAAAAAATCATTTCATGTTCAGTAAATTAAACACATGGCTTTCAATGCATGCCTCAGAACAGCACACTTTTCTTCAAGAAAAAGAAATATGGTTTCCAGAGAAAACATCAGAATGAAATAAACACAGAAAAAAAAGTGCCTTTGGAGAGTAAGAAAACACTCTAGGACTAATTATATTTGCCAGAAAGTTGAATGTGGACTCATCAGATTGATTAAGTCTGTCGTAACAGCAAGTCATTAAGCCATAAAAGAGAAATTTCAATATATTATCTAGATATAGAAGTCTATTTTTAAACAATCGCAATTATACTGCTTTTAGAAAAGCCCTGTTGCTTTACTGTACTGGTATTTTGAGCACGACCTCCAATGTCAAAGTGCTGTAGTAATAAAAGTACGGACATTGCAGTGTTAATTTCTCTTTTTTGATACATGATATAACTGTCTGGGCCTGTGTCACTGAAGACAAACATGCCAGGTAAGAGGCAACCACTGCCATATAGCAACAGGGAACGGAAACAGCTGAGGGGCAAGGACCCACATAGATTCTGTATGGAGAGAAAAAGTCTTGTTGAAAAACAATACAGTTACTAGGGAGTTTCCATAAAAACTTCCCTATTTGGTGAAAACCTGATCTGATCTGGAGGGAATTCCAGAGTCAGCCTAAAGCAAGGCAGTAAAAAATTGAAGCAAGCTAGTGAGCTGGAAGGAGTCCCAGACAGTCAGATGTCTGTCCAGAGAGATCCCATTCTCTTGCACACACTATGCACGGCCATGAAGTTCTTCAAGAGCAGCAAATTCCTGGAGTCAGAGCTCATATTTTACTGACGTCACACTTCCTGTGCAGTTTAACTGCAAGTTTTGTACACAAAACAAGGAAAATATCACAGCAACAATCACTAACTTCAAGAGGCAGCCACCGAGAAGACTTTTTTAGCTGCCAGATGTAGCCACTGCCCTGTGAACACATGCAAGGATGTTTCTCTTCAAGTGATCAATCACAGGAGGGCTGAAGGAAAAGAAGACTGTTGGTTTGGTTTCTTTTTGTATAGCAGATCACTTTTCTCGTTTCTGGAGTATCCAGAGGCTGAAGAGAAACATGTTTTCCTGCAGATATGAGCTCAGCTTGTGGGTGCTATGGACATTCTTTTATTGATAAAAGACTCACTGCTCACTAAAAATATCCAGCTTTTGAAGTAGAAATGATCCTTCTTCAGCATCTCTGGACTTCAGAGAAATGCAGAAGCCAGTATGATTCGCTATGACCCCATCCCCTCTGTCTCCCCCAGCATGAATTTATCTTGAAGGAAAGGAAGTAAAATACTTAAACATTTCTCCTCAACATTTTACTTCTCTGAGAACAAAACCAGGTAATATTGGCAGGACCACTGCAGACTGTTAACTAGGTAAGATCTAACATGCAATTATTAATTGCTTTTCATCATAAGGGGCATTGAGAAGATACACACTGATTTATTTATACTGGTATTTAAAGAGTACTAGTGAAAAGAGAAGGAAAACATACTGTTACAGAGGAAAAACCCTCTCAAAAGCTGTGTTTATATAGATTCTCTTTTTTCTTCAACAGTCTGAAGCTGGCAATTCATCAGCCCCTCTTTACCCTGCACTCTCTGTGAGTTCAGTATTTCATTGGGGTGAAAAAATGGGCTACGTGAATCACAGCTCCTATTGTTAAGATTTGTTCCATGTGAAGACCAAAAACTATCCCAGCTTCAGTGTCTATCTTGTTGTTTACCCAGTCAACAAAACATTGTTAGGCTTAAAAGACTGCCTCTTGCACAGTAGCACGTGAAAAAAATAATAATGGATCTTAGCTGTCGTTTTGTGCATTTTCTTTTCATATTTCTCCCTAATTTTTCAAATTTATGATTTTGCAACTGATTTTACATCTGATTATTGCTGCTTTTCTTGGCTAGACATCAAGACTACTGATGTCTAAGGCTGGTATTCTTATCCTCAAAGCCTGAGCAAGCCAAATGCATGACTCACAAAGTTTCATCTAACAGTCTCTCTGTTTGAAAAGCCCAATCTTAGAATTGAAAAAATTAAAAGACTTAGGCTGAAACATACACATAGCCCTAAATAGCTGAAAATATGCCGTGAGCTTGCAAAGTGCAAAGCATTTAATTTTTAAGATCTCTTCCATGCTTCCATCAGAGCCATTCTGAGCTTCCATTTCCTTATATTCTACATCTACACTATCATTCACTAAAATCCACTAGAATATACTGGCCAAATGCATGCAGTAGTTTAAAAGATAATTCCACGTATGAATATTAGTATTTTTTTCCTGCAACTATGTCTGTCAGCAAAGCTCATTGAAATGCATTTAGTCATTTGCATCCATCTATTTAATTTAAAGTTACCTCCCAGGAACTCATTTGTATTTATAATTAAAATGCAGATTTACTAATAACTTGGTGAACAGTCACTGTGTGCTGGGATTGCAGTAGATGATGCCACTTCCTAAAGACTGAGATTCCTTTCTAGTTTTAAGAATTTCTGTCTTAATTATCAAAAGTGCAAACACAATCTTTCAATTTCAGTGTGTTTCAAATGCTCAGCACCCATAGAAATTAGACTGCATTATCCAAAATTTCATAGTATCAATAATTCATCTAATATCAGGGGCTTTACTACCTCTAATGTCTCATCACTCTAGTCAGAAGTTTCTGCTGTACTGAAACAAGCGGCCATTGAAAATGCAGCCTCACCTATAAATCTTGCCCCTTTCATACATGTTTACCATCTTGGGAATGACACTGTAACTGTTTTCTTCAGGGGCCAGGCAGCAGAGCTCCAACTGCACAATACCCGACTCGTGCCACTCCTCAGGCAAGCCTGCAATGGTTATCCATCAGAATTCCAATTACAGTGACCCTACCAGGCTGTCAAACATTTAATGACCATTTTGGGGATGATGAGATACAATCTTGCTACTTCTATGCACAAAGTATTTTCAACTATGGTTTAGATAGTTGTGTCCCTAACAACTTTTGCATCCCATAAGGATTCTTTTTACAGTATCAATACATTCTTTCCTGTATAGTCTAAATTTTGTAAAGCATAAATTAATGTATAATGTTCATATATATAGCTTATGTATTAACATTAAAATGTTTATCAAAGCAGAATTAAATCTGAGCTTTGAAAACTAACCCCAATCTTTCTGATTTTCTAAGATTGGTGCTTATTGGGATTTTTGTAAACTATTACGTTTTTAACACTTTGTTGAATTTGTTTGTGGGGCTGTTTTTCTTTCTAAGCAAAGAAGAAAAATATGAGGAAACGCTTGTTATAGCTGAAGATTCCCTGGCACAGATGTTATTTCACAGAAGGTGATGTTACTACAGCTTCCTATCTTTTTTTGATCGACGATATCAGAACTAGACCTGGGCAGGAATTTTCCTACACAAAGCACATTGCTGAAAAATTCTCACCAATTACAAACAACGTTGAGAATTCATTTCTCAAATGTCAAACTTTTGTATACTCAGCTATGAGACAGTCACCCTCTCTACCCTTTATAGTGAATGAGGAGTCACAACTGATCCAGAAACTGATTCACCTCCTCCTAACACAGGCCCTTCCAGATGGTAATTCAGCTCACCCCAGCCAGACACCTACCTGAGAACAAGACAAACCACATTCAGGACTGTGCATTTCTCTCCACTGGCTATCGGGGTAGACAGGGTGACTGGCTCATAGCTCACAGCTCAAGATTTTAGGTCTGTGATATAAACTGCATCTGAAGAGTTTGCTGAAACACAGCAGTTAAGGTTAACTCTTCAGGTTCAGCCACTACTCTGCCAGCCAAAGACTGCAAGTGTCAAGTTACCTGACCCCACCAGCTGCTCAGACTCTGTAGCCTGGGGAGCTGACTTTAAAGAGTTGAGTTTCAGAAACATCATTGAGGTATCTATTTCCCAGAAAGTGTCTTTTAGTTTCTTAATGGATCAGAAATTCTCAAACTCAACATTTCTGGAACCCTGCTTATTTCTAGAGTTTGAGGAAGAGGCATCAGAAAAACGCAGCTATTTTAACACCTGGTTTCAATCCAGTTAATAACTTCACACCTGATATATTCTCCTTCATTAAGTGAAATTTATGCTAATACTGTCCTGATTAGCAAATACTATTTAAAGTGGCTTATGGGAAGATTTCTAAATAAGGCAGGTATCTAGATTCAAGTAATTTAATCCAGGAAGATCATATTCAGTGAAATTCTGCTACCAGATTATAAGAAAATATGAACTTCACAAGCAGTCTATAGTTACCCTTGCAAAACAGTGGAATAGCCTACAGGATGACAAGAGTGACAGCTAGGGAAGGGTAAATCTGTGCTTTTACTGAACAGAACACAGTCTGCAGCTTTGGAAACTGCAGGAAGAATTCCAGGGTTTAAGTCACTTTACGGAAAATTTAGTCACATGGTACTCACTCAGTTCTGAAGATAAAGGTATTGAAAAACATGAGTATGTACTTAAATAAAACCAGATTGTATAGGATATGCTCTGCAGGGCTTAACGAAAGGTGAAGCAAAGGGCACCAAGCTGACAGGCTCAGCACTACAATTGTGTACCTTCTCCTCTGAAGGAGCCTTAGGTGGTGACATCTCTGGCCTCTCTGCACTATATTTCACTGCACTGTGTGGGCAGACCTTAACTCATTCTGTAAATCATGCTGGATTCTGAAAGACATCTTTTCTTCCTTTCTTTTTTTCCCTCTGAAAAATGCTTTAGGCAATAACTTCATACCTACAACACTACGATTATCTTTAAGATCTAGAAAAAGCAAAGGCACAGAAGGGATACATTTTTGGCTTCCTCATTCATTTGAGCTCTCAGGGACATACCTAATAATGCACTTACAGCATGCTGTTTTCAAAGCACTAGCTATTAAAATATTAACAACCTAGTCATCTCAGCCCCATAGTGAAGCACATTTCTACTACTTCACAGAAGCATGGAGAAGTAAGTTGAAAGAAAGAACAATATTCAGAGCTGAACACAAGAAGCACAACTTTGCACTGGACAGTTAGAAGAGGATATCCCACATGCACACAAAGCAGGAGTTAGACCCAAGAAATATGCAATCAGAATGTTTACTTTTAAGGCACTAAGGGCCAAAGCATACACCAAACAACACACTCACTCTGCACTCGGGTATGTTTTTTTCAAGCACAGGAACTGGATCTATAGTCACTTTTCTTGGCAAGAACCATAATATTCATTTTAGAATCAGAGAAACATGCACGTTAAATGAATCTGGTTGCTAAAAGCTATTTGATACCTTCTAGCAATATAGTAGAGCATTTCATAGAATCACAGGATGGTTTATGTTGGAAAAGACATTTAAGGTCATTAAGTATGACCCTTGATCTAGCGCTGCAAAGCCACCACTAAACCATGTCACAAAGTGCCATGTCTATACATCTTTTAAAGTACCTCCAGGGATGGTGACTCAAGCAATGCCCTGGGCAGCCTTTTCCAGACCCTATGTAATGTACAGGTCAACTCCGTCACAACATACAAAAGCAACAACTATTTTCTTACAGGATGGCAGTGCTGTTGCCACAGCCCTTTGATACTATAACTCCGGAAAAGCTTACCTAGCATATGAGAGCAAGTTCATTTCCTTATCTCTCTCAGCAAATTCCTACCCTCAGCTCTTGCTTTTCTGAAAAGCATTCTGCTCCTCAGAAGCTTGGAATGATAGCAAGGAGCATAAGTATTTGCTGCTCTTCTAGCTGAAGCTGATTTTCTCTACAAAAGATCCAATAATTACAGACCTTTTGGTCTAGAAAATGAAAACAATTGTATGCTTGCAGTAAAGTATTCAGCTAGAAGAAGTCAGTCCCCTTTAATATCGTGTTTAAGCAGCTAGGACTACTGTGCCCCGAGAACTGAGATGGCCAATATCTGCCTAGTATATCAATATTAGCATTTGTTTTACACTCCTGGTGCAGTAAGTCTTCAGCACTTAAGCACTGTGGTAAAGCAGCATCTTTGTTGTGCCATTCATATTAGTTTTAACCCTTAATGCCCACCTACAAGTAGAATGCTAAACCACATCTTGGAATTATGCATCAATACCAGGTCCTCATTTTGCAGCTTCATACCCAATAATTCACTGGCTAGGACACTCTCCCAGCTGATGGCCAGAACTTATCTCCCTTCTTTATTTGAAGATCAAAACACATTCTCCCATATTAGGTGCCAGCTTAACTACTAATTATCTTGATGTGCAGTATTCTCAGTTCTTCCCATTGTAACTCTTCCAAACTTAGTGGATAATTAGTTAACCATTGGATCTGAGAAAAAGAAAGATACAGAGCATGATTCAGTAATTTAATGGCTGAGAGAGAAAAAGCCTGAATTTCCATCTGCCTCGCTTAAGCATTTTATAGGCTATATATAGAGACTTCAGCTCTTTCCAGAAGGGTTGGATTAGAGGGAAAAAAATAAAGGAAGCTAGGAATGAGCTGACAAAAAAGGATGTTACTGATGAACAGGCTCAAGAGTACTCAGCAGAGGCAAAGGGACCTAATACAAAACAGAGAAAGAGGACACTGGAGAGAGACATTGTGCTTCAGGGGTAGATGGTGGGGTAACCACATCACTGGACACAGGAAAAGCAATGGATGTAATCCACCTGACTTCTGTAAAGCCTTTGACACGGTCCCCCCGACATCCTTCTCCCTAAACTGGAGAGATAGGGATTTGATGGTTGTATCACAGTATCATAAGTTTGGAAAGGACCTCTGAGATCATCAAGTCCAACCTATAACCCAACACTAACACCAACACTAACACCAACCATCATCTAAACCATGGCACTCAGTGCCTCATCCAGTCTCCCCTTAAACATCTCCAGGGTCGGTGACTCCACCACCTCTCTGGACAGCGCATTCCAATGGCCAATCACCCTTTCGGTGAAGAACTTTTTCCTCACATCAAGCCTAAACTTTCCCTGATGAAGCTTGAGTCCATGCCCTCTAGTTCTGTCACTGGTCACCTGAGAGAAGAGACCAACCCCTGCCCGACTACAACCTCCTTTTAGGTAGTTGTAGAGAGCAATGAGGTCTCCCCTGAGCCTCCTCTTCTTCAGACTAAACAGCCCCAACTCCCTCAGTCGCTCCTCATAGGGCTTTTGCTCCAGCCCCTTCACCATCTTCGTTGCCCTCCTCTGGACATACTCCAGCATCCTGACATCTTTCCCAAACTGAGGGGCCCAGAACTGTACACAGTATTCAAGATGAGGCCTGACCAGTGCCGAGTACCAGGGGACGATAACTTCTCTGGTCCTGCTCACCACACTATTCCTGATGCAGGCCAGAATGCCATTGGCCTTCTTGGCCACCTGGGCACACTGCTGGCTCATGTTGAGCTTCCTGTCAACCAGCACTCCCAGGTCCCTTTCTGCCTGACCACTCTCCAGCCACTCTGTCCCCAGTCTATAGCTATGCATGGGATATGCATGGGACAGTTGTACTGTCCACTAGATAAGGAATTGGTTGGATAGTCACATCCAGAGAGTAGTGGTGAATGGCTTGATGTCCAGATGGAGATTCATGACAAGTGGTGTCCCTCCAACCCATTCTATAATTCCATCATTCTATGAAAGTGTAGAGGTGTGCAGCCTTGGTCACAGGAATCCAGCCTGGGCTACGCCTTCTGCAGGTATGTTAGGTCCAGGATGTGATGCTGCCTTCCTCGGAGCCTCATGCCACCTCAGTGGAAGCGAAACTGCACCACTGTCACCTCATTGTAAGGTCTCTGCTGCCCATAATGCTTGTACTCTTGAAACATGTGCTCTTGGAGAAAGTTTGGAGAGCAAATTAATGGAACAGTAATGCCCATTCAACCAAGAGGCTGCAACAGCTCTTCTTGTCCCAGGCACTGGCTGAGCGAGATATGCTTGCCCAAAGGACACAGGACCGCATAACATCACCATTACAGGCAGATCACTTAGCCATGTGTTTTGGGGTATTTACAACCTGTAGGCTGCTACCTGGTGAGGTGCAGACCACCAGGTACCTTACAGCCTAAGGGTACAATACAGAGTAGCTTGGGTGGAAAAGACCTCTGAGTCCTACCATACCTGTCCAGTATTAAACCACACCCCTGAAGTCCTCATCGACCCATCTTTCAAACATCTCCAAGGATAGTGACTTCAACCACCTCCCTGGGCAGCTGTGCCAGTGCCTGAAAACCCGTTTGGTGATGAAATTTTTCCAGACATCTGATCTGAACCTCCGCTGGTGCAACTTGAGGCCATTTCCTCTCATCCTATCACTAGTTACTTGGGAGAAGAGACCAACACCCACCTCGCTACAACCTCCCTTCAGGCAGTCGTAGACAGTGATGAGGTTTCCCCTCAGCCCCCTTTTCTCTAGGCTAAACAACCCCAGCTCCCTCAGCTGCTCCTCTTACAACTTGTTCTCCAGCCGCTTCACCAGCCTCATTGCCCTTCTCTGGACGTGCTCCAGCACCTCAATGTCCTTCCTGTACTGAGGGGCCCAGAACGGAACACAGTGCTTGAGGTGCAGCCTCACCAGTGCCGAGTACAGGGGCACCATCACCTCCCTTGTCCTGCTGACCACGCTGTCTCTGATACAGGCCAAGATGCCACGGGCTTTCTTGGCCACCCGGGCCCACTGCTGGCTCAAGGCTGTAAGCCAACACCCCCTGGTCCTGCTCCGCAGGGCTACGTTCAGTCCCTTCACTCTCCACCTGACACAGATGCAGCCCTGGCACTTGGCCTTGTTGAACCTCACGAGGCTCACAGGGGCCCCTTTCCCAGCCTGTCCAGGTCCATCCAGACGACCCGAAGCCCCGGGACTCCCGCCCCGGCCCCTCAAGCGCGGCCCCGCACACCGGCAGCCGGGGCGGGGTCGGAGCGAGCAGCTCACGCCTCCCCCTCCGGGGCCGCCCCGCCCGCACAGGTGCGGCGCCTCGCGCCTCGCCCCGCCCTTCCGCCCCGCGCAGGGCGCCACCTGGAGGGCCGGGTCACCCGCCGGCGGATGGATACCAGCACCCCTGCCGCAGGCGCCCCTCGCTCTCAGACATCTCGCTCTGCCCTTCCAAAGCGAGCCAGGGCGGGGCGGCGTTCCTTGGGAAGCTTCGCGAGGAAGGTTGACGTGTGCCCGCGCGGCGTTAGGAACCAGCGGACTATTTTACCTCTTCGACTGCTGTGACCGTAGTTCGGGTTGGAGGGGACAGAGCGTGTGTGAGCGCGCGCGAGAGGGGGCATGAGCGGGCGGATGCATCTGCCACCGTAACTAGTTCCGGTTGCGGAAGTGGGCGCTCGCGGGCGGCGGTTCTCGTGGCAGCGGCGCCGCGGCCCGAGCGGTGCCGAGCGCGCCCGGAGCAGCCGCGGCCCCAGCGCCAGCCCCGCCATGGCCACCCGCTCCTGCCGGGAGAAGGCGCAGAAGCAGAACGAGCAGCACCAGGCCATCCTGGCCAAGCTGCTGCGCGAGGAGGACAACAAGTACTGCGCGGACTGTGAGGCCAAGGGTACGGCGGGGCGGGGGCGGCGGTCCCTGTCTTCTCCCCACGTCCCTGCCCTCCTCGTCCTCTTCCTTCCCGTCCCCCATCCCTGCCCCCGCAGGGTCCCCTCTCGGTGCCGGGTCCCGCCCCGCTCCACGTCCGCAGAGGCGGCAGCGGGATCTGGCGGGCGGGGGGAGCCTTTGACGCCGCCGGGAGCCGCGTTGGGCGTCCCCGGGCGGGCTGCGGGCGCGCTGTCCCGGAGCCGGCAGCTGCCGGCTGGAGCTTTATGCCGTGGGCCAGCCCTGCCCTGGAGTTCCACTGCCGCGACCTCGCCTTGCGCCGCCGGGAAGCGATCGGGGGCAGCGGGACTGGGGGAGTGCTCGGTGCCTGCCGGGCTCACCCGGCGCCCTCGGTCTGAGTGTCATAGAATCATAGAATGGATTGGGTTGGAAGAGACCTTAAAGCCCATCCGGTTCCACCCCACCCCGTATGGATAGGGACACCTCCCACCAAACCAGGCCTTGAACACTTCCAGGGAGGGGGCATCCACAGCTTCCCTGGTTAATCTGTGCCAGTGCCTCACCACCCTGATCATGAAGAATTTCTACCTAATGTCTAATCTAAATCTTCTCCCTTCCAATTTAAATCCATTCCCTCGTGTCCTGTCACTATGTGCCCTTGTAAAAATTTGCTCCTCAGCTTCACTGTAGCCCCTTTGGGTACTGCAAAGCTACTATAAGGTCCCCCTGGAGCCTTCTCCAGGTTGAACAACCCCAACTCTCTCAGTCTGTCCTCATAGCAGAGGCAGTCTATTATGAGATGATATCTTAAAGACTGTATTGCTGTCAAATCTTACCTCTCTTTTGCCTAATAGGTTTTTTTTCTGCGCAAAGGTAGATATATATATTTGTGTTTGTCTTTACCTTGGGTTCTGTCGCTTTGAAATGGAAAAATGTAGCATAGCCCTTTCATCTAGAGATGGTTCATTAAGATGTTACCCTCGATGAGATGATTGCACAGTAAGCTAATGTTTTAAGTATAACACTTACTGAATAACAACCAGGTGTTTGCAGTGTATGATTACCTCCAGAACTGCCATGTTCGGTCCTTCTCCACTTGGACTGGAGATTAAATATGGTGAGCTGGTTTGAGCAACCATAAATGCTACTATGTTTGTCATGTCCCATCTGAGTCCCTGCATGCTGCTTTTCTTTCTCCATGAATGTGAATCGTGCAGTGCCTTGCATGATGCTGTTGTTTGATGGATCATAAACAGAGAAACAAGACCTTATTTTCCTGGTTTATAGTCTTGAGAAGCATAACCACATTTGAGAGATCTTTATATTTTGCAAGTAACTCGTAATCATTTTCTAGCACAGCTATTCTTGCCCCTAGGCTTCTGGTTGTTTTATAAAACACTTGTAACCAGTGTTTTCTGCAAAAACCATGCTTGTATGTTTTGAGTGTTATTGGTACTTTAGATTTCCGTGCTGAATGCTGCTCTGAGTTCCTTGCTGATGGAATTCGGTATATATGTTGTTCCACAGTGTAGGCCTCGGAGCTGTGTTGCTCAAGATTGGAGTCTGGAATACTTCAACTATTTTTTGTCCTGTCTTCAGAGTTCCTTTTATCTAACCATCACCTGGTCAAAGTAGCCTTTGTAAGTTTCATAGGTCCTGGGTGCTTGGTATGTTTTGCCGCTTCAGTTCAGCAATGCTGACGCTTTGAGCTTCCTCTTGCTTATATTCATGTTATTGAATATCTTTATCCACTGTTTTTCCTTTGATACTTTCATACCTTTCTTCTGTCACAAGAGCTTCTTTCGTAAGTTGAGGCTTTGATGTATCTCGAGTGTTTTTTTTTTTTCTGTTCAGGTTCTGGAGGACCTACTGATCTCTTGACACGACTGTCTTTTGTTAGTATCTGTAATTCAGTTTCTGTCTTTCTCGTAAATTATTTACTTAGATTTTACTAAAGTCAGACTGCGCTTCTGAAGGTGTCTCTGTTTTCTCTTTTACCCAACCCCACTTCTCCTTTGCTGTCTCTCTGTATGCTGGAGGCGTGGCTTGCTTTCAGCCTGTCCATTAGGTAAACTGACATGACAGTACTGTGTGATGCCATGTGTGCTTACAATATTGAAGGAACTGGTCTTTTTTAATTCTCTTTCCACCTTCAAGTTTAATTTATGCTTGCCTCATCCTGTTCTGGCAATTCTTATTTTAAATCTTGTATTTTATTAGCTTTGTAGTGCCATCTGCCTTTGCCTCTAATCATGTGGTTAAGTATATGGTTTTCTTATAGTTGGAGGGGAGAGTGTGGAATGATAAACTTATTTTCAGGGGTTCTAGAGGCACTTGAGAAATGATTGTATATGGATGCTCTTTGTAGATTGCTTTCCTTGAGTTTAGGAAGCTTCCTTCTAGAAAGGAGAGTTGTATGAACAGTGTTGAGATGCCTTCACTATACCCTGAAGTCTAGATTTTTGTGTACTTCCAGAAGAGATGGGGCTCAGAAGAAAAAACATAATCAGTTGCTTAGTTGAAAGCTAAGCTTGCCGTGAGCAGGTAATGCCACTGTTGAACTCTTCCTTCTTACATCAGTCCTTGAAACTTCTTGTTGACCAAAAGAAGAGGAAAAGTGAAGCTTTTTTCTCGTAGTGTTTGACACTTGCTCCATGGTGGTTGATTTCTCATGACTTGATGGCGTCAGGCAGAGTTGTTGTTTTTCTAGTCCTGGTGTGCAGGGATGTCTGAGGCAGCAGTTTTTAACATAAGCTCTGTTAGCTAACCAGTGTCTGTGAGCTGTCTGCATGGCTTTCCCCAGACTGTGATAGTGTCTGCATCACTGACAGCATCCCTTTCATCTCTGGTTGTGTTTGTCATTAATCTGGAGTTTCCCATTGCCCGTTTCACTGGAGGTTCTTTTCAACCTGGGTTCTGCAGACATGAGTATGAGGCTGTTCGCAACAAAATATTTAGGACTTCTCTGGTGTCAGTTCTAGTTTATAACGTATATTTTTTTCCTTTTGTTACTGTAATTGATTTTTTTTCTTTGAAATGCCGTCTGCTTCAGTTTCTGTTACTTTCTATTGTGTGAGCTTTGCTCCTTTGTCTGCCATTCTCCTCTTTTGTTCAGTAAGATTCATGGAGTTCTGTTTTTTGCTTTCTTCCTGTTTGCCTGATTGTTGGTCTTCATGATTAACTCTGGTTGTGCTAACTGAGTTGCAGTTGTATCTTGGGTCTTACTCAGGCAATACTTGAAACCATGGTTTTCAGTATGGTCTTTCAGATAGCTGACAATTCAGCATGGGTTCTTAACTGAAGCTAAGAGCCTATCATCGCTAATTTCTTCCTCTCACTGTAGGTGTTAGTCTCTCTTAAATCCTAAGGATTATATTTACCCTAGGCTCCTGTTCAGATAGTCACATCCAAGGGGTACTGAAATCTTGCAGACTGTACTTGTATATCTGATTTAACTGCTGTTCGAGGCTCTGGGAATTCTTAAGTAGCTAGATATCATTTAAAATCTTGTAAATATCCTTTTGACCATAAAAAATTTAATTGTTCCTATTTGCGTTTTTATCACTCCTTGCTTTGATTGTATCTACTGTAATGCTGCTGTTGAACTCTTCCTTGATGTCGTTAAGGCTTCTCTGCTGGCTTTTACTTCTTGTGTCAAAAAGATCATCAGAACTTACTGCTATTCTACTGCTGATTCATTCCTGAGTTACTGAATCAGCTCTCCTTGCTCTCAGTGAATGAAAAGCATCTGCATTGCTTGTGAGAAAGTTTCAAGGATGCACCTTTCCTATATTATCACAAGCTACTTCTTGTTTTTTCTTATACTAGTCTTGCTATTGTTAATAGTGGCCTTGTATCAAGGTCAAATCCATCCTTTGATTTCTGGCCTACCTTTCAAGTAGGTATGCAGGTACATTAGACAGCTTTATTCTGCAAGTGTTTTGGAAGGTGGAAGAATACAGCTGAGAACACATTTGCCAGAGTAAGCATTAAACAATAATTCTGGAAGTGTTTTTTATTCTGTATTTGCCTTTTAACTGTTGAAGTAGCTGCTGTGAATCTGTCACTGCTAAAATGTATTGGAAACTGCCTGCTGTAGGGCCATACTGTAGTTGCTATGTGTCATCTTCAAACTGTGAGTCTTAACCTGCTGGAAAGACTAGGGAAAGACTAGATGACATCTCTGTGGAGAAGCAGCTTGAAAATCAAAGGTTCTGGAACTGTCTTTGCAATCAGATTTTTTTGGGAGAGTGAGCAGGTTGGGATGACATTTGACAAGGCAGCGCTTGTCTATATACTGACTGTTCTTTACATCACAGTCTGAACAGCCATCTACAGTCAGTAAGTGTCTTCCCAATGTGAACTGTTGGGAAATAATGCTACTGTTTCTAATATTTGTAGGAAATAGTAAGAAATATTTATAGTAACGTAAATCATCATGAATTTCTTGAAGGAGATAAGCAACTGAAAGTCCTTTGTGCTCTGTGTATGTGTAATTAGGTAAAGCTAGAAGGAATTGGAAGGATCTAGGAGAAAGAAATAGCTATGGATCTGCCCATCTGTCTTATGTGTAGACTGTGGTGAAAGCTGTTGTAAAGTACATGATTTCCTCCCCCTCCCTTTCACTATAGAGGGAGACTGAATGTTTTTATTGTGTTCCATTGCTGATACTTGAATCTCTTAAGCAATAACACCTATAAGAGATCAGTCAAATGGAGCCAAAATCAAAACCTGTTAACTTTTAGTCAGCAACCCTTTGGCTATAGAGGCTGTAATTTGTGATTTCTGTGTACTTAGTACCTAATTATAACATGCTGGAATCTCCTAGGCTATGTTACTGCTTGGCAGCAAGTGTTGATATTATTTGGGCACTGATATAAATAATGCTGAGTCAAGGACTTGAAAGTTGAAGAGTATGATGAAGCACAAAAGGAGATGCTTTTTCTTAGAAGAGGACAAGATATTCAGCAGTATCGAAGAAGCGGCCATCTGAGCAAGTAGGCCTGGAAAGTAAATTGAAGGCAGTCAGTCTGGACCTGGTATGACAACCTCTGCAAACGTGGATCATAAGACTCCAGTTACTGTTGCCAACCATGTTTGAAGTAAAGCCTTTGAAACCAGTGTCTGTGTTCGCCAACACACCTTTTCTGTTATGCTTGCATTTGGATATTGACTTCAGTACAAATGGATTGACTACTGAAGTCTGCTTGTAAATTTCTCTCTGTCAAGAAGACAATTGCCTGAGTTGTCAACTGCTGTAAATTTTTTTAACTGTAACACAGTTAAAAAAATGTAACTGGAAGCTTGCAAACCTTTGTATGGGCAATTGTAGATGTCTTGGGCCTTCAGAAACATTGAAAAAATCTCTATCAGATGGGGTGTTCTGGTTTTTGAGTTGTTTTTTCTTGTTTCATTTTTTAATGTTTACTTCATGACTGGTAACCTGGTTAAATGATCTCTTAGCAGAATCCTAGTACAAAGAGTCACATTGACACTGTTGCTTGTTCAGCCAGATTAAAATTGATTTACTGTGATTATAATAAAAATGAAAATGATTTTCAGTATTTAGAGTTGTACTATACAATCCTTGAATATCTGTATATAACAGAAGAGACTTGGTCTTTTCTTTCTGGAGAGTGGCAGGTACAGTCTGTTAGTGTGGGGAGAGACTGAACAGGAAAGATTGCAGCACTCAAACTTGTGTAGCTAAAATCAGTTATTAGAATTCTGGCTTCAAGTAAACCTAACTTTAACTTTCCAACTTGCCCATCTCAAACACAAAGCCTCTTAAGCAAGGGCAGGGGGGAACTAGTTTAAGTTGAAATGGACAAACTAGGTGTTGAAACAGAGCTGGAATATTTCACATGTTTATAGCTGTTCAGGCTCAGGGTTTTTTTTTTGGACAATTAAGTCTTGCACATGATCTGCTCTGTGTCTTGGAGACCAACTTAAAAGTGTATGAATCTCACATTTTCTGAAACTGCTTTTGCTGGTTTTTTTTTTGATGGCTGGTCTTCTCACTGTTTTAATCTTGCCTATATACTTTAATAAATAGCATACTTCCTCAGGAATTAACCTAAAGCAAATAGAAAACTCTTATAGCCTGCTGCTTCCAGTCTGTGCAAGGCTTCAGCTTTTGCCACTGTCAGTAAGAATGCTTTTGAGGATGAGCTCACTGTGAGACAAGGTACTGGCTGCTGTCCTTCCTCAGGTGAAGTGTTTCCCTGTCCTCCTTCTAAGGTGGAGAAAGTGCCCAAGTAGGACACCAGGGAGAATGAGACTCAGTTGGATTATGCTGGAGGTCAGTTCCACACATCAGCTCAAGTGCAACTTCTAGACCTATATTAAAGTTCAAACACAGAGTAGTAACTAACCACTGGCTCATTACTGCTCTGTGGATATCTTCTACCGGTGAATGTAGTTGCAAATATCAGATGTGACATCAGGTTACTTGGATCAAGAAATTGCTAGTACTTCTCTATGATTCTGTTGTGAGGTTGGTATTGCTGCTGTGAGATCAGGTTGGTCAAGACCGTAGGAGCATAACAGACTAGAAAATAAATTGGCAGATACGACAACTGGAGGCTTGTAGCTGTCCAGTGAGGTTTTGCAGTATCCTTCAACAAGGAATAAGGCTAACCACATTGATTCAAGTTGCTTAAGCTTAGCAATTGGAATGATATATTTTGACTCCTAATGATAGGAAGGATCTGTATCACTAGAAATTCTAGTGATCATCTGGTACTTAAACTGTTAATTTTATGTCCTCTTTATGAAAGACCGCACCTTCAACCATCTTAAGGGAGCAGAAAATCCTCTCAGTCTCACCTGACACTGTCACCAGGACTTTTTTCCTGATTTTCTGCTACTGAATAAAACTACCCCAATGCTCTGTTTATATGCTGTATGCTATCTCTCTTGAGGACTGTTTTTCAGAAGACACCTCACTTGCTAGGAGAGGAGTGTGACAGCTTTAGCTTAAAACTTGTAAGTGGGCAGGGTGTTGCAGTATTGGGTGACTGCTAGTGGGGTTTTTTTCTGGCTTTAAGGAAGGAATTTGTTTCAATCTCCTGACTTATAGTGCAGAAAAACATACTGAAATAAGTCATTGGAAATCTGTTTATTTTGTAATGGAACAGGGTTGTTTGCAAATACAGGTTCCTACAGTTGAAATTGTATTTGTGGGTACATTCTCCATTCCTCGGGACTTAACCAAACTTGATTGGATGTGACTCGGAGTGGCATGATGCAGCTTTGAAGTTAGTATTGCTTTGACAGGAGGCTGGGCTAGATGACCTCTGGAGGTCCTTTTCATCTTAAATTCTTCTTTGACTACTAATAAAAATATTTATGGGACTTGGATTTTTTTATTACATAGTAACTTTTTATGTTCTCTGGGGTAGACTATAGAGATGCAGAAATCCTCACATCCTTAGTTTTCTTCCTTGTATTCAGAAGTATAGGCCTTGGAATTGTAAGCTGTTTTTGTGTGGACCATGAAGGTGGGACTGTTCCTGAAAAGTGATTATTAGTATTGATGAGACCACGTTCTTGCCTCTTGAAGTGTCAGGGCCTAGTGGTGCATGTCTCCTAATGGTACCTAAGCTGTGGTTCTGCCACACCTTGGTAATGTGAAAAAGACACTGCTGCAGGATGCCATTCATACAGATGTTGATCTTTGCTTTGCTCCTGAGTATCATATTGTAGAACCAAAACTAGTGCTGTCGTGTGAATCTACCCTCTTTGGTTTGAGTGCTGTAAAGAAAGAGCAACTCTGCAGCCTTAAGAAGTTCTTGTCAGCAATGCAGAGGAATCTTGGCGGCCGGTCACCAGTGGTGTCCCTCAGGGATCGGTGTTGGGTCCCGTCCTGTTTAATATCTTTATTGATGATCTGGATGAGGGGATTGAGTCAATCATCAGCAAGTTTGCAGATGATACCAAGCTGGGAGGAAGGGTTGATCTGTTAGAGGGTAGGAAGGCCCTACAGAGGGACCTGGACAGATTGGAGAGCTGGGCTGATTCTAATGGGATGATGTTTAATAAGTCCAAATGTCGGGTACTTCATTTTGGAAACAACAATCCCATGCAGAGCTACAGACTGGGGACAGAGTGGCTGGAGAGTAGTCAGGCAGAAAAGGACCTGGGAGTGCTGGTTGACAGGAAGCTCAACATGAGCCAGCAGTGTGCCCAGGTGGCTAAGAAGGCCAATGGCATTCTGGCCTGCATCAGGAATAGTGTAGTGAGCAGGACCAGAGACGTTATTGTCCCCCTGTACTCAGCACTGGTCAGGCCTCATCTTGAATATTGTGTCCAGTTCTGGACCCCCCAGTTTGGGAAAGATGTTAGGATACTGGAATGTGTTCAGAGGAGGGCAACGAAGATGGTGAGGGGGCTGGAGCACAAGCCCTATGAGGAGCGACTGAGGGAGTTGGGGCTGTTTAGCCTGGAGAAGAGGAGGCTCAGGGGAGACCTCATTGCTCTCTACAACTACCTAAAAGGAGGCTATAGTCGGGCAGGGGTTGGTCTCTTCTCTCAGGTGACCAGTGACAGAACCAGAGGGCATGGACTTAGCTTCGTCAGGGAAAGTTTAGGCTTGATGTGAGGAAAAAGTTCTTCACTGAAAGGGTGATTGGCCATTGGAATGCGCTGCCCAGGGAAGTGGTGGAGTCGCCGACCCTGGAGGTGTTTAAGGGGAGACTGGATGAGGCACTGAGTGCCATGGTTTAGTTGATGGGTTGGTGTTAGTGTTGCTGTTACTGTAGGGTTATAGGTTGGACTTGATGATCTCAGAGGTCCTTTCCAAGCTTGTAATACTGTGAATCAATTAGATATATGAACTCCGACACTAAAAAAAGAAAACCCTAACCCTATAGCTCAGGAGCAAAGAGCAGGAGGGGAGAGATGGGGATGGTTATAGAACATGTTCTAACCTGTCAGAATGAGACAGGGCTCAACTCGATTGCTTTGCTCAGTATGAGTGGATTCATGTTCAAATATAGATGTTTCCTTACCCTTGGTCAGAAAATGTCTGTGTGTGACAACCCACAGTGCTTTGCCTCTGAAGCAATTTTCAGTTAATAACATCACTGCTTGAGCACCTACCCTCTTCGACACACGTGGCTCTCTGATTTTTGCCTCTTCCCAAAACTCAAGTCGGTGGTCTCAAAGAAGCCCATGTTTTGTTAGTAAAAGGTGTAAAAGCAGAAACAATGGAGATCCTCAGCATCTTTTAGAAAATGGTCTGGGGAATTGCTTTGAATGTTGGCAGCATCATATGCAGCTGTGTGTCAACTTGGAAGGAAACTGTTTTGAAGGTGATTGTAGTTGATTTTCTTAATTTGTTAAATAAAAAGAGTTACGGGCACAGTCTTGGGTTTTTTAAGTGTTGGGCTGTGTATGTATGTACTAAATAGACTTTTAGGGAGGTACCTTTTCCTAGAGGAGTGGCTCCTTCTTTAATCCATGCTTCCTATAGGATTTAAAAATCAATTATCAGCCGTTCCTTGGAGGGTATTGAGCAATTAATTTAGCTCAGGTGTCACTTGTCCTAAACTGACTCACTAAGGTTCATTTGAGCATGATTCAGCTTTAGGTTCCAAGCATAGATGCTTTGTATTGTTCCTTTGTGACCACAACCAAATTTGCCAGGGATTAATGAATCATAGAATCATAGACTCTTCCGGTTGGAAAAGACCTTTGAGATCATCGAGTCCAACCGCACCCATCATCTGCAAAACAATGTCCTTCAAATACTCATCTACCCATTTTTTAAACACTTTCAGGGATGGTGAGTCGACCACCTCCCTGGGCAGCCTGTTCCAGTGCCTGACCACTCTTCCGGTAAAGAAATTCTTCCTGCTATCCAGTCTGAACCTCCTCTGGTGCAACTTAGGGCCATTTCCTCTTGCTCTATCACCTGTTACTTGAGAGATCAATGCTTGCTCTGTCACAGCCTCCTTTCAGGCAGCTGTAGACAGTGATGAGGTCTCCCCTCAGCCTCCTCTTCTCCAAGCTAAACAACCCCAGTTCCCTCAGCTGCTCCTCATAGGACTTGTTCTCCGCCTCTTCACCAGTCCCATTGCCCTTCTCTGGACGTGCTCCAGCACATCCATGCCCTTCTTATACTGAGGGGCCCAGAACTGAACACAGTACTCAAGGTACGGCCTCACCAGTGCCGAGTACAGGGGTACAATCGCCTCCCTTGTCCTGCTGGCTACGCTGCTTTTGATACAGGCCGAGATGCCATTGGTCTTCTTAGCCATCTGGGCACACTGCTGGCACATATTCAGCCAGTTGTCAACCAGCACCCCAGGTCCTTCTCCTCCAGGCAGCTCTCCAACCAGTCTTCCCCAAGCCTGTAATGCTGCATGGGGTTGTTGTGTCCTGAGTGCAGGACTCAGTATTTGGTCTTGTTAAACCTCATCCCGCTGGTCTCAGCTCATTGATCCAGCCTGTCCAGATCTCTTTGCAGTGCCTCCCTTCCCCCAAGCACTGCCACCCAGCTTGGTGTCATCTGCAAACTTGCTAAGGGTGCACTCGATCCCTTTGTCTAGATCATTAATAAAGATACTGAATGGGACTGGACCCAGCACTGAACCCTGGGGAACACCACTCGTGACCGACCTCCAACTGGATTTAACTCTGTTTACCATCACCCTCTGGGCTCAACCGTGAAGCTGTTTTTTTTTTTTACCCAGCAGAGGGTGTGCCTGTCAAGGCCAATGGCAGCCAGTTGCTCAATCAGAATACTGTGAGAAATGGTTTAAAAGGCTTTACAAAAGTCCAGGTACACCACATCCACAGCCTTTCCCTTGTCTGTTAACTGGGTAACCTTGTCATAGAAGGAGATCAGGTTGGTCTGGCAGGGCCTGCATTTCGTAAACCTGCGTTGACTGGGTCTGATCACCTGGCTGTACTGCATGTGCTGTGTGATAGTATTCAATATGATCTGCTCCATGTCCTTCCCCGGTACCGAAGTCAAGCTGACAGGCCTATAATTCCCCAGATCCTCCTTCTGACCCTTCTTGTAAATGGGAGTCACATTTGCTAGTTGGCAGTCGAGCAGCACTTCCCCAGTCAGCCAGGACTGTTGATAGATGAGGGAAAGGGGTTTGGCAAGGACCTCTGCCAACTCACTTAACTAATGACTTTGACTTGTGAACATATGAAGTTGATTAGTGGTCATATTGAAGTTCTTGAAGAGTAACATTGCTGAACCAATGACTAGTTGTATCTGTCTTGACTCTGCTGTCAACAACAAATTGTTTTGAGATATTATGGGATAGTGAAAATGAGTTAAGACTGAGCTACAGTTGTGTTGGCATCATAGCGGGGAATAGCTTGCATAGTTGGAAGACTGCAATGGATAGGTACAGGTGCTTTAGGAAGGACAGGCTGAGATGGTTCTTAAGGGGTGCTATTCTTTTCTAAAAAGAGCGATGGGGCTGTTTGCCACAAAGACCACCGACAGGAACTTGTACTGGATTTCAGGAAGAGCATTGTCAATGGCTGGGAGGGGATGATCATTCTCCTTTCCTTGACGCTGCTAAGACTGCAGCTGTAGGGCTGCATTCAGTTCTGGGTTCCGCATACAAGAGAAACACAGGCTGACTGGAACGAGTCCAGCAAAGGGGCACTAAGATAAAGAGGTTGGTCTGACATACAGGTCGGGGCTGAAAGCTGGGATTGTTAAGGCTGGAGGAGGGAAGGCTACTGGGGAGATCTTTTCTGTGGCATTCAGTGATGGGACCAAGAGGCAATGGACACAAATTGAAACACAGGAAATTCCACTGAAATTCAAGAATAAACTTTTTACTGTAGGAGGGTCTGAATATTAGAGCAGGTTACCCAGAGAGGCTGTGGAGTCTCCATCCCTGGAGACAGTCAAGACCTGACTGGAAAGGCTATTAAGTGATCTACCATAGTTTGCTCTGAGCAGGAGGTTTGGATTAGATAATCTCCAGGGACCCCTTCTAATCTCAGCTACTTCAGATGCAATTCAGCTGTTTTATCATTTATGAACTGGAATAGAGTCCCACTGCAGATACCGTGTAAGTTTTTATTTTTCCAGTGCAAGCATATACCTAGTAGATAAAATGTGAATTGTTTGTTTTAAAGTTGAGGTCCTTTACGGGAAAGAAAGGTGATTAAACAGCAGTAAATACAGACTGTGATATGGTCTTGACTTATCTTGATGGCTGATACAGAAATCTTGCTGTGGTTTGTGCATCCAGAGGTAAAAAGGACCATACCTGGCACTTGGAAGCATGTGGGAATTGAGGGGCTATGTAGAAAAGTTACTGTTGTCTTTTGACTGAATTGGTTTTTAAATCTAGCTGGGAGAATACCTTCACAACTTAAACTGCCTCCTAGAACTGCTAGAAAGTTGCTTAGAACTGGAGTTTCTTCTGTCAGAAATCTCCATTTATTTTAAAACTGCTGGTTGGAGCACTGTGTTACAACTAGAGGTGATGTCCCCTGGAAGACTGGGGTAAAATAAGCTACTACAGATTCCTGTTCTCTTTTTATTCTGGCTGCTTATCTGATTAATGACTGCTGAGAGCTTGAAGAGTGTTTCTCTTTTCATATTTTTCTCTTGAATTGCTTCACAAAAAGCCATTCACTCAAAACCTTCATTTTCTTTGTGAAGATTTGGCAAACAGATTTGAATGGGTACCTGTTTCACATTCATCTTTGTTTACAGTAGACTGATTACATGGTATAACACTAACCCCTATTTATTCTTCACGCTTTTGTCTTGGTCCCTCATTGCTTCCTAGGAGGCAATAAATGTGTATGTCTGAGTATATAGTATTGTGGAATTCCTGCTTAGCGTTATGATACTTGACTCAGTCTGGAGAACCTGAGTTCTGTTTTATTTCCAGCTTATCCAAAATACCTAAGAGTAGATCTGTGTTCCTCTGCCTAGTGGAGCTGGATGCTTTTGTTTTCTGGGGTTACCATCTGAAGAGGAGGAAGAACTTGGAGGTTCAGAGAACATCATAGTGCTGCTGGGATTGTCAGTTGCCCCCTTTTTGTCTTGAGGAAAGTTGTTTACTTCCAGTAGATCACGGAGCAAAAGAGGTAGAGGTTGTAGCTCAGTCCCTGTCAGAGTGGATAGCAGTGTGTGATACTTAGTTGCTTGGAAACATTGCCTCTAACTTTGCAGCGGTGGTTTGGTAAAAGAGCAATTCTGTTTCTCAAAGCTGTGCCGAGCTCTGATTTGGTATAAGAAATTGTCTGTATTGATGAGGAGCAAGGAACTGCCTCTCTTGCATGGATGAGAAGAAGAATGTGTTTTTTTCCATTTGGCTATCAATTGCCGTACTCCTCTTGTGTACTACCTCCTTTTAAGGAGGAGGGAAGAAGAATCTGTAATGCAATTTTACTGAAGTGCTTGAATGAAACCAGATAAAGCTTCATAGTTCAGGACTTCGTCAGGGAAAGTTTAGACTTGATGTGAGGAAAAAATTCTTCACTGAAAGGGTGATTGGCCATTGGAATGGGCTGCCCAGAGAGGTGGTGGAGTCACCGACCCTGGAGGTGTTTAAAGGGAGACTGGATGAGGCACTGAGTGCCATGGTCTAGATGATGGTTGGTGTTAGTGTTGGTGTTAGTGTTAGGTTATAGGTTGGACTTGATGATCTCAGAGGTCCTTTCCAACCTTGTGATACTGTGATACTGTGACTTCCTTAGTAGGATTAAAGGGCAGTATTAGTACTGCAGGAATTTCTGTGAAAGGTGGAAGTGATTCATAGCATGTAACTTACTATTCTTAAATGCAGCTGAATTTGCAGGTGGATCCAAAACATGGCAGTGAATGGCAACTGGGACTGAGTGATCACTTTAAGCTCCTAGAAATGTGTGCTCAAGTAATTTGAGTTTGAATCTGTCATTAACAACAATTTCTAGAAACAATCAGCATATCATAGAGAATAAATCTTTCCTTTCTTTTGCTCCTGTGCGTGGCCTTTACTTTTTTTAAATTAAACTGCTTTTATCCTGGCTCATGAGCTTTTTCATCTTATTTTTCTCCCCCTTGTTATATGGGCATGTGGTGGCCAGCCAAAGTTAACCCACCATAACTTAAGGGTTTCTTATGTGTTGTAAGTAAAAAGAAACTCATTCCCACTAATAAGGATTGTGAAGCCTTGGATCAAATTTTTGGGTACTCTTCAGTCCATAGCAAATCGCCTTTGAAGGAAGTGATGCTAAATGCCCCTTCACACTTGTTCACTGCAGTTTCCATATGGTTTGGATGTTCATGGAGTTCCTGTTTAAAAAAAATTACTCACAAAATTACCGCAAAAATATTGTGTCAACTGTTTGGTCTTAAACAAGACTTTAAAAAAAATACAAGTTACAAGATCACATGCTAGAGGATCCTGCGAAGTTTAGGGAGTACTTTTTGAGAATTGATACCTATCAAATAACCTTAATTCCACTCTCAACACTTACTCACAATAATGTATTTCAGATCAAATGAAGCTAAGTATATTGATATTGTATTCAATTCCTCTTTCTAGCTTCTGAAGGAAATGGTACTTTGAGGTTTAATATTTTACAGCTACAACTTTCTCTCTTATAATTACAGAAGGTACTAATCAGTTTGGAAAAACAACTTTCAAAAAGAATGGAGAGCAGGGTTTTTTTTTTGTAACACAAGTCTAGTTAAAACAACTTTGAAGAATGCTACTTAAGTAAATTCGTTCCTTCCTTTCCCAGTAACATGTTACTGATATGATGCATGGTATCTGAGCATTGATGACTGTCTGTCATGCTGGGGCGCTTAACTGTGTCAATTTGAATTAGATTTAATTTAGTATCATCTCAGAGGAGACCACCACAGTTTTAGGAAGCAAGAAGGTCGCTTTAGAAAAATGCAACGCACATTTCAGCCTTGTGTGGCTGATCCATTCTGATTGGATATAAAGAAGTTATTTCATGTTTAAAAAAATAAAAAGAAAATGGTCAAATTATGCTTGGAAAGGTGGTGGAACATACCTTAGAGGTGTTCCAGACAACTGAACAAAGCGCTGAGCAGCCTGGTCTAATTAGATCTGATTGGAGCACCAAGTTGACCTAAGTGACCTTGGGAAGTCAGTTCACACCTGAATTATTTTATAGTTGTTATTCAGTGACTGAGGAGGTGCATTAGGAGTTACTTTAAAGAGCACATGTTAAACATCTCATGGAGCACATGTACCTTGCGTGGATTGGCCCAAACCCAGCTACAGGGATGGATATGAAAGCGCTTCAGGGTCTGAGCCATTTACTGAGGCTCTGGGAGAGTGCAGTATTAGGGTGTATGCAAACCTTAGGAATGTATGGGAAGGATTTGTGTCCATGCTGCTGGAGTTTAAACTGGGACAAAGCCTTGATTCTGTCCTTCCTTTTTAGCCCATTCTTTCTTAGGGTCTTAAGTTAAGGTAATACTCTGGTCCACAGCAAGTGCTGCTCTGAAGGTTAATAATATTTGTTACAGTAATACTTAGGGATTGTATGTGAAAGGATTTGCATTTACACAGTAGGTGGTTCCTGTGCCTGAAAACTGCAAGGTGTTAGTGTTTGGAAGTGGGCAGATAGGCGGTGAGAAGGGTGGGTAGTGCAGTGCAGCTTAGAAGACTTAGTCTGGTTTATTTATTTCACAGAGGAAGTGAGGAAAGACAGTATGTAGGGGAAGGAAGTAGGTGGCGAAGTCTCTGCATGGATGTTGTGGGTCACTTGCTTTATCCTCCCCACCAGTGGGATGGGGGAGAGAGTTGGAAGGATATGAGTGAAAACTCATTGATTGAGATAGACAGTTTAATAGGTAAAGCAAAAGGTGCATGTGCAAGCAGAATACGGAATTCATTCACTGCTTCCCATTGCCAGACAGATGTTCAGCCATCTCCAAGAAAGCAGGGCTCCATCATGCCTATCAGTTGGGAAGACAAGTGCTGTACCTTGGTGTCCTCCCCTTCCTTCTTCCTCCAGCTTTTATTGCTGAGCACAACACTGCATGGTATTGGATGTCCCTTTGGTCACTTTGGGTCAGCTGTCCCTGCTATGTCTTCTCCCAGCCTTTTGGCCACCCTCAGCTTACTTACTGGCAGGGCAGTCTGAGAAGCAGAAAAAGCCTTGGTGCTGTGCAACCACAGCTCAGCAACAGCTAAAACATTGGTGTGTTGTCAACGCTGTTTCGTTCACAGATTCGAAACACAGCACAATACGGGCTACTCCATTGCAACGCAAAACAGTATAGCAGAGACCAGTCTAATCAGTCTTTACAGATCATTTCAGTGTGATTCTACAGTCCGGAGCCAGAAACCGGACACTCTGCTTCTTGTCTACAGACTTGGATATCTGGTTCCCTCTGCATCTCTTTCAAACATAGGTTCATGCAGGAGAGGTCGTGGACGTGGATTTAGTTGATTTCTAATACAGAAGGTACAAGGGAGAGCATCTCCAGAGTTGCTGAGGGCTGCACGGAGGTAGTGTAGTTTGGGGAGTGTTTACTTAAGCAGTCTCTTCTTCAGTTGTATTTGAGTAAAAATAGTAAAGGGAAGCTGACTAATGCAATTAAGAGATACATAGTTGTCATGGCTTTGACTGGGATAAAGTTAATTTTCACAAGAAGCTGGGAGGGGACACAGATGGGGCAGCTGACCCAAGCTGACCAGAGACATTCAATACCATTGCATCAAGCTCAGTATATGGGGGGGGTGGGGTGGGGGGGGTGGGTTTGGTGATGCAGTTGGCAATGTGACTCATAGTTTGGTAAGCACAGCTTGGGAATGTGCTGAGCATCGGTTTCTGAGTGGTGAGTGATTTGCATTATACATCACCAATTTTGTATATATGTGATTTGGAATATTGCCGGAGGAGGAGGTGATGAATGATGAAGAGGCCCCATTACATAATCAACTGCCAGAAAATTAGTAGCAATACACCATGTTCCCTGATGGGTCTTGTCACATTGTGGGGAAGTATTGGAGGTGGAAAGCTTCTATGTGGAGTCCTACATGATGAGTTACAGAAGCAGCTGAGGGACAAGGTGAATTGAGTCAGTAAAAGCCATCCAGCTAGCTTTAGATAGTTGCTGGACAAGAAAAATGGCCAGTGATCTACCTCTATACTGACTCATGGATGGTGGTAGATGCCCTGTGAGGGGTCATTGCAGCAACAGAAGCAGAGCAGTCAGCAGCGCAAAGACAAACCTGTCTGGGCTATCGCATTGTGGTAAGATATTGCTGCTCTGGTGAAGAACCTGACTGTGAAGGTACGTGACATAGGTGCTTACGTACCCAAGAGTCGAGCCTCTGAAGAACATCAAAACAACTAGCAGGTGGATCAGGCTGCTAAGACTGAAGTGGCTCGGGTGGATCTGAACTGACGATATATGGGTGAATTGTTTATAGTTTGGTGGGCCCAGAACACCTCAGGCCATCAAGGAAGAGATGCAACATATAGATGGACTTGTGATTGATAGGTGGACTTGACCATGGATGTTATCACACGGGTTATCCATGAATGTGAAACATGCGCTGCAATCAAGCAAGCCAAGAGGTTAAAGCCTCTTTGGTGTGGAGTGTGGTGGCTGATGGGGAGGCCTGGCAGACTGACTATATTGCACTCCCACAGACCCACCAAGGAATACATCATGTGCTTACCATGGTGGAAACAGCCACTGGATTGCTGGAAACGTATCCTGTGTCCCATGCCGCTGCCCAGAACTCTATCCTGGGCCTTGAAAGCAAGTCTTATGGCAATATTGCACCCCAGAAAGAATTGATTCAGACAATGGGACTCATTTCCCAAACAGTGTCATGGACACTTGGACCAAGGAGCATGGCACTGAGCATGCTCCAGCCTCTGGGAAAATCGAACCATACAATGGATGGCTAAAAACTACACTGAGAATGATGGTTGATGGAATCTTCAAACATTAGGGTACACATTGAGCAAAAGCCACCTAGTTAGTTAACACTAGGGGATCTACCTAGGGAATCGAGTTGTCCCTGCCCAATCTAAACTTCCGCGTACTGTAGAAGGGGATAAAGTCACTGTAGTGCACATGAAAAATGTATTAGGGAAGAGTGTCTGGGTTAGTCGTGCCTCAGGCAAAGGCAAACCCATCTGTGGAATTACTTTTGCTCAAGGACCTGGGTGCACTTGGTAGATAATTGGGAAGTCTGATGCATGCCTTGGGTTGGGTTGATTTTTGGTGAGAATAACTCGTAAATTAAATTGTATGATGTTACTTGCTGAATAATCCAGATTATTGAAGAATAAACTTGATGAAACCAAGCAAAGTGCAGTGGTGATAGAAACGGGACTGACTTCAGCTACTGGCACCTAGCAACTTCCTTGAGATCAACGTTTTCTGCCCACAGACCATGGACATGGGCCATGCCGGATGCATCAGCCGTGCGCTCTGGATGCAGTATGCAACAATCCAGCACCACACACAGCATCTCTCCTGCCCTGGAAGACTGTTACCACAGATGGAGCCCAAAGTCATGGATTAAATGAACTCAGCAGATGTTTTAGAGATGAGATGACCCCCAAGACTAAGGGAATGATATCTCTGTGTGTGTGTATGTTTATATATCTCAAAGACGGAAAAAGTTGTGATGATTAAGGGGAAAGTGTAGGATATGGGCATGACGTAGATCATGTAGAATAGAGGGTGGATAATGTCGTGGGTTGGGCTGGGATAGAGTTAATTTTCACAAGAAGCTGGGATGGGACACAGCTGGGGGCAGTTGACCCAAATTGGTACGTGATACCATGACAGCATGCTCTGTACTGAAGGGAGATAGTTGGCTGGGGGTATGGTAAGCATGGAGATTCCATCTTGGGAGCAGACTGGGCATTGGTTTCCAGGAAGTGAACAACCTGCATTATGTATCACCTATTCTGTATATTCTTTTATTGTTATTATTGTTACTGTATTTTTCTTTTCATTTACTGCTCTGTTAAAATGTTTTTTTTTTATCCTAACTCACGAGGTTTACCTTCTTTTTTTCTGCTTCTCCTCCCCATCCCATGGTGGGGCGGAGGAAGTTGGGAGTGAGTGAGCAGACGTGGTTCTTTTCTTGCCAGATAGGGACTAAATAATGATTATAGTCTGGTAGATAAAGGCAACATTTCAGTCTTTGTGTATGGCAAACAGGCTGTATCATAAACCCATCTTGCAATCAGATCTTATTTCTGTGCTTTTCATTATCATTAAAGAAAGAACCTCCGTTGCTGGCTGAAGATGGTTTTTTTTGCAGCAGATGCTGATAAAACCTTTAGCCTGTATTTGGCTATGCAGGAAAGCTCTTGCTGAGCAGCATAGATTGCAGATACTTTTCTTTCGTATCAGTGATGCTTTTACGTAATGCTTAGCTATCAACTTATGAAAATATTTTGTAAGATCTTACAGTTCCCTAAATTTTCTTTTATTTCTGCATGTAAAAAGAATACAGATTGTATACTTAAAACAGTAAGCCTTTTAGCAGTTCCTTGCTGACAAGGAAAAAATTGTCGTCAAGGCCACCTCCACAAGCTTCCTGCTGATACTGTGATGTGCTATGTAACCTTGTCTTTTTTAGAAAGTACCAAATGCCACTAACAGGAAATGACAGCTTGCACACCTTATTCTTACCGCTTCAACTCCGATACAAGCAATCTTCCTCTTTATGAGTGAACAAGAAGGGTAAAATTAGAGGACTACTCCTTAGCCAAATGGAAATTTGATTTTGGAATATGTTAGCTTATGGAATGTGGCAGAGTTGTTACCCTTGACATTTCTGATGCTTAGGGCAAAGGTGTGTTTTGGCAGGTTAGTATCCTGTAAGACTGGTGAGAGCATTGAGGCCATGTCCCATGTGTTCTGCATATGCTCTCCATATACATGTCCTCTGGGTAACCAAGCATGAGCACGGCAGGCATGGTTGCCAGCAAAGAAGCAGGAGCTGCTCTCTGACAGTTCAGTAGCTGCTTGTGATCCTGTTTGCCTGGGCGGTGTTAGGATGGCTGGGGAACCTGTGGTGTGAAATACTTCAAGTCAGGAATACAAACTTTGTAAAAAAAATTTTTAATGGAAGTTTTGGTACAGAACACTGAGTTAAACTGGTATTTGCATTAAAAATAAGTGCTTTAGAACATCTTCCTTATTATTTAAATCCTGTCATCTTGGAAATAAGATGAATAGGAGACCTTGGTGGTGTTTTGGGTAACAAATATCCCAGAGTGGTTCTTGATCTCCTTTTTCTCTTAATATTAATTTACATGAAGAGTGATTGTCTATTTATGTGTGTGTATATGATTTTTACAGTGAAGTCGATATAGCATACTTAATTTGTTTAGCAACTTGGTTTCACAGTTTCACAGTATCATAAGGTTGGAAGGGACCTCCAAGATCATCGAGTCCAACCTATAACCCAACATTAACACCAACACTAATACCAACTCATCATCTAAACCATGGCACTCAGTGCCTCATCCAGTCTCCCCTAAAACACTTCCAGGGTCTGTGACTCCACCACCTCTCTGGACAGCGCATTCCAATGGCCAATCACCCTTTCAGTGAAGAACTTTTTCCTAACATTAAGCCTAAACTTTCCCTGATGAAGCTTGAGTCCATGTCCTCTAGTTCTGTCACTGGTCACCTGAGAGAAGAGACCAACCCCTGCCCGACTACAGCCTCCTTTTAGGTAGTTGTAGAGAGCAATGAGGTCTCCCCTGAGCCTCCTCTTCTTTAGACTAAACAGCCCCAACTCCCTCAGTCGCTCCTTGTAGGGCTTGTGCTCCAGCCCCTTCACCATCTTTGTTGCCCTCCTCTGGACACACTCCAGCATCCTGACATCTTTCCCAAACTGGGCGGCTCAGAACTGTACACAGTACTCAAGGTGAGGCCTGTCCAGAGCCGAGTACAGGGGGACAATAACTTCTCTGGTCCTGCTCGCCACACTATTCCTGATGCAGGCCAGAATGTCATTGGCTTTCTTGGCTACCTGAGCACACTGCTGGCTCATGTTGAGCTTCCTGTCAACCAGCACTCCCAGGTCCCTTTCTGCCTGACTACTCTCCAGCCACTCTGTCCCCAGTCTATAGCTATGCATGGGATTGTTGTGTCCAAAATGGAGTACCCAACATTTGGACTTATTAAACATCTCTCCAGTCTGTCCAGGTCCCTCTGTAGGGCCATCCTGCCCTGTAACAGATCAACCCTTTCTCCCATGGCATCATCTGCAAACTTGCTGATGATGGACTCAATCCCCTCATCCAGATCATCTATAAAGATATTAAACAGCACTGGACCCAATACCGATCCCTGGGGGACACCACTGGTGGCTGGCCGCCAACTGGATGAGACACCATTCACCACCACTCTCTGGGCTCGGCCATCCAGCCAATTCCTAACCCAGCAGAGAGTGCTCCCGTCTAAGCCACAGGCTGCCAGCTTCCCTGGGAGTCTACTGTGGGGGACAGTGTCAAAGGCCTTGCTGAAGTCCAGGTATACCACATCCACAGCCTTCCTCTCATCCACCAGGCAAGTCACATGGTCATAAAAGGAGATCAGGTTGGTCAGGCAGGACCTACCCCTCCTAAACCCATGCTGACTGGGCCTGATCTTTTGGCCGTTCTGCAGGTGCTGCATGATTGCACCCAGGATTATCTGTTCCGTAATTTTACCTGGGATCGAGGTCAGGCTGACAGGTCTGTAATTACCTGGATCATCCTTATGGCCCTTCTTGTGGATGGGCGTCACCGTTGGCCAACTTCCAGTCTTCTGGGACCTCTCTGGTGAGCCAGGACTGCTGAAAGATGATGGAGAGCGGCTTAGCAAGCTCATCCGCCAGCTCTCTCAGCACCCTAGGATGGATCCCATCCGGCACCATAGACTTACGAGGGTCCAAGTGGCTCAGCAGATCTCTAACTTCCTCCTCATGGATTGCAGGAGGGTCATATTTCACCCTGCCCCCATCAACCACTTCAGAGGGCCAACTGTCAAGCGAACTGACATCCTTGCTGTTAAAAACTGAGACAAAGAAGGCATTAAGTACCTCAGCCTTCTCTGCATCTTTGGTTACTATATTTCCCTCCACATCCAACAAGGAGTGGAGGTCGCTGCCGCCCTTCTTTCTACCATTGATATATTTATAAAAACTCTTCTTATTATCCTTAATGGAAGTGGCCAATTTGAGCTCCAGCTAGGCTTTTGCTTTCCTGATTTTTTTCCTACACACTTAGCAACATCTTTGAACGTGACCTGGCTTACATCCCCTTCTTTCCAATGGTGACACATCCTCTTTTTCTTACTTAGCTCCTTCAGAAGCTCCTTACTCATCCAGGCCAGCCGTCTGCCCCTATGACTCTTCTTACAGCACATGGGGACAGCCCGCTCCTGCGCCTTCAAGATTTCATTCTTGAAGTGCATCCAGCCTTCCTGGACCCCCTTGCCACTAAGAACTATTTCCCAGGGTACTTTCCTGACTAGTTCCTTAAATAATCCAAAATCTGCCCGCCGAATGTCCAGCATCAATGGTATTTGCATCTTATCATCATCACTTAACATTTGATAAAAAAGCGTTTTTTATTCTGGAAAAACAAATATCTCTGTCTTAGTCGAAACTCTGATTTTTAGTAACTGACTGTTAATAAGGCAAAAAAACTTAGTTCTTGCACTTTGTCACCTTATAAGATTTCCTGTCCGATAGCCATTTGGCACAAGTAAAAGGCTGTTCATCTCAAGAATAAACTGACGATATCTCGATATCTCTATAGCTCTAATAGCTGTAACTAAGCAGTTGTCTGTTTTACAAAATGCATTTTTCATATGCTGAACTTAGTTTCTTGTATAAGGCTTTTGATGTTTGAAATGTACAAGGTCCAACACAAATAAGGTGACATTAACCCTATAGTTCGGGAACCAAAAGTGGGAGGGGAAAGACAAAGGTTCTAACCTGTCACAGTGAGACAAGGCACGGCTCAGTTGCTTTGTTCAGTAAGAGTGGATGCGTGTTCAAATGTAGATGTTTTCTTACCCTCGATTGGACAATGTTGGTGTGCAAGACTGAATAGTGAGTTAACATTTTTTCTTGTGAAGCTGAAGAAATCCATAATGGAAACTTTTTAATTATTGACTGAGGCTTACCTTGAAGACATGCCAAAGATCAAGTCAGTGGTCAAAGGAATCTGTTTTTTGTCAGTAAAAGATGTGAAAGCAAAACTAACAGAGATCCTCAATAGTCTTTCAGAAAATGATCTGGGGAATTGTATTGAATGTTGGCAACATCGTATGCAGCCGTGTGTTAACTCAGAAGGGAACTATTTTGAAGGTGATTGTGGTTGACTTTCTTAATTTATTGAAGTAAAAGAGTTACAGGCACAGTTATTGAACCAGCCTCTTAATTTTGCGCCTTAAACATAGAACTGGTTTATAGGTATTTCTTTCTGACTTTTAAAGGTAGGATAGGCTGTGCAGGCTGACACTTTCATTCAGAATACTTCTACACAGCCTTTTCAGAGTTATGAATAGGACTGAGCTTGATGGATTTGTCGGCAGCTTTCATGAAAAAGTTCTCTGAATAGAAGAGACAAACTTAGGAGAATTCTATCCCTGAAACTCTATACGACTTAGCAGACACTGCTAAAAATAGCTAAGTGATGCTTCTAAGGCTTGTCTTTCCACTTTTCTTGCAATAAACCTTGAACCACAGTAATCTCAGGTGTTGTCAAGCTGTCCTGTGGAACAGTATGTTTAGTTAATTGAATTGTTTGCCTTCAGTGCAACTTTATGCTGTTGAGTATGATTTTATTTAAAATGACTAAAACAACCCCTCTTGTTTGAATTCCTTCCAACCTTTTTTTAATGAAGGAAATATTAAGTTCTCAGATTCTGGCCTTGACTGTCATAACACAGGCTTGCTAAGCAAGCTATAACAGGCTTCTAAAGACCAGAGATGTGTTTAAGCTATGATCTTTTCTTGCCTTTGTTTATATAGGACAGTGTTTTGCTGCGTATTTAGACTTTGGCATCTTAAAAGTGCATAAAGACTGCACTTGCATGGTTTCCCTGGTCTTTGGATATGGAGGTAAGGCAAGGAAATCTCTTCTACTGTAGAGGAAAAGATATCCAGCTTAATGTGGAGGAGTAGATAAGACACAAGAATGTGCTTCAGGCTATTTGTTCTGCTTAATCGGAAACTAATTCAGTGGATCAAGTGAGAGGCAAATGTTCTTATATCAGTAGTCTCAAAAGGCTAAAGTTTCAAGGACCTTGAAGATCATTTTGTTTGAGAATAAAGATTCTCGTACTGTGGTTCTTGCAGTTTCCTTTGCTTCATGATCTTTATGCAAGATCTGCAAGGTCTTTTGTTCTTTCTAAGAATATTTGTTATTTATATTTCTGACATATTTCTTCCTGGTTTCTTACTACTATTTTGAAGATTAAACTGATTCAGTAGACATGATTTAGCTTATTGTGCTTGGGGTGTGCATGTGTTTTCTTGTTGGATTTCTCCCCACCCCCTTCTTTTTTTTTTCCTAAGGGTCTGTGACTCAGAAATTGTTGGAGATAGTGGATGTGACTCTACCTTTGCTGGGGAGAGCTAAGCAGCCTCCAATGACATTAGTAAGAGATGGTCTTTGAAGCAGTGGGATTAGATGTGAAGTGGATGATAGTAATTGTATTGCTTTTGAGCACTTTGGTATCATCTGACTTAATCTCTGACTTAATCCTTTTTTCTAGTGTGTTATGTTTCAAGGAGAAAAATAGATAAGTCGCTGTATTTCTGCCTTGTTCTGTTCTTCCCTGGGTACCCACTGGAGGGGGACTGTTTTGTGTTGATTAGCTATTCTTGTGTTGAATTACACAACATGCAACTGCTGCTTACTTGTTTTCCTTCTTTTCTATTTACCCAGTATGTAAAAATGCTTATCTTTGGTTCATGATCTTTATCTGTGTCTCAACTTGGAGAAATTACAAATGGTTTTGGAAAATGTTCATTGAAAGTGTGATTGGAAGCTTGAGTAGCAGAATGTTTGTTTAGTATAAATTGCATGGGGGAGTAATGCAGAGAGAACAAGCACTGCATGGGCATGCTTGTACTATTGCAACCACAGAGGCTTTTTGTTAAGACTTTGGCTAGAAAGTGATGTTTTTTTAGGAACTGGCTGGCAACCATTCAGGATCAATCAGAAGGGTTTTGTTGCAGTTAATTCGCTGTTCCACAAGATGGAGCCAGTTATTTGACAAATAAAGTCTATCAACCAGCAGCACAATTTGGAGAAACAGAAGAGAATCAACGTTACTTTACTGTGCTTTATGGTGCGGCAGGGTGCAGTTGAGTGAAAGGAAGAACTGTAGTCTGCCAGAAGTCTTTGAAGATGTTGGCCCAAGATAAGTTTGCTACAGACTATATTGAGATGCAAAGCAGTTAGTGCTCTGTTGCACATAACATTACTTCTTTCTTGTAGAATTGGTAACTGCAAGATGCAGAGTGAAAACTGACTTTATTTTTAAGTGTCTCTGTAATACAAACCTTATTTAAACTGCGTCTTGAAACATTGCTTCATTGTTTCTTCATTTAAAATTATTTCAGTCGTATTAGTCTCCTGGCTTACTGGTTTTATGCACATGTGTGAAGGGTTCAGAATAGTTTGCTGAGATACAGAAGAGTCACCTTTCCCTTTGATGGCAAGTATAAAATGGAAAGGCTATGTGCTTGCTCTTTTTACCCCAATTCTGACCTCTGTTTGCTCTCTGTATATTGAAATGTTTAGTAAGAGTGGGCAGCACCCGTGTTGCAGGAAAATAAGTGTTTCAGTATTAACCTGCCGTTACAGAAAGCTGAGCAGATGGTAGAGGACTGATGCAGGGAAGGAAAATGAATTATAGTGGTAAGGGAGGCAACCATTTTCATTCTCCCACTTTGTAGTCATATCTATAATAATCTCATACTTGCTTCTTTGTGGATATCTCCCAGTTCTGTCATATCTGAGTACTTTTGTTTCCTTTTGCCGCTTGTTAGTTTATTCTTGTCTCCGTTACTTTTTTTCTTTTAAAGTTGTTTGTGTGGGATGTATACCTACTCCTACCCAGCCTTGTCTGATAGGATATAACCTTTCTCACTAACTTCTTTCTTCTGAGTAGAGGATGGAGTGTTGCCCAAGAGGTTTAAAGCAGTATTTTTATGCAGACTAATAAAAAGGAAAAGCTAAAGCAATGTTTCATACTGTATTAACTGCTTTGATTCATACACAGCTAGTATATGAGACTTCCATGTCTTTTGAGATGCAAGTGAAATCACTTTTTCCCTCTACATTTTTGAGTGGTCAGTATCTTGTAAGCCTTGTTTTTTTTTATGTATGATACAGGCCTATGCATCCACTTTTGCAAAATAAAACTCGAGCAGTTTGGAATAAAATGTAAATTTTAGACTTGTAAAAACTAGTGTGCTTTGTCTTGTGTTTCCTTTTGTAAGGCTCTATACCAGCTTCAGCATTACCATTCCTGTCATTATTCTTGGCTGAAGATCTGTATCAGCCTTACCAACAAGAAGTTGGTTGTATCAGCTATAATTACATTAGCAGGATGTGTCAGCAGTGCTGTGAGTGTTTATTGCAGCTTCTTCAGTCAGCTTTCTAATGTAGTGGAGTAGAACATATGGTCTGAATTGAATGAGTTATGGGGATGGGAAGAAAAGGATATGTAGGAGTGTATGGACACACATTAAGTACATGCAAAGCACTCAACCAATTTAAATAATACAGAGGAGAAATATCTCATAAAAATAATATCCTGAAGAGGTGAAAGCAGGGAAAAAAATGAGAAGATTTTTGAAATATGCAGGGAGAAAAACTTTCAGCCCACCAGATAATATGTAAAAATGATGCCTCTTCACAAAATTTGCACTTTGAAATGCACTTCAGAATAAAATAATGCCATTTGAAGATGGATACCTTTTTCAGCAATTTAACAATTGTCTTGAAATCAACTTACATGAGGACCTGTGTCTAGAGAAAAGGAGGCTAAGGGGAGATCTTATCCCTGTCTGCAGCTACCTGAAAGGAGGTTGTAGCACGGTGGGTTACTCCTAAGTAACAAGTGATAGGACAAGAGGAAATGGCTTCAAGTTGCACAGGGGAGATTACGCATCAGGAAGAATTTCTTCACTGAAAGGGTTACCACACAGAGACACAGCTGCCAGTGAATTGGTTGAGTCACTGTTCCTGGAGGTGTTTAAAAGATGGGTAGATAAGGGATATGGTTTAGTAGTGAACAGGTACGGTTAGGCTCGATGACCTCAAGGTCTTCTCCAGCCAAACGATTCTATGATTCTAAAATTACGTAAATGACTTTCAGGCTCTTTATTAAGCTTTAAACAGGTGAAGTCAGTTTTTGAAATGTTCTCAGTTTTTGTTAGTTGCAGATATTTCTGCAGGTTGGGAGAGTTTTCTGTGCAGTAGCTATACTGGCATAGAAGTTTACTGTAACTTGAAAAACACCGTTCAGACTGTTTCTTAAATTCACAAGTAATGTAGCAGTTCTAAGAACTTAAAGACATACGGGTAAATGTCGTGCCTTGTGGCTACGTATTTCATTCTTAGAGTCTGGATGACTTCTAATAAAATGCTTAAATACTTGAAGTATGTCACAATTATGGCTGTTTCTGCACATCCAATGGAACTGTAGCTTCTAATCAAAACTTGATACACAATTCTTGAATGCAAACTAATGTAGTCTTAGTTCTGGTGGGTTGACCCCAGTGTGCAGCCGAACACCTACCCTACCTCTTGCGTGCTCCCCTCTCCTGTGAAATGAGAAGAAAACAGAAGGAAGGTGGAAAGACTTGCAGCTTGACATAATGACAGTTTAATAAAGAAAGCAAAAGCTGTGCACACAGGTGAAGCAAAAAGAGAATTTAATTCACTGTTCACATCAGCGGGCAAATATCCAGCTACATCCTGGAGAGCAAGATCTCAGCATGTGCAATAGTTGTTTAGGAAAGCAAATGCCATGACTGCAAATATGTCGTTCCCCCACCCCCTCCTTCTTCTTTCCCACAGCTTTTCTTGCTAAGCTTGATGTTATATGGTTTGGGATATCCCTTTGGTAAGTTGGGATTTGCTGTCCCTACTATCATTAGTCTAAAATAAATTCGGAGATCACATATGAATATTTTTGTCTGGCCTCAAGTTTGTCTGTTATTCCACAGCTTAATTTGTTACTTTATTGTTTAAATATATTTGATTTTCCTAAGCTATTTCAGAAATAAGTATAAATTAATGAAATCTGAGCTCCTGGGAGAATGCAAAACTGTTATTTTCCAGGAGAAAACCAGCTAATTCACAAATTGTGTTATGAGCTTTCTTTTTGTTAACAAAATTTTAAGTTAAAATATTAAACTACAACGTTAATGATTAAACCTCACTCATGTCAAACCCTTATTCTAATCTTGTCTTATTAATGTATAACTTGCCTATCTGGCTTATTCTAGCTGAGAAAGTACCTGAAGAATAGGAAACTCATGTGGTACGTAGTTGTACAAACTCTCTTGTGTAAACACCCTATATGATAAACATATGAACAGCATACAGATACTGGAGATAAATACCATCTGTCCCTTTATAACCTGACTTCTCTCTTTAGAAGGCATATCCCTGAGTCATGATTTGGGGAAAACTGGACAAGCTGTTGGCCACTCAAGACTGTGCCTTACCTTTTTGTTTCTAAACCATCATGGCTACATTAAGCAATTGCATAGCTGAGGTACTTCATCTGCAGTGAGCGGCTAAGGAGGTTTTTTGATTAAATTTCTCCTGGTGTACAGTTTTAGTAGAATCTTGATTAATATGTTGAGGCAAATGGCCTGCAGAACTCTATCCTGGAGCACTAAAACTTGAAGTAGTATGAATTGAAAGTGGGTTGAGAAGTTATCGTCCCCCTGTACTCGGCACTGGTCAAGGCCTCACCTTGAATATTGTGTCCAGTTCTGGGCCCCCCAGTTTGGGAAAGATGTTAGGATACTGGAATGTGTTCAGAGGAGGGCAACGAAGATGGTGAGGGGGCTGGAGCACAAGCCCTATGAGGAGCGACTGAGGGAATTGGGGCTGTTTAGTCTGGAGAAGAGGAGGCTCAGGGGAGACCTCATTGCTCTCTACAACTACCTAAAAGGAGGTTGTAGTCGGGCAGGGGTTGGTCTCTTCTCTCAGGTGACCAGTGGCAGAACCAGAGGGCATGGACTTAAGCTTTGTCAGGGAAAGTTTAGACTTGATATGAGGAAAAAATTCTTCACTGAAAGGGTGATTGGCCATTGGAATGGGCTGCCCAGGGAGGTGGTGGAGTCACCGACCCTGGAGGTGTTTAAAGGGAGACTGGATGAGGCACTGAGTGCCATGGTTTAGATGATGGTTGGTGTTAGTGTTGGTGTTAGTGTTAGGTTATAGTTTGGACTTGATGATCTCAGAGGTCCTTTCCAACCTTGTGATACTGTGATACTGTGTGATACTGTGATACATATACTGTAAGGAAAGGGTATTTCATGTCTGTAGTGTTTTTAGGGTGTGGAAGGAAAGTCAGATCAACAGGTTGCTAGTTGATGAACTACTTAAGACACACACTGCAAACAGCTTGACTGTTCGTTCTTACCTGACAAGTAATAGTTTTACTGTGGCATTGCTGTGTGAGAAATGATGTACTAGATTCAATGAGTAACTGTTAGATCTCTTGACCCTGAAATCTAATTTTATAATGGTAGCACTTATTTAGAAAACTGCCAGTTGTCTTAATCATTTTGGATTTAAAGGTCAAGCAGTGGACGTAAGGTGGTCTGACATTTCAAGATCCTGAACAAGACAAATTAAAAGCCACCTGACTACCCAAAATATAGCCACTAGTAAGAGGAAGGCTTCTTACAACAAATCTGGGGGGCTATGAATGTGTCTTGGGATTTTTGAATACCGATTCAAAAAAATGGAATGTAACTGAAAGGATTTCTCCCGCTTCCTTGTTTTGGCTATTGCTGAACAGTGCTTGCACGTTATCGGGGCTCTTTTTGTGTTCTGCCCCCCATAGATGAGTAGGGTGGGAGTGAGTGGGCAAGAAACTGGGTGGAGACAAAGCTGAGACATCTGCTGACTCTGACTGACCGTTCCATACCGTATGATTATGTGCTTGGCAATAAATGCTCAAGGAAAGGAGGAGGAAGAAGGGACATTCTTGGTTATGGTGTTGTCTTCCAAAGCAAGCGTTGTGTGTGCTGACGTCTGGCTTTCTGTAGGAGGTGGCTGGACACCTGCCTGCCGATGGGAAGTAGTGAGGAAATCCTATTTTATTTCTGGTGGTTTTTGTTTCTTTGTTTTTACTTCACTTATTAAAGCTGTTGTTATCTCAGTCTACGAGACTTCTCACCTTCCTTGTTTTCTCCCGTCCTTCAGGAGAGGAGAGTAAGCAAGAAGCTCTGTGGGTATTTGGCTGGGGTCAGTCCAACACAATTGTAAGCTAATAATTGGTAGAGGGAGACATAAAATTCTTTCCTAGTTCCCAAGAAAGTGTTTGTATAATATATTAATATTGAAATGCAAACTGCTGCAGTTGCATGAGTGGTCACCTGCATCTGTCATACAAAGGCAGAAAATAATTGTTTAAAATGTTTTCCAGCTCTTCAGTGTGCCTTCCTGCTTCTGGTGGTTGATTATTTAGTCTCTGAACTCCTTAGAGCTCAGAACCAGATGGACTTCAAAACATTGCCTTTAACAGTGGTGGTGTACAGAGCTGAAATAAAGCAATCTAACTAAGACTGTTTTAATTTAACACTGTGTAGTAACTTGAAGTCAAACATCCCAAATGTCACTCTGGGAGTTCAGGCCAGTCTGCTTTAAGTCTTTCTCAACATACCACACAGTTAAGAAAAAAATAAGGTTCGTGAATCAGCCCAATCTTGTGAGAAAATTCATTGAACTGTGAATGGCAACTCATACTGTTGTTTAGAAACCAAGAGTACTGAATGTGTTCAGTTTTCCACCATTCTTAGTCAGGGATATTTTCATCAGTTGGTTTTGCAAATCTTTGTATAATCATACCCTGAGAGCTTGTATGCTGCTGTTGTGAAGTCTTGGCTGTGTGGAGTATTAAAAACAT
Organism: Tapera naevia; assembly: GCA_033556795.1. NCBI lineage: Eukaryota > Metazoa > Chordata > Aves > Cuculiformes > Neomorphidae > Tapera > Tapera naevia. Next base: position 7,284,334 of record JAUMJJ010000079.1, on the reverse strand, counting down.
TTGTTGCATTAAAATAAGATTGCCCTGCATTTAATATCAAGTTAGGTACAAATACATGTCTTAGGAAGCTTTTAATTAGAGAAAAAGGGACCACTTCTAGTGATTTTTGCTGATGCTTGCATCTGATGCATAGCCTTAAGGATTATTCAAGATGTAAGCAAAATCTTGTTAGTAAGCCAACTTTCTAAAGTCTGTTTGGCTTTGGACAGGTTTGGGTGGAGGGAGGAGCAGATAGAGTGAAGTAAACACAGTGTATGGCTTCCTAGTTTAATCTGGCTAACTCAAATGTTGTGTGATGTCACTTAGAAGTAGAAAGCTGTAAATGACATTGCTAACAATGTTGATTGTTAGAAGTAACAAATATCCTAGAAAAACAGCTTTGAGCCTTTGTTCAGACTCGTTTATTCCTGGTGTCAGTATGGAATTATGCCAAAGAAAATCTTAACATGGATTTTTGAAAGTAACTAATGTATTTCCCCATTCTCCTTAGGTCCAAGATGGGCTTCTTGGAACACCGGTGTTTTTATTTGCATCAGATGTGCTGGAATACATCGAAACCTTGGGGTCCATATATCAAGGGTCAAGTCGGTCAACTTGGACCAATGGACACCTGAGCAAATACAGGTGAAATGTTTTAAAATATGTTTTCTGTTTGGAGGGAGTGCTAGGAAACATTTTGAAGAGATTTGGGTTTATCATGATGCTACATTTTGAATGATTTACGATCAAATTAGTTCTTAATGTGTTACATTTCTACTGTAATGAGTTTAAGTATTGAAAGCTGACTTCAGAAATTGGCTTAGATTTCTGTTCTGTGCCATTTTAGATGTATTGTGCCTTGCCATAGAGACTCTGAAAGCTGCTGCTTTGTTTTGTCTATATAAAAGGTGTTCTAAGTCTTTTCCTTTTCAGTAGGGGACAGTAAGATAGCGCTCCCGTATCTATCTGATTCTTGATTACATTATTTTGGTGTTCCAAGTACTGACTTTTCCAGGTATGCTCCAGTCTGGAACCTCTTTCTACTACCAGACATATTTTCTTATTCCTGTTCTTCCTGGTCTGAAGAGCCATCCTGAGACATGAAAGCTTATCTTTTGCTGAATGGGTTAGTTTACACTGTAAGCAGCATCTATGTTTTAGCTTTTGTCCAGCAAGTCTTGGCAGGCAGCCCTCCTGTACCATGGGAGCGTCTCCCAGGGCATATGGCAGCAGAGAGGTCTCCAGGATGCAAACCTGCAGTGTCATTTAAGCACACCAATAGAATTCGGTCTGTTTCAGGATTTAAAGTGTTGATGGACATGTACTAACTGTTTTCTACCACTTTTCCTTAGTGCATGCAGGAAATGGGAAATACTAAAGCAAGACTACTCTATGAAGCAAATCTACCAGAGAACTTCCGGAGACCTCAAACAGATCAGTATCCTTTTTTGTTTTAGCTTTGCATTGAAATGACTTTTAATACTATTTAGATGTTTTGACTGTTTCAAAGAACTGCTACATTTGGCAAGTTGCCTTATTTATTTGGTAGATTATGATGTATAAGAAATCACAGTGGAAGTTGAGAACTGCTCGGAAAAGGCATAAATTGCTTCAGTTATAGCAAATCTACTTTGAAATGAGATTTGGCAAGCCCCATTTATTTTTGGTTTCAGAGGAGGTGACTTCATAAATTCCCTGTACGTGGGAAGTTAGAGTGATACTAGAGAGCTCTAGAATATTGTCTTTATCTTGAGTAACTGCCAGCTGAAGTTAGAAGTGTTTGAACAGGAAATAATGAGCTATATGGTAAAGTAAAATAAGCCATTGGATCTTGCTCAAGTGAAGTAAGGATTTCTTCTTCTGGATTAAGTATTCTTTAAGTTTTGATGTTGAAGTGTATACGTTCTATGAAGTGTGCTAGCAGTGATGACTATCATGGGAATATCTAAAGAAACGAAACCTTTTTCACGACCACCGCTTGTGTTGGTGTGTGTTTATCACTATATACATGGAAGGGAAAGGTTTGTCTAGTGCCAATGAATAGCTTTTCTTAAAAAATACCTTTTTTTTGAATGTACTGGATCGTTAGGATAATATATAATGGCTTTAATTTAGATTTTTGTTAGTCCCTCGGTTAGTGAAGTTGATCCACAGGTAGGATTTGCTTCAACTGATCTTACTGGAACTCTTTAACTATGATGAGATCCTAAACACCTACTGTTAAATGAGCTGAGTCTTTCCCCAGCTGTCTTAGCCTGATGAAGGTACAGGCTATGAAGGCTGGTAAATGGACTTAATAGTAACTGGATCTGAATTTTCCCCTATATCCAAAAATGATTTTGGTTCCTCTGCTGATTAGATACTATGCTTTGTGCAGAAGAATTTTTATTTTTGAAGGGTTGGATTCCTCATTATAAAATGCGCTTGAGCAAACATATATGTGTTGTAGTTTCAGGTTTTTGAATTTTTTCTCCCCTTGCCAACATTGGGACTGGTGGGGGTGGGGCCTGGCTGGCCCAGTGGGGGACCGGTCAGTCTGCTGGGACCGTGAGTTTACAAGGGGGCAGCATTACTGGGGACATCCCAGGAAGAGGGGTGGCTTCGGGTGTAGGACTTGCCGCCAAGAAGTGTGGCAGGGAAAGGAGAAAAGCCACAGCTCAGTGCAGTGGCTGGACAAGAGCGGTGTTCGGGATCATTAGGCCCACGGGGGCTGTGCCCGTTTTCTTCGGGGGGAGAGAGAGAGAGAGGAGGAGTGCGGTCAGCACCAGCTGGATTTCTCTGCGGACTTTCTGGACTTCTTTCCCGTTTCCTTCCTCCTCCCCCGCCTGCGTCTCCCAGGAGTGGATTTCCAACCTGCCTTGCAACTGCTCGTCCCCCACATGAGTTTTGTTTTGCCTCGGAGCCCAACTCTACCACGGAGGACTGACTTAACTCATTTGAGGTGTTGGGTTTTGAAGAGTTGGGTTACAGCGTTGCTGTCTGTTCAGTTCTGTGTTTGATTACATATATATTTTGCAGTTGAGAACTGTTGTCTTTTCCTATACAAATTCATTTTCTCCTCTTGATTAAAGTCTATTAATTGCAAAGGGCTGTGGTGATTTTCTTATGTGACATATAACCTCAACAGACATCTTAGTTTTTCCTTTTAACTAAGACAATATGCTTTTTCATGTTTGAATAGCTTTTAAATTAAACATACGTATGCATAAGAAAATGGTAACTGGAACCAGATAGTGCTGGAGTATTCCAGCTATAATATTCTAAAACTTTATTTCAGCTGTAAGACTGAAATACTTTGACTAAACCTTACTCAAAAGTGAATCTTGAAGATGTGTATTTTGTTCTTACTGCAACTAACTTGAATTCACTCATGTTAATGCAGGAGAAGCATGGTTTCATGGTTTATTAAAAATACAGTGCCAGGAGAGAGAATGCTGACACTTTCTGTTTTATTTCTCAATTTCTCTGTAACTTCAGCATCTACTTTCCTGTTTACCATTCATGACAAGCTGTTGTGTGATGGGCTTTTTACCATTCCTCTTTGCCCTTTGTATCGGTACAAAACCAGCACTGTGTCTCATCAGTATTCTGATTATGAGTATTCTCAGTATTCTGAATATTCTTTTGGATGGACTATGAAAACTCTATGCATGTAATGATCATTTTTGTATATATTCTTCTATATTAGTGTTTAACTTCCCGTAGCACTATAATATACTTCTTTTATTTCTTATTAGTAGAAAGGAGACACAGGAGAAACATGTGGGATCTGTCCAAAATCTCCGGCTAAATGTCCCCCATCACTTTTGCTTCTTGGTCACAAGACTCACCTTTCTGGGCATTTTTTTATTCTTCCATTGTACTTGGCAGATATGCTCTGGCTTAGAAGCTAACTTTGAGGATCATTCTGATGGGGTTTTTCTTGTATGGCAGCTTTAGCTTCCTGTTTGAAAGTGTTTTTTTCCAGAGCAGAGTGAATCTTTTTTTTGTCTCTTCATTTTACTCACTTTTTAAAATAGTTCTGGCATCTGTTGAGGTTGCTTCAATTCTTTTGTTGACAAAAACACAGTAGGTTATTGATCTAAAGAAACTTAGATGTGGTCTGAAAATTCACACGCGTTGAAATGGCATAACTTGAATAAAGTAGATCTTTTTCAAAATACACAACTTAATACTCCAGGGTAATAGCATCCTGAAAAACTAAACACCATGGAATTTAAATACTTATGATTCTGTGTTAGTAATTTTCAAATTAAAACTTTCTAATTGCCTGAAATATCAAGTGTGCATTCTGGAAAGTTGCTAAAAATAAGGAAATATTTATGCAAAAGAACTAAAATATCTAACACAAAAATTGGAGCAACCAATTCTTAGCTAGATTTGAGAAGTTGTGAGAATTACATATTACATGATTTCAGTTTATCTGTTATTTGATTATATGCATTGATTTCTTGGCAAAATGACAGTTCTTTGCTATGTGTAAAGAAGAGTGCAATATTAATACTGAGATAGTTGTATGTTCAAGGTGCTCGAGGTGTTTGGAAAGAGGTGAAAGAATGGTTTGGCTTTTTACAGCTTTTAAGAAACAGAGTCTTCAGGTGACACTTGCATGCAATTTGAAGCCAGATGTTGTTGCTGACAGTAGAATTGGGTGCACAGAATGAAGGAACTCAGTGTTAACTTTTAGAGATAGTACCTGGAGCTAAGGTATCTTTCCATTGCTTGAGGAAAATTTGCTATGGAAATTTGTGATACAGTGAATCTGAGCTTCCACATTGCAATTTTGATTTTTGAGTGGTAATCACATTGCTGAACAAAGGAGTTAAAACTTAGTATAGAGCTACTCAGAGAAGCAGCTTTACTAAAGTTAAAGCATTTGCGCTGCTTTGGGTGAACTGAGAGAATAGTTGAGGAAAACAACTTTTTGTGTTTAAGCTAATGAATTGTCAGTTCCAATCTTATACATCAATATACTTCCTACTATTTCCACCTTTGCTTCAGTATCTTCTTATCATTAATGTTTTAGTTTTCTTTGCCTTCTACAGAGATTGTTGTAATAGGAGACTCTCTTGGAAGACTTCTTGATCTCAGAGAACTGTTCATGATCAGCATTTAAGGCATGATATAGTTTATCAAATCAGAGAACAGCTACATATACCTTTTATATGAAGGAAAGTATTTTTTCCCAAGTTGTGACAGTAAACTGATTATTTAGCGTATACGATTATCTTTGTTCAGGTATTTGCAGTACTACCAAGTGAAAATTTCCTAGCTGGAGCATGGAGTTACTTGTAGTGTATCTTTCTCATATTGTTTCATTAAGAGATTAAATTGATTAATTCTCTGCAGTAAAAAGAAGCTCTATTTGGATGCTGCAATAGCAATTGTTCTGTGTAGAGCAGTTTATTCTGTTGTTTTAAAACTACAAAATTAGATGGAGTAAGAATCTGCTGCAATTCTTTAATTTGAATAACCCATCAGCCTTTTATGTTAATGTTGCTATTTATCTAAATGTGTATTGTCCTTAAAATAGCTACTTCCAGAGCTGTGGAATTTTTCATCAGGGATAAGTACGAAAAGAAGAAGTATTACGATAAAAATGCAGTTAATGCCTTCAATGTAAGTAAACAGTTTCACCGAGAATTCTCTCGCTTATCTTTTTCAAACGCTGTATAAGAGAAATGTAGAAAATGTTATGTATGTTGAAATGTCTTTCACAGTCAAAAATGTTCTAATACAAAAGAATGCATTTAGGTTGTATCTCTGGAAAGCGCTTTCTAGGTTCTATCATTTCAACATACATTGTCTATTACATTTAAAACAGCAAAGCGTTATGGTCCAACAAATAACTTGCTTTTGACTCTTTGTGTTTATTGTGTTGTTCTCTTTCAGTGATGGGTCGTTCTTCAACAGTATAGTTTGAGTCCTTTCTGAGTATGTTTTTCTGTGTCACAGAGATATGATTACTGTTTCTGGTGACTTTGTCTTCCCTCATTCTCTGTAATACTTTGAGATATCCTAGAGTGTTTTGTGCCCCTCTTCGGAGGATCTTATTGGTCTGCTGAATTCCAGACTTGCTTTCAGCGGGGTGCAGTGTAATAGCAAACGTGGGCAGTATGGCTCTTGTTTTTTTTTAAAAAAAACAACCTGAAAACTAGAGAAGTGTAATTTTTTAAGTATTGTTGAAGTACAGGGAAAGTTGCTTCACCTGAGAAGTAAAATGCAGTTGTGGTTTGAATTACACTGTCAGTTGGCCTTCTTTAGTTGTATTTGAAATTAGAAAATAGGAAGAATTGCTTACAGTTCTTTAAAAGGTTCATAAGACTCCCAAGATCTTTCTGAACAGATAACCTGGGTGTCTAATATAGTAGTCCACTACTGCCTTAATGTGTTTGAGGGTGTAATCAGATTTTTGCTTTATTGTATTGCAGAGTAATATCAAAGCAGCAAGGATAGAATACAGACAAGCTGAAGAGATACATGTTACGGCTGAGTAGGGAGCACTATTCTATTTCTTCCTATTTGGGCTTTTCTTTCATTGACTTGTGTAAATAGCATAATAGGAACAACATCTGATTATGAAATATTTTAGCAGTCGTCAACTCATTCAGCTGCATTACTTGAAGGCCACCAAATATCAGGTTTGATGTACGCAATGTGAGATCAGAGTTACGTCAAAATCCTAAAAGTACGTGACACTAAATTAGCTGAACTAGCGTGGCGCCTATACCCTAGTTTGCTGCTTGTGTTGGGTTACCCTCCTTGGCTGTGGCCCCAGCCCAGCTCACATGCATGTGTAGTGCTCTGAGTGGTATTCAGTGATCATCTTTTGAGTGGACTTGGGACCAACAGGGGAGAGGAAGAAAAGGTAAAGCTGGGTGTCTGTTGTGCATGTCTGAGATACTGCTTTTCTGTTGCAGGGGAGAGGGGAGGTTATCCTACACTTCCAGCACATGGAAGTCTGTGGGGAATTTAAGAGGAATGGGACAATGAAGGGAGTTCTGCAGGGCTATATGTTTCTGTGCCCCCATGTACGGAGTGGTGATGGTTTCTAAAGCTTTCATTTCGCAGTTCTGATAACATCTGACACATCATCCTTCTTGCCACCCTACCAGGAGGTGGCCAAGATTCCCTGGGAACTGACAGGCGGCTGTGGACAAAGCGGGAGATGTCTGCTTGTAGCCTTCAGCTCTCGCCAAGTGTTTTGGTCACATCAAAACAGTTCACTAGCATGATACTTTCATGAGTAATAGTCTTGTGAGCTGTTCAGGTCGGATGCCAGTGCTACGTCATGGTAAGCTCTTCTGGGAAATTTCTTTACCCCACTTACTTTTGCAGAGAGCATCCTGTGTCCTATTTTTAATCAAAATTAGCATTGTTGGGGTGATGTGAGCTTTCTAGCACACTTTTTTATATCACCTTTGAAATAGCAATGCCTTCTGTTTGGATTAGGACCAGTTTAAGTTGCAGATATGTATATATGCTGTCATGTGGTAAAATTGACCCCTTCTGGGTATAAGCAGGTAATACAGAAGTACAGAAATAGGCTTGCTGTGTTCTAAGGGTGGCTTTCCTTACTCAAGGTAAGCCACTGAGGTGGTGTTTAAAAATTAAAGGAGCTTTCCTGGATTTTGTCCACTAATTGTGGACAAAGTTGTTTGTGGTAAAAACTTCCTGCAGCATTTTTGTGGTTTAACTCCAACTGGCAACAAAGAATTAGGCTGGCACTGGTCTCTAATAACAAAAATAGCACAGAATGCAATAGAGCTAGATTCACATAGTAGTGAAATGGTTAGGGCATCTTTATAAATGTGGTGTATCCCAGATACGGTAACATGAGCAATTTACTGTGCATTATGCCATGCTGTTTGACTTGATTTATCCCTGAGATTTTGTACAATGCAATAGAGAGCTTGCATCACTCCTATAGTTAACTACAGACAATTACCGTAGGTCAAGTTGTATGAGGTAGTTTTGTATGTTAAAACTCCCCTTCAGGTGGGTGCTGACATGAGACTGTTCAGGAGTATCATTCCACTTCAGACTTGCACCTGATTATCACTTTCAAGCAAATCCTTTTGTATTCATCATACAAATATTGCATCTTACAAAATAGATAGGCACAGTCTGCTCAGCTAACGCAGAGACAGTCCCTAGTTGTGTAGGAGTCTGAGTGTGTAACAGCTTATCAGTGTGGTAGCTCTTCACGGCAGAATTAGCAATGGGTTTTAAAGAACAGGGATCCTGATGTTTAGGAGACAAAATATGCAGGTATCATCTTTCGTGTTCTTGTTAAAGGATTTAGCTGATCCCAGGGTTGCTTCTCTGCTTAATATTCCTGTCTAATTTCTGCCCATCCTTTGATAGGTTTATCACCAGCACCTGGAATAATGCCTGAGGTGACAATAGTGGGTAGAATTTGCTCATGTTGAAGGGAAGGCATTATGAAAGGTCAGAACCCTTGGCTTGGTACAGGTCTGAACAGAGCTCATAAAAATGCATTGACTGTTTTTTTTCTGTGCTTGGATGGGAGATGCTGCTTGATTTTTGGTTATGCATAGAATAATTCAACGTTGTGACTATACCTGACCAGGTGAAATGCTCAAAGGGCGACTTGGCTTATCTTAGCAGAAGTGGTTTGTTTGTTCTGGAAATAAGGCAGAAGTATAGCAAGACCAGGACTCGTGGTGTGCATCTCCAGATATTTGGGTTGTTTGTTTTTGTGAAAATAATTTCTGAACAGACTATTCATCTTGACTGATGATCTCTATAATGAGTCAGAAAAACTTGTAAATGCTTGTAATCGCAACCATGCAACTGGTAAGGTGGAGGGACAGTTGTTAATGAGACTCATGATCTTAAAATCGGTGGCCAAGAGAAATATTAAACGTTACTTATTTTAGTTTATTTTTTAATTAATAAGAATCTTCCAAAATTACTGATTAGAGTAAGTAAGCTTTGAAGCAGCTGATCACACTATTCATCAGCAAGCCAAGAGGAAAGGTGTGATTTCTAGAACTGATGTTATAGAAAGAATAAAATCTGTCTAAAATACACTGTTAACAGATGCTGGTGTGATTCTTTGAGACACAGGATTGCACTAATGAAGGGGTATCTGGTACCCAATCTGAATAATTTGACACTATCTATGTGCTGCTAAGTTAAAAGCGTGCAAAAGTTGCACAGAGGTTCAGGAAGTCAAGTTTGAAGGAGTCATATTTTCCAAATTTAAAAAAAAAAATGGCACCTCCTCTTTGATGTAAAATAAAAACTGTAAAAAGACAATCTTTTGTAAAGCTTTGTTTATTTTTGGATCTACTACAGTGAACCTTACATCATACAAGTAATGAAGAGAAGCAATGAGGTCACTGTGTTGGGGATTAGCAATATAGTTAGTATCCCAAACAGTCTCTGCAGTTTTTAATAAAAATAAAGACATAGGGGAAGAAAGAACACAACTTCTCAGAATGCATATGGAAATTGCCTTATTCAGCATGGATGGTGAATCAACCTAAGCAGTTTCCAGATAATTTCAGTCTGAAAAATTATGACCTGCCACAATCTATTCCAGTGCAAGGAGTATGAATATATTATCATGCCCTGACAGTGTTTAGAGAATAGTAAACAAAGTTTCTATATTTAAGAAAGGGTGTGAATTATATATGGAGCAGAAGTTTCACGTAACTCTTAAGCTCACTGAAAAAAAAAGAATAATGTGTCTATATTTTCCATGCTTTCCTAAGGCATTGTGTATAATTTAAGGAGTATGAACTCAAGACAGGCAACTGGATAAAATGTGATGTGAATTCAGAGATTGTGATGGCATATTTTCCAGAAAGTTATCTTAAAGTAAATTAAATCCATAATACTTACACCGCACTAAAGTATGTCACCTGGGCACCTTAAGATGGATAAATTGGGATATGATAGGATACATGAACAGTAAGTTTATAGTAGCTAGCATTGAGAAGCATTCAGTCACTGGCTTACCAGTTAACCTTCCCAATAGTGCAAGAACTGCAATGTTTTTTGTAGTGATCTATGAAGAATTTATGACTCAAGTGATATGAAGTATTTTTGAAATATGCTAATGAAGATGGGCATCAGTAGGAAGCATTGAAATACCATACAGGAATTTTGACTTGGGAGCATAGATAGTGAAAGTGGGTATGTTATTTTGCAAGATCATGCTGTTAGAATAGGTTGAATTATAGAATCCAGAATAGCTCAGGCAGGAAAGGAGCTTTGGAGATTATCCAGTCCTCCTTGCCCAAAGTGTGGTCAACTAGAATAGGTTGCTTAGAGCTACGTCCAGTTAGGTTTGAAGTATCTCCAGGGTTGGAGACTCTACAACCTCTCTGGGTGACCTGTTCAACCACTCCCCACAGTTAAAACCAAACCAACAACTTTATTCTTGTTTCAGTGGAACTTCTTGTGTTTCAATTTATGTTCAGTGCCTCTTGGTCTTGATTCTGAATATCACAGGCAACAGTATGCCTTAATGTTTGCTCTGTGCCACTGGGTATTTATACACGTTAATAAGACTTCTGCCCTCTTTTCCCTCCGATTAGTTTTCTCACTTCAAAACTAAACAACTCACTAAGCCTCTCCTTATTAGAAAGGTGCGCCAATCCTTTAATAATCTTAGCGTCCCTTTGCTGGACTTATCTAATTTGCCCGTGTCTTTCTTGTAGTTGTGAGCCCAGAACTGGCGGCATTGCTAGCTCATGTCCAACTAGTCTGCCAGGACCTCCAAGTCCTCTTCTGCAGATACCCTTTCCAGCCAGTTGGCATCCAGCCAGGTGTAGGACTTGGCACTTCCCTTTGAACTTCGTGTGGTTCCTGTTGATCCATCCCGTCAATGGTGCTCTGCATAGCAGCACACCTGCATCAGCCACTCCACATTTCCTATGATGTACTTTGTCCCATTGTGTGGGGCATAAATGAAGAAGGCAGTCTGTTATCGGCCACCCAGCCAGGACAAGGAAACCAGTGAGCTCTTCCACAAGCAACTGGGAGAAGTTTCACAATCGCTGGCCCTCATTCTTCCATATGTCTGATGGAAGTATAACACAGCAGAAAGGAAGCAGTCTGGGAGCTTCATCGAGCTTATGGAAGATAACTTCCCAACACAACTGATGAGTGAACCAACTAGGGAAGGTGCCCCACTGGTTCTGCTGTTTGTGAACAGAGGGCCTTGTGGGGGGAGGTGACTGTTGGAGGACGCCTGGGTCACAGTGATCACGAGATGATAGAATTCTCAGTTCTTGTAGGAGTAAGGAGGGGGGAGGTCAGCAGAACTGCCGCATTGGACTTCCAGAGGGCAGACTTCAAATTGTTTAGAAGGCTGCTTGATGAATTCCAGAGGGATATGGTTCTAAATGACAAAGGAGCCCAAGAGGGCTGGATGCTCCTCAAGAATGAGGTTCTGGTGGTGCAAGAGCAGGCCATCCCCATGCGTCATAAAATGAGTTGGCAGGGAAGAAACCGACTTGGCTTAACAAAGAGCTCTGTGTTGGTCTCAGGAAGAAGAGGAAAATATATGATCTTTGGAAGAGGGGGCAGGCATCTCAGGAGGACTACAAGGAGCAGGTGAGATCATGTAGGAAAAAAATTAGAAGGGCTAAAGCCCAACTGGAACTTCAGCTGGTCATTCCGGTGAAAGACAATAAGAAATGTTTCTTCAAGTATATTAACAGCAACAGCAGCACCAAGGAGGATCTCCCTCCTTTACTGGATGCAAGGGGAATGGTAACAAAGGATGAGGACAAGGCAGAGGTACTTAACTCCTTCTTTGCCTCTATCTTTAGTAGTAAGGTAAGATGTTCTCTGGGCTTCAAGCCTCTTGAGCCAGAAGACTATGAAGATCAACGCTCAGTGTTCCAAGAAGACTTGGTTAGAGACCTGCTCGAACAATTAAGACGTCCACAAGTCTATGGGGCTGGATGGGATACACCCAAGGATATTAAGGGATCTGGCAGAGATCCTTGCCAAACCTCTTTCCCTCGTCTATCAACAGTCCTGGCTGACTGGGGAAGTGCCACTCGACTGCTGACTAGCAAATGTGACCCCCATTTACAAGAAGAGTCGGAAGGAGAATCTGGGGAATTATAGGCCTGTCACCTTGACCTCGGTACCAGGGAAGGGCATGGAGCAGATCATATTGAATATTATCACACAGCACATGCAGTACAGCCAGGTGATCAGACCCAGTCAACACAGGTTTATGAAAAACAGGTCCTGCCAGACCAACCTGATCTCCTTCTATGACAAAGTTACCCAGTTAACAGAGAAGGGGAAGACTGTAGATGTGGTGTACCTGGACTTTTGTAAAGCCTTTTAAACCATTTCTCACAGTATTCTGATTGAGAAACTGGACAGGGACAGCCTCTGCTGGCTAAAAAAAGAACAGCTGGATGGCTCAGCCCAGAGGGTGATGGTAAATGGAGTTAAATCCAGTTGGAAGTCGGGCAGGAGTGGTGTTCCCCAGGGTTCAGTGCTGGGTCCTGTCCTGTTGAGTGTCTTTATCAATTATCTGGACAAAGGGATCGAGTGCACCTTTAGCAAGTTTGCAGATGACACCAAGCTGGGTGGCAGTCCTTGGGGGAAGGGAGGCGCTGCAAAGAGATCTGGACAGGTTGGATCAATGGGCTGAAACCAATGGGATGAGGTTTAACAAGACCAAATGCTGAGTCCTGCACTTGGGACACAACAACCCCATGCAGTATTACAGGCTTGGGGAAGACTGGTTGGAGAGCTGCCTGGAGGAGAAGGACCTGGGGGTGCTGGTTGAAAACTGGCTGAATATGTGCCAGCAGTGTGCCCAGATGGCTAAGAAGACCAATGGCATCTCGGCCTGTATCAAAAGCAGCGTGGCCAGCAGGACAAGGGAGGCGATTGTACCCCTGTACTCGGCACTGGTGAGGCCGTACCTTGAGTACTGTGTTCAGTTCTGGCCCCCTCAGTATAAGAAGGGCATGGATGTGCTGGAGCACGTCCAGAGAAGGGCAATGGGACTGGTGAAGAGGCGGAGAACAAGTCCTATGAGGAGCAGCTGAGGGATCTGGGGTTGTTTAGCTTGGAGAAGAGGAGGCTGAGGGGAGACCTCATCGCTATCTACGGCTGCCTGAAAGGAGGCTGTGACAGAGCAGGTGTTTATCTCTCAAGTGGCAGGTGATAGGATGAGAGGAAATGGCCCTAAGTTGCACCAGGGGAGGTTCAGACTGGATATTAGAAAGAATTTCTTTACCGGAAGAGTGGTCAGGCACTGGAACAGGCTGCCCAGGGAGGTGGTTGAGTCACCATCCCTGGAGACCTTTAAAAAAAATGGGTAGATGAGTTTTTGAAGAACATGGTTTAGCGGATGATGGGTACGGTTGGACTCGATGATCTCAAAAATCTTTTCCAACCAGAAGATTCTATGATTCTGTGAAGAAGTTAAATAGCTGACCTCAGCATCAGCGCCTGAGTGTACCACTAGTGACTACTCTTGAGCTGGACTTTGTCCAGCTATGGTTAAATGAATCAGTTAGAGAAGCCAGGATGTGCACTTCTGGTATGCTGGCTACTTTCTTAGTAGCTCCCATGTGCAGAGTCTTGTTTTCTCCCCATCCGTAAGTGCTTTCCATTTGCAGAGTAGTTCACACAGCTGGGCCGCCTGGCTACAAGTTACTGTGTCCATGTAAACAAGTTCTGCCAAAGCTGAAATCTGTAGTGACTGTATTGCCAGTTCAATGTGGATCACGAATGTATAAGTGAACCTATAGGCAGCAGGGCAAGCCACATAAGAGAAAAAAAAAGTTATTATACTGAAGTGTTGGGAAATTATCATTAAAGACAGTTTTCCCTAGAACAAACACAGAAAACATCTGTTAGATTGGACAGGTGAAATGGAGAGGACTCCAGTAAGTGGTTAAAAGCATCTGTTTTGTTTATCCTGTATAAACCTTTTAATAAGCCATAGTGACTGTCCATAAAATCTCAGGAGTTGGTTAGCTAAGAAGCAGCTAAATAATCTAAAAAAAATGTATGCAACCATAGGTGTGGATACTCTTGGTCAGGGTTTGACTCAAGTCTAATACTACTAAATTTCCAATTCTCAATGCTGAGTAATTGCGTCTCTGCTTGATGTTACAAAGGTCTGTATCTCTGCACACATCTAAAACTACAGCTAGCTTTTGCACAAGCTTCAGTATATTCCTGTAACAAGATACAGGCACTCTGAAGGGATGGAGGAGTGGTAAGCGTGTTCAAGATACTGACAGAAGAGCAGTAACGGCTTCTTTGAAAATCCAGGTACTGTGGTGTTTCATGAAACGTGAGACACAACCTTTTTGTGTGGTGTCGAGTGGTTAGAGCACTGAATGAGTGAGACATTTTAGTAACTTTAAAAAAAGTCTTGCCAGTTAGCTTAAAGAACTTTCACAGAAATTCTAAGTAAGTGTTATTAATAGTACATTAGTATTATTATACTTTCAGTGTTTTGAGTATAGGCATCTTTAAAAAATGGTAAGCGACTAGTTGCATGTTTATTTGCATCTAAATGTGTGTTGCATGTTTATTTGCATCTGTGCATTTAAAAGCGGTCTGTAAACCAGAGGTATCTACTTTAAAATAAAATGCTGATTTTAGTGTAGTTAACATTTGTTGGAGAAGTACAGTAATGAAGTCATAAGTCTGAAATGTGAAAAAGCATACGTAGCAGTTGAACTTAAAACCTGTGAGTGAGTGTTTAGAACTCCTCTTCATTTGGATTATTTCCCTGTATATTGTGTGCACATAAAATGGCCACTCGAGGGCACCTTTGTATTTGGTTTGGCTGCTAATTTCCTGAGTATATTGACATGCTTTGATAATGCACTCATTTTTTAATCTCTTGAATCCTCTTGAGTGCTAGCGCCCTGAATTTCATATTAGCATGAAAGATTAAACCAGGTTTCGAAAGCTTTAACTTGAACTTTTTTTAATAAAAGGCTAAATAAGAACATGAATTATGTCGAGCAAAATTTTTTATGAACTACAAATCAAAGTGGATGAGAACTTTATCTAGTACACTGACCTTAGTGACCATAAATGTTTGTATGACTGTTATCGACCATCAGAAATATGCCAGTACAAACTGAACTGAGTGAAATCATTCTTAGTTTACATATGTTGTAGTCTCTAATAGCTTCATTTAGTGCTTCATTACGCTTACTTTTTTCACTTGAAATCTGAATCAGAGCCATGGGGCCAAACACAGTTTGTATGTGAACTATTAACATAGTGTGTATTTGGATAGTGCTGCTACTAAGTTAATAAATACTGTAGAAGTCTTTAATGGACAAAATAAGGACAGGTAACACATTGCCATGTAAGAGGGACAGGGAACTGAAGTGATATTGTAAATATGCAGATTCTTTCTTTTCTGATCTTAAGTTTTTTGTGAACTAAAGAATCTCAGAGCATAGTTGAAAATGCAATCTTACAGTACTATTGAATGTGTATGGATTTTCTTGCTTAGCATTGAATGTGCATGATGTTTTAAAGACCATATCGAGTTTCATTATGCAAATTAGTTATTTTTACTTTATCAGCTTTCTAAAATCGAGTCTCAAAACACGAACAATGGAAGGGGATTAAGGACTTACTAAAAATAAAACGACTCAAGTCTTTTGGTCTGAAAAACGATTGAAATTTTGTAGACATGTGAGTGTAAATGTGGAAACTTAAGAAGCAGCTTCTTGCCTTCATTCCCTCTTTTAGGCAATTGCATATTCAGTTCTTAATCAAAAGACGCAGCTACTCTTAAATTAAAAATGAAAATGAAATATTCAGATGCAGGTTGCCAGTTTGCAGTACATTCTTAGTACACAGAAGCATGTCAACTTTATTCTTCTAGCAGCTTGTATGGTTGGTTGCAGGAGTTGCCTTCAGATTTGTCTGGTACTTTAAAGTGCCCATAATCAAGGGTATCTTAGTTGACAACTTTCCAGAGTGTACGGCTAACACATGTTATCGGAGTAGATCAGTGTGTGCTTCTTTACTTGAATTCTGGAAGGTTGCTGAAAATTGCTTTTTGGATTTTGATGTCAAAATTTAGCTGAATTGACTGATGCGGCCAAAAGTGAGAAGAGGTTTTGGTCATTTATCTTCAGTGGTTTTGCTGACAGACCTTACTCTTAGTACCTACTTGCTCATTTTTTTTTCCATTGGATCCAAATTAAACAAATTCTAAATTAAATTAAATTCCTGCTGTCTGCTTTAAAAATTTCATAATTGGTGTCAGTATTGAACATTTTTTTTAGACGCTGGTTATTTAACTTTTTTGTTTTTGTTTGCACTAGAATATAGCAAAATGGATTAAAATGACAAATTAGAAAAGTGATAACAGAAGGTAGTTATTGCTCTGGAATAGTGGGTTTGTTTTTTTTTTCCTACCCTAAAAAGGGGATGTCTGCTTCTAAACAACAGTGTTCTCAGGTACTCACAGTCAAGCATGGAGTAGATCTTCTTTACTGATGCTTCTGATCAAGAAAGAAGTCATTAATAATAAATGCTGGTAATTCCAAATAAACCCCCCATATGTTACTTTGTGGTATTACATAGTGCTTCTTTTAAGTGATCTCAGTCTCCTAAAAAACAGTTTTTAAATTATTATTAAAACCTTGGTTGGCAATCCTGAGAGGTGGTCATGGTTCTGCTATAAATATTTAAAGTGCATTTGCGGCTTTCAACTAATTAAAGGCAGTTGCAGCAGATCTGAGTGCAGCACTTACTCTGGGAGAGCTGGATGCATTTACCTGTCATGGGCGAGTGGATTGGTCTGGGTGTTATTGTAACCTTAGCATTCGCGCTGTTGGCCATGAATGTAGAAACAGGTCATGGAGCAGATGCTCTCTGATTTGCCATTTGTTGCCAAGCTGATGACTATCTTCTGACTAACTACAAATGGCAATGGCTCTGTGAACTGCTTTATCACTGCAATGGTTTTGAAAAGAAAGATTTACTGGAAGTGTAAGCCAGCAGCACACAACTTATGTTATCTACTGTTCCTTACCGGTGTTTCATCTGCTCAATAAATAATATCCCCAATAGCTAATGGTATGTCCACACTGTGAACGGGACATGGAAGTTATTAATACTAATTTTGAATGGTTTAACCAGGGTTTTGGCAATGAAGTCCTGAGTGCAGTGCCAAAGTTATTAAAAGTTGATTTATGCTAATGAGGGGAAATATTTGTTGGTTTTACGATACATCTGTAAAGTGTGGTGCGGTTTGAAATCCTTCAGATTTGGAGGACAGTGCAAGGGAAAACAAAAACCTGTGAGGTTTTATTGACATCTCAGAATATCAAGCAACTTCATGGATTTGTTAAAATATGGGGTTAGTTTGGGTTAAAAATGAGTGGTTTTAAATCTCCTGAAAACCAAGCACTTGATGACTAAGGTGTTTGGTTTCTCTTCATGCTTGAAGAGGGTGTTAGCATTCGTAATAATGACTTGGATATTAGCAAAAATTTAGTATTCTAACTGAAAAAAATCTGTTGATAATCAAAGAATGCCCTTACATTGTGATGTTGTTACAGTTTTTAGTTATGTTTGATGCTAGTTCTTGCATATGGATGCAACAGAATATGACTAGTGAATGTAGACTAGAGCAGAATAGCTGGCACTGTAGGGACTCAATTCTAGCTGAGTAGAGGTGCCTTTCACCAGGGCTCCTCTGCACTCAGCATGGGCCATGCAGGACTGCTCTGAGGTCAGGAGAGAGCTCGTTCAGTGCCAGTTGGGAGCCTTAGCAGGTTTAACAGGTCAGCTGTCCCCTAAGGATCAGTTTGTCCCAATGGCAAGTGTTTATCCAGGCTTCTCTGGTACCTTTATTGGCTCTTGGTACTCCGCTTAACCACTCGCACCAGGCTCTCTTTTAATCTTGTTTTATGTTTAGCTTTATCCAGCCACTCAGTTTGACTTGATGGGATTTTTTCATTCAGATTTCCTTATCTGGCAGGATTTTTTCATTCAGATTTCATTATGTGGCGCAGCATGGTAGATAATAAATTTAACATGATGCAGTGGTGATAAAGCTGTTCAGCAGCCAAAACTCTTGCTATTGCTTTCATTATGTTAACTTAATCAGTTCTTTATACATTGTAATGTGTCTTCTCTTAAAGATTAGCTTCAGTCCTATACCTTTTGTACTCTTGCTTCGTTGAATATTTGCATATGTGAAGTGTGCTTTCAAGGGCTGTTTTTTAGCCTGAAGTGATATAGTGCTGCCGTTTATCTTTAAACATTATGCTTGGGCATTTCTCAACTTGTACATCCTGTTCTATATCCCAGGCTCTATCTCGCGCTTTTAGCTTGCATGACGCTTGTCCATTACTTGATTTGCAAAACTCTAATTACTTTCAGGCCTTCAAGGATTACCTTATCCTAAGTTAGATAATCCCTTAATTTATTAACACAACAGGCAGTTTGAGAATAACTCTATGGGAGGATGGAAATATAATGCAAATATCTATAGCGCATGTTTCCTCCCAACCCCGAGTTAAATTTTGCTTACCTGGTTCTTTGTGGTGAGTAGATGTTACCTGCTCTTTGCTTAAAGTGTCTTAAAATCTGAAGCATACAAAAGAATGAAAAAAAACACCCAACCAAAATCCCATTTTTATCTTTAGAAACTTGAAAGTATATCTAAGATATTCCATTATCACAATTTCACACATTTGCATTTAATTGAAATCTTAGTAAGGAACGTGCGGTTAGAGCTTATAGTTTAATATATATATAGTTACCTAATCATTTTTCTGACATAGTTATTTAGATACAATGTGGTGTAATCGGAATAAACAGGATCCTTGTGTTCCTATAGCAACGGAATGCTGCAGTTTGAGAAACTGCTTCATTGCAGCAGATGTATCCATAATTCTTCTAATAACCTGAGAGTTTTAAAACATTACATTTAAAAATGAGAATTCTCTGTTTCATATTTCTGCAGGTAAAATTTGGGTTAAAAAATAAGCCTTAGAAATATCTTTCTTGAAGCTCTATACTGCCTTCCAGGGTAAGCATAGTTTCTGAGTTTGTAAAAATACTGAATATATGTATTCTAGAATTATCCCAGCTGTATAAGCTATGGTATTGGTAGGATTTTCTGTGAGAAATATGGGTATTTAGCTATAAGGTAGGGGGTTTTTTTTCAGCTTTCAGTTCCCTTTTACTGCAAGCTGTTGTTTTTTTTTTTTAAACTAAGTAAAAACATGTCATCTAAATTGGTTATTTTGATCCAACATAATGACCCGCTTTTTAATAGCTTCATTTATTTTTATGTTTTTCTTGTAGAGGTGAGACAAGAGAGTGTAGAAATGTCAGCTTTATAACTCTGAATATTTTCTACTTGTTTGGTAAATGTAACTCAGATGTGTTTTTTAGTAAGGAGAATAGAAAGATAATGTTTCCATTAAAGTGATCAACTATGCATAAAGAAATAAGATAGGAAGATGTATGAAAATGCATTTAGAGAAATCCTGTTTTCTTGAGCAGACTGTAGCTGTTGCGTTTATAACTTAGACTAGTGGTGCTGATAGCAATTTTACATAGTCATTACTACAAAAGAAGTATCACCTGTCCGGAAGGTCTGGCTTACTGCGAGCTTTCAGGTTTATATTAATGCTAAGCTCTTTACTCAATTTGGAGTGCTCTTAGAGAAGAGTTAATTAGAACTTTAATGAATGTATAACTTTCAGAGTTATTTTGCATTCCTCTTAATAAAAATACTCTGTTACAGTGAACCAGAACAAAGGCATTCTCTTCTCTCCCCCTCCTCTGGGACAGTGTGCCTTCATGATTCAGGACATTAATATTTCAATAGTCACGCTGGATAAAATTGAACAATGGATGAAACCTAATTATTTTTCTTAGGCCTTAGATATGATCTTATCCAGGTTCATTTTCTTTTATTCTGTTCCAGTGAATTTCATTATAAGCCACACATTCCTTCCTGACACATTTCCTTTAAAAATCATTCTGGTAAAAAGAAAAAAAAAATATTTTGTCTCTTCATTTTTTTTTATGTTGTATTTTTTTCCTCACTCCCGAAGTTATTGAAAAAAGAATGAAAATCATGTCTCTCAGCTGCCTCTGCTGCTCCCTTTCCCAGCTGTCCCTGCTTATTTCTTTCTCATTTCTTCCTCTGTTTTGTACAGATATCCTCTTCTGATGCTGCTCAGCCTTTGGCATCCTCTCCTCTGCAAGCTGCTGCTGAGAAGAGCAAAGCAGAGGTACATTGTTTTCAGGGGTAACTCTTGTCAGGTTACTGCTTTTCACAAGTGTTTTCCTTTACATAGCGTAATTTCACCCAGCTAACTAGAGAATTTGAATTGTTGGTAATACTTTAAGCATATAATATACTTCTCTTCCCTTTGCTTCCTGAAAAGAACCGATACGATGAGACAAAGAACATGCGTGATTATTGCTGCCTTAGTGTTTTTGTCAAAATTCTGGTTCTGCTCTGGTTTAGTGTCAAAAAACTATGGAAACACCATTTCATTCCCAGCTACTAATGTGCACAAGCGACATTGTCCTGTCTCCTCAGGAATAATTTTTGGTATCTTTTTCATATTACTTGGTTGTTTCAGAATCTATATTAGCAGTAGTGTTCCAGCCATTTAATTCAATCTCCCTAACATAGAATTAATTCAGTAACACTTCTGTTGACTCGTATTGGTTTAAATATCCCTTCTAGCTGTGATATGTGTGTGTGAGCTGATGTTACATTTACTGTTCAGAAGGGCCTTTGGAAAACTTAACACACAAGAAGTAGATGAGGCATCGTTTGTATGAACTTTCAGTAAATGTCACAATTTGCAACAATAATGAGATACATTATTTTAGAATGTGAATGCTCAATATTAGACTTTTTCGGATACTTCACTATAAGTTGAGACTGTAAATGCTATATGAAATAACTTACAATCTAAACAGAAATCATGTTTTTTCTTCTAAATACAGAAAATGTGTACAGGTGCTATAAATTATTTCAGTTCAGCTATATTTAAACATTAATTAAAATTTAAATGTCAGTGTTATGGACTAGAGCACAAGTCTTGGTGAATTTGACATGTGTTTTAAATTATACCAGGAATAGGAGCAGCCACTTAGAATGAAACTTATCTTTCCTTTATTAACTGCCTCTCTTGATGCATTCAAATTTGGAAGTTCCTCTGTGTGACTAGTATGCTATGTTGTTGGAAATGAATTTTAGGGTAAAAAAAAATTATTTCTGCTTGGAACTTAAGGCCAGTATATAGCCAATTTAGTTTTATTATCTTCATAGTGCTTTTTGACTGCTTTTGCAAGTAATGAAACACTTGAGTTGAAGTTCTGGCATGAATACAGCATCAAAGATATGTTTTTATTTAGTCTGAATTCTTTTTTATCTAATGGAGCTGAAGCAGAAAGCATACATATTGAAACTGTGAAGTGTGTAGAAGAAGGAGTTATGGGTTTTCACATCCACAGTGAAAATGAAGTGAATGAAACTAAAGTCACTGGGAATCAATCAGGCTTTTTGAAGTGTGAAGGCAGAAACACTGATGAACAGTCTTAAGTCTTCATATATTCACTATGAAGCTCTCAGGGATTTGTTAAGGGCAATGAGAGGCATTTGTTTATATTTGGTCACCTTTATGGAGTGTTTGCCATATGAAACTTGCTGTAAGCCATCCTCATTCTCGAAGTCCTGAAGAATAAGTTTCCAGATACATTTTCCTCTAGGAGTGCAGTTTCTCTAACAAAACATACATAAAGAAAATGCTGAAGTCAAACTGGAAATCGGGACTTTCTGAAGGTGATCATAGGAAAAAACTTTAACTCTGCTTTCACTTACATGTATTCAAGTAGACTTAAGGTACTGTATTTGAAAAGTAAGCATGCTGTTATGACACTTCCAGCAACCTTTCTGAGGAGGAGAGGATGCAGGCAGCAGTTGTGTAAGATGTAGAGAAGCTTCCACAGGAGAAGAGATTAGGTTTATTTAAATTATTCAACTTGGAAAGGTTCAAGCAAGGACAGGGAATGGAAGATTTTTGTAGGTTACTGCTCTGATAGTGTATTTGTGTGCAGAACATGTTTACAGTCACAGGATTTTGAGGGTTTGGAATGAAGGTTGGTACTAGGATTGGTGACACAGTAATGAAAGAAGGGCTAAACTTCATTTGAAAGGCATGGCTGAGCATTTGTACTCTTTGTTCAGTAAGCTTGCAAGTCTCAGGTTATTATGATGGCCTCAGACTAAAACTCTGCTCTATGCTTGTCCCAGTCATACAAACTTTTTCTTGAAGACCTTGCACTGTCAGAGGTGAGATACAATGTTGGCTGGGCCTCTGGTTTGAATTTTTGTATTTGTTTTGATGTTCATTTTTTTTGTTCCTGATGTTCACTAAAATGTAAGTTGGTCTCTGTTCTCTTCAAAACAGGCTTTATAAATTCCCCTTTTTTGCGATTTTGTTATTGCAGTCATTGCTTCCTGTTGCTTGAGTGGCACCCGCATTTGTGCAGGTGCTTAGTGCAATAGTCTCACTTTCCAGGACCTGACTACTCAGGTTGATGCCTGATGAATTAATTCACAGGGGTTAGTTGGGAATTGAGTAACTTCAATTGAGTAACCCAAATCATTCTGGTAAATATAGTGAAAGTTTTGAAAAATGATTATTTGGAGTTCTGAAGAATGTGTTACTTGGGTCCCCCTGTGCCGTTCACTTCCAAAAAATAAAACCCAGATAAAAACTCCTTAAACTCCTTCATCTTAGTATTAGAAGTATTTTAACCAAATGTCACACTACACAGATTCAAAAATTATATATATTGAATGATAAAAAGAAAAAAAAATCCTTATTGACAGAAATGTAGACTAGTAAGCATTTCTACTTTTACTACTAGATCTGCACAGACAGTTATCTGACCTCTCAGATTTCTTCCATGTGTTGGAAAACTTACTAAAAAAGTGTTTTGCGGAACAAAACTGTTTCAAAGTTTTGAACAAAGGGATCCAAGTCTAGTGACTGAAAGAACATTTAGGAGCTACTATCTCATCTCCTTTATTACATATAGTAAACTCTTGTTCCGTCTATTTTAATGTGCAAGTATACTCACTAGTACTATACTGTAGTTGTCTGGTAAATGCAGACAGATTGCTATGTCTAAAAATCACTACTTACTCTGCATCAAAGTAATAGCTCGCCTAAAAAGTCTGTATCTTCTGTACATTATGATGCCTTAAGGAATATTTGATGCTTCTCTTCAGTCAAACTTGGTAATATTGCCCCGTTTATTCATTCAAAACTGAAATGAAGAAAACTTCTTTAATGTCATTATAATGCAACCAGAGTAGAAGAATCTCTTGTATTTTCTCTTTCTGGAACAACTTAATATCTTATTACTCAGCAGATGTGTCATATGACCCAAGTCAACTTTTAAATCCAGGAGTATTTTATTTAAAACTACTGGATTAGCTTTTTAATATTAGTAACTCTCTGCAGAAAGCTGCATGCAAATTACCTTGCTACAGTTCTTTGGTCAAAGTGACTGGCATCTGTCCTAATGACAGAGGTTATTGGAGTTAAAGGAGTACTTGTAGATGTTTTTTTCTTTTCAGATCTGCTTAGCTTAGGAGCTGGTTCTTTTTTTTCCTTCTGCTTATAAGAAGATATGCAGATGAGCAGGTAAAATAATGAATTTCTTGAATTCTTGAAGCTACAATATTTTTGGTTGTACTATTCGAGCAAAATGAGTCATGTCTGGAAGCTGAGCAGATAGAACCGTAAACTCTGAGTTGAAAGGGAATAAATGATCTCTGCTTATATTCTGTATGACTGTGGCCATTCAATATATTTGCAAATGCATTGTTATTGAGTACTAATAAAATGTATTTTTTTTTCCAGAAGGAAAAAGAAAAAAAAAAAGAAGAGAAAAAGAGAGAGAGAGAATCAGAAAAATCATCAAAACAATTAGCAGTTGAAAAGGTAAGGATAGTTTATTTTTTTCAGTTATTTAAAATTACTCTTAGTGTTAGACATATACAGGATTTTTTAATTCGTGTATGTGTGTATGAATAATAATCCAGGTAATTCACATGAATGATTTATTTGTTACTGGTGCTCTTTCTTGTATGCAGATGTTCATTGACCATATGATGAACAATATGTTTGGAGGAAGAGGGAAATGAGTTAAGATTTCAGCCCAGATAATTTAAGGTTTTTGGGATGTACCATTGATGCTCTTGCTTAGAAAATTTTAAATTTAATTTAGTGCTGTACTTAATGCTGTTTTTCTGAAATTATTTAAACATAAAATAATGTTTAAATGTTTTGTCTTAATTAAACATAACTGCATAATTTATAGAATTGAAATAATAACAGTGGTCTAGGTAACTTGAAAATACTGAACTAGATCGTGTGACAAAAAATGAAAGACAAACCAGTTAAAATGCTTCTTTAAACAGCTATAATAAAGCATAATGAGCAGCCTTAGTGACATAGGTACATTCAAAAATTCATGCATATTTCTGTGTAGAGTTCATATTAAACAAAACCAAAACCAAGATGTGTAATATAGGTATTAATTATAAAAATTTCTTCTGAGACAGACATCCTCTCTCAGATAATGTAAATCCATCAGTACGTTATCTGCACTGTAGTCTGCAGAATGCATTCAAGTCTCCATTTGTTAGTTTATTCACCCATGGTGCTGTGTTAAAATTACAAAACATTGTGTGTGCATACATTTGGTGGTTTAAAAAGCACAGAAACCCCTGGCTAAAGAAGATACTGCCTCCTGTAGTGTCCTAAATTATGTAGTTATTATGAGGGGAGACCTCATGGCAGTTTACTGCTTCCTCACAAGGGAAGAAGGAGAAGCAGGCGCTGATAGGACCCGAGGGAATGGCAGGAAGATGTGCCAGGGGAGGTTTAGGTTGCATATTAGGGAAACGGTTGTTCGGAGGCTGGTGGAGCAGTAATGGCGCCAAGCCTGACAGTGTTCAGGAAGCATTTGGACAATGCTCTCAGACACATGGTGTGAATGTTGGGGTTGTCCTATGCAGGGATAGGAGTTGGACTCGATGATCCTTGTGGGTCCTTTCCAGCTCAGAACATTCTATGATTCTATGACATTATGATTGCAGCTGTATTTCTCATTCAGTTTTCAAATACAAGCTTTTTATTTTACGTAATAAAACAAGATACAAAAATATGTACACGCTTGGAGGGGAAAAAGCCTCACCCCAATTCAAATATATGTTTTTCTGAAATTGGAAAGCAGTTTTGGACTATGTTAGTGCAGAAGCATTTGTTGTGACAGTTTACATAGCTAGTGGGAAAGGATATCCTTATTCCTGTGGTAGGAGGTTAAATGTTTTATTATGGTCCTTAGAACAATAGACTTTAGCTCTGAAGGCTGAAAACATTGCTGTGGTTTGGAAGTCTTAACTTTCTAAAGCCCAAAGGGCTAGTCAGGGTTTCCCTTTGCAAGAATGCTTGAACCTTGCCACATGGCTGGGAATGTTTGGTTAGGCTGAGGAGAAAAAAAATGGTGCATAGTTACAGCTGAAGGACTGTCCTAATACTCAAAATAAAACCCAATTCAAATACCACTGATTAGATTTACATTTGAAATGTCATTAGATTACAAGTTAATGATTAAGCGAGTAAAAAGTATTTTGATTTTAAATGCTTGTACTACAAGATGTGGAATTTGGTAAATAGATCTGCGTTAGATAATAGCGCTGTTGTAACAGCTGCAAAATGTTTGAAATACTGCAACGCATTTTATGTCATTATTAATGTGTCAGCACTGATTGCTCAAATGGAGCTCATCCATGTGTCATCTTTTTAATTTAAGAGATTTTTTTAAGATTGAGCTTTTCAAGGGTTTTAAGGGTCATTCATAATAAAATATTTTTAGACAGACTGTAAACTTTACTTTTCTGGAATCCAGAAGAAAATGATTTATATCAAATGACTGCATTTCTCTTGGAAAGTACTGGTGAAATAAAGGACCAAAAGATTTATTTTTATATATGGAATAATACATTACTGCTTTGGTGGTGTGATTCTGCTTCAGGGAGCTGGTAAACAGAATAATATCAATGGTACACTTCACATCTGATTAGAGACAGTCTATAGGGTATTTGAACTATTGCATGTTGAATCAGTATGGGAGTGCTCGCATCTTGATCACAGTATTGTATTTTCAACATCATCAAGTAGTAGATGGCCCTTTATCCCAGTTCTCAGTTTTCTAGAGAAGGAAACAGATCATGAGAATTCTTCGGACACTTTGTATTCAGGCATATTGTAATTCCAGTCTAGACTTTTTGGGTTTGGGAAGCTAATTAAAAATAGGTGAACAAGCAATTGGCAGTTCTACCGCTGATTTGAGACTTATCTTGATTTAGGTAATTAAAGCAGTGTTTTAGCCATCCTGAAGGAGAATCAATAAAGATAGAAAAAAATGACAGGATTTAAACTTGTAAAAAACTGAAAATGAAGCAAAAGAAAACTTCAGATCCCTCCCTTTACAAGTGTCATGTACTCCTACAAGTCTTAAGTTCCTTGTGTCTTCCTTTTTATGTCATATATTGAGTTCAGTAGTTCTCAAAACAAGAATATGTATACTAAAAAAATTAAAATGCTGACATTCACTTCTCATGTTCTGATCTCTGCTTCATAGAATGACTAATTTGCTCCTACATCCGTATAAGAGCCTTTCTCTGGTGACTCACTAATCTTTAGCCTTTAAGAAGCTGAATGTCTGGCATTTCTATTGCATTTTCAAACATTGCTCAAAGCCTGTGTTATTACAATATTTAATTAATTTGTAAGGTAATTGTGACATAAAAGATGCTTTGTTGATTAGCATGCTTTGATCAGTAAAAGGAACAGAAAATAATCTGATTTAACAATAGTGGACTTTCTTACTGAAACTTTCAGTAAGAATGTCATTAAAGCAGGTTTCGTGATAAACGATTTTTATGAATGTTCAAGTTTGAGACATGATTTCAGATGTAGAGTAGAATTTCCTTAAGATGAGAGAGGTTTACTGCAGAACAGAGCAGCAAGGATATTTGACTACTTTTTTGGGCTGTTCCACTTTTTGTGATAAAATGACTGGGCAATTTGTAGTATAACAAGATTTTGCCGTGTCAGATACAGATTGAGGCTTGTCCAGTGATTAGTGTTTTACTGGAAGCAGCCAACAACATGATGTTCCACATCAGATCTGCAGAATTCTTAATAAAATAAAATAAGTGACATGGCCAAGCTACTGGTAGCTGTAATGTTTTTGTTGAGTCTAACTGAAGAAAAGTGCAAAACTTACATAACTTACCCAGGGTCCTTCCACTCCCTCTGCCATTTCCACAACTACAGACCTCAAGTTTCCTCAGTGCTTATGCTTAAAATAAACTTATCCTTACAGTTACTTTGGATAAAATAAAATATTGCAATAAAACTGCTGGAAAAATTATTGGACAGTTCTTCATGATGTGAAAACTGGAGACAGGTTATGCAAAGATGTCCAGTCAAAGCCCAGCTTGTTTGCAAGCAACAAAAATGCCAATTTTAACAATATAAAATGTGTTGACTTGCAAGGAAGAATAATCAAACTGAGCTAAACGCAAGCTTCTTAGTGCTTATTGAAGACCAACAGCAAGAATAATTACACAAGGCAGACTGTCATGCAATGAAAACAATTTTTTGATGTTCTGTACACACAATTAAGATTAAGGCATTTAAAATTGGCTAAAAAATATTCTAATACTTTTAGAGCCCATTTTGGTAGAGGAGAGAAAGTCAGTAGTCTGAACACCAATCTTGTCTGTTTCATTTATGAAACACATGAACATTTTTGATTTGTAGGTGAGAAAAACTAACCAGGATTTTAATAGCCTTTTTTTAAAGTTGGTGAACCTGCCCACCTGTTGACCAACTGCTGAGAAGCTTTCACATCTTATTAATTACTCTTTCTCACAGCTGAATTTGATGAACTTTCCAAGTTCAGCCGTGATTTTATTATTTTTTTCCCTTGTCTCTTCCTTTTCTGCTTTAAGCTGACTGACTGAGTTTTCCATTCAAGAGCAGAGTAAACAACTAACCTCCTTTTTATTTCTGGTACATATGTTGAGTGGAATTTTTGTTCTTAGATAATTGAATGTGTTCAGTTTACAGTCATTTACTATTTGACTTCATAAAGAATAAGTAGCCTATATATTCCACTGGTGTGTAAGGGAGCTGCCAAAGCCTCATAGTAGTTTTCTGAACTAAAGATTAAACTGTATGGTCAGTTTACTGTCAGAGAGGCAGTTTCGGTAAGCTCCATGCTGGAGCAGGCTCTGTGTGTAACCCTTCCACCTGGTACTCATTCTCCACTGAAAGGAATCATGGAAGGGAAGGGAATGGGGTGCTGTCTGGTTATCTGGGCTTAGGGATCAGGACTATGAGGACCATGGCCAGTGTGTGAGCTGTGGAGTTTGGGTGCCCTAAGGATAAATGGGGCCTTTTAGAGCTGTAAAGTGACTGGAACAACTCTGTTTTTTTTTCAAAACACAGCTTTTTATGTTAATTTGCAGTATAAATTTGGACAAAAATACATAAATAGGTGTGACGGATTGAATCTTTGGTTTTGCTACAAAAGTAAAGAGGGAGAGAATTCATGTGCCTGAAACATTCAGGTTTTTATAGGCTTCAACTTTTTATATAGGGTTGATTTTTAAACAAAGAAAACCTGATATGCTTCAGTGCTAGCAATCCAGAATTAAGCCAGAAGTGGTTTGGAAAGCCATCGCTGGAAAATTTGATAAGTATTTCTGATAACCAAGATTATGAAGTTCACCTAAATCCATGCACTGAATGCTTTGAAAGTGCTTGGGTTCAACTATTGTTCTGGTTTGAGCTAAAACTTGAGACTTACTTGAAGTTAGGAAATAGATTCTACTTCAGCTCAAACCAGAACAACTATGTAGCTTTCTGTGGTGTTTATTTTAGCAACTTTGCATCAGTTGAAGACACTCATGAAAATATTGTGATGGTTTCACTATAAAATACTGCATATTGAATGTTGCAGATACTGTGAAAACACATCTAATTTATTGAAAATAAGCCCTTTTGAGACAGACTGTGTTATACTTGGATGGAAAAGATGGTTAGGATGTAAAGAGCAAACTTTTTTCTTCACAAACTACTTGTGCCTTTGCAAACTAACACTGACATTCAAAGTTAAGACTGTTTTTTCATTTTGTTGAATGTATCAGGATGTTGAACATTTCTGAAGGATTGCAGCAGTTAAACTTCATTAACTGAAGTACTGTTTGACACTGTAAGTTTAGTTACTTTATTGTATTGCATTTTGAGTTTGAAATTGGCTCTCATTTGTATATAAAGTTGATTAAAGTGACAGGAATGGGTCAGTTAAAGGTTAGCTTTCAATGGCAGTATGTCAAATGCTGTTTTTCTTCTCCAAAGTGGAGACTGAATGGATGGCTTAAACTCACCAGTAAAAGTGAACTGCTGCCTCTCAGCTGGTACCAACCAGCACCAAATGGCCAACATTATGGAGGTACTACCGTAAGTGTATTCACATTTAAAAGTGCTCGAAAACCCCTCAAATACAAGTAAGAGCAAGTTCTATTAGCAGCATTCCCCCTTCATATGGGAAAATTAATGTGTCAAATATTCGTTTAACCTGGGGATGTCATACTCATGTCTCCCATTGTTCTTCTACAGCGTAACGCACGTCACACGCTGTGTGTGTGACCAGCACTGGCAGGAGAGTAAGGGCAATGAGGCCAGTGCTGCCGGGTAGAAACAAGGTGCTAGGCCAGATAAAACAAGGTAGAGGGCTGGATTCCACCCACAGGCTGTGAGTTTGACACCCCTGTTTTAACCAAGAAGGAGAACTTAATGTGACTTCTTAGGGCAGTGGTTTTGTTTGTTTATTTTCACACTCAAAAGACAGCTAAAACTCCCATTGTCTGAGAAGTGAGACAAGAGGAGCTGTTAGCCCCCCATAGTGTTTTTGGGATGTTTTATACTTACCCATAGTGTTGTAAATTATCATCCTAATCATTTTGTACAAGGAGAAATGAGTTGGAGCAAATAGTGCTCTAGTGTTCTTCACAGTAGCATTGTGAGAATATGTGGAAGAATGCAAGCCTGCAAAATTTTTGATGTCCACTTTAAACATCCTTTTGGTCTAAGTGATGTACTTTGGTGTTTACTTTTAAGCTCTGGAAGTAAGTGTACTCTACAAATATTGACCTGAATGATAATTCAAATATAGAATTATATTCTAAATATTTTAAATTTTTTCTTTACTTTGATACCATATTGATGATATATTTGCTAAATAGTTGTTAATTATGATTAGAAGTCTAGGGAAATAAGATTTGCCTTTCTGAGTGATTTAATTTAAAATATGTTTTTTCCTTTATACAAATTATTTTTATATATAAATTTAAATCCTAATATATAAGCAATCAACTGTTTATTAGAGGAACTGAAAAATAGAAACATGTTTTGCCCTTTGATTGATTACATAGTCTTATTTATACCCTTAGTCTTTGTTTTCAAATTCAGATTAAGTAGGTACGAGTGAAAGCTCAAGATTTAGGACTGTATGTGTAAGTCAGGACAACCTGTTTCCCTGCCTCGTACGCTCACAGAAGGGGAAGGGGTTTAAAGCTTCTCTTAAACTGCATGGATCTGTCCCAGCCCAGTTTTACATTTCTGATCATGCCTTTTAATTCTTATGGAAGAGATCAGATTATTTCGGGTTCTTTGATTCCTTCTTATGCTAATCCGGAGAAGAGCAAACCAAATTAGATTCTTCCCAAACCTGTGCGATTCATTCCATTTGCAGGTAACAAAGGACTCCTTATGTTTGAGGATTGCCTTGAAAAGTAGCCTACTTATTTAATGAAATTAATCTGTTGTAGCTCTTATTGCATATTGGGAGTTGTAGACAAAGAAATTAAGAAATAGATACTGCAGGTATAAGGAACTGAAAGAAAACCCTTTCTGTCAGATGGGAAGAAGGGTATTTGTCTTTTTAGTCTTGAAAAAGGAGTCAGCTTACAGGAAGGGTATCATGTTTTTGTCTCAGCCCAGTGTTTGTTCTCTGTATCGGCTTGATCCTCTCAGCTCTGGTCTGTAGCTGAACTGTGTTTTCCTGTAATTTTTAATTCTATAGAAATGGAATCTTAAAAATAGGAGAACAAAGCTCATGTTTGGGCTGCTTTGGTTAAATTGGCCTTTGTTTAACTTGCCAGACTTTTAACAAAAAGGTATTGTTAAGTGCGCTTAGTTTTAATTGATACTCAGTTATATTTTTTCTCCATACAGGGTCAAAACCTAAAACTGCCCTGGGTTTTCAATTGATTCTACTTATTAACAGACGACATTTTCAGGTTTCTCCTTCTTGCTTGTGATTAGCTTCCCCTTTTTTCCTCAGGCCTTTGAGACAATTAAGAAGACAGCATCTAAATATAGTTATGTGTATATTGAACAAAATGAAAGTGAGCACATTTAAATAAGTGTGAAATAAATCACCAACTTATTCATGCATGGATGGTATCTTTGGGTAAAAATATCTCTATGACCAAGACTTATTCATTCTGAGATACTTGAAACCACAGGAGCAGGCATGATTGAAAGTGCAAATGTAAAATCTCATCTAAAAAGTTTTGCAAAAATAGTAGTACTAGTTAGGCAATTGTGTTACAATCAAATGTGCAAGAACAAAAAGCATGCCTTTTTTACAGAGGTGGGATTGATAAATGGAACTGAATATAAAGAAAGGTAAGGGTTGCATGAGATGAAGTTAATAACGAGAGAGACAATTTAAATAATGTCACTCAAAATAATAATCTTATCTTGTTTTGAATAGTAGACTTCCTTTGTTTTCCTAAAATAGTGCAACTGTTGGAGCATGAGCAGAGCAATCGTGTCTTTGTGTGTGTTCTGTTTCATTTTATGGTGCCTAAGCTACAATGTGCTTGAACTCCTTGGGGAGGAAGATCTTGCTCCAGTGTGTGACCATCAAGATAGGGCAATGGGATAATGGGAGGCCTCTGTCAGATGAGCAAATCTTAAGAGTAAAGATGGTGACTCTGTTTTGCATAAAAAATAATTTTAGATGCCACTGACAATATTAAAAGCTCCAACATTAACTTAAGCTTTAAATTGTTTAAAAAACAATAAAATAAAATGCCATAAGAGGTTTCAGCAGGTTTTGAAACACTGTCATGCAACTATCAGTGTCTTCTAGTTTAAATTAACCATTGACATAGGTATTGGTTGCATGGCTTTTTATTAAAAGGAGTAAGAATATTTATTTGGACTGTTGAATTTACTGTGTTTTGGTAGTTGCTTATGGTGTTAGAATAGTGAACAGAAAAATTTATGGCATTCATCCTGGCATGTCATTATGTCTTCACCAAATCAGCTCAAAGGTATTTGGAAGATAGTACTGTAGCTGTGGTAGGTCCATTGAAGGAAAGTGGTGAAGTTGGTCAGGGAAAGAGATTGTCCCCCCCCTTGACCCTAGTAAGGGGTGATTGCATAGTAGGGTATAAGACTTATTGTGGGATGGAGAAAGAAGGGATAAGGGCAGAGAGTATTTTATGAAACTTATTTTGAGATGTTTAGGCGACAGAGCAGAAGCAGGGAAGAGGAATCAAGGTGCACTGGGGTAGAACAAGCATGAGGAAGGAGAGGGGAAGGGGACAGAAAGGGCCAGTCATTTATATGCAAGCTGTTGGGCAGTATGCTTGTCTGAGCCCAGCACTTTATCACTGTAAGCTGCTTTATATTCTATTCTATTGCAAATTCTATTTGCAAACATATGGTGTGCTAGTGTATTGTCTCATCTGCATCTGTGTGTGAACACTATGAAACTTCAAGTTGGACTCCTGGACGAAGTATGTTAGTGTTCCACTGGAACCTAAAGGTCAGCAGCTGGAGACACCAGCATCTAAAAGCCAACTGTTGCAGAGGCAGCATGTCTAAGAATACCAGTTAACTGGAGATAGCCATGTCGTACTCACACACATATGTATCAGCAAATATCTTTCTGGACTAGCCAATGAGTAGGATCTGGGTCTCTGGAAAGATCCAAGGTTTGAGCTAATGACTAAGGGTTGTGAGGTCTTGATATTGGATGAACTTTCCTGAAAAAGAAAACAACCCATTTTTTCAGCAAAACCCCCATTTTGTTATAGTTAAGGATAAGAAGGGAAACTGTGCTTTCATGAATAGGGATGGAAAATAATGCTTGTATTGGATTTTTTTTTTTACTATGAGCTCAGTCATTTGTGGTGCCTGAAAATACTCATTGTTTGGAGTTGTATGAGGAAGGAATTACAAGTACATACCCCTTGGTTCTGATTGAGTACTCTAGTGTTGTTTTATGTATGACTCAAAAAGGATTTTAGAAGGAAAGTTATAAAAGAAAACAGTTTAATGAGGAACTGAAACTAATCTAGCTGCATTATTGTAATCTTGCCCAGGCTAATGAGCTCAGTAGAAATGGAATAGAAATATGTAAGCCGAGTTCATATAACCGTAATATGTAATTCTAAAACTTGAAAATGTATTTAAAACAGCTTATAAAAATACAAACTATGTTTATTGCATTTCACAGCTTGCGAACTGAGGTGCATTAAAACGCTTTGGCCCTCATACCATTTATAGATGTTGTAATGAGGCACTGGATCAGCTACAGTTTTGAGATTGATCTGCCTAGATTTCCTTAATGACTTCGTCTAAAAGATTTAAAAAAAATATTTTATGGGATTAAAAGTAGAATAATTAGGTTTTATCTAAACCAAGCTCCATGACAAGGTAATACAAAATAGGAAAAGGGTTGATAAACAGCTTTTCCCTCTGCCTTTTTTGTCCTTGTAAACAGGTCCTTGTTTCTGGGATCAAATACAGTCATTTCAAAGACAGAGCTGCAGCAAACTCTGGTCAAATCTTTGCCACAAGAACCCCTAGAAAACTTTCATACTTCTAACACACAGACTGTGTGCCTATTCTCTGCAGTATTGCCATCTCTAGCTCAGCTCCAGGTTCCTGCTTCTTGTTGTGATTGTTACCTAGCAATCATCTTGCAATCTTTCGGTGCTTCTCTTCAAGTGCCAAGCTTAGGAGAAGGAGCTGGCCCTCATACTTGAAATGAATGCATGCATAGTCTTATATTCAAGTATTAAATCTATATAATAACAATATCTGAAATACTAAAGAGAAGGATTTACTCTCTGATATTTTGCCGTGATGTCAGCAGTAATTTAAAAAGAAAGACAAGGTCATTTTAGGAAATTATGCTTCTGCAGTTGCATACTTTGTTTTGAGCAAGGTAAAAGTGCCTCTCATAATATCTGATTTGTATACTAGAAAAGAGCTAAACCGATTCAGGCAAGAATGAGACATGAAAGATTTTAAGCAAAGGAATAGTCTTAATCCACTTTCTGTAGATATTATTAACATATTAACCTAGACCCAGATAAAATCTTATTAATGGAATGCACTATCTATTAGTTCTGCCATGAAGTTTTTAATTTAAATGACAAAAGATATAACGCATTTTACATAATATTTTGCAAATACCTTGCCCAAACTGTGAAAATCCCTATACCCAGATTTTTAAGTGGAAATGTAGAATAGGGACCACTTAAAGATGTTTTCCTTTGGGAATGTATTTTAACTGAATGACCTTTGTGTTTACAGAATCCTATTTAACAAAAAATGAGGCAATTCAGTTTTGTTTGTGTGCTTGGTATAAATGCCTTAAATCAGCTGACCTACATCAGTGTGAGTAGTGCAGTGTTTAAGAATGATTCATTGGAATAATATCAATAGACACTTAAATTTCAAACTTACATTTTCCCCTTGGATTAGCTGTTTGTTTGAGGTAATTCTAGTTTTGTAAATAAGAGTGGCAGCAGCATTTGGTTGACATGCAGGTTTTTTCTCTTTATTAGAAATGCATCAGTTTGCTTGCAGAATTGCTGTAGTCTGTTCCACTTCATAATGATACCACTGCAGTGTACCTTGTTGTATCCAATATTGTATACTTGTTTTCTGGCCTTTTTCACTAGCTAGGCAAAATAGAAGTTCATCACTTGCTAAAACTAGCCTAAGTTTTGAAGAGTTAGTCTTATTTTTAAATCTCTTCATATTTAGTTGCAAGTCAGAAAAGTGCTGGTATCTCATAGAAGGGTAAACAGAACATGTTTTATTGTTAATGTGATTTAAATTCAATATTAGGAAAGAATTAGTTTTTACTTATTTACACATTGGATGTAAAAGCTGTAAAATGTTCTTTAAAAATTCTAGGATGCCTACATAAGTAATGCTTTAAATAGATACGTACAAAACTATCTTGTATAGTAGAAGTATATGAGCTGTCAGGAAAAATCCTATCTACAAACCTATTGCAAGCTTATAGTAAATCACTAACATTATTTTCTCATTTGGGTATACTCAAATGTTTATGCTGTCTTGCAGCTTTTATTGCAAGCAGGTAATGAAGAGAGAAGGAATCCAATTACTTTATGCACAAGGCCTACAATTCCTACCTAATAAGAGCAAAGGAAGACTTTTGTTCAGTAACCATATGAGCATCTATGAGCTCTATTGAATAAACTGGAAATGGCTTTTAAGTTAGAAGTGCTTTTCACTGAATTATTTGATGGATCTTCAGCTTTCTTAAAGCTTGTAGTTAAGGTAGGGTATAGAAAGAAGAAATGCATGATTAGGTCTGATGTATATGAAACTGAATTCTAGAATCATGAGAATTTTTCATTGAAGTAGAAAATTGAGGAGAGTGTGCAGAGAAGTATTTCTGTGTGCCATATTTAAGCGTGAATGTATAAGCAGCCAACTGTACTGGGCAGCTGATGGATCAGATTTTTGACAGTGGCTGATATCTTGCTTCAGAGTAGGTGAGGTATTTCCAGTAGTAACTTAGGACTCTTGGGACTTTTTCTAGTTCAGAATTATTAGTCACGTGGCTTATGTCTTGCACCGTGTATGCTACCCATTCCAATGCTCTCAGGTAACGTAAGCAAGAATAAGGTCAATGTTAATCCTAAATGCTGGTGTTGAAACCTGCTAAATTATTTACATATTTTGTAGTAGTCAATTCAGCAAAAATTCCACTTGTTTTTAAAGATTTTGAGGCGTTTCCATTTCGATTGGGTGTCATGTCTTTTCAGCTGTTAAACCCTTAAAGTTTGTACATATGAAGATAATTGGCAGAAGGTTATAGAAGCAGAAAATGGAAAATTGTATTAGCTAACATTATTCTTTTTTCCCTGAAGTCACTTCTTTTACCATGAAAATAACCCCTGCGTTATTTTCACTGCGTGCTGCCACTTCTGAACCAGGCCTTGCCAAATAAGTTTTTTTCACCTTTGTCAGTTCCAGTGTAAAATGTCATCAGCGGCCTCTGTCAGAGGAGAGTGATCTGGTGAACTGGGATGTGCAGAACAGTAGACCATAAATGTAGAGTTTAGACTGACCATGGGCTCTAGAGTGCATAGTCAGATTAAAAATTGTTCTGAAAGCATTGCAGTGTCCTTAATGATTTCACAGACTTGGATTATTTCTCTGATTTTCTACAATAGTAATTGAAAAAAGAGAATGGATTTAATCTCAAAGCAATGTAGTTGCTGTGAGATATAAATATTCTTATTTTTTCCTCCTTCACAGTCTAATACTTATCATAAGATGTATGTTGTCTGTTCTGTCAGCCAAGTAAGCTGGTGTGAAGCTTTCCACTTCCCTCTTGTCTTCCCCTTCCCATCATCTTCTAAACCTGGTAGCCAAACATGCGTACAGGTGCAGTGCTGAGAGTCAGGTGGGGTTTTGCAGAAAGAGAGCATGGGTAACACCAGCAATAGACCTCATAGCATCCTCTTATGTATGTGAATTTTATAGTGTGTGATTGTCAGTCATGGTGGTGCTGACACGCCTTTTTCTCTTGCCCATGGAATAACAATATCCCCCGTAGAAAACATCATATGTGCTGTACTGTAGTCTTTGTACAGAGAAAGGAGGATTGATTTGGCAATGCTTTCATTATTTTTTTTCTCTCTGAGGCAGATGAGTTACTTGTCACGATTATCTCAAAAATAGCTGCAGGAAATATGTGGAGGGGCTCTTTATCAGGGAGTGCAGTGATACTATGAGGGTCAGATGTTTTAAGCTGAAAGAAGGGAGATCTAAATTAGATATTAAGAAGAAATATTTTGCTGAGGGGGCAGTGAGGCACTGGAACAGGTAGCCCAGAGAAGTTGTGGATGTCCATCCCTGGAGATGTTCGAGGCCAGGTTGCATGAGACTGAGGAACCTGATCTAGTGGTAGGTGTCCCTGCCCATGGCAGGGGAGTTGGAACTGGATGATCTTTAAGGTCCTTTCCAACCCAAACTTTTCTCTGAAAAGAGATAACCTATTTAGGGTACTCGCCCTACAAATCTAAGCTTCAAAGGGAAGACAGAACTTGGGAATCGTTCCGATTTGTAGGGCGAGTTCCCTAAATAGGTTGATTCTCTTTACTAATGTGAACTGTTGAACTTCAAAATCTTAGAGGTGAAATGGTAAGAAAATGACCAAAATTGATAAGTGATTAAACCAGCCATTTCCTAATGGTACGAAAATGAACAAGATTGATTAAATCATAGCCGGTACCTCTGTGAACTGCAAGTAGACTGGCTTTGTGCAGCTTCCACTAATGAAGACATCAGCTCAGTGTGAATCTAAGAAAATTACATTACATAAAATTGTTAAAGCAGTCTTATGCACTTGCTTACTTTAAAATTGTAATAAATTACATATGGACTGATCTTTTCTACAGTTGTGTGCTTTTGAATGTTGTTTTTCGTGATTTCTTAGCACAAAATGTTCAAGTTAATCAAGTTTCAATGTGGAGATATATGCAGATTACCAGGATACAGATTTCTATCCACAAATTGCAAGGCAGTTGATTTCCAGTGAAAGTGTATGGAAATTAAGTGAAAATCCATTTCTGTATTAACGTTTTATTTAAATAGGAAAGAGATGACTCTTCTTACCTGTAGACATAATTTCTCAACTGTTCATTTTGCTAGATGTAAAGTTACAGGAAGTTCCTAACTATTTTTTAACTCTGTTCTGTACTGAAAGATGATTTGTATTGTTACCTAAAGGCTACTTAAGGGTAAGATTTTAGTGCCATGTTGTCACAGTGGTTTTTTAATGGTTTTGTAGGTATACAGCAGGCAGGATTTAGATGTAGCTTGATCTGTGTATAAAACTGGGAGTCACTCGTCAGTGGATACTAAGTAGAGAACTAAATCACAGCGGGAACTTAGAAAGACGTGTTTCCATGATAAAAATTTTATCAGTGTGTAGTGAACAGCCACATAGGCTGGTCTTACATCCTTTTAATAAAACACAGTATGGGTCTTAGGAAAATGTTATCCATGTAATTATCTAATATTTTGACAAATAGTCTGCTTTCTAAATACTATGTAAAAAATCAGGTATTTTATGAAGGAGTAGCATTTGTCTTGGTCTCCTGTGTATCACAGTCTTTTCAGAAGAATAGAAATAGAAATTCTGATCAGATGATAGAAGAAAAAGCTACTCATAACCTTAGTCCATTCTTTCTTGATTCCTGTTAAGTGCTCTCCTTCCTATACTATCTGCATCATATGCCTCTCAAGGGTTCTTCATAGCAATTCTTACCTCTCCTGCAGTATAACTTGATTACTTTTTGCCAGTTTCGTTTTATTAAGTATAGAGCATGAATATTGCATAATATTTCTGCGAGAGATACTTGTACTTAATTGCTGTACCAATCTGAAGAGCTGCTAGTAAAATGATCTCTTTTGGAAAGCTTCAGGATGAGACTATGGTAGCTAGAGATGAGACAAAATCCAATAAGAAAAAATTACTGCTAAAGAAAAGTGTTCGTTGCTACAAAACCAATCCTATGCATTAGGCATCACGCCACCAAAGATGGATGTGCCCCTCAGGAATCCCACTATTGCTTTTAGCCCTATTCCACTGGGAAAATTAGAAGGTTATTAATTAATTAGAAGGTTATTAATTAGAAGGTATCTTAAAGAATGAAAGGCATTTGTCTTGGCAAAAACATCTGCCAAGACTGAGTAAATTCTCACTTGAGAGAATCACAGAATGACTGAGATTGGAAAGGGAATTCTGGAGGTCATCGTGTCCAACTCCCTACTTAAGCAGGGGTCACTTAAGTTGCAAGTTGCCCAAGCCAGCTTTTGAATATCCAGACAGCTTTTGAATATCTCCAGGGAGGAGATATCTGTATGCATTGATGCGACCCCACTGAGCCTTCTTTTCTCTAGACCGAACTGTACCAGAAAACAAATGCACAAAATTGTGTCCCTGTTCCTTT
Source organism: Tapera naevia (assembly GCA_033556795.1). Classification (NCBI taxonomy): domain Eukaryota; kingdom Metazoa; phylum Chordata; class Aves; order Cuculiformes; family Neomorphidae; genus Tapera; species Tapera naevia. The sequence continues at coordinate 7,244,907 of JAUMJJ010000079.1, read as the reverse complement.
CTATTTGGCTTTTTAATAGCATATTTTTTAGTGCTATTTTTAGTTTATTTAGTGCTGCCTAGTCCCTTATTTCTATGCAGCCTTTTTCTGAAGGGCACAACAAAGAATAGTTTACCTAGTACTGGTGTCAGTACTTCAAAATAATTGCTGTGGGAGGCAAGCAGGCTAGTAATAGAAACTGAGATGAATCTTAGTGCAGCAGGATTCCCAAGCATTTGTCATGCTATATTGCACCGCTAAAAAATACAGTAATTTTTAGATAAAGCAAAACACTAAATTAAATATTAAATTTAAGAAATGTCAGTGCCTTGTTATGCAGTTCTTTGCCTGTTAAACACTTCTGTGCTCACTGTGTGGAATATTTAGCTTTAACGTCTCTGAAGACACTCTCTACATAAAGCTCAGTCATGTATGAGTCCTGTTGGAGCAAAACTACTAAAAAGAAATTAAATGTCACATTTCTCTTCGTTTGGAATAAAATTTTTAAGTAGCTCCAGTATGAGTTCCGTTTTTTGTTCTTTTCTGAATGTTTCAACACCTTGTTTTTACCAGAATTATATAGGCTGGAAGGGTCCTCTGGAGGTGCTCTGCTCCAGACTCAGAAATATGGCATGCATTCAGCTACAGAATGCTTTAGTAAGGGGTTCCTTTTCGTATACTTTCAAAACTCAAATCTTTTTTTTTATGTCAAAGATAATTTTTTTTTTCTCTGCAATAATGGGTAGCATTTAAAATCTTTGCTATTCTTCACGTTATATACTCAAAGATGAAAATTGTAATATACTATAGAAGCAGGGAATCCATGGAATATTTTTCCAGCAGGCTGTTTCCTGAACAATTTTAGTCTTCAACAATGTACGTAAAGTCAACATAAAGATTTTTGGCAAAAGGAAGCTCTGAGATTAGCAGGGATCGGTTTGAATGTGAAGATACCTTTTCCCAGTAGCTGCAAAAATGGAGTTCAGTTCATTGCAACTCTTTCCCATTGAAAACCTCCAGGAATTTGTTCACACGAGAGGAGTGCCAGTAGCATGATAGACTTCTGTTCACTTGGCCTGTCTTTGAATACTCTTGTCTTTCCTCACCGCTCTTAAAAAGTAATGAGCTTGGTATTTGTAATCCCCAGTTTGCATGAGACGAGAGTGAAGGATTACATGAATGTGGAGAACTTTATACCCATATGTTGAACTATAATCTAATATTAAATACTAAGATTTAATGATCTCATTAGCCTCAGTAACTCTGCCAAAACCATGTTAGGTGGGGGATAAAGGTGGGAGCGAAGCAGGTTCTATTGGTGTCAGTCTGTTGCCCAGCCTGACAGTGTTCTACCACCATTACTCAGTAATCTGTTCCAGTTAAAAGCTGTGCTCATTCGTCAGCCAATCCACATTTTTGTGATAAGTACAGAGTAAATAAATGCGTATTAAATGCATGCAATAGAATGCATTTATCATGTCACTTCTATAAACCAGTTTGTATTCATTTTAAAAATTAATGTTTTGATGGATTCAGGTGATCAGCCTGATATTGGTATGCAAAGAACTATAAATGGATTTATGAAGTCATTTTCATAATCAAATTTAATGTCAATACCATCTTATATTTGGAAGTCTCTAGGCAAGAAAAAACTAGAAGTTCCTTTTCTAAAGGAGAATAATGCTGCTATTTGCCTTCAGGTTTACAAAGGAAAAGATCGTGAACACAGATTGTGTCCATCGGTGCTTATTATCTATAAAGTCTGCATGTTCTGCAGATGCTCTTTTCAGCAAGGCTAAATAATGTCATTAGTCTGCTTCTATTTTTTTTAAGCTTTTAAAAACTTGGAAGATCTTTCTCTTTAATGTTGCAGAGCGTTATAGTTTGGAAGTATAGTTTGAAGTTAGTCGATAAGTCAAATTAGAGACAACTTTTTGCCTGGTGCATGATATCAGTGGTTCAGTTTAAGATTTCGGCTTCTTTTTAACCTATCCTGGAACTTGGATTTATTTAAAAATCGATTATGTACCAGTGAAGTCTTAAGCATAATTTTTTACACTCGTGCCATTTCCTTTACAACCCTAACTGCAACTTATTTAAAGACAATCAAATTAATTATGATATACAAACAGGACTTTTACTTCTAATACTAGAACAACGTTTTTAAAATGAGTTTTTTAAGCACTGTATCTTTTTCATAAAGGTTACTTGTGTTTGATTTTTTTTCCTTTTAAGCCGCAGAAGAAGGAAGATCAGCAATCAGAAGCTAAAGCAAGTCCAAAAAAGACATCAGAACCCACTATTGACCTTTTAGGACTTGGTAAGAAATACACAATTACCTGTTTTTAAATCAAACACAGATACGTTGTTTTGTGTTTTATTATCTCTGTGCTTACTGATAGTTAGATGAATTTGAAAACCATGAGACTGAGTCTTATCAATATGAAACTGAACAGGAAATACCATAGGGATCTGGGTATGTCAATACTTATGTTTTGCTAAGGAGAGTAATGAGCTCCAATGGGAAAGGGAAGTTATCAGTGATCTTCAAAGGGTTTGTGGATTGTTGTACTTACGTGTTTATGGAACAAGTGTACATTTTAATGAAAATGCTGAGGTCATATGAATTGTAAAATACCTTGTATCATAAAATTCCTGTATTAGTTAAGGGAACAGTGAGCCATCTGACTACAGCCGATGAATATCTCATAAAAATACACTGGGCATTTCAGTGTTGTGTACTGAGAGTGACCGTTTTTCTTTTTTATCATACATACCATTTTCTGACTGGCAGGTAACTGGGTATTTGTCTTGTAAATAAACTCGTTTGGACTTGAATTTCATTTGCACTGTCTGGCCATACTGTTGTGGTTTTATGCTTTTTCTCTGTTGAGTGCCATGTTCATACAATTTGTCTTTCATTTATCTAGTGTTACTGTAAGTGTGTTTTTTCCAGTTTGATAGAATCTTAAAATGGAACTGGAATAATGAATTATTACAGTAGCTATTTTTGTTTCCTTTTGTTGCTCAGTGTTAGGAAAATTTATTTGTAAGAGTTATGAGTGGATATTAGGAGTGATCAATTTATATCAATATAATGGTTATTCTTAAATTTGTACGTAATTTTTTCAGGATATTGAAGGAGACTGGTAAGTCTGTTAAATGTAATCATTCTAAAAGCTTGACTTTGCAGGAAAATATCCTGTTGTTTTTTTTAATTTGGGGGTTTAAGGTATGTATAATGTTACAGTGAAACAATAATCTCTGTTTTAGAATTCACATTATTATTCAAAATGCATGTTGTTGATGTAGAGTAGCCTTAAAGTACTATTTTTTACTGGTTATGTATTTATTGTGGTCCATATTTCATTCCATATAATCTGCTACCACAGGCAACCAAATCTTAATTAATGTAGTAGAGTGTAGATTATGGATGTAGAATGAACCTATTATAAAAAAAAAAGTAATTTAGACTTAATGGAAAGCTGATTCTACTTTGTTTTCCTTTAGCAGACCAGCTACCTAATTGAGACCCAAAATTTAATCAATATGTGTTTTTGAGAATACTAGGCTTCTGTATCCTTTTAGTTGTTATTTGAGATGAGTCTTGGTAATACTGTTTTATGATATGATAATGAACTCAGATTACATAGGCTAATTTGAGATTGAATATAGATAGAAAGCAGTATAATCGGTGTTTAACAGCTGTGCTTCTTCAGTGAGATATACAAAGGGCAGAGTTTATAATTTGTATGTTAGAAACCATAATTTTAGAGGAGGGAGTGTTTAAAGATCTTTTAAGTAACAAATTGAAAGGCAGTGTAATAAGCTAGTAACACTTGGAATCCACTGAGCTGCAAATGAGATATGTATTAATGAAAGCAGAGCTGCATAGTTCATTTGAAGAGCTGTCCTTTAATTAAAGCCTGCAGTAGACTGTTTAAGATAGTATTAAAAGAAAGATCAGTTCAACCCAATATAACATAGAACCATAGAACAGCCCAGGTTGGAAGAGATTTTGAAAGACTATCTGGCCTAACCTGTGGGAAGGGGAGCCTAGGTGAGATTATCCAGCATCCTGTCTGATCACATCTTGAAAATCTCCAGCAATGGATGTGGGAAGGTTGTTCCAGTAATTGATCTCACTGTTTTCTTATGTCAAAAGGAAACCTCTGCTGGTGCAACTTGTAGGTGTCGCCCTTTGTCTTCTCTGTGTGGCTCCTTGTGAAGCGACAGCCTCTGTCTTGTTTGTAGCTGTCTTTTAAGTACTGGCATACTGGGATGAGATCCTCTTCTCCAGGGAGAAAAGACCTTACTCCTTCAGGCTTTCCTCATAGGGCAGGTTCTCCAGCACTTAGACCAGCTTTGTGGCCCAGATGTGGACTCTCTCCAGTCTGTCCACATCTTTCTTGAATTGTGGGGGCTAAAACTGGGCACAGACTCAAGGTGCAACCTGACAAGCACTGAATAGAGTGACATGATCACTTCTCTAGTAATGCCCATGCAGATGCAACCCAGAATCCCATTTACCTTTGTTGCTGCAGCAGTACACTGCTGATTAAAATGTTTGATATGTCATATCAAACCATATTAAAATGGATACGATTGCATAGCTCATTCTTCTTACTGAGTGGACACGTTTCTAATGAGGTTTCATTCTCTTAGGACTTCAATTCTGCAAATGAACAGCTTTTACTAGGGCAGATCAAAATTGCTTGCGATAGTAGATTAAGTAATTTTAATCGATCACAATTCATGGTAGAATAATTTTGGCTTTCAAAACAGCCCGGCTTCTTCCAAAGTACTTTCTTGAGTAAGCCTCAGTACTAGCGTTGGGTAATTAACCTTCAGGTCAATGCTCTTTTTGTGTCAGTTGGGTTTATAGTAGTTACCCCATCAGAAGGTAAACCACCTGTAAGATGGGACTTACCCAGTGAAAATTTTAACTAGGGAAGATAATTTTCTAAACATAAATTGGGTTTAGTTTTTCTTTACAAATTGGAAAATTCTCAAGATAGCATACCTAGGCAATTGTATCTTTAAATCGCGTAATAGCAGAAGAGGCAAAATAGCCTCAGTAACTTAACTATAACCGTCATGTTTGTGTTTCTTCTGAGCCTTTTAAAATAGATTCATGTGGTTCCCTCAAGTTCCTGTTCAGGGAGTTTATTATTGAGATGCTGTTTGGATATTCGCTTTTTGATGATCCAACAACTCTTATGGCTTTTGGCTGTTTGATTCAGAGTAGAATTTGGCTCCGTGCTTCACAAACAGAAAGACAGCGAAACAGATATGTACAAGCTAAATATTCTTATGTTCTCCACAAGCAATCATTTTAGTGTTCTTGCTGTGCAATCCCAATTCCTCCCCTCTCTTCCCCAGCTGTGAGAAATCACAGCCTATTTCTGTCGGCTAAAACTGAAGCTGTTTTTCTAATGATTTCTACAATTATTTGGATCTTGTCCACACTGAAAGGTTGTGCTGTTGAAGAGTTGAGGACTCAAAATTGATGCTAAAATCAATAATATAGGATTTAAAAATATTTTTAATAGGAGAATTATAGTTAATGTTTTTCAGTTTGGAAGTCACAATGTGTAAACCATAGTTCTTCAGCATTTAAGTCATTGGCTGGGCTGTATTTTCATCTCTCTGGTGTTAATATTGTGCTCTGTGCTCCATTTTGGGGTTTTGTCTTACAAGATGGATGTCTCCACTTATGCCAGACTGGTATAAATACAGGTTTTTAAAACCTGTGAAAAATGATATAATAGCTGTGTACGATAGTGGCAATCTTTTCTTGCAATATTGCACAAGAAATTTTGGATCATTGTGTTTGTCAAGATGTGTCAATTAGAAATTGTTCTAACATATAGAAAAAAAAAAAGAAAACCTAATATCTTTAAACTAAATTACCCTACAGAATTATCAGAAAGAAGGAAAGTGCATTTTACATATTCAGCATCTTTTACTGTGCCCTTCATAAAACAGGCAATTGCATATTCTGGGATAACCAATGTAATAAGTTAAAACAAATGACCAGGAAAAAGAGATTTATTATGTTGTCGTTGTTAACTGAGTGTGATGTGTGGGGCATTCATCTGGCATGGTTGGAGGTGAAGTATGATGTGCTAAATACTGCCTATCTCCTTGTGTGTGGCAAGTAGTCTCTGAAGGAATTCTGTGAAACTTTGAGAGCTTAAACATGATATGAAATGTACCAGAATGTTGCATAACTGAGAAATGTGGTTTTGTGGGTACTGTTTGGTAAGTACCAAAGTAGCATGGTTGGTCATAAGTTGGAAAGCCGCATTTAACAAATAATAAATATACATTTATAACTACATTTATAACTATATAAATATACACATATATTTATAAATATATGTGCACTTGTTTGCTTACGTCTGCTGAAGTGCTCTCTGTGGAATCATAGAATGGTTTGGGTTGGAAGGGAAATTTTAAGGTCATTTAGTCCAACATCTCTGCAGAAAGCAGGGACATTTTCAGATAGATCAGGTTGCTCAGAGCCCCATTCAATCTGACCTTGAGTGTTTCCAGGGATGGAACATCTACCGGTCTCTCTGGGCAACCCGTTCCAGTGTTTCACCACTCTCATTGTAAACAATTCCTTCCCTATATCTAGTCTGAATCTTCCCTCATTTATTTTAAAACCATCACCCTTTGTCCTGTTGCTACAGGCCCTGATAAAACATTTGTCTCCTCCTTTCATAAAAAGCCCCCCTTAAGTACAGAAAGGCTGCAATAAGCTCTCTCCCGAGCCTTCTCTTCTCCAGGCTGAACAACCCCAACTCTCTCAGCCTGTCCTTGTAGGTGAGATATTCCATCCCTCTGATCAGTCTTCTGGACCTCCTCTGGACCTGCTCCAACAGGTCCATGTCTTTACTGTGCTGAGGACTGCAGAGCTGGATGCAACACTCCAGGTGGGGTCTCACCAGAGTGGAGTAGTGGGGCAGAATCACCTCCCTTGAACTGCTGGCCATGCTTCTTCTGATGCAGGCCAGAATACAGTTGGCTTTCTGGGCTGTGAGCGCACGTTGCTGCCTCATGTCCAGCTTTTCATGTATCAGTACCCTCAAGTCCTTCTCAGTCACTTTACCCACCAGCCTGTATTGATACCAGGAATTGTCCTGACCAAGGTGCAGGACCTTACACTTGGCCTTGTTGAACGTGATGAGATTTGCATAGCCTCGCTTCTTGAGCTTGTAAACTTTTTAACATTTATAGTATTGCTGCTATGTTAAGGTTATGCTTAGGTAAGCAATATGTCTACTCAAAATGAAAACATTTACACTTGAGGCATACAGCATTGTTAGCTTTCTGGCTTTACACATTTTATTTTAAGAAATGGCCTCCCTATGATTTCTTTTCACTTCTGCAAAGTTTTTAGCAGCAAATAAAATATTACTAATTCAGTAAGTAATTCCACAATAATTTTGGACAGGCAAACCTTGTTTATATCTTTGTCCTGGTTTTTCTTTAAAGTATTGAACTAAATATTTCTCTCTGCCTTTCAAGTAATTTGGTATAATAAATAATCATATGTGTACTCTCCCTCTATTGCAAGTCTTGCTATGGCTGTCTTAAATGATTCTATGTGTGAAAATACATGGCAGTTTAGTGGCAATGTTGTTGTAGATAGTTCATAGAATCATATATATATATATATATATATATATATATATATATATAAAAGCATTGTGAAGGCAAACCTCACTGGAACCCTTCACTTACTAAATAGATCCTGGTAAATAGCTTTTGTTTCTGCTATCCAATTGAAACAAGGCTTCCTGATCTGATATGAGAAGCAGCATCTGCTGTTGTACTGTATTGCAGACAACAGTTAGATCTTACGTCATATTGTCATAAAACATAAGAGAAGTTTTGGGACCACAGCTGGGAGCAACAGTGAAGAGCAGCATCTATTGACTTTCCGTGTTACTGTCTCTGAGCATGGAAACTCTGCCTTACCTACACTCTTGTTGCAAGGGCTGCTGCCACTTTAATACGTCATTCCTAGCTACAGATGTGTTCTGTAAAAAAGCAATAGAAATACTATTGAATAAAAGTTAGTTGTTTCAAAGTTGTTCTGTGATGGTTGAACTGTGAATTTCTCAAAATATTCAGACAAGCCTATATATAACTTAATCTGATTTTTTCCCATTCCCTAGAAAGCCTACAGTCATGTTTCCTTCTGTCAAATACATGCCTCTTAAAATATCATTGGAAGTGGTAGGCAGCAGAAGCTGGATGAAAAGTAATAGAATAGTTTAGAACTCAGAACTGCACTAAAGTATCTTTCTTATACTACAGAAATATTTTAAAATAAGAAGGGAAAGGAAGAAGTGCTTCCTAATCCATGACCTAATGTGCTGAAATTGAGAATATCCATGATTTCTGTATAAGAAGTGTGAACTATTCTGTTGAAATACGTCTGTGTATGCCTGCATGCATATATATTTTTAACGAAGATACTATTATAGCTACAAGTAATAAACTGGAGTGAAAACACTGTTCAGTTTCTTCTGTATTCTGAAATGTAGTTATTTATAGAATCTTTCATGGGGGGAGGAAGTGTTGTCGGAGTTGCTTCTTAATAGATAGAAATTTTCCCACTATTGCATTTTTGACAAATCAGTAAGAAAGGATGATCTGTTAATACTATTCATAAAGGCTTAAAACTGTGTTGTAAACAGTAATTCTAAATGTCTGGTTTCTGCACTGATGCAGACAGGGAAATATTTACTTCTAGTGTAAAATTCAGTAAGAGATGAAAGGTGTGCACATTACCAAATAACACTCTTAGAGAAGCAATGTCGAAAAAACCTGGGTTTTCATAGTATTAATTTATAAGCAGCGTATTGAATACTTGAAAAATACTGTGTTCTTGCAAATATGCTCTCTCGTGAATGCTCTAAATATGCGAAATGCTTGTTTTAGTAAATTATTACATGTAAATTTTCAGTCATATATTAAACTTCTTTTACATTCAGGGAAACGGAACCACTTTGGAACATGACAAGAGAGATATTTTTTTAATACATGCGCCTCACTGAGAAAATGAGAACACTAAATTATTAATTCCAGATGATCCTTTTGCGTGGAAGTTATGCACAGTTCATTCCTACTAAATTTATCTGAAGCAGTGAACCTTTGGGGAGATGTGTTTGGAACTGCTTGTCTGCACAATGACCTCAGTTGAAGCTTGTTACTTAACTTGCCAGTATGCTTATTTACACACATCTTATTAAAGCACTGGTGAGGATGGAGTGGTGGAGCAGGTTAGGTTGTAGATATGGTCATTTTGCTGTCTACTGAGTTTCATTCATCAGAACAGAAATAAGGGAAGGAGGAGACCTTGGTAGCTAAGATGTGAGTAACTTTGTTATAATCATAAATGGGTTTGTAACTTTGCTTTTCAGAATTTTTAGAACCCCAGTCCTCCCAGGAAAGTCAGATCATGATATAGTAATAAAATTGGCTGAGGTGGCTACTTCACTCCTATGGTGGTTGTTCAAGCCAATCCCTGTTTACTCAGCACAGAAAATCTAATATTGCCTAGCCATTCCCATGGCCTTTGCCTTTGTGGAGCTTGGGTCTTAGTTCTTGCAGACAGCACAGTTGTCCTCACAAAATTCACACAAGTTTGGGAAAAAAATATGCTTGCTGATGGTTCAGTTTCTCACAATCACCACTCACTTCGTCCTTCTCATATCTCTGTCTTCAAGGTATTTTGATACTCGTTATTGGATCTGCTTGCCATTGCTAGCATGCACAATTTGGTCTCAGTTTCCCATTGACATGAAGTGGATTTGAGAATTAGCAAATACCAAGCTATTAATGTCCATGTTTGATACTAAATTAGAGTATAAAGCAGTTCGTACGTCACAAAAGCAAGCATATAGCTCCCAAAGAATTGCAGACCACTGTCCTTGTGCTTGGTTGTTTCACAATTCCCTGTATGGTAAAGGTGCACTAAGTGCTTAAAAAAAGGCTGGGGATTTTACATATACTGAAGTCAGTTAAAACTTGTTCCACATTTCCTATACAATCTAAGGCACAAGGTTAACAACTCTACAAAAAGGTTGAATTCAGATTAGACGTGGATGGTGAGAGCTTCTGATGTGTTCCACGTTGTCGGATTTTGACATTCATGACTTCTGTGTCAAGTTTTCCATTATACATCAGTGACAGTCTTAATCTTGAACATAAATAAATACTTTCATGTAAGGCAGCTAAAGTGTGGGTGAGGGGGCACCTTCTATTGGAGCTGCAATGTGGGCAGAAGTGAGAAGGTATCTCTGAATGGTGATCTCCTGAACAGATTGTTGCAGAATGCAGTGCCTTCTCACGTGAGTTAACATCCTTGTTGGTGATAGTTTCCTCAGTCAAGTGATTTCCCTGCTAGTGAGGTACTGGTACTTCTTACAGTTTCTGCTCTTTTGTTCCAACTTATCAATGTCCTGGGCTACTGGGAAGGGTGGTCTCCAACTGCAGTGAGTTTGTATGTGGCCAAAGTAATGAAGAATTATAATAGTTGACATGCAGGGAGACAAATCATGCTGTAGCCTGCCAGCTATTTGTGTTCTTAAATAAAAAAGTAGATGAGAGCAAGGGGAGACCTTCTTTCTAAGTAATGAAATTACTTTTTTGTTCTGTTACATCTTTTTTCTTAGAATAATAAAATACCGATTTTTCTGTGATTGTTGTTTAGCAGATGGGAAAGAACGTTGCAGTTATGTCAGAGATGGCATTGTATTATTTTAAATAAGCATTAACAGCTTCCTATAATTTGTTTATAATTAAATATTGCATCTTGGCCTTACTATTTAATAATCAGGTCACTTCTCTATCCACATTAGAATTCTAGAAATTTTTAAGTGCCTAAACCTCACATTTGCCTTCAGCCTTAGATGATTCTGTGTGGCAGTACGGCATATATTTCGTGTCTTATCGCTAAACTATTAATGCTGACATTCCAATGATTGACTTCTGCTCTTGAAGTGGATCTTTCCACTTGAGTAGATATGAGTCATGGCTGTAGGACACCGGAAAATAACTTCTTACAGTTGAGTAGGGGGAGGAGAAAGTATATCTGAAATACATAGCAACTATTTTTTAATGTCTTTGCTGCTTTGTAAAGTTTGAGGTGTTGATCTGTTTTCTTTTGTGTTTAAAATGTTGAATATATTGGTATGTTAGTTTGTAAATGTATGTCTGAAGTATAAGATGGATATATTTGAACTTAGCTAACTATATGTAATTGTGTGACTTTAAAAACAACCAACTAAACCACAATCCTTTAATTAGGGTGGTAAATAAGTTAAAATTTACTTTACAGAGTCTAACTCTGAATAATGAGAACAGTGGCTACAACACATGCAGCTAGAAGGAGATTCGTTCTTTAAAGCATGCTGAAACATTGGGTAGAAGTTGTTTTGTGATGCTAGTAGTAGTTTTTTCAGCATACTGTAATCTAGTGTTTTTAGAATACTTATTATCCCATGATATGTAAACAGCCATGCCAGTTGTTATGGTGATGTTTCATTTGGAGAGGATTTTGACTTAGATTTCTCTGGCAGATCGAAGTGGGTGAATATTGACTTCTGCAGTGAGGATTAGATACTTTGAGACTTACAGTAACTTCTTTTGCCAAAAAAAAACTTTCTGAAATTTACCATTTACACCATGCAGTCATCATAGTGTTCAGCAGAATCTAGATTCACCTTTGTATTTGCTGAACACTGTGTAATGGCAATTCAATTATGATATGCTTAGGAATAAAATTTATTAGCCAGTTCTTTCCACTTGTTTGCAGACAACTTAAAATCAAATGAGAAATGGTTGCTGTATTCCATAAAAACATTTTGTGATATTTTTGTCCCTACATCTTTTAAAGCATTTTCTTGCAATTCTTCTTAAAAGCTTAATTCTCCAGCTCTTTTTTTGTCCCGCATGTATTCACCTTCACCTAGGTCACTAAATGTATTCGTGTGTTACAGTGGCTACAAGCACCAAGCCTGCAGAAGGTTAAATGGGCAGGGCAAGGGCTGTAGGTTCTTACAGATAATTAGCCCTGTGTGCCTGGCAGAGGTGTTCATATGGAACTGTAGAATAAAGTCCATGCAATGTACTTTCATAAAAGGGAGAAGGAAGGATTTTTTTTCTAATGCGAAGTTTAATTATGTGCCTTTGATTAAATTAGCATATCAAGAATAACTTAGTGATTCTGAAATATAAATTTTAATTCAAGAACACAGATCAGTGTACTTTTTTCTGATGCGCAGCTCCAAGTTTAAGCCTTCTCAGAAAGCTATCCGTTTAAATTGTCACTGAAAATGTTGGTGTGCTTGAAAAAGACACTTGAAAATTGAGTAATAGTATTGATAAGTTGGCGTGACTGTCCTTAGGGAAGTGTTTTAAGTTTTCTGGTTTGGTGGTGTTTTTTTTTTTCCCCGATGCACCCTGGTGTACTGCCTTCTTAAGGAAAGAAGCTTTTACAAAGTCTGAATAATACTACAATCTGAAAAATGTCTTATCTCAGAAATTGAATACATCTTTGATTTAGATAGGGTAGGAGGGAATGCTCAGATTTAATTAATCTCATACTGTTAAAGTATTAATAATTTTCACTTTAAATGTGATTTTTTTCTCTTTTTAAGATGGCCCAGCTGAAGCATCTGTTACAAATGAAGGCACTGCTGCTGTCACAGCACTAAATGATGACCTGGATATCTTTGGTCCAATGATCTCTAATCCTTTACCAGCAGCTGCTGTGCCTCCTGCTCAGGTAAAATTTATTTAGTTAAATGTGTGCATAAATACGTGTGTGTGCATATTTTCCTTCAGGGAATTGTTCATTCGCACAGAAAGAATGCAAACTTGTCAACACTCATGGCTGGAGGCTTTTTAGCTCAATGACTTTATTTTTCTCACCTCTTCAAGCTTCTGCACTGCTTGGATATAGAATTAAGAGATAGTGGGGTCTTGCCTTCTGATTCCCCCTGGCTATCCAGCTAAATTGGATTCTGTCTTACCCTGGTGATGGTAATTATGGGGGGTTTTGTTTATATTCTTTTGTTGTGTTTAATAGGTATTGCTGAATATATTTTTACTTGATATTCTTAGATTATTTGCCTTTAAGTCATACTTTTAAAGGATCTCATGTTGCTTTGTGATGCTGGTATTCAGGAAAAGCTGCTGCAGATGCTTCTCTCTCAGAACTAGTTTGGGGTCTCAAGCTTCATACTCAAAGTCAGGGATGGACATCAATAAAAACTAACACTTCTTCCTATGCTGATCTGTCTTTGTCTCATGTTGGAACTTGTATGCCCTTCCTCAAGGATGGGTACCATAACTCCTGCACCTGGCCCCTTCCCTCTTTTATAGCCATGCTGGTTTGGAAGACACTCCATTGTAGTGCCTGCTGTAGCTGAGAAAGGCAGCTTTTGGAAGCACAGAGAAAATGCTTAAAGCTGCAGCTCCTTCAGAGTAGCTTTCAGCCTCAAAGAATGAGATGTTTGTGCTGAACATGGCTGGTAGAGACTGGAATGCACATGTGCAGGCCTCCTTACTCAGACTGTCTTCTGAGAGGGAGGCTTTAGAGGAGTACTTCTCCCCGTCTATGAGGCTCTTTTAAGGTACTTTAGAAGTTGGTTTTTGCGGAAGGCTTTCTGTCTTACTTAGCTAAACCAAAAAGAACTCTACGTATTACTGAATTTATGATTTTGGACCTGTGATTTGTGTTTGTTTCTCATCATCCACTGTTTTTCATAACATATAAAATGGAAGGGATGATGATGGAAAGGAATTCTGATTGAATTGGCATATCATAACTCTGTTCCCAAATGTTCTGTTGACCATTGTGGTCACTTCAAAGCATATCTGAGTTGCTCAGCAGATTTGATTGTGATTTTTATTCTTTATCCATTGCTGTCCCTTTCCCTACTTGTTGCTGTGGGCTGACTGTGCAGCAGGCTAGGTAGAGTTTCAGAGAATGAAATCACGTTTCTTTTTAAACATAAAACTACAGATAGAGCAAGCTCCCTAATGTGCCTTAAGCCACTCATAAATAGTGAGAGAAATGAGCTGTATACATGCATTTAGGTTTGGATATGGTAGCTAAAATTGCAAAGGAAATTGTTGGTATAGATTTTCTTGGTTCTTGAGAAAGTCTCTGTTCAAAGTACCAGAAGAACAGTATCTGAGTGCTTGTTGTCTGCTGTTCTATCACCTTATGTCAAAATTGATCTAGATGAACCTATCTGTAGAGCTAGATATGAAAAGCAGTAGCTCATTTTTTAATGTATGCAGTTTGGGTGTAGATTGAGTAAATTCAAATCTAGAATTGTGAAGTTTACACTTGGTCCCAAAATAAATTGGCCAATGGTAGCAACACATTTAATGGCTAGAACTGAATTCTGGTTTTCCCTCTTTCCTATCTTTCTGAAATTGGAAGTAACTTCTTCTGTATGTGGTTACTGTCTGCTCAGGAGAAAGGATTTTTGAGTTACTGTTCGTGTTGACTGATCAGTCTTCTCTGAGATCTGTCAGAATTTCAACATTTTCTTGTTTTTGTTCCATGAACAAGTGACATGACCTGCTGGTTAAACAAGTGCTTTAGTTATAGAATACAGACAATCCAAAAGAAGGCTGATAGTAAGTAAGTAAGGGGTGATTCCCTGGGTGGTAATAGTTGGTGGTGGGTTAAATAATGGAGTGTTTGCTAAAGCATGTTGAATTATATATATTAGTAGGTAATGAACATAGATACTTCAAAGTGCATTTCTGTGATAAAGATTTGGTCACTTGACCTTCTGTGAGAAATGTTTTGAAATGTAGTTGTGTCTTTTATTTGCTAGTTTATAGATCAAATATGGAACTTTATAAATGGATTAAAAAGTGGTAGAAAAGATAGTATTAGTCTCAATATCTGGTATCACCCTGTTTGTGTACTAGGAAGCAGGAATTTATTTATTTGCTGTTAACAAACCAGTCCAGATTTTAGTAACGTTTTGCTTTTCTCTGAGCTCTGTAATCAGGATCAGCAAACAGAACTTTTGTCAAACATGTAGTCCTTAAGGCATCTTGCAAGATTTAATTCTTGGTTATCTTCCATTTTTAATCAGTAATCTCAAAGAAAATGTAATATAATCAGATAATTTCCCCAGATAAGAGATGGGGACATGGGTTGGTAGCAAAAGATAGGTTTCTGATGATGATTAAATGGATTGCAAACTGGAGCAAAGAGAATATTCTGCCTTGCTTTAGCATTAACAAGGTCCTGCAGGCCTTGTGTTTCAGAACTGATTTTGGACAGGAGTTGAAGGTGTGTCTCATTTGTCAGTGGTATGAATATTTTGTAAGATCTTTCACCTTGAAATACGGGTGAAAGTTGTATGGGATTCAGAGTCAAGAGGAATAGCGTGGCTTGCTTTCTCACTCAGAGATATTGACCATGATGTTCTGCATAGCATATGCTTCTCAGATACCACAGTGAGATTCTGAACATTGGAAGAGAAGTGAGTTTAATGGTGGTACTCAAACTGATTTGTGGAAGCAATGTGTGACTTTCACAGGATTGCTTTTCTTTTCCAGCTTAACCAGAAAGGCAGCATTTAGTACTAAATGCACATGTTTTTATGGCATTGTGGGGCACAGAAATGTCTGTTTTAATGTTTTGTTATGAGATTGAAACAACATGATGTCTGCAAACTTTGGGATTTATGACCATTGAAACAGCAAAGACATGATTTTCAAATGAAAACAAAAGCATTTGCTTTTCCTTTTTCAAATGTGACTTGAGTATTCAGGATTGTATGCCCTTTCACTGTGCTTTCAGATATGTCTTTATTACACTTTTCAAAAACATTTACAATATTTCCTCCTACTGTTCTGTGATCTGGATGCTATAAAAACTGTTCAATTTTTACAGTACTGGTAAAGAACAATAATAGAATGAGTAAGGTTTTTTCCTAGATTTCTGCCTATTAGCAAACTCAAGGGCATTTAAGAAGATTTGACTTAAACAGCTCCTATTGTAAAGCTAGGTGAAAGACACGTGCTATAAATTATAGCCCATGGGACCCCAGGGAATGGCAGGAATATGTGCCAGGGGAAGTTTAGGTTGGATATTAGGAAAAGTTTCTTCAGCCAGAGGATGGTGGAGCACTGGAGCAACTTCCCAGGAAGCAGTCACAGTGCCAAGCCTGACAATATCCAGGAAGCATTTGGACAGTTCCCTCAGACGCATGTTGTGAATGTTGGGGTTGTCCTGTGCAGGGACAGGATTGGAACTGTATAGATGCCTAAAAACAAAATAAGCAAAATCAAAATCAGGAAGAGTTGAAATAACCAGCAGGTCTGTTGACTCTGCAAAGATAAAAAGGGTTAGAACTTAAAAATTTAAGGCCATAATTGTGTACTGCCTTACTTGCTTACATAAGAATAATGATGTGCTAGGCTGTATTTTCCCTCCTGCCCTGGCATGCAGATAGCTTTTCCAGTCAGCAGGGAGAAACTGAAAATGTTTTGTGGGGCCATTATTTATCACCACATAAATGAGAAACAGTAGAGGTGAGGCTGTTCTATAGCCCATCCCTCTTTACCTACAAGATACCAGCCAGTGCCAGAGACATGCAGGCAGCAGGGAAGTGCACATGTGCCATTCTCCTGCAGTCCTTCACTCAGCTGCACGTGCCCCACTGTCCACTTCGTTCTTGCCATTTCCCAGTGCTGCCACCTCACTTTCAGTCTGCAGATGGGGCAGATTCAGCCCTGCAAGTCACAGGCTGCAGGGAGTGCCTGAAGCCTCTTCCTGAGGCCACAAGAGATGGTCGTCTTTCCTGCAGGCGGTGTGCTGTTCTTCAAGAGCCATGCCTGCAGGTGCAGGAGTTAGTGTAGGAAGTGAACAGGCTGTGCAGCATCAGAGATAGTGAGACAGACAGGATCTTCTCAGATATGCAGCAGCTTCGAGAGCCTGACTGCAGTGGAGAAACAGGCAGTCTGCTCCTCGCAGAGTGCTAAGTTCAAGCTCTGAGGAAGGTGAAGAATGGAAGCTGATGACTTCTGGCACTGAGAAAGTGTCTCCAGCTTCACCTGAAGACTTGTAACTACAGAATTGCTTCACATCCTTCAAAGCTGAAGAGGTACTTTCAGGTCAAGCACCTGAGGCAACTGGTACTGAGCCATGCAAGGCCACCAGGATGAAGCAGTGAGTGTTAGTAGTGAGCAGTTCCTGCTGTGGGAGACAGAGGCACCCATCTGCTGACATGACCTGTTGTCTAGAGAAGTTTTGCTGCCTGCCAGGGGCTTGAAACTGGGGTGTTGTGGAGTGCTGAAGCTTGTCCAGCCCTCTGTGACTCCTTTCTGTTCTTCTATGTAGGCACTGCCAGGGATAATCTGGAAGCAAGAGTTCAGCAAAGCAAACAGGTCTTAAATGGTGCCACCTCAAGATTTGCCTGCAATCAAGGAAGTACCTTATAAGGCACCATTATGGAAAAAGCCACCAGACTCTTTGGTGGGGCATCTGCACAGGCACACTGGAGTGTCTGTACAGTAGTGCACACAGCATGGGGAATCAACATGAGAAGCTGGAGATCTGTGTGCTGTTGCAGGGCTGTGATCTTATTGAGATCACAGCAGTGTGGTGAGATGGCTCCCGTGACTGGTGTCCTGCAATGGAGGGACACAGCCTCTTTCAGGAAGGGTAGGCTGGGAAGACAAGCAGGTGGAGTTTTCCCTGATGTGAGAGAACAACTGGAATGCGTGGAGCTCTACCTGGGAATGGATAATGAGCCAACTGAGAGTTTACAGGTAGACTTGAAAGCGGACATACGTGAGTGACGTATGTTTTTGCTGTCTGCTATAAGGCTGCCTGACCAGGAAGAACAAGCAGATGAGGCTTTCTGCAGACAACCTAGGAGCAGGTTCACACCCACAGGCTCTGGTGCTCATGGGGGACTTCAGCCACTGTTGGAGGGACAATATAGCAGGACATAAGCAATCCAGAAAGTTCCTGGAGAGCATCAATGACAACTTCCTGATCTAAGTGATAGAGGTGCCAGTGAAGAGGGGCGCTCTGCTCAACCTCGTACTCACAAACAAGAAAAGGCTCATTGGGGATGTGAAGGTCAAAGGCAGCCTTGGCTGCAGCGACTGTGAGATGGTGGAGTTGAGGATCCTGAGAGAATAAGGCAAAAAGCATGTTCACAACCCTGGACTTCAGGAGAGCAGCCTTTGGCCTCTTCAGGGATCTGCTTGAAAGAATTCAGTGGGATAGGCCTTGGGAGGGAAGAGGGAACCAAGAAATCTAGCATTCAAGGATTACCTCCTCCAAGCTTAAGTGAGGTCCAGAATATTCCCTAACCACCTGATGAGCATTCAGTTTGGGTATAATGACTGCCTGAGAGCTCTATTTATAGCCTTTCTTAAAGACAAACTATTATATGTATGCCAGGCTTGTTTTTATGGAGGTCTTGGATAGTGTGAGAATGTTAGATATGTGAAAATCATGCCAATGTTTTTTATTTTTACTTGAATGCCACCTTCTGTTTTCTTGCCATGTATTTTGCATTACCTTCCATTTATTTAGCTGATGAACACCTCGGGGAGTCCTTGTTCAGTGCTTTGACTTCTCTCAGAATCTTCCAAAAACAAACTGAAGAAGAAACATTAAATGAACATTTATCTCATGACATAAACATAACAGATGATCAGTCCTCCAGGTCTTCAGCTCTTCCTTCTCTTCTGTGCGTGCCTGTAGTGATCTGCTTTATTTTGTTAAAGCCCCTATAGCAACGGTATTTCATAGATCTGGAGACTCTCCAGACTGTGGTTCATCCCAGATGAAAACAGTTTCTCTGATGCTATTATTTATTTAAACCGGACGACGACAACAACAAGCCCAGACAGGTCTGGTCTTCTCTCTTCCAGAGAGGAGCGCAGCCTTTCCTTACCGCAGCGCAAGCAGCAGAGCGGGAGCTGCCTCTCTTATCTCGCTTCAACTGCTTACATGCAGTTCCCCAGCCTGCGGAGCACGGTCGTACGGCAGCTGTCTTAGGCAGATGCCATGGTGGGTTGACCATGACAACGTGGAATAACTCAATAATGGGACTTCCCAGGTATATGCACAGTAAATCAAATACTGCTATTTAGGATGGGCATGTATTATGAAATCCGACTCTGATATTTTCGGGGACTGGTTATGCCACACTGACAAAGAGCTGTCTTAAATGGAGAAGGCTTCCTGCTCCCCATTAAAAAAACTTTCATTGTGCTCTGCCATCTGAAATTTTTGTTAGAAATAAGCAAGAGGCAGTAGTTTCTATAATATGTGCAGAAGGAAATTCGTAGTTCAGATGCACATTGGCCAGAGGGAAAGCGTCACAGGAGCTGAGCAGTGCCTGGTCTTGTTCTGTCTGCCTGTCCCTTATAGTGCCATCGCCCTGTTCTTGGCTTGCTTACTGAAGTGTAGTGACCTTGGCCCAAATCAGCTGTTGTATAAATGCAGGTTTTTAGTTCCCAGAGTTTTTCCAATTCCTTTTCCTTTCGCTTCCCTTTTCACACCAGTTCTGGAGATTTTTTATCATGAACCTTGTGGATCTGCTCTCCTTTGTCCTGGTGGTTTCTGGCCAGTTTAGCTGGTACTAGAATTGTTTTGTAGTTACTCTTTCCCTAATGTATAGCACTGCCTCATTCTGGAGTTTCCTAGCACTGCAGGAGTCAGTGTTTGCTGAAGCTGTGTATTGAGTGTTGGTATTGTGGTAGTTGTATAAATTCGGTGTCACCATAGTGGACTTTCAGGGTTCAGTCAGCAGCCTGACAGCAAAACAAGGAGGAGTTTGGAGGTTGTTGCTTTAAGCAAGAATATAGGTGTGTAACCCTGTCTGCCTATTTTGTGGTGGTCTCTTGTCTGTCTGTTACACTTGAGTATGTGATGACAGTAAACAGACGGACCTGGTTGCAGACCCAGTCCATCTATGGTAGTGATGCCAGGAGGATTTTCCTGCAGTGTCGGAAAGAGTTGAAGCTCACGTGTGCCGTGGGATTAGGCTGCTGCATGCTAAGCATTTGGGGATCATTTAGCTGGACTGAAATAACGCCATCTTTAAAGCAGGCACTGCAATCGTGGCTCTTTTTTTGTGCATACACAGTTGATACACATTGGTAACAGGGTGAGCTGTGTAATTTAAGAAATACAGCAGGAACACAGTGTATTGGATCGTTACCTGAGCAGGCTCCCATATGGAACTGTGCAGGTACGAGCAGCAAAAGAGCAGCACTGAAAGACACCTGAATGTGAAAGACACCAAGTCTGCCTGTAGCCTACATTAAGTTTTAGATAATTAAGTTTCCTCAATAAATGAAATGTGCTTAAAGAACTCTAAGCCGATTCTAAACAATGTATTTTAGAAATTTTATTGCTTTAAGTAGATCAATTGAAATTTTACTTTTGCCTTTTCTTCAGAATATACCTTTCATCGTAGTTGTGGTATATTTCAAAGCACTTAATCTTTTGTTTTAGCTATTCTCCAATCTGTTCTGCCTATGAAAGGATTAATGAGATGTGAATTGTAATCTCCTTATTGATTTCCTAATTATTTTTCATAACCTAACTACAGCTCATGATTTATGCTTTTCACTGATGAAAAATGTAGGAGCAATGGGAGTGAATAATCTGTATGTGTACACCCTGGAGCTGGTTGGGGGTTTAGTTTTCCTTGGTTTTGTAACCTCCATCTGGTCTGGTGGTCTTTCCACATCGTATGTGGCAAAATCTTTGGTCATACCACACCCCTTTTAAATACTCATTTACTTAGGGTTAATTTCTGTAAAAGAACGGGGGTTTATTTGGTTCTGGTGTGAGGATGTGCAGGAAATATTTAAAGTAACACCTTTTGCTGGTTTCATTTAAGAGTCTGTCTTGACCTTTGTTTCCCAGAGCACTTCCACTAAACCAGCAGCTGCCACCTTGTCTGCGGCATCCGGGGATCTTGATCTGTTCACTGAGCAAACAACAAAATCTGACGAGTCGGTAAAGAAACAACTCTCCAAAGACTCCATCTTATCGCTGTATGGCACAGGAACCATGCAGCAGCAAAATGCTGCGGGTAAATAATTTTGTAAAAGTTATTATTCAGTCCTATTTTAAGCTTTACCTAGAATAGTTCTATTCGTACCAGTATAAAACTGAGGGTGGGTACTTTACTGCCTGTATTCAAATGGAAGTTTTTATTTTTACTGTTTATAAAAATGAGAACATTACTGAGATGATACAGAAGCTAAGTAAAAACCTAGGATGTGATTTTAATTTATTTATAGGTGTTCAGATTATCAAGTCTACAATTTACAGCGATTTGTGAATTCAGCTTCTGCCGTCTAATTCATCGCTTAGGGGCAGAGTCTCCGCTGTGCAGACGGCTGCCAGGATCAGGACAGAGCTGTCATGTCTTGGTTTTAGCTGCATTTGTATGGAAACAAAGGCCTCCAATTTGGCGATTAAAGGATTGTGGTTCAGCACAGGGGTTTGCCAAACTGGTTTTGGCAGTTAAACCACTGGTGCCGAGTCCCTTCCCCCTGAGAGGTTTTAAGCAATTTCTTATTTTTACCAGAAACTAAATGAACAGCAGTGATGTGCAGCTGGGCAAAGTCGGCCTTTGAAATTATTTTGGTGCACTCCTGACTTACGGGGATGGCGGAGAAAATGACAAAACACTTTGAAATCTCCCCTTCTCTGGTACAGGAATGTTCATGGGATCGTCTTCTATGCCATTTACCACGCAACCGTCAACTCATTTTCAAGGCTTTCCTGCCATGGGTGTTCCTGTGCCTGCAGCAACTGGGATGATGGGAAACATGATGGGACAATCGGTGCCAGTCATGGGACAGAGCACAGGTGTGATGGTAGGAATGGGAATGCCCAATGGATTTACTGGTGCTACGCAAACTGGTGTGATGGGACTTCCTCAAAATGTCGTTGGCTCTCAAGGTGGAATGGTGGGACAGATGGTCACGCCACAGAATAAGTATGGATTGCAACAAAACCAACAAGCTCAATGGAACCTCTCTCAGGTAAAGACTTGCCTTTCCCAGATGACCGCTTTGGAAAAGATGCTGCTTTTCAGATACAAAATGTTTGACTCTAGGAGCAAGGTTGCAGGGTGGCCAAGTTACAGACCATGGGACTGTGATCTGCCCAGAGACTCATGGAAAAAAAAAAACCATGAATAATAAAATTCAAGATAATTAATATGTAAGTAGAGAATAAATTTTGCCAAGGTAGTCCAGGCTCAGTTCTCTGCTTGTGTAGCTGCTCTCATCCTCGCACTTGAGCTACCCAGGTAAAAAGTGAGATAGCTATAGTTACAAAATACTGACGTGTAGATACAGCTTTGTAACTAAAAGCAGAATTTAAGTGCTTGAGGGTAGCTGGTAACTATACTTTCACTTACAGACTTCAAGAAGTCATGGGATGTGCAGTGCTTTGTGCTCAGGCTAATCCATTATTTACCTGTAGCATTTCCATGCCGTTTTTTTTTTCATAAACATGTTTAAAAGGTTCTCTAAAAGTGTTAGTGCACAATTAGTGCTGTATTTGTACAGTATCCCATGAAACATCTTGAAATCAGGTATTCGAGAGGTTATTGGGAGGCTGGGGACACAAACCAAAGTTATTCCCTTGAAGTTCTGTTTGGATGCTAGCAACTGTTTTCTTAATATTCACTGAATCACAAGGACAATAGAACAATTCCATGCTGACTTCAGTAACTCAGGAAGTGAAACTTAGTGACTTATTTAAATTGGATTATATTAATTCTTACTGTTCTGCTCAGTCCTGTGGTGTGAAAATTTATGAAGGTGAGTAGGTTTTTTTACATGAATAAATCAGCCCCTCTTTGAAAACACAGGCTGTCATTCTGCTTTGAATAGTTTTTAAAAAGTGAGAATTTCAAAATGTCAAACCAAAAAATCTGTGGCTGTAACTGTTAGCAGTCTTTTTCCAGGTAACTAACTTTAAAGAGACCCATATCAGCTTTGAATTTAAAATCATGCTTCTAATCAAATGCATATGAAGTTGGCCCATAAGAACAAGCTCTTCCCATGTTTCTGTGCTACTCACACATCAGACACTCTCAGTACGCTGATATTCCAGTCTGCAGGGAGCTGGGATCTAATCTCTGGCTCCAGCTGAAAGCAGGAGAGCTTGCTGTACTCACCAGAAATGGCCTGCTTTAGGTATCTAGTCTGCTTCTTAAGAGTTCTACTCCAGAGGGAGTAAACAGCTATGTAAAGCATAAGCCTTCTTATAATTTCCATGTCCATTGATGGCTTGGTTTTGTGGATACACACATGGAAGCACACGGTACTGAATTCTACCCTGAAATATTAGTTTTTGATTTATTTAACTTTTTTTTCCCACCAGTGTTTCAGTTTCACTTTGCAGCCTGTTATTGTTCGCTCGTGTTCACATGAACTCTGATTTTTACGTAATGCTGCCTCTAACTTGGATCTGAAGTTGCTTATACAGCATCTCTATTAATTGATCCAAATGCTTTTATTCTCTCAGATTCATGAGAGGGGGCATCTTTACTCTGTACAGCCATGTTTTTGCCTTGTCAATAAGCACTCATTTTTCAGAGGGTAAGGAAGAGAAACCTGAAGAACATTTTTACATTGAGCACTGAAAATGACAGTGACTGGATCAGATTTGTAGAGAACAGAAATAATTTTGCACCATGCCTGAAGTGAATGTGCTGAATTTTGAACTGTTTCCCACCTTTATCTCGTTGTCATCTTTATTTTTATGTGAATGCTTTCACTTTTTTTTAGGAAGTGATGGTATCCTGAGTAGATTCCTTAGCCAGAATGGTTACATTTAGATAATGCTTGTTTGTAAATCCACCTCATTCTTTGTTGATTGCTACCTTAGTAAACAATTTCTAGACAAACTTGTGTATTCAAGATTTTGAGGTCTCCAAAGAAATATTGCTGGAACAAAAACCATCTGGAGCTGCAAATGCAGGCAAGGCTGTATTTCTTGATTTTCTGTTTCTTTGTCACAGTTGCCACAATTTTGTTGGTTAGCTTTGAAACTTTGGAATCGAGCTTTTACCAACTGAAACACATCAGGATCCCTTCTCACACTCTCTGTAAACTCACTAGTGGGATGTTTATGCGGACTGGACACACATGCCTAGCGCTGCAGGCAGCAGCTGATGTGTAACAGTGCTCACTTGAACAGAAACTGAGTCATGAAACTTGAAAAATGCTTGGAAACTTACAGAATCAGTTAAGAAATACTGATTTTTAGGGAAATGTATATTAGGGGGATTGCTAGTTGGAGGCAGGACTGGTTTTTGTCTGGTGGTGTGTAGTGTTTCAGTACTAACTGGTCTGGTGTGTTTGCTTCACAGATGAATCAGCAAATGGCTGGAATGAATCTCAGCAGTTCCAGCAATGTGATGGGCTTTGGCCAGCCCCCCAGCACAGCAGCAGGATGGACTGGGAGCTCCTCTGGTCAGACTCTCAGCACACAACTGTGGAAATGAAAGTCTCAATAGGAGTCTCATCCAGAACAGCCACCTAACATTCCTTGTTCAGTGCATCTAATCTCCCTGTTCCTTCCATGTACATATTCTTTTTCTTTTTCCCCAGCTGTTCAGACTAAGAATATAACTGACTGACCGTGTTGTGGTCTATATTGATTTGATGTAGTGAAAAGCAGATCAAGAACACATTTATACGTCATTGGCAGCATTTTCATACAATGCATATGATTTCATAGACCATATATTTAAGAAGCTGCTTAACCACATACTGATTTTTTTCCCTCAAAATTCTAGATCAAATGTTTGCATATAAGGGATGTAGCTATCATGTTAGTAATATCCAAAAATATGAACCCTGTCCCCCCCCCAAATTACCCAGTAATCCTGTAGAAGGTACTGTATGAACAAATGTTTAATCATATACAAATAGAATGTAAATGTATCACTGAGAAATGTTTTCTAGTGTATCAAACAAATTTTGTTTCATCATACATTTCACTGTGATGTCGTTATGGTGTGGATAACAGGGAATATGGTTATCGAAAGAAAGGTAAACCTGGATGTTACTGTAGTTCTACAAATCAATAGTTTATTCTTTTAAAAATGAGCTTTTGATCCATTTGAGTTTCCTGCGATAAAGTATCTGATCTGGCTCACGAGGCACGCACACAGTATTAATGCTGAGAACGAGCGGCACAATGTCTGTACAAGGCAACGCAATGTGAACGGATCTATTTTCCCTTGCAGAGATATCCAGGTTTATGACAGTGATTGTGTTTACATTTTATGGTGCCTCGTAATGATAAAATGTTATTTCCCTATATTAAAAGGATGAATCCATAAATGATTGTGGGTTTTTATTTCATTATTGTATCACCTGTTTGACCACTATTTCTTCAAGAAGTCTACTTTTAATGATGCAAAACACGTTCAATTTGGAGAATCCATTTATGCAGATATTTAGATCAGCAATTCATGAGTTAAAATCAGTTTATAATTACACCATTAAGCTGGATAAATACAAAAAGTATATACATAAATGATGATTTTGAAAATACTCCATTGCAATCATGTTTCTCTTTGATTCTTTTTACTATGTGGAAACAGCCTTAAAGCAAAGTGTCAGTTGATTAAGAAGAGAGTTCAGAAATGCATGCAAACAAGTTAGAACAAAGCACACCCACTGGATTTGCTTATTAGAGCATCTGACAACCTCCTTTTGTTTCCACAGAAGTCTATCAGATGACTGTCAAAAGGTTTCACACAGAAGTAGACTGTTTTAACTGGCTGAATTCAAACACCTTCTGACACATCCATTGTTCTGTACTTCCTTTGTAACTCTGGCTCCACATCATACCTCAATATTGACTGTGTCCAGATGGTATTTTGGCTCATTAGCTAGATTTACTTTTTCTGTTCGTGTGTGCCATACAAGAACCTAGAAAATAACATTTGTGTTAGTCTGCAGAGATGGTACACAAGTGTTTCAGGAAGTGGGGAAATCAGTACCTTTGTGCAGTTGTTTGCTTTTGGTTCCAGTTCCTCCACTGTTGTTATCTGTTTCAGGAAATCGGATTCTTGCATTCCTGGCTGAGAACCACGGCGCTTGAATACAGCTTTTGGATGCGACAGAATAACTTGAAGACTCACAGCAAATCCTGGGGGGGAGGGGTGAAATGTTAAGAAAAACCTTTAGGGCTTTACATTTCTGTGCAAGTTACACTTCAGCGCAGAAATCTCCCATGTTGTTTTTAAAAAATGTGTACATTTGATTATATGGATAGACAGCATCTGGTAGTTTGTACATCCTACGTTGGTTTGTTTTGCCCTGAAGGCGCAATCACAATTTTTTAATTGCACCATCTTTTCAACTTGTTTAATCAATCTCCTGTCAAGTACAGAATATCTGCTTTTTGTCTGAAAAGTCAGGTACTGTGAAGAGCTGGGACTGCCCTTCTTTTCTACTTCTAATTAAGAAACAAAACTAAATTTTAAATAAAAAGTATGACATTTATACTGTACAAACACTTCTATGTTTAAAGGTGAGAGTGAGGAATAAAAGGTTAAAACATGTTACTACTAACAAGTAGGTTTTGGAGATTTTTAGCCTTTAGAGAGTTTTAACGTTGATGACAGACAAGTCCTATTAACACCTTGCACAACACGTAGTTATTGTGGACTTGTGAATCACTTTCTTAAGCAGTGGTGTACAAGGCTGGCTGAGCTGTGTGCTGCACAGCACCACTGAGAGAACTCTGTCAGTGCCCGTGCCTCTCTGCACCGCGTTCCTCTAATAGCACGCATTAGGTCCCAAAAGGGAGATCACAAGCTGAGAAGCAACTGGTTTGAACAAACACGCCCTCTCATGAATCCCCAATTTGCCATTATTTATACAACTCCCCAGTTCCATTCAGCGAGGCTCAGTCACATGTAGGCTTCTCCAAGTATGACTCAAAACTTGACTGACAGACTTGTAAAGAAAAATTGCAGTTGTAACTCCTGTTGTCTAATTGCCAAGCCTACCAAAGAAACCCTTTTTTCATCAATTCAGAGTGGTTCCACCTGTCCCTTTATGTCAGACATTTTAACAATTTTGACATGTGTTCTGGAAAACTGCAAGAATATTTGATTCTAAAGGCAGCATTAAAATTTCCTCAATAGAAATCTGTCCTCTTTTTTGCTAAAATTACCTTGCTACTGTATTTCCCTTGAAAGTATCTCTGGCTTTTATGGGAGTCTATTTTAAAGAGGAAAATGTAAGGAAGCAATAACTATATCGCTTGTAAAGAAGGCACACTGAAACCACTTCTGTCATGCTCTTGCTTACAAGGACAGGAAGACACCTTTTTTTCTTAAAAAGAAGTGAAGACTTGGATGCTGCACATGAAGACCATGGGTTGGATGTAAACGGAGGCCCCAAGTTCACTAACAGACACGGCTGCAGAAAACATGTTTAACTTTATACATTATATCCTGCCTGAGACAAAGAATAGGTGTCTGGATGGAAAGGGCTCATCCACACCTTGCAGAGTCCTCTAATGAATAAAGACTTCCCCAAGGTGTACGAGTGCTGGGCTTTGGCTGTCCTCACTCTATGTGGTTAACCTCTGTAGCTCCTGCTCTACAGGCTGCACCACCTGCTAACAGCAGTGCTGGGATCCAGCTGCTCTTGGCTGCAGCTGCTGGGTTTAGGCAAGAGGTTCTCTTGGTAGTTCAGACTTCTATTCCCAGGTAGGGAGTTGTCTCCAGTAGGCCACAGGCCTCTACTGCTTCCTATATCTTGTAGCATGGCTGGCAGGGAGCTCCATCCCAGTGCTGTTTGTAAGCCAAGTGTAATCATCTGTGAAGGGCTGAGGTTGAAACTTCCAGCTCCCTCTGCAAGAGGTGGTGGCAGTGTACACAGCCAGCTTCCTGCGCCTCGAAAGATAACGATAGACTTGCTCCTGACAAATTTGCCTGGTTCAGTTCAGTATTTTTGGTAAGGGTTTGGGTTTTTTTCTTCCCTCAATTAGAACAAAAACCACAATTTTTTTGTGCAACTTGGGCTTTCGTGTGGATGTTGGTTTGGGCACACACAAAAATATTTGCAAGGGAAGGTAGTGTTGGAGCCCTGACAGCTGTGGGAGCTGCCATTTCTTTTTAAAAAGACTTAAGATTTAATTTTTAAGATTTAAGCTCATCATCCATGAAGGAGAAAATTAAGTAAACAAAATTATTGTAGTGTTCTAGTTTTTAGAGTGGAGAAGGAATCCATTCTCAGCAGAAGAGACTCAGATATTTCTGCTTCTTATCCTTTATCTCAGCTTGGCTCCCTGGCCCCCATAGCCCATACTTATCCATATGGTAATTTCTCCTAGGTTCTCTTGCTGCAAAGCTTGCTCCTCTGTTGAAAGAGAAATTTGGATTCAGTTCTGAGGATGGTTTTCTCCTATGCGCAGACCTTCAGATGCACCATGCCTCTGGCATGGAACACATGCCCTTGCTACCATGCTATTGCAAACTGCCATTTTTTAGGGTGCTATAAAAAATCCCACATTTTCAGGCATCAAGTAAAGTCACATTACTAAACTGAATGTTGTACGTGGCAAGGATATGGACTACTGTGCACTGAATGGCCTGTTTCCTTGATCACTGGATATACAGTCTTTGTTTCTTAAAAGAACCTAAGAAAGCAGCAACTTGCAGAAAAAATAATTCAAAAGACTTATCTTTAACTTCACATGTATGACATTTGGTATTTGTGTAGATGGACTTCAGATGCCTTGAAGGAAAACAATTTTCTAGTGACAACTTTCAGCTGACTTTGTCATAGATCATTTTGGCATCAAAAGAGATGGCTCAGACTGGCACTAGGTTATCCCTCTCAGTAAATAACGATTCTGTGGTAACAGATGAAAAGGCACTGTTATTTTGAATTCTATCCCCAAATAGGGATTTATCTGGGATTACTCTCTCCAGGCTAATGGAACACTGCTACATGCATACAATTCTTTTACTTGATTGTTATTCCTACAAGGTCATATTGAGCTTAAGATCACATGAAATGCCACAGGACGTTCTCATAGCTCTAGTGTGAAGAGATGTTTTGGGTTTTCTGTGTTTAATGAAAGACTGTAAATTAAATTTAATTTGCTGAAGACCCATCTAGATAATTAATTTATTGGAGGACAAGATACCTTGGAGACATGGCAAAGATTACATCTGTGCTTCTTTCTACAGAAGCTGTTCCTGTTAATTCACACCTTGACTTGTGCTAGATCAATGGCTTCTGTTAAAAGGCAGAACCATTTTTCTTCATCCAGTTAAACCGACACAGTCTTCAAAGATTTTGTTGCCATGATTAATGCTTTTGCTTCCTGAATGCTCTGGACAGGACAGTAGCTGAAGGCAAGCTGGTGACTGAGAAGGTTTCTCATTTCTGGACTGTATAAATGCTAATGCTTAGTGCTGATGTTGGAACAAATATGCTGGTTTCCATACAGTTGAAGCTGCTGCCTTTGTTTGTTGAACACACCGTGGTTCAGGGTTAGCTTCTCTCAAGTTATCTTCTCCCTGTAACAAACTGTTTGGGTTGTGATAAGGTTGAGACGCTCAACCAGGAGGATGTGTAGTTCATAATAAAAGCATCAGATGACAGTTAATTCACTATGTAAGCAGCTCTCAATTTCTAACTGGACATTTAAAATAGCTGTTACCCTTTGATGGAGGGGTGGTTTGGGTGTTTTTGAAATGGGATGTCTGCCATAGCCACTCACTTACAAATTTTTATGTTTGTACTTGTGACTTCCAGCAGTGGCTCTTTCTGATTTAGACAATATGTGCTGTGTTTTGCAGTGTCATTAATAGACCAGCTTTTTTTTCCTCAGGGAACCGTAAAAAAGATAAGATGTCCTAAAGATCTCATAACTATAGCAAAATGAAAGAAAAAGGTGACTGCTCAGGCTCTGGTAGAGCAGCTTAGGGAAAGTGGATGAGCTCTGGGCCCCAAGTCCAAAATCTGCTTGCCCAGTGATTCACAGGCATGGATTAATCTCTAGGACTGAAGTAGCTCCTAGAATGCTCATGTAAATCATGCATCAGCTTTTCCTTGAACAATCTTGACATTAGGAGAATCAAGATTTAACTTGTTCTCATGTATGGTCAAAATCTCTGGGACTGGGAACAAAGCGAAAGTAAATCACTAACAGCATCACTTTATTATAAAGGTCCTGAATTGGATCTAAAATAAACAACACTGCCTACCTCAGAATCAATGTCACTTTTTGCTTATAGTACCTAATTCCTTACCCTAAGAGAAGGAAAGGCAGAGAAGTCTGTGATAAAATCTAGAACCCACCTACAGTTAAAACTGAGGCAGAACTTATTAACAGAACTAATTCATGTAGTGTGTTGGCTGCCAGACAACAAGTAACAAACAGCTCTTCTGCTTTCTGAATGCACTTCAGCACTGGAGAATAGCAATGTCAACCACACAGTTCTCAAAAGAAATAACGCATTTTTACTGAACTGATCTAATGTGACTGCCATGTATGAGTACTCTTCAAAGCAGAATCGAGGGAAGCTGGCCAGCTAGGGTCTCGGAAGCTGATCTCAATGAAATCAGCAGGACCTGTCTCCGTTTGCTATAGATTTGAATCTGGCCCTGTATCTTCATGTCTAGAATAAGACATTTATGTGCTTAAACACAAGGATACACTTCCCCTGAACAGCCACAAGTTAAATCAGTGGTCCCAAACCTTTTGAGTAATCATTCTTCCCATACCCAGCCTCATGATCATATTTTTGTTCAAATTGCTACAAAGACGATGGTTCTGTAAACCAAAGAGAGTCCTCTTACCAGTGCCATGGGAATCGGAACATTAATAAAGAACAGCTATGGACAGCTGGGCAGTTTAATATATGCACAATTTTTTTTTTCATGGTAATATTTTCGGAAGAGATCCCTGATCTTCCTTGCATGCAGTAGAAGGTATAACCTCAGTTGCTTGTATATTTGATGCCAGGAAGAGGAGGAATGCCAGTGATGCGCTACAGCATGGACTTCAGTTTGTTAGCAAGTCCTCCAGGGGTATGTTGGGGGAGCAGGGGGTGACAAGGATGGAAAACTGAGTGTTAATATGCTGTACCTGTACAGACACCTGTTTAGTTCTGAATTTACAGGTGTTCTGTTTGTCTGTGCCCTTCAACCCTATTCCTGAGGGAATGAAGATGCAAACTTAACAATTTTTTACCAGCCTACACAGCATCCGTTTCTGTCCTTGCTGAAATTAAAAATGTAATTTCATTTTTTCAGTCATTTTTTGAAAGCCCATAAATGATTCTCACAACTTAGTAACTCCTTTTGTGCAGACCTGCAATCACTTCTTATAGTCTCAACGCTTGTATCTTTGTGTCTCCAACACTCCCTTCCACGACTTTGGTACAAGTACGATCAGATGGTGTTCTTAATGGAGCTACTTTTTGCTCATGCCAGTGTTTCAGCCAGCAACTGCAAAGCATAAACAATTTATGAACCTTCCATGTATCTCTTCATGTCTGAGTTAGAATCCTTTGGCCACTGCTGCGTAAAGGCTTTTTGCTTGCAGCTTATGATTTATGAAACACGCTATCATCTTTATAATGGCCATAAGTAACCTCTGCAGCACAGTAACAATGTGACACACGGCCAACAGGGAGGTGACTCGCGACAGCCAGCATGGCTTAACCATGTGCAAATCCTGCCTGACCAACCTAGTGGCCTTCTATGATAAAGTAACCACATCCGTGGACAAAGGAAGAGCTATGTATAATCTGTAAGGCCTTTGACGTAGTCCCCCACAACATCCTTCTCTCTAAACTGGAGGATGGACTGTTTAGCAGATCAGGAATTGGCTGGATGGTTGCATGCAAATGGTAGTGGTCAACGGCTCGATGTCCAATGGAGGCTGGTAACAAGTGGTGTCCCTCAGGTGCCCGTAGCGGGACCAGTATTGTTAAATATCTTCATCAATGACATAAGACAATGGGATCCAGATGACACTAAGCTGAGTGGTGTAGCTGCCATGCCTGAGGGATGGGATATCATGCAGAGAGACCTGGACAAGCTTGAGAAGTGGGCCCATGTGAACCATGAGGTTCAATAAGGCCAAGAGCAAGGTCCTGCATCTAGTATCAATAAAGGCTGGTGGGTGAAGGGATTGAGAGCAGCCCTGCTGAGGACTTGAGGGTGCTGACGGATGAAAAGATGGACATGAGCAGGCAATGTGCACTCAGCCCAGAAAGCCAACTGTGTCCCGGGCTGCATCAAAGCATGACCAGCAGCTCTACTCTGCTCTCCTGAGACCCCACCTGGAGCGTTGCATTCAGTTCTGGAGTCCTCAGCACAGGAAAGACCTGGACCTGTTGGAGCAGGTCCAGAGGAGGGCCAGAAAACTGATCAGAAGAATGGAACATCTCACTGACAAGGACAGGCTGAAAGAGTTGGGGTTGTTCAGCCTGGAGAAGAGAAGGCTCAGGAGAGACCTTATTGGAGCCTTTATATATTTAAAAGGCGCTTGTAAGAAAGAAGGGGACAAATGTTTTATCAGCGCCTGTAGCAACAGGACAAAGAGTGATGGTTTTCAACTAAAAGAGGGCAGATTCAGACTAGATATAGGGAAGGAATTGTTTACAATGAGAATGGTGAAACACTGGAACGGGTTGCCCAGAGAGGTGGTAGAAGCCCCATCGCTGGCAACATTCAAGGTCAGGTCAGAGGGGGCTGTGAGCAGCCTGATCTAGTGGAAGATGTCCCTGTTCACTGCAGGAGGGGTGGACTCAATGACCATTAAAGGTCTCTTCCAACCCAAACCGTTCTATGATTCTATGATAATATATATCTATAAATTCATAGGCAGAGACCATTAAAATGCGCAGTTACAGTCCTGAACAGGCTGCATAGGTTTAGGGATGACATACGTAGTTCTCCTCTGAGGAATGCCTCTATCTAGACATTCCCATGTGTATTTTCATGCCAGGTGATACTATTAGCCCAAAATTGCACAGTGCAAAAAAAAAAATCACCTGTTGATGTTTCTGTCTTTGAGGCACTAATGACTATTAGTTCTAATACTCTTTTTAACCAATTATACTGTAAATACTATAGACATTTTTCATCAAATGTTTCATCCATATATAAATATTCTGTTGAAATGAGAAAGCACTGTCCTTTCATAAGAGCATTAGAAAATAGCTGTCTATTTCTACCCCTTTCTTGCTCTTGTATCCCTGCTTTTTCCCTTCCCTCTCATTCCTGAATACAGAATATGCTGAAGGGCACTTGCTGGAAAACCAGCTGCTGCAACATCAGAAATCAAGACTTCTGCACACTGGTGATTCATGTGACAGAATATACACAAACGGTTGTCTAAGCATGGACTAACAGCAAGACAGAGCGACGTGATGTGCTAACTTCATAGCAAAAGATTGATTAAATCCATTTTGAAGCTTTTCTGCCTTTATCTACTAGGCTATAGCTGTCAGTGATTTTTCCCTTAAGCCCAGTGTTTCAAACTATATTTCTCTACTGTTATCACCATCATTCCAAATAACCAATAAAAAATGAATCATTTCATAAGAAAGCAACATTTTACAACAGGAGGTATCAGAAGGGTCTGCATTTACGCTGCCTGGTGGAGACTGATGACAATGAAAGGCCAGCAACAATTTTTGAAAAATAATTGGATGAATTAATTTACAATTAACTTGTTTCAAACGAACGAGTTATACAACATAAAAGCCAAGATGCCACATAAAATTAAAAACAAGTGAAAGTAACTTCAGGTATCACCAAGCAACAATTTAATTATATGAGATGTGCGAGCTAGGACTTCCAGGATATTTAGTGCTCTGTACAGGGCTGCACTTTCGTTTTAAAAGCTGCTTTCACTGAGGTATCAGTTTCTGTCCCACTCATAAAAAGTGTAAGAATGGTTAATACAAGAAATGTTCATGTACCATGACAGTTGGTTCTTACCTGCCATGTCAATCGCGAAGGGCCTGTCAGCTCTCCAGCCTGTGTACCAGCCAACAACTTTGCCATTTTCCACAACCGGGCGCTCGTACCGCCGTCCTCCGACCAATCCCACAGGCCACACCGACACTTTGCGGGTTGTGCGCATCTGCAAGAGGCAGGCACAGTGTGACTGTGCGCACATTCTCCTAGTAGGCTTTTTCTGTAAGTGTTGGTGGAAAGCCTAGGCATTAATCCTCAAGACTAGGTATTCAAAGTTTGAAAGCTGCATGTGCCCACTCCTTTTCTTCAAAATCTCCAGCTCTCTAGCCCATAGGCACCTCAATTCTTCTGAAAACATCCTATATTATTTTTATAACAAAAATTTTAAAAGCCACAAAAAAACAGTATTTGCTTTTTTGCTTGTTTGTGTTTTCAAAGGTGCACTAGGTCTTTTTTATCTACAAGACTACATCATTCTTGCAGGAGTCTATAAACTATAAACTGCTTACCTATTGTACAAAACCAGTGAGACAGAATAGTATAATAATGATTAACAAACGCACGCTTTATTAAGTCAAGTACAGTTAGTCTGAGACTGGTAACAAATATATTGAGTGAAGGAAATTGTGACGCATGGGTCTTCCCCTACCTGCAACGTACCGGATTTGTACAATAGATGCACAGGCTCTCAAAAAAACAAACAGAAAAGATTAAGTTTGGGCCAAGCCTTTTTAACTTCTACATTTTCTCTGGAAAAACCCTACTAAGTTTCTGTGAAAGACAGAGAGCAGGTCAGACAGGACGCTGCTGCAAGTTTGCTAGGAGTAATGGGAGTTTTTCCCAATGGTGTAAATGTACATAAGTGTAATTCTGGAAATGCAATCCTCATCTAACCTAGAGGAATATATAGATACTGAAAAGTCACTCTAACAAAAAGCATGCGCGACTGGAGTTCAGTGAATTCAGTTCACTGGTTTGTAGACCATTTTCTTCCGTAAACAGGAGATAACATGACATGAACCTGATGCGCTGCTCCCCATGGGAAAACCACTGACAGTCTGGTGTGAGAATATGAGATGAGTGTACAGACACAGTACCTTGCACAACTTAACCACACTGATGCAAAAGCCACTGTTTTAACTACTGTGCTTAAATATGGCCCCACCTAAGCAAGTATTAAACTATTTCACGGGCTTAATCTATTCTGTTTTTAAAACAATCTCTTATCTCCTAAGTGTAGCTGAGGCCTGTTCCTTAGGGAAAAGTTATCCCTTTCTCCTTCTAAGCCCTCCTCTTAGAAAAAAACAAACACAGTTTTACATATTTGTAACTGCAGTCCCCTATCGATAGATTTTGAAGTAAAAGACAACCTTACTTAAATATTAAACACTTCCCTCTCTTGCTGCTAAGGTGAAAGATTTATCATGCATATCATCTAGACTCCCAGGAGATGCACCAGAAAAAACAAAGACATCACGTCACTCTGGTTCACATTTCTAAGCTAGAAACATCAGCAGAATATTAGGAGCGCTTTCACATAGGGAAGGCATAAAATAGATATTTGAAAACCCACAAATACATATGTACACAAAGAACAGCAATGTGCACCTTCTTTCCCTTCAAATCTTTGTGGTTTTAAAAAATTTGTTTAGTGAAATTATCATACTTCCACCCTAATAACAGTCTATGCTGTGAAAGAACAATTGGCAATTCAGGGATTTCTCGTGATAAAGAATCTTTCCAAACCATTGGATATTCAGTTTCCAGTGAGTGATTGCTGTGAATCCCTCTAAGGGTTATTGATAAACATGATTGTCTGTAACTGTTCTCCCTGCTTAAAATTATTTTTTCAGTCTCTCTCACTCCTCCATTTATGAAACGCAGAGTTGCCAATTAACTATTTGGATACGGAAACCAGTCAAGCCTTCTCGTGAAGATCTTTTCGCTGTGGTTTTAATACCTCCATTTCACGAATTTATCTATCATATTTAATATCAACATCCAAACATATCAGGCAGGAACACAGGGCATCATCCTGTTGGGCTTGTCTACACAGGCAAGATTCAAACAGGTTTCCAAGGGCATGATCAAGCCCCATACACCAAAATATGCTACACCATTGCAGCAGTAGTGTAGTTAACATCTGTGTTAACCACAGGACACCCACTAATCTTTTATGTTGCCATTAACATCTTCTGGAGGGTATGGATACCTGGAAAAACTACTAATGTACTGATTTAGCAACTCTGTGCCAACGGCCTGTACCTATGGTAAACATAAAATGCTCCAAGACAAGGACACACACACTTGTAACTACAACAGAGTACATAATGCACGGAAAGCCTATACCCTGCCTTTTCCCACAGCGAGCATTTGGGCAGCTGTACTGCAAAATGAGACAGATCACACAAGATTTCTGAACTGGGTCAACATCAGCCACAGCATTTATGCTAGCAGAACCAGATGGAGTTACATTAATACTTTACCATCCACAATGTGTACGAAAATCTTGTCAATAAAAAGTGTCTTACTGACCTCATGAAACCAGGATGAAATGACCCAAGAAATTCTAATTACTACAGTCTTGGGTCCATCTAATTGTCTTTGAGTTAAATCACTAAAGCAACCACATGTCAGAAGGAAGCAAGCTCTTTATTTTGTCCTTGGGTTACTTCCTTATCCTCACAGGTTACATTTTTGGAAAATTAAATAAGCAGTTGTCAAGAATACAGCAATCCCTTTAAGTACAAACAGAACGAGTACATCTAGACTGGTATTTATGCTAATTATGAAATACCTTACAGCCTCAGGATATGCTAGGCAGATGAAAGTAGGAATATTTCTTTTAATCTTCTGAGAATAGCATTACTGCATTTAACATACTGATGTGCTAAGGCTGTATTTATGTATGATGTGGAAGAAGCTATTATTTGGATTAAAAGGCCAGCTTGCATCTATAATTTGATGCTGCTAATCACTGGAACACAAAAAGGTGATTCAAAACCATGCTAATTCTAAATAGCTTTATCACTGTGGGTTAAAGAACTACCAAAATCCTCTAACTTACAAACAGCTTGCTAAATTACTCTGCTATCTGTCATTTTAATATGTGGTAGCACATGCTGTCTTAATACTTGGCATTTTAAGTCCTCGTAGCTTACATGAATTGTATTCATCTTACTCACACTTAGCCTACAAGTTCAGCATCTGGTCTATGGTTAATAAACAGAGATAGGAACCTGCTGGCATGGTTCATCCTGCCTGGGTTAGACAGCTATCTGAAGGTTGGATGATCCTCCTTCTGTAAATGCTTTTGTTCTCTATTTATTTTCTGATTATTTGAAAGGGGGTCTTGGGCTCAGCAGGAAACAATGTACTTACTGGAAGGGCAAAGATCAGAAAAAGACTCTGTAAGATGGTAGAATAAACCCAAATGAAACCAACGGAAGGAGTAGGCAAGGAAATGACAGGAGAGAGGAACAACAACTGACCAAAGTAACCCCAGTGAGGTGATAGGCATATAACACTGTTTAGAGAAACCACTAAAGATTAACAAGTGAAAATGCAGAAACTTTAACCAAGCAATTAGAGAGAGAGTGCTAAAAGCATTGCCAAAAATAGCATCTCATTAGTCAATCAAGAAAATAGCATGCACCAGACTGATGGATAGCAAAGATACCAAGCCAGTAACAAAACATAAAAGCCCAAAGGGAATGAAGGAAAATGATAGACAGAAGGAAACACAGCCACACTTCCTACAATGAAAAGGGTTCCAGGCTGGAATAACCATCCTAATGTTTTTGCAGCCTGATGTCGATGCATTTTTATGCAGGATTCAAAGCTCTCACCAAATGCAAACCTGGTTGCTATACATAGAAAGCTTGGTTTTCTGCCCCTGTTCTCTCTCACTTCAACCCCTGTCTAACTTGTGATCTGCACTGGTCAGGCTACAGGTTATCATCCAGGCTTGCCACCCACTCCCCCTTCCCACCAAGACTGCAACAATGCTATGCCCATTTACTCAGGCATTAAATGGAGTTTCTGCCCCTACTTCAAAAGAGGTGCTGAGGCATAGGAAATCTGTGCCAGTAGTTTTTGTGGTTCAGGGACTGTGACACTCAGGGGACAGTAATTTCAAAAAGCAAGTTTGTTGTCAGTAAACTTGTCTATAAAGGCTATGCCTCCCTGGGAAAACTTGTAGAAAAGTATACAAATAAAAAACCACCTGTTGATCATTTATCTAGCCTGCTCTGCCACCCTCACAGGTGACCTGACTTAGTGCTTCACAGTCTGCACTATTAGAAAGCTTTTTTTCCAAACATCCACTTTAAGCCTGCTCTACTGATTCACACTCAATCTACACTGCAGAGGGAGGATAGATTAATTCCCCTCTTCTCAAGCAACACTTTAAATATTTGATACAATGATTAATTCTTCTAAATTACACCAGCATCCTTGGACACAAATATCGATACTGCTTCCCTACAGGAAAAAACTGAACTGAATTTAACTAAAGGAATTAGGAACCAATTTCTCTGGATTGGGAAGGCTTCCAAAACATTTGCTATTCATGTTTCCTTTTGGCCCTTCTACTTAGTAATTCTTTTTCTTATCCTCCTTTCTTTAATTCTGCTGGGTTGTGTAGGCTGTACCTTTGAAGAGGTGTTGACCATTCGTAATTTCTTAGTAACAGTATCAGTTTCAAAGGTGAAAAAAGACCGCTATTCAAGCACAGAACGATACAGGAACTAGTACCTTTTTAACCTAAAGTCCCTGGCTTGAATAAGCCTTCTTCAAAGAGCTTTTTTGGTAAATGTTTCCTCTCATTTTTAAGCCATTTCATTGTTTCCCTACCAGTCTTTTCAAAGCCAACCTCTTTAGCATAGGTATTACATGTGTACGTACAAGAGGAACGTCAGTGTGCATTTCAAATCTGTCCTGTATTCTTAAATAATTTATATACTAGAAAGGTAATTAATGCACTGCTAACTCATATTTAGATTTTTTTTTATTATGAAGAAAATAACTCATGACAGCCAGGTAATATTTAATTCCATCTAGACTACTGAATGTTATTTTTAAGAATATAGCAAAAATTTTATTTTTCCAACCAGCCCCAAGAGATACAATATAAGACCTTCACGTTTTCAATGATGAACAGATTTGCTTATGCCACTTTTATATCTTTTACATAAATATCCATTAAAAAATGCACAATCAGCTTAATACAGTGTATAAAAACGAGGACAGTTATATAAACGTTATTGAAGGAGGAGCACTAACCCTTCTCTAGTTAAAGCTGAAAAAAATAATAAATATTTACCTCTTCTGTAAAGTCTTTTCTGAGTTGCTCTCAAAATATTTTACAAAGATGACCATGGGAAAACTGAGGCCTGTATGACATGCAATAGCTGCAAGTATCTGTTATATTTTTAATTAAAAAAAGATTTATTGGGGGGGGCGGGGCATTACAGTATCTTCTACCTCTATACATACCTTTTGGGAGAATGAAGGGCAAAGGCATAAGAAAATGTTTTCAGTCTGAATCACTCACACGACCTGCCCTCTGCTCTACAGCACCACTACAGAAATTACCAGTTTTACAGCCCTAGCCTTCAATGTCACATTCATTAGCCAAGACAAAGAATTTCCTATTTTTCCTCTATTCTTCATGAATCTTTGTTCCCGTGTGGCTGTTTTGAGGATGATCCTACCTGGGCAAGTTAGGCCACTACATAAGCAATAGGATACCTTCAAAATATTAGCTAATTTTTGTTTAATTTGATGTTTAAGTTACTCCTGCAAAGAGCAATCCAGGTGACTGTGCTCTTCACTGATCACATTCTTACCTTCTCTGTGGCTCCATCAATCTTGAGTTACCTGTAAAGACTGTCTCAACTTCAGCAGAAAGGCCTGAGGTCTCTCTGCTCCTACCTCCTTTCTAGCTCCAACTCGACCATCACAGCCAGGACATTGTTGTGCAGGCAACAGCTATAGCAAACTGAATTCTGGGCCCCAACTTAGCGAGCAACAGGGCTGACCGCTAAGCTATTAAACAAAAGTTTGGGGATTTTTTTTCCTTTAAAAAATGATAATTAATGCTGTGACTTACTTGGAACTCCATACAAAGCTGCTTCCAGATCACACCTTATGGTATGGGCTCCCGTAAGGAGACACAGTCTGAAAATCCTCAACTTACACGCAGACAAGACAGTGGGATATGCCACACGGGCACGCTCTCAGCACCTAGCAAACCTTGCTACAAAATTTTAGACACCAGTGGGTATGGAGTGGCAGTGAGGGAGATCATAGTTTTAGACAGAAGCATTTTAATTCCACAGTTTAGGTGTCTGAGCAAAATACAAGCAAAGATGACAAAACCTAGACAGGAATCTCTAAAAGTCAATGCATTTCCGAATGCAGCAAGCTCACAAGGATTAAGACATTTACTCCTGTTATTTGTACTCCTTAGGCCACTCACCCCTCACACCCAAAGGTTTCAGAGCAGTCTGCATAATCAACAGTAGAGTGGACTTCTCACACCAGTTCCCCCAGCTTGTGTACATAACCATCCATACATGCACCAAGGAAGTGGCAGCCTTTGGCTAATTACTGGAAATCTGGAAAGGGCGGAGAAAACGACTCAGACATAGAAACACATGAAGGATGAAAATGGATAAAGGAAGTGGAACTTAGCTATGTCTACCTTTGGTTTCCAGTGCACAGGCTAATATTGTTTTTAAAATCTCTCTATGAAAGTGGAATGCCAGACTTATCTAAAGTTTTCTTTCTAGAAGTCTAAAAAAAATAAACTGGCAGTTGCTAGGCATTGTCACAATATTGCAATTACTTGCACTCAGGAATAAGATGAAGCACAAATGCTAGAACAGAAACTATAACAGAGACACTCAAAAAAGAACAGCCTACAGTGAAAAACAGAAGTTATGACAATTCATGTAGAAACACCTGTAAAATACAGGTGTAAAATATCAAATACAGTAGTTGGGATTTCAGGCCTCTCAGTAGCTTTTTTATGAATACAGGCTGACGTTCAACTGATAAAAGATATTTTCAGAAAGCAGACTGCTGTTTTTGATGGAGAGATGCAGACGGACACCTCCAGATGAAGAGGAAAAATAAATTATTTTCAAGGTCTGGATCCCAAAATAATAAATGACAAAATACACTGTGCCGGGACCATCAGCATTAAAGCAAACCCATAATTTTTCACCTGACCACCATTACAGTCTCAAGCAGAAAGAGCTGGGAATAACTTAAAGGCCACACCTCTACTCCTGGAAATATTCCTTCATCATTGCTGCAGCCCCACTTAGTACTGTAAAAAATTTCACAAATGCTGAACCAGTTGGAGGGAAGGTGAGCCCTTCCTAACAAAATGCTCAGCTGAGCCAATGCTGGATACACTGCAGCAGCAGAAATAAAGACCAGGCTTCCACTTAATTCTAGAAATGAAAACTAAATCTACTCAGACTCTGTCCAGTTCAACTTTTGAGAACATAGCTTTGCAAGTCAAAAACTAAGCTGTACACACACAGGCCACCATATGTCTTAGGAAAAAAAACCCAATTATAAACAACACCAGAGCGTTTCAGATTTACTAAAGATGACGACATTTTCCAGCAAAACACTACTATAACTTGGTGGGGTTTTTTTCTCCTGATTTCCATGACACGCATTGTGCCCAGGTCTGCTGGGCCCAGCTCACTCCATATCAAACAAAACATACTGATTCTTTGAAGTACCAGACAGCAATACTTTGGACAGAGATTAGAATTTCCTCATCAAAAGCTCTCAGAAGTGTCCCATGGCATCTCATGTCAAAGCATGTTCCTTTTGATCATGCCATTATGGTTTATACACCTCCACTCACAGTAAATTCTTTGGCGAATTTGCTTTGTTAAAAGGGCTCCGCCCTCTGAAAGGGCACTAGGGAAACCCACAGCAAAGGAAGTGCCTAAACATAACCTTTAACTGGTGTGAAATTCCCTGGCATACCTTCTGCTCCATAGCAATGCATTTCCAGCCTATGAACTAAACACATCCCTAACGCCAATGCTTCTGTCACGTTGGTTTTACGGTTAACTAGCACTGGTTCCCCCTCCCATCCTCAAACCTTCACTGTTGTTACTCAAACCAACTTTGTCTCAGAAGAAAGCCATGTCAAAGACTACTGATCTACTCTTTCATAATCCAGCAAATGTACATAACAGTTTGCAGGCAGATGCTAGCAGACTTTTCTGCTGGCAGTTTGGGACCCACATGTCCCCGGGCTCATGTCAATGACAAGGTCACGCAGCCAGCACAGGATGGTGGTAGGACCAGAATTCAAAGCTCCTGTCCCATCCCTCTATATTTACACTACCCTCCCCAGCGAGGAGACTACAGTTTATCAGACCTCCGTTGGGATTATGCGACTGCAGGTCTGGAGAATTGCTCCTGGCAGGGTAACAAACTGAAAAAAATTCCCTCTCAGTTATACTTACTGCCACATTCATGACAAGAATTACTACCAGATTTCATCTGCACACATGTTCTGAAGCTGTTCTCTTCATGGTTGGAGAGGGTGGGCATAGTTTACCCTGATAAATCATCAGTTCCTGAAGGAGAGACCGGAATTTACTACAGAACTGTCAAGCCAGAATCCATAAAGACATAGAAGGGGG
Source organism: Tapera naevia (assembly GCA_033556795.1). Taxonomy (NCBI): domain Eukaryota; kingdom Metazoa; phylum Chordata; class Aves; order Cuculiformes; family Neomorphidae; genus Tapera; species Tapera naevia. Next base: position 7,202,206 of record JAUMJJ010000079.1, on the reverse strand, counting down.
TTTTAACAAGACATAAAACCCCAAACCTTAAGCAGTGCCTCGAGTGAAAACAAGACTACGGGCTCTCTCCAAATGCAACCTCCCACTTGTTATAAACGCACATCTTGTTGGCAAAGCCTGCCAAGAGCCTTCTGTTTACTATGACACGTCGACAAGGCTCTCCCTGTGTTACTACCAGCGGTGCCCCAGAGACCTTACATACAGCTCATTAGCGACCCCAGAAACAGAGCTTTCCACATTTCACAGGAGAAACACACGTGTTTGCCTGCGAATGCAGGGCTTGGAATAAGCACATCATCACCAGCAGCTGAACCCTGGTGAAAGACAAGCCCCAGGGTTGTGGAGCAGCAGACTGGAGTTCACCATTCTTGTTAGCAAAAGACAACACAGATTGCCCATGGTGCTTGCAATTTTCAAGCTTAACCCTTCAGACAGATTTATCCCCTTGCTTTCCTGCATTCCCTAGCTGACCAGGGAGGTAACTGGTATATTTTTGTTCCATCATTCACAGCAATTAGAAGAATAATACAGGAAATTATACAAGAATCTACCTGACTGGACCCCCTTTCAGTCAAGTGATATGCTTGCCAATACTGTTCCTTTAGCTTGTCTCTAATGTTAGAAACCTCCTCCCTCCAAAAAAAAACCAAAACAGACGCTCATCTTCAAGTATCTTTTGTCCCACACTACTCATTGTGGCAAAGTGTATTTTCAGTATCAATTTAAAGACTCCCTAAGATTGAATCAGATTACTTTTATATCCCTGAACAGAGATGGACACTCCCATCACATCAAACACTGGTAAGTGGAATTACTCTGCATTATAATGCACTAAGCAGAGCCATGAGTTTTTAAGAAAATCAATTACAACAAAGGTTTAGCCTCCAGGCAAAGGTCTTCAAATTAGCAGCTTACACACTGAATGCCAAACAGGCAAAGGAAGTAGGGCATCTCTGCTGAATGGGGACACTGCACCTGCCCACATGCTGGAAAGGAAAAGGGATGCATTACGAATCTAAACACAAATGAACATAAAGCATTTCTAAAACAACTTGCCCTACGGAATTTCACATACTTCACATTTCTGTGTATGGCGTTCATTCAATCTACTGACTGTAAAGCATGCGAGGAACCACAATGCTGCAGAATATGGGTGCACATCACTAAATTCTGTACTATACAGCAGTAAAATCCATGAACTCTCATTCGTCTGAAGTCCTATACATTCCCTGTCTGCTGACAATTTACTTTACCACCTCTCCTTCCTTACTCTTCCAGCTGTGACGGAAGATGTACATGATCTTTCTTCTGCTGTTTTTATGTCCACTTATTAAATACTACTCCTTCTGGCCAGAGGGAAACCAGAAAGAAAGCTGGATACCCTCTCCCCCAAGCGCCTGCCAATTCCCACAGAAAAGGAACAAAATTCTTCACCAAGGGACTTCAATAAAGACAAAAATGCATCCCTTCACAAAAGAGAGTTCTGAAAGGGTGTTCAGGCACTACACAAACGGTTTACTGCCTTGAAGAGCAAAAGGCTTCGGAAAGACCCGGCAACACCACGTGAAGAAGCCGGCTCTGGATTAATTCATTCGCGCCAAGAAAAAGCAAAGAGGGATGGCAACTCCCAACGCGAGTTTGCCCTAAGGGAGACGGACACAACCTGGAAAAATAAAAATGAAAGAGCGCTTTTCATCCCAGTTTTAACAAAAACGCAGGATCCCTTATGCGATCCCTTATGTGTACCCTAAACTTGCCTCGCTCGGCAGGAAAACGAGAAAACAGCGGTAAAAAGTTGCGGGAAGCGTGGAAGGGAGGGACGCGAAACTGTCAGAACCGGTCACGGGGTGGTCACACAAGGCAGAGCAGAGAGGCCGGGCGAGGAACGCGACACCGTAAGGGAATCAGGTCCGACTCGTCCGTGCCCAGGTGTGGGGTGCGGGAGCCCCAGCGCGCCCCAAAGGCGGGACGGGCAGCGTCAGGCGGCTGTGGGGCGAGGGGAGCCGGGAACAGCGAGCGGCGCGGGGCCGGGGGGCGAAGCAGACGCCTGAGGGAGTCGAGGCAGGAAACGGCGGGCGCTGACGGGAGGCGAGGCGGACACCCGAGGGGGGAAAAGGGGGGCGCCCGGGCAAGAACCAGCGTCTGGGACGGGGGCGAGGCGGGCAACGGCGGCCGCCCGACGGGGAGCCGAAGCGGGAAACAGCGCGCTCCCAAGGGCAGGCGAAGCGAACGCCCGAGAGGGGGCGAAGAGGGAAACGACGGGCGCCCGGGGGGGCGCGAAGCAGGCAACAGGGCGACTGAGGGGAGGCGACAGCGGCGCCTCAGGGGTCGCTGGGCAGGAAACGGCGGGCGCCCAAGGGAACCGCAGGACAGCAGGGCGCAGCGGGAACGGCGGGTGCCTACGGGAGGCGAAGCGGGCGCCTGAGGAGAGGGGGGAAACAGCGCGCGCCTCAGTGCGTGCCAGGAGGGCGCCTGAGGGTGCGCGAGGCCAGGCGGGCCAGCGGGCGCGCGAAGGGAGGCGGCGTCGCGTCCGCCCGCGCCGCGCACACACCTCCTGGAAAAGCTCGAGGCTGTAGGTGTTGTCGTCGTCGGCGAAGAAGAGCACGCCGGGCTGCGGGGGCGGCAGGTGCTGGTGGCGCTGGCGCAGCCAGGCCAGGCCGGCGTTGCGCTGCTCGGTGGCGCGGGGCAGCCCGGGCCGCTTGTAGCGGCGCGGCGTGGGCACGTGCAGGTGCGTGCAGGGCAGCCCGGCGCCCGCCACGAAGCGGCTCACCAGCTCGCTGCGCGCCGCCGCGTCCTCCACCAGGATCCAGTGCAGACGCGCCACCTGCCGGAACGTGTTGGCCAGGCGCGTCAGCTCGGCCTTCTGCACCGGGCGGCTGTACGTGGGCGTGATGGCATAGATGGTGGGCAGCGCCGCCTCGGGGCGCCGCGGGGCCGGAGGGGGAGCCCGCGCCGACGCCGGGCGCGCCCCTCCCTCGCTGCCCCCCGCACCGCGGGGCGCAAGGGCGGGCAGCGGCGCGCGGCTGCTGTCGATGTCCAGCACGACGATGACGACGAGCACCCAGGGTAGCAGCAGGAGGAAGCGGCCGAAGAGCTGCGACTTCATCGCGGCGCCCCTCAGCGCCGCCCCATGGACGGGCTCAGCGCATGGCCCCGGACGGCGGCGCCCCGCTGTCCCCTGCCCCGTGCGCCCGCGCTCCGCCGCGGGGTGGCCGGGCAGGCGGCGCTGCCTCCCCCCCCGCGGGTCGGGGAGCCCCGCGGCAGGCGGCGGGGCAGGTGCCCGGCCCCACGCCTCTACCCCGCGAGCGGCTGCCCTCCCTCCTTCTCCTTCCCCCTCTGCATCGCCGGGCCGGAGCTCGGCAGGGGCTCTGGGGAGACGCTGCTCCTCCGCCGCTTCCCCGCGCAGCTCTGGCGGAGCGCGGGGGCGGGGAGGGGAGGGCGGGCGGTGGGGAGGGAGGGTCCCCGCGGGCGGGGGACGGTGGGGCTCCATCACCGCTCCGCCCCGCCCCGGCTGCCGCCCCCGGGTGCCGTGGTGGAGGGGGCGGCCGCGGGGCTCGGCCACCTCGTGGGGAGCGGTGGGATGAGGTGGGCGTGGCTCCTTCCCTCGGCGGCCGGGGCACCTTCTCGGGAGCAGCGCCGCCGGTTCGGAGCCGCCCCCCTGGTTCTTCCGCGGAGAGGGTGCTCCCCGCGATGCTCACCGCTCGTACCGGCGTGTTCTGCCGTCGGACCGGAGCGCTCACCCCTCGGACCGCAGCTGTCACTCCCCGTACCGGAGTGAGCGCTCCCCCCCCACCACCAGCGTGTTCTCCCCGTGTACCGGGGCGCTCCCCGCTCGTACCGACGGGCTGCCGCTCGCTTCGGTTTTTGTTATTGTTTTTTTCCTGGAGGAATATTTTTGAGCTCCGCAGAAGTAAGAAGCTGTAAGCGAGGTGGCCGCTCTGTGCGGTTCCCCTCGGGGTCGCCACCTGCATCCCGCCCCACCACCCTTCACTGCCCCCTGGGAGAGCCCGCAAAGACCACCCGCGCCGCCCCGTGTGCCCGCACCGCGCTGCTCCCGGGCTGCTTCCCGGATTTGAAAGCTCCTTTTTAAAACTCATTCTTATTTGACAATTTCATAGTAATCCACTTGTCTTTATTTTGAGAAAAAGACATTCATCAGGTGCCGCAGCACACATAAAATGCGTGGTCTAAAACCTCTCGCAGATCCTTTCCTGCTGGGGAAGTTTCTGATGCATATTTCCCTGCTGTCCTAACTAAACACTTTTAACAGCTTGATTATGCTTTTGAAGCTTCACGTGACACAACACCACAGAGGCACAGCATTAATCTTTACAAATTACTGAATTCTTCTTAATTCTCTGATTAAAACATCTAACCTTGTGTAGACGAAATTGTGGTCTCACCGGCGTACGGGCTGCTGAGTGATTCATCGTAGATACGCTGACTTATCAACGTGAGCAGCGCAGGCTGGAGAAACCAGTCATATCTTCACACCAGCCTCCTTGGCTTAAACTACTGCTTTCGTTTCTATTTACATGCACCCGTCAGATTTTCACGTGTATAGCATGCAGATAGTGTAGACAGCATGTATATCTATCTTTCATATCTATCTGCCGATCAATGTGTTATTCAAAAGGACGTATTAACCCAGAGGGCTCATACACAGAAAGGACATTGAAGTGATGTAACATAAGCTGAAATCCATGGGAAAGTAAGGATGACACATGACCAGGTGCTGAATATCTAAATGTGGAAACATCTGTGTAGCAGAGAGCTAATTAGAGTTAACATGTTTAGTGGAGGAGTGAAAGGGTTGTTATCTGATTAATGAAATAGTATGGAGGAATGCAGCAAGCATAAATAGTTCAATATATCCAAGTAAAAACCATCTCGGACATGAAAGTACAATTGCCCATTTTGTGCTCATGCAGTTTATGTGGAGGACAATCATCTAAACCACATCTCTCTCTGATGACTGAACATACCATTGTTTTCTCATTTACAACACAATCCTATCAGATATAATTAATTCAAATAATGCAAACATATGTATCAAAGCAACATACCAATAAGCTACTGCTTGTTCCAATTTGAAACTCAGGAGTCATTTGGAAAAGCTGATTCAAAGCTAGTCACTTCTAGATGCTATATGATACTATGTCAGGACCCTAAATGCCTCTTGGGGCAGAGCCTAGAAACTAGGGGTTACAAATGGATGTGTTTAATTGACATTACAGCAAAAAAAGTTATAATATTAAAAATTACTATTTTTATGTTATTTTAAAACCACAGGTATTATCTGGAATGGACTTGCGTGTCATAATCAGAGTTTAGCCTAGAGAGAATACTTAATAGTTTATGACTGTAAGACCTTAATAAAGGCAACAATAAGAACAGCTAAATGTAATTGAAGCAGTTTAGGAGGGAGCACGAACATTAACACGGTGCCAGGGATGTATCTCAATGAACTGTTTGGTGTTCTGCCATCTCTTGAATTGTTTTGCTGAAAGCTGGTAACTGTGTTTCTGTGCACTTGCTAACATAGTATTTACTGCTTCTACTTGTACTTCTACAAGATCTATAATGTAATCATGTGGGACATTCAGGTGTTTGATTACAAACCACAACAACTATATTGGCACCCCAGAGCCGTTGTAACATGTTTTCACGAGCCACAGGACAGACCTGAAGGTCATAGGTCAGGTGCATCAGGTGTGATATCAAATAATCCAGCAGCATTTTCTGTTAGCTTCAGGTGTAGATTATCTTAGATGGAAAGGTAAAAGATAATGAAGGCACTACATACAAGCCAAATGTTATTTATTAAACTATTGTTTCTTGGTAAGCAAAGCAAAATGTTCTTCCTTTGGAAATTGGAGGGACTTAGTCAAATAACCGCTCCATTTGTGGGGACAAACTGTCTACAGAGATAGTTTTATCTACCAAACACCTTAGCACTCATTATAAAAATTGTCATATTTGATTTGAAGCCTCAGGTGCAACTCTGAAACAATGGATGTGTTTCTAACTTGTGATGGATGGTACCAATCATTGTGTGACTCAGGTTGTTCCTATGGTTTCATACACAATATGCAGTACAGTGTACATTCTGAGTTGTATCATGGTGTGTGGGCAGGCATTTCTCTTCAGGATCTGGTCCAGAATTGTTTGTTTGCAGTAGTTTATTGCTTGGCTCATCCATTATAGTATTGCTGATTGCTGCCCCCATTCTCCAAAGATTTTTGTCAGAGATATGTCAGGACTTGGCACTCAGTTTTTCATTTGTTTTAAAAAAATACCCTGTCTCTGCTTCAATTTTGTGTGCTTCTTACCTGCAGAGTGTGCCTGGCTCTGGCAGGAGAGTGCTTGACACAGTGCAAAGAAGCAGAGTGTATGTGTGTGCAAGCGTGCATATGCACATACATATGAAAGAAATATCATCCCTGCAAACACTTTTTACAGGACCATAGAGATGCATTTTTTTCAAATTGGAGCACATGGTAGACTCCACCTTGTGCTGACTGAACACACTCATTAGGAACTATAATACTAGCCAGCAAGTCTGTGCCACAGTCTCTTCCTTTTTTTTTAATGGTTTCAGTCATTCCAACATCTGTAGAAAAGGACAGGCATGGTGGCAGAGGTGCTATAGCTGTGCCATCTGCTTGTACTTTTCCACTTTCTCTAAAACAACTCAGTCCTTCGTGATTTTCTTCTCCTCAGCACTCAGTTACCCACCCATCAGGCAGCTCCGTCCAGCTGGATGTGCGCAAGGGGCAAGCTGGCCAAGCCTTCTGCTTGCTCCATTTGAATTTTCCCTCAGTTTCTGAACACCAGGATTTACTCAAGCTAGGTACATCATTTTTTTCAGATATTGGAAAGATGGTCAGAGTTATAGATAGAATTTGAAAAAAAAGCTATTAAAATTGATTGGTTTGTAGGTTGTGTGGCTGATGGAACTATTGCAGTCCTGCGGGAAGCAGAAACAAGCCCAGTTGGATAAACATATAAAAATGTGCAATTATTTTTAACTACTGGATAAAATAGTGCAGCGAAATAGTTCCTATTTCACGTGGTTGTAATTGAATAGATTAAATCCAAGGATGGTTCATTTCTTTGGACTGTTTTGTGGTTTTCTTTCAGCAGCATCGACTAGTGATAACTGAATGTGGACAATCAGCTCTGGCATGCAAAGGTGACCTACTTGCTGTGATGGGTAAAACCAGACTAAATTGTAGCAGGCAAAAGACTAAATTAAATATATGCAATGTAGTTTCTATTGTTTAAATTTACACCTTTTGATACTGCTTAGTCAATCAGAATGTGTGACTAGCCAAAAAAATAAAAAGCATTGGGGCTGCATCTCACAGGAGTGGTCAAAGAACATCCTCTGTCTCTACATATTCAAGGGCACAAGCCTGAACTCAGTGAAATCCCTGTGTATCTAGGGATTTAAATGGGAACAGTTTATTATATGTTAACATATTATACGTTATTACAGTGAAGATCAATGCTTCAGCCAGGCGTCCTACAGAGAATGTAATGTGCTACCATCTGACAGGCACAGAGTCTGCATGGAGGCACCTTGGCATTAGCAAGAGGCGATAAAAGGGGAAAAAAAAGAAACAGCAGCAGAGGATGCAGGAAAAGCATAATTTCTCCTGTCCTTTTCTGCTCCTTTGCACTTATTTCAGCCTCGTTAGACCAGCTAACACTTTCTCTAAGAGAGTATATTTGCCTACACTATCCAGTTGTGGAAGCCCCCAAGAAATTTAACCGTCCAATTCAGAAGTGACGGACCCAGCACTCGCACACAGGACACTGTATGTCAGAAAACACAGCAGAGACTGGGCTGAGCTTGCTAAAATAATGTATATGGGGTTTGTGCTGTTCCAGAAACAAGAAACCAGCTGCCTGAGCTGACAATGAAGAATGAGATTGCATGTTTTTGCACATAGGCCATTTTGAAATAATTTTCTCTCGTGCTTTGTTCCTTTTCCTAATATGTCAACTTGTTTATCACTATAGCAACCAGTGACAGATTCCTGGAAAGAAGAGCTCGAAATGCCCATTTGGACCTATGTGGTCGCAGAGAGTTGGTACAAGCAATATATTGTACTTGTCTCCCAGAGCTCTGAAATGCCACAGAAGGACAGAGCGGGACGAGGCAGCTGGGACATAGTGTGACGTAGTGCGAGGGGGACATGCAGAGTGAACAGGGCTGTGCATAGTTTGACAGAAGCTATCACAAAAATGAACAAACATTGTGTTAATTGAAAATAAATGTGCTGTATGTAAGGCAAAACAAGTTTGAAATGCAGAGCTGAATCCTGGATGCTGAAAAGATTCAATTATCCCTCTGTGCCATGGGCTTCTGTAATGAAGACTGGAAGAGTTAGGAAATGGATGTGCAAAGAGCCTGCTCAGGAGAGGTCCTCCAGGGGTGGGTATGGGTGGAGGTCAATGCTCCTGCCAACATCTGCGGCCAGAAGACACCTCTGAAACCTGTGCCAGTGTGCGTCCTGCTGGTGCTGAGCTGCCTTCCAGGTGACATCTCACAATAACAGCATTTACTCAAGCAGCAAAGGTTAGTGGCGCAAAGATGTGGTCTCTGGAGACAACCTTCAGGGGTGACATGATTACACTGAAGTGAAATTGTTTCTTTGTGTTTCAGCCTAGAAAACTGCATGCACACAGCCCCATCCCTCCCACCCCTCTCATGTTACAAGAGTAGTAGCATAAACGCAAACTCAGGCATTCAAGGATTGGAAGAACTACATGTAAGATTACCTGTTGAACCTTAAAGTGGTCTCTTCGAGCACTTGCCTTATGATTCAGCCTTTGTAATTTCAGTCTTCTTTTAAATCTGCCTTTTCACATACTATGAAGAGTATGATTCTTAGGCTGTTTTGCTACCTTTCCCCTGTATTCCTGTAACTCATATCAGGAGCTGCTTAGCTCTCCCAGAGTCCTGGTGCCTGGTTAGTTTGCTTGTATTTTGAGCAGGCCCTGGGTATGAAAAAATGAAAGTTAACAGCTGCATGGTTGAAGAAGGCTACTTGACCCTTGGTCCTGATAGTAAGGGGGCTGAATGCTTTATTCAATGTTTTGTTTGTAATATAATGTTATATTAATGAGGTAATGTTATTGTAGCACCAGTGTCCTAGCATATGTCAGGAGAGCTTGTAAGGAGGCATATCTTCTAGTAGACTACATGACACAATAAAAAAAAAATCCCCAAGCAGACAAGTGTTCAGGCATACAAGCTTTTTTTCAGATCTGAAACAGCAACTTACTGATATGCCCTCTGAAGAGGAACAGCTCAAGGCTACTCCCTGGAGTTATTCCTCTTAAAGAAAATGTTTTCTTTCACCATGGTGGGATTTTTTGTAAGAGCCTCAAGCTGATGAATATTTTTTTTGTCCTTGAGAAGTCGGAAGATTTGCTCCAGTTTCACTTGAAATCCTAAAGGAACTTCCCATGCCTTTATATTTCAGACTTACATGAGGCCTTGTTGATAGAATAAATCGTAGTGTAGCCAGATGTGGTCTTAAACCAGCATAGCCAAATGCAAGCAAACTTCTGTGTGCAAACACACTTATTTTAGTGTTAAAGTAGTGGTTTTCTGTCCTACTTAATCTGATCAAGAAAAGGCTTTAGGCTCAGCCAAAATAAACCACTCTGAAAACCGTTGACATAAGTGGTACTGGTTAACCTCTATCCGTTGACTGATAGAAGAAAAGTTGCTTCACCCTACTTGAAGGCTGAATCATCCCTGTGCGAATCTGTTGTCCTCTATCTCACTGGCCAACACCCTGCCTGGGCTGCCAGCAGTGACACTGAGACAGCTGGCAATCACCCTGGTCAGTGGATATTACATGACAAGGCTTGGAGGCTGTCTTGCTGGCTGACACCTTGTATTATGGACCAGCAGATAAAGAAAGTCTCTTGGTCTTGGCTGGGGACTTGGTTTAATGATGCAATATTTATTTCTCGGTTAGCCTTTGCCATATGGAAATAACTGACAGTCACTGGCTCTGATTTTATGAAGATGTATTTTGAAAAATGGTGTTCAGAGTGCATCTCTGAGATGATGAGTGGTTTATGGCATCTCTGGGATGATGAATGTTTTATGGCACTGCAGTGTCTGAGCAGCTGGAGACTGCCAGATCACTTCGAAGACCTAGAACATACACCTGCCTCTCCAAACCTCCCAGGACTCTGGGGAGCTGTGTGGCCAAATTGGGGATATTTCCTTACTATGTACTACTGTATGTGTTGTATACAGTAATTGTATGAGATTTTAGGAGACATTAGGCAGTCAGTGTGAAAAAGGACATACAAAAGTGTGGTCTCTGTCCAATAAACTTACAGTCCTAGAACAACTGAAGATGTATTATGACTAGGGGAGCGCAGGAAACCTTTCAACCACCTCCTCCCTAGGCTCACATTTTTCTCCTTCAGAAAGGTTTGCCTGTACCAAAATAATAGTTGATACTGATACTAAAAATAAAGAGGAGTTTGCTGCATCCTGGAGCAGGCTGTGAATGGTGGTACTTCCAAGGCAGTGAAGATGGCATCTTTGTGTTGGATAAGACAGGCAGTAGGAAAAAGGTCATGCTATATCAACAGCAATCAGAAACTCAAGTGCGGCAACCGTTACTTGAAACTCTGTCTCCCTTTTTTCTCTTGAATAAACTAGACCAGAGAGAGGGACAGCTGGGCTTGGTCAGCACCCAGTTGGCCTTCATGCCTCTCATCAATATGTCTGTGGATTACTGCTGCCTTTCCATCTGTTCATGGTGCCTTCTCCCACACTGAAATTCTCATTAAACCCCAGTAGTGGTCATGATACTGTAAATATACATGTTAGACTGTACCCTTGCGCTAAGCTTGCAAACTCAGCCCATGATTAGCTGGGTTCAATCCACTGAGGAACTAGCTCTATGTTGGTGGTATTTGTAACACTGCTGCTGAGCTGCAGAGTTAATATATTCCTCCTTCCCTCTTCACTCACCTTCCCAGTATTTCTTCTCTGTGTTGTTCCAGCAGGGCGTCCCTAGAGCCTTCCAGCTTGTCAAGCATAGCGCACTGCTCTGTGTTTGAAAGCATATGGCCAACAAAACAAAGAACTTGCAGCTGGAATTTGAATGTGGCACAAACTGAATTGCTTTAAAAATCAAGGTATGTCAAAATCAAGGTAATGCGAGGCATAAAAGGTCATGTAGTCCAACCAGAGATCTTAAGCCAGGAGACATTTGTTTAAACTTCCCATGATGATAAGCTGGCCATCTCCTGCTGTAGTACCTAAATGCCCTGATGGTTACTTAATGTAAGCCTTACTGTTACTGTATGTTCATGGGTCACTGTCTCAGTGTGAATGGGGAATAATTGGCCACTTTCCTGTTTAAAGCAACCTTTTACACAGCTAGAACCAACACCTCCCCTTCATCTCTGCTTTTCTACAAGAAGTCTTCTTTTTTCTAGAAATTCTTTTTTTTTTTTTTAAATTTGTAATAAAAATCTTTGCATTACATCTGTATATTTCTTAAAATGTGGACTCCAATGGAAGAAATATTACTTGATCAAGATCTTACCAGTGCCATGTGAAGGACGGAATTTACCACCCATGCCTTCCATATGATATTTGGAACAGTTAGATTTTTCTTTTTATGTGTTATAAGACCGTTTCTATGGCACTGTTCCCTAGCCAGGTATTCTGTACATAATCCTACTCCCTCCGTTCTGAAGGTGGTAATATGACTGTCTCTCTTGAGATTCATCTTGTTCTTCAGAATTTTCTCCATTCTCCACAAACTCAAAAAAGTGCTTAGTGATTTCTGAGATTTTGTCACAGGAATGGTAATTTGTGTAATTCTATCTTATCCAAATATTTTTTTAAAGGATTCTTTTCCTATTCTATCCTGTTCTCTTGTTATTAATTTTAAAGATCATTAGACAATGAATTATTGTTCGTTTTTTTGGAAAGATTAAATCATGAGAAAATACATGGCACCTTTCAGTCTTTCTTAGGCTGTCATTTTTGACAGTTTGTCCTTAACGTTCATGTTAGTTTAACAGAATTTTTAGATCCCTTTTTTGTTAACTGAAAACAATTGACACCAAGCCACCATCCTTCACCTCGATAGGTTCTGATTTTGAAAACTTGTAAACTGATTGTCATCCTGAAATACGCCCCACGGAATCATTGCTGGAGGTGTGGTGTAACAAAAAGCACATTTTTCATGGCAGCTGGGATAAAATGCAGTAGCAGGGACACTTTCTTTAGACTGCTGGTAGGCTCACTTCTCACTCACTCACTTGTCCAGTGATTTGATTTCACTTTGTGCTTGCAGTCAATGAATAAGTGCAGGAAAAGGTGGGAATAAAACAGGATGCACGGATTGTCGTTGAATAAAACGGCAGACCAGGGATGTGAGAGTTATGGTAACCTCCCAAATCTGTGATACCCTGGCTGTAATGTAGGAGGAAATTGCTGCATACATCCCAAAAAAAACAAGCTGCTGAGGCTCTCCAAGGGAGGGGGGCATGTCTGATACCTTACAGAGGATCAGGAATGGGAGGAAAGAGCTCTCCTTCATCACAAGGCAAAGGATAAGGACACGCTATTATCCCCAGGAGTTATTTTTCAAGGACAATTTGCCCTAAGGCACTATTGTTTTGTTAATAAGGATGTGGCCAAGCTAAGCAATTTTCTCTAAGTCATTGTGTGCATTTCTTTCTCAAACCATGTCCATGGCAAATTATGTATAATTGGGATGTAAGGCTGTCTGTGTCCTGCTTAATCTGCTGTTTACTGATATGCTCTTTATCAACACTGGCGATTTTTTTCGTGATGATTTTGTCACCTCTAACAGAATGTGAACACTGATTATGTAAACAGCTTATACTCCTATTCTCCATGTTCAAACACTTTGATTTCTTATCTTTTTAAGGGTGAGGGCTGGACACGGAAACGTGGTAGCAAACACTGCAATTTAATATTATTTAATATTATTAGTGCTGGTTGGAAGCACCATCCTGCATTAGGGATGGGCCACCACTGCCATGCTCTGCTGAGGCTTCCATGTATGACTGTAACTTCAGATAATGCTTGGGACATATTGTCAGCTGGATCTGTCCCCTCCTTCAGAGAACAGGGCTCTCTCAGTTGTTTGTATGATAAGGGATGTCTCTGATAAACCCAAGCAGTAGGTCCCAACTTAAAATATACCCTCATCCAACCCTACGTGCCAGTGTAATGATACCATAGCTTTCATAGACATGAAGTCCTAAAGCATGACAATTAAGTCTTTCCACAGCAGATTTTGAGCCCTGCAGGCTTGAAATTCAGTATATATCAGTGAGATACCATACACAGAAACTTTCATTTCTTTTCTTCCCTGGCAGGTAGAACTAGAAGATTTGGATTTATTATATTGTTTTAAGGAATATTATTATTTCAGAAATCCTTGACCAGTTTCGGCATTTGAGAAGAAAAATGTTTCATCCTTTGTGGAAAGACAAGGCAAGTAGTTGTACCTGTCATAGCCTTCCTCTCAAATTAGACTATTTCTAATTCTCAAATGATTCAGTTTAACATAATTTAGCTATTTGCCAGAAGTTTTCAATAAAGATGAGATATGGCGTAATTCTCAAATAACATCTTTTAACACACAGGGTCTTCCAAATCTGCATTGACACTCTATTATGTATAGCATAAAGAGAAAAGCCTCATGAACTTGCTGTATCAATAGTGGATACTGGAACTATGCAATTTTTTATCTGTTATTTGTTCTTCCATTTCTAGTCCTGCTGTTATTCCAAAGAGTAGTGAAATTATTCCACTACTTCACAGAAATCTCTGCAGTGTAAGGTTGAAAGTGACCTCAAGAGGTCATTTCACCTAATGATTTCCACACATTTTCAACCAGTGGATCAGTGCCAAAGTTCAGAATATTTCCCAGGCTAACATCCGGCTTTATTGGTACATCTTTTACAGAGAATTACTGCATCATGATTCTGTAGGCCAGGTATGGACTGCTGAATCCCAGGCTTATGGACCATCAGGGGTCCCAGGACCTCAGTATGGACATTTTGAGCACAGAAACAGCTGCACAGTCATCTCCTTCTGTTGCAGATTGGGTTTATACCGCTGCCACCCCTGTATTTCACACAACTTGTACTTGGCTCCCCCATTTACAAGATAATCCTCAGATTTGAGCACAGAATGAGCTCTGAGCAGAAAAACTGCGCTGGCAATAGCCTGTTGTCAACCACCATCCTCCCGGAATGGCCATGGTCCTTCTCTGGTCGGGGAAGCTGACATGCACCCACTGTATAAGAGATCTTTCTGTGAAGCTGTGAGCCTGCCACCCCCAAAACAGCTCACCCAGGTCCTGCTGACTTCTTGCTGGCAGCAGGCTGGGAAAATTGTTCAATCAATCCAGGGACAGTCGGCAGAATAAAAGCAGCCCTGATTTAGTCTACCCCCATCCTTGAGACAAAATTGAATGGATTTACACCATTCTCAGCTGCTCTAAAAATCTTTCAGCATAGAGGATGCAAGCGTTGCCTGCAGTAACCAATACTCAATTGTCCTTTCAATTAAAAGGACAATATTGAATCTAAATTACCTTTGCTTTTAGCAACTTGCTTTTAGCAAGATTCTTTGTTTTCCTGCAGATTTTGGAAGAAGAGTACGTATTTTGTGCATGTGAAGACTCACATCATCCTTATCTTCTTTCTAGAAAAGATAAACTCAATTCTTTCAGCCATTCCTAAGAAGTCACATTTCTTACTATTTGTATTGCTCACCTCTGAACTGTGTGATTCATAGACCTGCATTCTTCTAAAAATACCCAGCCCTAAAATGGACACAGTTTTCGATCTCAGGCCACTAGCACTAAGCAAAAAAAAAAAGAACCTCCCCCTATATTTTATACCTGCTAATGCATCCTAGAAGGTCATTTTAATGTCTTGGAACAGCACTGTATTTTTCCCTTTCAACTGCAATCCATTGTCACCTTCTGGATCCTTTTCTGCAGCGAATAGAACCAAACAGATCAGGACAAACTTGTACAGGGCCCCATCTCTAGTATCATCACATTTAAGTAACTCGCTGAATGATAAACTCAATTAGAGGTCACAATAACTTGTACATTCACCTCATTTCTGGGGGTTTATTTTCCTTCAGCTTGCTTATGAGAACATTTTGTAAGACTGTTAAAAGTTGTGGTATGGTCAATATAAATTCTGTCTGTGGTTCCCTATGTTTTTCCTAGGTTTCTAAACATGTTAAGGAATTTTATTAGAATAGTATCATGTGATTTGCTCTTAACAAAACTGTATATTTTCTGTTTTGCTGGTTATTAAGTGACTGATCAATGAAAGCATTTCCAGGTATGGAAGCTAAACTCATCCGTCGTATATGTCCCATAGAGTTCTTCCTAGTCTTGTTCTTAAAATAGATTTTGTTTGCCTTTTTTTTTTTCAAAATTGCATTTTGCATCCCTCTGGGACTCTCTGTCCACCTGCAATTCAGAAATGATCATTAACAGTTCAGAGGTTGCTCAGAATAAGTCATATAATACTCTTGGACAAATTTCCTCAAAGATAGCTCACATGAATACAGATAACCTGTCTAGATAGTCCATTCTCTATTCCTGTGCTCTTGTTGAAATAAATGGCATTAAATATCTGGTAAAAAAACCCAATGTTTTTGTGATTAGTAAAAGGAAAAAAGTAACTTCATGGAAGGTCAGTCAGCTTTTAAAATGCTATACATTTTTGGTTAGCCTTTTCCAAAACCCTCACCTACAACAATGCAATACATAAACCCACATGGACCAAGTGCAGCACAGTGGTTTCAAATTCCAGCTTGGACCCCATATGACAAATATATTAACTTCACGATTGTAACGGTTGCTGGCTAGATTAAAATACAGAGAAGGAGTCACAGTTACCAAAGTAATTCCATGAGAATACCAGTGCTTTATAGATCACTGTTTATTGTAAAGTCTGAATAATTTCTATGTCTCAGAATTCTTTAAAAGATTAAGTATTAAATGATACATCATTTTAAGAGCTGGATTTACTAGTCCTTTCCTCATAATTCATTGCCTTCACCTCTACCTGTATTTATAGCGTGCATGAATTAAGTTTGCCGAGGCAGAACGTAAGATAAAAATACTTTTGAAAACTAGTTAATGTCTGTACTTGGATGCATCATGTATCCTTGATCATCCTTATTTTTTCAGATTCCTCTTGTTCTTCAAGCTTTCTGTGACTGATGCCAATTTATGCTTTGTTTTTTATGCAGGTTTTTTTTTTTTAAATGACTCCTCTTTCTTATACCAGACTGTTTTTCTGTGGTAGATGAAAAACATCACCTGAAATCCCGAGTGTGAATATTCATATTGTGTAATTCACATTACAGGGTAAATAAAGGCATTTGTCCTGGTTTACGCACTACCTCTTTTCAGAGAATGTATAATCACACCGAATGCACCAGGATGAAGGTCTCGCAGCACGGATTGCATAAAAAGAAGGTCCAATCACAAAGAATTTATAATATAATTTCAGAGAGAAGAAGTGACTGTAGCAGAGAGGTAGAAAACTAAAGGAAGCTTGAGAAGTTTTTAAGCTCTTACAGAAAGCTAAGATAATTCCTTCAGTGATAAATAGGAATTTTTTTTTGTGATAAACAGACATTTTCTCTTCAATAGGGAGCTACATGCTTTTTATACCTTCTAGATATTGCTGCTCTAGACAGCAATGCAATAGAACAGGCATTTTCATTATTAAAACCTTTTATTCAACTGCTTATAGCTTTCTGGAAATGAAACTGGCTTGCCTGATTTCTTAACATTGCAACTGGGAGAAAACAACAACAACAAAAATAAGCAGACACTAAAGTGATGTAAGCAGCATGTAAAATATTAAACAGAAACAAACAAACAACAAATAAAGGCTGTCCAGTCTCCTAGATTTCAAAAAACAAAGATTAGTTCGAGTAAGTGTAGGGGGAGTGGTGTTACTTTTCTGAGAGGAAATTTGCAGGAATTTGCATGGAATTAAATTACCAATTACCTAAGCAGGGCCCTCTGACTTAACAGCACTGGCATGAAGTCCAGCCCAGCAATCCAGGAGACCAAATTTCTTTATCTGCATCCCCTCGATGAGCAACTCTACCCTAGTTACAGAACAAAAAATGTTCAAAGACAAAGCCGAAAGCTTTGCCTCATGCCTCCTTCAGAGAACTCTGGCCAAAGATGGGCACAATGATGTGCTGTGTCCAGCTGTGTTGCCTCTTGCTTCATCCCTGGTGGTGACCCAGAGGTGATGCTTGGGTGCAGAGCAGTCAGACAGGCACAGAGTGCTGCCTAAGGGACAGCTTTCCAGGGGGGAGCTTTTCCTTTGCAACTTCCTGTTTGTTTGTCTGAGGTCTCATGATCAAACCTGTTCAATGCAGAGCACTGAGGGAAATAGAATTTTATTAACCCCCAATTTAAAATGTATACTCACCTTACCAGGAGCAGTCCTACCAGTCTTACAAACAAAAGGCAAACAGGTTCTGGGCAAGCCCAATTTCTTCTCCAACTCCAGGAGAGTCTGGCCAAGAGTTCTCTCCTCTGTAGGACTTCTGTCCTCTACAGCTCCTTATAGTTATGCTCTGTCCTCCAACAAGTCAGGACCCTCAGAGGTAACTGACAAGTTCCCTGCATCAGCTTGGGCAGGGGTTCAACTCACATGGATTCATTAATCCAGCAAAGCAGATAAGGACTTCTACAACTGCATGAGGTTCCTTGCCAGGCTGGGACCAAAATAATTCACAGCTCTACCATGTGCTGTAGTCAGGCTCAGTTATCCCCACCTCAAATCAGAACAAAGGCTAGGGGTGAGGTGAAACCAGGAGGAAGAAAATCAAATTAAACATCCAGAATAATGAAATTTTCTTACATTATCTTCTCCATCAAATTAAATGTCTCTGCCTTCCCCAAACTGCTTTTGTCAAGTACGCTGTCTGATTGGTGCTACAGGATTGTTTGGCACGAGCATGGTCCGAAAAAACAAACTTCACTCCCTGGAGAATTTTACTAGGAATAATAGATCTGTGTGAAGGTCTAAATCAATAGAAGTCTTTCTGAATGCATTTCCAGGAAAGATGGACACATGACTTTGACTAAAATACAAGGTGCCAGCCACTGTTTGGAAAGAAATTTATAGTTAAGTAATTTAAATTTCATAGCGAAGAAGGACATGTAGTGGGAACTTCATCCACTACAGGGGAGGGAAGCTGCAGGCATTCAGGGAGTGCAAAATGCTTGCACAATTTCAGGAGGAGGTTTGAGAGGTTTTTTTTCCAGGTATGATTTCTGGATCCCATTCCGATTCCAAAGCAAAATCTTCTTTTGCCTCCTCTGAATGTCAGTATATATTCAGGTTTGCCTAATCCACCCCCCACCCCCCCCCCAGTTTATTTTCTGTCAGAGGATTATTCTCCCCTTTATTAAAAACTTTCTTTTAGGCTATTGGGGCAGGTGTTTAAAGTCTGGATTCTGTCACTTCTTGTTTACATGTTTTTAAGTGTTCCTTCTCAAGCTTAAGCTTAACTGGAAGAGAATTAAATGTAGAGGCTTTACCACCATACAGATAGTTGAAAAGCATACCAGGGATACTTTCTCTTTTACCGTCCACTATTAAGACTAAAGCTTATCAAAGCTCAGATTCTCTTAAGCCAAATTTCACAACCCAATACCACCCCAAACCTTCCTTTCCAGCTGCAGCACCATCCTGCAGACCCATGAACTGTCCCTGTTTTACCCTTGTTTTACCCTGACCTCTCCTTGACTGAGTGGCTCAGCAATTACCTTCCGCTTGCCGGAGCATGCCCTCTCCATAAGGATATCTGCTAGTCATGCCATAAACAAGTGGAAGAAAGAATCTGTAATTTCTATACACTCACTGGAATGATGCCAGCAGGTGGAAATAGTGAGGGTAGGAACCACACGGGCAAAGAAGGAGAAGAAAGAGATTTCATGTCACCTAGTTTTCCCATCTGGGACAGCAGCAAGTTCTTGGAGCACCCCCAGGCTGTGGAAGCACTGACCGTGCATTTCTCTCTTTCTAAGTGAAGCATTCAGTAATTGCAAGGATATTAAATAAAATATGGAGTCTGCTTTCTCCAGCCATTTTAATTTTTTCTCTCAGTTTATGAACTAATAGTTCTAGTGCTTTTCTTGGGAGACATCCCATATATCCACAGCCTCTTGTACCATGCTCTTTTAAATCCTGCTCACCCCTCTCTGAACAGCTTTTCGAGGGGCTGGGTTGGCCAGGAGCACAGTGGAGGAAGAGAGAGACCACACCACCAGCCACAGGGCCCACTGCCACCACCAGGACACCCACGGTCCACACAGCTTGATGACACCCACACACTCTGTGAGGGGGCTCAGTTAGGTCAGCCTCATAGCAGAACTCTGTGATGATTTGAGGATTAAAACCATCATACTGCTATAAGCTGGGTGTTGATGATTTTAAGTGTTAATTACACTTTCCCTTGTCCAGGTTTGGTTGATACAAACTCTTTTTCTTCCAGGAACCTTTTATTAGCGGTTTTCACAGCCCTGAAAACCATGGAAAGAAACTGAAAGTGTGAAAGCCCATAGCAGTAGCAGAGAAAACAATTTGCAGGAAAATAGAGAGCAGCAGTGATATGGGGAAAGGGAAGCAGCTCTCAAGACTCCCACAAGGCATGGTGAGCTAGGAAAAATCAAATGAGAAAATAGCATGCAAGCCCAAGTCCTGTCAGTGGCAAGTCAAAAAAACAGCTGGAGCAAAGGGCAGCTCTTGGAAAGGAAGCTGCTGCTCACCCTCACCCCTCTTTCAGAAGTATTCCCATATAGAAAAAGAGATGCCACGAAACATTAGCCATTTCTGCTCTCATACATATTTCTTGATGACTTTTCTCTTGGCTCTGCCTACTTCTTTTACCCTTGGTGGCCACCCTCGATGCCTGCTGTGCTGAGGGGGTGGAATGCTGGTAGTGTGTGCAGGGCTGGGCTCCCCAGGCAGCCTGGTCAGGGATGGGTTTCCAAGTGCTGGGAGGCTGCAGCTTCAGATGGCTTCCCATATTCTTGTACTCAGCTTGTCTTTTCCTTCTTCGGACAGGAGAGGCCACTGGAGAGAGAGTATTACATATCTGGTGTTCACAGAATGGTTTGTGTTAAAGGGACATCTAGTTCACATCCCCCTGAGTATTACAGGGGCATCTCTCACTAGATTAAGTTGCTCAAAGCCCTGTTCAATCTGACCTTGAACATTTCCAATGATGGAGCATCCACAGCTCTTCTGGGCAACCTGTTCCAGTGTCTCACCACCTTCATCTTAGAAAACTTGTTCCTTATGTGCAATATAAATCTACTGTCTTTCACTTTCAAATCACTACCCCTTGTCCTATCACTACAGGCCCCAGAGGTGTATGCAGTACTCCAGATGAGGTCCCATAATAGCAGAGTAGAGGGGCAGAATTCTTCAACCTGCTGGTGACACTTCTTTTGATACAGCCCAGGGTGCAGTTGGCCTTCTATGCTGTGAGCACACACTTCTGGCTCATGTCCAGATTTTCATCCACCAGTACCCCAAGTCCTTCTTGGCAGTGCTTCTCTCAATCCCTTCATCCCCTAGCCTGTATTGATACCTGGGGTTTCTCTGACCTGGATGCAGGACCTTGCACTTGACCTTCTTAAGCCTCACGAGGTTAGCATAGGCCTACTTCTCAAACCTGTCAAATTCCTTCTGGATGACATCACTTTCCTCCAGTAAATAAACCATATCACTCAGCCTTTTGTCATCTTCCAAACTTGCTGAAAGAGTGCTCAATCCCAATGTCTGTGTGTTGAAGTTGGCATTTTCATGCTGAGTGCAGTGTTCCATTTGTACAGAAACATATATGCATTTTACACAAATAAGACCCCTCTTCCAAAGTATTACCCTTCTAAAACTACAGAACCATACAGTAAATAAACACGGAGGCATTAGATTTCTGTATCTAGTAAGTTCATAGAAAGTTAGGACCTCCTACTCTTTTATTAGAATTTTTCGCATCCCGTTAACAAGATTTTAAAGGGTCTTGGAGATTACCAGGAACAGTGCACCCAGCCCTTGCTGTGTCTTTGCAAACCTTCCTCAGTGCTTGACATTTCTGTTTAAAACAATTTTAAGATGACTTTTAATTTGACACTGTAATGATATAACTTACAAAAACTGTAATTAAAAAAAAAAAAAGTTGTTTAATTGCCACTGGTGTCCTTACCCTGAGTATCTCTAGTTGGAGAATTCCAGCTAAAGATTACAAGTTCCCAATATGAATGCATGTTTGAGTGTCTGCTTATAATATGCCCACAGAGGAATACAAGGATACAGCATCTATTTTGCCAACCCTTGCACTTTTCAAATTAGATGCAGAGAAGTTATTCTAATTGTTTAAAGGTCTCTGAGTCTCAGCAAATTTTATTGACAGAGCTTTCACTTTCAATAAAAACCACAGCTGAAATGTTTTTGTTAATGTGTTGTTTTCATCAAGATTTTTCTTTGGCTGTTATTGCCTTTTTTACTGGACAAAAATTATACAGGCACCCACTCTTGTGTACAGCCCCATCCCTAGTCCCCTTCTTACCCATCACAAGGTTTCTGATTTTTCCAGTCTTTTCACACTGCCAGCTCCTGACACGCCACAAACTGGCTGCACATAGAGTCAAGGGGTTGGCTTCTAAGTAAAGGCAAAGGCAGGAGGAGAGGGGGGAAATGGAATTTAAGGAGGAGATTTGGGAGTGCAAAGCATGAAGCTGGAAGGACAGGCAGTATGAAGAGAGCTGAGTACTGGTGAAGCAAGAATAAGATGAGCCAGGATGACTGAAGCAGAAAGGAGTGAAGATTTTGCTACAGATTGTCCTGTCATGAAATTGAAATACGGGGCTTTCAATTGCAAGGTAGCCGAGGCAGAATGAGATAAAAGGAAGCCAAGGGAGTAGTAGTGAGCAATAAGCTGTGTTTGTGATGCATATGCACAGTAAGCGCATAAACCAATTAATGAAAATACTGCATTAGCATCTGCAGTGGGATCATCCGTCCTCTGCACCCACACGGAGCTCTCCTTGGATGCCTTGCCTCTTTCCTGTCGTGTCCCACTCATACCCATCCAAATTTCCCAGTGAAAGAAGTGCTACTACTCTGGTTTTAATGAGTTCCCCACTAAAGAGATGATGACTGGCAGTGTAATTTCCCTTCTACACTTTATGCTTTCATGACTGGAGTTTATTATTAACCTCACTACTACATTTTCTGTTATTTTACTCCAGTGGTTTAATTGTATTTCCACCTTAGTCATGTGCATTTGCTTTCTAATAGTCTCCTTTCCCAGATTGCTTTTGTGTGAGCAGCAGGGTTTTTCTGTTAAGCACTTTGCGATGTTTTAGTATGCATTTCTTTCCGGTTTAATATCTTTTTTTTTTTCCTCTCTGTCCATGTATTAGTCATCCTTAATGGGGTACAGCACCTTGTGCTCTCTGACATGGAAAACAGGGACAATGTAAGCAAACATCAAGGACAAAGCATAACAATAACGGAGGCAGTCTCTGTAAAAGGGGAATTAATGACTCAGGCAAGTAGATGCCACATGTAAGTAATTTTAAGGAAAGAAAGCATCAACCATTCTTAGAAATGCAGATGTATTTATCCCTTTTCAGCCCCCCTGGGTGCTGAATGCAGAAGGAGGGAGGTATTGGGGGGTGGTCCAGGTGCAATGCAAATTTAGGGCACGCCTGATTCTTATTTTATTAATGCTGACATAAATCAGGTGTGTGTATCCACTGAAGGAATGAATGAAGTTATGCCAAGGTAGGGTTGAAGAAAAGTCAGTCAGGTCTCTCATCTCTAGCCTAACATGAGCCACAGCCCCATCAGGAACTGCACCGCTGCTCCCACTAAATAAAAGAAGATGGAAATAAATCTTTGTACTCCACTAAAAAAACTAGGGCACATGCATAGCCAGCTCAGGTTATGAGTGCTATTCAGCATGTCCTTCTAATAATGCAAAAGAAGCAAAAGTGCGGTAACCCTAATTGTATGGTCAGTGGTTTAGTATTAAGTCAATAAAAATAATTGAGAGGCAACTCCCTCTTTACAGTCTGGCCCCTTTCCAACACCAACATTTTAGAGGAGCCATACATTGGGTCTAAATGAAATGTAATTTGCTGGAGTTAGTTAAAGGTCTCTAGTGCGAATGAGAATCAGGACCTTTGATTTTACATTGCGCTGCATGTTTCCGTTTGATGTGTTACACACAAATGCTGTTCATCTGTGAGAAATAAAGGTGGTCATATTTGACTCCTGAAAAATTGTAAGCAGTGCAGAAAGCCTCACGAAGCTGAAGCAAGGCTCGGAGGGATTGCCTTGTAGCAAAGGACAGGCTTTCTTGCTGATGGGGTTATGAGAAAGACCGTGAGCTGCCTTAGTTACGGTTATAAATATGTTCATGAGAAGAAAAATCTGGATGCTGAAGAGCTCTTCAGACTACTGGGGAAAGCTATGATAAGAACCACAGGCTGGTGGATAAAACAGAACAAAATCATATGGGAAATGAAGCATGTCTGAAATGGCAAAGCTGAATAGTCTGTTTATACAGCAGAAGTGGGTGGTGAACCCTCCATTTCTGGTTATTTATGCTGGATAACCTGCAAGAAGACATACTTTAGCAAGGCACATAGAGAGGGTTCAGGAGAGGAGACCCTGAGTAAATTTAAGGGCATGTATTAAATAAAGATTTCATTAGATGGTCTAACAGTCTTGGCTTTAACCCTTATGAACCACTTGCTCTGGCTGTTCATCATGGCAGTGCTCTTGGCTGGATGCCCTGCAGTGGGTCTGGCGGGTGAAAGCAAGACACGGGCAGAGGCTGGCAGAGAGAGGAGCGGCTGTACCTGCAGCCTTCAGGCAACATGTGCCTGGCTGTGTTAGCAGGGGCAGGCTCTTCCAAAAGCAGTGCTAATGCCACAGAGATTTGTAAAATGTGGGAGTTGCTTTGGGTTAGCTCTCCAGCCATTTGGCACAGGAACAGCCAGAGCTGGGGGTGCCAGAGTCCTTTGCCAGCACTCTAAATGGGAGTCATGGTTCTCCTGTGATGGAAGATAAACAGCAGTCTCCACTATGCAGACAGTGCAGTGAGGCACCAGAGGGCTTATTACCTGATCCTCTGTCCTTGACTTCCTTGGGCTGCCTGATCAGGGGATGTCCTGCTGCTGTGTTCAGAAGCCACTTCCTCACCCCTACAGTGAGATGAAGCAGATGGGAATGTAAATAAAATGGTGCACAGTAAACTGTGAAGGCCATTAAGATGTGAAGCACATGTATTTAAAAAATATTCTTACAGCAGAACATTCATTGAAACTGATGACAAAGCTGCCCCACTGCTCAGCAAGGACCTTGGGAAGTGCTGTGAGGACAGAGTAAGAGAGTTGGGGTTGTTCAACCTGGAGAAAAGAAGGCTCCGTGGAGACCTTATAGTGGCCTTCAGCAATACCTGAAGGGGCTACAGAAAAGTTGGGGAGGGACTTTTTACAAGGGCAAGTAGTGATAGGGCAAGGGGGAATGACATTAAATTGAAAGGGATAAGATTTAGATTAGATGTCAGGAAGAAATTGTTCACGCGGAGGGTGGTGAGGCACTGGCACGGGTCGCCCAGGGAAGCTGTGGCTGCGCCTCCCTGAAGTGTTCCAGGCCGGGCTGGATGGGGCCTTGAGCAGCCTGGTCTGGTGGGAGGGTCCCTGCCCGTGGCAGGGGGGTGGAACGGGATGGGCTTTGAGGTCCCTTCCAACCCAAACAATTCTATGACTCTATGAAATGCTCAACTAGACCCAGCCAAGTGTTGCTGCGGGGCCCTGCTGCGGCTCGCAGATCCCGCCCCGTGCCCGCAGCCCGGCTCAGGCAGCGGGAGGGGCTGGCAGAGGACGGGGCCCCGCTGCGGGCGCGAGGGGCGGGCTGCAGCGCCACCTGGCGTCTGTCCTCGCCTCTTCTAGCAAGAGGAATTGAGAAAGGGAAAGGGAAAAATTGAGAGGAAAATGAAAATGAGAAGAGAAACAAGAAAGAGAAAGAGAAAGAGAAAGAGAAAGGAGAAAAGGAAAAAAAAAAGAAAAAAGAAAAAAGAAAAAGAGCAGAAGTTTTCAGGGCTGGCACATTAAAAATGGAGCTGCAGCCATGTGCCCCCTGCGCTGTCTGCTACAGCAGGGCCACACAGCTTTTTGGTGAGTGGAAAATCAGTTATTAATCAGCAAACAGCTATTGATTTTCCAGCTTCTATTTCCATAGAATAGTAAATCAGCCGTTGCAGCTGGCAAGCGGTGAGCTGTAAAGCCCCACTAGAAGCACCTCTGGCCCAAATGAGTGAGTCGATCCACAGCGGGAAATATGGGATATTCTAGGGTCACTGCTCAAATAGAGCAGCTCCCAATATGCAGAATTTGTGGACGCACATTTCATGTTTATAATCAACAAATTAGAGTAGATTCACTGTTGCATTAGGAAGCAGAATGGAAGATGTGGCACACTATTCATCTCCACATAAAAAAACATATTTCAGTGGATGTAGGCTGTTTTCCAGTCATTCCATTGTGGACTGGAGAAATACATTGTTTTATTCTGTGAGAATTCAATCAGCAAAGCAACCTCCTCTTTTCTTTTTTTTTTTTAATGCAGCTGAAATATGCATGAGGTATTCAGTGAGATATAGTTCTGTGGTCGTTTTTATTCTATGTACATATCTATTGTCATGGCTTACCCAGGCAGACATGTACTGATCTGCACCACAGGTATTTGCATATTTATTTTACCTAGGTCTGTAATGGAGATTTTTATCACCAGTCGCTGGGATTGGGATCCTTTTTATGAAAGTTGCCCAGAAGTGGAGCATTCTGAGACCTAAAATTGTTTTATAGTCTATGTCCTAAAATCCATGAGTAATATACCCGAGCACATCATTGAAATATCTCTGCAAGGCAGAGCGTATGCTGACATTTACCCAGGAGCACAGCAGCAGCAGCTGTGTATAATGCTGAGTAATAGGAACAGGCCAGTGTTCTTTCATATATTTTAGTAAGAAAATTATAATTTCATTATTTAGAAGATGCCCTGATTTGGATTTGAATTTCAACTGTCCAGCAGTCAACAGAGTGAAGGTTGGCTTAGGTCTATTTTAAGTACATTTTCAATATGCACATATTTGCTGTTGCTCTGCAGTTCACTGCATTTCCCTAACTGATCAAATTGTGGCTCTTTCTTCAGTCATGGTCCAGCAACACAATGACAGCAGCAAAGGCATGAGCTCTCATAAATGTCATTAAGAATCACAAGTTCATTTACTACTGAAACTTTTATCCGAAATAATCCAATACTGCACAAGCATCACGGGCAACTGGAAGGAGGGATAAAATATCTCTTTGACACTGGAGCTACAAAAGAATTATCCTGGACCCCCACATGAAGAGTATGATACATATCTTTATTCTGGTGATCACCATCAGGAGAACACTGGAAGGTAGCTTAGATGCTAATATTGTTTGTGGAAGATAATGTTCCCCATTGCCACAATTATTGCTGCCACTTCGGAGAACACAGTCCTGGTTTCATACAGGGTCCCTGGCACATGCAGTCTTACTGAAAGAAAAAACTTGTAATCTCACATGGTTTAAATCAAACTGGGATTAAAGCAATTTATTAGTGGTGTGTATTTAACCTGCAATCAGTGAACTGTATGCTTAGGACTGAAATCAGCAATACATCAGATAAAACAGAGTACTGGACACTAGCAGAATGTTAATAAATTCCTGCAGATTTCTAATCAGGCTTTTATAGTCCCAGCATTTAAGGGCTCCCTGACAGGCAGTGGGGTTCACACCCCATGTTGTGTATGTGGGTGCAGGTGCCCTGCATGCAGACCCTCCTGTGGAGATGTGGGTGCGCTTGCAGTGCAAGCACTTCTGCTAGCACCCTGCCAAGGCATTGCTGTGTGCAGGTGCCCTGCATCTCCCCATGTGTATCCTGGAGGAGGGATGCTCCCACATGCCACCCCTGTGCTGTGGGTCCCTGGCTGGATGCCAGTTGCTCCCATGCCCCACAGGGAACTGCAGAGGATACTGCGGGGCAATGTCTGGTGGCAGTGCCCAAGTGAAGTTACTGCTTCTCTTCCTGCTCCAAGACATCTCCCAGAGTTGTCTCTCTCATTCCCTGGTTATTGTTGAATCAGGCAGGTCATCTTCCTCGTTAGTGCTACCGGCTTTGGGCAATCCGCCTCCCAAGCAGTTTTCCCTGTCTCTGAGGAAGATGGGCAAACTCACAGCCAGCACTGCCCTTGTTCCTGAGTGTTGAGGGTTTGTTAGCTGATACTCCTCATTTATCCAGTGTGCTGCCTGACCCGGGAAGACCCCTCACTGCTGGCAGTGGGAGCTGAACAGGAGGTTTTGTTGTCCACTGCCAGTCAGTTCCGGGGCTGTCCCAGGTGACTTCACCAGATTAAGACTTTAGAGATATGAAGCCTTTTCTTTACTCTGTTAGAAGAGTTTGCAAAACAGCTGCAAGGTCCGAGTTTACTGGTGGTTGGTTGCATAGCCCTGGGCCTGCAAGGCTATGTAAGTTTAAGATCCTCTCTGAATGCAACTTCCTAGAAAATGGGGAATTGGTTACAATGGTTTCCTCTCTCTCTCCTGTACTGATATTCTTCCTATCTAGATTGTAGCAGTATTTTATGTTTCTAGATATGCTTATTTGCTTTCAACCTAATATTTCTGCACCTCTCCCTTTTTTTGTACTTTCCTTTTTTTTTTGAACTATGTTTTCAATACAATGTTCTCCTTTTACGTGACTTGTTTTCCATGCAGTTTCCCTGAAATGCTGCCTTCCTCTGCTATTTTCCCATCTGTGTTGGTCCCTCTCCAGCTTGAGGTTACTTAATGGTTTTTTTTAACTCCTTTCATAGAAGTTTCATCTCTTGGGTCTCAGTAACTGTTCAAAAGCAACTGAGAGTGTTCCTGGTGGCACCTTGCATGGTCAGCCCACAGATGCCACCAAGCAAGCATCCTTGGAGCTACACAGGAGCTAATCTCAGCATCTCCTGTTAGTGTATATTTATGCCTCTTGCTGCATTGTGACTCTCAGTTTACAGCTGTTTGAGTTTTACCAGAACATGAAAATAGAAACAGCAATTTTGGGGCACATTTTTCTCCCCCCCCCCTTTTTTTTTTTCTGAAAAATTTCAACTGGCCCCAATTTAGACAGCTATGATGTTTCTCTCTGGTAGCTCTGCAGCAAAGCTTGAACCACAGTACAAGAAGAAAATCCAGACAAAAATAAATAGCACTAGCAATATTTTTGGATGTGAGAAGATCCTTACTGTGGTAGGGTTTTAGTGTTCTCCAACTTAGAGGGTGCTGAATTGGCCTTTAGGGGTAAAAAAAAAAACAACCAAACAACCAACAAGATAAAGAATGGAATACAATCTATTTTGAGTCCCTTCTTATATTTTTCATGCACTCACATCTCCCATTTCGTAGGCCAAACTAGATGAAACTGAGCCTCGTGTCAGCTTCTTCCACACTTTGAAAGGTGCAAACTGCAAAGTCCAAATAAACCAACCAAAGTTTAGATGTGAGTCATATTTGCACAGCTATAATGCAGCTTCTTTACCTTGCTCCCCACAGGCCTCCCTCTCTTATGTTTATGCATTATATGAAGCTTTCTAAAGATGACATTTGGGATTTATCCCTGGAGGATTATCTTTGAAGCAACATATCACTTCTTAGTACTTAAGATTTTTTTAACATCCTGCATTCATAATTCTATGACAGAAATAATACAATCAATATTAATGCATTGAAGACATTTTCTTCTGTACCTGGGGATATGTTACTACCCACTGAGATAAGTAGCATTTCATACATATATACAAAAATATTAACTTTTGTTATCATGATATGTCTTCAGTGCTGTAATTGCAGTAGTACTTCAGAGCATAACATTGTTACTAGCTGTAAAGAAGCCAGAAGCTACCTCTCAGGAAAAGCTGACACCGCTGAGTCAGCACTTCTACACACACTGAGAAAACACTGAATAAGTATATGAATATATAAATACAAATGTACCTCATTTCATAAAGTTTAACTTTACTGCGATACTTAAGATACTGTGATATCTTCATAGATATCACATTTTTATTGCACCATTTTTTTTAACTGTAAAGTATTTTTTAAACTATGATCATAGGTTCTCTAGATGCAATGCTATTGCATGCTTAGTAGACTACTGGATAGTGTAAACACAACTTTTATAGGCACTGAAAAAAACAAAAAGTCTTGTGACACTTTATAGCAATATTCTTTTTATTGCAGTGATCTGGAACCAAACCCACAATATCTCCAGGGTAGGCCTGTATACAAATATGTAAGTATATCTGTAGTTAGGGTTAATCATTCAAGTGAAAAGAATTTTCTATTGTAAAAAGCTTTTCATAGGTTGTCTACGAATATGTAAACTAAAAAAAGAATGTAAACCTCGAGTATCTTCACGAATCCTGATTAAATATTTCTAGGTTTACAATAAAATATAATGAATAATAATTGCTAAAAGAATAGGTCAGTCATTCACTGCAGAAGAAGAGAATTAGACACAGTCAGTGGTGATGAATGGTTCTTAGTCGTTTCTGTGCAAATGTGTCTCTTTCTTACTTCTTTCAGTCCAGTAAAAGTGATCTGAAGGAAGAGTTTCCGACTTCAGGATAAACTTCCAACTTCATATACTAAGAACAATACTGTATGTAAGTGCACATCATTTATGCCTCACAGCCACAAGTTTACAGGGGCAGTGTGCCTCAGATACAACAGGGTAGTTTTATTATTATCCACATAGATTGAGAATTGGGTAAGCTACCCTGTTTATTTCTTACCATTGATGCCAAGGAAGACTCTAGTGTCCCTTGCAGCAGAGTGCTTCCTTTGTCTCTCCGTATTTTTGTGTAGTGTTTGCTGTGGATGCCTCAAAATTTTTCTTCAATGTCACTATTAAATAATAAGTATAATAATTATGAATCATCTAATTCTCTTTTAGATAGTTCTGGAATCCCCAACATAAGGATATGGAACTTCTGGAGCAGGTCCAGAGGAGGGCTATGAAGATGATCAAAGGGCAGGAGCACCTCTGCTACGAGGACAGGCTGAGAGAGCAGGGGTTGTTCAGGCTTGGGGGAGACCTTATAGTGGCCTTCCAGTACCTGAAGGGGCTACAGAAAAGTTGGGGAGGGACTTTTTACAAGAGCAAGTAGTGATAGGACTAGGGAGAATGGCTTTAAATTAGATGGGGGAAGACTTGGATTAGACATTAGGAAGAAATTCTTCATGCTGAGGGTGGTGAGGCACTGGCACATGTTGCCCAGGGAAGTTGTGGATGTCCCCTCCCTGGAAGTGTTCATGGCCAGGTTGGATGGGGCCTCGAGCAGCCTGGTCTGGTGGGAAGTGTCCCTGCCCATGGCAGGGGGCTTGGAACTGGATCATCTTTAAGGTCTCTTCCAACCTAACCCATTCTATGATTTTATGGTTCTATGATAAACCAGAAATTAATAAACAAGGATACTTGCTAGAGACATTTTACATTTTGTCTATAAAAACCCTGATGTACTGATTATTTATTTATATATGTCAAATAGGAAGCAACAAAACTAAAAAGAGCACTTTTAAAAGCTTTATTAAAAGCCCTAGGCAAAGGTTTTCTTCCTGTAATTTATTGCAATATGCTAACTGATTTATGGATAATAAAGCTGTTTGAGGTGTTTGCAATGGAATTGGGGTCACTTGAAGTTGGACTTGGCATCATCACAGAATGAAGCACCCTTCACCCAAACATCACAAACTATAGCACTCTCACCATTAAATCATCTGTGCTGCGCTGCTGGACCTCTGCCTTTCTTGTGTGCGTAAGTCCAGAAAGGAGTTTTGCTTCTGGTCCCCCAGCACACTGGGTCATAAAACCCACCTGAGACTGCTTCAGCCTCACTTTGTGGTTTTTGCTGGCTCCAGTGGTCAGAAACCAACCCCTGATTTCCAGTCTCATTTTCTTTCCTGGCTGGTTTATGCTTTTTTTTTTTTTTTGCTGTGCCATTATCGTTTTTTTATCTAAAATAGCTTTTTCCTTCCTTGAGTTCAGCCTCTTCCTTCCTGAGGGCCTGGCTTAATTAAGCAAACCAAGCTGTCCTAGTCCTATCTACTACATACAGCAAACAGCTCTGCTCATCCTAAAAGTCCTTTCCTATGTCTAGTCTGGTTAAAATTCATCTTTCTTGTACTTAAATGACTAGAACTGTGTGAAAACTCAATAAAAGTCTGTGTTTTGTCAGAGTCACCAAATATTTCACTTGCCTTTGTCATGGCTGCAAGGCTTAGAGACACCTGCAAATACACACAGGTGTTTGTGTATATGAACAAGCATATAGATTTACGTAAGCATACATGTGCACACACACAGTTATTGGCACACTATTTTTCGTGTTTGTTGACAGTTGAGGAACTGCTGGATTACAGTGCACATTTTCATTATTATTGCTGAAGTGCGTGGCTCTGTGTTAAGGTACTCCTTTGGGATTCCTCAGGACTATCTCTTCCTGTGTGATAGCCAGTCTTTCCCATACTGAGGGTGGTGTACCTGGTAAATTTTGTTACCACTTATCCACATTTTGCAATAATAATAGTGCTAATACTAAACCAGATCCAGTCCTTAAAAAACTTTGCTCATCATTTTCTTCCACCCTTCTACCATCCCTTCCAGCCTCATACCATCACTTCCAAACCATGCTGTTGACATCTTCCCTACAAGCATCCTTACTCACGCTATGTGGCTTGTACTCATTCTTCTCAAAACAAAATAATTTCCCGTATGGGTGTATAGCAGATGTTTAACAGATATCTAGAAAAATGAGATTTTGGTGTTAGTTATGTGTAATAAGAGTAGTTAAAAATATCAACTATAGTCTCTAAGAAGGACGCTAGGCTCATCTGACAGGTATGTTGCATTAATCTCCCATCCATCCTCACATGCTTAA
The DNA here is from genome assembly GCA_033556795.1 of Tapera naevia. Classification (NCBI taxonomy): domain Eukaryota; kingdom Metazoa; phylum Chordata; class Aves; order Cuculiformes; family Neomorphidae; genus Tapera; species Tapera naevia. The sequence goes on along the minus strand of JAUMJJ010000079.1, from coordinate 7,170,072 downwards.
TTAGTTTTATTGAAAAATTACTCCAAGTCTGTATAGAAGTCTCATATGCTCTGAACTGCATATCCTGGTCTTCTCTTTTCTTTAAGTTTGTTCAAGATCTCCACTCTTAAGTCTTGTGACCGTACGATCCCAGTCTAGCATGGACTAACTCTCTGGTTCTGGCTATGCTGCTGATATTGAGGTGATTGCTACTTCCCTTGCTGTATTTCCATTTGAGCTACCGTATGCCAGAAAATATCCCTAATGTACCTGTTGCCAATAAAAACCAACCACCTCTCTTCATGCAGTCGGAGAAAGACTTGCATTTGCTTCAGAAGAAGCTGGAAAAAGTCATGGTGAAAATAACTGCTTCTGTATGCAGGAAAGAAGAGCTGGGGGTAGGTGAATGTGAGGTGGACCAACCACAGTAACTCTGTCATTTCTGTCATTAAGTTTGTCACATTAAACCTGGAATAAAAATATCTCTTTGCTATAGTCCCTATCCCAAAGCGGGTGACAGCTGGCATCTTTATAATTGTGCCTATTGTTGGGGCACTTGAATGCAATCAGTGCTTTTGCTCTGTCCATCATCTTTCTGCTACACAGACATAGAACCTACACATGTGGCCTGTGGAGGGATGTGAGCTAACATAATGGTGCAGTTGACTTAAGTATGACTGATGCAATAGCAAACATTACTGAAGAAGTAGAAGTCTGTAGACACAGAGCAGGACAGGAGAACTGCTGAGACTCTGTTTACACGTTCAAGAGAACGCATCCTTGCTCTGTGTCCCTGTGTCCCTGTTGGATCTGGACTGAAAATCAAGGCCTTTGTGTCTAGTGGAGATGGCAGCAGCGAGAAGTGGGGGTGGGATGCACAGTCTCGGTGCCTGCCAGATGGGGAAGATCGCTGCATCCATGTGGTGCCTCTTCGAGAAAATTTCCCCAACAGTGTCCCAAAAAGGGAAATAAAAATGGTCAAGGGAATGTAAACAGCGCACATGGCTGCTTCAAAAAATCTCACACCTTACTTTCAGTATATTCCTGCAGTGCCAATCACGGTAACAGGTCTGCCTGAATTCTCTTTCATTTCCCTGTTGCAGCGTAATGAAGGTTTGCTCCCCGATTTGGATTGGTTTTAATCCCTTTTTTGAGCTGGGCTTGTCTTTTTATTTTTTTTCATAATGCTTAATAATCATGTATGTTCAGTCCCCTAGGTGGTATGTTAATTCTTTTCTTTCATCTACTTAATTAGAAGATTTTGTTCTGCATAAAATATATGAGGCATTTGGGGCAGGGTCTTATGAACTGGTGAGCATCCAATAACTACATTAAGCAGTTTCTTAAGGCTTTGGAATTGTCTTCAGATGGTAGCTGTTGACAAACCCTGAAGTGAAGCACTATTTGAGTATTCACATTAAAACTGCCATTGCAGTTAAGTTAGCGATGCATGATTAATTGGCTCAAAAGCAACAGATTCATATGGAGTAAAATGCCTCTATGAAAATCAATGGCATGATTACAATTAGCAAGACCATTACTTTGAAGATATTATGGACCACAAATCAAATTTGTCAGCTGAAGAATAATAATGGCTGAGTACACAAACAAACAGCAGTTGTGTCTATAACACAGCATGAGGGGCTTATTGTTCTTTCCCGTATTCTTTCTCTTCCCTTAATAGCCACAGCAATGAGATAGCAGGATAGCTACTCATGGCAACTAGTAGAGTAGAAGATGCTACCTGGGCCTGGACTTCTTTGTCCTGTGCATGTGCAGGTCTGCAGACTCGATATTGTCACCCAAGACAGGCCCCCTCTCTTTGCCACCCGTGCTCACCCCCATTTCAGCTGGTACTGGCGGCCTGTGCCACCTCACGACTAACAGATGGGCAACCCCAAAGTTTCGCAGGGGTCTTACTCCTCTACTTTGAAAATCCAAAGACTTATTTGGATTGTTCAAGTGTTATTACTACTCCTCTCTTGTTGCATCTCCACAAACTCCTTTTCATGTTATCTATCTCAGAACTGAGAGTTTCTTGAATCCATAGGCAAATGACACCACTGTATTGTGGTCATGTTTACAGTAGTACACAGGAAAATGATACAAATTTCGGAGTCTTCCTGGGATTTGTGCCCTGAATTAAAAAAAAAACAACTAAACAAATGTCACTTCAGTGCATTTTCATGTCTTTCACTCCCATGAATATGCCGAGTGATTGATTCTGCGTATAACTGAAAAAATAAAAAGCTGCCTGTCTGCTGGAGCACTGTTCCTCTTGGCTTGAAGCTGACATAAAAGTTGATAAGAATTTTGACTTGGAAACAAAGGGAGAAGGATGGAAGAGATTTCTTTAACCTCTATGCCTAGAATATAAAATAAAAAATATAAAAATATAAAATATAAAAAATATATAAATTATATAAATATATAAATTTATATAAATATATAAAAATATAAAAAAGGGAAGAATTAGATAAAAGCAATATAACAATCTGTAATGGAGATACAGAAGATGAGATGATGAGCAGTGCATAGGGAGGAAGAGCTGATATTGAGGAGAAAAGGGAGGCTAAATAACTGGCATATTAACCTTAATACAAGTTAGCCTCAGATATAAAGCAGTCATCACTCTTTAAGGAAAATAAAAGAAATTCTGCTTTTTCTTAAAAAATTAGGAACTATCTAATTAATTTATCAACTAAAATGTAGAAACATGTGTGTTATAGAAGTATAAGTTGGGTTAGAATTTTGTAAACAACACTTGAGACTAACAGTTAGAGGGTCCTTCTGAAATTTACTGGTGACATGAAGATGGGAGGTGTTATCAAAGTGGCAGAAGATGCAGATATCAGGCAGAAAAATGGACTATCCCAAAGAGGCAGAAAACGCAATGAACTCCAGAAAAATAAAGGGTAAGACTATTTAAAGACTAATGTGGAGAACTTGCACTAAAAACTGGGAATTTATCAGCTGGAAATGGAAATGTGTAGAGAGCATTGGGTCACTGAGCCAGTCAGGATGAATACTGTCATCAGCGTGATCCAACCATGAAAGGCAAACCCAGGCTGAGGATATCCTTGATGACACGTGTAAAAGTAGCATTCGGGCAGTTTTGCAGAGATCGTACTGAGATTTTATCTGAAATATTGTGCACAGTGGTGGCACCCCCATGCATGAAAGATAGAGGAGATGCAAAGGACAGCCTGTGGCATGGACATGGGAGGGAAAGGCAGGGACTTGGCTTACTTAGTTTTTCTGAAAATAAATGTAATTGTTCCCTGTTAACATATCATGACATTAAAATCTGGAGAAACAGGAGAAGTAAAGCTATTTAAGCCAAAGGATATCATTCACATGGAAACAACAGGGAATACATTTAGGTGGGATGTTATAAAATGTTTTTCCTTATCAGTGTACTGAGGATCTGGAATAGGACAGTGGTGGTACAAAACCTGGTCGTTGTGAAAATGGAGTTGGGTCAGATCACGAAGAAGTATGACTAGAATATTTCGCAAGTGGCTAGAATTAAAGGCTCAGGAGATCCTTTCAGTCTTATATTCTTCCAACTGGCACGATAGTCTCATATCCCAGAAGAGCTGATGCCGCTGATCTGTAACACAAAGTCCAGGCTGTTATAATTGCTTAAAATTCTGCTATCCTTGTTCTTCTTTCATTTCAGCTCTGCTTGCTGTGGAAATTGGAGAAGAAGCAAAATTGGTTTCATCTCGTTTTCTCACAGCCCAGCTGCTGTTTATCCCTCCTTCTGTGCTGCATGCTTCATTAGTCTGACACCTCTGCCCTCTTCTGTGTCCCCACGCTGCAGGAGCAATTGTGCTTTCTGTGGAGCACATGCTGTGCAAAGCATCCTAGTGTATCAGACATCCCGGAACAAGTCAAATAAAATTATCCTGGAGCTAAGTGTGAGATTCAGACCTGGAAAGTCGTTTTACTCACTGCTGGGCCTCTCCAGCCCAGAGCTGGCTCCTTTGGCAACCTCAAAGTTTGGCAACCTCCAACCTGCAAGCCAGGGGGGTTGGAACTGCTGCAGAGGAGGGAGGGGATGATCAAGACCCTCACGTACTGCACACACTTGGCCTTGCCTATGCAAGACAGAGTCACCTCAGGACTGCCATAATTCATGTTTGGTTTCTTGTGTCTTGGGACACAGTGATGTATGTGCTGTACTGTGCTCCAGACAGCCCTTCTTCTGCCTGTCCTTTAGGTTTAGGGGAAAAGATGCTGTGGAGCATCTTCTGGCTCTAGCTTCCCCAAGCCAGGCTGGAAGGCACTCTTCCCTCTAGCCTCGGTTTGTGCTGCTGACATTGGATAACAAAACTTGTCCATCTATTTAGTGAAGCATAAAGCAGATGTCAAAGTATGGAGAGGTGGGGTTTTGCCTCTGCTGAGTGAATAACTGCACTGCAGAACACGGGAGGGGTAGCTGTCAGGAAGGCAGAGGTGCAGCAGGATTGTGGTTCTGAACAGCTTTTTTTTTAAAAAAAACAAACCCTTCCATTATTTAATCTTGGGGAAGTGGGAAGGGAAGATAGATTTAATAATTTTTTTCTCTCCTAAAATTTGTGATTTATCTGAAGGCAACAAATCTAACTGATGCTATTGGTATGCGGCACACGGGGATCTTCGTGCTAGTGCATCTTTATTAATGTTGTTACAAAAGCTTCTACTGGGATCCTAGTTATCAAATGGCTCTGACAGCAATTCATCCACAAAGCCCTGTGTTTTAATTTCTCTGTATCTGAAGAGAAATGGGCTGGGTAGATGGAAAGACTCCTATTTTCAGCTCCTTTTTCCTTTGCTTTTAAAGCCTGGCATATCACAAGTGTAAAGGAGGAACATACAGGATTACAGCAGGAGGAATGCATCTCTGAAAAATAAATATCCTGCCATAAAAAGCATGTTACAAAGTGACAGGTACCATCCATTGATAAAATAGAGTCTTTGATTCTCGTAGTGTTGGCCATTATAAGAAGACATATATAGAGACATGAACTAGAGCCTTGAAAACTCTTTGAATAGCAGCAGAGCCACAAATAGCAGCAAGGGTTTTGATGGTAAAATATTTTACAAAGATTTTTCTGTATGCGCTGTAAAACAATAGAGAGTTAATAAATTACTGGAAACAGTAAAAGCGTCCTTTGATGCAAATTGGAGACTCTATCAGGAAAGCAGTTAATTTCTAAGACTTCGCCTTTCTTCAGTCCTCTCTCTAACCATGGTTATACGCGATTGTGCATGAGGTCTAGACCCAGCAGAATTTGTGAGCAAAAATTATCAGATAGCCAGGGTAAGCAGGTGAAAAATAATACTTTTTAAAATTACTTTCTCCTGGCAAGGCTCAAAACTTTTCCAGTTGTGTAGTATTACAATAGTATATCATGTGAATGTAGTGAAGTGAGTGCTGAGTGAAAGATCCATGAGCTGAAAGTGGAAATGAAGAATCATGGTGATTCTCAAATAATGCAGGCTGAACTTTACCCTCTCAGCTCATTGGTTAACATTCATCCAGGCAAATCTGTCCTTGCATCTCTTTTATCAAACCCTGGAAGGACAATACATATTCTAGATTGTAGCTTTGGGAGCCAAGTCTCTCCCACATGGGTCTTTCTCTGTGATGCGAAAATGCTGTTTCAGCAACACTGTGGTGGAATGACCCTTGATTCCAAGGAAGATACATTACTACTTGGCTGGAGAACTTGCAGCCTGGGAGGATAATTCCCTTTTATTAAAGATGTAGGGCAATGAAAATGTTAAAATGGCCTTTAGCCTATTTAGAGGAAAAGGAGGTAGTAAGATATAGGGTCTTCTTGCATGACAAAGTCACAACAACATGTCTGCAAGGTTCTTTTATCCAGACAGAATATTATTTCCATACTGTCGTGCTCCCAATCTGTATCTTTTGCAAGATTATATAAAGCCCTTGAAGTTATCTCTGTTGAAAATGCAAAGTCTTTTAAATTCTATTCTAATCAACAATGGCTTTTTTGTGGCTTTGGCTTGATAAAAACAAGGTGTACGTCTCAAACCAGATGCCAGGCTGGGGCTCTGTCACAGTGTTGTTGATGTAGTTGTGTCTGTGCTGGCATTTTGCCACTTAGGTCAGGAAGTCTTCTGCTGACCATTGCACTAGGAGCCAGATTTTTTTCTCCAGGCATTTTTCTGACTTAACACCATGAACTACCAAAAGTTGCCTCAGGGTTGTACACAAACAAAACAAACCATTTTGAAGCTGCTTCTTGATTGTCCCTAGCGATCTCTTCTCTATGTGAAACTGAGGTTTCTGCTAAGGTTTGACTCAGGCTGCGAGTGGCAGGGAGCAGAAGAACCTGCAGGGTCCCTCGCCTGGGTACAGGAGAGAGCAGCAAGGGGTTGTCTCCAGCCCTCATCTTCCTGCTGGCTTGCCACGCAACATACCCCTCTGCGCTATCCTTTACATAAGTAGAACTTCAAAATGAATGTGGCTTGAACCTCAACCTGAGCCAGTGGGAGGGGGGCTGAGAAGCTGCTGGATGTAAGAGTTTGTACTCAGGTGAGCCCAGCCCTGGGTGAGATCAGCAGTGCAGAGCCTTGAGAGCAGCACTCCTTGGAATAGGATTTTGCCTTGGAGGGCTGTGGTTCAGGTGTCCAGCACAGCATTCAGCATATTCCTGGTGTTTAACAGCTGAAGTAATAATCACTAGCTGTCTGCAAAACCACTACTGACACTAAATGCGTGAGGAACTAAGTGAAGGCTTAGGGGCAGTTATGCTACAGTGTACAGAGAGCACACCCAGTGTTATACAAGCACCGCTCAGGCTTTAGAACGTTTTATCCTGGCAGCAAGAATGGTCATCTTGCCAATACACTTCCTGCTCTTAGTTGCTTAACTGGAAAAGAGAAATATTAAAAGACATTTATACAGATATGTCTCAGACATACATTGCCCAGCTTTTCATGTGTATCACTCTGAGGCATATAAGCAACAGAAACAGGCTGCTAGGTATGTTTTGATCTTCACATAACTCCATGTTGTATAAAAATCGTCAAGGGAAATGAAACCAGAACATCCCCCTTGTGAGTGAAAAACAATGTTACTACACGGTCCTGTGCGGACAGAAGCCAGGGAGGTGGTGTGCAGGGACAGAGTCACTTGGAAGAGATACAGTGCCTATAGCAGGGCAAGGGGAGGACTGAAAAGCAGGTTTGGTTAAGAACTCTTTGCAATTTAATTCCCTGTACAAAAAGAAAGCAAGAAAGCTGGAAATGAGGTAGTGAACAAGGATCCCTGCAGCAAGCGGCACTTTAGAAATCACAGTCAGTCAGTGACTATGGAAACCTTGTACTATCCAAATGGGAATAAATTATTTAGGTAAGACCCATATTAAACATTGAATTTCTTTCCCAGACTCAGATAATTTCTGGCTGTATAATTTCTGGCTCTTATAATGAAGTGCAGCTCCATCCAACATTTCAGCAAAAGGTAACAGCAGATCAGCAGAGTTTTTCAGCTGCCAATGTTTCACTCATACAAAATAAAGATAATATTGAATTAACCTTGGCTGTAGTAGAATATGTGTGAGCAAGCATGTTTTAACTGCCTAGCTAGAGGAAAACGATGTCTTTATTTTCAGAATAGAAATGTATTTAGTAAAACAAGTGTGTCTTTCTGTTAGTTCCATAGCAGCCCAGATGAAGTCCCTCCCGCCATTGTTGCTGTCTCTAGCTTAACCCAAGATGGACGAGGACAGGCATGGAGGTGTTGCTGGCTGCCTGCATGCTTACACTACTCCCTTTGCCTGGTCCTGGGGTCTGCTCCTGGCAGTAAAGGATAGTTGTAATGGGGAAAAGGAGGAGAAGCTGACACTCTTGGGGAGGATATCTTTTCATCCCTTGTGGCAGAGCTAATGTTCAATGGCACAGACTAAACTCTACCATCTGCTGTCAGTAAGGGATGACAGAGCACACACTGGGCAGTGCAGTTTCTTTCCCCAAATTTGGGTTTCTTTATGATATAATAAAGTTACAATCTGCTTATCCAGAGCTGAACTGTTTTTCCTGCATTAGTAGCAGCAGCACATGCTGCCAAATGAAGAGTCTGGGGAAAAAAAAATAGTGAATACCAGGCAATCCATCTTGAAAACACACCTGCACGCAGGAAAGGTAAGAAAGTGTCCAGGAGTGCCTGAAAGTTGAACTTCACCAAAGGGGAAGGCAGCATGTAGAGTTTCAGCAGGGTCTTCCCTGTGCCCTCATTCCTTTCTTTCTCTCTTCACTTGATTTACCTTTTATATTCCTTTCTACCTGCATTTTCATTTTCATTTTCATTTTCATTTTCATTTTCATTTTCATTTTCATTTTCATTTTCATTTTCATTTTCATTTTCATTTTCATTTTCATTTTCATTTTCATTCTTCCTTTCTAATTAGTTTTCTTAGATTAACAACCATAGTAACACTAGAAGTGAGAACAAGAGAAAGAGAGGCAGTCCTGGAAAGAAAGTAGGATTTGTCTTGTGCTGAAGCTCACTGGCATGTTTAACACTGCTTTGTGCTTCTCCAGCTGGGGCAGGACGCTGGTGGCACTGATCAGCTGCACAGCATGATCGCGTTTCCCAGGCTTTTAGGCATCGCTGTAGTAGCACGGAAGGTGTTTTTTTACACATTATCTCCTTCCCACTTCTAACACATCCCATCCCAAAGGCTCTGCTCCCATTCTTCTGGGAAATTGCATCCCATATTTTCTCCTGTAACCTACAATGATTGTGATCTGTTGATGAGTGGAAGTCACAAGTTACTCCTGTGAAAGCAAGGAAGGGAGCGGTGGCACTGTGGGTTAAACAAATGATGGTAGCGTGAAGACAATGGAAATGTGTGCAGTGAAAGGCCATTTGGCCTGGGGACTGGTTTCAGCAAGCCATTTTGAGGTATGGATCTCAGGCTGCTTAAAAGGGAGCAGCTGTCATCCATTTGCTTGCCATGTTGCACCAAATTCCCTGATTAGAAAGTCTGTGACTGAGAAAGGACTGTCTGTGGGACCTTGGGTTGTATTTTTATTACTTGTAAATAGCTGCTAAAACATTTCCCACTGCAATTCAAAATGTTCAAAATTCTCTCTTGAAGTAGATTAAACTGCATATAGAGTTCTTAAAAATTAAACCTTGGACAGCTTCCAAAAAGCCATAAAGTTAAGGTTTCAGGATGATAACAGTCATTTGTATAAGTAAATATGATAAAACGAACAGCTGCTTGCATGAAGCAGCACCACAAACTTTTTAATTGTTAGATGGGTTCATCTGGGGTTTCAAAATAATTTGAATTCTGCTTGTCTGAGTGCTGTTAATTGATCAGAAAGTAAAGCTGATCACTGCTTGCTTTTCCCATGACATATATACTTTAATAAATTATTGCTTGCAACTCGTGTGGTGTTACTCATTATTGACTTCAGATATGTTAGCTGGATGGATGGAAAGGACTATTCACCAGAACCATTAATATCATACTGGGGTTTTTTGAGGTTCTCAGCTGGACCTGTTCCCTCTGACAAAATCCTATAAAAAAAAATGCTGTTTTTCAAAAAAGTCCTGCCAAAGTACTTTTCTCAGTAATAGGTTCAAGTAAGATCTTCCTACTAGGACAATTTTCACATACTAAACACGTTTAGTTAGCCATAGGCAATAAAGAAATATATATCCTCAGATTTCAGTTACTGATAAAGCTTTATTACATTCTTTAAAATAAGGCACATTTGTATGCAGAACTGCTGAGTTGAAACAATAAATTGATGTTTTCTCAATTTTCTTAGTAACGCTCTGGTTGCAGTCTTTAGAGGAAAGGTACCTGACTTGGAAACCCGCTTTCCTCAGAAAAGAGTCTCCTACAAGTTTGGAAAACTCGTATGAAAACTTGTAAAACCCCGCATTTTTTAAGTTTGTAAATGACACAAGAAATTGTTGGATGAGAGACTGAGGGAGGATGGGATGATAAATGTGCAAGGAAACAGAAAAAAAGTGAAAGAGGTACTTAAAAAGAGACGTGGGGGGAAAGCCACTGAAAATGAAATGAGATAAGAAAATATGAAAGGGATGCCGAAGGAGATGAAAAAAATAAGTAGCACATACGTTTATTTTATAGGAAGTTGTCTGACAGGTTGAATTTCTACTCTGGTGAAGGAAACAAAATTATAGTGTGCTCTGAATGAAGAGTGAATAGGAAATATCCTAAATTAAGAACTGAAGAGACTGAAATGTGTTTGTAAAACTGTTCTGGAAAAACAAAACCATCCTATATTAAGACCAAATCTTGTTGATGAATAATTTGCAAGCAGAAAACAGGCTAAATGTCTTTGGTAGGAAAACACTGGAAAATGCTTGCTCAGAAAGACTGAAGAACTGGATACAATGTTATCAACTTTCCTTACTTTGAATTCCATTTAAAATAACAAGATAGAGAACCTTTTGCTGTTAACAGTAATATTGGATTTTCCTCTCCTGTAAGCAACTGTCACTATCACTTTGTGGCCAGTGTTGATTTGTGTAATCCTTGTAAGCTTCTTACATGACGAATAGTAAATTTGTTATTCAGGGGGGAATCCAGCTCCACTTGTGATGGAAATGTGAGGAACGGGAAGTAAGTGGTAAGTCTGTGTGGAAAAGGGAGCTGGTATCTGGTGGTCCTATACTGCTGGGAGGCTCACTGACCTTATCCCTCTCTGGAAACATGAAAACTTGGAGGCACTGCAACATTTATCAAGGAAACAAGTTTTTCCCAAAATGCATCAGCAGAACTATTGTGATTTTCCAATAAGAAAGGATGCTTGAAGAGAAAAGAAGATGAGTATTTTATTATTTATTTGATAGCAACACCTAACTGAAACAGGTAATTGTTGTAATCATCTCAGTAAAGATTTCTCTGTGTATGAAAAGCAGCAATTTCTCAGAGTCTTGGCAAATAGAAGAAGTGATTGTTGTAAAACTGACCATTGGTTTTGTTATTCAAATCTTAACAGAGGTGGAGCAAAAGATCCTAATGATAGGACTGTCAGGATGCTGAATGCACTCATTGAAGGGTCTCTAGTGGAGTGAGTGATGCTGCAGGGAGCCAGGGCTGGGGAGCTGGTGAGGTCAGGGGACCAGGTCACGAGGCCAGCCAGCCCCATGTCTGGGTACAGCCCAGCTGCAGAGCCATGGGACAGTCCAATCCATTGGTGCATGACAGTATCTGAGCTTGGGAGGGAATAAAACCACCCTGTGAATCTCATCCAAAAGGCTATTGCAACCCTGTGACCTCAGAAACTCTATTGTGTATCTATTGTGCATCTACTGTCTCTTATCTAATTGATTGTTGGAGATCTGTAAGAGATTGTTGCAGCACTGTAAGAAAGTGCTGGTTTTCCCTGCATTGTTTACCATACTCTGCACAGAACAGTGAACTTTTCACCCTGAAATTAATCAGAAATAATTTCTGGGCTTTCACACTTTCACTGGTTTTAGCCAGTATTATTTTATCAACTTCAAAGGAGGTGCACAGTCCTGATTGTCATCACTGTCACTAGAGCAGAAATGCACCCCTCGTTTATAACAGAATGGTCTCCATATTTCATCATAAAATCTTCTTCTAGGAAACCCATCACTTGCATGGTGGCACTATGAATTATAAAATGTGTGAGAAGGGGTATCTGTCAGAACATACCTGTGCTTTTTTGATTCTTTTCCTAGTCAATAAATCAAACAAAGTACGAAACAGGAGGTGAGGAAAAACTTTAACTCAGTATTACATTTCTATGTCAATAGAAAAATTCAACACTGTAGAACACAAACTGATTTAACGTGCAGCTCCCCAATTTTGGTAGACAGAGAATTAGATCTCTTATGCATCTCTGGATCAAGCTGGAGGCATGTAACCACTCTGCCACACTTTGTAGACGTTTCCTATGCCAACGGGGAGAAAATAGCTAAAATAACAACAGTCTCTACCTTAAAGACTGTGCTGCCATCCAAACCAAAGGTGTATACAGGCAAATAGCGCTGGAGGTGTTTATCTGGGTACATTTTGTGAAGGTCTTTGTGTCTTTGAGAGAAGCTGTTGCAAGAGCAGAGGCATTCAGAGACAAGGCAGCAGTATTGGCCTGGCAAGAGACAGTCTGACACAAAAATCTAGGCAAAATAAGAGAGAAAATGTTAGGGGGTGAGCATTTGCTGTTGGGGCATTCCTTGTGTTACTTTAATGCTCAGAGGAACAGAATTTACCTTATTCTTGTCGAGGAAACAAAATTGCATGAAAGCCATTTAACGCTATTGTGATATTCTCTCTTTGAAGTCAGAGTCTGGAGTCTTGTCAACAGGTTGGTTGAGAAAACGGTAAGAGCTCTAAAGATGAAAATCAGAGTAATGAGAATCAGCTATCCAGAATATTAGAGTTCCTGGATGCCTAAAAGCACTGCTGGATTCACAGAAACACAGAAAGCTGAAATTGGAAGGGACCTCTGGAGGTCATCTGGTCCAACCCCCTGCTCAAGCCTAAAGCCAGTTTTCCTGGAGTGTGTCCAGTCAGCTGTTGGATATCTCCAGGGATGGAGACTCCACAACCTCCCTGGGCAACCTGTGCCAGTGTTGTCACCCTCATAGAGAAATACTGTTCCCTGATGCTCAGATGGCATCTCTGTTTCAGTTTGCGCCTACTGCCTCATTGAACATCACTGAAAAGACCCTCACTCTGATTTCTGTGCACCCTCCCTTCAAGTATTTATATACATTAATGAGATCTCTCTGAGCTTTCCCTTCTCCAGGCTGAGGAATCCCAGCTCTCTCAGTCCTTCTCCATGAAAGAGATGCCCCAGATCATTAACCATCCCAGCGGCCCTTTGTTGGCTTCTCTCCAGTATGTCCATATCTCTCCTGTACTGGCAGGCCTAGAACTGGATCCAGCAATCCAGATGTGGTCTCACCAGTGTTGAGCAGAGGGGAAGGATCACCTCTATCATCCTGCTGGTAATGCAGCTCCGGATACCGTTAGCTGCCTTTTCCATAAGGGCACATTGGTATTCAACTTGGTGTCCAAGAGGAGTCCCGGGTCCTTTTCTACAAAGCTGACTTTATCCTAAAACCTGGCAATGAGAGTGCTGACTGGCTAAGACTATGATAGTGATGGTCACATACTGCATGCAGAAACACTGGCTTTGCAGTCTGGGCAAATATGTGGACAGACTGTTGTGTACTGCACTGGCAAGGCAGTGGCCTAAATTTAACCTGACTGAAAAATAATTAAAGTTCAAGAGTTGTACATCATAGCAGCGTGACAGTGTGTATCAGTAAGAATTTCATTTATGGCTCCTATAGTCACTAATATCGTGCATGGAAAGTGCATGTCTGTCAGAACTGGAGAAGAGCTGGAATTATGCTTCAGCCAGGGTCTGTGCTCTATTATTGTCTTACACTTCATTATTATACAAATGCAGAGCATGTTCTGGAATCAAAACTGTAGTTCTGTGCACCTGCAGATAAAAAGTCATGGGAGAAAGAGTAGCTATATAGCTATTTTTTTAAATTCTGTGGATGCTGTTCTTTCAGACAGAATTCATAAAGTATAACTTCTTATCTTATATTCATGAAAAGATTGCCACCAGAATGTAAATGAGGTATGTAAAATCTTAATAATTCTATCACTTATAAATACAATTTGAGATTTTCCTCCAATTATGTTACAAGAAATTCCGTAAAATTAAGTTGAATAATTTATCACTCACATAAGAAAGCAAGAACTAGGGACTCCAAAGCGGATTATAAAATCTGTTTTCATTTGGACTTCTTATGCAACAAGAAACCACATTTTAACATATGATACTGTAATATTGGCTTCTGACATGATCTTCCTGGTACTCCATAACACAGACAAACAACATGAGCTAATTGGATTGGGAATACTAAATCTGAGAGATGAAAAGGGAAATACTAACATATGCAACAACATATGGAGAACGATAGAGGATATGGTTATTTTAATAAAGTGACGCTTCTCATATTTAGATGTTCTGTGGAAAAGGAACAAGTATGTAGAAGTCAAGGCCCCTAATGCAAAATTGAACCCTCATATATGTTGAACGTAAGAGCCTTTGTAAAGGCATATAGAAATAATTCTTTCAAATGATACAAAAAATGTGACTTGTGGAGATGTAAGAATGCAGAGAGTAGCCTGGACATTGAAGAACTGTGAGGAGGGACCCATATGTCAAGGAAAGAGTGTTTTGTAGTTACACAAGCTTCTGTGACCAGACACTGGAGGATTTGATTTTTTTTTTCTTCCCTGATAGAACTTTTACCAGCTTACGACAGTGGTCTGCAGAACAGCAAACAGCAGACACAACTGAACAGTTTTCCTTCCCTTAATATTTCACCGAAGCAGTTGGTCTGGTCTGGTCAGACTTACAAGAAAAGGAAAAGTACATTAGATATTTTTGATTTTTCTTGACAGCACTGTGCAGTACTAACAGAAACTTTACAACTTGTTCATAACACAGCCAGCTTGTAATCTCTTAATGGCCTGAGTAGAACCAAAATTGGAATTTTTTACCTAAAGAACAAGGTGACAGCTTCATAATGACCCTGGGTGGCCACAAGGAAGTTGCTGAACAGTTACATCTTCATAAGCATATGAATGTAGTTTATTTTTCCAGATTTTTAATCTGCTCCATATATTTCCTGTTAAAGTTGATCACACATGAAGAAAGTTGCTCACAGACTGTAGTTCTGCTTTATCAAAAACATTTTCTAAGCCAAACAATGAAGCAGAGCCAGGAAAGAGTTTTTGCAGCATCATCAGTCATTTCTTTATGTCTATGAAGGGTTTCTGCTTCTGACTTCTGTAATAAATTAATCCAATTGGTTTTATATAAATCAACAGGCAGGCAATTTGAATCTTCTTCCATATGTAAAAGATGTGGTCTTTGTTTCAATTCCCTCCAGAGTGGTTGTGTTGTATGACAGAGCCAATGACTTTCTTCAGCTCTGCATTGACCCTCTTTTCTCTTTAAGATCAACAGAAAAACACAGGCGTAAGTGAGAGCCTCTCTAAAAATACCTAGCGTTATCAAAAGGGAGTGTTAATCTGAGAGAAATGTGTGATAAAGAAGGCAGATATAGACAGAGCGTACAGACATAAAATGAGTCAAGACTTAGTGTTGGGAGGAAATTGATACTGTCATAGACACGCAGCCTGCTTCACTCTCTACATTGACTCTAGAAAAACCCAAGCCATCTTCTCTAGGAGAGAAGCTGGGAGCCGCAGGTGCTGCTCCAGACTGTGGTGAGCACCAAGGGTTGGCTGCTTTCTGTGGTGATGCAGAACCAGCTTTAAAGCTCCCCCTCATCCTGAAGGCCACACCAACCTGCAGGCAGATCTTTCAAACTGCTCAATCACTGCTGGAACATACTTATATAAGAAGAATATGAGTGAGAGCCAGGATAATACAGCTGAGAGTTTAGCAAGAAGAGTGCTAAAACCTGGTGCTATATACGGGTTTAATTAAAATTGTGAACCATAGGACAGAATATTGACAGGAGGCTAATAAGATAGTATATGTTCTCTATAAATAACTGTAAACAATGCATTTGAGTTACTAGACTGCACTGGAAGTAGAGAGAAATTGTCTGACCAGATATCTAATATTACAGGGCTTATATGTCATAAAGCTCAAAAGAAGTTTAAATAATTGTTGGGAAAACACAAGATTCTGATGCAGAAATATTTTGCTAGTAACAATCGCAGTGGCAGAAGTACTGCTTCAGGTATCTCCTGTTAAGGAGTACAAAGAGAGCATTATGGGATTGAGACAACCTGAGTAGATGCTGAAAAGTCAGATAGGAGGCCTCCTCGCTGGCTCTTCCTGGAAAGGGGAGGTGAGCTTCTTGTGAAATGCTCATCTCCAACCAAGGCAGAAATCAAACCATAACTATTGACCCACTGGGCAATTTGTAGGTAGAAGCTGACTCTGGTTGAAAACTGGTGAGATTGAACCCGAGGAGTCATTGCCAGTACCGGGTGCTCGGTAACCACAGATATTGATCTCCTTTCTTGTGTGTATTATTCCCCTAGAGGTTATACCTCCTTGGATTTTTTATACAACACTATAGACCACTTTTCACTGTCCTATTCTTCACCTCTTTGAGGAAATCTATGTCCCATGTCCCATTGTTAGGTCTGTGACCTGAACACAGCGCTTGCTGTTTCTCATGAAGAAGAATGACCGCAAAGTGGTCTAAAAAGAAGTCTCGAGTTTTCACATTTCAAAGGGATTTGATGTGTCTAAATCTCTGTGAAGGTTTAGTTGGCCATGATCACTGCAGCCTCTGAATGTGAGGTGGAGGTGAGACCTCTCAACTGAGTAAGTGCCCAAGAAGGAATTCCAAAAGGAATCCTGCTCCAATAGAAAAATAAATGTGTCTGTGTGAACAGTTTTTAAGTTGCTTCTCTTAGGCCTTTAGTATGAAAGGAAATGCTCATTTGGTCCTTCAATAAGTGTACGCAGATTGCAAGATCAGTTAAATAGTTTCTGTGTTAAATATGGGGTATACATAGGACAGAAGTAAGTCCAGTGTCACATCTTTTTGTTTTTTTGATATATAATTAATTTTTTATTTGTCTGTTTATTTAGGTTTGTTGAATGTTCACTGAGTGCGTTAGTGAGTTGCATGAAATGTAATAACTGAAACAGCGCATCTCTGACAAAGTAACATAGCATCCATCTTCATGGAGCTGAGGTACCTTCTGTTTTCTTCCTAAAGTAGTTTCACAATAAGCAAACAGGAAGCGAAAATAAAGGAAAAGTTATTTGCAATCAACAAATTGCATTTCATCTAGAATCGGCTACATGAGACTACTCATATACTTAAAATTACGTGCATAATCAAGAGCACATCTGAACTTAGGCCTTGAAAATACCATATATGCTCCAAGAACTTCTCACTGTTTAGTTGTATTTTTCCAAAGCATGATTCAAGCTTTAGGCCAGAGAAAGTAATCATAACTCTGCAATGTGCTAATTGCGACACTCAGCTGAAAGTCAGGGATAGTGCAGGGACAGTCTCTCCTAGGAGAAAAAGTTCCCGCATTGTGTTCAGAGTTAGCTATAAGGAAAATGTCTAAGCATCCCTTAGAACAGGAATTGAAACCAGAAGCCCTTGTTCAGTGACCCTCAATTAATTACATCATCTGGCTTGTGGTTATTGAATTAATGTTGTGCAACTTGGAGAGGGTCAAGTAAGAAAAGTAAACAATACTCTCAACATCATAGTGTTATGGTGACAGTGCTCACCAGGGATACAATAAAAACAGAACTGAAGCCTCACAAAGCAAAGAGGAATCTGAACTTGTGTCTCTCATTTCTGAGGAAGTGTTTGAGATCCCAATTTTGCCAGAAAAAGATGTAAACTTACCTGCACTGTGTCTTTAAAGTGATACCAGTGAGTTTTACATGTCTCATGTTACAAACGAAGACACTGAGTGTCTTAAATCAAGAAACTCAGAGTAAGATGGGTTACAGTGGAGGATACATAAGCAATTATCTCATCTCCTTGTGCTTTATCAAGGCTTCCTCTCAGTCCAAAACCTTTTGTAATCTTCCTGCTCTGCAACAAACTCTACCCAATCCCTTCTTGGTTCCTTAGAAATATCTTTTCTTTTGGCACTTGTGTGTTCATTTCTGTGAACTTGCAGGGATGCTGCTACTCTTTGGACCCTGCCCACTGCCCAGCTCCAGTACTCTACCCTCCCACCTTCCTCTAGGAACTTCTCTCAGCTGTGGAGGCTCAGGTGCTCCTGGGGAGCTCCTCTGTGGTGATTGCCTCCATAGCAGACTCATGGGTCAGAACATGCCCACCACTGTGCCTTAGCCACCCGGTGTTGGGACAGAAGGGTACTGAGGCCACTGGCAGCCCTCCTCCTACCAGGGTATTGCAGGTACGTTACTGTTTTGTGGCTTACTGTTGTCCAAAGTTCTTCTCTGAAGCCATGCAAGCATCACATCAGGACCATTCATGCGTGTGGACATCCTTGGTCTTATTCTTGTTCCCATAGTGTAAGGTCTTCTCTGATCATCCTTCCACACTGCAGGGAGATAGGTCACCACTTACCATCCATTCTTCTAAATCTAAAAAACACATCTAAACAAATCTTAACCACCTCTGTCTCCTGTTTTACTCTAGTCATATCAACTGATCCTAGATGGACTAGTTCACATGTAGACATTTTCATCGTATCCATCCCCAGTGGCCCAAATAAAAGAGCTGCACTTAGGCTGTATCCCCTTAACACGTCAGGCTGCAAGAAAAGAGAGCAGCTAATGGGTCCCTTGCCTCCTTCCCCTCTCCGCAAGGTCAGTCATCCTAAGACCAGTCTTGTTAATTGAAAAAGTCAAATGCCTACTAGCTCAGGTATGACTGCTTTTCAGTAACTCTGTATGTGGTAGCACCAAAAGTCCTTCTTTGGTCCTAGAATACCCTTGAGATATATCCTCTGGAAATACAAAGGAAGAAGCTGTCCCTTCCCTGAAATGTCCCCAGCCTAATGAGTTAGAAAGCCAGAAAACAGCTCAGCATCTTACTGGGCTATGTCCATTTGCATTGGGCAGACACCATTTTCATCAGTATGTGTTTTCAGTGCATTCAGACATCATGCAGGATTTTCTCTCTCCAGTATGATTAGATATGTAAAGAAGCAGGCATGAACTGGAGGATGGTGTTAAAAATTCTATACATTTGCGGTGTTCAAAATAATTTCAAAAAGATTCATGAATTGGAAAGGTCCTTAATATTTGCTGCTGGGATGCAATCTGAGCTGGAAGGAAGTCTTTTTTAAAGTAAAACCTGGTAGTGAATTGCATCTCTGTTGAACACTATTATTACGTTCCTACACTGAGTTGACACTTCGTCTCCTGATAAGAACAACATGTTTAATGTAGAATTTATTTTTGACTCTAGTTTTGAAACAAAGACATTTTGGCCTCATTCTTTTTTCACCTTCTGTTCATGGGCATGTTATTTAAAAGGAGGTGAATGGATTAACTTGGCTCATGTGTTTCGAATACTATTTCCCAGCATTTTTGAAAATATTCTGTCCAATCTATGGGGAAACCATTTTGTTTCTTTAGCTGGAGTTTCCACTGACAACCTTTCTCTTGTGGCATGCTGAGAGTAATCAGTATTTTGAAAGAAGAGATCAGCATCACACATGATTAGTCGGTGGCTCAGCTTGTCAAGCAGGTGGAGGCTCCAAACCTCTGTGCTTATAGAGGGAGACAGGTGATATATTTTGCAGTATCTGTCTCGCTCTTGTTGTGTATTTTATGCATAGTTCTCATTATGCACATAATAATAACAAAAATTATACTCTTAGAGGATCTGAACCTAAATATTAGCCCTTACATCTCTTAAACAGGCCTAATCAAATGCTGTGATTTGACATCTTGTCTTTGCTAGTCTTCTCCGGGTGGCTTTCATAATTAGAAGCATTTTTAAAAGTGAAACGTGCATTTTCAGATGTTTCTTGAATTATGCATGCATTGATGTTTACATCCTCCTTTCCTGTTTGTTTCTGAATATTCAACTTAGCTGCAAGTTTACTTTTTCTCCTGTGCTTATGTTAGGTTTGTTTCTTAATCCACATTGTAGGTTACATGCCCACCTACTCCTTTTCTTCAAAGTAGGAATTGATATAAGGATCACTGACTTTTAGATGGATATATACCTAAAAACTTCAAAGATGATCACTAGTTTTGCTTCAACTAATACATTTAAGTAGCTATTCTGAATAACCTGTATGACTTTGGGTAAATGCCCTGAGGATGCATACCCAAAAAGCTGTGCTTTTGGTTATGCCACCTGAAGCAAGTCACAGAAAGAAGCTTAATATTAATAATAAAGCAAATTTTGAAATCACAACATCAGACATCAGTGAGCTCCTGCTTGTGTAGTGAAACTCTGACGGATTTCTTGAGAGCAAACAGTCTCCTCTGCGATGGTGAGGTCAGTGTGATAGTGTCAGCTATGGAGGACATGAAGGACGGGCCACTAAGTTGTAGGTTGCTTGACAGCAGAAGTATGGGATGACCTGGACAGCACCTGCTCAGTGCTGGGGCCAGCATTCTACTGCTTGGTTTGGGCTCTGGCTGTACCTCAGATGCACCTGTCCGCTTGCTGATTTGCTATATGCAGCACAGCTCCTTCCAAAGCAAGACAACAAGGTGAATTAGTAGGTTCCTGCCCTGGCCCAGGTTGCCTGGTGGGGCAGGAAGAAAGGGGTTCGTGTGCATGGCTTCCCTGGGGCTCCCTGTGCCAGTTCCTGTGAGTGCCAGCTCTCAGACCAACTTCAGGCAGCTGCCATGGCCGGGTTCCCCATGAGCACCGTCTGTCCCACAAGCACTATGGCTGTGTGTACCCCTTGGCTCAAACTGGAAGTGAGAAGCCCCACAGTCATGCCCTATCTGCTGAGCATGGATGCTGAAGCAGCATTTTTTGAAATACTTACTGCTTTTCCCTGGATCAGCAGGTTTCCTGGATGTGTGCAGCCAGCAGCTCTCATTAACTGATGAAACCCTGCTCACAAACTGTGACTGTCTCCTCAGTATCAGATGCCTCTGTCTTGAGTGTCCAACTTGAGAGTCTTCATCAAAAGGTCGGTATTTGTATGCATTAGTACATCCCTCTTGAAAATCAGACCTGTTTACAAAATCCCAAATTGATTACATATACAAACATAGCATCTAACCCAATGCCCACTTTATGTATAATTCATTCAGATTCACTTTATGTATAATTCATCTGCATTGACCAGAAGGAGCCATTTTGGCCGGACAGTGTTTCTTCCATGTAAAACACATTTCCAAGAATAAATGCAACCAAAGTCTTACCAGTACTGCATTTATTGCCATAGACTTTCTAGCGTGCTGAGCCTCTCCCTAGTTTTGAAAGCATCCCAAATAGCAATCTTTAATCATTTCCCTTTCCACTCTTCTCCTTATCAGCTGTCTCCACACATCAATTCAAAGCTGAACTTTTGTCCTCTGTTTTTATCATGTACAATATTTGTCTTGACTTATTTAGATTGCAGGCTCTCTGAGGAAGGGAATGTGCTTTATCTGCTTGGAAGAAATGGCCATGGAAATGTATGGCACTATATAAATGCTTTGTAATACTAATAACACAAGTATGTGTGTGAAGTTTGTGTGGTTTATGGTTAGTAGATTTTATGGTGAATAAGTCCTTTCTATCACTTGAGATGACAAAACCTTTTTTAATGCTTTGTAGGCATCTCGAACCCCTCCTTTTGCTTCTTGCATTATCATAGATAAGGCAATGCATCTTTCTTATTTTTATTTTTTTTAATGTGGGAGGCTGGAGCGGGGAGGGAGTGTTGCATCTGAGCTGAAAGGATCAGCAGAAGTCACCCAATAACATTTTTAAGCGTTAACGATGAGAAAGACAGAAATCTCAAAGCAAAAGGCCTGAGGGCATGTTGTATTTACCCCACTGTAAATCAGGAGTCAACTTTCCAGTGAAAAATTGTCCAGTGTAAAGTGGTATTGGGCCGATAAGGATGTGAGCTGTGGGCAAAGGTTGCAAGGGGCAATGATAGAGAAAGAAGAATGGTAGCAGAAAGAAAAGAAATATGAAATACCTATTGCAACAAACATTGCTGGAAGCATTTATAAGATGACCGATGAATTGGAGGTGTATCTGTCACGGGTGGGGTACCATACCATAGGCATTGCCAAAGCATAGCACAGCCAAGAAAATGACAGCCTTAGAAACACTGAGGAGCAGAACTTACAGAAAGGATAGATCAGGTGATGTGAAAGGTAGGGTGACATTAATACCAAAGAATAATTTTACATTTGACGAAAGAATATTAGGGCTCTACCTGCCACAGAAGAACTGAAGTTGTGATAAGAAGGAGGGTCACATTAAATGGCATTTTGATTGATTCTTAACAGAAACCTACAAGAAATTATTGTGCCTCCTCGAGCTTTTAACAAGTCACTGCAATGGGCTGTTCTCGTTATTTTCTGCATAATGATTTCTGCATAATGTAGTAGTAATTGAACTATGTTCCCTTTCTCTCCTGACTTAGATGGTGCTTTGGGAACTGGAGTTTCCTCACGATCATGCATTTTTCAAAATTAAAAGACAGTCTGACTCTGCCAATAAGCAGATGTACTTTATAATACAATTTAGTATTACTTAGATACCCCTGCAGAAAGCTGATGAGATAAAGCCAGTAACTTGGATGAACATTTCTTTCAGAAGGTAGCTTCTCTACACCTCGATTTCAAAAGCTGGAGAATCAGCCTCTTATTTTCCTGGTATTTTGTGCTAGAATTCATCAACACTATCTTTAAAAATGTGATTAGCTTATATTTTATACCCTCTAGTTCCAAATCATTAGTTCTTCTTGTGTCCCTAGTTTTGTTAGTAATTGTCCAAAAGTTTTGACTGATAGCACTAAAAATGTCAATTCTATATTTAAAATCACATTTCGTATATGTAGAAAACAAGAAAATTTGCTTCTTAATCCACAGCAGTCTATTTCATACCTGTTCAGGCAAACATTTCTCCAGAGAGGTGCAGTTTTAGTCTTTCATCTGCTGAGCCTTTGGCCTCTTCATGGAGTCAGCAAATACTAGGGCCTATGTTGGATGAGAAACACTAGCCTGAATGAAAAAACTACTGTTGCATTAGACAGTAGTGATCTTTGCTAGGTTTCAGTCATAACGTTTTCAGAATCAGTGACTTGCTGGCAAGAGACATTAAGCTTGTTATCAGCCCCTTGAGCCAACCCCTCCATTAAAAATTTTTATTTAATTTATCTCTGCATTATGCTACTCGTGCTAATTATAGGGTCTACAAATTGTGTTTTTACTATCAGTTTACTGTCTTTACTATCTTCAATTTTCAGCATGTCTGTAACTCTTCCTGACTCCTACTCTAAACCAGCTTTAACATAACACTGTTTTTATTTCTCATGCACAGGCTCAAATTTTCAAGTCGCAAGGGCAGAACTTCCCAGGCATTTTTCCAGTGTCAGATTTGTTTGCCTGTAGCCCCTGATGCATTCAAAGACAGAAGAGGATTTACATGAACACACCCTTGCATGCTTCCAATTAGTGTTTATGAACTGGGATTTTCCAAGGTTAATTAGATATGGAATAAGACACATAGGCACTTGAAACCAATGATAAGATTCAAATTGTATGAATCATCTGTGACTTCTGGACCGTGACTTTGAGAGACCATCCAAACTGATGCTCAGGAGTAAACAGGGTGTACCTCCAAGCAGCCAAATCTCACTCCTGGATGTCTATCTGTAGTAATTGAGTAGATGTTCTCGCTTTCTCTAAATATGCACCCTGTAGATAGACATACACCACTGCTCAAATAAATCAAGAGAAAGTGGCAGGCTGACAGGCCATCAGAACACACAGCATCAATCTCCCAAGGGGCATATTTGTAATACACAGTTACTTCAGATGCTCTTGTCTACTGGGAAAGCAAATGGAGAATTCTGTTCATTCACTGCCAGCATGGAGGAAAACTTATTTTCCTCCTTGGAAAGGTGTTTGTATACACCAATCTAATCCATTCTTGAGTCTCTGCTCCTGCAGTGCAGTTTGTAGCAATAGATCATGCAGGTTTTTCGTCCTGCAGTTCTGAAAGCACAATTCTATACATGATGCACATTGATATGACAGGAATACTTGCTCCAGCAGATTAGGACACTTTAAAAGTTTTTGGACTTACTTTCATTGAGAGAAGTGGCAAAATGGCCTTTGATCCCTGAGGAGTTAAGGTAAAGCTAAAAAATTCTGGCAAAGAAATTACTAAAGTAGAAAATAAATACATACTAAACTGTAGAGTTTCCTCCAGTGATAATTTTGTTAGGTGGTGCCGTACTATGTCTAGCTCACTCTTACATGGGTTTCAGATAAACAAAAATAGTTCACTGTCCTCCCCCAAACGGTACAGACAGGTATCAGCACATGTAAGAGTCTTATTCCAAAAGGGGCAAACTATTACACAGTGATAGAAAGAAAATTGGGTGGTTGTGGTGGTGTTAACATAATTACTGTGATCAGATCATGTTTTCCCCTCACCCTGAGCAGCATGTATGAATAAAGGTACTCTAAACTGATGTTGCCTGTGGGTTTTGGCTATGACCATCTGCTGTTTCTTTCTTCTCAGTTTTAGCTACTCCTGGTTTCCCTTACAGAGCAAAATTGCCTGCTCCCTGGGGCTGCAGCTGCCGGCAGTGACACTGCATTTCTCTGCTGCTCTGGCTTGGCAGTTCAAAGTCACTCTGAGGAGGAAGAAGACTCTCTGGTACATGAACCTAATTCATAGAATCATAGAATCACAGAATGGTTATTGTTCTGTCACAGTACATTATCAAAGAAGGGATTTTCTGCGGTCAGGAAAAAAAGGCACAAATTGTTGTCATTAGCACTATCAAAATACTCAAGCAAGCAGAACAGTGCAAAACTACAAAGGGTGTTTGTTTTTTCTGTATCTTAGATTTATGGTAAAATATGCTTCCTCAGTTATTAGATAGCTCATGAATAAATATATTACTATTGTAGGCATCACATGCTTGCCATGTTAAACACAGTCTTCAAGTTATTGTTCTTAAGATCATGAGTTTCAAGTTATGTGGAATCAGCTCAGAGAGAGAGGGAAATGCATGAGCAGCAAAATGCTTTGTTCTCTGCCAGAGGTGCTGATTTGCATCAGTCCCTAAAGCCAAGTTGACCCCTGGGAAATAGGGATTTGCTCTTTCATAAAATTCCTGCAAGAAGAATTCCCTTGCATGCCTTCTGGCTTTTTCTTCTCAAGATCAGGGATATGTGTAAATAAAGCAACTTATGCTTAAACTCTATCTACAGTGTAGTTTGAATCGTAGTGTAGAGATACTTCAGTAAGACTTAAAAAAACTCTAGCTCAGCTCCTGAAAGCTGTCTGCTGCAGCTTAATCTGGTTTCCAGCTCTGTAGAGGTCTGCCATGGGAACCAAAAAGAGCTGGCCTGGAGTGGAAATGCAGATTAAGCTGGGGCCAAGAGGGAGTGCTCTCAGGGCTCAGGGTAGCATCTCAGTGCTTATTCTGAAAAACACTGAGACTCTTCATCCCTGCTGTCTTCTCTCCTGGGAGGTTACCTGCATTGTGCTCCTGCTTGCCACAAGGACATGATGCCTTGACCTAAGTCCTGAGGCTCGGGAAGGGATGGCTACATATTTAGGTTCAGGTCTGCTAACTGTGCCTTCATCCTTCAGGCTGAGGAGCACAAGCACATCAAAAGGAGAGGAGGCAAAGTATGTGTAAATAAAACAGGGCAAACTGATTAACACAGAGAGGAGTAATTTATGAGCAATGAAAAAAACCCTTGTGAAGCAGATTGTAATAAGCAAGAGGACTCACATATTCGTGATTTCCTTTCTATAGGAGGAAGAACATCCAACAACACCTCAAAAGCACCTTTCATCAGGGCTCACTCTCCTCCATTTCTTAACACACAATATTATGCTTTCTACCATGCTTTTGGAGGGACTGCAAAAATCATCTTATTATCTTTCCTGAAGCCCTGCTTAAAAATTCTCCTTTGCCTCTGTGTGGTAGCAGGGCAGCGATTGGTGTTATTTTCCTGAGTTGAATGATATGTTTGTTGTCTGTACTAGCCTGAAGAGGGTTTGTGAGTTATTTGTAGCAAAATATGCAATTTCATACCTCTTATTTCTTTCGCTTTGGGGCCTGATACCAACTATTTCTTCACAATGTGCATCAGTTTGGGCAGCAGCCCAATAGGTGATGGTGAGGCAGCTGCAGCCTGTAATCTCTATCTCCCACAGCGGCACCACACTACTCCATTTTGATGAAAAGATGGACTTTTTCAGGCTTCCAAGTCATACCCACATTTTTCTTTCACGTTATATTTCTTCAGGTTCCTTGTCGTTCTGGCATTGTTTTCCAACCAGCAGGCATTCTTTTTTTCAGTTTTCTGTTGGTTGAAACACCAGGCAAGGACGACTCACACTTTCCTGGTGCTGCTCTGCAGATTAGCCCTAAGCAGGCACTGGGCTCTGTGTTCTGCTCCTTGAGGTTACCCTGTGGAAAAGGTTTTGCACCCAGCCTGAGTGTCATTTTTGCTTCTCCCTTTCCCTTGACTGGAGTTAACATGGATTTCTTGATATTTCCATTAGAATCATAGAAACATAGAATAATGTAGTTGGAAAAGGCCTCTGAGATCATTGAGTCCAACCATAACTGTCCACTTACTAAACCAGGTCCCCCAGAAACTCCTCTACCTGTCTTTTAAACATCTCCAGGGATGGTGACTCAGCCACCTCCCTCAGCAGTTGTGCCAATGCCTGACCACCCTTTCAGTGAAAAAACGTTTCCGAATGTTTAGTCTGAACCTCCCCTGGTACAACTTGCAGCCATTAAAATTGCTATTAATTTGGGATTTTTGTCCCTAACTAGTAGTCTGAATAGCTAGTACTTCGTCAGCCGTCTCAGCCCTAGCTGAAAGAAAGGCAAGCAGTTCTCTGACAACCAGGCTGGGCTGTATTTTTTTTCCAGAAGCGCAATAAGTGTATTTTGCACAGAGAAATTGGGGATTTTGGGTGTGTTTTGGCACATACAATATACTTAAGCAACTACACCCATATTTGTGTTCATTTGAGGCCAACACAAAACACAGCAATAACAACTTTCAGATTTTCCTTAAAAAAAAGTTTTATAATATCTAAATATTTGCCTTCCTGTTGCCTTCAAACCAAAGTCCATCTCCTTTTGAAGGCTTCACATTACATTGATAAAAAACCTGGGAATATGCCATCCCAGCCACCTGTTCAGAGCCTTAATTATCCTCTGCAGTCTCATCCTGCAGCAGCTCTGGCAATCAGTGATCCATGTTTTGTCTGGGACCAGACAGGTTTGGGTTTTTTTAAAAAAGTCAGATTGACATGAACACCATTTTGTTTGGATCTTTGCTCCACTACATTCCTGTCAAGTGCTTTAGAAGCGTTTCTCTCTCCCCTAAATCCTCACTAATTTGTATTCTACTTGCGTAAGAATTTGCCTGCCCCAGGAAGCCAGAGAAGCCACCAGCCAGCCTACCCTCCTACCTCCAGCAGCACATTTCGCAAAGGTGTGTAGGGATGTTGCTTATTTTTTTGCAATGTGTTTTGGAGGGCCCTTCACTGTATGTATTTCAGTGACATGAAGATCTTCATATAGATCAATGCATTGAAGTGCAGTCTCTCCAGACCCTGGCTGCACCCTTCCCCTCACCCCATCTGCGTTCACACCTTTTCTGAAGCCCTATGCAGTCAGCCATACAGAGAATCAAAAAGATACAACCTGTACCTGTCAACCCCGGAGCTATTTTTGTGGCCGTATATTTTCATGCCTTTAAGAAGGCATCACCGAACACCTCCAAGGGGTAGTGGTGCTGTCAGACATGTTCCGTTCGATGCTCTCCTCTTGTCACTTCCCACTGAACCTCTGACCCTTGTTGATACACCTCCAATTCAATGAGATCTTATTGTTTTCAGGCTAGACGTTAGCTCATCCTTCCATGGCAATTCAGTGAGTACAATGAAATACAGCAATTGCAAAGACAAAAGGTAGAAGGGAAATGTACTCCTTCCCCTTGGCATTCTCTCCAAAATTCCAGCAGCCGGCAGCTTAGCAGCATCTTGAGCTGGCTCTTGTATCTGAATTATCATGTTTACTAGGCAACAATAGTCCTGTGTTAATGAATCCCTCTAATCCTTTTTAAAATGAATTTATACTTTTGGCTTCTAAAATAGACTGCAGTGGTTAGTCCCACAGCTATATTGTGTGCTTTCTGAAAAACAACTTCCTTCTGCTTGCTTTAAAGGGACTACTGGAAGACCATTGCAGTGGTGCGCTCTAGTTCTTGTGTTGAGTGCAATGATGGATGCAGCAAACCTACCTGCATCCAACAGGTTAAAGGAGGTGATTGTGCCCTTGTACTCAGCACTGATGAGGTCACACCTGGAGCACTGTGTCCAGTTCTGGGCTTGTCTGTATAGAAGGAAAAATTGGAGACAGTCCAACAAAGGGCCACTAAGTTCACTAAGGGATTAGAGCATCTCTGACACGAGGAAAGGCTGTGAGAGCTGGGACTCCTGTTCCTGAGAAAAGGAAGCTCAGCAGGATATTATTGATGTATATAAATACCCGATGAAAGGGTAGAGAAGATGAGGTCTTTGTCAGTGTTCATGGGAACAAGTCAGGAGGCAATGGACACAAGCTGGAACATGGGATGTGCATCATGAGAGTGGTCAAATGCTGGATTGTGTTGCCCAGTGAGGCTGTGGAATCTCCATCATTGGAGATTTCATCACTTAGATAGGAAAATCCCTGAGCCCCCATCTCTTTGGACCTGCTTTGAGCATGTCGTTGGATTAGGTGACCTTCAGATATCTCTTCCAACCTAAATTATTCTCATTCTATGAATGATCATTTTCTGTTTAAGTTCTCAATCCTGTCCGTGATGCCAAGAGGTCTTGCAAATTTAGCTGCTCCTCTTACAGAAGCCACTCAATACCTTGCTGCCCATATTTGTGTAATTTTCCTTTTTGAGATGAAGTGACATGCAGCCATCAATATCTTAGCCCTGAAAAGA
This sequence comes from Tapera naevia, assembly GCA_033556795.1. Taxonomy (NCBI): domain Eukaryota; kingdom Metazoa; phylum Chordata; class Aves; order Cuculiformes; family Neomorphidae; genus Tapera; species Tapera naevia. Next base: position 7,141,407 of record JAUMJJ010000079.1, on the reverse strand, counting down.
ATGAATCTTTTCTCAGAGCATGAACTGGTGTTGATCTATTTCAGCACTGGCACTAACTGTTTATGATCAGTATCAGTGAGTGCATGGCTCCCATAAATAAATACATGAAAATTTACAGTCACAAAACAAAGCCAAAGCTTCCTTCTCTTCTTGAGTATGCTAACATTATATTTTTGCTAGAACCCATATCACACTAACTAAGAGCCTTCAGTTTTGACCTCAAAACTGCAAGAGGGAATACAAGTGTTCTGCATAGAGGCATCGATGTGCAATCTTTTTGTACTTTCCCTCTGAATGCTCCTATCACCTTTGTGCACTTTACATGAGAAGCTGTGCATGTTTTTGTACACTGGCAATCAGCAGGTGCTGAATTAGACCGGGAATCCCCACCTGCTTCACCAGTCATAGGAGCCGTGGCACTTTTTCTGGTCTGTAGAGGCATCCTTCTAGATATGGTCTTAAACTTCCTGTGATCTACCCATGCATCTTACTGTGTTCCATTTTCTTCCATGTATGTTATGTATAGGACTCACCTGGAGTACTGTGTTCAGTTCTGGAGTCCTCAGCACAGGAAGAACATGTATATGTTAGAACGAGTCCAGACAAAGGCCATAAAGATGATCAGAGGGCTGGAGCACCTCCCACATGAGGACAGGCTGAGAGAGTTGAGCTTGTTTAGCCTAGAGAAGAGAAAGCTCTGGGGAGACTTTATAGTAGCCTTCCAGTAGGAAAATATGGGGAAGGGTTCTTTATTGGGGAGTGCAGTAATAGGACAAGAGATAATGCTTTTAAGCTGAAAGAGAGTAGATTTAGATTAGATATTAGAAAGAAATATTTTTCTGTGTTGCCCAGAGAAGTCATGGATGCCCCATCCCTGGAGGTGTTCAAGATCAGGTTGGGTGGATGCGAGTGGGCAACCTGATCTAGTGGAAAGCGTCCCTGCTCATGGCAGAAGGTAGGAACTAGATGGTGTTTAAGGTCCCTTCCAACCCAAATCATTATACGATGACTCCAAGGGCAGAATTTAACTCAAGGTTATGACATGTAAGTGCAGATGTCTGCATGAATGCATTCATGGGCACAGTAAATGCCTAAATACCCAGTTGGACATTTAAGGGCTTGGTACAGTTCCTGAACATAAATGTTAAATCCTGATTGACTGGGATGAGATGTCACCATAAAACCTGTGTTGCTTTGACCAGCCTCATGCAGATGGCTCAGATGCCCTAAGGCATCTCAAATGCCACTCAATTCTTGTCTGTCAGCAACTATCTCTAGCCTTTGGTCAGCTGAATTTCTTTGTGGGCTCTGCTGACTCCTTTTACTAGTGGCTTGGTTCAGTTTGCCCATGGATAGGCACCAAGGGATGCTGATGATATACAGGTTTTGACTGCCAGTCCAATGAGGGTACCTGCTGAGAAAATGCCACAGTTCTGATGCATGAAGCATAGAGAAATATCAGCCATTTCTTTCAGCTGTTCAAGTGTTATAGCTGGAGGAAAAGTCTTGTTTACTTGTTGATTTAAATCCTTCTGAAACCATACATTAATGAAGAACTGTGTCTGTTTATATATAGTCAGCATCACATTTCTGATTCTTCTGCTCTAAGGTCTGCAGAAGAATGAAACCATCCTCTTTTCTTACTTTTGCCTTACATGGGAGGAGCATTCTTAAATGTAAGAATCACCGGGCAGAGGTTTCTTCCATTTCCATCCTTTGCTTGGATAGCAGCTTCCTCCTCCCCTGGAATACATCCCCACACCACCTCTTTGTGTCTCTGGTTTCCACCTTCCACCTGAGTTTTGCTGGAACTTCCCTCTAAATCTTTTGTCCCAGTTCTCAGTCCCAAACTGGTCTCTGTTCAGAAATACCAGTTGCTAAAATTAGACAATGTTGTCAGTTGCAAAATCTGTTTTGTACTCTGGAAGCACATCTGACACTTGCTTCATTTCACCACTGTTTCTCATTTTTTATGTGCCAACACAATTTCTTTATCAGTGTGAGTTAATTGAGAGCTATTAAAACCAGAAAATACTTCAGAACAAGCCAAAAGACCTGGTATCTGTCAAGTTTTGCACCCCTTTCTTGTAGACACCACACTCAAAACTTTTCCAGTTATTTTCCACATTTCTGGAGAATTCCACCATCATTTTTTAAAAAATAGCCTTCATTATCCTTCTGGGAAATTTTCTTAGTTAATTTTACTTCTATACCCACAAAACATTCATTTTGCTTTAAGCCACAAGAAATGACAGAGTAGTTTCATTTGGTATTTGAGCTTTGGCTGATCATGATTTCAGCTTATCAGCCTCAGTCCAGCAAAACCCAGTCTCGACTAGTGCTTGCCAACACCTGCTGAGGTTCGGTTCTGTGCACCTTTCCTCTCTATGATTCAAACAAAGGCAATAGTAGAGGATATATACAACCATGGATGCTTAGGAAACAGCAGGAAGACAATTTACAAACATAATATGTTACCTTCAGGATCACAGAGAATCACACATCTGTTTGTTGCCATAAATATTACTCCTTCTGCCTTCCCTAAATGTAATGGATCTTCTCCGCTAAATGGCTCCATCAGTTTATGCAAGGAGACAAATGCCTTTCTCCCTCTACATCTGTCAACATTGTGTGTCCCAAAAACTGGTACAAAGCAAAAAACTAGTAGTGTTTTGGGAAAGATAAATAAGGTACGTGTATGACATTAAATGATGGGCAGCCTCCTTCACAGAATTCAGACTGTAGCGTTAGTTGTAGTGAGGAAGTGAATAGGATAGATAAGAGATTGAATTAAAAATAAAGTGAAATTAAATTAAAATTAAACCCACCTTATGACACCATTTCTTCCCATCTCAGTTATATGGGGTTTTTAATGTGTCCCTGTTGGCGACCAAGTCAAGGAGCAAAGTCATGGCTCACTCTCACTTCAAGCTGCCAACCTATTATTCTACCAGTGGGAAATAAGGCTTTTGCAGTCTATTATGGGAAGCAAAATTGCTTCATTCTCAGGAATCTAAGTATTTCACGAAGTAGCAATAGGGAACCCATACAAAGCTATAATTTGCAATCTGAATCTGATTTCAAACTTCATCTCACCAGAAATGAAAATTAATGTGTGAAGGGACTCCTTGTATCGTAAGTACTCTCTTTCTGAATTCTATTACCTTCTGAGTTAATCCATAATTTAGCTTTTTTTAAACAAATCAAATTGAAATTGATGAATGCTTTAAAGTTTATAGTTTAATTTCTTTGTGTACCGTATCTTAACAAATTACAGTCAGTTTAGGATACTACCAAGTGTATATAATACAAAATACGCTTGTCAGGAAGCCTACTTGCTCAGGCTGCAGAGCTATCAAATCTTCTTAGTATAAAGGAGAACTTTTAATAAACTTTATCCAAGTGTGTTGAGACCTTGCAGTCCTGCACATCTCCTGGAAATGAATGGTTGGGGTGAATAATCACCATCCTAGATGCGGCTTTAACCTCTGATTCAAGGCATACATAATATATGTTCTTCTGATCTGACAAAAGTTACATTGGACAAGACAGGCTCAGTACAGACTGTCTTAATGGGAACGACAACAATGATTTTGAGGCACAAGAAAGATGATGTTTCCCAAGCTGAGGTAGGACAGACAGCTACGCTTTTATGCAGATGGGGTCTTTCAAATGGTATGTTTACAAAAGACTTATAGACTAGCCTGACTCAGTAGGCTGAAGAAACCTACGTACCAGGATAATGTTTCTGAGGGGCTTCTGTTACCAGCAGGAGCCTGCAAAGCTGTGCCAAGGCGAGGAACCCCTTGTACGGCAGGTCCACAGCCTGGGGTCACTTCACTTCAGCCCTAGAAGAGGATCTGAGCAGGGAAAAGGGCTGTGTGTCAACACACACGGGTAATGAGTGGTGGCATATTCTGCAATAAAAGGAACCCCATGCCATCTCAGAACTCTAAAGGACCTCTTCTTACCTGCCTGCAGTAGGGTGGATTTGACATTTTCCATGCCAGCTAGCTTCCCCACTCTAATTTTAATCTTTTTTAAAAAAAAAAAGTTGATACGCTTCAGGTGTTTCCCAGAGTAAGCTCATGTAAAAGCTAAGAGAAGTAAATAAACGATCCTAACTAGTTCCTTGACAAATTCTTTCGAGCTTTCAAGCAGAGACTAGCAGTCTGGCACCTGATCACATGCCAAGGGTAAGCAATTCTCTGTCCCTGTGAAAGCTTCCTTGAATTTGGATCAAGTGTAATACATCGTGAAAATCTCTGTAAATAGATGCCCAGGGAAGATTTACCAGGCCCCAGCATCTAAGCCTTCTGGAGAGCTTACTGGTAGTGGGCGTGGTGTGCTGCCTCTGCACTGTTGTGCCCTGCTTGCCAGGGGCTGCTGCAGAGCTGACAATAGGGTGGAGGGCACCTTCCACCAGCTGTGGCACCTGCTGGTACACTCCCTGAGGATGTTCATGTCTGAGATTAACAGGGAGGGCAGAAATAAAAGAAATGCTCAGGTGAACATTGTCCAGTCTTAATTCAGCCCCTGAAATTTACTTATTCCTTAACCTTGAGGGCTTGACTTTGAAATCATAACATTGTCATTTCTTACCTGCAATGAAAGGAATGCAATTTACGGGTCTTACATTTCAATAGTAATTTTTTAGCAAGCACTGATTTAATTAGGTTTGGTTTGTGTTGCTGTTATTTTTTGTGGGTGTTTTGTGGTTTGAGCTGAAGTAGAATCAGTTTTCTGACTTCAGCTAAGTCTCGTCTAAGCAACTTCATTTTCTGAAAGTTAACTGCATGTTTTTCAGAAAGTGTTTGCTCTAGAAGTGATAATATGGTGCACTGTTATGCAGAAAGGCCAACGCTTATGTCTATTTCTATAGCAGCCAAGGCCATTCCTGAGCTGGTGTAGTGCCATAAGTAAAAATGGCAAAAAAGGTCGCACCTGCAGGGGGGGGCAGGTCAGGTGACCCCGAGCTGACCAACAGAGTATTCCATCCAACAGATGTCATACTCAGTATAAAACTGAGAGATCACTAGGGCTTATCTCCTCTTTGATGGCCAATATCCAGCAAGGACCTACTCTGCCTGTTTCCTCCTGAACCCGGACACATGCATTCCTGAATTCAGTTCCTGAGTCCAGCTCCCTCCTAGCCTCGGACCCTTTCACTTGTGCCTGCTCTGCGGTGTTTATGGTGCTGTATAGTCATCAAGGGGTGGGGGTGCAATTTCATATATTTGTATATATTTTATTATTATTCTTATATTATTATTATTACTTTTGTTGTTATTATTTCATTAAAATTTTAGGTTTAGTACCCAACCTGCAGGTCTTTTCCTCTCCTTTCCCCTTTCCCCAAGGGTTGGCAGGGAGGAAGGGAATAGGGAGTCCAACTGTTCAGTTTTAGTGGCCGGGATGGAGCCAACCCATGACAGCATGCTTCTGCTTCTCAGGTAGGAAACATGGAGAAATAGCGTGTCTAACGTGGATTAATGTGGTTATCTCTCTGTGAGGAAGAGTAATCACATGAAACACCAGTGGTTGTTCTTGTTCTTGTGATTGCTTTCGAGGGTCAGGTGATACTTCCAACTTGCATTCCCAGTTGCAGAGTAACAACACAATCCAGTATAAATACATAGAAAAATGAAGTGGTACATGTAAACGGTAGTACCTACTTATGGTAAAGAAACCGATTCTTGAGGAGTGAATAAAATTCAAAGTAATTTTCTAGAATCATTTAACACTGGACTGGACAACATGCTATGTTCCTAAACACAGAGGAGAAACTTGGGTCAGCAGACAGGAGGAATTTCTGAGACACCAGGGTTTTCTGAGAGAACCACGGAAGCCCCAGTTTCCATAACACCCACTGTGGCCTTCAGGGGCCATTTATTTGTTATGATCCTAAGCAAGGTAGATCTATTATTTTGAACATTGTATTTCTACGCTAATTTTTAGACAATTGTGTAGTAGATTAGCCTTGTATATTTTAATGAACATTTTTCTTGTACCACTAACAAGTATTTTTCAGAAAAAAAAAGGCACAAATACACTCAGTGTTCTTTCTTATTTATGCACATGTATTACTGCTAAATGTATTTTATTTGGAAATGGAGAGTTATTCTTGTGCCTATTGATATTAGTATTGCTGTTTCTGCAAGCAGTTAGATTTCTCATGCATAGGCATTATCTTGTTTTTCTTGCTACACACCCAGGAAGGCAATCATGACTCAGTGTTTCTTTGTGTGAAATGGCAATAAAGAGTCTTGCAGCACCCACTGCTTTTACAGCCTCTACCTTTGTCTTTTGAACAATGTAGTTTTAAACGCTGTTTCCCAGAGGCACAGAGGCTGGCTAAAGCAGGTCCAGGAGCAGAAGTTCATCTCTGGAGCTTGGGATACAGTGGTACAGGCAACCTGGGACCCATACACGTATGTTCCTTCCTTCCCCTGGGGGGCAGCAGAATGTTGCTGTTAAGGTCAGTTCACTTGATGCTCAACCCTTGGGACTAATGTAACACAGCTTCCTTGGCTATGTTGAATTTTCCTGCCATGAGTTCCTGCTATCCTGGAAATAATCTGTGTGCCACTGGATGGGAAGAACATTATGAGGCGAGGAGAGTGGGTTGAAATATGATGCTTCTATTGAAAGCATTAAGTGAGACAAATTCCTAACCTGTAGGCACCTTCAGATTGCAGTTTGGATCTTGCTTCCCTTAAATTCCACATCAGCTCTAGGAAGGCTCAAGCCTAGGATGCTGAATTGGCACATTGAAGGTATTCCATTGGCAGGAAAATAAACTCTGCCTTGTAACAAAGGTGGGACCTGTAGATCTGGACCTAAAGACCATCCAAGAAGTCTCTGCATCCTATTTGTACTACAGACGTCCTTTCATGGGCAAGCACAGTGGGGGTTGTGTTGCACATTACAGGACCCCCAAATATTCCCTCTGATTTTATCAGGGTTCTGGGAGCTTTGTGAATGTTGTTCTCACAGAACACTTAGGGTTCAAACTGTTCAGCATAGTTTTTCCACACTGCTTTGCTATAGTCTTTCAGCATTCACCTGACCTAGAGGTACCACCATTAAAGAAAAGGATCATAAGACATTTGTCCTCTCATATTGTTTAAAGGTTCAGAAACAATGACAGTCTCCTAAAGTAGTGAGATTACCTCGCAAACTGTTACAATTCTGAAAATGTGATACATTTTAAAATCTCTTTACTATTTCTCCTTTCTGGGACCATATTTTCAGTTTAATTTTCAACAGTTTCTGTGATAATAAAGGGCCAACTGAAACAGAGGATGCTTTCATATACACTGTCATAAGTCCTACAACAAACAGGTTGCAAGCACTGTCCTTCTCATCTTCACCTGCTGCCCCTTACCCAGGCTGCATCATAGCTCTGCCCATTGCAGTGGCAGGCATTTTTGTGGTAAGCAATGGGCCATTAGAAAATGAAGTGGCTACAAGCGCATTTCACATAGTTTCTCCAATCAGAGCGCCCTCAAGAGCATTGGTCGCTAGCTGGTAGCGTGGAAGTAAAGACACCATATTCCATTATCTGTCTCACCACATCCTTCCTTTCAAGCACTGTTTGTGGAAGCCCAAGGCAATCAAGTAGATATTGAATCAATTCTGTTAAAATTGGACTTCCTAAACTGACTGTGGTTTATTTAAAAAACCTACCACTGGAAGGCATTTAAAGAAAGCATAAACTGTATTACCTTGAAAAGTACTGGAAAGTGAGTGTTGAGATCCAACAAGGGCATAAAGGGTAAAGTGTTAAATACGATACCCCACCACAAGCAAGACTTTCTTCAGCTGTAGGAGATGCAATGAAAAATAGGGCTAAAAGAAGGTTAAGATTCTCAATTACTTTGTAACAGAAGTGTCTTGGGGTGATTTATGAGAGATTCAGGGCTTTTATATCTTCTGGGGAATGATTTTTTTTTTTATGGGAAGTTATTCAGAATGCCATAAACCCTTATTTTTCCCAGCTAAATATATTTTGTGCCTCCAGGTATTGTGTTGCAAAATAACAACAGTAATAAAGACAGGTCAGATGAAAAGCCTCATTTCTGTTGGATAAATGTCTGCAGAGGAGGCTTCTTAGCACTGTGTGGTGGATCAGGAAGGCAGCAGGATGCTTCTGCACGTAGAGATGGTCCTCACTTGAAGATGGCCTGCATACCCAAAGCCTGCAGTGACTGCCTGGCCCTGATTCCCCGCAGGCAGCAGACTCTCCATACAAGGGCAGAAAGGCTCTCCCTACAACTGACCCACAGGATGAAACCAACTACCCATAATGGGCACGTGCCATTGCCGAGGGAGATGATATAACATCTTGGCAGCCTTATACTGCTATGAAAAGGTACTGCCTACAATACCGTGCTTTTGCATATACACAGCCTGTATATTAGGGTCATCAGCGCCCCCCCAGAGTGGTAAACCTACTTTTTCTTTACACAGCTTTGGTCCTGTGTCCCAGAATAGTCAGTACCATGATGGGATATTAGCTGGATGCTTTTCATTGTAAAATATTGTCAATTGAATCGTTCACTGAATCCTAACATTTTTGCATCTGGGCTGCAGGAAAACAGATGTACACAAGTGACTCTGAGTGTTGAAATGACTCATTGTGCTTTATCAGCAGTGATGGCATGTGAGAAGGGAAGACGGCGGCTTGAACTGCGGAAGCCAGTCTGAGCCTGCAGGGCTGGTATCTGGAATATTTTTTACTTGCAACTGGAGCACATCTCTGAAGCTGCTGAATGATGTTAAACGAGACTGTTGTGTGCCACATCCTTACAGAGGCATTTCACAAGGTGTAGGAGCAATTCCATTTCTCAGATCTGCAGCATGGCTCGTGACTCTAATATTGTCTTTTCTGTATATCAATGGGAGTTCTCAGCATATAAAATAACAGTACCAGAAGCAAAATGTCATTTGCAAGTTGGGAGTAAAAATTTTTCTGTAAGATTGATTAGAAATTAAATTTAATCTGTGCAGAGATTTACTGGTTCATCTTACAGTCAAATTGTTAAGTACTGCAATGCCAAGGAGAGTCAACTACTATCGGCCATTTGCTTCTCCTTCTGAAGCAACAAAATCAATCCCTGAAATGAAGTAAACATAGTTGCATTGATTTGACAATGACCTAATTTTTGAAAGCCACTAAGAGGCTATAATGGTAATTTAATAAAATGCAGCTTTTGTTGTAGTGTTGGCATGGAGGCAATTGGAAGGTTACATGATTGCTCTGATCAGGCTTAGGACTGGAAAGCGAACTGTAGTAGGAATCATCCTTAGAGTGGACCTGAGAGACAAGAAGATTAGTCAAAAATACAAATACTGTTCAATTAAATGTGATGGTCATGATAGCAATGTGATTTTTCTGGATAATTTTGGCTTAGGAAAAAAAGATATATTGCTTGGGGGAAGCTGACAGAGAAAAGGGCCCTCCTTGTTTGGGCAGCCCATAAATTTGCCCCTGTTATAAAGAAGCCCCTACAGGGCATCCCACCTTCCAGGTGGGGAAAGCCTTATGTGCCCTTTACCTGCCTAAAAATGTTTAGTGCATGTTTAGGACCTTCAGAGTGGTACCAGAAGATACTCCTCTGTCTTGTCTCCTGGGGCAATGTTGCCTGTCACATGCCACCCAGGGCTCTGTGGCCCATTCCCCTGGGATGTGTACTGTCTGATACTTCAATTATTTGCTAACAGAGTGGTAGAGATGTACTAGATCAAACTGTCCCCGTGGCCAGCCAAAATTGTGTCCTAAAATTGTCCATGCGTCTCCTATTTAAACATGGTGGTGACATTTTCCTGGTGAAGGGTGAGACTCAGCTTCAGACATACTTACACAAACTTAGACTGAGGTCCCTGCATGCAGATGTCTACATGGGGGCTGGTGTCAGCTTCCAGCTTTCACTAGACACAAGGTGCTGGATTTGGTGGCCTGAGACCCCTCGAGTGTCTTCAGGCTACCAGCACAGAGGCAGCAGATGCACCACAGGACTTACAGAACACCTGTACTCCTCCAAAGGAGAAGGTGAGGGAAAACTTAAGCACTCACGCGGCACTAGATGTTTATGCAACGGAAGTACTGAAGCAAGTGTTCTGCAAAGTCCCTGGAGAGTCTTTTTGTGTGCTCCTATGTGTTCACAGAGATGCTTGTGGGACAATGTAGGTACTCCTTGAGGTAAAAAGCAGGAATAACTCCATAACAATGTGGCTAGGACACTCACTCACATGCCAGCCCCTGCTGCAACATATTTGAGCTAGATACTCATTTAGGGGAGGTCAGAAACCTGATGTTTCCAGGTGGGTTTCCTACCAGTTAACCTACATATTGATGTGGATTCATTCATATTTCCAGTTACTCTCCTTTATTTCCTCTTCAGCATTCCCTCAGCCTCATCCACCCTAGCACTCCTTTCACACAATAATTTTCTCTCCCTCTTTCAGCTGCTCTTACTTTGAAAGGCCAGTTCAGGCAACCAGCAAGGGAGTCTGAGATGTGGCTCCAGGTTGGAGATTACTCTTGAATCTCAGAGTGACAAAGTAGAAGACACACATGCTCTTCTCTTCAGCCACTTCCTTTATGGCTGACTCTCTGCTTGGCTTTTGGGCCTTTTCAGATTTGCTGCCCTGGGTAAGGTGCCCAGAAGCTCCCTTCATGCCTGGGGAAGGCTCCATAGGTGCTGTGTGAGAAGCCATGTATGGATGCAGATGCCCCTCATGAGGCACGTCTTCAGCTTCCCAGTGCTGTTGCTCCTGGACGTGGCCCAAATGTGGCCTTCCTCGTTTTCAAACCTTCGTCTTTCAACATAGTCTTTTTGGATCACACTAAAGAGTTTAGGAGTGAGTATGAGAACTACGTATTTAAAAGACATAGGTTGTTACAACTACTAATGAAGTTTTATCATACTTGCCTGCGGAAGAAAAGCACTCAAATTGGTGCCTCAGCACATCTCTCCATCCTGTATCCGTAATTAAACTCTGTATGGTTGTTTATGTGCCTAGAGACAAGTAACTAGATGAGATGCTCTTTTTTTGGTTCCCTACAGTATCCATTATTTGTTTTTTTTAACTTCCATTTTTAAGGCAAGCTCTCTGACGCTCTGCTTAATTCAGCCATTTAATTGATCTCTTTCCAGTACTATGGGATGTATCACTGTAACGTTGTATTACCTTTTGTGTTTTGCCTGATGGAGCTTGGAGCCTGGTTGCAGTGTCTCACCAAGGTTCCTTAGAAAATCATCTCCTCAGTTAGCCTTTAAGTAACTCCATCCCTAACAGTCCCAGGGTTTAACAAAACAGGTTCTTTTTAAAAGGCCACCCAAGAAAATTCTTGCTTTTTCTTTTGTTGTTACCTTCTGGGTACCTTACGTTGCTTCTTTGGAGTAGTTTTTTGTGATGCCTTTGTATGCCTTGCATTAAGTTTATTTTATTTTGCCCTGGAGGCCATGGTCTACTTTGTAATTATAAGTCTTTGTTGCCTTTCTTTGAATTCTTTCCAATGTAGCAGTGCCTATTTTTAATTGACTTGGCAGAGAAAGAATGCGAGCCTGAAATGCACTACAGATTAGAAGAACATTATTTTTTTTTAAGTTTTGCCTGAGCAAGAACAAGGTAGATTTTTGCTCTATTGGTAAAATCTTGAATCACCTTCCAAGCCTAACCAAGAGCCCTGCCTGTGCCTTTTGCAATCTCTCTTGAACCATTTGTGAGGTGTGGAGTCCCCAAGCTCTGTAATTCCTCCTGTAAGGATGAACATGGGCTTCTGCAAGGCCATTGAAGCCAAAGGGCTCTGTGTACTTCTGATATTACATGCCATATTTCTGTGATGTAAGATGTCTCAACTGCGTACCTCATTGAACTTAGAAGTAATTAGAATCTAGGAAGAAGTGTATTACAAGCAGAAGGGTAAGTGGACATTTTTGCAAAGTATTTTTCTCCCATGGATTACAGTGCATCATATATTTATATTTACAATTACTTCCCTTTGCATATAGTTTGATCTTGTTGATTAAAGCTGAAAAATGTAAAAAGTGCATCAAAGCGAGATTTGCTAGGAAGCAAATCATAGTGAGAAATACCAGATCATCCTAACAGTTTTACAGAATAACATGAAAGCCACACCCACAGTCTATTATTACAAATTTGTCATTCAAATGGAAGTGGAAGGATGAAAATAGGTATAAAAACTCTGAATATACACATATGAATGCATCTATGAGCATCGACTCCTTCCTATAAAAACAAAGCAGATTATTATTGGACAGTCTGATAAAGGTTAAATGGTTATGTAGTGCTTGTACTTAATATAAATAGTTTGTAATTACGTGATTTTTATCATTTACAAAGCAACACTCTTTCCCCTTTGTGTTCAAGGCTGAAGCAATGCGCTCATTCAAAATCCCAGGACCTCATTTCTACACTCATTTCTTCTCACCTGCACAGCCTACACCCTTGTGGAACTGATCCTGCAAGACTTTGAGCAATCTGCCATGAGCAGTAATGCTCTAAAATACAAGCTTATGGCTTAACCACCCAAATTATTCCTCTGAGACTGAAACACAATTTAAGTGCTTAAAGCTAGGCCAAGTGCTTGGTGAGCCCAGAAGTGTGGTACCCATCCCCTTGCAGGAACAAGCCTGCTCTGCAGTGGCACCCCCACACGTGGCAGTAAATGCATACAGGGGTGGATCCTATTTTTGCTTGACAATTGATCATGTTATTCATCATGCTAAGAGTCCAACCAGAAAGAAATAGGTTGGCTACATGGGGCACAAATGTATGTGTCAAGAGCTTGACATAAGAAGAATCTTGGGAATGTAAAAATTCTTCAAAATGTATAAGCATAAAGCCAGATGGAGAAATGAGCTTGTTAAATGAGCTACTTTTCAGGTTTCACAGTCAGTCAGAGCCCAGTACAAGGCACATGCCCTAATTTGCACTAGTTTGGGTTGCTGTAGTGCCATTTAATAACAGTTGATGATAGTCCAGAAAATCTTGGTCCCTCTAAGACCAATGCAAGACCATGACAGAAAAGGCTGCTGAGAGCATCCCTCCTACAATGTGGTACAGGAAGACGGGTATTCTGGAGACAGCACTCTTGTCAGAGCCAACACAAGCTCTGTTTAGGATGAAGATTGCTGGATTTTGGGTACTACAGACATATCCAGGTTGAAATACAAACATTCATTTGATGTTTTCAACCCCCACACCCAGAGGACTTGTAAATAAGAAGTTGTGATTGCAGTGGACTGGTGGGCTCTGAAGATGTCTGTGGGAAATGAAGTGCACAGAGCTTTACTGCATATGTGCTTTCCTAATGACTTCAGGAGACTGAACACAGAGCAGCTTTTAAAGCAAGAGCAAAATGAGCATGAACTGGGAAGCTTGCATTTGAAACTAAAATTTGTTCTTTATTTTGAATATGTTTGTGTCTAAAGAAGGAACAGTTCTGCTGAGTATGTTTTCTTCTGTTAAGTAGGAATTTTAGCAGTAAATAGTTTTATTCTAGAAAGTAACATTTTTTGACAGTCAATTATCTAATATGCTCAATATATAAAGGAAAAAGAGCTCTGATTTTAGCTGCCAACTTGTAAAATGTTAATATTTTACCTTCCACAGGATATGTCTATCTATCAGTATATTTCTATGTCTATCTATCAGTGTCTATCTGTCTGTCTATCTATCTATCTATCTGTCTATCTATCTATCTACTACGTCTATCAGTGTATTTCTAAGTGCCCAATCACTGTCATCTCTCCCTGGGTACTTTACAAAATCAGATAAACCATGGCAACTGAATAATAATGTGGCTTGAAAGGAGAAGTCATTAACAAAAGAAAGGCTTTCTCTTCTTAATTTAAAATTCACACCAGGCTTCAGCAATTTGAATATTAGAAGAAAAAAATTCAAAGAGAATATGCAATGAATAAGTGGTTATATTCTCCCATCTCCTCCCAGAAGAGTAAATGATAACTGTGCTTGGCAGAAACCTGAGGAGTTGCACTATACCAGATTGGACCAATTGCATCCAGTTTTTGCCTCCAGTGATGGTCAGCAGTAAACTGGTATGGCAGAGCATCATTGATTTTAAGCTTTTTGTGTCCAAAAAAGAAGCTAGGCACTACTGTGTATATAAAGGAATTCTGTTCTTCATTGCAAGGTAAGCCATGGAAGGCAGGAAGACGTACATGTCTAATGTGCTTGTCATCCTGGCTAACAAAACAACAGTTGATTTCATTAAAACTGATGGCAGTTGTGATGTTTAAGGGACTGTGGTGCAGCAGCACAACCTCTCCCCATCATGTGGCAGTGCATCAGAGAGCAATAAAGCCTATTTGCTCTATTCCTCAGAGGTATCTGACTCTTGCCAGTCTTTCAAGAGCAGTGACAGTGAAGTCCATGTAGCAGTTGCATAATGCATGGAGAAGAATGTTTTTTTTCTGATTTCTACAGGAGTGGTTGATTTTCTGAAATTCTGTATACTTGCTTTTTTTTCTACCCTGACTTTTAAAAGAGCTCCTCATATTGAAGAATACATATTATGCATATTTTTTCGGTGTTACCCTTTTCTCTGGTTTCAGCTGTAACATTTTCAGCTAGAGTATATGAAACTATGGACCCTAGAGATCTCCTTCGAGGTTAGTTAATGAAGCTTCAGTGACCTGCCCTGAAGTATTTGGTCTTTTGATTTGGTACTATTCTTCATAATCTTCTTAATCCAGCTTAATGTCTATTTGATCTTCTTTCTTATTTTCTGGAAAATTTCTCAATGAGACATCCACAGTGATGTTCGTGTCCTCTCATGATATATTTGGTTCATAGTACTGTAGTAATGAGGTAGATGCAGCCACCTTCTGCCTTGCAATTTAACAGCAATTTATCTGCCTTACATTCAGTTTCATTTTTCATTACATGGCTTTTTTGGCAATATTTTTAGATTACTTGGAAATTCCATGCCATCTTTTGTTTTTCTATAATGACCTCATGTCATCCTAAAATGATGTCACTACATTCACTCCTATTCAGATACTTTTCTGGGTAATATAACTTATATTTATGGACATTTCTCTGCTTATAGTCTTTCTTTTTATTGAGAATTGGATATATAGCCTCTCTACCTGCTGATAACTTTTCAGGTTCTTACAATATCCAAACAGAATATTTCCCTCTCATCTGGTTTTGACTCCATGGGTGACTGGAGAAATATTCAGAAAATTTGGATGAAGAAATATTATTATTATACTTTTATTATAAAGGAAGAGTAAAAATAAACATGGAGTTAGACTAAGGTAAGATTTATTCTGAAATACATATTGAAATCCGTAAAACTGATAGTGTCATATGCTAACCATAAGTAATCATCCATAAGAATCATGGTTCTCTCCTACTTGCAGAGCACAGTGTAACATGGGGGCATCTTCTTTGCCAGACCATGCCTACAATGCTCTGTCAGGTAGGAGGCTAACAAAGCAGGTTTTGGACACTCTAAACTGTATAATTTGATTGATTAGTAAGAATACCTGTGCATCAGGAGGAGCAAATATTAGATTAAGGGAAAAAGAAAGATTTTTCTTCACAGTTTCAACCCTCAGAGAAAAGTCAATCCTGCATGTCAAATGCACACCATAAACCAGCTCACTAATAGTCTCAGCCATCTGCTAAAAAAAAAATAAAGCAAGTCATTTATTTACAAGAACTTGATAAGGTCGATAAATCCTCAAAGGCTAATGAAGTAAAGGGTTCTGAGCAAGGATTTACTACGTATGCATGGGAAGGCTGCTCTCATACCATACATCCAACCCCTGAGCAGTTTACAGAAAGTGTTTGACATTGTGGGACACGCAAGTACATCTCTTTGTGGTTCATGTCTCGTACTGTTTGCGTAGCCATGCCACAGATAGACCTCATGGGGCCCAACACGCTGCTGTGAGCTCACCTGAGTGCTGACTTAAGAATACAAAGAGAAAGTGCTGAGGACAACACGACTGTCATTTCCTTTCAAACTGACTGCAGACTCATGGTCCGAAACCGTTATACTGGATCTGTAATGTTTACTCATAAAATTTCTGAAGTTATTTATTACATAATTTAAAATAAACAGGAGAAGAGGTAAGATCTTCTTAACAAGACATGCACGTGCACACAGATATATATATATATATATATATATGTATGTATAACAAGGGACTTGATAAAGATTAAAGTCAAACCTTTAGCTGTCAGCATCAGCCTCCAGAAAGGACAAACTAAGCAGCATGCCCAAAGGACAATCACATCTCTCTTCTGGCAAAGCAGAGGGGGAGAGGGCACATTCTACAGCTGAAAACTCCTTGACTGAAATGGGATTTCATGTTGCCTGGAGGCCCATCTGAAACACAGTAAAGTAGCGTTTGCTTATGCAGATCTCTCGCAGGGCAATATGGCCTAGAGAAAGTGGTGGAAAAAAAAGGTTGGCAAGCCTTTTAGGACTTAACATATTAGTACAGGTATGGCAAATTCCAGGCAGAAGTCTACCGCCTCCCAGGAAATTCCTGAGTATTTCTACCATTGTGTGCCTGGCACTGAGGTGACAGGGCAGGCGAAAATCTACACTCATCTCTGCACTCATGGTGTTGGGAGAGGAGGTTGCTGCAAGCCAACTTCTGGTGGAAAAAAATCACAAGTGGCTGCAGCCAAATGCCATGGAGAGAGGACAAGTTGCATTATTCTAAATGCATGTAGATGAAAATATCTTTATTGATGATCTAGATGAGGGGATTGAGTCCATCATCAGCAAGTTTGCAGATGATACCAAGCTGGTTGATCTGTTACAGGGTAGGATGGCCCTACAGAGGGACCTGGACAGATTGGAGAGCTGGGCTGATTCTAATGGGATGATGTTTAATAAGTCCAAATGTCGGGTACTTCATTTTGGACACAACAATCCCATGCAAAGCTATAGACTGGGGACAGAGTTGCTCTAGAGTAGTCAGGCAGAAAAGGACCTGGGAGTGCTGGTTGACAGGAAGATCAACATGAGCCCAGCAGTGTGCCCAGGTGGCCAAGAAGGCCAATGGCATTCTGGCCTGCATCAGGAATAGTGTGGCGAGCAGGACCAGAGAAGTTATCGTCCCCCTGTACTTGGCACTGGTCAGGCCTCACCTTGAATACTGTGTACAGTTCTGGGCCCCTCAGTTTGGGAAAGATGTCAGGATGCTGGAGTGTGTCCAGAGGAGGGCAACGAAGATGGTGAAGGGGCTGGAGCACAAGCCCTATGAGGAGCGACTGAGGGAGTTAGGACTGTTTAGTCTGAAGAAGAGGAGGCTCAGGGGAGACCTCATTGCTCTCTATAACTACCTAAAAGGAGGTTGTAGTCAGGCAGGGGTTGGTCCCTTCTCTCAGGTGACCAGTGACAGAACTAGAGGGCATGGACTCAAGCTTCGTCGGGGAAAGTTTAGGTTTGATGTTAGGGAAAAGTTCTTCACTGAAAGGGTGATTGGCCATTGGAATGCGCTGTCCAGAGAGGTGGTGGAGTCACAGACCCTGGAAGTGTTTAAGGGGAGACTGGATGAGGCACTGAGTGCCATGGTTTAGATGATGGGTTGGTGTTAGTGTTGGTGTTAGTGTTGGGTTATAGGTTGGACTCGATGATCTCGAAGGTCCTTTCCAACTTTATGATACTGTGAAACTGTGAAACTGTGACAAAATTTGCACTCTGCAGCTAAGTTTTACTTGATACAATGCAACATGGTTTGTTGGTACTCACTGAATTACTGCGTCTCTCTGTATTTCTTGCTGGAATCACCCACATTATGTTTGAATTTTAAGTGTAACTGTAGGTAGAGTTTGATGCTCTGTCACAGTGTGGGAGCCCTGTGGGGTCTCCTACTATTGTTTTGGGTATTGTGCAAGATCCAGGTTCTTTCCGTGCTAGAGGCAGCTTTAGTAGCAAGCCAATTATCTGCAAAACTGCGCGATGGACATATGAATTCTGCTGGCTGCTTACATAGTTTTTAATAACCTTGTAATCTCAGCCAAGACCATGCTTGGCAGGACAAACAGAGTTTTGTCCTGTCTCTGGACTTTCCCTTGCCAGAAGCGCCTCTGCCAAGGTGCAGCTCTAACAAGATTAGGCTAGAGCAAGCAGCTAACCTAGGGAGTTAGTGTAATGAAAAAATATGACAATTTGTTTTACTTGATGTGAATAGCAAATGAAATATAACCAGTTAAACAGCATCAGATAAACAGTCTGTAGCACTATTTAAATAATGTAACGGACTATTAGCAGTTCTAACAGTAGTTCACTCAACCCAGCTTTGTTTGATGCAAGTACCAACATCTGCTCTCTAGCAGAGAGACAGGTAGCAGGGATCACATAGTATATTTTCTGAGAAGAGTTTAGATCCCAGCCTTTCGCAGTTACTAAAGTAGAGGTATTTTGAACTTGTTTCCTGAAAACCCCATTTTGGGGCAGCAGTTAGGGCCAGTCAGTACGATTTCCGTCAATGACTTCAGTGAGATCTCTAAATCAAATCTTGGAAACACGGTGGTGATGTACCTGTTTGGAAAAGAATTATTCAGGATGAAAGACAGTAGAGTATGTATATAAAATTGTAGGCAGGCTATCAGGAAAAGCTTCCCCAAAATCATAAAATTGCAAGATTGAAAGAAACTCCAGGGCATTTTTTAAGCCACTGGAACAGTCTGCCCAGGGAGGTGCTTGAGTCACCATCCCTGGAAACATTTAAAAGATGGGTAGATCAAGTGCTCAGGAATATGGTTCTGTAGTGGACAGGTACAGTTGGACATCATGATCTCAAAGGTCTATCTATCTAACCAAGCGATTCTGTGATTGTAAGCCAAACCTCTACTTCAGAGCAGAACCAAATATTTTCACATCATTCCCAAGAGACACGTCTACCTACTTCTTCAACTTCCAGCGAAGATTATGTAAAAGCTTTCCTTAAAAGTTTTTTCCAGTGTCTTACTAGAGTGAGAACTGGAAAAGACTTCCTAATGCATAAAATAATTCTACCTTACTGCAGATGTAACTATTGCCTTATTTTCAATAGACAAGAGATACAATTAACCACTGTCCAATTAAAAGTCTTCTCTCCCTCCTTTTAAGGCCATTACCACATTCCCTCCATCTTCCATTTTCTAAAAAAAAAACAAAGCATATATTTGAGCCTTTCCTCAGAAGTCAAGGTGTTTGAATTGTTGCGTTCTTTCTTTTTTTCTGTTGACCCTCTTTTCTCAAAGGAGGGAACTAAAGCTAGATTCAGCACTCCAGCAGCACTGAGAACACCCAGTTATTAACTGTGGTATCTTATCTGACACTCTTGCAAATACATCTCATGGTATTTTTATTCTTGTGCTTTTAACACATGTTAAAATGGTAGTGCATTGTAATCCCAGATCCTTTTCTGCAATGTAATCCCAGAGCCTTCTCTTTTGACATCCCCAAGCTTATATTTGTGCATTTGATTTTTTCTTTCCTAAGTGTAGTACCTTGTACTTGTCTTTATTTCATTTCACCTTATTGATTTCAGGCTATTTCTCTGATTTGTCAAGATCATTTCAAATTCTAAACTTGTTCTCCATGGAGCTTGCAGTCCCTCCCAGCTTGGTGTCATCAGCAAATTAGTATACATACTATTCCATCAGTTGAACTGCTAATGAAACAATGAAATTATTGAACAGAACTGGCCTAAGATAGCCCCCCGCGGGAGCCCACATAAAACGCTTGCCTGGTTTGATAGAGAGTGTTGATAAGAATATGAATTATTCTGACTATATTTTTTCAAGCAATATATCCACTGTACAGTAATTTCAGCCAGGCCATCTCCCACTGTGCTGGGAAATGATAGAGGATATGATATTGGACCATGTCAACAGACCTACTGAAGAAGTCACAGCAACAGTTCTTCTCTTGTCCAGCAGGCCTATCAAGAAAGGAAATCATATGTTTGACTTTTTTTTTCCCCACAAATCCATACTGGTTGTTTATCGTCTTTTTATTCTCTAGGTACTTATAAATCAGTCATGTAATAATTTGTTCTAGGATCTTCTCAGGTGCTGAAATTATGCTGACTTCCCTAAAATTCACAAGGGCTCCCTTTATTCCCTCTCTGAAGAGAGAAAAATTGTCTACCATTCTTTGTCCTCTGAAATTCCTTCTGCACTTCATGTCTTCTCAAAGATATTCTTGTCAGGTGTCCTCTGTTGATTTCCTTCAGCCCAAATTCACCCTGACACACAGTCCTCTCTGTGGCTCTACAATTGCTGCCCCATGCTCCTAGGTTGCCTGTGGTCTTCCTCACCGCAGTGTCAGTGTTGACTCTTCCAGACAAGGGAGGCATCTCTGGCTTTCCTCCACCTTAAGATGCTCCTTTCCCATAGCCTAGGGACCCCCTTAGCAAGTCCTGCCCATGTCAAGCTCTGTAGCTCTGCAGAGAGCAGTCGCTGCACAGCCCAGCGCTGCCTGTCAGGTGGTACTACTGGGCCTCTTAGAAAGGGCATTCAGTAAACCCACTCTAAGGAAATACTTGATATTAAGCGAGTGAATAGTTACAACCCTTAAATTCTGAGATACAAGCTCTTAGTAAGGCTTCTTGGATAAAAGCTTCCCCTATATTCAGCTTAGTATGGTTGTCTGGAGAGTATGTTAGCTTGACATAAAAGCTTGAACTTATTATTATTCAAAAGACCTTTTCCTTTGGTCAGTATTGTAAGTATTTTTTTTATTTTTTGTTAATATTAATGTTGATAAGCTTCTGGAAACAATTGCATTGATGAGAATTAGAGCCAAGAAAGGGAAGAAAAGGCATCAATATTTGTTACATGCTCTCCTTCTGTTACATACGGCCTTTCTTTCACTTCCATCTGCCTTCTAATTAATTTGAAAGTAGAAAAAAAAAGAAAAAAATACAAACTTTTTTATTGCTCTCTCTTTCGAAGTGCAATCCATTCACACGGAGATTATTTTCCTGGAAGAGCTGATAAAGTTTCTTGGAACAATTACATCAGTAGTAGTAAAAACATAGTAGATGTGCTATAGGAAGCTATCTATGTTAACAAAGAGAAGGTTATAATCTAACATGATTTCTCCTTTCCCTTCCAGTCTGTAGTATTACACAAGCAGAAGAACGTACGTACTGATAAAATCAGATTTTTGTTAGTTATACCCTACCAATTTACATTCACCTTTAACTTCAGCTAAGCAACTTCATCCTCAGACTTAAAGATCTTCTTGCAGGGTTATTTCTGTTCTGAAATCTTGATGTAGTGTTTCTTCTGCAATCAAGAGCTGACGAATGTATGCATTTGCAACATGCCAGCCAGCAGTACTCCATTTCAGAAATGGGTGCTGGTTTAGCAGAGAGAAGAGCGCAGTGTTCACTATGAGACCACGTCTGTGACACCCACCAGAAGGAAGAGGGAAGAAGTAGGAGAGGAAACTGAAATGATGTGTACCTTCCTCACATGTGGTGTTGAATAAAGCCAAATCAACAACTTTCTGTATAGGGCTCCATAGTACACATTGCATTTTCAAGGTTTAATGCCAAGAGCTTTTCCTCTTTTTTTTCTGTTCTCATGCTGAGAAATGATCGGCATATCTATGCAAAGTGCATAGCTCCATTTTTCCTCCAGCTTTGCAGTAGATATTTGGAAGCTGACAGTCTGGGGACATAGGTGCGGGAAAGTGCTTCTTCAAGGAGGAGCGTGCACACTTGACAGTCTTGACTGCAGATGGTTTTATTTCATGAATTTTTCATTAACAGATTTTTGTATATACCTGAACATAGAGCATAAGGTATCATCCAAATCCCCAGGGAGACTGTACTTGGCATAGTATATGAATGTGATACTGTTAGCTTTTGACATGGAGGTTTCCAAATTGTATTTTAATCTTGTACTGGGATAAACAGTTGAACTCTCTGATTTTTTTCATAGAACTAAATATATTGAATATCCTGATATCATAATTTGTGATGTAACATATGCTAAAGGCAAACTGAGATATTATGATTTCCTAATTATCCATTACCTCAAAGTATTTCTAACTGAATGAGTGATATGTTATGCACATCCTAAGGAAGTTCTCCCTCCAAACACTTGTGACCTTCTATCCACCTCAAATAACTCAAGAGCAGACCATTACATCACTATTTGGCTACCTCACATTTTTTAATGAATTCACCTTCAGAAGTTCCATGTTTATTAAGTGGTATTATCCGTACTATAAAGATAGGGGAATTACTCAAGGATACAGAAGTATGTCTTCCTGGTTTAGACATTTTAAACTCCAAATATACACAGACAACTACAGGCATCTTGCATTCTGCTCTTTCTGCGTCCTCTTGGTCTACTCTGAACCACCAACCTGATTCCTCAGCTACATCTGCAAGCACAGCATAGCCCAGGCACAGAACAGTCCTCTTCTCTATTATTCTTCAATACATACTGCCTCACCCAGAAACCAGGCACCTTGGAGTGGTGCATGGCAACCATCCACCCACAATGGATGTCAAGAGTACTCAAAGGCTCATACAGCACCCGTAAGTCAATATAACTGAGCTGTAAATTGTTTGTCCCAGCTGTACCATATTGTTATGGACAGAGAAGTGAGGTGGTGGTGCTGGAGGATCACAGAAATGGTTTGGGTTGGAGGTACCTTAAAAATCATCTAGTTCCAAGCCCCTTGCCATGGGCAGGTACACTTTCCTCTAGATCTCATTGCTCAAAGCCTCATCCAGCTTGGACTTGAACACCTATAGGTATTTGGCATCCCAAAGATGCTGTAGGAAACCTGTTCCAGTGCATCACCACTCTCACAGTAAAAAATTTCTTCATAATATCTAATCTGAATATACCTTCTTTCAGGTTAAAATTGTTACCCCTTGTCCTATCACTACACTCCCAGACAAAGTTGTGCTCAGCTCCTCAGGGGTGAAATATCTTTGCACAGAACTGCAAAACAGAGGTATACTGAGGGGAGTGGGCTGAAATCTTTTATTACGTGATGCAAAAATGCACTCCCTTAAAGACAATCATCTTGACAAGTGTCCCATGTTGTACATGTAGCTATGCACCTGTCTCTTCTCTAACTAGTGCCTAAGTGGCATCATTTATGTAATTTCCAGTGTCAGTGTAGTTATTTACCACTCTGTAGAAAGTGTTGGTTGATGTTGGTGAAATCCAGGATTGATTTTTTGCCTATCATGAAAAAAAAAGAAGTTTTCATCATCAAATTTTCAAAATTTATAGGTTGTACCACAGTATCACAGTATCACAGTATCACAAGGTTGGAAAGGACCTCTGAGATCATCAAGTCCAACCTATAACCTAACACTAACACCAACACTAACACCAACCATCATCTAAACCATGGCACTCAGTGCCTCATCCAGTCTCCCTTTAAACACCTCCAGGGTCGGTGACTCCACCACCTCCCTGGGCAGCCCATTCCAATGGCCAATCACCCTTTCAGTGAAGAATTTTTTCCTCATATCAAGCCTAAACTTTCCCTGACGAAGCTTAAGTCCATGCCCTCTGGTTCTGCCACTGGTCACCTGAGAGAAGAGACCAACCCCTGCCCGACTACAACCTCCTTTTAGGTAGTTATAGAGAGCAATGAGGTCTCCCCTGAGCCTCCTCTTCTCCAGACTAAACAGCCCCAACTCCCTCAGTCGCTCCTCATAGGGCTTGTGCTCCAGCCCCCTCACCATCTTCGTTGCCCTCCTCTGAACACATTCCAGTATCCTAACATCTTTCCCAAACTGGGGGGCCCAGAACTGTACACAGTATTCAAGGTGAGGCCTGACCAGTGCCGAGTACAGGGGGACGATAACTTCTCTGGTCCTGCTCGCCACACTATTCCTGATGCAGGCCAGGATGCCATTGGCCTTCTTGGCCACCTGGGCACACTGCTGGCTCATGTTGAGCTTCCTGTCAACCAGCACTCCCAGGTCCTTTTCTGCCTGACTACTCTCTAGCCACTCTGTCCCCAGTCTGTAGCTCTGCATGGGATTGTTGTGTCCAAAATGAAGTACCCGACATTTGGACTTATTAAACATCATCCCATTAGAATCAGCCCATCTCTCCAATCTGTCCAGGTCCCTCTGTAGGGCCATCCTACCCTCTAGCAGATCAACCCTTCCTCCCAGCTTGGTATCATCTGCAAATTTGCTGATGATGGACTCAATCCCCTCATCCAAATCGTCAATAAAGATATTAAACAGGACGGGACCCAATACCGATCCCTGGGGGACACCACTGGTGACCGGCCGCCAACTGGATGAAACACCATTCACCATCACTCTTTGGGCTCGGCCATCCAGCCAATTCCTAACCCAGCACAGAGTGCTCCCATCTAGGCCACGGGCTGCCAGCTTCCCTAGGAGTCTACTGTGGGGGACAGTGTCAAAGGCCTTACTGAAGTCCAGGTATACCACATCCACAGCCTTCCTCTCATCCACCAGGCGAGTCACATGGTCGTAAAAGGAGATCAGGTTGGTCAGGCAGGACCTACCCCTCCTAAATCCATGCTGGCTGGGCCTGATTTCTTGACCGTTCTGCAGGTGGTGCATGATTTCACCCAGGATTATCTTCTCCATGATTTTACCTGGGACCGAGGTCAGGCTGTCAGGTCTGTGATTACCTGGATCATCCTTACGGCCCTTCTTGTGGATGGGCGTCACATTGGCCAACTTCCAGTCTTCCGGGACCTCTCCAGTGAGCCAGGACTGCTGAAAGATGATGGAGAGCGGCTTAGCAAGCTCATCCGCCAGCTCTCTCATCACCCTAGGATGGATCCCATCCGGCCCCATAGACTTATGAGGGTCCAAGCGGCTCAGCAGGTCTCTAACCTCCTCCTCATGGATTGCAGGAGGGCCATATTTCACCCTGCCCCCATCAACCACTTCAGAGGGCCAACTGTCAAGCGAGCTGACATCCTTGCTGTTAAAAACTGAGGCAAAGAAGGCATTAAGTACCTCAGCCTTCTCTGCATCTCTGGTTACTATATTTCCCTCCACATCCAACAAGGAGTGGAGGTCGCTGCCGCCCTTCTTTCTGCCATTGATGTATTTATAAAAACTCTTCTTATTGTCCTTAACAGAAGTGGCCAATTTGAGCTCCAGCTGGGCTTTTGCTTCCCTGATTTTCCTCCTACACGACTTAACAACATCCTTGAACATGACCTGACTTACATCCCCTTCTTTCCAACGATGATACATCCTCTTTTTCTTACTTAGTTCCTTCAGAAGTTCCCTACTCATCCAGGCCGGCCGTCTGCCCCTACGACTCTTCTTACAACACACAGGGACAGCCCGCTCCTGCGCCTGCAAAACTTCATTCTTGAAGTATATCCAAGCTTCCTGGACCCCCTTGCCACTAAGAGCTATTTCCCAGGGTACTTTCCTGACCAGTTCCTTAAATAATCCAAAATCTGCCCGCCGAAAGTCCAGCATTGATGTTCTGTTCCTGGCTTTTCCTATTACATTGTTCAGAGAGAACTCAATTATTTCATGATCACTAGACCCTAGACATCCTCCGACAACAACATCACTCACCAGCCCATCTTTGTTTGTAAACAGCAAGTCAAGCAGAGCCTCACCCCTGGTGGGCTCACTCACCAGCTGTGACAAAAAGCAGTCCTCAATACACTCTAAAAACCTCCTGGACTGCCTTCTCTCAGCAGTATTAAGTTTCCAGCAGATATCTGGAAGGTTAAAGTCTCCTAAAAGAATAAGGGCAGCCGATCTAGAGGCAGCCTCCAGCTGTTTAAACAACAGAAGATCCAAATCCTCCTCCTGGTCGGGCGGTCTGTAGCACACTCCAACCAGGAGGTCAGACTTGACTGCCCCTGTGACTCTTACCCATAGGCACTCAACCTGGTCATCACCAATCTCAACTTCAACAGTATCCAGGGTTTCCCTAGTGTAGAGGGCCACCCCTCCACCCCTCTTCTCACGCCTGTCTCTCCTGAAGAGCCTGTAGCCTTCCATGGCAGCACTCCAGTTATGACAGTCGTTCCACCACGTTTCCGTGATGGCAACTATATCATAGCTATCCCGCTGGACCAGGACTTCTAGCTCCTCCTGCTTGTTTCCCATACTGCGTGCGTTTGTGTACATGCACTTCAGTTGGGTTACTGACAACCCCCTTTGGGATGGCTCATCTTCCACGGGGACATCTTTGGCGAGCCTAGTAACTCCCCCCTCCCCCGTCATGCCTAGTTTAAAGCCCTCTCAACAAGCCCTGCTAGCTCCTGAGCTAGAATCCTCCTACCCTTCGGAGTTAGACGAGACCCATCTGGGTCAAACAGGCCAGGTGCCATAAAGGTTTCCCCATGATCAAAGAACCCAAAATTCCTGTGCCGGCACCAGCCCCTAAGCCATCTATTAACTGCATATATTCTCTTATTCCTGTCTGTATCCATCCCTGCCACCGGGGGAACTGAACAGAACACCACCTGTGCTCCTGCCTTATCTATCGACCGTCCCAGCTCCTGGAGTTCCTTTTTAACTACCCTTGTGACTAACGTCTATGCCTTTCTTCTCCAACATGAGCAAAACAACTATAGGATAGAAAGATTAAGAAAAGTTTCCCCTTTCTAGTCAAGACTTACTTTTCTCCCTAGAATTAATTTCTTTTAAACAGGTGGAAACATTTAGAAAATCCCACAGTGAAGTAAAAATAAAATTTCTGCCATTGACCTAGAACTCTCTCATGGTTTTCATAGGAGGATTTGCCCTAAGGATATACTGCTGCAGCAAGTATAATTACAGCAGGGTAATATATACTGGAGAACCAAGTTATAGTAGCTTTATCAGAGACTGTAGTATGCCACTAAATCTATTTTACTACATGTTTTACTAAAGATTTTCTTTAGAACCTGAGTAGGCTGTGACAGGGCTTCTATAACTGATGTTAATCTTATGGCAAATTTGATAGATTAATATTGACAGTTCTGATATTCTGGAAGACTTAAATGTATTCTTTAATATTGTCCAGGCTTCCCTTCTCTTCCTGCGCATTTTTTCGTAAGAATCAAACTAGTGATTCCCTCTTGTCGTCCATTTGCTCATCCTTATTGACACTGTGTTGTTTTCAGCAGACACTGGAAGTGGAGTGTAGTTATTTGCTGTGAGTTGTGGGATACCCGGGATACTGCAGGGTTATTCACCACCTCCCTCTGCCCAAGCCCTAGATTATATTTGGGGCTCATTTTCCTTTGTTGTCCTCCTAAGCACACAGTGGAGCCTTAAAATGCTGACTTGCACCTGCTCTACATCAAATGCTCTTCCAGTTTCTGGCATCTTCATTTTAACAAGGTCCTGCAAGGATGACCCACATTTTCTCACCTACTTAAAGCAAAACTGTACATATTCCACAATAATGTAGACTTGTGATGTCCACCAAGAACACTGGATTTTATTTACAAACATTTGGAGCAACAAAATCCTCCAAATACCTTCCCAGAGGAAGGTGGACAGAGACATGTTCTACCTGTACGTAGGTGTTTATGTGTGGGGATGTAGCAATTGCTGTGTTTCTTACCCACTCCCCTCAGCATGGCAGTGATGCCAGAGCACCTTCCCAGTCTGTGTGAAACCACAGCAGAAGCCTTCCCCTTTCCTTGTGCCATGCAAGGGGCCAAGCAGACCTCTAATAGTAAATTCCTTTTATTTTATCCTGTCCTCAGTTTCACTGCATTGCAGACTTTTTGACTGAATCCATGTAAGTGCATTGCAAGCTGAGCTGTTTCATTCCAGGAAAGAAGAGAATAGCATCTTCCCCTCTCTGTTTATGTCAGGTGTTCATTCGGGAGTCTGGCTGCCCCTTCTACCTGCAGGGTTGCAGAGTGGCTGAGAGAAAGACCAAAAGCAAGTGAGGAAGCAGCTCCTGATGCTCCCTGGAAGACCAGGGGATATGAACAGTGTGGAGGGGACAAAGGAAGGAGGTCTGAATCCCACCAAACCTCTGGATAAGTTTCTGAACCCATTTAGTCTCGCAGCTGCAGGGACAAAACATTTTTGAAGTATATACATTTTGACTATTTTCAAGTTGTTGCAGTAACTGGAATCCAGGTTTTTGTAACCAAAGTAGGAAAAAAATAGTAATCACCTGCCCATTGCTGTTTGTTAGGCAGAAAATGAAACTGGAAGACCATTACCTTCCATGCAGCAGACAGATAGTCATTGCCAGGGAACGCTGGAGAGTACTTCTAAAATCTCAAGCTGCAGTCCTCTGAGATAGTAAAAGGAGATCAGTAAAATGTGCAACATTGCTGTGGATCACCAGAGAGAATAAAGAAGCATTGATTACTTTTGAAAAACCCTTTGGGAACTACTGGCTTTTCCTAAATATCTTGGATTGGTTCATTAAAGGATATTAGTGGATTAAATCTGATTTGTGTGACAACTTGTGATGGCATCCTTTACTTTTCTCCAAAATGCAACAAACTACAACAGATTAAAAAATAACATTCCTTTTACTGTCTTCCTGCTAATTACTATGATCTGTGTAAAAGCACTGCCCAGTCAAAGATCAGGGTCCAGCTGTGCTAAAGCTTTGCAAAAAGCTTGAAAATATTCCTTTTCCTTCTAGGGGATTTTTTCCTCCAAGTGCAATGGTTCATTATGTTATATATTACAAAAGAAGGGCTGCCTGTCTTGGGAAAGAAAAACAGGTATCAGAGTTGCTGATGTTGTGGTTAATGAGGGGAAATGGGTGACCACTGTGTAAGTGCATTTTTTTGAAGTCTTCTTCCAATTTTTAATCAGTGAGTTTATCCACTTAAAAATCAGTATTATATCCACTTAAAATTCACAACAGTCATTGTCTGTAGTGGAGATTAAGAGCTCTACTCGTCCGGTATCCTGTCTCTAGCTACAAGTGAATGCCGAGTAAGACTGGGGACAGGACAGGAGGATTTGGTACTTTGAGGTATTCTCGTGGTCCACAGCTGTCTTCAGCTTAGAAAATTTTCTCAGCGTCATAGGTTTCCTGTATTTATTCATCCAAAGTAGACCTGTCTAGCCTCCCCTTACATATATGCAAACATTTTGCAATCATACGTTCCATTGCCAGCAAGTGTCCCAAGCCCACTGTCATTGCATGAACAACTGCTTCTCGTTTCGTTTTGCACTGAGGTCCTGTTGCATTTGTAGGCTCCTAGTTCTGGTGTTGGAAGAAATGTTTTCCTTCTTTATCCTCTTTGTGACACTATGATTTTTCATATCCAGATTATTTCCCCTTACACCTATTTATATCTTTTCAGTGAGATGATCTTGGTCAGCTTCTTCCTTCAGTTGATATGTCAGAGCCTTCCCCTAGATTTCATCTGTGATACTCTCCCCTCAACACCTCCCAACACCAGAGCATAGCTTTGGAGCAACTTAGAACCACACGCATCATTCAAGTTTTCATGTGCTTCATCTGAGGCTGAACTAGAAACCAACAGCCATTCTTCTGCTTACCTACCTTCAAAGCGATTTGCATTTTACATTGACCTGTCTGCTTCAATGCAGTCCTATGAGATGCTGAAAACTTCAAAATGCAGTGTATCCTCCATTCCTTTCAAGTCTTACAGCTCTGAGTAGTTTTTCTTGATGTTATGGAGAAATGTTTGTTCCCTCATTCTTTTCTTTTTATACTATGGGATTTTTCGCGGGGGGGTGTGTGTGTATTATTTTCCTTCTTTATAAAATTTCACTAACCCTGCAACAAGCAAGACAGACGCTAATACATCATTTTAATATCTTTCCCTGTGCACTGATGATGTCTCTTTGTAGACTGCTGATCTTTCTGTCATGACCTTAAGATAGACAAAGGATGGCTGATTGGGGAACACCTAGGATACCCAAATAAAAACAGTATATCTAGGATTTTAATGTAGTTTGTAATGTAGGAGTAAATGACGAAGTTTCACCAAACCAATTCTCCAAACTTTAAACTCATTTTTCATTTGAATTTATAGGTTGCAACACCATTGAATGTAATTCTCATATATAATGTGCTTTATTAAACCACACCAGCGGTTAGTACCAATGGGCTAATCTGTTTGGCAAGAAAAATTGAGCTGATTAAATGATGCCCACTTTATCCTCATTAGAAAGCTCTTTCAACACAATAAAGTGCAGCCATGTCATGGATCCTGGCTATTTGCAACACTCCTTGTTATCCTCATTACAACTTTTCATAATTTGTCTCAAACATTTACTGATGTATGTTACTGCACTTGTTCTGATTGCAAAGTGTCCATCTCAGGTTTTAGTGCCAGTACAGGCTCTAGCAGGCTACCTAAACCACATGCCAGACATCTCACTTAAATCCACATGTCAGGAAAGATGCACCTGCCAACGGGTTTTTTGACCACCCCTATGCTCAAAGCACCTTTCGGCTGCAGGGATTTTGCCATACATGCCAGGAAAACGCTCCTGATATGGGCATAGCTCTGTATCGCTAGAACATTAGCTTGGATATTTTTACTGATATTGTTTTCTCTGGTCTTTCAGGGTGAAGTAAGCTGGTCTAAAAGTATTTTGGATCAATTTCCTTAATTAACTGAACTTCCATTAGAATGTGAGTTGACATCCCAAGTATTTTGATGTTATTCAGAACCTGAAAAGCATTTAGCTGATTATGTCTCATTTCAGGTGCTAAGCCCTTTTCTTCTTTTCAAGTGGTGATGTAATTATAGTTGGGTCTTTTTGTTTGTTCTGTTTTTAATTAATGTTTATTTCCAGGATCTTTCTTTACCAAATCATCTGCCTTGTGACAACTCTTCTCAACTCCTGCTCTCCCTCCACTTTCTCTTCACTGGTAAGATGCTTACTTTATTGTGATTGTCAGGTTTTGTTCCTCACTTTAGAAGACATTCTTCTTTTCCTTTTCAAACCCATCCTTCAACTGTGTTATGATATTATTTCCTTTCCTTCTGTGTTTATTAATACCTTTGTAGTTGGACTACACAATGTGATTGTGCGGCACATTATCCAGAAGAAAGATCATGAGCAGAATGTGCAAGGTGACAGGAAACAATTTTTGATTGTTTACTAGTTCCTAAAAAAACTACACTCAAAATCAGAAGAGTACAGTATTAGAAAACTAGCCTAGAAATAGGTGCAAGCACTTATTTTGCACACACACACACACACACAAACACTCTTGCACATGATCAATGAAGAGGGCAAATGGATAGAAAGTAATGTGAATAAGAACTAAAAATTCTCAAAAACTAGTAAGAAAAGGAAACCCAAACATGGATCAATCAGTAGCCAGCTGAAGTAAGGGCACAAGAGAGACATTTTTAAACGCAGCAGGAATAAAAAGAGCAATGATCTTGGTTCATTAATGACATTATCAAATCACTGTAAAATAAGTATCTTTTTTGTGATGACCTAATATAACTGAGGTCCTGGCCCTGTTCAGCTTAACATTTTTAACAATGACCTAGAAGAAATTATGTAGTACATTAGATGGGGCCTATAGGAAAAATGGAGAGGGGCCCTTCATCAGGGACTGTAGTAATAGGAGGAAGGGTAGCAGTTTTAAGCTGAAAGAGGGTAGATTTAGATTAGATATTAGGAAGAAATTCTTCACCTTGAGGTTGGTGAGGCATTGGAACAGGTTGCGCAGAGAAGTTGAGGATGCACCTCAAGTTGGAGGTGTTAAAAGACAGATTTGAACAGCTTTGAGAAACCAGATCTAGTGGAAGATCTCCCTGTCCATGGCAGAGCGGGATAGAACTGGATGATACTTAAGGTCCCTTCCAACCCAAACCATTCTATGATTCTGCACCTTAATTGCTGATAAAGCATTCAGATGAAACAAATATATAATCTTGCTATATTACCAGGAAAAAGAAAACAATATTTAGACATCTGATTTACAATGGAGGATAAAAATAACGTAAACACGTTTTTATACGGGCAAGTAGAAGCAATATTTCAGCATAAAAGGATTGTGAGATTGATATGGCAAAGCCACAAAGGTTCTGAAACACAGATTGTGGTTGATAGCAAGTTGAGAGCAGGCCATGTCCATAGGTTGGGAACCAATACGTGCTTTGGGTGTGGAAAAAAAGGCAGACCAAGTAGACCCAGAAAAAACATATCTGACAGTAGTGCAATATCTGCTAGGTGTCTGTAGAAAAACACTGAGAAATTGGACATAACTCAGAGAAGAAAGCCCTGAGAATGATTAAAGGATTGAAAGATATGCCTTGTAGCAAGACACTTAAAATGTCAATATATCTTAATTATCAAAGAGAAGGTTAAGGAAACATCTGTTTTCAGTTAAAAAGTGTGTACTAAGGGAATAAAAAAAAATCACTGCTAATGGAGGATCTTCAGAATAGTATACAAAACCACATCTGAAGGTTGATGCAAAATAAATTCACACTAGAAATAAACTGAAAGCTATATCTGGGAAGATAATTAAACCTGAAATATCGCAAAGAGAAGCTAGATCAGCTCTAGATGTTTCTTTCTAAAAAGTTTGATCTTTACCAACTCATACTGGATGGAGAGAAGCAAACAGTAACATATTTTTGGATGTACTCTATATATTTTAGAAAGTCAGACTAGAGGGTCACAATAAACTCAGATGGATTTTGAATATCAGAAGGAGTTTTGAATTAATGATTATTTTTGTGTATTGATTATGAAAATGTTACAATTTTAGAATTTGATAAAAACATTATAATTCTCAAAAAGAGAAGGCCATTTTAATTTTACAATGTTTCCATCAGAATCCTTCAATTTTCTTAGTCACTAATACTTCTTAAAAACCCATTCATCTTGCCTTTTTATTCTGATATTCAATAGATTGCTTCAGGAAGAAGAAAGGAAGTGGGTTAATATTGCTGCCACAAATTGTTGTCTAAAAAAAAGTCTTTAATATAATTGGAACGTGTTTTGACTCTGATGGGTTTTTTTTCACGTTGAACATAAGTTGTTACCAAGTATGTCTACCAACTGCTCATCTGATGAGCTTTGACCCAGAACTTTGCTGAAAACGTTAAGGAATTTAGTGTAATCAGAAAAGTGGTTCCAGGAACTAGCCTTTAAACAGAGAGGAAAAAATGTAGGTAGCAGTGCAAGACATTGTAGCTCTCTGCGTCACACTGCATGAAAGTAATCTGGCTTTAGAATGACAGCTCAGCCATATGATAATTTTACTCTTTAATGCACAGAAACACAGTGCACCTTGCCTGGAAAGAGAAGATTTTATAGCAGTTTAGTCATAGCTATTTTCAGTGACTCAGAGAGTTGCAATGACATCCATAAAAATTCCTGAAAACTTGGAATCTGCTGCAGGGTTACCAATGAGCAAAAGCTAGCGATGAAGATTTGTGGTCCTTTTCAGTGTGTTTGCTTTAATATGCCAGGAAAATTCCTCCAGATGGGAAGAATCTAATGTTGTGCTAATATTCATGCTGTGAGAAGAATGACCTAGATTAATATATGTGTTCTGTGTCTGACATCCGTCTGAAATCTTCATTTCATTTGTTAATGAAGGAAAAGTTGACAGAGTAATTAATGTTGATAAAGCATGGAAAATAGATCCAGTCAAACTCAGATGATTTCCTTTTTTGATAAGTTTACCAATTTAGTTAATAAAGATAACCACCTAACTGTTACACAACTAGACTCCTTAGTAACAGACTTCATTATGATAAAAATATATGGGATGCAATATCAGCAAAGTGTATCTTAAAATGGATTTTGTGTCATCTAGCACTCAAATTTTAAACACTAATTTTATGTGGGGAATCATTGGCAAGTGTTGCCAGTAGACTGAATACTACTGAAAATTTTGTGAAGATCTGGAAATAATCTTGAGTCATTCCTAATAGAAACTTCGGACGGTACTTGTAAATTGGTGAATATTAATGAAAGCTAGACAGTCTTTTGAGACATCTGAATAATTCAGTATGCTAGCCATTCATGTAGCAAATATTTTCACACAGCCAATACTTCATAAAATACAGGAACAGAAACTTTAACTCATGCCAAAAGAATAGGTATGTATTGGCAAATCACTGACTCCTGAAAATCAGTCGGGATTAGAAAGAGTGAAAAGGTAAATGGAGGTCACTGTGAAGAAAAATGTAAACCTTATTAGTAGTAAGAAAGGACACTAAGAAGGGGAAAGCCATGCTTTTACCCCAGGAATGGGCAAGTTTGGTACAGAACTGTTCCACATATTTTTAGTTGCACCATGTTTTGGAACATCTTGAAATATTAGAGAATGTGTATGAGACATTCACAGAAATGAACTGAGAGTGAGAGAAAATGCTTTTTGATGAAGAGGTTTTCAGTATTTTTACACTCTAGTTACCACACTGAGCTTTGTGTCACTCTTCCCTTTGCTTGACCTAGTTCTTCAAAAGGTTGCTCTGTGCAATATATCAAAAGGGAGCTTGAGAGGCAAATTAACCGCAAAGCATACATCCTTTAATATGAAAAGTGCTAAGAACTATGTCTTCAGCCATTCTGGGAAAGTCATGCCAGGAGCCAAGGCAGGCAAATTTAAATAGGAAACAAGGCACAGATTCTTAATGATGTCTGTGCTTGGTCATTGCTAAAAATCCAGAGTGATGATTTTTCTCTCTCTCATCGTATTTGCATCAGGAGTGAAGGCATTTAGGAAAGTTACTACATTCAAAATGAGCTATTGGGCTTATTGTACAGAGCAGAGGGGAGAAAGTGTTGAGCCTGGTGATAGAGGAAGCCACTCTCTACCAATGTAATACTCTCTGGCCTCAGATTCTTTACAGAACTGTCACTGGCTTCAGCTATTTGAAAAAGGAGTGATCTGGATGCAGTATCAGAGAAATTGTATTTTCTGTGAATGGCTAATGAGGATATAAAATTTCCCCCCCTTCTCCCCTGCCCTGATCATCCCCTTGAATTGTCAGACTGTTATGTCTAGCAGTTATTTTTGAACTCCTGCTAATAGACAAGAAAAGACATAGAGGCTTAATCAGAGGGAATTCAGGAGGCTCTTATTATTTCCCTTTCTCTTTATTCCCATAGCAATGACAAAGATGAAGCATCCTCTATAAAAATGCCAGAACTGCTAAATTAGGACTCGTGAACGTATTTGCTTTTACTGCTGCCCTTGTGATTCTCCTACTGTTTACACAGCTTTTATAATTGAAGTGATATTGTTGAAATCATATCTAGCACAAGATCTCCATATTTATTCTTCCCCCCCCACAGCTTTGGTCTCAGATGTCTCTGATAAAAGGTGTGAAGCGGTACATTATCTTCCAGCTATGTAAACACTCTTTCTTCCACACCTCCCCAGATGCAGCTCTTCACACCATCCACAAAGCTCTGATCTTCTGTCTTCACTTGTCCATGTCATTAAAAGACGAGGCAGATGCAGCCTCCAAATAAATGGGAGGAACTCTGCAAATACAAGCACATCAAATGAAACAGAAGATTTTACAACAAACGGAAAGTGCTAATAAAGATTTTGCAACCCATACCATACTCTTCCTCTCCATTGGCATCTTTGGAATTCTGAGACTGGCTAAAGGGAGCTTTCTTATCTGTGCTGGATCTTTGCCACCTAGTTATTAGTGCGTTTAGTTCATTTATTCTGCATTATGACTTCACAGGTTGCATAAAGTTGAAATACATTGAAGTTGTGAAGAACTTTCCTCAAACAACTGTCTCCATATTCTCATATACTTTTTCCCACTTACTGAAGGATGTGGGAATGCACTGTTAGCATCACTCAGCCTTTCCAACCACCCGACATTTTGCGTTTTTTTTACAGGAAGGGAAATTAAAAAGGCTTACTCATGGTCACACAGCATGCCCACACCAGGTTCAGTTAGGTGACCCTGAACTCATGAGTCCCAGAAATGTCAAGCATGACAAGCATGCAATCTACCATACATTTTTTTCTTTTCTTACTTTTCCACTCAAATATTGCACAGGCCTCAGCTGAATAGAAGTTTTATTTTGAAATTTAAATTAACTTCATCATCAATGTATCCTTTTGCATTTTTGTTGTCTTCCTTTCACGTTTGATTTTAACTCCAGTCTAAGCGACACAGGGTTTGACAGGCTGGTATAAACATGGATAGGATAGCAAGATGTGAAGGCTCACAGGAATTCCAAGTGTCCTCAATTTCCATTGAAATTAGTGATTCTCATCATTTCACCAGAGTGGATTCTATGCTTTTAGACTACCCACAACAAAACATTATCCAAAATGCCAGTTTAATCTTGGCAGAGGAATGAATTACAGCTTAACTTAGAATTTGTATTTCATGCAACAATGAAGCCACACTTCAGTTTATTAGGTAAAAGAGAAATGCCAACATAAAAAAAAAAATAATCTAACTTTCTGACAAAAAAAAGGTTTGTAAAAAAAAACCCAAACCCCAGAAATGAAACACTATCTTGAACACTTCTAGCGTATGAAATAGTAAATGTTTCCTGGGCAGTGCTTGTCCGAAGGAGAGTAAAATGCTTGCAAAGAAGAACTAGAAAACTAAATTTTTTTCTGGTCTTTCCTCATAAGCTCAACACTTAGCAGTGCTCTGTGATCATGATGGGGACACAGTGTTTTGTAAAAGTTGTATTTCAGATGAGATACATGAGTCTCGATCAGCTGTATACAGGATGTGGCAGAGAAGTCAGAGGGAGAGTTATTAGCCAGAAAACTAAGAGAAATTCCTTCTTGGGCAATTTCTCTGCACTTAAGAATACCTTCAGGAAATGGAGCTGCTGTTCTTGACTTCTGTTTTAAAACAGCAAGTTACCTTTACAAACTGTTGGTGTGGACCTGGATTGTATTCTCCCAGGATAAGATTCCTTTCTAACGGGTCCCTTGTATAAAGACAGCCCTTAAGGTAGTGCATTTCCCATTTGCCATTGTTTGTTACTGCTATGCAGCCAGGCCATGTTAATCACAAGCCCTTTGATGCACTCTGGATCAATCGGTCACGTACCTGCCTACTCCCAGTGTTTTGCTCAGCATGGAGCAGTGTGCTGCCTTGTCCCTCTGCATTTACACATTCAGTGGGCAAAGGTGACACTGAATGTAGGAGGAGACATAGAAAACCAACTCTATGAGGAAGGAGATGCCTTATTAGGTCTGTATTATCTCTAGGTTTTGCTAGGAAAGGACCATGAAAATTCACGTGAGAAATAATGAAAGAGTGACACTGAAGAAAAGGGAAGTGAGTGGGGACTTGTGAGTGGGAGAGGGTTAAGGAAAAGCAGTGAAGCTGAAGCAACTGGGAGATGTGAGATGGAGAGGTTGCACTAAAGCCTGACCAAAGTTGCAGTGTTCTTGGAATGTGCTTAGAATGGCCATTGATTTCCCTTCTGCTCACTGTGGTGATTTTGCAAGTACTTTGTCCAATTGTAAAAAGATCAAAATTAAATTCTTAAAAGTACACCTTTATGATACAGTCTCTAAGACATTTTGGAGCCTTTAAATTGAAACATATTACATTAAATCTAGGTTATTAGCAATAATTACATGTTATAATCTTCAAACCTCTGGTTTCTTCATTGCCATCGTCAAAGTTTTTCATATCGTAAGGTTCTTATTCATTTCATTGTAGCCTTACATTAAACTTGTCCTGTATTTTATCTAGCTTCAGTTCCTGGAACAATAGCTTAGCCTTTCAACTGTGTAACTTCTAAGTCCTGTTGTAGCGTGAGAGAAAGATGAAGATGCTGAGTTTATTCACAATAATTATATTGTTCCACAGTAAAGAATCACAGAGCACTCTTATTGAATTCCTTAATATAATTAAGGATTGGTAAGATCTATTAAAACATTAATCTACTTGGAAAGTTGGTATCCTCCTGAAAATTCATACCTTCATTCTCCACTTGTTATTTGTTATACTAGATGCTTTCCATGCAAACTAACTAAATTTTCTTTCTGAAATACTGTCATCCACTGAGCTTTCCATGATTATCTAGAACTTTGACTTTCCAGTCAAATTTGGTTTAGACTTTTCTCTCTGCTGTTCACTGAAATTCAAAACTGCCTCTTCGCTTATCCTCTTTAATGAGCTCTGAGACTTGGCCAATATGCAACAGCTCTTCTTGGATATCTAATCATGACCTTAACTGAGGGAAAACAAAATTCCTCATCTTCCCTTATCAAATTCTCATCCTCTCTCACTCTCTGCTACTGCTGCCACTACCACTATGCCTGCATTGCCCTGGACACTATGTGTGGTTTACTTTTAACCCTCTCCAAACATCCAGGTCACATTTAAATCCAGTAGAAACTCCTTCTAAAGCACATTATCATTGATGATTTGCACACTGCTGTTCAGACCCTCTTCACCTTCCACAGCAGCAAAGCTTACTGTAATATATTTGGTTTCTTTTGCCTGTATTACTCCTTTCAAACTATAAAAAGATGAGACAAAAGAAAATGTGTTTCTGAGCCAGCAGCCCAGCTCTCCCACCCTGCTGAACGTCTTCTCAAGTTCACCCTTTCCACTGCTGAACCAGAGATGTTATACCTAATGGCCAAGGCTTTGCAGTTTCACCTTGTCTTACTTTTCTGCTTTTGTCTCAGAATATGTCGCCCTTCCACCTTTCATTATAATGCTACCAGATTTTCTGCCTCGCTCTCAAAAGACGTTAATCTTCCTCACACATTTCTCCTCGTACATGCTGCATTCACCCTGCGGTGAGGCCATAGTCTGTTTAAAATCCTTCTGAAGACATCGCTGCCTTCTGCAGACTGCATGTGTGACCTCCAAGAAATTAGTCATCCGTTAATAGCCAAGACACACTGAAGCTTATAATCTTGGGGTTTTCTTATATTATAGTTACAGAAATAGAATTAGTGCCTCTTCAGAAGCAGAGTTGTATTTTACATAACCCAAACATTGTGATTATTCATGTCGTCACTGTGCTCCTTTTCCATCTGGTTCTTCATTTTCACAATGTGTTTTGAATTCCACTTCAAATTCTTTGGAGAACAGATGATGTCGTCCCATATATATATAGTCTTCCCAATTCCAGGGAACCTTGTTCCCAGTTGAAGTAAGTCTTTGGGTGCCATTTCACCTCAAATTATATTAAAGAACAAATTATATTAAAGTAACATTAATTATGTTCCAGAGTAAGAAAAGAAAGAAAAATTAGTTGTAGCAAACAAGTCTGAACTCTGAAGCATGTTTCTGGATAAACAGAAATAAAGCCACTTCCAAGTTTTCTTACTAAGCATTAATAGAATAATTCCAGGATAACTGATATCTCACAGCCACATTTTAACCACTGGTCAAAGCAGTATCTGGGATAGACAGACAGACAGATGACTATACCGTGGTCCTAAGGCTAATTGTATTTTGGTAGTGCATTTCCAAGTTGATTTTTCCAGTTATGATCACTTTTTCATACTCACGAAGATGCTTCAAATAATGTTAGGCAGCTGACCTTTAGGAGACCAAATGATACTGAAGCTACGCTATGTTATGTTTAACGGGTTAGCAGTTTTTTGTGTTTTTAAAAACAAAATTAATCTGACTAGGTTCTGTGTAGAGCTACTGTGTAGACAACTTTTTTTAGAGGAGAGAAATGGGAAGGGCGGTGTGGAGCTTGCCAACCCCTGAGAGGGGCTGTGTTGTGAGTCATTAGGTTGTCCTGCGGCATGTACTGAGGGAGCACAGCCTTAGGCAAAGAGCAGCTCTTGCAGTTCCGTCTGCTGGATATTTCAGAGATTAAAAGAGTACACACAGGATCTAAAGCTGTCATTTTGGCCTAGACTGTAGCACAGCTGCAGGAGTCTGAAAGGGTAGCTTAGAGTCATGCCACCGTAACCAGAATGAAAGACAGTTAGTGACACGGTAAAGGCCAAGCTGCTATGTCAGTCAGAAGCTAAAGACTATTATAAATAGCAAGAGATAATCAAATGTGTCACTGATTGTGAGATATCAGTCTGCTTTTCTTTCAGGAGAGGTAGTGATGTGTGATGGTTTTAGTTTCTGAAAACTCAGATACTTTGGTTGCTGCTAGAAGCTGACGAAGGTGTCAGATGTGTCTTCACATGTGGTACCCAGGATTAAGAGCTTGTCTGTCCTTAAGTTGAAGTAGTAGAGTTACACCTGAGAATGGTATCATATCATGCTTTTCAAGATGTTATAAAAGGAAAGAAGAAGTTTCAGGTGGACTTGTGGCAAGTGGGACTCTCTTTGAAAGCGCATGAAGATTAGAAATTAGAGACTACATTAGGACAGCTGGGATGGGCATGTTACCTGTGCCAAAAGCTGCAGGGATTGAAAATGTGCTCTGAAACCTTGTTGAAACATTCTACTCCTCTGGAGGTGCAAACAAGCGAGGATGCTAGAAGGCTGAAGCATCATATCTCTGCTCCCGGGGCAGGGAATACAGCAGACCTGACACACCCCTACCACTGATTTAATTTGACGAGGTTTTCTATTGCCATCCATGTCATTCCCCAGGAAAATGAGCTCTATTCCACATAAGGGTATCTGTGTCTGGGCCAATAGAGCCTTTCTCCCCCTTCCCAGTCTAATTATCTTGCTAATCATGATAGTAATATTTTGAGTTGATGTGTTCAAACCATTTACTCCTGACACTAGTTTTAAAACAATGATCTCAAAGCCATTCTAAATCCCTCTTCATATGCATAATCCCAGAGGCATCATAACTTACTATTTTCTTTACATAAAAAAATAAAAACCATATGGAATTGGTCTGCAAAACTTTGTCTTTACTTTTTACTTTATTTTCAGTAGGTAATAGCTCTTCTTGTGAAGGCAACAAAAAATACAGTAGAAACAGGAGGAGAAGTTTATACTGAGAGATCATAAGAGGATTTTTTCCCACTAAGGACGAAAGGCAGCTTGACTTCCCAGCCTTGCTGAAGGCTTAGCACTAGTCAAGTTACGTCAAAATACAATCACGCATTATCAAACACGCCGATACATAGCAAACATAAGATTTTGGCAAAGCTTCTGTACAATTTATTTATTTTAAATAATTTTAATTTCATTAGTTTCGGGGTTTTTTTCAGAGCTGTTCTTGTCACTGGATGAACAGCTGTGAACAATTTCCCAGGCATGTTATGCCTTATTATTAAGATTAATCCCTGTGATTTTTCTTCCAATGACTTTGCATGAAAATTGCAAAGTAAACAGGGATATTCAGCCACTGCCAGTGATTAAGTGAAGTATTATTTGTAGCGAAAGGTCTCTTCCATTAGAAAAAATGATACAGTTGAAGAAAGAATAGCTGGACAAGTAGTTGTGCTTGCAAGCCTTTTTTTCAGGAGATTAATGGTTGGAGGATTGAGGGAGCCCTGAGAAGAGAATTTGCCTAGCAAACTTTGGAGCTTTGGAGAGGGTTTAGTGAGACGAGAAGACTCTGAAGGTGTTATTCAAAGCAGCTGATGTTTGTTTTTCCCATCCACACGATGATCTCCTAAACCTCCTTAATCTCTCTCTGGAGTGCAGATGCCACTTTGAGAACTTTCTGTTTTAACTACGGCCAGGTGACAATTTCTGCTAGCTGTTGCTCAACTTAGTAAGGTTTGACCTCTTCTTGCAGACAAAAGCTGTAGCCAATGTAATTTTAAAATCCTAGGGCAATGTATTTTAGTGTTACAGCATGCACCAGAAAATAACATTCTAACTAACCAAACATCAACAGAATGCAATTATTTAGGACAACTACATTTATATCTTGAAGGCAGTCCAGAGCGCAGTCTTAGTGGAGTCTCTTTTATGAAACAAAATTGTTTTGGTGAGTTCTATAGAGGATATTTGTAATTTGTTCAGCCTTGCCCCATCACTTGTTATCAATAAGACACTTAATAGAAGTGATAACTGTAAAAAGATGCAAAATCATTAGCCTATCATAATTTCTTAGGGACAATACTTTTTTTAAAAGATCGTGTATAATAAGTGGAAATATATTGCTTAGTAGTAATGGGATACAAGGAGCAACTATTTTGTAGTATTACATTTAAAATCCCCCTTACTCAACATTTGCTGACACTGCATTGCATTAATGTATAGCACATATTTGTAATAAAAGCAAAAATTGAAGAAGAAAACAAATCATTGGTGTCTATGTTAGGAAGTAGCTTATTTTGGAATCATCAGAAAAAAGTAATTGTGATGCCAGTGCTCCCTTTTATGCAGATGTGTAGCATAGAACTCACTTTAATGCTGGCAGCTGTGGTACTTCAGCTGGAATGCAGTAGTTTCATCCCTTTGGATGCAGTGAGTGAAGAGAAGCACAGAGCCCAGGGAGCGAGTTGGGTCCTTGCTAAGGCAGAGCTGCCCAGCTGGGTCACCTCCTCCCTCCATACCTCCTGTTCTGTGCACAAGCCTTGCCCAGCATTTCGCACCCCTCTCTGTTGGAGGACTAATCACATGCCCTTTCTTCCAGAAAAGTTCCTACAGTTCTGAACACACAGCTGACAGAGAAGATTGCACTGTTCATTGCTGGTTCTTATATGACAGAAGCAGTAAGAAACCCTAGATAAAAATAGACTCTACTGTGCAAAAATAACAAATGTGCTTGCCTTCTTTAGCCTGAGACTCTCACAGCCTAATTAGCAAAATAGCACATTTACATTTCCCCAAGGAAATTCCTTTGCTCCTTGTGTCAGAGGCTATTTCCTCTCTGATGAGGAAGGATTACAGGCTCAACTAGAGGAGAGATGTACAAAAACCTTTCTCACAAGTCCCAATTATTTG
Organism: Tapera naevia; assembly: GCA_033556795.1. NCBI lineage: Eukaryota > Metazoa > Chordata > Aves > Cuculiformes > Neomorphidae > Tapera > Tapera naevia. The sequence continues at coordinate 7,098,662 of JAUMJJ010000079.1, read as the reverse complement.
AAGAGCTCCCTGTCCTTCCTGCATTGCAGGACTTGTTCTCCACCTCAAGGGATGTGCAGGAGCTGCTCACAGGCCTCCTGTATGTTTCCCTGGGGGTTATGCCAAAGGAAACTCCATGCTTTACTGCTGTACAGCTGTAGATACAATTTAGATAGACAGGCTTTTCTCCAGAGGTGCCTTTGTTCTAACATTGATTATTTAGCTGAGCGCTGTCAATCCTGCTGCTGTTGCCTCAGCCAAATCCTGGCTGAAGAAGGAAGGAAGATTACACTTTCTCTTCTCTGTCCCTGGTGGACAACACCGATTTAGTCTGCCCAGTGTTTGCCTTTGCTAGATTTTTTTTTGTACCTGAATGGTGCAGATTAACCCTGCAAAATGCATGGAATTAATCTGAGAGGAATAAAGAGGGTGCCTGGCTTGGTCAAGACTTTTTGCCTACCCTACACAATACCCTTAGAGAAAGAACCAGAAACTGTAGATGAAAAGACATTTATGATTTTGGATCTTTTTGTATGATCTATGTATAATGGGAAGAAAAAAAGTAAAGAATGAGCCTATGGAAGCTGCCAAGGTTGCTAAACTGTGAAGAGCCAAGGCAGCAAGAGGCTGCAGAGCTGCAGCATACACCCTGTCCAAACCTGTGCAGGGTGGCTGGGCCATGGTGGAGGCAGCAAGCATGTGTTCCTTTTCTTCCTGCATCCAAGTCACAACAATGGGTAACTCAGACATATATCTCCCAATTTATTTCTTGTTATTTCTTTGGAACTGGGAATGTTTCTGACTTCACGTTTGTGCAGTGAATCTCTTTGCATGGGGATCTCTCTCCTTTTAGCTATCCCTAGAGATTTTGTACTTTTGATACACACCATAAGGAGACAGAAATAGGGCTTTTTTCACATAGTAGGAGGAATATAGGGTAGAGATTAAATACTGAAAGTAAAGCAGAAGGCTGCTCATTTTTCTATGTATTTCATTTTAGACTAGGCTTTGTAGAAAGTAATAAAGCAGTAAATTTTATGGATTCTGGTATTTTGGTTTCAATTTCTACTTTAACTCATTAAATGTGGTTAGTAAAAAAGACAAAAAAGAAGAAAATAATCCATACAAGCGCTAGAGATGGGAGCACCGGGGAGCAGTTTGAAGCTGTACATCCAACTGTGCAAAAATATTGTAGTTTATGTTATTGCCTCAAATTGGTCCTGGCTGTAGGGCACAATTCACAGAACAAACCTGGATGTCAGTACTGGTTTTCTAAACAATATAAATTTAACTCTCTCTTTCTTCTACTCTTTTCACCTTTCCATACCAGTCAGCCTTGCTGTCTCCTATTGTGCATGATCCCTCCCTCTCATCTAGGACTTTGTCCTGCTGTTCAAAACCATTTTATCAGTGTTTCAGGTCTTCCAAATTACTTTGGAAAATCCCTTTCCACATGCTGCCAAACAACCATCTAAGCAGTAGCTCTTGTCCTTCCTGTCTCCTTCACCCTTTTGTCTCATAATCACCATCACTCACTGTGTCATGTCAAATATGGATTTGAGCTCTTCTCGACAGGATCTGTGTCCTTACATGTTCATTTGAGGTGTGCAGCACATACCAGATAACTTGAAAAATAAAGTCACCTTATGGGTATAATCAAAGACCTTTGCCAAATCTAGAGCAGGATCTCTTCTGGCAGAAATAATTGACCTTGTAAAAGAGGTCTGATCTGTACAGTGAGTATAAAGAAAAACCCTTGCTGAATACAGGAACAAAGGAAAGGATGACATGCTGGACAGCAGCGGTGGATGTATCTATGCTGTAAAGGTAGCTAAGAAATGCTTAAAGGTTTCGCAGCAAAATGGTGAAAAGAATTTAATTAGTGGACCCAAAGCCGTTATGTGACCCAGACCTAAACACATGGCTGTGTTTATTTGTTAAAAGGATGTTTAACATTACCATCCTGGTGAAGTCAAGTGTTACATTTACTATGCAGATCTAAGTCACGACACAGATCTCAAGGCAGTGCTGGATCAGGGCATGTTTGATATTCAAAAAGAGAAAACTGGCCTTGGCTTCTGAGGCACTCTGCTGCCCTATCACGGAAGGTTTTGGTGTTTCCGTCACCTGTTTCGAACCCTAACCCAAAATCTCTGTGGTATATTCGAGGAAGATGCAAGAACAAAGGATGAGTTACAGCAGCAGCATTTTGGACCAAAACCTAATCTTTACTCTCCTTCTCTGTAATGTTTATGTGAAATGCAGCAGTTTCATGTTCATTCATCTCTGCTAACCATGCTCTAACACCTTCAGATTAAAAAAATGACTTGTTTTTAATTTCTGTCAATCTTTGGATAAGCCCTGATAAATCCGAAGTGATTTCAAATTACAAAGATGATTTGAACTTTGAAAATTTTCTACAATACACTGTAATAAATCATTCCATTTCCTCTTCTGATGCCCTAAGCCCTCAAGGCCTGTGTGATAACCACTTGTTTCTCCAGTCTGCTTCATCCTTCAATGAAGCAGATTAATTTAATAACCTTAACATAGGGAATTTTCCATCTGCCTAATCCCTACAAGTTGGAGCCCTCAATACGTATACCCTAGACAATGACAAACTGAAAGTTCATTCAGACCAGAGCAATAGAAAGAGCAAGGGAAATTGTGACACCCATCAGTTCCTGTGCCAGCTGTGCTGCTGTCTGTGGCCAATGGAGCTAATAGGGGATTGGATCCAAAGGCGTCATGCTCTGAGAAGGACTGAAATGTGGAGGGGAGCTGAAGACATTCATGCACCCTCACTGCTTCCTTTGGACATTGTACTGTAAAGGGAAAATAATTGAATTAGTCTGAGGCTTGGCTGATATTGACATTTTCAGTGAGAGGAGTCAACTTGGAGGCTTCTGCAGCCTTCAGTCCTTGCTGACATGAAGCAATAATTTGTTCCTTGTAATATCTTATTCACTTAACATTTCAGATACGCTGCCTGAAGTACCTTGGGATCAAAAGCGCTCCCTAGATAAGCATAAGCTGATAATATAGAAGGATACTATTTACTCTTTTTCTGATGCCCCTTCCTCCAGTCTCACTTTAAAATGAGTTTTCTGTTGGTAAAAAACCCACTAGATTGACAGCTTTATAGACTGCAGCTCTTATACACATAACAAGTATATTGCAAATAGCAGCACTCCAGCCATCCTCCTTGCCACACTTTCCAAGCAAGTGCTTACGAGAAAGGAGCTGCCTCACCAGAGAAAAGTTCACTTACTGCAACTGTCACTCAATTTAAAATTGTTTTATAAAGAGTGTTAACTGGTATTCTAAAGCCAGCAGCAATTTGCACGGAATTGGAGTTAGAGCATTAAAGATGCTGAAGAAGGGAGAAACAGCACAGTAATAATCTCATCTAATTTTAAATATCTTCAGCACAGTGTTGAGCTACTTGTCCAGACATCTTGCATAGTTTACAAAAAGAAACAGGACTATCTAGAAAGATTTGTGTCAGGTATATTGGATCTTACATGTTTTGTTTATATGCAGATACCTACTTTGCAAGCACCTGAATTTGGATTGATAATTCCCATCTCAAACGCCATTTAGATGACCATAAATTTTTTTTAGTTTTGCTGCTCTAGGTCAAATTCAAAGTTATGATTTCAAAATAATACAAAAAATATATGCTGTGTTTAAACAGTGATTTTGAATGATGCTGTTAGTCCATTTGAAGTACTAAACTGCTACTTCAGAATGGAAAATAATAATAATAAAAAGCAAAATGTAATATATGTTTCAGGTAGTGTGCTCTGTTTTCAGAATCTTAAACTGAATAGCCTGAATTAATGTAATTGATTATTTTAATTTTACCTGAAGAGTGCCAGAAACATTCATACAGCTTCACAGAGAAATAAAGGTCCTGACTTAAGAATTTAAAATATTAATGAAACTAAACAGAGCAAGTGATGACAGCAAATGAGTGTATAAAATGCAGCATGGAGGAAATAGTTCACAGCAGTGTAATGACATGAAAAAAAATGATTTGAAGTGGCTATTATCTCCTCTTTGGCTCCCTCAGTTACTATTTTCTATGTATGAAGAGTATGACAGAAAAAAGTCAAAGGACCCACCTAAGAAGAAAAAGTGCCAGAAATGTGACTAAAAACTGCAAGAGTTCACAGACCTACCTCCAGCCCCTGTACAAAATTACTCTCTGAAGAGCTCTGAATAGCGGAACAAATGAAAGTCTGAAAACATTGTAAGGTAAACTGTTCATTGCTCCCCTCCTTATTGAAAGAGGTTAAAGCAAATTAAACAGAATTTCACTCACACATTCCCATCCTGATGGACAAATTTCAGTCCAATATAATTGGAAACGGCAGTTGAAAAGCCTTGATAAAAGGGGTTTAGATGAGAACACTAACAAAGAGAGTGAAAACTGGCAAGGTTAATGCAAGATTGTTTTTTCTCCTGTCCCTATAGAAATTTTCTAACCCAGCTATTGAATTTTTCATAATATTTGTTAGATATCTTCTGAGGGATGCTGTGAAAGCTGCTATTCAGCAGCTCTAAAGCAATCCTTATTGTCTGAATTGAGAAGGCACATGCATCTCATGAACGCAAATTGCGCTTTTTTTACTTCCAAGATTTTTTTGACAATGTTTTTCTCATATTATTCCAAATTACGGACCCAATTCACCTCAGGCTGCATTAAACAATGGTTTCAGTATGTTCAGGGAGAATATGATTGATTAGGTGCCTGACAGAACACACACTGAATTAAGCAGGATCATCTAACACCTTCCCAGTTAATTAAGATGTCTTCTGGGATGACCTGTCAATAGCAACCCTCACACAACGTGACAATCCTCTCTTCGAGTCTTTAAGATTGTCACCCTTCTATAACCATGCCCCTTGATGTGAACTAAAGGCCATTATTAAGGAAATACACATATTACCTTCAACCAGGGTGACAGTATAGGATTATGTGCTTGGCTTGAAGCAAAAGATGCACAAGAGACTGTGTGATAAGGCAGACTATTCTTCTGTAACTTTATTAGCGAGATGGCCACAGGAAGCGGCAAAGAGGGCAACAGTCACGCATGAACTGGGCACATGCAAACTGGGCATATCAAGTGAAAGAAACCCTGCACCTTAAAACAGTGCAACTACCAAAACTCTTATAGGTATGTCTATAACTTAAGGTTTGTCCTGTTTCGTATCTAGGGCAATTGCTCTTTTGTCAATGGAACTGAAGGAAGGACCCTGTGACATGTAATTTTTCTATTTAGGGTGATATTTCTGAGTGCCACCATACGTTGCAGGAAAACCTTTTTATCTGACAGAATATTCAGGAGGAAAAGACCCTCTACCCATGTGAGAAACTATGTTTTGGGGTGTCTAAATAAGGGCACAGCACAGTGAATTAGGGGGGGGAACTGATATAGTGTGAAGACAGGTGATAGAACAAATGAAACTGATGTGACTGGGTTATAGAATAGGTATAATACCGTGCTTTCATATGTATATCATAAAAAAACTAACTATTTCTATGAAGTAGCAGAAATAATCATGTCTACATATTTTAGGGAGTGAGTGAACAGGAATAATACATTGATCTATAGAATGAAGTCTTAGAGCATATTACACAGAGATTGTGAAAAATGGTCTACAATCTGAAATTCTATTTCTCCACATCTTACATGTTAAAATAAAACTAATCAGTGAAACCTGAACTTAAAGTAGTCCATATCTCACTGAATTTCCTGTTGCTAGGCATCACTCGGTCATACTGTGATGCGAGGTGTTGTTCTGTTTCTAACATCAAAAAAGGTGGAAGATTTTCCCACCTTGTAAACATTTAATCAGGCAGTAGAAGGGTAAGTAAACGCCAGAAAGAAGACTGTCTAGATTCATCATCCTTTTAAATCCCAGGAGAATACAATAACCCAATCTAGGGATACAGGCTGTTCCCCGTGATCACATTCATGCCTTTATGCTACCAGTTCTGTTCACAGACTGGCAGGTTGGCTCCTATCCCCTTTACCTTGGTTTGAGCCCAGTAGCTTGGATTTCACTGTAGCAAGGACTGCAGCATGTACCGTAGGAAATCGAGTTTCAACCTGAAAATGCCCAAAAATGGAGACACCAGCCTGTCCCCTGAAGTTGTTCACAAATTATTCACCTTGACTGCTTTCAAACTGAATATGACTGGCTCTAGGCTCCAGCTACCAATTCCTTCTGTCTTCTCTTTCTCATCAGTAAAGTATCTTTCAGTACATGATCTTTTCTCTCACATAATTACACTGTAATAAAATGTCTTCCAACACTCAAGTGCCTGTTGGGTAAACTGAATTAATTAAGCTCTGTATGAGTATCAGTGACAGGCTATTCCTGTACCTTCAAAAATTTTTTGGTATCATTTCCAGCACTTCATCATCCTCGAAAAACTATGGATATTGAAATTAGAATTCAAATAATCAAAACTTAGACGTCTAAACCACAGGAATCTATTCTAAAGTAGTAGTTATGGCTCTCTCTCTAGTCAATGAAGTGCCACCACTTTCAGGCACCTAGGGACGGCTGGACGCCCTGTGACAGTGTCTAATCAAATGCACAGGATGTCTGAATGGCTACTTTAGACTATATGTCTGTCTTCTGGATGGTACTCTGGCTGGCGAGACGTGTAGCCCCATGACATTGTACAAATTCACATACCAATTGGAGAAGAAGATACAATTTCCCACTCATTCCTTACTTCTACTGCTAATACAATCATCAACAGAAGTAGCTTTTTCCACTTGAATCATAGAATCATTGAATTATCTGGCTGGAAAAGACCTTTAGGATTATCAAGTCCAATCAAACCTGTCCACTACTAAACCATATCCGTGAGAAACTTGTCTACCTGTCTTTTAAGCACCTTCAGGGATGGGGACTCAGCCACATCCCTGGGCAGCTTATTCCAGTGCCTGACAACTCTTTTGGCGAGGAAATTTTTCCTAATATCTAGTCTGAATCTCCCCTGGCACAGTTTGAGGCCATTTCCTTTCATCCTATCACCTGTCACTCGGGAGAAGAGGCGAACACTCACCTACTACAATCTCCCTTCAGGTAGCTGTAAATAGGGATGAGGTCTCCCCTCAGCCTCCTCTTCTCTAGGCTCAACAACTTTACTTCCTTCAGCTGCTCCTTCTAGGACTCGTTCTCCAGCGCTTCCACCAGCTTTGTTGCCCTTCACTGGACACGCTCCATCACCTGGTATTTATATTTGATTTTTCCTCTGCTACAAGCACTATATCCATTTTTAGAGGCACATTTACAGCATACATTCATGCATTCTGTAAATAGGTCCATCCACTCCCTGTTTCTGGGTGTGTATGGTCTTTTTATTCAGTTGTTACTAAAATACACACTGTATAAAGGAAACCAGTTTATCAGACCTTTCTGCCAAGACTCCCTTACTTCTGTGTCCTTCTTATTGTCATATATGTTTAGCAACGCTTCATGCTAATGTAGGCCCCAGAAATAATTTGTACACTAGGACCCCGGGTGCTGGCAATAAAATTCAGTTATGTCCCTGTTTTGGGGAAATGACAAAGCAAAACAGGACATCTGTTCATCATTCATTGCAAACGGTGCAACTTGATATTGCTTCAGTTCTGAGGAGAAAGAAGGAAATAAGCACCTCACCAAGTGAGTTTGAGGCTTGTGTTGCACAACCGCAGCACTTCAAAAGAGGGACCATTATCGTAAACCTGTAAGAGAGGATTTAATGGAGAAGGGGACACAGTAGTCTCAGATTGTTCGGAATGATGACCACATCATTCAGATGATGGCTTTCTTAATCTGAAGTTTTGTACAGCAAGATTGCAAAGACAAAGCAGCTGCTGAGATAACTCCAGCTTCTTTCACATAATACTAGCAGTTTAAACAGAAAATACTAGAAGCTGCTGCTGTTAAAAATGTGTTCTGTGTGCAAATAAGGTGGCCTGCAGAACTATGGCTTCCTTTAAAAGATGTGGAGGACTAGCGTTAATCTGACTGGAGTTCTTCACAGACACTGCTGAAAAAAGCTCCCGTACTACCACACCAAGCTGAAGCTCATTATGGTGGAAGAAATGTAACAAAAATGTGCAGAAATGTCACATCTTAAAGCCAACATTTTCAGCTATCTTTGTTGGGCATCACCATGCTCAGCGGTGACATTGTCAAAGCTCCAAAGAACACTGCTGAAGCATTTTACATGATTTTCAAAAGCAGTTTCCTCCTCACTGGAAGGATTAATACTATTCAGATAAACCATGTCTGCTGGAGCAACAGAAAGGTCAGTATGTATCTGGGTTTTATTTAGCAGACAGAAGACAGTTTTGTAGTATAACTACAACAGTAGCTCCTTTTAACACATTAGAGAAACACTTTTAAGAAAACAGTTTGTGTTTTGAAATCAAATTTGCCACTGGAGGAGTGTTTTGTTGTTGATTGGAAAGTACTGCTGTCTGATTGAACTGAAACTGAATTTAACTGAAAAGAATTCAGTTTCTGTGTCTGTTCTAATGAGGTCAGAAATACTATTGTTTACATAACCTGCCAAATCGAGAACATGAATACCTAGATGTTTAATTCACAGTTTAATATTGGATTCAATTTTAGGACTCAGGAGTATAACTGACACTGCACTTCATGGAAATGTCTAGTGGGATAAACATGAAGTCATTCTGAAAGATCTGGCATTATTTCAGGTCCTAAGACCATGAGCATGAATATTACTGCTGCCTCAGTTGTCTGCTTCTACCCCCACTCCAGAGACGGCTGAAGGATGATAGTCCTCACCCATTCCAGGGAAAATTCTTAATTTTAAGTTACACAGCAGATCAATTTCATTTGGGATAATCTAGCTGACTTTATTTTAAAGTGAAATAGGTGAGGAAAGAGCAGTGTCTTTGCAAACATGACATAATTTCTTACAGATTGTAAGCAGTTCAGTGTGCCCCAGGAAAAGTACAATGGCCAAAGGATGCAATCACAGCTTTTGTTATGGTATGGCAGTAGAGTCACTACTATCAGCCAAACCTTTGAGTACCATAAGTGGAAATAGCCCTGCTGACTACATTCAACCTACCCGGTGATTCTGTGTCCCTGTCTGCACAGGGCACCAATTGCTCTAGTTTGTTGGTCTTCGTGGCTGTGTTGGTGCTAGTAAAACAAGCAAAGGGCTGTTCATGTGAAGCATGAGAGTTATATTTCATATTAATTAAGTTGTATTAAGAATTATGGTTTTAGTGGCTTCAGCCCGTGTTCGTTAAATATTAAAATCTGCTTCTTCTTTAAAGAAATGAGAAATAGCAGCAACAAAGAAAATATCCCCAGGGAAGTATCTGCTTGAAATTCCAATTGAACGCAGCTGTCCCAGCCTCAAACAAATTGCCCTGATATGAGGGCATATTCTCACCTTTGCAGGTATTTCCAGACTTTATATTTTCTGGGTATTCTCTGTTTTCTGTACAGTTTGTTTCTCCTAGAAAGCTCAGGCATAGAGCAGAGTAGCTATTGTACCAACATGGAAGAAAGAGATGGTGCTTTTTCTAAGAGTCTGAGTCTGAGTTCTAAAACATACACATCTATTTATTTAGGTAGAAATAACAAGATAAGCCATAGGTGCCTACGTTTCCTTCCAAACACTTCCTTAGGCACCAAAAGTTGTCTGAGGCACATCTCTGACTATTATTATATGCTGTTACAACCAGGTTTGTAGGTGTCAGTCATAGACACTCCAGCACTAGCTAGAGCTCCATACTAAGATAGGGTTTTTTCTGCTGTTAGCCAACTAACATAGACTATTTTTTTTCCACTCTAAATTTGTTCTTATGCAATTAGTTGCGTCCTGCATAAAAAGCTAAGGATGAGGGTTTCTTCCCTTGTTAAAACTATGCATTCACTTGTCGGGTGGACCACCACTAAAAAAGGTTACGCATGTAGTAATTGGTTTAGGCAAGTGAGTCATGCCCCTGATTTGCTTCTGAATCTAGGTTTTACTTCAAATACCTTACTAAGGTTTCTTTACGCTTTTTTCTGCTACCTCAAATTTCCTGTGATTTAAGCTGTGAACAGAAGGGTTAGAATAAAGGCAAGCGTTGAGAGAGACCAAATGAGCCAGCTTTCTGTCACTCTTTGCAGGCTGATCACAAGTCTCACACTGTGCTATGGTCCCTTGGAGTATTTTACAAAAGATTTAAAATCTGTTGAAAAGGTAAATGAAATTCATCCAGGAAAAAAAATAGAAAGATTTTTCTGACAGTCTTTTTTCTACCCAGATAAGGGACTGCTTCCATATAATTTACAGTCTTAGTGCACAACAAAGCTTGCTGATATTCTGAATGGCTTTAATACAGTTCCACTGTACTTGGGAGATATCGTAGCCTGCATCATGCTTTTGTTGTGTTAGAGTCGCCCTCCCATAGAAATGGTCGTTGCTACTTTGTGAAAAAAAGAGGGGTTTCAGCCTTCTCACAAAGCCTATATATTATTCTCGGAAAAATCTCATTAAAAAATAGGAATTTAACCATCTTTCACTTGCCTGAGTTTAAGTTTGGAGAAAAATAGGAGTTATACAAACGGTGTTAATATTATTTTAATCACTGATTTATTTTAATCTTTCACCCATCAGAGGTAGGATAGCTTTTCCTGAAAAACAAAGCATTCAAATATATATTTTATGTTTTCCCCTGCTGTGTTAATGAAACTGGGCAGGTTTTAGGGAAATCAGATTAGTCTCCTCCTTAAAGACTCATTAATTTAAACAAGAGGATTGGAGAACTGGTCGTTAGCTATTCAGTAAACAGCACTCTCAAATTGGTTATGTCCTTATGATTGCTGTGATGGTTTTTAATAATATTGATTTCTTTATGCAGTGAAATAACATACTGATACAATCACATTCAGGGCCGTTAGCATGGTTATTGTTCAACTGTTTTCTGTAGGGGTCCTGCTTAAGAAATGATACCTTAATATGACCTTGTACATGCTTTGCAATGGCAGTAAGTAATATTTCTCTGACTGTCTGTCTGTAGTAAACCTCAGGGAGCCAACAGTCATAAGCACTGTAAAACCCAAAACAAAAAATCTAAGTGCTTTAGGAAAATGTACTCTAAATCCTATTTTTGTTGAAACAGGCTCTTGAATATGTAAGTGATTCTTGAATATAGGCCTTATGCTGTCCTTTAGTTGCTTTTGAAAATGGTATTTATACTGTGTATACCTATTCTACAGTCAGGTCATATTTTTGTCCCAGATTTCCAAAACAGAAATTTATGAATGTAACATGGAGTCTGCAGTGGCCAGGGTATATCCAGTCTGATGCAGCCCTATCACTTGAATGACAAGTATTTGCAGAGTAAGCCTGAGGTCTCCTCCATGTGGTCAGCTCGCTGAGGAAGCACTGAACATATGCCCAACATGAGCAGTACATTTGACCCCTCACAACTCAAGTGAATCCACTAAAGATCTGAGCTGTGTACGTTCATGAGTATAGAGACATTTATCAAGAATTTGGGGAGGACTGAAGAGGCTCCTGTTCTTAACTGACTTCTGAGGCTCTGGAAATCCAGGACTAGTGTCTGGGATCTTCTTTCCCCACATACACAAAATTTTCTGCTTGACAAGATTGAATCTTGTGGACAACCTTGACAACAACACTTTTACGTACTGTAGGTGAAATCAAGGAAGCATTTGAGCTAAGAATGCAAGAATCATCAACATTCACATTCACGTCACATAGCAACCAGTCAGGGAACATGCCAAGCACTACTGGGAGTCTTATCCTCAATTTCCAATTGGTTTGTGCAGTTTATCCCTTAGACAGTTCTTAGTTTGTTGGTCACTGGCTGCTTTTATGTAATGATGAATGAAACTGCCTAGTATGTTATAAGGAAATTTCAGAAGGCAAACGAGAAACACAGATATATGTCATAAAAATAATCCTACTTCATAATGTTTACAGGAATATACTTCTTTCCTAGTGAAAAGAAAAGAAACAGGAACTTACGTGTTTCATTATTACAAAGTTCTAGATATCTAAATATAATATTCTAGATACTGTACATTTTATAGCCAATTGTATGTATGTATGATAGCTTCTTGGAGCTACTACATAAGAACAGGAAAATTCTCAACAACTTTGAACAACTCTCCTTTTTCCAGAAGTCAAATCAACCGATTTTCCCTGCATTTTCCAGACAATATAGTTACTCCTGATCTGGGGCAGTCAAACAGAGACAACCTTTTTTCCTTTTGATTCTCTAAATGTTATTTTACTGAAGTCTGTGTTGTAAATATTTGGTCCAGGAGAGATAAAAATCTTACAACTTAAATTCCTGAAATACAACTTTTGGACAAAATATGTCTAAGGAGTTGGGCTAAGAAGAAGGGTACATAAATCATTGGCTGAGGTTTATGTTTGTGACTCTTTCTTCCATTGTTCCAAGCAGGGGATGGGAATCCTGCCTCTGCTCCAGAGGAGGAAGCTGGTGATCAGCAACCTGCACCCTGGGACACAGCCCTGTGGCACATGTGCATGCCCTTAATGGCAGCCGTGAAAGACCTTGGTGTCTGCAACACCCCTCGGCCAGTCACAAGAAGAAATCAAATGCCATTATAAGCAAAAACGTCCTGATTCAAGTCTTATTTTTTGAGGTTTTTTTCAAAGTTAATAAACAAATAATGTTTTTAAAATAAAGCAAGAACACAAACAGGTTTTACTAAGTGGAAAAAGGACTATGAGGAAACGGGGATATACTGGGTGCAGTGCCCAGGTGCTGGCAGCAGGAGCTGCAGAGTGGCCTCTGTCAGAAGAGGCCAGGACTGCCTTGTGCTGGACACAGACAGTTCCAGTCAGCTCCAATTGACTCCCCTGCAGGGCATGGCTAAGTCCTGCAGCCAAGATGGTGTCAAGCAAGTTGGTGTCAACCGAGAGGGTGGCACTGGAGTGTGAGGAAGAAGGAACAGCAGAGAGGAGTTGTTATGAACTGACCACTAACCCCCACTTCCAATTTCACTGTGCTGCTTGGAGGGGAGAAGGCAGAGGAGTTGGAAATGGAGCAGTGAGGTCGAACCTGGGAAGAATAGGGGAAGGGAGAGGTGTTTTAGTTTTAGGGTTTTTGGTTTTGTTTTTTTTTCTTGCCATAAAACTCTATTTTATTCAGCAATAAATTAAATTAATCTTCCCCAAGTTCAGCCTGGTTTGCCTGTGATGGTAACTGGTGAATGAACTCCTCATCCTTATCTCAGCCATTGAGATTTTTTCACTTTCTTTCCTTTCCCTGTCCTGTTGAGGAGGGAGAATGAGAGAGAGGCTGGGTGGGTATCCAGCAGCTGACCAAGGTCAACCACGACAGCATCTTTCACTCAGCTAGATATTTACCCCGGGAAAAAAAAAACCACAACACTTCATTCTATCTAAATCTGTTAGTCTTTTACCTCACTTTCACTATGTGCTTGTTTGGAGAGGCAGTGGATCTATGGTTGTGCCTTTCCTCCATTTCTAACATTATCCATGCTTATTTTTTTGGCTGGGGGAGACTCAGAGCCTTGCAATGCTCTGAGCCTCAATTGTTTGCCCAGATGGAAAGTACTGTGGCAAAGAAATGGGGAACCAGAAGGCAAAATAGAGCTTTCTAGAACTGTGGAAAGAAGTAAACCACGGGTGGACACTTTGCTGCCACAAGCAAAAGGCAGTTTCCCAGGGCTGGAACTCAGGTACATGTAGCAGGTTATGTCATTTGCGTCAGTAGGTCAAAACACTTAACAACAACTCTTTTCTTGGCATTACAGGTTTTCCATGTGATAGGCTGCTCACATGGCTGTAGACAATAGGCTAGTGCTTTAGGAGTCTGTGGAGATTTAGGATATTGTCCTTTTGTTATATCCAGTACAAACACAGGCTACATCATTTCTTTCCTCTTTGGAAATGCCCAGGGATAGTTTGAAGCATTTACAGACTCCTGTAATGATTCTCACTCAGTTTATCTTTAGGTTGAACTGAGACTGTCTGATTTTTCTTCACAGGTCATATTTTTTAACCATCTCAACATCCTTTTAGCTCTGCACCTTCCTCAAACTATGAGGTACAAAACCTCGCATCAAGACCTCTAGGTTACACCTTCAGCACTATTCAGCATTATCAAGGCTGAATTACCATAGCTCTACAAATCTATTCATATTAACTATCATTAAATTACCTATGCTTGGAGTTTCCTTCATACTCCTCTTAAGGAAGATCTGCTTAAATTTATTTGTCCTTATATCACAGAATCATGGAATTATTCCATTTGGAAGGAACCTCAGGGCTGTTCAGTCTCTGCAAAGAGCCTGTTCTCTCATTCATCTTCCTTGACAGTGTGCAGCTGCTCAGCTCGTCCACAACTCCTTCACCTGCCAACAGCTCTTCACTCAGTGCATATTTCCCACCACAAGGACACTGCTATTTTCCCTCACCCCATCTCTGGGGCAGCAACCAGACACTGACTTTTGCCTGAGACTGGGGTGGCCACATCCTCCCCTAGAATTCTGTCTGGGTTGAGGCCTCTGATATCCTGGTGCCCAGGCATCTTCCCAGGCAGGATATCATGCCCCATGGTGCCTCAGCACTGTCTTGGGTTCATGTATGTAAACCCTTTCTGGTTTTAGGTCCATAAACATGCAAATTTTGTATTTTTTTTTCTTGCAGTTGTCTGAAGGCAGCTTTAACTACTTCTTCCTGACTAGGTGCTCTGTAATAGACACCCCTCACAAATGTCATCCTCGTTGATCTACCTTCTAACCCTGGCTCATAAGTTCTCAGCTGGCTCATCATCCCTCCCAAGGCAAAGCCAGCTGCATCCCTGCTGCTATTTTAAATAAAGGGAGCTCCTAGTTGTCCTGATTTCCCAGAAAAGGTATGAGAACTTCCGCAAGCATGCTGTCAGGTAGACTCACCCTTAGGACAAGCCTCTTACTGCTCCCTTCTGCCTTATGTTGATCATACATTCAATTGTCCACATCATCCCACACCCTTTGCTTGCCAATATTTTCCTCACTTGATCACAGGTCATCATTTCTCTCCCCCATTACTTCTAGTTTAAAACTGCTCCTCACTAAGTTGGCCAGGATGTTGGCAAAGGCATTTTCCTTGCTTGGTCATGGGGATCCCATCTCTTCCAAGAAGTTTTTGACCATCAAAAATGCTTCCAAGATCTTGAAGACGAATCTTCTGTGTTGACACCAGCTGTATAATCCATCCACTTTGCCTCAAGACCTTTCCCTCAAGACCTTTCCCTCACTGATGGGACCAATGACACCCTGCTTTGGCTGCTCTGCCCTTCACCAAGACCCCTGGATCCATGCAGTCATGCTTGATATGCTCCAGATGCCCAGACATCTTTGGTGCCCCTATGGAAGAGCAGCAGAGGGGTAACAGACCCAGAGCTGACAGGCCTTGGCAGCCTCTCCACAAGACCCCAGCTTGAAGCTCCTAGCAAACAGCAAATCCCCCCACAAACCTCCCCAGCACACCTCCTCTGATGAACTTCTTTTCAACTTTATCTCCAAAGACCTCCCAAGAGTCCCCCTAAGATCCCAGAAGTTTCCAAATCTTGAAGCTGAGCCCAGCATCTGCTGTTGGCTGCCTCTGTTAGCTATACTGTTGGATTATCTCCTGCTTTGGCTCCTTGACAATGCTGTGCATAAGCATGAAGGCAGGGGATTTGCACCTTCAGGGTATTAGGAACACTCTCTCACCTCTCAAATGATGGGCAGTGCTGTGAGGGCCTGTGTCTTTGCAAATGTGGCTCAGGATTGGCTCCCCAACCGGGTTGGCCCCATCTCTGTCCCACACCAAAGGAAGAGTCAGGCCCTATATGAAAAGAGAAGAGTTATGGATTTTTTTTTTTGCTGGCTTATTCTTTAATTTTTCATGGCCTTTTTTGTATATAAAGGAGTTTTTTTCCCCACCACAAACATTTTGTTTTGAAGAGCTGGCAAGCTTTGCTGGTACCTGCCTAAAGGGAAAAGACACACCAGTGGGGAGGGGAAGTGCTTCAACAGTAATCTCAAGTGCCATCATGCCCAACGTGGCTTTTCGTCTTGAACAAATGTAGATGAGAAGCTGCTGCCTTTGAGGTCTGACTGAAATCAGACAAGAAAATCAACAAACTGTGAAGACTGTGACCTTTCTCCATGATGGAATTGAAAGGACATTTGAAGAGAAAATCCACAATATATTTCAAAGTTCACAAAAGAAGAAAACAAACTGGAAAAATGTGGAAAAGAAAGTTCTGGACTCATAACACTTAAGTACAGGCTCAGTTTTGGATGTGTCTGTATCCCACTGATCTCAGAATGTCTGTTTATTGAGCTGACACACATGCACTCAAGTGCTTGGCTTAGCCTGTGTACTTCTCAAAACACTAGGAAGTATCTCAAGCAAACAAAAAATTAATCAGTGGCTTTCTTACAGCCCAGACAAAGGTTTTTAAAAGGTGATGATTTTGAAAGCCTGGATGCAGAAGATCCTGGGCCGGCTGGGAAGAGTGGAGTGTTGTTTTGTGAATGAGTTATCATAGTGTCTCCTAATTTAGATATAAGCTGTTGAAGAGATGACCTTATTTTTACATTGAAAAAAATGTTATCAGATGCGACTAATTGGAGACAGGAGACAGGGAAGAGCTTAGAGGCACAGTAATTGTTCTTGTCTGATCAGAAGGATCAAAAGAGACTCCCTTAAAAAGCTAAATTAAAAAATGAGATTCCTGTGGCATGTTTATTATAAGATTCATTTTTTTTCTGGAGATGCTCGGACAAGGAGAAAAGAGCTGAATATGATTAAATACAATTTTGCTGCCAAGGATCTGAAAAATTTATTCTCTTAAATGCATGCCTTGTTCTATATAATGGTCACATTTCCATTTGTCTGCTCAACAGTTACAGTTTTAAAAAAATACACAATGTGCTATCTGGCTGTGAAATATCTGTGTTTATAGGAAATTCGATGTTAGAAATCTGAGTGAATGATTGTTGACGGTGATCTTCAGTTGAAGTAGTTTGTCTCAAGTCCACATGGGCCCTCTGTCTTATGGCTGAGGATGCATAAAGACTGTTCTACTTAAACACTGAGTCTCCTGTGGCATCGCAGCATGCATGAACTAAGCCCAGAGTACAAAGGCCAAGGAACGGCAGACTTTGCAAAGCCCAGCACAGCTGACTGCCATCACCAACCTGACCAGTTCATCCACTGAAGCCTGTCACCAGTCAGGACTTGGGCCTGGCGATGTTTGAGCTGCTGTGGCAGCTGCTCTGGCTCTGAGTGAACATGTCTGACAGAGAAAAAAAAAGAGAAGATTCTGCTGTGCCTTTTATGTTCATCCTGTCTGCATATGCTGGCATTTCCAAAATAGAACTCCTTTTTTTTCCCCCTGAATACTTCAAATCTTAATACCACCAAATGCAATACAAAGTGGATGAATTTACAGCTTTGTGACACAGCATTGTACAAAATGCCCTTGGGAAACTCATCATAAGGGAACTTATTCAGTATTACATAGCTTAATTCCGGAAAAGACTCTGGCAGCGGCAGATCCTGGGAAACACACATGGGGCATTCGGAGTGGGAGGTGCCACATGCCCAGTAAGTGCAGCTGGGATTTGCTTCTTTAAGTTGTGCTTCAAGGTCTTCTACTTTTTTTTCCAGTAACATTGAAGTCTTACCAGGCAGGGACATAACAGCTGGTAAAATGGACGAAGTCAGCGAAGGGCTGAAAATTCTTCAGTCCTTTCTCTTGAATTAGAAATCTAAATCAGTTGGTAAGGGAAGAAGTGAGATTTGAAAGTACATTGACTCTACAAGGTTTCCTTCCCAGCACTCCTGTTCTGCCAGGGCTCTTCTACCACCTTGAGTAAGGGATGCTGAATACGTACCTACAAGAACCACTCACTCCAACAGAGCCATTTCTGCCTCACAGTGATTTTCAAAGCTTCTAACATGCAAGTAGTTGTTTTGAGTGGACGAATCAGTCTGAACCTTGCTAGGGATCCACTCTTTTCTGATTGTCTTCACAGTTGCAAAGGCAGTTTTCAGAGTCAAATCCTTTTCCTGGAGAGCAGGAAGGGGCACTCTAGGGCAGGCTTTTCTAGAGAGGTATCTTTGCATTCCTCTCTGCTGCTGCTTTTATTACCCATAAGGACAAAAAAAGCCAGCGCTGCTCTCTGTAACTGCCCTTTTCCTTTTGAGGCACTGCACTTAGTGCATGCTGGACATAAGATGCACTTTTGTGTGTTTCTTAGCTAGGCACTTCATCTTCTTTGAAATTCATGACTTGCTACATTTTTTTTCAGCTTCACTAACGGATTTTGTATGTACTACAAATACTAGTATTTTCAGCTCTGGAGTAAATCCCAGAATAAGAACCAGTATTATTCCATTAAAATAAAATACGTAAACCCCAACTTTGAAAGACGAAAATAAGATTTAGAAAACATAGTAATCTACTAGAACAAAATGCTGATTTTTGTTTCTTATTTTATGGTGTGTATTTCTCTGTCATTTCAGTTCTACAGTCAATGATCAAAAATAGGTCAATTCCCAAACCACATAGGACTGAAATCTGTAAGATAAAGAAAGAAAGAAAAAAGAATAAAAAGGAGAAGGAAGTTATAACTATTTATCTTCCTTTGTAAGTCTTTTTTGGCTAAACTCAAATAAAAATCCTAAAACTAGCTGTGCTAGGAACAGCAGTGTTCCCTTCAGCATTCATGGAGTAAAACAGGTACCTCCAGGGAACAGTTTCCTAAGGTAGCAATCACACTACCTACATGAATACACTCAACTTTGACAACTCAGGGCTTTCACACTCACACATGAGAATCCCCAAAACACAAACTGGCTCAAGTCAGAAGATTTAAGAACATGCACTCGGTGGTTGTTGCATTTTCTGCAGCTGTTAGGTAAAAGCATGTCACAATTTTTTCTTTCAAAAGACTTTTTTTAAACATAAGTGTATGATTCTTGAGTAGTCTCACATCTATTGATACTAAGGTTTTAAGGAAAAACAACACGGCTCTCACAAGCTTCAGACTGAAACTGGAGAGCTGGCAACCTTCTATCCTCTCCAAATGACAGACTTGAAATAGCCACTTTTCCAGCAGGGCTTCCCTTGCCTGACTGAAAAATATTCTGTGTTTTTTTCATGCAGCCAGCCTGACCAACAGAGTGGTAATTTGTGGTTGGCTGGATGGTATCAGATGCTCACCCTGTTATGTGTCCCTGCCAAGGCTTCGCACACAATTCGCTCTATTGAAAAGACAACTCATTTCCACTTGCAGCCAGCTCTATTCATATTCCTCTCAGAGTTAGTGACAATAAATATTATAAAATCACACAAATCCAGATGGTGTGGGTTGGAGTTGCCAGCTGTTCTACCACTTGTGAATTGCCTCTCTTGTCCTGCAGCTTGGATTCCACAGAAAGCATCTCATCGGTTTCATGTGGTCTCATTGCATTTCTTTACAAGCCATCCATCACCCACTCATCCTGAGACAGTTTCAACTTTCACTGTAGATATACAAGAAAGATAGAGGCAAAGCAAATTGCAGGCAGAAAATCAAAGAATCTTTCACCTCAGAAACTGAGGAATATTTTTCAAGTAGTGACCTTAACTTCTCAACAGGGTCTCAGTTTTCACCCATAAGAGACAATTTCAGGGATTCAGCTGATTTTTACTAATTCTATTTTGTAGTAGACATATAGCTAAAAGAGAAGCAAAGTTTCTCTAATTTTCTTAGTAGTTATCATTACAAAATCAGAAGGAAAACAGTGCCAAGTGAACTCAGAAAATGCAATATTGTCATCACCTGTGCAAAGAGCATTATGCAAATCCTCAGCATCCTGACAATTAGCTGCTCTCTGCTTTGAGTGTTTGCTCTGAATTTTGACTCTTTGAACTTGGAGCAGTATCTGCAGCCTGGAGGCAGTCTCCAGCCTAGTGAAGCTACAGTTCAAATTACCACCATGGTTAGGAGAAAGGCTGCAATATAGCTATGGTTAGCAGTGCTGCCATTAATGTAGACTTGAACATCGATACGATTAATAAACACGTGACTGCCATTAGATTTGACCCTCATACTGGCTGTCTGAATTCAGAGGTTTTTTGTTGAAAAGAGATGCAGAAAGGAGTTAGTGGGAAGTACAGAAGGTAGGAGCAGCACAAGGCCAGGACAGCAAGAGTGAAGGAAGAGAAAGCTTGAATCCTGAAGAGCAAGCAAAAGGCTCGAGGGCTATGGTGCCAGAAAGGAGCAGGCACCAGCAGGAGCGCAGATGTTTGCAGCTGATGCTCTCACTGATGCTGTGCTTTGGGACTGTGGTGGTGGAACGAGGGTGTCTGAGGAAGGAGTAAGTCCCTCAGGGGCCCTCCAGGCAGGTGTCTCTGGAATCAAACTGTCTTACCAGCTGTTTATCTCATTATGTTTCCAGCAAAGACTATTCAATTACATTGTTTCATCTGTTCTTTCCCTTTGTCTAGCTACAACATTGAAAAATAACAGTAATGATAAGGCAGGTCCAGTCAAGCTGTGAGCTGAGTCATCTGGCTGGGTTAAGTGAGGAGTGTGGCTGGACGCAGGCACAGCTGTAGCACTGTTCAGGCAAAATCCAGGGATCAGGGGCTGGGCTTAACCTCAGCTTCCCTGCAAAGCAGGGGAGGCCCCCAAAATGGAGTCCCAGATTTGTTCTCCCACAGCTTTTTTTACAGCAGTCTGTTCCTAAGTTACAGGGCTGCACTGGATCAGCAAGCACAGGCAGTCAAACCCTTCCTGGGATAGTGCAGAGACTGTTGGTGCACTCAAGACCAAAAAAAAATTGCCAGTTCATGTCCAGCTTTTCAGCCACCAGTACCCCTAAGTCGTTCTTGGCTGAGCTGCTCTCAATCGCTTCAACCCCCAGCCTGTATTGATAGCGGGAGTTGCTCTGACCCAGGTGTCTTTCCTCAAAACATCCCTCCATGCAAATCCCCATAACATTTAATTAATTCCCATCTCTGTGAAATTTTACCATCGGAGCCTGCACAGTACTGGGATGTTAAGCATCCAGGAAACATCTGCATTAATAGGTGAGACAATTTAGGGTTAGACAGTCACTGAACTGGAGATATCTGGATCACAAATTTCCCATTTGTTCTGCTGTTTTTTTTAATTCGATATTTTTATATCATACCAAAGGATTTAATCACCAAAGTCCTACCTTCACCTTTGCTCTTAGACCAGTCACACCAGAAAAACTGAGATTTATAGAATCTCCCAGTTCATTTCTGAGAAAGTCGATGATGCTTGCTAGGATTTCATTAGGTGTGAATGGAAGAAAAGTTGCTGGCACAGTTTTTGCCCCACTTTCAATTTCAACAAACAGGTATCAGAGGAGTTGAATTCTCTCCAGCACAGATCCTTGAATGACAATATGACTCTTCATTATCTCTAGGTTTATTATCATTCTGAGTCTGTATGAAAAGATCTTTAAAAAGTCCTGGTAAAACTCTACCTTGAATTTACCTGGTAGGACTCCTGTTATCCCAGCAGCAGTGCAGCAAATGAGTCAGCAGAGAATGTGCCACTGGGTATGTTACTTAATCATTCACATCTGCTGCATTTGGGGACACATCTGAAATAGGCACGGTGTTCCCAGCCATGACCCAAGGAGGCACTTACCCTATGCGAGTGTGACTCAGCAACATTTCTTAATTATCTGATGGTTGCAGGAGATTTCAAGGTTGAAATTTTGTTAGCAGCATTTTATCTAAAGTGGTGAAAAGAACCTAAAAAGCTCTGTTGGGACACATTCTTGCTAGCTTTATGGCATTGGGCCTTCATTACCATAAACAAACTCTGAGTGCAGCCTTCTGGGAAATTTCATATAAAGCCATAGGAAGGCTCATTGCAATCACCTACGCATGTGTCCTTAAAAGCAATGGTACTCATCACGTAGGCTGGACCTGAACTGGGCTGTCTGTTTCCCAGGGGATGAGGGCCTTTTGTCACTGCTTCTCAGTCTTGGAGAGGCTGTGCTGCCTTGGCAGAGGGGTCACAGGTTTGTTATCATCTATCTGGGTGAAGGGAGCTTAGCACCAGGAATCTGCACTATTTAAGGGTGGGATAACAGCAAAAGCCTTAAAAATATGGGCAATGGTTGAGGGAAGAGTCCCCAGAACAAGTAAAAAGGCACAAATGCGCCATCATTGAAAAAGTGCAACGTGGAAAGCTGGGAAAAGCCTGCTTCTTCTTTACGAAAGGGAGCAGCAGTTCAGTGGGGGAAGAAACAGCCAAGCAGCAGGGTGAAGCACCTACCGCAGCCTGGAAAGTAATGAATCAGGCAGTGCACAGCCTGGAGGTCAACGGCTGGGAATTAGCTCAAAATTGCCTTACAAAAAGGCAAAATTTGGAGAGGGGAAGGAGAAGGCAGATACCCACTTCAGATCCAGCTTTCCTCACTGAAGAGCTGAATGCAATCATTTCCACCACAGTGACTGAGGCCACAAAGGACCATGCCCACCAGTGCCTAGTTACACAAGTCAGCTCGATGGTGTTTGGCACTCACAGCTGATGTCGAGCATGATCGCCAAGCAGTGATGGCTTCGAGTGTGATAGAAGTGACTGAAGGTGAGTAAGAAGCAACCACCAACACTGAGGGTGTCGTCGATGCAGGTCAGCACAACAAAGGTTTGGTTTACAATTTAAATTATAAAAAAAAGGGGTGCTTTTAAAACTTCATCCTTACCATGAAAGAAAAAAAGGAGGAAAAGTCTTACTTTAACTGAAGAGTTAAAATGTGGAGTTTCATATATCCTTTTCAAAACTGACTGAAGAATGAGACTGCTCCTTAGCTTTCTCTAGATGCAGAGAAATCCTTCACAGACCTCCTGAGAGCACTCATTGATTGTTAGCATTAGGTGCCTTGTAATTTTAGCAAATTCTACTATATTTCTGCATTTTCAGTTAACTGTGTACTGCAGATTTGCCTCCAAATCACCAAGGGTTCCATGCAGGGCCGAAGGTCCCAAGTCCTAGTTCTTAGAAGTAATTCAAAGCCCTAATTTCAGCTGCCAGTTTGGAAGCAGAAAATTTGAAGCTTCCTTGTTTAAGCTTTCAAATGAAATTGGGGAAGTGAAAATGTGAAGTTTCTTTTTCTTTTTTTCTATTTCTATTCTGAAATTTGAAACAGCTGCCACAAAATGTTTATAGCCATACATAGTGCTCAATAAATGTCTAAACCTGGAAGGAACTATGCATGAATTACATCTGATTTATACATTAAATAAAAATAGAAAGAGCCAGTTGAATTTTAAATGTTCTTCTTACATTCAGTAAGCCTTGAAATTACGATGTCTATGGAATATTGCCTGCAAAAATATCTAAAGCATTGCATATACTATATCAAAATAATTTAAAGGCATTCTAAGAGTTTATCAGATAAGGCAAATACTTGTGCAGTTAAGCCTTCATAAATTGGCTTTTCATAGGGAGAATTCTTGGAAAATTTTATTTTTACTCCATAATATGCAGACCAAGATTAACTGTAGAGGAAGGTCTGAGCAGCAAGTAATTGCTGTAACTGCACTCGGGTAGGTCAGTAAACCCCCTGGGCGCATAATTTAGCCTGCAGGAAGCAGACCCCAGCAGTGAGGCAGAACAACCCTCTGCCTGGCCCTGGACCCCAGCCATGATTGGCAGAGTCCACAACAGAAAATTGCTCTGAGAAATCCCCTTTGGAGAGGCGGGAGCAGGGCCATGTTATAATACAATCCTGATTCCAGACTCTACTTGAAGGGTGATCTGTGTCAGCCAGCAGTGACAGCCTCCCAGCTTGGGTAGAAAACCACAGAAACTAGGGTATTTTTGAACACTCACCCTTCCTGCCCTTGCTGAAGGGAGACACTTTAAAGAACAGGCTTTGTGGAGCTGAAGTGTAATTTCCACGTTGGATATAAGTAAGTCAACAAAGTCATGCTAGAGTTTTGCCTACAATGTAATCCACCTCAGAAGACATTTGAAGCTGATGTTTAAAAAGCTGATGCTTAAAAAGCAGTGTCATTATATATCTTTATTTAGTGACAAAACACTTTGGTGGATACTTCTGCTTCTTTGGAGGCTTAATTTTAAACTGCAGATACTCTCCAGTCACACTTGCTGATTTAACTTTGAAGCGATAATACTTGGCCTGTTTGATCTCAAGGAGTGAAGATATTTAGCATTTTGTCTTCCAGTTTAATACTAAGCCCAGACAAACAAAGCAAAATAAATCCATTAAAATGTAATTTTAAGAAGAGTATTCCCAGATTTTGTTAGCTAAATCACATTTTTGCAATTAATGTGACCATTATAAACATTTTAAACCTTGCTCAAGATCATCTGCATATATCAAAATAAAATATTCTCATCCAAATTTTATGGCACAGCTCTGTTAGAAAAATATTTCAGTGAAACAACAAAATCAAAGCAAAACCTAGCTGTTTAAGTCCCTAAACAACAGAAGTAGTTTAGATTTATTTCAGCCGTCTCCACCACCATTCCATGCATAATAAATTTCTTCCCAACTCTCCTTGCACAAATGCAAGTTTTCTCATCTTGGTCCTTCCTCGCTGTGTGCAGGAGTGTGGTTTGTGTGCCCCTATCACCCTGCCAGATGAAAATTTCCTTGATTTCACCTCCCAAAATAAAGCAAAGTAGGTCTATGCATGCCTTGAGAAACACGCATGTACTTCCATCCACCATCATATTTTCATGGATGTGGGTACAGAGCAGTGAGCTCTGTACTGACCCAAAGGCACAGTGTGCCGCCGCATTTCTAAGCGGGCACATTCCCCTTTAGCTGTAGGAGGCAGCAGGCAAGGCATGGCTGGTGGGCTCATCATCCCCTTGTTCCATCTCCTCCAGAAGCTGGTTTGTCTCCATTAAGTGGGACCAGCTAGCTTTGGGATACCAGTTTATGTTCTTACATTAGTAATGAGCCCTAAGAAACCTTTTCAAAGTGGCTTTGGTGGCCACAAGAGTCAGTGCTCACACAGGAAGGATCTTTTTTATTGCAGTCCTGTTTAAAGCCTGCAGTTGTTGGTACAACAGCCAGCAAGGTAACTAATGCCTGCACTTGCTGGTACAACAGCCAGCAAGGTATCTAATGCCTGCACACAGGACACAGTCCTTTAGTTGTAAAGTCTGTGCTCCAAGGGTAGAAGAGGCTAACTGCCCTGCAGCTAGTCTTTATCAATGAGAACAAGCACTGGAAGAGGCTTCCCACAGAAGCCATGGATTCTCCATTCCCGGAGGCGTTCAAAAAAGGGGTAGACGTGGCATTTCAGGACATGGTTTAATAGGAATGGTGGTGTTGGACTAACATTTGGATCTTAGAGGTCTCTTCCAATCTTAATGATCCAAGGAGAAGATGAACCATCCCAGTCATCTCAGGGAGCTGTATCTGAATTTTCTGGGGAAACCAACAAAATGACACATCCTGTTACTGCCTACCAGTTCCCTGGGTGGCGACTTGACAACACAGAAGTTAATATAAGCTTTGTTTGAGACACGGACCACACATGAAGCCCTCCTGCATAAGGAGCATGTGCTTCTCTTCACTTTGAAAAGAAATACGTGAGAACAGGAAACCCCTTCCAGATCTGCCGGGCCCTTCATGTATCTCTATAAATCTGCAGTCCCATTGTGTAAATAGCAGCTTACTACAAAACAGGGCGGAATGGAGCCAAATTCTACAGCTTCAGCACAGGATAAATACAAAAAGCAGGTTAAATGTTTCCCTGTAAAGTTTAAGCAGCAGTAGCCAGTAGCTGGTACTGCTCCAGACAGTTTCTGCCTGCACTGCCACAACGGATATTTTACCCTTTATTGTTAACAGTGTTTTCATAGCATATATTTTTCTTAAATAAAAACACCCCAAAACTTTTAGTAAAGCTCTCTCTGGACCTTCCCTTGCTCCTCTGCTATCCATGACAGTTTTGCCACTAACAACAAAAAAGGAGGACCAGAGCCTTTAATGCCCTATTTTTAAGTGTTAATACATTCACAGAAGACTACACAAACAAGTGCCAAACAGCAATTACACATTTTTAGAGCTACACAATATTTGTACATGTTGCTAAAACAATGCTGCCAAATGAAGAAGCTTTATTAGTTTAGAGTTTGTCTGCTGTTATTAAAAATATATTTACCTGAAAGGAAATCCAAGTATTTCATTTTACAAACCATTTAAAATATAGCAGTAAGCAACATAAACTATTGCTTTTTATGTTTATACATCTTTTTGGCATAACACTGCCATACAGTTACAGAATTATAAAATATATCTTTATAGTGCATTACAAATCCAGAAACTGGTTACCACTCCTACCACATACATATGGTATTGGTACTACCAAACATGCATGGCATTCTGTAATTAAACACTGCAAAGGAATACAGAGAAGAGAGCAGGACCATTCATAAAAACGGACAGGTAGCTGTTCAGTTTGCAAGTAAAAACTGTTGGGTTTTTTTCTTTTTACTGCATTTTTTCTTGGATTACATTTAACAATGAAGTCTACAATACTTCCAAATTTTATCAGTGCAAAACTATACCTAGTCATCTGTCGCTGAACTTAAACTGCATAAAGGGCAAACAACCATGGAATAGGTTAAAATACAGAAAAAAAAGAGCAACTAATGATTAGCAAACATGCTTCAGCAGATTCCAAAAACATAAGTGCCATAACATTTTTTACTGCAAATCAATAATTTTCACAGTCAGCCACAGTAGTAAATACATTCAGTACATGTCACAATAAACTTCAGCTGATGAATACGCCACTAGACTTGTAAGCATGGTAGAATTGAAAAGTGCCGAGTTTCTAAGAAGTAGGAGACTTCTTTCAGAACAATTTGCCAGTTCTCACGTTTGTTATTTTATACAAACAGCTTAATGCTTTTGAAAATAAATATAAAGGTGATGAGAACTGTAAAGCCACAGGAGGTCTCTATTTAATTTATCTCTATAGCTTTTGAATTATATTTTAGGAGTCTATTAAGTATGGCATGTATTAAATATATTCTTGGCTTTCCCCAATGGTTTTAAGTCAGCATACTTAAGAAAGTGGGCTGTAAAAGGAACACAGCTTACAGGAAAAGAAATAGTTCATCAGCAATACAGAGCACAGAAATATTAGAGACAATTTACATTCCCTTTGGAAGATTGCATTTAAATGCCTGTTCATCATGAATCTATGGTGCTGACCGTGATGTGAATGGAGAGTGGGTTGCCTATGCTTAGGCCTTTTTGACCTATCCTTCATTTCCAGGCTCCAATGGCTATCAAATCCACCTTCTGAGCAGTTACTCCAACAGCAGTTGGAACTGAGGACATGTATCAAAACAAGTTACCAAAATGTGGAATGAGGAGTATGATTCTCAGCAAGCCTCAGATAGTATTTCTGTCTTCCACATGATCACAATGCTACACCTACTGATGCCAGTGCCTCCAAATCAGAGGTACCTCAGTCAGAAGTAGGCTAGGAATAGAATTTGCCTTTGACTGATATTGCTTTTACACCCATAGGAAAAAAACCCATATCTGCACTTCGAATCTGACTTTTCAAAAGGATTTATGTGTAAAAATTTATTCAGAAGGGACAAGTAAGATAATATTGTTATCAACATAGGAAAAGTTTTCTGCCTAAGCAGACAACTTCTGCCTAAGGACAGAAATGTAGGACATTTTCTGCCTAAGCAGGCATTTTATCATTAGAATCTCCTACGGCTTTCCAAAACTGACTTGAAGTGGATTACAGTGATTATAGTAGTTTCAGTAACTGATCAAATGCACTAGCAATTCTTAAAAAAACACATCTGAGACAAACACGAGGTTACTTTTTCCACACAAAACATAATTAAACCATGGAACAAACTTACAGCCACAGGGAATTGTGGAGGCTGAAAGAAATCATGAGTTCAAAACCAGAAAAATTCCCCGAGAAAAATGGGGTCACCTTATCTGCTCTTTGCTTCACACTATCTCTTGGTGGTCACTGCTGAAGGCAGGATACAAGGCTAGAAATATCTTTGGTTCTGGTGCACGCTGGTAATTCTTAGGACAATGTACATCATTAGCATGATATTATCACACTCATTAATAGCAAAACTTACTTCACATACTTGCACCTTATTCATAAATACAGCTTTCATCGAGCAGATGCAATACATATTACCAGCAGAAGTATGATGTACTAGGAATTACACTTTCACTTAATTAGTACCACTGCAATTGTCAAGAAAAGAAAGTTACAAAAAAAAAATAATTCAATTAAACAGATACACATAAATTTAATTTAAAAACAAACAAGAGCTGATTTCCATTTAAATCTAGTAAATCTTCCTTGACTTATCTTATTGGATTATCCATCAGTTATACAAAGCTTCTAAGGTCTGTAAACTTTCTGGTTATAATACAGATACATGCAACTGCTGATAACTAGAATTACCCTGGAATAATTCAAGGTGGCTTACATAGGTTACATGAAATATTAACAATGATTATCCAAATATCTAATACATCAGACTGCTGCAATCTTAGAGCAGGAAACTGGTGAAATCACCAAACCAGGGAACAGCTCTCAAAGGCAATAAGCAAATATTTTTAGCATCCTTCAGGAACATGCTTTTAAATATGAATAACACAAATAACAAAAGCTCAATTCTGCTCCTAGATATGTGCACACACAAAACTCCTCTTCTTTTCTGAATGATCTGTGGTGCACACCTCATGTATCCAAGCTCACAGGCTCTAACCCAACACAGAAATAGCTACCAAGGCATAGTTATGCTGTCCTGCATAGAATGGCACAAAGCTATAACCAATCTTGAAGTGCTGCATTTTCGCATGATTTGTAAGACCGCCTTCACTTGCATATGTGTACTTAGCAACATTTTATCAAGTTGTGCATGCATATCCTCTCACCATAGGAAACTTAAAATCAAATTCATAAGTGTGTGCATATACACACTACTCCCACTTAACAGTACCAAAGGCTTTTCTTTATTAGGAAAGAACTCCTGTATAGCAGGTTCTGTTTGACTGATGAATGAATAGCTCGTATTCAGGTAAAACTGTGCCAAAATACACTTCCATAATAACTACCCAGAAATCCCTAAATATGTACGCGTATAGCAAGACAAACTCAAGTTTAAGAGGGAGCAAGCATCCTAACTTTCTTTGCACAACCATTACCTCCAAAACTGAGGTCAAATAACTAAGCACTGGCATTTATGAGAATACAATAATTTCAATATATATTGTACTGTAAACCTGAAAGCCAGTACTTAGGAACTCCAAGCATGGGGTGCTTCTAGTTGCTAAAGCCATGCTTCTGTCATGAAATGCATAGAGCATCTACTTGATCCTCACAAATCTCAATGGGACGCCACACTGTATGATTGCCCTGCAATGAAACCTTCTTTTGTAAAATCAGAAGACACAACTCCTCCATGAAAAGAATGATAAACCATCACATTTTACATAGAACACAATTTGTTAGTTAAAGATGAAGTGTCCCACGGGAGTAATTCTGTTGATAAAACTATAAGGTAAGATTACAGAGTGCAGGAGCCCAGCTAATGCAAAAAACCCTCACTTACCTAATCCCCATAGTTCTTTGTAGGCAACTGGTATGCCACTACTCTTCTCATTCTATGAAAACTGACAGAAATATACCGATTGGTGTATTTTAAAAAGAGTAATTGCAGAGTTAATATAAGTCCCAAAGTTCTTGACTGTATTTTCCGATACGCTGGGCCCTTAATGCACACAGTCCTGCCAGATTAGAAGCACATTAAGTATTTAAAGAGTGGAGAAGCAGCAAGTACGTACAACTGAAAGCTGTGTTACAACAACAGAATATCATACTGCAGAAAAATCCTTTGGATACACATCCCGAAAGCTATGTGGTTTAAAACTAGAGTAAGATTTCTCCTGAGGTCATCAATGTTCAATCAAATTACAGTATAAATATAATAACACCCCCAGCACCTCTTATTTCACTTGATCAATATGCATTTGTTTAAAGTGTTTAAACTTAATACTGGTCCGTAAATTCAAGGCTCTATACCTACCTTATCGTTATATTCCTCATACACAGGGTATAAATATTACCTATACCATTCAAGAAATAACTATGGAAAAACAACACAATTAAGTTGGCATGGTCAGGCACTCGAGATTTAAAAAGTTATAAGCAGAACATAAAGTCATCCTCCCTGTGCATACGTATGGGGTCAGAGCCCTTAACTACATGGACCAATTTTATCTCAGCTTTCCCTGTCCTCTTCTGCTCTGAAGGACAGAGGCAAACATGAACACGGGGATCCTAGTTCAAGTCCAGGGTATAGTGAAAGACTTCTCAGCACCTTTCCAACTTTAAAGAGACAGTGGACAGGGCAGGAATTCTCTGGGGCATTTCTGCTTAACGACTCCTTGAGAGATCTGGGTTATCCTTCAAAAATTCCACATACATATATTCCTTTCCTTATAAGAGAAAGAGGGATACATCTTCCTCTCCCAGACCAGCAACAGTGGGTTCAGCACTGCACAGACCTTACCCAAAACTGGCCAAGAAACATCTCAGTTTAGGTAAGATCCAGCTGGACAGGCCTGGTGACAATTACTCTGAGGCTTTGATGATCAAGCAGTGCTTTGTGGTGAAGACACTGCTTTCCAGCTGCCCAGAGGCTTTCCAGGTGCTGAACCCAGCTGGGAAAGTTGTTTTACTATAGCTGATCAACAGACACACTGAGAGCAAATCCGAGTCACCAAAGAGATCCTATTATTCCATGATCCCTCCTCACAAATTATTAGTAGTAAAAAATAAGTCAAGAGAAGAGAGAACTTAAACAGGGACTAAAAGAAGTCTAAAGTGCAACTTCCCTTGTACTCAAAATCTGTGGATACAGTTCCATCGTAAGCTAAACTTTTATTCAATGTACAAGAATACCCAGCTGCATAGGACACTGATATCCATTATTAAGTTGTCTCCAACAAGGATGCTAACCTAAGGTAAAAGACACTGTGCAAATACTGCCATTGAACATGAACATAGTCCCTAAAAAAAATCCACTAGGGAAATAACTGTGCTCTCAAATAATTTCTAGTGCTTTTGTAAAAGGAAATCAACACTGAAATCACATTAAAAGAAACTTAAAAATTCTCATGTTTCAAGGCTTTCTAGTAGTTTATGCTTTTTCGGTTAAAAAAAAAAACTGATTAACTTAATAGCCAAAAAAATAGAAAAGCTCTCCTGGTCAATCTGTCTCAAAAAGATAATGGAATTCTTAGCTTTGAATATACACAATTGTTTTAAAGAGCCACATCTGGCTGACTACTGATAAACTGATGTTGAAAAAAGTAAAATTCATTAACCTAACAGAAGCATAATCTGATGCATTCACAACAAGCATAGTCTCATGAACATTTTAAACTACACTAGAAGGAAATTTTATCTAAAATGAAGGAGCAACTAATAATTTGCTTAATTCAATATAAAATATAATGATTTTTAATGTCAGGTTCATAATTTGGGTTCATCCTTGTTTTTTGTGGTGGTCACCCCTGAAAGAGTATCCTTATCAAGGTTATCTTGTAGATCTACTGACGTGTTATTTGAAGAATTCTCAGTGTCACATAAATCCTCCTCTACGGTGCCTGGGTGATTTCCACAGTCACTGTTCAGATTTTCATCATCTTTTTTAGAATGAGAAGTGTCCTCCTTTCTGTCTGAAGTATCATTAATTTCTTCTGATTTTGAAAGCTGACCATTATCAGTATCACTGTTCTTTTCACTGTTGTTCTGCCTAACAGCATCACAGCTCATTTCTTGTTCATCTTGGTCATTTTCTTCTCCATTTTTTGTGAGTTCTACCTTTCTTTCTTCCGTTGTTTTACCAGCTGTGCTTCCACTTGATGATGCATTCTTAGGCTCTTTTGATTTCTTATGCTTAGAAATATAACTATTGTGAATAGAAATTGGAGATGCTGGCTTTTTATTTATTTTGCTTCCCTCGGACTTCTGTTTTCTAGGGGGTCCCCAGATGAAATGCTCTGAGGGTGTATAATGTTGCTGGGCAAACCTCAGGAGTTTCCTCCTTTCTCTTCGGTCTCTAATAGTATACACAAAATACTCTAGAGCACTCTGCTTAATGTTGGGAATGGTATCTTCCACAAGGGCTTCATGGAGAATAAATTTTACTAGGGGAGATTTGAAACTCTCATATCCAAGCTCACCAAGACTTTTCAGAATTCGAGTGATTCTCAAGTAGTTGTGCTGAGACCTTTGGAAGAAAGGAATGAAAAAATTCCATTGAATCAGAAAAAAAAAAAAATCACCTAGCAGATACAGAACTAGAACTGCAATGCCTTGCTCTTTATCACACCAGGTGTGTACTTCAGGCTTCCTATACTTTAATTTCTCACAGCTGCTGAAGCTTTCTAGTACCTCTTTTGCTAGGATGTTGTGAATGAAAATTAGTGTTTGTAAAATTCATTGAGGTAATAGGTGGGAAAATATCAAACTGTGTACTGATGTTGATTCCTTTTGCTGTCTTTCTTAAAACACCCAGTCATTTCATAAAGTATGTTTCTCATAGTGCAGTGCAATAATACAGCCATAGAGCAGGACTCACTTCACTTCAGCTATTAAAAAGCTGGGTGTCCAGTCTAGACTAGCTACCTACACTTCCGATGCAGTCAGTGGCGGGAGAAAGAGAGGCACCTCTGGAGAACAAGTCCCACTGTCATAAGAAGTGTCTAAGTTAAATGGGACAAACTATCTTCTTTAAGTGCTTCTGAATAGTTTTTTCTCTCATGAAGTACATGTAAGTGAAAAGTAAAACTTAAGTGCCCAAAATTAGATAAAGACAGTGCCAGTTCCTGATTTAAAACTGTGCAGCTACTCACTGGTGAGAATATAGGAATTACAATGTGATAATACGCAGTGAAAAATATTTGGGCTTCCTGTTCTATCTGTGGCCTGAATCCAAGCCCACACCCATGAGTTGGCTTATATAATATTTGAATAAATAACAACTTATTTACATTATTCACCCCAAATTATCCACCAGTAATCCTACCTACAAGCTTTTGTCTGGATGCAGGTACAGAATAGTGCAAGAAAACAACCTTTAGCTGTAAGGTCAGAGGTATTACAAAAGTGACCAAATGATCTGAAGAGAGATTTTGATACAATTAATCCACATGGGACACAATTATGCAAACTTATGCTCTTCCCAAGGCAAATGAGAGGCGAAAGATGAAAATTGCTGAAAGCTGGTCTAAAGTTTGACTTAATGCATGTCTAAATCTCTCCAGTTAAGCCTTGCAATTAAAAAGTATTAAATAGGAAAAATTCATGTTTTGAGAAGAGACTAAAATCTTGTTGTTTAGTTTCCATGCAGATGTGGAAAAATTGATTTTTCTGAAAAAGAAATGTGAACACAAAGATAAGCCGCTCGTTCTTTCCAAGCAGCACTTTGGGATCAGGTGAAAATATGTTCAGTAGCATGACAAACAAATTAATTTGGAACTGTGGTCTTCTTCAGCACCACCTGAAGTTTCATTTTCAGGGAATTCACTGATGTTGGTTAGATTGGTAATGGGTGAGAAGCACAATCAAAAACAGGGGAAGGAGGAACACACATACAGACACAAACCAGTCACTGACTATTTCTTTTTCACTTTTTCCTGGAAATCTTTGCAAAATATATCTTCCCTTTCTCTATAAAACAAAAGGCTAAAGAGATTCTATGGCAATTCTGTAAAGTGGAGTGCATGTCATTACTTACTCATTCAAATGCTGAAATCTTTCTTGCCAGTTAGCAGCTCGTGCTACGTTTCCAGTTTTATCAATTAGTTTTATTCCAAAAAACTCTAACATCATTTTGTAAGCCAAAAGGAATCTTCTAATTGCTTCTTTTGTTTTCTTGAATTCCTAATAAACAAAGAATACATCCAAAATTCTAAGTGGCACTACAGCAAGTACTTACACAGTGTATAAAACAACTCTACATAACAAAAGCAGTTATGTATCAAAATTAATATGATGGTTTGTATTGAGCTCAATTTGTACTACCTCAATTTCATATGTAGTTAATTCTTTAGCATAGAAGTTCAGACCTTGTTCCCTCAGTGGGAAAAGCCTGTTAAAAGAAAAAGTACATTACAGCTTACAGTATATGAGCACTTAATCAAATTAATGCTTTGAAACAGAAATAGGTAATATGTGACCAACCACTGTATGTAAGTGTGATTATGTTCCAGTTTTTCATAGTCTCCCTTCCATTTATTTAGGACTTCTTCAATATAAACCCCTGCATAAAAATAATTTGAAAACTGTTAGGTGGCCATCAAAACTAGCATTCAGCTACATGAAGTACATGTCATGTTAACACAATGATGGAATACATAATTCTCTTTCACATACTATATGAAACAAGGTCTATCACAGCCATAAATAAATTCCTTTTAATTTAAAATTAATTCACTTACTAAAACTTAATTAAGGTATTTATCAAATTTTAATATAAACAAACCCAACTAACAGAGTTATTTATTGGCAGAGGATATGTCACAATAACCTCCATAAAATATACTTTCTGAAAAGTTCTCATGCCCTAGATCTCTTCATCCCACTGACTGGTAATTGAAAAAAAAAAAAGACAGATACTATATTGCATCGCGAATCACCTGCCATTGCTTCAACATAATAAAACTCTGCATATATATGTGTGTGTGTGTAATCTTAGTAGAACAAAGCCTCAAGTCTGTAAGAAATCTCCCATTCCAGGAATCCCTCCAGCTGCATACAAGATTAAGATTTCTCAGTCTTTCTCAGTTAGCTGTGGCTGAGAGTCTTGATGTAATTGCAAAGAGTTTGACCTTGGGGCCTCAGGTCATGCTCAACAAATGAGAATTTCAGCTTTTAGTGGTCTCAAAACTGTTGTGGAGGTCAGTCAGTTCCTCTTGGAATGACACAGCTACAGAAAAAAGGGACATGTAGAAGGAAATTAATCATTCTTTGCACTGAGATCAAGCCCATGAAATTTAGTCATGGGCCAAGACACCTCTCTTCCATGCACTGCACAAATACACAAAGTATATAAAAGGATGTTTCTTCCAAAACCTGTACAGTTTCTTTCCATGAATGAACATCAGTGATAGCCTATTTCTACTCTGAAACCCAAAGCAGTTTTCCACTGCAGCATGGCCACTCCCATAGTCAAATAGCACAGGAGTGGCCTAAAACGCCCAAAGCTCCATGGAAAGTCTCCTGTTCTCTATTTATATAGAGTAGGCTCCACTTACAAGGGAGAGTTACTTGGCACTTCAAGATATGAAGAAAGCAGTCAAGTCAAAGGGGCTGCTAAGAAGATGGGGCTTCCAGTGCAGGCAAGATCAGAAGAGGACCTCACTAAGAGGACCTTCTGCCATCTCCAACTGGTATCCTGCTTTCAAAGCAACTGCATTTCAGGTACTGGAAAACTTGCTGCTCAATTCCAGGGCAGAGAGACAGGCCAGCTTTGAGTCAGAACCACAAGTTAAATCTGCAGTCATGGAATTAAACTTCAGATCTAGTATAGCAGTAGAAATGCTTTTTCTTTTTTCAATAACATTCCTCAGTACTTCAGTCCCTAATGTGGCAGCTTAGGCTCCCTCTGAGCACTCTTGCAGATCCACAGACTTAGGTCAAGGTGGTGGCTACTCTTTCCTATTCTCAATAAAACCTTTAGCATAACCAATGCTCACAGCTATCAACACTTCAGCCTCTACGACCTATCAGCTACTTTCAACACCACCAATTGTCAATTTTGCCTAAAATTTTACATTTTTTTCTTTACAATTTTTAGGAGGGAAGCCCTCCTCTAGCTGCTTCTTTTCTCCTGGCTAATCCTCTTAGAATCACTCCCTTCATTTTGTCCTTTAAAGGATTGCCACTCCAATCTTTTCTGGCTTTCAGTTTCAGACTCATGTGGTCTTCAGGTTCACATGGTGCTCAGGGTCCTTCTCTTTCTTTCTGTATCTGTTCTCTTTTCAATGTCTCCTGAATTTGTGCCCTCTGTACCGGTAATTCACAGCTCTAACTCAAGATATAACTCCAGAACTTCCACTCAAGCTAAGCACAGTCTTCAGCATCTGCCCGTGGCTATCTAGATAAAGCTCAAGATCATTAAAACAAAGGTCTTATCTTTCTTTCGCATAACCATCTTTTCTCACTTGCTGAGGATATTATTGATATCTCGTTTATAAACAGCTGCCATCTTCAGCCTTCCTATATGAACATCTGTGCATCCTTCTATAAAACATTCCTTTCCATCCAGCTTTCTATCACAACTTTCACATTTTGCATTTCAATATCCTCTTTCCTGACCTTGAAAAGTGCCTTCTTGTCACGCTTACATCTGCTGCTGGTAAGATCATATTTCTAGACTGTGGGGTTTTTTTATATTGCCTCTTTTTTTTTTTTTGCTTTGCATTCTTCCATTGTGAAGCCCTATTCTGTAACATCAGACAAAAAATACATGCCTTCACTTCCGAAGTATTTTGTGACCTGTCCCTTCCTACCTTATCAGAATCCATTTGTTGCTATGAGACTGATCCTTCCTCTGTCAGGATCCTGCCTCAACGGCAGCCTCCACATCTCATCTCCTCTGTACTCCCATGTGAACTTCGGTATTTACTCAAAAGTTGCTGTCATGCTGAGAGGATCTTTCTGCAAACACCTTCAAAGTAACCTCCTCACCATTCTTTTACAACTCTCAAAAGCTTATTTTTGGCTAAGCTCTCATGGGCTGAGACTCCTGTCTACTATTCTAACCAAGACTGGCTTATGTCCTCCTTTTGCTTCCCTATCTGTCTGCTTCCTCCTGTGTTTCATACTGGACTACAAACTCTCTAGAGCAGGGTGTGGCATCTTTCAGCTAATCCTACGTGTTTGTGCAGAACTTTTTAGACAAGGTTCCTGTTCCACTACCACAACCAGTAGGGACTTTGAGAAATGGTTTTATTATTGTTGTTACAATAATCACATACGAGGTAGTTGCAACACATTCTTTTTTCCTAACGCAGCACTAGGAACACCCATATCCCTGCCACTCCTATCCAAGCAGCAAGAGTTTGTGCAACATCACAGAACTTTATCATTGTTTAATAAAAGGTAGGGCCACTACTGTAAACTGTACTACATCACACTGAAAACACATGAGAAAAGCACCACCTCCCTAGAGCAAAAGCTAAGTCTGATTTAAGCATAACCTCTTTCTACGTTATCAACATGCTACTCCAACATGAGAGGTTCATGTCATACAATATACACATTCAATTTGTCAGCATCGCAATTATCACTACAGTTTCACTTATTAGTGTTATTAGTGAGCACACTTTTGTCACCACTATTAATGCCAGATTACTCACCATCAGGTTTAAAAGGAATTTTATTTTTGTAAAAGCGAAGATTGCACAAGTCATTTTGATATCGAAGATCTTTAAAATTCTGCTGAAAGAAAGGAAATAGGACATTATCAGCCTACAGTAACCTCTTGAAGAGTATCCAAAAAGTGATACTGTGTTCTTTGAATAATGTGAGGACTGAAAATTTCCAGAGTTTTAGGAACCACAGAGTGTTACTCATGCACTTAAAAACTCAGTTTATGCAAGTTCCTTCTGGCTGGTATCTTCTATCAAGGCAGAGGTGGAGCAACAAGCATAGCAGCACATTGAGGTCAGTGTCAAAGGAGCCTGAGATACAAATGATAAGAATTCTAAACTCTATAATCTACCCTCTTGGATGTTCAAGTCAAAAGCCTTTTTCTTAGCTCCTACCACTGTTCCCAGGCTTACACATCTCACACCTTCACACTTACACCTGGGATGAAAAGACATTGCACTAAAATTTCAATCCTTTCCAACTGGCCAAACAGCTTTCACTCTATTTTTTTTTTGATTCTTCTCATATCTATTAGGCACCACCAAGGTTTAAAAATGTTTGGGTTGTGCCCTGTCTTCTACCGAAGAGGGAATTTAAAATCATAAAATGCTCTTACTGGATACTGGTGTCGGTACTTGTATAAATCTCTTGCTGCGTAGAAGCTTCTCTTTGGCTTGGCTGTCAACTCAGTTCCATCACCACTCTGAAACAGTTAGAAAATAGATAATAATCATGCACAGACTCAATAAATACTGAATTTGTGTAATATTAAAATAATTATTTTTCATTATGTATTTCAGCAAACTAAATATACACCAGTGCATGAATTTGCCTACTGTTTGATCAAACACTGAAAATCTCCCTGCTGAATACTTAACACCACTCACTTTAAACCTAAACTAAAAAATAAAATAAAAAAGCAGGACTATGAAATGCCCTTCCAATGAGACTGAATTTGATTTAAATCAACAGGCTGGTTGTTACTTCCAAATGCAAGACTTCCAAGTGTAGGAAGCTGTAACACAAGGTGAAATAAGTAACCAAACATGAAAAATGCAGAGACTATACTCACTTTGAACAGGAAATCATACTATTTGCAAAGGCTAATTGTCCTATGTACCTTTACTTAATCACTAACATTGCACCCTGAAAGAAAATGAATAGTCATGGACGAGCCAATTTGCAGTTCTAACATCTTCTTGAATCACCTTCTATTATGTTTCCCAGCACTTAAATTTAAGCCTAGTGAAAAGAATCGCTAAACCTCCAGATAAAAACATGCTTCATGAAAATATACATGAATGAGAACTTGTACTGGACACCAGCTGTTCCATAGCTGTGACCTGAAACAACCAGAGCCCATCAAGATCAATGGAAATAATCCCAGTGACTTCAGAGCATACTTGAAAAAGCTGCACGTGTTGAAGAAAAACAGAAAATTGAGTGTACAAAGACTTCAACTTGCTACCAACAACTTTATTTTCTTCATAATTTCTTTATAACCACACTGCAACAGTGAGTTTTGCACTTCTTATTGCTGCAAAGTAAGACCCTACACTAAAACCAAAGGCCAAATGAGAGAAAAAAAAATAATTCCACTCCTTGCAATACAAGTGTAATAGGTTAAAGTCAAGCCTAAAAAGGGAAGTTCCCTGGGACTGCACTGGACATTTGCTTTTATTATTACTCATCCTATCGCATTAATGACAAAGGAGCATTAGCGACAAAAATGCACCTTTTTTCATTACCCTTTTTGCAAGACCAACTTTGAATATACTTACAGGCAAAACACGTTCACTCCAACCAACAACAGCCCCTGACACTTGATTATCAGGCATCAGTGATCATCCATCAGCACAGATCACACAGAAAAGGGAAACACTATTTATTCTTGCACAATGGCAGTTTCTGCACCAAACAGAAACATAATACATCTGACAGGGTAAAAAAGTGCCCTGCATTCAGTTCTAAACCAAATAAAATCGTTGCAAAGCAATACTGTATTTCTTTAGGGTCAGCATTGTTATAAGAATCACAGGATTGCTTGGCTGGAAAAGACCTTTGAGATTATTGAGTCCAACTGCCCTGTCCACTACTAAACGGCACCTGTGAGCACCTCATCTACCCATCTCTTAAACACCTCCAGGGATGATGACTCAACCACCTCCCTGGGCAGCTGTGCCAGTGCCTGACAGCCCTTTTGGTGAAGAAATTTCTCCTAATGTCTAATCTGAACTTCTCCTGGTGCGAAGGTTCCTAAAAAACGTACTCTTAACATTCCTCATCTTGGACCTATCAAGGAGTCACAAATCTGTTGCCACATACGATCCTGTATTCAGATTTTTAACCCATTTAATTAAGAGGCCAAGTTCAAGACTACATTTAATTAAGAGGCCAAATTCTCATCTAGAGGTGGTGGAGTCTCCATCCCTGGAGGTGTTTAAAAGATGGGTGGACGAGGCACTGGGATGTGGTTTAGTACTGGACAGGTATAGTTGGACTTGATGCAAAGGTCTTTTTCAACCAAGCGTTTCTACGATTCTATGAAGACCGCCTTTACTTTCAAGCAGAACCTTGCTAGGAAGGGCAGCAACGGGGCTGACAACGCCTCCAAGGCCTCAATTTCTCGCTTATCGCAGCCATTGGGGGCGGGGGGAACAATCGGGCTGGTTTCTCCTCCGGGAGCAGCGTCCGTTCTACACGAGCCGCTCCGTGCGGTGGAGCCCGGCCCGCGGGGAGGGCAAGAGGCATTCCCGGGGTCTCGCCCGGGCTCCGCGGAGCGGCGGGAGCCAAGGCGGAGAGCCACCACCCCCCCCCCCCCCCCGCCCCGGCCCCGGCCCCGCAGCGCCCGCTCCGCCCGAAGCTACCGGTACCTGCTCGGGGCCGGCGGCGTCCGCGTCCGCCCGCTCCGCTGCCTCCGGCGGCGGCGGGGACGGCGGCGGCTCCTGCTGCCGGGAGTCCGCGGCGGGCGGCTC
Source organism: Tapera naevia (assembly GCA_033556795.1). Taxonomy (NCBI): domain Eukaryota; kingdom Metazoa; phylum Chordata; class Aves; order Cuculiformes; family Neomorphidae; genus Tapera; species Tapera naevia. Next base: position 7,058,194 of record JAUMJJ010000079.1, on the reverse strand, counting down.
GGGCAGCTCCTCCCCGCCTCCCGCGGCCGTGCCCACCCCCTCTGCCGCCGCCCCGGGCTCCGAGTCGGTCTCCCAGGTGGAGTCGCAGTCCTCCACCGTGGTGGGCTCCTTGAAGCTGGCCCCGCTCAGCAGGCTGCCCATCGGGCAGGGCAGCGCCGCGCCGGGAGCGGCCGCGGGGCTGCCTACGGCTGCGGCATGGCTGGGCGGGGCGGCGGCCCGGGCCGCTCCCCCGCACGGCCCCGGCACGCGGACACGCGCGGGGCGGAGCTGCGGGCGCCGGGGGTTGCGCGGAAGGCACCGCCCGCCCGGCACCGGGGCTGGGGCGGCCCTGGGGCGCCCGGGGCGCTGCGGGAGGTGGTGGAGTCTCTCCTCCGAGGAGGTGCATCCGCAGGGGTTTTCATGGAATCATAGCATCACAGAACCATAGAATGGGTTGGGTTGGAAGGGACCTTAAAGTCCATCCGGTTCCCCCGCCCCCTGCCACGGGCAGGGACCCTCCCACCAGACCAGGCTGCTCAAGGTCCCATCCAACCTGGCCTTGAACAATTCCAGGGAGGGGACAGCCACGGCTTCCCTGGGCAACCTCTGCCAGTGCCTCACCACCCTCATCGTGAAGAATTTCTTCCTAAAGTCTAATCTAAATCTTCCCCCTTCCAATTTAAAGCCATTCCCTTTGTCCTATCACTCCTTGCCGTTGTACAAGTTCCTCTCCAGCTTTTTTGTAGGCCCCCTTCAGGTACTGGAAGGCTGCTATAAGTTTGCCCCAGAGCCTTCTCTTCTCCAAGCTGAACAACCCCAACTCTCTCAGCCTGTCCCCATAGCAGAGGTGTTCCAGCCCTCTGATCACCTGTGCAGCCTCCTCTGGACCTGTTCTAACAGTTCCATATCTTTCTTATTTCTCCTCTTGGAGGAGACCTCGGTGTTCTTTAAATGGTTACAAGAAACGCAAGGGGGTGTGGGTGTTTATGGAGAAGAGGGATGGCAGCTGCCCCGGAGCAGTGGTCTCAGAAGGAGATGCTTATTCCGTGACAGAAGCAGTCATATTACCAGCAGTGTGCAAGCACGGTTTGTCCTCTAGGCATGGGAAAAGTTGCGGTAGGGTGGACCTCCAAGTGCCAGAGGAGACAGGAGCAGAGGGGGCAATAGTGTGGCAACCAGCAAGATTCAGCTGCTCCTAAACCCCTAAGACCAATAAAACCAACATGACAGTCAAGGATGTATTTGGCAGGGGCAGAGACAATGTATTTTATCTGTGGCAGAGCATGCATTTTGGATAGAAATGCTGCCTGGAGTGAAGACCTGATGGGAAGGCTTAGCACAGTGTTCCAGTGGCTGCTCTCACCCTCATGATTAAAAATGTGTTCTTTGTTTCTAAGCACAGTTGGCAGGCTTTAGTTCACGCTCATGGATTACTGCCTTTTCCTTAAAGACAGTTCTGTGGTGTCTGGTGTATTGATTGCTCCTCCAGATGTCCACTAGCACCCCATCATCTCGGTCCTCTTCTTAGTAAACCAAGCAGGTCGAGCTGCTTCAGCCTCTCACCATAAATTGTCTTCCCCATTCCCTCACTCATTTTTTTTCTACTGCTGCTTCACTGTTTTAGCATCCTCTTCATGTGCAGGTACTAACATTTTAACTGGATGTCAGGACCATTAATGTAGAGGTGATATAATCTCTATAAACCAAAAGATCATTTTAACTCAAGTTGCCATGGTGCATGCTTAGGTGCATCCATATCCCTCTCACACACAACCCTCCTTCCGATTCATTTGAAGTATATGATCTGCACACACTGAGCCCAAGGATAGAAAATTACTGGGAATACCCTGGTTGTCAGGCCTTGTTTCAGGCAAGCTTATTTGCAGTTCCAGCTCACCTAGATGCCACCACTGCTGCACAGCTGAGCTATGAGCATGTCCTATGGCTCCGTCTGTCTTAGATGCCCATGCCTCTGCCTTCCCCGTCATCACTTGCCATGGCCAAGACAGTTCTCCTCTTCTGCTCTTCACAGAATGAATGAAGCCCATCCAACCTTTCCAACACACCTTAGTCACCATCATGCCAGCTGCTGCCCTCCTCAGGACCTGACTACTCCCACTCAGTCCAAGATCAAACCTGGTAGTCCCAGCCAAGAACCCCACTCCAACATTCAGTCCACCCTCCGCCTCTATTTTAGCCCCAGTACTGGAGGTAGTTCCTGTTCCACAATAATGCTCGGGACAACAATATGATCATACACGAATTGGTCAATCTTTTCCATTCTTCCAGTGTTGGAAATGGTCATTTAGGGATACTCACTGAAGGATTTAAGAAACGGGATTTTTCTAAGAGTCTTTATGCTGACATATCTTCCCAGCATATGACATATGAAAGCTTTAGAAACCTCCAGTGCAAAGGGTTGAGTTTCAGTCTTCATTTTAATAGCCACCAATGGACCTGTTCCAATACCATTTACATATACTTTTGACCCCGATACACACTGAAACAATGTTAAATAGTTTAAATTCATGTTATCTAGTATATATTTTAGAATATAAAATATTAGAATTTCATTTGATGCTGGTGATTTCTTTTTACTTCCATTTTAATGAGAAGCAGATTATGTTTGTTCCCTGTTTGCCTCCATGCTTTTCACAATTTTATACACTTCTGCCACTTCAATATCTATTGATTTTCTTCCAAGATGCAAGGTCCTACCCTATTGTGTATTACCTAGCATGAAAGTCATTGCATTTTTCTAATAATGCTTGTGATGACATTTTCCCATAGGTTTTCAAGCTCTACTTCTAGCTTTCAAAAAAATGTGGTATCCAGGAATGTACAGAGTATACAGTAAGATTCAGCCTCGTTCTTACCAGTGGACAATGTTTTAATATGGAATAAAAAAAAATCCCCATCAAGAAGGCAGAAGAGGGCAAGCAGACTCCTGCTTATGTCTCACATTTTTTGAGAGTTCTCTCTTCTTTGGCCTCATTTAGAGGAAAGGAATATTTGGTTTTTTTTTCTTTAACAGTATCTCCTCCCAAGCTGTTGGCATATTTTGAAGGAATTGACTTAAGAAATTCTGATGTCCGGAACCCGTTTGTTGTGGCAGCCTGCTGACTGGCTGCTTCCAGTGACCAACATCAAGTAGTCCCAGTATTACTAGCTCTGCTTCCCCTCCCCTGCTAAGCTTTTGTCAATACTCCCTCACATTGACTGTGTTTATACTTGGGGCAGTGGAGCCTCATAAGCATGCCTTGTGCATGCATTGAGAATCAGGTGAAGGTTTTGATGATATCTAGTTTGCATGGCAATTAATCTCACAAACTGAAGATCTTTCTGCAAGAAAGCTCCGTCGATTGTGTGAATAACTGCATATTATTATAGAAAGCTCAGTTCTACCTGAAGAGCAAAGCTGTCAGCCAAATCTCATCACAGAGATTTAGGAGGGTTTTAAATGGATCTGTATCTCAGGTCTCTGATAAGAACTGAGAGTCAAATTAAATGACTTGATATTACTATGGGAAGCCAGTGCCAGGAGCAGAAGACTGCTTTGACTTGCTTACAGTGGTCCGTGCTGCTGAGACCATGTGATGGAGTTTATTGAACAACCAGAATATATTTTTGGAGTTCCTTAGGGGTTGTTAACTGGGTATTACCATAGTGCTCACAATCTATACAAGAAGTGACAGCAATGAGGTTGGCTGAAGCCTCATTAACTAGTGGTGGATTGCCAGGGTGGTGCAGGTTTTCCTAGCCAACCAGAAATGTTGTAAGGCATTATTCACTGCTATAAAGGAGCTTATTAACAGCAAGTAGGCTAGAAGCACTCTCAAATTAGAAACTCAATTGACTGATTGTTTGTATGGCACTGTAAAGAAAGGCAGTGGCACCAATGATGCAAGCCTTCAAAATGTTTCAAAAACCCATCCAAATTATTTCAGTTTTATCTGGAGTCAACTCTTGTGCAATTGGTTTTCATCCTTGATGTTCTCATTGGGCAGTAGCTATTTCTAAGTGGCTATTTCTTTGCTCAGGAAAGGAAGATTAAACAGCACTTATGAAGATCAACATCCAGGAAGGATTGCTAGTTAGCAGTGGGGCATCCACTTGGTGCCTATTGAGACCTTGCTGCACTGTTGTGCAGCTGAATGAAGAACAAAGGGTTCCTTCCCTGAAGGAGTCATTTGCTATTTTTGTCGTCAGTTACTTGCAACCGTCTGTCAGCTGCCCACAAGTACATGTGCTGAACCTTTTGAGATAAGAATACTCTAAGCTTTGAACGTGGTAGACCAGATCTGCTCTTTGTCAGGTGTGTGCATTTTTTCCATGAACAATGCCATCTTTCACAGTTGCAGTTTTTGCTGGTTCTGGTTATGAACTGGAGGCAGTCAGGATTCGTAAAGAGCAGCAACTTGCATCACTTCTTAGAGTGGTATTTGATGACTTGAACAGATCCCCACAAGACATATCTTAATTAAAAAAAAAGAATAATTAATTTCAGTTATCTCACAGTTGTAACTGGCAGTAATTTTTGAGAAGATTGTGACTTTTGGGCACCAAAATATTCCAGTACACCAAAATATTGTTCACCAAAATATTCCAGTACAACAGAAGATGACTAACTGCTAAAGCCAGGAAGCACTGCCTTGACTAAACAGTTTGACTTCTGTGTAACACAGGCCAGGGTAGTCCTTCATAGTATCACAGTATCAAAAGGTTGGAAAAGACCTCTGAGATCATTGAGTCCAACCTATGACCCAACACTAACACCACTCGTTATTTAAACCATGGCACTCAGTGCCTCATCCAATCTGTTTTTAAACACCTCCAGGGACGATGACTCCACCACCTCCCTGAGCAGTGCATTCCAATGGCCAATCACCCTTTCAGTGAAAAAATTTTTCCTAATATCAAGCCTAAAACTCCCCTGATGAAGCTTGAGACCATGTCCTCTTGTTCTGTCACTGGTTGCCTGAGAGAAGAGACCAACCCCTGCCTGCCTACAACCTCCTTTTAGGTAGTTATAGAGAGCAATAAGGTCTCCCCTGAGCCTCCTCTTCTCCAAGCTAAACAACCCCAGCTCCCTCAGTCGCTCTTCATAGGGCTTGTGCTCCAGCCCCTTCACCATCTTCGTTGCTCTCCTCTGGACAAACTCCAGCATCCTGACATCTCTCTTAAACTGTGGGGCCCAGAACTGGACACAGTACTCAAGGTGCAGCCTGACCAGTGCCAAGCATAAGGGGATGGTAACTTCTCTAGTCCTGCTGACCACACCATTCCTGATGCAGGCCAGGATACCATTGGCCCTCTTGGCCACTTGGGCACACTGCTGGCTCATGTTGAGTTTCCTGTCCAACATCACTCCCAAGTCTCTTTCCACTTGACTACTCTACAGCCATTCTGCCCCCAGCCTATAGCTCTGCACGGGGTCGTTGTGTCCAAAGTGTAGAACCCAGCACCTGGACTTGTTAAACTTCATTCCATTGGAATCAGCCCATCTCTCCAGTCTGTCAAGGTCCCTCTGTAGGGCCCTCCTACCCTCCAGCAGATTGACACTTCCTCCCATCTTGGTATTGTCTGTGAACTTGCTAATAATGGACTCAATCCCCTCATCCAGATTATCAACAAAGATGTTAAACAGGACGGGACCCAACACCGACCCCTGGGGGACACCACTGGTGACCGGCCGCCAACTAGATGAGACACCGTTCACTATCACTCTCTGGGCTCGGTCAACCAACCAATTCCTAACCCAACACAGAGCACTCCTGTCCAAGCCAAGTCTACTATGAGGAACAGTGTCAAAGGCCTTCCTCTTCCCCCTTCTGAAGAATGATAGAAGACCTAGGGAAATGTAGACCACTATCACATCAAATACTGATGAAAAAAACATAAGCATTTGACTTCCGGTTGTATACTTTTATATACATTTTAAATAGCATAGATTAGTGAAAAAAGTATTTTCTTCTCTTTCATGAGGACATGGTTTTATAAGGACTTCAAAATAGATACCACATCACTTTCTGGAACTTAGTGCTACAGGGTACATCAAGTGTGATAACTTCAAAATTTTATTAAATATTAAATATGAGATAATTGTAGTACTTCAACATTATCTTGGGAGGATGTTTTGAAAAGGTCAATCAACAACTGTGGAGAGTCTTACCAACCTAAAATTAAGGTGATATAAAGCTGGAAGGAATTATGCATCCTTAGAGAAGACTACAAAATCACTTTGATAAATGGCAGAAGAGGCAAAATAAATAATGGTAAAATGAAAGTTAGTCAAGGTAATGTAGAATGATTCGGAGTGGACATTTAAACATATAAAAGTTGATTTTAGAAATGTAGAAAGGCAGCAATATCTGGGAGTTACAGTATTTGTTATTAACATACATTTGGACAAGGGTCTGAATTTATTTGGACACCAACGTATAATTGGGCAAGTGCACAAAATCAAACAGATATGACAATGGTTTGTATGCAATATCTGTAGTTGACTGATATTTTAATGGAGTTTATTACCGTTTTGGCTTCTTTTTGAAAGGAGCCAACGAATACCTGACTATGGTGAATTTTAATTCTCTTCTTCATTCAGTAATGTCCCAGATTGCTAAATGCCAAGCCTGATGTAGTATCTAGAGAAGGTGAATCTAATTTATAAAGTTTTCCATAATTTTCCTCAAATGAATGTCACTGGAAATGATTAACTAAGTGGAAACACTGAAGTCAGGCTGTACATTTGTGTAAATCTGTTTTTATTGAAACCTGAAATTATTTTGCAGAGAAGAAAAAGTTTTGCACAGATCATGCTAGAAAATGCAGAACAGTATATCAAGATCACTAAAGCCAGTGGAAGTTATTCACTTTTTTCCTGGATTATGATTACAACCCTGAAGACCTTAACTGAAATTCTATTTATTGGAGTGCCTTGTAGTAGGGTTTTGTAAAAGGTCAAAGCCAAGATAAACCTAGAACAAATTCATAAAATAGTGTGTCAACTTAAGTGGGTCAGAGATGTAGTCTCAGTCTAGTCCTTAAACCAGTAAGGTTCTGTTCAGCTTCTTCCCAGACTGGCCTTTCAAATACAGCACAAGACTGAAACCAGTTTCTTGAGAGGAAATTAATCTAGTTGTAGGATTCAGCATGGTCTAAATGAGCTGTTGTGCAGCAACCGCTGATTTATACCTAGGGTCCTACATCACCCTTGCGATAGACTGAAACCAGCTGCCTGGGTTAGCATGCTCAGATTTCCTGCAGCAGGGCTTTACCATGGGGCATCATCAGGTCAGCCACTTGGCACCACTGAGAAGAAATTACATTTACTCGCTAGAAGTTGACACTGGGTTAGGTGATGATGTTAAGTTTTGCTGAAAGGCTCCTGGGCTGCACCGGGCAAGCTAGTAATTGTGGCAGTGGAACCTAGAAAGAGATTCTTCTCCCTGAAAGACAAACTAAGAGTGTGATTCAGAAGCCCAGAGGTAAGCATCTAAGTGCCCTTGGAGATCCCTTAGAGTATCCATCTTCTGCTGCAGAAGGTGCATCATAGGCTTGGTAGGTCCTGTGATGTAGCTGCCAGCCCTGTGCTGATGTCTTGGCTACTCTAGGACATCTCAAATTGAAAGATACACCTACTAGGTGTATGCTTATCATCTATAGGCATAGGTCAACTATGCCTATATGCGACTGGTTAGTTGGCTGAATCACTTTGAAAGCTGTATGGACTGTATTGACCAGAGCTCCATTTATCTAATGGATTCTTGCACCGCTAGTTAGCTTGTAGGCATATATCTGTGTGTAAACAACTAAATTTAGGTGCTTTTTATTACAAGTTTGATCCTGCCTCTAATCTCCCTGGACATCCAAATTTCTGTTGAGAAGGTGTACTACAGTTTGTCTTTGCCATTGGACACGTAAATGGGCATTTCTGATCTGAGAGCACACAGTATTTCCTGTCTTGAACTTCCAGAATTTCTAAACCAAGCACTTTCAACCAGTGCCGGATATAGGATCTGACTTACCAGTGTGCTCAGAGTAGGCCCAGTCCCCCCTAAAACTATGCAATTTTCTGCTCCTGGGATATTAACCAGACACACAGACTGACATCCTTCTTGAGCCTGAGCAGGTTTCTCATCTGGGGGATTTATATGCCCTGAGGCATCAACTGTAGATGCCCAGGCATGAGCTGATCACACAACACTCCTTGCATAGCCAATGGAGAAAATCAGGCACCTCCAGAGGATGATCCATATCATCCTAAGAGACACATTTTAAATACGTAAGCTAAATCAATAAAGAATTCTTTGCATCCATTGACAATAACCAAGGTCTAGCCCAACTCAGGTTTAGACATCAGACTTTCAAATTGCAAAAATTACATGACGTGGCCCAGCCCCACACTCCTGAGACTTTTTGAAGCTAGTGAATTTTGAATAGAATACTTAGCTTCTCATAGGAACAAAAGAGGGAACCCAGCTGAACTAGTGGTGAGCATCCCTTTCCCTAGCATAAGTAATATCTATAATAAGGTTATACCATATAATACGCTTCCAGTGAGAGACAAAGAGGACCCTTGTTTCAGAGTATCTGTTGCCAGGTATTTAGAACTCAGACTTCAAATCTCTTTAGGACAAGACAAGGCTTTAACCTTCCTGCCACATCCTATTGAAGTCCTTATGCATAAGATCACAAAGGTAAGGTGACTAACAAGAAAATTGCCTCCTTGGTTTTTGAAGGAATAGCCAGTGGCTCTACGACCAACAGAAAAGTTTGAAAGGGTGTGAAGAGATTATAGCATCATATAACTCTGATATTTTCCGATACTGTGCTTTATTCCTTACCTAAACACAGGAAAAGTTGTGCAGAGCCACTTCCCCATCCATAACAAGGAAGCAATAATGAATCCTGTTCTGCTCTGCTTGGGTTAAATGACCTGATTTTAAGGTGGCAAAAAGCCAGGGCATCACATGGGAGTGCAGCCTAGCAGTACCAACATACACTCCTTGCAAATGTGGCTCCCCTCTGCCAGCTGATAGAGAAACATGCACAAGCAGTAATACTTAATTTGACTGTACTAGGTGCTCATACTGTCCCTGTAAAGGATATTGACAGTAAACCATTATTTCAAGACCACAGAGGCTGCTTGTTCTTTCTTAACTGAGGTTTTGTACGTCACTGTGTGAATTTATGTAGTTGGGATGGCGCAGCATAGTTATTTCAAAGATCTAATTGACTTCAAGTTGATGTGACTCATGGGGCTCATAGGCTCCATGTTATAAAAAGCGCAAGTTAAATGATATGAACTTGTGCACGTCTGTAGTTTGCTTTTGGGTAGACGATTGTGGATTTCATACAGTTCATTGAGGATAATTTGAAAATGCCTAAAATCATTGATCTCTGACAAACTCCTCAGCAGTTAGTTCCAGTCAGAGGCTGGCAAAAGGCCAAACAACACAATCGGGAAACTACAGGCAGCAACTCTGCCACCACTTGCTTTTCATCCTTTTCCATATCATGCTTTGTACATCATCTGTAGAAAACCTGTCAGGGAAGAAGTTCATCAGGAAAGCCATTTTTAATTAGGTAACTGATGCTCTACAGGGCTTGTGATTCAGGCAAACATGCATAGACTGAGATATAAAAGCAAGCAAACAAACACAACCAGAAACAGAAACCACTAACAATACTGGCTTTAATTTACTTATCACAGGCCCAGGGATAGCCCTTTGGGCTAGTTTGCTTAGTATTCAGCACAGCATTAAAACATAGGTCCAGCTCCCCAGCTACACTGGGCAGAGTTGTCTTCTGCATCAGCCCTGCCTGTTACTCTTTGATGGCACCTCAGAGTGACCTTTCCCCATGCCTGCCAATCTCTGAGTGACTTCAGGGTGGGCAGGCTGGAGAGAGAAGACCGCACAGTTGAAGAATTCAACTATTTTGGACTGGTTAGGAGCAAGAAATGGCCAAGAGTTTATGACATGAAACTGATTTGAGACGGGACTGAAGCATGTTATACTTCACATAATGTAAGCATCAGGGGAAAGTCTGTAAGCAGTTGGTGCACACAGATTGGAATGAAAGGAGTAATTTTTTTTATCTTACTTGTTGTCCCTGTAATATTCCCTATCACAGGCTTCCTTAGATCGCCACAGGACAGCCTCATCATAATGCTATTGTATTCTTTTATTCTGAAGAAAACATGTTAGTAGAGCCTGTAAAAGCCTCTCCCCCTTTATCTCCAAGGTGTCAGCAATACATTGTGTACTTGACATCTTTCAATAATGCATGCAAGATGGTAAGTTTAAAGAGATGAAATTCTGCTTCTAGTGACACTGGAGAGCTAACAAGGTATAAGGAAGATCTTTTTCTGATATGGAGAATCTGAGTTATGTGTTAACAAATAATGGTAACAAAAGTTCACTGTAGGAATCTGATGCAGTAAGCAAAATTATTTGAACACAGTGAGCGTGTGCAGTGTTCCACAGTTATCCAATTTTATTTTGTAACATACCATGTTACAGCATGAAGCCACCTGGCAACTGGAGTACAGGCAGCCTTTGATGTGCTCTGGAAAGACGTGGCTATACTTTCACAACGTTGTTTCACCAGTCTGAATAAACCAGTGGTATCCAAATGAGCTCACTTCTGTCTACAATAAAGAGAAGAGTGAATAAGCACATCATTGTCCTTTTGCATGTGGCAAAGTGGACCAGCAAAATATTGGTGGTAATGTGCTAAAATACGAGTGCTTTGTCCTCCTTCAGTACATCATATCCAGCAGTTTGCTTGTAGCCAGATTCGGGAAAAGTCAATTTGTCAAAAAAAAACCCCAAACCCTAAGTGAATCAGAAAATTCCAGGATTTGGGAATGAACAAGGGAGTGAAAATTACATGTGTTATTCAATGGCATTGTTAAAAAAAACCCAAACACTAGAAGTAAAACTAAAAAAAATCAAACCATTGTCACCATAATTATAGATAAAATCAGAAGTAAAGTGGATAAAGGTGTTAAAATACATTTTCAAACAAAGGTCATTGCAAAGCAAAACACAGACCAGGACATAGGCAAAAGAGCACAGCCAAATCCAGACTCAGCAGGAGGAGCTGAGGACAGCCAAAAAAGAAAAGGACTGATCCAGGTCAGGGACAGGAAACAAGGAGAAGCTTCCTTGCTGCACAAGCGCGGCTTATTCAGAGGACTAAAGGATCCTAACCAAGAGGATAAGAGCAACCGAACAATATACTTGCTCCATCATTGTCATAACATAGAAAAATTCCCATACGCATTCTACAACAGAAAGATATGGCTAACAAAACAGAGGCAATTTTTATTCTTGAAATTGATGTTAAAAGTGACAAAACCCAATCATTTTTCTTAAGAACATTAAAGTGATGGCACTTCCTGGCTTGCAGTGCTTTGTGGTGGTGTTTCTTTGTAGTGGGAGCCTACAAGTTAAGATCAGGAGATAATGTTAACATTGCAAGGAAAGCAGGAGAAGAAAAGTATGATGCATATTTGTGCTCATTAAATGAATTCTTCAAAGGAATCGGGATGAAAACAAAATGAAGATTGCCAGCCATGCATGAGTAACAATATTGAAGTGTTCTAGATGTTTTTTAAGGGAGCTGGCTGAAATTCTGACTCAAGCAGTTCACCCTCATGCCGATGGCTGCAGTTTTCAGAATGCAATGATCATAGAATTGTTTGGGTTGGAAGGGACCTTAAAGATTATCTAGTTCCAACCCCTCCGTGGTTCATTAGACCAAGTTACTCAATGCCCCATCCAAGCTGGTGTTGAATGCTTCCAGGGCTGGGGCATCTGCAGCAACTCTGGGCAACCTGTTCCAGTGCCTCGCCACACTCAAAGTAAAGAGCTTCTTCCTAAAATCTAATCTAAATCTACCCCTTTTCAGCTTAAAACCATTGTCCATCATCCTGTCACTGCATTCCCTGATAAAGGACCCCTCCCCATCTTTCCTATAGGCCCCCTTTAAGTATTGGAAGGCTGCTATAAGGTCAACCCAGAGCCTTCTCCAGGCTGAACAACGCCAACTGTCTCAGCCTGCCCTCATAGCAGATGTGCTCCAGCCCTCTGATCATCTTTGTGGCCCTCCTCCGGACCTGCTCCAACAGGTTCATGTCCACTGTGCTGAGGACTCTAGAACTGAACACAGCACTCCAGGTGAGGTCTCACGAGAGCAGAATCACCTCCCTTGACCTGCTGGTCACGCTGCTTTCGATGCAGCCCAAGATATGGTTGGCTTTCTGGGCTGCAAGCATATATTGCTGGCTCATGTTGAGCTTCTCATCCACCAGCATGCCCAAGTCCTTTTCTTTAGGGCTACTCTCAATCCGTTCTCCTCCCAGCCTATATTCGTGCTTGGAATTGCCCTGACCCAGATGCACAACTTTGCACTTGGCCTTGTTGAACTTCACAAGGTTAGCACAGGCCCCCATCTCAAGCCTGTCAAAGTCTCTCTGGATGGTATCCCTTTCCTCCAGTGTATCAATTGTGCCACATGGCTTGGTGTCATCAGCAAGCTTCCTGAAGGTGCACTCAATCCCACTGTCCATGTCTGTGACAAAGGTGTAAAGCAGCACTGGTCCCAGTATTTACCCCTGAGGAATGCTGCTCATCATTAGTCTCCACTTGGATATTGAACCATTGATGGCAACTCTTTGAGTGCAACCATCCAGCCAATTCCTTATCCACCCAGTGGTCCATCCATCAAAAGTCTCTCCAAGTTAGAGAGAAGGATGTCTGATGGAACATTGTGAAATGCTTTGTACAAGTCCAGGTCATTTATTCTTGCTTTTTCCGCCAATACTATAACCCTGTCATAGAAGGCCACCAAATTTGACAGGTACATTTTGCCCTTAGTGGAGCCATGTTAATTGTCAGCAATCACCTCTTTATTTTCCATGTGCCTTAGCTTAGTTTCCAGGATCCTCTCCATGACCTTACCAGGCACAGAGGTGAGACTAACTGTCCTGTAGTTCCCCAAGTCTTTCTTTTTTTTTGCTTTTTAAAAATGGGATTATGTTTCTCCTTTTCCAGTCGGTGGGAACTTCACTGGATGACACAACTTCTCAAATATGATGGATAGTAGCTTAGCAACTTCATCCGCCATTTCCTTCAGGACCTGCAGATGCATCTCCTCAGGTCCCATGAACCTGTACACCTTTGGGTTCCTTAGATGGTCTCAAACCTGATGTTCTCCTACAGAAGGCAGTTCTTCATTCTCCCAGTCCCTGCCTTCGTTGCCTTCTGTGACTTGGGCCGTGTATCCATATCATCTCCCTGTTCTGCTCCAGATGAAAACAATGATTAATTTTTGTGCTACATTTCTATGTAATTTGTTACTCTCTTACACCACTCACAGCTGTCCTTAAGCAGGGAAATACTTGACAGGTCTGAGTGCACACCAGTGTGAAAAATAAAGCATTTGTGGTAGTGTAAGCATCATGTTAGAGCTAAAAAGATAGAATAGGAACAGCCCTTTTCAGCACTATCGGTTTGAGTAGATACATGCCCCACTGCTGTGTCTAACTGCTTTGGTGTGTTCTTTCATTTGCATTACAAAGGAATGCTTTTGGCAGAAAGTCAGTGTAAGCAGCATTCATTATTCCTTTAAGAGGGTTGATAATTCAGTATGTTAATATGCTGCAGGCTATCAATGCAGTCAACCATCCACCAAGATATAAATTAAACCTTGTTCAAGCATCAGGATTTCTGTATGCAGTCCTGAGATTTAATGGTATTGGAGCTCAAATCATGGGATGAAAACTAGAGATAGTTGATATGTTTATGAGATATTTTGGGCCAGGCAGAAGACACAAGGAATTGAATAGAACTTCTGAAAGTCATTATTAGCACACTGGGTATGAAAATAGCAGAAAAAGAGACAAGTGATTCGATCTGACAACAAAACCCCCAATCCTCAAGAGGAATCCTCAAGTACATCTCTGGAGTCTGATTGGATATGGGAAGCAGAAGTGGGCTTCTCGTACAGCTCTGGTTGGTCAGAGTCCCCTTACAGTTAGAGGAGAAACACTGCAACTTTTAGGTCATGAATCATTTAATCCTAACATAGACATTTAAACTAGGCCCGATGAAGTGCCTCTGCTTTCTTTATAAAGGGACTGTCTTACCTACATGTAGACATCTTCACTGAAGGTATCTAAAGTCATCCCAGGAGAGATCCATCTTCAGTGCCTAGACACGTTTTTACTAGCTGAGCTTGTTCTGCTTGGCCATCTGATGAATGACTGACAAACTCTGCTAGTTTAAAGGACTCTTGCAAAGCTTGGTCCTGCTGGAAGGGCAGCTCCACATTTCAGTGCTGTTGCATAAAACTCACAGCACAACTCTCAGCACCCAACTTTGCTGCAATGAAGTAGTTGGTGAGTCTCCAACAGACTTGCTCTATGGGAAATGCAGAAAAAGGGAGACTGCCACAGCAAGAGATTCAGAACTGTAATCTGACTTTAGTGCATTGAGGCTGCATCTATATTAGTCTTTTAGTCTGGATCAGAAGAGAGCTTTTAAAGCTAAGTTCTGAATCTTTCCACCTAACTAGGCTTCTGGGCTTTGGTTCACATTATTCATTCATGCGGTCTTAAAGAAAATGCATTTTTTTTTTTTTTTTAGATCAAGTTAACTGGAAGATTAACTGGTCCAGGATGGGACCCAATACATGTCAGATGCAATGGGCATTCAGTCCATTCAAGGGACCAGATTAGGACTATTATGAATAAAAAAGAAATCCCTAACATTTTTATAGTGTGATTGTCAGGTCCTCAGCACTGATTGTTTTGCTCTTCAGATCTGCCACTGGTTTGCACTATCTGCTAACACAATGCAAAGTGAATAGCACCCTAGAAGAGTCCCTTGCTCCGTTAACCATTGGAAGAGTTCAGGAAGACGAGATAGCTAAGTTAGCATACTCAAAAATGAACGAAGTAAATAACCACCAAATGGGCTGTAGGCTTTTTTTTTTGCAAAATCCACTAATTAAGAAAGGAAACATCCATTAAACAAAGGCAGAAACAAGTCCTGCACAAAGTAGTGAATTAACTGACGATGCAAAAATACCTGCTGATTAGCGATTACTCTTCTGGGCCTACAGAGTTAGTATATCTGTCTGACATGGCTAGTAAATTCAAAATACAGCTACCCATGGGATTTTGTTTATAGCAGTACAGCTTCAGGACTTCATCCAAGCATAAATTGTACTAAACTAACCATGACATTATTACCTACCAGTTAACATGGCCACAAGAGAACAACAGAAACTGCATAACAAACTTTGAAGACCATTTCCAGCGCTACCAACCTAGCTGTGTGCACCAGTTACCTCAGTGAGAAGTAATATTGCACACTTGATAATAAAGTATTTTACCTCTACTGGAGTCCCACTACAAAAGAAAACACTTCAGGTTAAATCTTTTAATTGTGAGAAACACCACTAACCAGCTCTACTAAGATGGTCTGAAGCCTACTGAAATCACCTTAAAGACAGTCCTGAATTTCTATTGGTTTTGGATCAACCCTTGAATTTGGAGGTGCCATTTTTCATTCTCCCCACAAAACAGCTCCCAGAGGAGAGGAGGAAGGTGTAACTGCTGCTGTGTTTTCATAAAATGGTTCTCTAGAGACTAGGAAAGTAATGATGTAAGGGCCAAATATCAGACTGGGATAAGGCCAGTGCTTTTATCATAGGTTCCCCAGGCAAGGCAAAGTGATAAACAGCACAGAAAAACAGAAAAAAGCTGAAAGGAACCATTAACATTAACAACCCCTGGAGTTCAATGTACACCAAGAAAGGGAGCAAGTAACGGAGCAAACATGCCATCATCAGTACCAGCAAATACCAGACTGCAAAAAAACAGCTTAATAGCTGTAACAGCTGTATATTCAGTCTAGCACACTCCAATAAAATCTATCATTGTCTTAAACCCCTTGAGCTCCCACACTGGGTGCCAAAAAGGGCTGTGGTGGGTTGACCCCGGCCAGCAGCCAAGCATCCACATAGATGCTTGCTCACTCCCTAACTCCAGTGGGACAGAGAGAGAAAAGAGGAATAACAAAACTGAGACAAGTCATGGGTTGAGATAAAGGCAGTTTAATAGGTAAAGGAAACAAAAAAAAAGCCAGTGAACCAAAGGAAGTGTCTCACTGTCTGCCCTAGGCAGACTGATGCCCAGGCAGTCTCTGAACACTGGCCACCTAGGAAGCCACATCTTGTTTCTTCTTCTTGCTCTACCTCAGCTTTTATTGCCAAGCATGATGCTATATGGTGGAACATCCCTTTGTCCAATTTGTGTCAGTTGTCCCAGCTGTGTCCCCTCCCAACCGCTTGTGCACCTCCAGCTTGCTCACTGGGGGGACCGAGTGGGGAAAAAGAGAAATCCTGCTCATCAAGGGCCCATTGGTGTGTTACCAACATTGCTTTAGACACAAATCTAAAACGCAGCATCATGTGGGCTGAAATAAATTAATTCCACTCCAGCAAGACCACTACACCTTGGAGCTACAAGAATTGCTTCATATGATATTATCTACGAGCACCTTCATTGATTTAAAAGTTTTAAGATCTTCCTCATGCAATGTATTTGCATACTTTCAGGGAAGTTACAAAACCCTTTATCCTTCCTGTAAACAAATGGACACTTTTGATTCTCAGGAAAAAAAAATGACATACTTTGCATACTTTGTTCTTTAGTAGTTCTGACCAAAAAAAAACCCAAAACAATTTGGCATGTTTTCCACGGTTCCTTTTTTTAAGACTAGTAAACCATTTCAATCCTTCATAGTTCAATCTGAGTATGTAGTTAAAATTAAGTTTTCCTAAGAAGGCTAATCCAAGTAAAATTAAATGATCAAAATAACTTTTACTTTAAAAAAAAAAATCAACAAAACTTTTTTGAAGTATATTGAAAGATATTGAAAGGATTGAAGGATATCTCATCAGTTATTTATAGATAAAACAGGTGTATTAAGAAAAAAATACCTAGAATGTCTTTAACTCTACACCTATAAAATTCAACCTTTGTTACACTGGTCAGAGATAGCATAAAAACATCAGGAAGGCTAAACAGCACTTTCTACAAGGAACCATATTTTCGTTTTTTCACACTATATGCAAAACTAAAGGGGCATAATTCAATACACCACTCAATGGCTAATGTTCTTTAAAAACAGAAAATTAAAATCAACTTTTTTGATCTTTCTTTCAAAAGTATTCCTACTTTCACTCAAATAAAATCAGGCATTAATACATTTGCAGCTTCTCTGCATGGCAACAAAATACAGACAATTCTGGTCCTTTGTGGGTGTCAATGTCTATAACATGGTTTCACACACTGATGTAATGCTGCTTCTTCATTCTCTAACCCTTCCCATTCATTTGCAAAGGAAATGCACATTAAAATAACCAAGAATTATTCTACTGAAAGCATTTACTTCCTCCAGGAATAGAGATGGTTAGCAAAGCTAAGCAATATAACAATTTAGAGAAAATCATAACCTTACCCTTCCTCATGCCTATCTTTCATAACAGGAGCATCACTCCCATTATGCTTGTAAATTAACCTCTTACTGCTTGTATTAGTCTAACATCCATTGGACTCAATCAAAGGCTTACTGTGCTGTACCCCTGCACAAAGCCATAGTAAGCTACTTCCCTGACCTTGAGCAACTCAGTTGGGATCTCAGCTCATGTAAGCACTGCTGTGAAAGTCATATAGTGTATGGTAGTACAGCAGCACTGTTCACCCGCAAAACTAGCTCTAAATTAAGACAAAATGCAACCAAGTGATATGAAAATTGAACACAGAGTGTGGGAGGGTAGATGAGATAGGTAACACTGAGGAGGCGGTGTGATTTCACTTTGGTGGGCTGCAAGCAAAAGGTGCAGTACCCAGGGACGGATCACTTGGTTTCTTGGCCCCATGGTGTACCTCAGGTTCCTGTCAGGCATCAGCAAAGGTCTGTGACATTCTATTGCCCAGCTTGTGCAGTGCTACTGCCCTACAACATGTGAAGCACCAAACACATGAAGTACAACATCAGCACCAAAGCTCTGCCCTGAGGGCACAGACCACAGAGTCTCACAGCAGAGCTGACTCCTGCTTCTGCAGCTGCAGGTAAGTTTTCTTGCTGCCAAAGTAGAAAGTTTGCACCCGGGCTGACACCGGCACAGGCTACAGAAATGCCAACACTAGTGCCCCCTGATGGGTAGCTCTTGCTGTACCTATTCCCTGCAAAGCTGAGTCACTGAGTACAAAGTGCAAAGACAGTGTTTCAGTTGATGTGCAATGCATGACAAGGCACTCAAAACAAGCATATAGCATTGACAAGGTAGTGTGTTAAATGCCATGGTAACCTAAAGAATTTAACCGAGAACATGCTGTGTGGGATCTCTGCCTACTTCACCCAGCTAATGAAAATCAACTTTCTTCTACTCCCATATGGAATCATTTGTCACTAATGTGATGTTAACTCCACATATATCTAGGCTAAACGTTCCTTCAACACTAGGCAAGAACTAGTTATGAAGCCATTCTTTCAGCTGCTTCTCTTACACCAACACTTCAGGTTACCCAAACAGAGATGCACACTGTGCTCACGGGCTCCGAGTAGACTACTCGGTGTTAGACAGCAGCGAGGATGTGATTCAGTTGACCAAGCTCAGGTGTCTGCTAACATCTGAGATGTCCAGGGGAATCAGAGACGTACAGTATAGCAAAATATGACACAGGGCTTCTGCTGGATTTACACCCTAAAAGCAGCATCTTTTGGCCAAGCAGGACACATGAGGACACCTCAGCTGGCATACACTTTTGCATAGACAATTTAAGAGACAGCACAGGACAGGACTCTGGTTGGAAATTTAGCAGTTAATTATTTAAATGTTTACTTTTGTGCTGTGTTTCCAAACTCCACAACAGCCAGTTGGAAATCTTACCAACAAGGTTTATTGTAGTCAATGACAACCTAACCAACACAGCTTAGGAAACCCAAAAATTATTTCATAGAACAGTTTTCATAGAATCAGAAGACTGAATGTTGGTTCAGTCACCATCCCTGGAGGTATTCAAAAGTCAGGTTAGATGAGGTGCTCAGGGATATGGTTTAGTAGTGAACAGGTACCGTTGGACTCAATGATCTCAATGATTCTATGATTTAGGTTGGAAAAGACCTTTGAGATCATCGAGTCCAACCCTTAACCTAACACCGCTAAACCATGTCCCTAAGTGCCACATCTACATGCCTGGGGATGGTGATTCAACCACTTCCCTGGGAAGTCTGTTCCTAATATCCAATCTAAACCTCCCCAGCACAACATGAGGCCCTGTCATCTAATCTTATTGCTTGTTACTTGAGATACAAGACTAATGCCCACCTTACTACAACCTCCTTTCAGGTGGTTGTAAAGACTGATGCGGTCTCCCCCTCAGTCTCCTTTTGTCTAAACAACCCAAATTCTCTCAGCTGCTCCTCAGAAGACTTGTGCTCCAGACCCTTCACCAGCTTCATTGCTCTTCTCTGGACACGTTCCAACGACTCAATGTCTTTCTTGTAGTGAGGTGCCCCAAACTGAACCCAGTATTCAAGGTGCGGCCTCAACAGTGCCTCATTGCAGAGCAGACACGTGATAGCTAGTTGGCTGAGGCTCTGCTCTCACTGAAATGGGAGTATACAGCAGTAGAAAGGCTGTAGACACCTACACTAAGGCATCAGTCTCAAGCAGGATTCTTCTCACCTAGCCAGCGCATTTCTGATGATTATGTGCTATAAGATAAAAAAAAAAAACAAACCTGTAATTTCCTAGTTTTTATTTTTATGGTGCATTGTTTTAGTGGTGGGCTGTGGTAACTACAGCAGTGAGTTATTCATACAATAGTCCATATTTCAAATAGTTCTCCTCCTCAAAGGAAAGTCAAACAAAAAAGCCTTTCATTACTTACTAGAAACGTTACAAAATCTTCCTCCTTTTCTTTTAACAGGACAATATGAGCCATGTTTGTTTTGTGTATCTCCATTGAAATGATCCAAAGTCATAAAGCCTCAAGAATTCAACTGAAGTTAGACAGTTGCTAAGCTAAGCCTGGCATCATCCTGACCCAGGCTGACTGTATTCCCCCATGCATCTATAACCATCTGCTATTTTCCTTCTGTTGTGCCATCACTTGGGGCAAGGGAATAACTTTTATTTTGTGGCTGTTCAGGACTAAGAAATAGGTGCTACAAGAATACAAATCATCAGTACCCCAGTACCCATGACAATCTATTCTCCCTGCCTCTGGTGCCGGAGACCTGAAATCCTTGCATTTTTTTTGTGAAGAAATATGCACTTTTCCTAACATTTCATTTCCAATAACTAGTGAAAACAATTTGGGATAATCAATATTTTAAGCTTTACTGTTGAGCATCAACATATTCAGCAGGACCACTGGTTATTTTCTTTAGATTCGGAATGGGTAGTGTCAGGTGCTTTTGTCAACCAAAAGGAGTGAAGGGGTGACAGGTACATGAAAGGAGAGCTGAGCATGGAGTAAACCAGGGGCAGGCTTTGTTTATGGGCTGAGGCCAAGAAACAAACTGAAGCCAGTAGAAAAGACTGGACTTCTATTGTAGAAACTTTCTACTGGTATTTGTAATTACATCAGTAATTCTACAAGAAGGAATCTCTAAGAAATCTGCTTCCCCTAAGGAAAGTGCAGTAACTATGGTTACCAGGCAAACAGGGAAAGGAGGCAAAGCTGAACCACAGCTCTGGGCACTGTACAACATTTTAAACACCAAAAGCCTAATTTCAGCTTTCCAAAATACAACTATGAGAACATCTACCTACATTCCCCATTACAGTATGCGTGTGTGTGTATGTCTCTGTGTGCACATATATATACATTTAGACACATGTATTTATATACAGACACACACATGCAGATATATAGTAGGATGAGGGGATGACAAAGAGAACAAGAAATGTAGTCAGTTTTTAAATCATCATACAACTATGAAGTCTGTCATGTACACATAGGCAACAATCTAGTATGCTTGGTTAGACAGCCCTAGGCCAGCACCATGGGACTTTCCCCAAGAAACTCCTGTTGCCACAAAGAGGAAAGAGGTGTCTTCATTTGCCCCCAAGGATTTCTCAAGAGGTACAAGCAGTTCCCTGTAGGCGAACTATGTCTCTTGCAGGCTTACTGCAACACTTCTAGAAAAGTTCCAATTAACCTTAAGGCTAATGAGCATAAGTGCTACTGTAGTGTAGCAGCAACGTGGAACTTGGCAAGTGCCACAAACCCCCTTGAGAAACGGGGTAAATATTGAAGCAATTAATCCACATTCAATTTCACATAAAATGGCTTTGTGTAGTCATCAAGCTCATTAACTGGCATTTTTCAAAACAGAGTGTGGATAGTTTAGCAGCCTGTAGCACTGCCTGCACGGTGGGTGATGTAACACAGTTTACTTACTGCACATTTTCCCAAGCTCTTCAAACCTCAAGTCATCAACAGCCTGGCTCCATCCACTCTAGGTATTCATTTGCACCAGGGTATGCCTACATAGCTGCCTTCACATCTTTGATGGTAATGTCTTAAAGCCATATATATGCTGCACAGAAAGAGTCCTCTCCTGAGCGGCCATGAACATGGCCCATTCCACCTCCTTCCCACAGTGCCCCCTCACAAATAGTTCCCATGTGCTTGCAGCAGCATAATGCCTGACACACGATCAAACAAAGCACTCTGCACACTTGAGTTCTTGGGCTACCAGGACAGTGTGCCTGGCTGTGTCCTAGTGCACACTTGCAGTCTAATCATGGTTGCTTTGGCACACCATGCAGGCATACATGCTGAGGCTGTAGTTCAACTTAGTCACTTACCTTTCCTCTTCAACCACAAGGAAGAAGTAGGCACCATCACCTCTCTCATCTGGGCAGAGAAGTTTCTTAGGGATATGGTTTAGTAGGGAGACAGGCACTGTTGGACTCGATCTCAGAGGTCTCTTCCAACCTTATGATTCCATGATTCTATCTAGGTACCTCCTTCAAAACACTTTCAAGGTGTTTGTATCAGTAAGCTAGTTATCTAGACTCCTTTTGCAGACTAGCTAAGACATTGGTCTCTGAAGTTAGGTGAACTGAATCCCATCCCTTAGTAGATACAGTTTCCCGAAGGTGGAATGGGCTGTTACCAGTTTGTCCCTATGAATCTCTTGTCCAAAAGGACAAGAGAACAGCAGTGTCTGTTTGTTAATAGATAAATTAGGGGCCTCTGCTTCAATACAAACTTCTAGATGAAACAGTGTCTGATACCACTGAGACAGTCTGGAATATTCGAGTTATCCAGGCAGGGCTGGCAGATATGACACAAGACTTTTGAGAGACTGGTGTCCTTTTGGAGCAGTAGCTGGGAACCAGGAGGACCCTAGGAGGGCATCTTGGCTAGCACTGGATGCCTAACTGTGTCTACCTGAGAGCTAGGTGTGTGACCTACCTGTAAAGCCAAGGCAGACATAGTCAAAAGACACTGGAGATTTATTCAGCTTGACCCACAATAGACATCATTGGCTACCACAACACCCACACAGCGTTAGTAGATAGGACACAGGATTTAACATAAACTCAGAGCCTTCTGGAGCAGCAGCTGGAGGCCAGGTAGAACATCTAGTAAATAACTGGGCACTTGTGCTTGGGGATCTGAAGTAAGCTCACAGATTCTTGTTGCTTCTGTAGGCTTTTACTGGAAAGGCAATGCATTTTACAATAAATGAAACTAAAACCTGTGTCAGCTTTCATCTGCCTGTTCTCAAGAAGGGGCAGAACTGTCTTCTATTTTTTTTCTTCTATAAAATCTTTCTATATATTAGAGGCAGTCTTCAGTGTAGTTACATCTACACAGGGCTGGCTGGTGTGACACTGGAGTCATGATACACCGGTGCCCTTTTAGACCAGAAGCAAGAATCGATACAGGCCTAGGGCAGCAGAAGCCTATGCAGGACAACTGAACCACATTTACCATATGGACACAGTTTTAGTATTCATTTCAAAGGCATGAGGCTTAAATCATTTTCATCTTGAAAGACAAAACAATACACAGTTTTAGGGCAGTAGGTTTTCACAGAGAGCTTCAGTTTCTAACTTCTTTCAGCATGATCACAGGCTGAACTCAGTTGTAATGCAAACAAAATTACGGGAATTCAAAAACAATGAAAAAAATAGTCTTATTTTATTCAAACCAGTATACAAGCCTCCTGTACTGTAGGCTTATAGAAAGAAAAGCTTTTTTCTATGCTATAAGTAATAGTAAATCAAACTGAAGATTTAAGATAATAATTCAGAGTGAAAAACAATGCTACAGACACCAGTAAGTTTCTTCTTAACCAACACAGCCCAAGACAAACGAATCACAGAAACTCTCTCATCTTGAGAAATTTATGCACTCTATAATCCCCAAAGGGAACTATCACATCTGATAAAAATCTTTAGACCAAAATTAGAAAGTAACAATAAAGCTGACAGAACTGCCTGAAATACGTATTTTAGTGGAGAGTTATTAGAAAGTCTGTATAAAGTTCTACTTAATCACACTCATCATGTATCTATTGGCAGTAAATCCAAGCAACCCTAGTTTTATATACCTCTGTAGATTATTTTATTGCTTACTTGCTTACTAAATTTAAACTAGGTATACTAGCAATGTGTCTAGGGTGTCACTTGCAAAAGGTACCTTCCTATCACTCATTATAAGCTTGATAAATAAACAGTGCTTGGAGCCAAAGGCATGAATTTGCAAAGCTCGAATTATTGTTCAAACCATTAAAAAGATCCATCTTCAGAGTATTTTTTAGTCTTGGTGCAGTCATCTCAGTAACTGCCTTGAAGTGCATGCAGAAGTTTTAACCAGTGGTAGTCAAGATCTTAGAGAGGTGACAAACCTCCAGTCCTCATCATTTCCACTTCTCATTGCATCAGAGTATCTGTGAATCTGAGCTAATCAGAAGATCTATATATACTACCAGGTAATGACTTACTAATACTATGTGTAAAAATTGGAGTGATAGAATCAAAGAGGCAGTGATGTATCATTTAGCTAATGGCTAATTTCTAGTCATTACATCTTTGCTAACTTCTACATGACTTTTCCAGGAGAGAGCACCCCTAAAAAGCTCACTGGGGGATACCAGTTGATATACAAATGGCAAGTAAGAGACTTAGCAAATATATTCAGTATATTAAATTTTCAGTTACTAGCAATTCAAACAAATGCTCTAGAAGATAAGAATCTCTAAATCCCATAATCTCCTGGATCTTCCAGTTCCCCTAGGAAAAGTCAGATAAGCCTGGACTTCTTCCCAGTCCCACTTGCTAAAGAATGAATAGCACTAAGATTGCCGGAGCACAATGTGAAGAAACATGCAACACTTTCCATCAGGCACCATGAATTCCTATGTCAGATATGACAAGACTTTCCAAGCTGTTTCACAGTGTTTTAACAAGGTAAAAGGAAAAAATAATTCAGTGTTTAAAAATTAAATATTCACATTCTTATTGTAACTAGCATTAAAACAGGATGGAGAATTTATGTGAAGTCTGACAATAGGCTTTCACATGCCAGTAACACATAGTAAATTATTTTTAAAAGCTAGTTATTACTTCAATTGTTCAAATACTTCTGACAAGGGACTAATCTGTAATATTGGATTATTGATCTTAGTAAAATGGTCGCTATTGTTTCCATAAGCCTAAATTGTTGTAAAATCTCAAACACACTGTTGTTTGCTTTCAACTATATTTAACACTGCTTTATTATTTAAAAATACAGCTTTGAAAGAAAGATGACAAGAACTACATTTATTTGGCCTAGAGGGAGAAGAATTAAAGGAAACAGCTAGATAACTACATAAATATTCACAGAAAAAAAATAAATGAGAGGAAGAGAAATATTTGCACTGAGATTAGTTGCAGCAGTGTAAAGGGCTAAGGCTGAAAAAAAAACATCACTTTAAGCTCTAGGATCAGGAAAAAGTGTTTTTGAAGACACTGAAGTTGGCTGGACAGAGAGGAAACTGTGCAAGCTTTTCAAGTCAATCAATTGAGCCCCTTCCTTTCCTGCTTCCTAGGCAAACCCTTTCAGGCCTAATCTGCTGGGTTTTACCATTTGATTCTCAAAGTCAAAGAGAAATAGTTGCCACTTGTTATCTTTCAACAAGTCAATAAAGTACCTGAAATGTCAAAAGATTACAGTTTAACAAACTCAGGAGCTTCTCTCCTCCAGTTTCACCGCTTCATGGATACCATTAACCAATGGAGTGAACATCTTAGCTTCTAGATAACTTGCAAGAAGGTACGCAGACAAAGAAGACAATGAAAACATTGTGATACTTACCAACTTAACTGGGCAGTGCAGGATGCTGAACCTCCATGAGAAAAGGTGTACAGTATCCTGCACATCAGAGGTATTAAAGTACTACTGTAGAGGAGGCTTTGAGAAAACAGATGAACATTGGACATAACTATCAACTCAGCCCCTAGAAAGAGATGAGGTATTCAAGATGGCATGATAAACTGAAGAATTATGCTTTAGCTTATACAGAAACATCTGCAGTTAGTCCTCAGGGTATTTGTTTTCATTTTGTGAGATAAACAGGATTATAGAATCATAAGTCTGGAAAAGACCTCTGAGATAACATCAAGTCCAACCGTGCCGGTCCCCTTCCTAAACCACATATCCCTAAGAAACTCACCCACCCACCTTTTAAACACCTCCAGGGATGATGACTCAACCACCTCCCGGGGCAGTTGTTCCAATGCCTGACCATCCTTTCAGTGAAAAAAAATTTTCCTGACGTCCAGTCTAAACCTCCCCTGGTGCAACTTGTGACCATTTCCTTTCGTCTTATCCCTTAGCACTTGAGAGAAGAGACCAGCATCCATCTCACTACAACCTCCTATGAGGTAGTTGTAGACAGTGATGAGGTCTCCCCTCAGCATCCTCTTCTCTAAGCTAAACAACCCCAGTTCCCTCAACCACTCCTCGTTAGACTTATTCTCCTGCCCCTTCACCAGTGTCATCACCCTTTTCTGGACGCTCTCCAGCACCTCAATGTCCTTCTTGTAGTGAGGGGCCCAGAACTGAACACAGTACTCCAGTTGTGACCTCACCAATGCCAAGTACAGGGGCACAATCACCTCACTAGTCCTGCTGGCTGTGCTGTTTCTGATACAGGCCAAGATGCCATTGGCTATCTTGGCCACCTGGGCTCACTGCTGGCTCATATTCAGCCGGCTGTCAACCAACACCCCCAGGTCCTCCTCTGCCAGGCAGCTCTCCAGACAGTCTTCCCCAAGCCTGTAACGCTGCATGGGGTTGTTGTGTCCCAGGTGCAGGACTCTGCACTTGGTCTTGATGAAGTTCATCCCGTTGTTTTCAGCCCATCAATACATCCTGTCCAGATCCCTCTGCAGAATCTTGTGTCTGTATATACAGCTAAAAATTAATAACTGTGTCATTCTCCTATAAAAAGAACACGACAAAATCTGAGGTTATTAACCTCGGAAAAAGCAATGTCATTCCTGTCCCCAAAACAACTGCCATAGGAGTGTAGTGCTCCCCTCTACCATCCCAACAGGCTGGCATTTATAGATAAGTAAATGCTGCAAAAGTTGTCCCAAAATGAACTGCAAGCACAAAAGCTGGGCTTCTCTGGTTAGAAAAAGCTATAACATCCATGTACCTCCGTCTCAAGACACATCAAGAGATCAATGCAGTCCTGTACAAAACAAAGCGAGAAGCTCTGTACAACTTCCCACTGAAATAAACAGAAGAATTCTCAGACTCATGAATAAGAAAAAAAAGTTCACGGTTGCTGGAAATAAATAAAATCTATATGCACAAAAAATGTAATAACCCCTAAAACTAAAGAATAGTCACCAACCTTTAAAATATGCTGGACTGTTTCTGACCTGGATCAAATTCACGCATTTGTTATGACTGAATACTATATTACTAGAAGGTCTATGGGAAAAAAAAAATTAAAAAGGATTAAATAAGTATGGAAAGGAAAAGAGAAAGGAAAAAAAAGAGAAAGGAAAAAAAAGAGAAAGGAAAAAAAGAGAAAGGAGAAAAAGAGAAAGGAGAAAAAGAGAAAGGAGAAAAAAGAGAAAGGAGAAAAAAGAGAAAGGAGAAAAAAGAGAAAGGAGAAAAAAGAGAAAGGAGAAAAGAGAAAGGAAAAAAGAGAAAAAGAGAAAAAGAGAAAGGAGAAAAAGAGAAAGGAAAAAAAGAGAAAAAGAGAAAGGAGAAAAAGAGAAAGGAGAAAAAGAGAAAGGAAAAAAAGAGAAAGGAAAAAAAGAGAAAGGAAAAAAAGAGAAAGGAAAAAAAGAGAAAGGAAAAAAGAGAAAGGAAAAAAGAGAAAGGAAAAAAGAGAAAGGAAAAAAAGAGAAAGGAAAAAAAGAGAAAGGAAAAAAAGAGAAAGGAAAAAAAGAGAAAGGAAAAAAGAGAAAGGAAAAAAGAGAAAGGAAAAAAGAGAAAGGAAAAAAGAGAAAGGAAAAAAGGGAAAGGAAAAAAAGAGAAAGGAAAAAAAGAGAAAGGAAAAAAGAGAAAGGAAAAAAGAGAAAGGAAAAAAGAGAAAGGAAAAAAAAGAGAAAGGAAAAAAGAGAAAGGAAAAAAGAGAAAGGAAAAAAGAGAAAGGAAAAAAGAGAAAGGAAAAAAGAGAAAGGAAAAAAGAGAAAGGAAAAAACAGAAAGGAAAAAACAGAAAGGAAAAAAGAGAAAGGAAAAAAAGAGAAAGGAAAAAAAGAGAAAGGAAAAAAAGAGAAAGGAAAAGAGAAATTGCAATTCTCCAAAAACATTATTTCTAATTTGCATCGTTTGTCATTGTTTTATTAAAATTGCTGTTAGGCCTTAGGTAGGCACTGTCTTCCTTTAAGTCTGACTTCAGCTGTGGTCAGATGCCTGCAGCAGAACAGCTGGCACACCTTGTTATTGTTGGCAGGGGTTTTTTTTGCTAATGAAGTTGTTAGGATGACACCACCCCCACCATCCCACCCCCACTGTCACTGGAGGTAAGCACCTGACACCAGTGGCCTGGCAGTATACTTACAGGCATGCCTTATCCTTGCATTCCCTTTACTGCCTTGTACAGGCATCCAGATCCATCGTAAATACCACTGAAGGCTGCTTAAAAGAGGAGGCTTTATAAAGTCTGCCGTGCCAGCGGAGCGGCTAGCAGTGGTAACTTCCAGCAGCAGACTGGTAACAATCGACACGTGGGCAAGGTGGATCCCAGCATCACAGCAATTTCTTTGCTGACTTGGATCACCATACACCATCTCCGAACAGAGGCCTGTATTAGTTTCAGAAATTAGACTTGGAGCCTCATGCAATTAATTAGTCACGCTTCTGTACATGGACAGAGATCAAATGTACAGTGAGCATCTGGGGATTTTATGCTCCTCTTCTCCTGCTTCCTGAACTTCCCCAAGCATGAATTTTCGCCTGGGTTTTTTGTTTGTTTCTTATAGAACTTGTGCTTGCCAGTAAGCAGAGATGAGGACTGTGCAGCAAACTGATTGTTATTCACAGGAGAGAAAAGTAGGGCGTATTCAATGAAAATTCAAATTAAAATCCAGTACTGTTTCTCTAGCTAAGTTATTTAATAAAATATTTGTTCTGAATTGTGACTTCTGAACAAGGAGAAAAAAAAACCAAATATCTTTCTTTATGGAGACAGTCAAAATGCAGTTAAATGGTAGTTAATATAGATCGATAAACTTACATTAAGCATTAATTTGTATTCAAAATTCATCCCAACTCTCTGTCCTGCCTTTTATCGTGGCTAGATCACAACTGCACTCTGTAACAGTGAACAAAGCTTAAGTTCTACATATGCTGTTAGAAGATTTTGGAGATCAAACACCTAAACACTACCCAGCTTCTTTCATAGTGAATATGCTTTTTCAGGGGCATGCTTGGAAGCTCATTAGAATATCCAGGAATTCACTAATTTCCATGGACTTTCGATCAGGTCAAGACTACCATGGCCAGGACATAACACCAAATGTCTTGGTTTCCATTGCAATCTTACTGTAAGTACCAGAAACAAGGATTTGCATCAAAATGCACAGATTTCTGCAGCATGTGAGGTGAATTGCTCCCACAGGAAGACACCTCTTCCAAGTTGCATTATCAAGAAATATTCCCTGCCTTTGGCATAATTGTTCAGTAATATGCATTTTGTATATGGAATAAAACAGAAATGCTGACAGGTCAGCTTTTATGGCTGCTGACACAAACTTTCTGAGCATAGCTGTGTAAGATCTGCTGACACAAATCTTCTCCTTGAGAACAGCTGCGATTGCCTGCTGCTTTGGAGAGGGGATGATGGTGGTGGTGGTGGTGTCTTTCCTTTCTTTTTTCTGCCTGCTGTGAAGAACTCCAAAGTGCTGGCTGTGCTGACAGGGCTGAAGTATCTACCAACACCTGGTTATACTACAGATGTGAACACAGAAAAGACAAAATTAGTTCCCCTCCTGGCTTCATCCTCCATTTGTCTTTCATATTATTTAATAATCCCACGCTTAGCAGGATTTGGATAAGATAGACAGTTATCAAAAGTGCTCCAGTTAAAGCTCAAGACAGCATTATGCCTATTCTTCTAAACTGATAAGCACTTGGGACAGGCAAAACTCCCACAAAGAGTCAGATGTAAGACACTATTTGCTTGAAGATTAGTTAGCATGTTCACAGAAGACTAGTGCAGCTAGAGGGTAGGGCAGGAGCTTCTCAGGCTCCACATTTCAGGGCACAGCTAGTGTACAAGTGTTTTAGAAAATATTAAAAGAGCCTCCCAGCTCCATCTTCAGCACAGATAATTAAGAGCTTATGTCTCCCCTTCATCAACTAAGTTCTTAAGGGTATGCTCAAAAGTGTTTTGCTGTTTTAGAGCCTCAGTAACTTGCCTGCAAGGATCCGACTGTCCACAGTTCCCCCCAAAAGGAAAACTGCATTTGGGTTCTGGAGGAATTGATGTGCCTTGCAAAGTCTTTCCTAACAGTTGCCACAACAGAAACCTTATTGCTTAATGAAGATAACCTACAGCAATTAGTGCCAAGCCATGCCTGGGTTGATACAGTAGGTGTTTTGAAACTGCAGATTTTCTTGAGTTGTGAATGCTCATTTATTGGTCCCACAGTTGCTTTAACATAGTGCAGCACCCACCAGAACAGTTTCATTGTTTATCCTGAGCAAAAGCTTGGAGCTCTTGAAAGAGCAATTAAAAAAAAGAGTCAAACTAACAAATTTGCACAAACACAAGTCACAATTAAAAAAAAAAAATAATCACTACTTGTGTTGTACGATGCAGTAAGACCAGGGTGTTAAGCCTGAATCGACCATGCTTTCCCAGTGGTTGTAACAGAAGTTGTGTGTCTGCAGACATCACGCACACTCAGAACTTTTTTTCCCCCCTGTTCATGTCATAAAGATCATTAGACCTTGAATAATGTAGTATCTGTCAGGTAAAACTCCCTCCATTGCAAAGAAAAATCAATGCAGCCACATTGCTCAATTCAGTCGGAAGCAGAGAGAAAGCCGGGCTGACAGATTAAATACTGCAGTAACAGACAAGCCAGTACACTGAGCTTTCTTGTAATGCAAGTTAAGAAGCCTTGCCTGTACCTCATCTTTTCATGTAAGAACCATAGAAAGTGAAACTATACACGGTTCCCCAGCATACTGACTTTATTGCCTAATTATGTACAGAAATTTTAGTAGAAAAAATTATCTTAAATTTCAGCAAAATGAAAACATGAAATAACCTGTCCCAGGTTTTAGAGATGTCTGCAACCTTTCTTCAAATAAAAGGTTTCCTTTTCCTGTAAAATGTTACCATCTTCTCCTTTGCTGTCTTTTCTCAAAGATTTCCTCCAGAATATACCAGGACAGAGAAGGTGGCACTTGTGGGATGACAAAAATAAATTGAAAAGAGATAGCAAGATGCAAACATAGCTGCCCTCTGTCAACTGTGCAGCTTGGAGCTAGAGCTGTGTCTGAAAATACTAACAGAACTTCTGTGCTTCTGCTAGGTTTGAAGGCCGTACCTCTCCCACCTCCCAAAACAGGGCCATGACAGGCAAGAAAAAAACCAAAACAAACAAACAAAAAAAACCAACAACAAAAAGAAAATGGTTCTGAAGCCTGCATACTGATTAGCAGCACGACTGAGGTACCCAGATGCTGGCACATTGAGAATTTACAAAAGCATATCCTCTCCTTTCTGCAAGCTGTTGTAAACATCTCTGCCTCAAACCCCTCTAAAAATAGACCAAATCTGCTATAATTCATGGACTAGATAGCTGCGAAATTATTTCAGACTGCTTTAACTATATATTGCCTAAATCCTAAATAAGCAGGGAGACAGAGTACAACATTCATCTTGATTTAAAGCAGAAAAATCACTTTTCCTGTACCAAACTGGAAAATGGCAGTCAGAAAACGGGAGTTATTAAGCTGGACTATGTCCTCACTCATTAAGACCTGACCTTTATTACTAGATCATTACTTCAAAGGATTCTCAGTTTCTCCCTGAGGCAGCATAAGACAGTCAGTCATCTCATGTATTTGAGCCGGAGGCTGTGTCCCTTGGCAAAGCAAGGCTGCATGGCAGGTGATGGCCCAGCATCCTTAGACTGATGTTGAACCAGCTGATGGGCCTCACAGAAGACTGAGGAAATAATTTTATTTCTTTTAATTCTGCAGGTAGGGATTTTAGATTGGTTTTGGCTGATTGGAGAATGGAGTGCTGAGGGTGAATAGCAAATTTGTGTTGTACCAAACAGCAGCAATGCTCAAGACTGCTTATTATTACTATTTTTTAATGTTTTGGAGGTAGCAGGGGCAGCCCCCCACCCTCCATCAGCTCCGCAGCCTCCAGTCACAAAAAAAAATCTCCAAATATAAACCCATGTGATCAAATATATTTTCTATTCTGTTCTCATAGCCCTGCCTCTGGTCCCCTTGCATCAGCTATTGCAGGGACCAGCAGGAGCACAGACAGCTCCCAGTTTGTATTGCAGCACTCTATGAACCTACAGACACTGCAGAGCTACCTCCAAAATGCTGGATTGATGGAAGAGGACCAGTCCTTCTTTCACCATGGGAGAAGTCCATGCAATAGGACTCAGAATAGGTAAAGAGGGTCTTTTCCAGACAATCAAATGTTCTGTTTAATAGAGGGACACAGGAATGTTTCAAGCTAAAGATCTATCAAGTCCCATCTTCAAAAAAGGTTCACTGTGCTCCCCTGGTACAGTACTCCCAGCTCCTCTCTCAAGCCCACGCTGGCAGAGCAGTCTCACATTTTGCTGCCTATTGATTATATACACAAACATTGCCCACCTTCTGTGTTTTAAGCCCTCATGCAGATTTTCATGCCACCTCCTCTCCCATGAAATCAGCTCCTGTGGCTCTACATTAAGGAGCAAGCTCTGTCCTTACCCAGGTTTGTTCTTCTCTTTGTTTCCTAAGGACTCTTACTCAAGCCATCCTGCGTTTGTTTCTACTAAGCTTTTATGCAGCCCTGTTTCTGGGTCTCCCTTTGCTGGCAACCATAGAATCAGAAAACCATTAAGGTTGGAAAAGACATCTAAGATCATCAAGTCCAACCATTAACACAATACCAACATGCCCTCTAAACTATGTCCTGAAGCGCTACAAGTTTTTGAATGCCTCCAGGGATGGTGACTCCACCACTTCTCTGGAACAGCCTGTTCTGGTGCTTCACCACTTTTTCAGTAGAGATTTTTTTCCTAATATCCAATCTAAACCTCCCCTGGCTTAACTTGAGGCCAAAACCATAGCAACTTTACCCCCATTGACTCTCCAGGACAGCTACCAACTCCTCAGCCCAACCACTCTCAATGCCCTAGCTACAAAATGCAAGACGTGGAAGAAATGCCAGCAGAGAGTTGGTACTCAATTCCCCTTAGTGGGATCAGGCAAGCTCAATAGAGCAGACAGGCAACCAAGAGGGACACAGAGCACAAGCTGCCGGTGAAAGGCAAAGCACAATGTCAGAAAGCTATAGCCCTGTCTGCTGAATATTGATCTTCACAGGACTGTCAGCATCAGCTGGGATTACGCTACACCTTTCGGTCCTTTGAAAAATTCTCCTCTACTTTATTCCCTGTGCATGACTCTCTTTCCTCCACCTCCCTTTCCCACAAGAAGATTGTATACCAAACATAACTGGGTGCTGCTATACTTAAGAAATGAAAGATTAAGATGAATTCATTCGGAAAATACACTCTCAAGCAGGCTATAAGTCAAGGTCTTCAAAGTTTACAGTAACTATCTTTTCCATGAACAAACAGAAGAGAAAAGCTGGCCAAAATATGAGAACACATGAAACTGGGGGGCACACAAGCAGGTTGGGGCACTGTTTTGGTTTTATTAAAGTTGTCGAGATTTCATTTTTTAATTGGGTAGAAGAGAGAGATGTGTTTCAGTCTCTGCATCCCTCTTGAGTCCTAGTGTCTGTGCTGCAGGTTTGCCCTTGTCGTTCACACACAAATCACAGTTTGGATCCAAGCCCCTCTCTCAAGTGTTCATTCGAAGTAAAGACTATTTCCATTTAAAAGTTTCATTTTCAACAAATTGTCAAGAACTCATCTATGCCTAAAACCTTTCTGTTATTATTAAATCAGGGTGTGCATTTCAAATGCAATGGATGGATGATTCAAAAATCATATGTTTTTTGGAAACTCCTGTTCTATTCACAGCAGCATTGGGAAGACCTCCTCAGAACAAGTCCACATATAAGCAAGTCTCAGGAACTACGTAACAAAAAAAGCCAATATTCCTGCTTGAAAAAGTGAAGCTTTCTCCTCCTGCCTATATCTTTTGGTGTCTCAGTTCAAATCCTCTTTAGAAGAGCTGACATTAAAAACCACCTTACCCTGCTAGCCCTACTGGTGACAGTCATATGCATTCATCCTTCTTTCAGATTAATCTGAAGAGAAACAAAACTCAGACTCTTTAAAGCTCAGCAGGGAAGCTGGAGGGGATGGGTTCGAGGACCCAGCAGTCCCGCCTGGTGCCCCTTCTAGGATCTTGCTCTTTACAAGCTTCAAGCATACAGTCCTCACTCTCTCACATCCTTGCAGAACTAGTTGATGGTACTAAACCAGCAATATTAAGCAGACTGTGAAGGCCTGACTAGAAATCATCGCACAGCACAGGAAAATCTTGACTCAAATGGATCGAAGTAAAATCCTTACCTCCTCCTCTTCACTAGACACAAATAGATTACAGAGCAAAGAAGGGATGAGATTAAAACCAGCCTAACATCCTAATGACTCTAGCAATTAGAAATAGATCAAAAGACCGTCATGATCTACTAAAAAAACCCAAAACCAAAGCAAACGGACCTCCCTCAAACCATAAACCAAAACACAAAAGAATACCCCAAAACCACAAACCAAACCACCCACAGCAATCATGAAATCATTGTGAATTTTCATGCACTAAAATATTTTCAAAGTGCTCAAACTGGGAGATGATGACACCTTTCCTCTCATTTCAGATTAAAATGTGAAATAAAGATTGCATTTGTGTTAAAATAATTAAGTTTGCTTTTCAAATTAAGTGCCAGACCACAGGATGAAGCTGGAACTTTTATATTCCTTTATGGGTAATCACCTTAATTGCTGACAACAACACATTTGGCATATGTTCAAACATCATTCCAGCCTGCAAAAGTACTCAAAGGAACCAAATACAGGTATACATGTTTTCAAGCCCTAACCAATATTTTTCTTTTCCCACCTCCACACTTCCCCAAATTTGTTCTATTGTACATATCCAAAGTCTTAAGATTTGCCTCTGGAAGACATTAAATCAACTCTGCTCAAGTCTTTGAGCACGACTACTTTCTTTTTCTGCCAAGAATCCGGAGCTTATTTTCTGGCTGCCAATAATTATTCTGATCCTATATACAAAGATGTAAATCTGTGCTGTTCTACATTCAGATTTGTCTTTAAAAATTCTATAGGGACTTCAGGGGAAAACTTTCCATTCAGCTTGCCTCTGGAGTTTTCTGAACTGACAGTTCAGATATCAATTTCAATTTGTCTTTAATGTTCTTCATTTTTGATCCTTTTCCTCCCCCACTTGGAAGAGTTCAGCACTTCATAGAAAAATCTTACCATGGGAGGATGGCATCATGAGAGAAACACAAGACAGCCTCTATGACAGCCCTGCATTAGGTCTTGTAATAAGCACATCCTTTCTGCTTCCCAGCAGTACAACTGAGCAAGGCAATCTATCTAAATCAGAGTGAAAGGCTGGAAAACAATGAGACAAACTAGCTTGTGATGGTATGACTTTGGGAAACATGCTTTGCTACAAAAAGACTCCTAAACATTGGGTTCTGCATTTACAGAGGAAGTGTAATCTTCTTTCACAAAGGAGAAAATGAAGCACAGAGAGTCTGTCCAAAGCCAGAATTAGAGCCCATCTTTCTGCAGTATTATTTTAACAGCTTAATAATAGGACCAAAGCTGCAACAAAAATACCCTATGAACCGTAGCAGGAACAAGACTGGATCCTCTTGTGGCGCAGACGCAGTGTTGCAAATGGAAGGCTTACACAACATAGCCTCATTCTACTCTCCCATTTGGAGAGTTAGCTAAATTACACTTTATTTATCTCATTAAACTATTTAAAATAAGAAAGACCTGAGCACCTCTTCTGAGATATTTTTACTTATAAACTGCAATGTTTAGTTGAAGTTTGCTTATTATATAAAGTGGTTGCTACAAAAACATATTTCTATTTAATTCACACTCACATCCTTAAAACCAAAGGCCAATAATAAGGAAACAAAAGGCTAACTGTAGCTAAGCAGGTCTTGGAGGAAGCCCAGAACCATAAAAATAAAAAAAGATTTGCTTTTTGCAATGTTTAATTAAAAGGGCTTTTTCAGAGAAACAGTTTACAAAAAAGGTTTTTAAAAAACAGAATCTAAGAAGAAAGCTTGAATCATAGGAAGTGTTTGCTCAGATTTTAAGTGAATTTATTTTTAAGCTTTAAATTTTTATTTCGCATTTGAATGCATATTATTTGTATTACAGATGTTCCACACCTGTTTGCTTTTTGCAAAAGGACTGTGGCTGTTACATGTTTTCATCTCAATCATAGGACAGAGAAAATTCAAATTCAGAATCCGCATTCTCATTTCAGGGCCAGCTAAGACTGAAGTCTACATAATGTGTTTTTCTTCCTCTCATTTAAATCAAACACACTTTTTTTTCTTCTTCAATTTATATATAAGCCTTCAAAGCACAGGAGCTTGTCATAGACCTTTAAATTCTTCTGCACTGAATTAGAATCAGTGACAGTGAGATTTACCTGCATAAAAAAGAACTCAGCTTTTTTATAAGCATCAAGGACAACTGCTGCTCTCTTTCACTGTATCATCAAGGTAGCGTTTACAATTAAAATCAATGTTATATTGTTTTTCTACCATTTGGATGACAAGTCAGTTACCTCTT
Source organism: Tapera naevia (assembly GCA_033556795.1). Classification (NCBI taxonomy): domain Eukaryota; kingdom Metazoa; phylum Chordata; class Aves; order Cuculiformes; family Neomorphidae; genus Tapera; species Tapera naevia. Next base: position 7,021,643 of record JAUMJJ010000079.1, on the reverse strand, counting down.
TTCCCCCTTCACCTCTCCTTTCCCTCACTAGCAGCTCTTTGAAACTTTTAATAGAATGTCTGTCTAATATTTCATTGGTAAACCTCAAGGTTAGGTTGCAATCTCCAAACAAGCAGCAGCTCTGCCCAAGGACTCCCACGCATTCCTTATTCCCACAGTTGCTCCCCGTATTACCAAAACTGCATGTCAGAAAATTACCTAGAGGGACTACGTAATCAAAAACGCAGCTTCAAAAAAAAAAGCAAAAGGAAAAAAAAATTCTGCTTCACCACTGTGTTTAGAGTTTAGAATACCTAAATAACTACAATACCTAAACTTAAGTTTAGAAACCAGAACACATGATAATAAGAACTATGCTCACCTTCGTAAAAAAAAAAAAAAGCAATAAAACCACAATCAACGCAGCATGTTGAGTTTAACATGCAAGAATGATACTGTCTTGAGCGGTGCCAAGAATCACTTGGAGCAAGTCACTTTTGCATCTTGGCATAATCACCCTTCAAAAAAAAAAAATAAAAAGCCCATGCCTACAATCAGCAATTTTCCACAGATGACTTGCTATGGTAGCTATCCAGATTACCTCTCTGTGGACCCAGTCCAAAGCTCATTACTGGCAACAGGCTTTTGAAATAGCCCATATTTTTCTTTTTTTTCACAATACGAAAGCTCCATATTTAAACGATAGACTGTAAAGAATCTCTTTGAAGTCTGAAATTAACAAGAGAAGAGGACATAACGTTTGCCTTTGGCTTGGCAAGTGATACCTGGGGGGAAAAAAACTCTACTTTAGAAATAATGCAATTTTTACAGTGCTCAGTATGGTGCAAGTGCAAGTACATCAGAGGCTAGCTTTACAATTAAAATTCTGGAGGTGGCAAAATTACTGGTTGCTACCTATGAACAACACAACTCACTTTATTATTCTTTACAAACCAATCTTTCAAAGAGAAGCATGAATGTTGTTCACAAAATGAAAATTTAATTAAAATAATTTTATCTGAATTTATTTAACTTTTGCAATTGCATTCGAACAGCATTAGCAGCAGAATTTAATATCAAATAAAATACAAACTTACAAAAAAATCCTGTAATTTCACCATTTTATTGTTCTAGGATTTCATAATTAGACTAAGCTCTGTTCTAGCTCTTCTGAAAAGTGGCCATATTTGAAGGAATTAGCATTTTCAGTGGGATTTTAGGCCACAGTACAGTGGCAGAGTAAGCCATTATTCAAATTATCCACATAAAAGCTGTTTTGCTTAGTTTTCAACGGGGTCAAGCCACTGAATTAGTTCACAGTTTAAACAAACATTAACGTCACCACAAGTCATAGGGCAGGAAAGTGTGGCCAAAGAAGACTGTATGAGAAAGACTCCAACAGTAGCAACTTACAACAATAAAACTGAAGATGGAATTTCACTATTGAATATATAAAGAAGTATTGCTAAACACAGAGAAGTTTTTCCAATCAACACAAAATATAGATTCCAAACTTAAAGCAAATCTAAATAAGAATATTAAAAAAGAATAATTTTACAAAAACAAACCCCACAAACTGAGGATGTTACCTCCCTTCAGGAGATTGTCTTTCCTTGAGAACATAGTGTACAATCAGTATTGTCACGCAATGGAGGATGTGACTGTGTGCTCCATCACCCTTGGAAATTTCTCTCTGCCAAGGGAACCCTGTCTATTAGGAAATGCTACCCTCTATCGTTTGACTAGTCTGAACAGCTATTTTCTCCTTAAAACAATCATTTTAGAAGGTTAACTTTGCTTTTCCTGGAAATTACTACACAAATCCTGAGTTAAATACCCACAAACCTGAAGCACTGCTATTTGTTTCATTCAGCAACTTGCTCCTTGGCTACAGCACTCTAACGGACCCTTTGACTCTGGCTTCCCCTCCAACTGCTTTTTCCAAAAGGAAGGCAAGCCAGAGCCTAAAAGATAATTATTCCTTCAAATAATTTTAGCTCTGCCTACCAGTTGGAATTCTTTTTCTCCATTTTGCAGGACTACTGACATAATTTTTCACCATTCTCCTGCTCTCTTCCCACTTCCATCACTTTCCAGACTTTGATACTTAAACTTGTAGAACAGCTCCTAATTCGAGGATTTTATATTTAAATGCCATTGCTAAAAAACTGAAGTAGCAGGATCTGAAGATTTAAGAATGCTATTGCAAAAATCAGCTAGAAGGTGATCTTTGAATTCAACTGCATTACGAACAATTTCTTAGAGAGCACAGAAGATGTCCCTTCCCATAAATAAGAAAGAGGGGAACAATATTCTTTCTGCCAAAGTCACTGCTTTAGAAGAGCTGCAAAACTGCACTTCATGTGGATTTAGACCATGCCAGCAGGATAGTAAAAAGGATTTTTTTTTTTCAGTTTATTCTTAATTTAAAATTAGAAGCTCTACTTGGCTAACACCAAACAGACCAAAAGAAACACAAAGAGGAACAGAAACATTGCCCAAAATACAAAGAATAATACAGTCTGGAGGGCAAGTGGCAGGGAACAGCAACTGGAAACATAAGGTTTCTCTAAATCAGTTAATTTAAAGGTGGAGTTAATCAGCGTTGACACCTCTGAACTTCTCTGAAAAGAAACTGAAATTTGGAGTCCCCTAGAAACTTTTTGCTTTCTGATCACTATTTCTAGCCTTTTTGAGTAAGAAATGAGAAATAGGTAAATCTTATAGAATAACACTCAAACATTTAAGGATGATTTTGATTAAAAACTCACTTGTTAACCTGAGGATGTCTACACTAACTTCTATGTACCACCATCCATAAACAGTGTGATAGGTCTGTTTTAATTACTGCTTAAGGATGAAAGCACTGTAATGTATTATTGTTACTATTTAAGTTTTCCTCAAGCCAGCAGCACAGCTAAAGTATATTTTAAGGCCCTTCTGACCTCCATCAGAATATGAGGCACTGATGACATGATATAATGCTATTATTTGCATACTGACATCATCATGTAAAATATGAAATACAGATTGTTAGAAATACAGGCAACACATAGCTCACAATATTCCATCCTTGTCCTCCGGATGATTTCCAAGGCAGGGAGAGTAAACAGCCTTCTCCCAGCGTTCTTAGTTTCCACAGCTGAGAGTGTAGGATGTTTACAGTACCTGTCACTCAGAGCTCTTGAAAACAGACCAAATGTCAGCAGATGGAGTACAGACTTCATCACCAACTGCCAGAAACATGCAGATGTCAAGTAAAGGGGGGAAACCTACCCATACCCATTTTATATCATATGAATCCAAAACAATGTGAAGACCTTTGTGCCCAAGTTAGAAGGTGTAAGAAAGAAGTTCACAATGAAGCTGAGCTTCAGCATCTCCAGGGGACAGCCACTGCTCTTGCCACTGTGGTATTGCAAAGCTTCCTGACAGTTCACTCCAAAGTACTCTTCAATCTCTTGAAGTTGTACCTGCAGAAAAGAAAATTCACCATTTTCATGAGTGTACATAAATACACTAACAAATAAGTAATCAAGCAGAAAAATTATGTCTGCAGTCCTCTAGTAGTCTAGAGTGCTGGCTTCGAGGAATGCCTACAATATCTGTCTTATTTTTACTTATCAGAGGAATGATGGTCTGGGGCACCTATGAATACCGTGAGGAAAAGATTACTTTTAAAGACATGGCTTCATATATTTAAGAGTCCGGTTATACAACAGCAGGTGACTCTTAAGAGCAGTCTAGATATGTTTGAGATGGTGTGTTTTTCTCAAAAAAAGATTAAGCATTCAGTTTCTTTAAATATATCATCTCTGATGGAAGTGAAAAATAAACAAAAGAGACAAGAATCTAGTCATACATAACTAAAAGTTTAACTTTTATTGTACACAAGCAAAAGTCCTCAGAAGAGAAAAAAATTCCACTTACACAGGTTTTAGTACAACATAAACACTGGGACAAGATTATCAATAGCTTGTACTTACAGAAAAAAATCATGTGCAAAAAACATGTTGACAGTGACTGCGGACCTTCATCATCTTACCAAATCACAGCACCCTACTATAAGGTTAATTTTCTACTGAAAAATCAGAAGAGCTTTATCAGAGCTTAACCCATAGAAGGGTTGTCCCAATATTGGTATATTTCTTACCATTATATGAACACCATTTCTCAGGGATATGGTTTAGCAGGGAGACAGGCATGGTTGGACTCGATAATCTCGGAGGTCTCTTCCAACCTTGTGATTCTACAATTCTATGATTTATAGCACACTATATTGGTCAGCTTTCTGAAGAAGCAGCTTTCCTTTGGGCATGAAGTATGCTTCAGTTGGACCCAAGTTACTGTACAATTTTCTCCTCTACCACTACTTGATCTCATTCCAGTGCTTCTAGAAATCAGGCCACATATCAAAAAAAGCACAGTTCTTGCAGTTGCAGAAATCCCTTTGATCAAGGCAAAGAACTACAGCAGCTTAAGAGGGACAGGAGAGGAACCGTGTGATTGCCTGTTCCACTTCACCATTCGTAAGAAGGCTTACAGATTTGCAGGAGCCTGAAAAGTTGAAGTAAATCTGAAGGTAGAGATCACCTTTACTTTCCAGTCTGCTACAAAATAATATGCAAAGAAGGCAGAAACGACCAGAATTTAAAGTTTCCCTTCAAGCTGTCTGTCATGAATAAATCAGCTCTCTGGTCAGCAGCCTACACTAGTTCTCCACTCAGAAGAGGCATTTCTCCTCAAAAACTCCACCAATGTTACACACTGCAGCATGCACTGGATCTCTAAGACACTGAGTGGAAGAGGGAAATCACTGTCCTTTAGTCAAACAGCCAAGCCAGTCAGAGTGCCAGGGAACCTTGCAAGAAACAGAATAGCCCAGTGTTGCCTCAACAATAAACCCAGCAGTAGAAACAAAAGCAAGAACTTCAGAATGTAAGTCATGGAGCTACACTCACAGAGCAAGGAAAACGAATAAGTCATAGAATAATCCAGGTGTGAACACATGTCAGGAGATTATCTAGTCCTAGCCCCTGCTGGAAGCAGTGCCAGCTTCCAAGTCCCACACAAATAGCTCCTAGAGACCTTGTATTTCTCATCCAAAGTTTTTCAGATTATGTAGGATTTGCACAAGACATTTCAACCTTCTACAAGAGCAGGAGGAAAAATAATGCTATGGTAATCCTTGACTGAGCTCACCACAGTACTCTCAAACTTTAGGAGACAGGCATCTGATATTTCTATTGTTACAGATCCTATTTCGATCTTCTAAGGGCTATAATGATTTCTTTATATTCAAGTAATCAGTTGGGATATCATCTTGATATGCATCTCTTATTACTGTTGGTTAGAACTTCTATTTATTTTATTTTCCCTGTACAATTCAAATTTCAGGGCTTAAAATCAAGCAGTTGACTTCGAAAACATTAACCTATGTTAGACCTTCTAACATTGAAACAATTTTCCTAAGTCTAATACATGGAAAATAAATGGAAACAAAAAAATTACCCACCCTAAATAAGCCACTATTTCCCTGCAAAAAAAAAAAAAACAAACCAAAAACCCAAACCATTTAAATTCAGAGAGCATGGACATTGTTTTGCTAAAAAGTAAGTAGCACAAAAAAAACCCCAAATGGTCTGCTTTGCCTTCTTTCTACAGCAATAAACAATTTTGCTTTCAAGATAAGCCTATTGGAACTGTTGGCCTCATATCTAAGAAAATTTATGAGAACCAGTGCAGTAATAGGCAACATACTGTCAGCACACAAAAGAAGAAAACTTGTCAAGGCAAACAATGCAGTGAGAAGGAAACACTCAAACAGATGAAGGAAAAACAATCCAGAAATTCAGAACAAGAAAAAGCAGTATAAAAAATATGCAATGTATTATTGTCTCCTACTACAGTAGAATCCTAAACACTTTTGAGACTTACTATATATTCTTCAGCTTCAGCATTTAAATGAGTGATACAAGTGACTTAGGACTTTAAAAGTCAGTTTTGGATATATACTCCAGATATGACCCTCCAGTGGGAAGCATAACTTCAAATAATTTAAGGAAATCTGCTAAGAACTGCAATGATACTCAACACAGTAATTCCTATTTTGAAGGGTCTACATTCAAAACAAGTGACAGAACATGTCAACAATGAAATGATTACACTAAGTATGGGTTCGGTACATTCCTACTGCTTCTCTATTAACTGGCTTTGACTTCTGAATCATTTCAGGTGATTATTTTATTTTAACCAGTATTTATGAAGTCTGAATGTTACTTCTAAGGCAAGATATTTAGGAAGAGGTAGGAAGTTACACACATGATATCCCTTCAACAAAATAGATGCCTAACATTTGCTAGGCACAGTTCCTCATCTATGTCTAGGTACCGATAGCACCAAAATAAAAACCCACCAGCTTTCATCACAAGGCATGAAAGGGACATGGTGTCTGAGAAGAAAAAAAAGGTGGTGATTTGCCAGAAAGTCTTGCACAAAGCCAGGCTAAAATTCTGCAGCTAAAGGGAGTTAATGGAACAGTTCCTGCACAGATAGCCACACAGTGATCATCGCCCCAGCAAAGCTACCACAACAGTAAGGATAAGCTATAATACAGAGTTACAAAGGAAACTGCTGCTAAAAGAATGTAGTGCAACAACAAAACCCAACAACACCAAAACCCAGCTGCAGACCTGCCCCACTGTCACCCAGAAAGAAGAGATTTTGAATTTCACAATAAAAACCACACAACAGAGATTGCAGCATTCATCAAAGCACAAAAGGGAAGAGTGAAAAGAAAATCTATTTTCTTCCCTCTTTAGCAAGTTAGGTATCTAATTTCTTGTGATGACGAGAAGCTGGGTGCCAACACACACAAATTACTCACTGCTCACTTTACAAAGTATTTGTTTTAGTCAAGAACCACTCAATTACATCATCCAAAGGTAGATTACTGGAAAATTAGAAAAAATACCCTCCATTTGTAAACAAAGAGAAAATTATATATAGTGTGAGGTATAACACTTTTCAGCCTTGTCAGATGAACTGACATCCTGCTACTTTCCATGTACTCGTGGCCCTCTGAAAAAGCTTATCTTTCTGCTATCTCTGCATCCGACATCATTAAAATGGGGGAAAGTATCACTTAGCATTATAGAAAACTAAAGAGGCATTATTTACATGGCAATCCCTCTCATACTGCCTTTTACAAATGGAAAAAGTTCAAAACTATCTCCAAAACCTTCCTTGAAATTAATCTATGGTGCACACAGTGAAGGCTAATCTGCCTACAAACAGGCTATCTGGTCCACCTGTAGTGACCCACTTGAGGAGCAAAAAAAATACTTGTGCTATACAGCTCATCTGAACACAGATGGCCTAAAAAACAGCAGGCCCAGTGAAAACTTCAAGGCATTTTAAACTCTTCTTTCTTTGCCTGGTGTTCTCCTGGATTAAAGACTATATGGTCTTTACATTTGGAGATACATGCCAAATTACCTCTTTCATTGAATCGTCATGCCTCAAGAAGCAACTAGCTAACGTTAAGTACAGCAGCCATGACAATTTGAGGGAAGAATCAAGATCTGGACTTCAGGAGGAGCAGGCAAAGTGGCAGGCAACTTTAGAGCTTAGCTGGTGTCTTAGCTAGAGTCTTAGAGCTTAGCTAGATCCCCCTTCATGTGTCTCCCTTATGACCACAAACCACTCACTTCTGTTGTTTTCCTACTACACGAAGCAGTATTTTCAAAAAGATTGCCAAGTTTTTCTTCTCACCTGCCTGCTCCTCGACAGGTGCACAGCTTCAGTGAACAACTTTTGGTCCTGCTAAAAAAGATTTATCAACTTCCTCCATCAAAAACTGGCATGTTTATAAGACTATTTCAAGCCCATGCCAATGAATTCTATGGTTTTTTACCGTCCTGATCATTGTGTTACATTTTGTATACATACACTTACATATCTGGGTATGTAAAGAAGAACTCCATGGTTTCTATCTGACAGGGAAGTTGTAAAAATGGAGGTGGATCTCAGGACTCTCTTTTAGCAACTATATATTTCCTTCATGGAACAGCTACAGTGCTTTGAAGGGAGGGAAATAAAAAAATAATACAAATGTTTCCTTTTCTACAAAACCACTCTAAGACACACATGGAATACCAACCTCCCCTGAAACTGAAGTCCTTACTGTGTTTATAAACTAGCTAAAAGAAACATTACTTTCATTAATTTCAAACCTTTTCCACCCCCCCACCCCCCACCCCCCCCTCGCCAAGATTCAGAAGCAAGATAGTGGAAGAACAACCACCATATAGAAGCCACAAAATAGAACAGAAAGCCTGAAATACAAAATCAAGCAGCCTGTAGACAGGCAATTGCCCCATGTGAATGAAAAACATTTCAAATACTATATAAACACATAAACTGCCACCAGATGTCAGTACAGCATACAGAATTGTCAGTCCAACCCTCCGCTCCAGGCTAGCATGGACTTTTTTTTACCACCTCCCACAGATGCCCGGGTACACAAATCCAGTCCTGCCATCAGTCCGTAAAAGAAAGAGTCACACCAAACAGAAAATCTTTCAAATGGAGAAGCAGTCCTTGGGGCTTCCCATTATGATCTCATTTGCACTTTACCAACATGCAAAAAAAAATGAAACACAAAGCTGTAAGAACAGGCATCAGTTTCTACTGCCACAGGACATCAAGAAACAACCTGATATTAAATAATCTCTGATTAAGGTTCAATGCCCTCCCTCCTCATGCTTGTCAGATTCTAGCCATGGCACGTGTCTTTGCTCCACACACTCCTATTCCCTCTGTCCTTAAAAAGCTTTAGTCTCCTTGGATTATGCTACAAAACACTGGGGAATATTTAGTAGGAGGTTGCTAGGCTAAATAAAGCTTTTCTGCAAAACAAGCATTAGCATGATTAACCCTGTGCTACAGCACAAAGTCTATCCATCTTTTCCCCATCTCTTTGATTTGTGACAAGAGTTATAAGGAAAGTGTCCCTGGAACATCTCCAGCTGAGGTGATTTTACTTGGAAAATTATAACAGCAGCATTTATCTCATTTCTTCACACAAACAAATATCAGAACTAACAATTTTTTAATGGTGGAAATTAGTTGCAGCAAGACAGATGTAGCACAATATTTTTGCTGCTCAATGTCCAAATTCAGTTACATACTTTGCTACTAAAGCTACTAACTAGAAAATTTTAACAAGTTAAAGGGCAGGACTTATTTTAGACTAGATCAAAAACAATCAAAAAAGGAACGAAAGTATTCTCCCACCCCAAACATAACATATATTATTTGGTCTTAGTAGGAATTTTCAGCTTTTCTAGTTTATAGACTTTTTTCTGTCTTATCACAATCAACAAGTCTTACTCCGAAGCCAAAACACATATTAAGAGAACACCAGAATTGCAGAAACAAAGAAAAGATGTCACGTGATTAAGAAATCTAACTAATGTCATTTTTGCTTGGCATAGAAGACTGGAGGTTGCTGATATCCTGATTGTCATTTTGTAAGAAATATGCAGGTAAGCAGGGCAACAAGACCTGTGGAATTCTATACTAGGAGAACTTTGCTTATAATTCATTTCTTAGGTACAAGAGTAATACAAAAAAAAACAGGTTTGTGGTTTTAATACTGGCTTATTGCATGACCTTACAAAAACCTCTTCAGTTTTCTTACCAAAAGCAGTTAACTCAGTGCACATATATTCTCACAGTCCAACGTAAATAACTTCAAAAAATAATTAAAAGAAACTTTAAGTTAAAAACCATGATCAGAAAATGGACTTTTTAGGCTAATGCTAGGAAGAGAATTTACTGAAACATCTCCGTCATGCATTATAGGGCAATTTAACAGAGCTCTAAGATTTCAAATTAAGCCTACTGCACTCTTCGATTTCCTTTGTACAGTTTCACATCTCATGTTGAATAAAATTAGAAAAGCAGAAAAAAACACAGATACACAGAGCATTTGTGTTTCCTCAATATAGATACTGGACAACATGAATATAAATATGAAAGAGAAATGAAAAGCAGAGAGGCAGACAGCATCCTAGAAGGTTTACCTTACATCATTCTGAAGGGGAGAAGGAGTACAAACTACCTAGTAGCTGAGCAGCAGCAACTGCAAAAAATGAATCTGGAGGAAATAATCTCACAAGGAAACCCCCAAACCACTTAACATGGTATCAAAATTATATCCAAGGAACAGCATCTCTAATTTTGTACCTAAACTAAGCCCTGGAACCTCCCTCTGATTCAGATGAGTAACATAGTCTTAGAACTAAGTTTCTCTCTGAGGAGTCTGATCATAAAGGGAAGGCAAGTTCTGTTGCAAACCTGACTAACTGCTTAATTAAATACAAAACCTACAAGTATGTTTCACCTTGCTTTTGAGTTTCATCAGGAAACCTTTGCACAATTCTTACTTTATACTATACAACTACAATTCTTTGTCAGGTTAAAACAAAAGATAATTTTTGTGCATCCTCTAAACTGGAATTTTTAATTCATGAGTCTTGGCTCTAATTATAACAAAGACTTTGAGGGTCATGGTTTCTCTCTAATAACTTCTGTCTCTAAAATTTTCTACATGTAAACACTTGTTTCAGTAACAGCTCTTATGCAAGTCATTTTCCCCACATTCAAAACATGCAAAAATACCCCCCAGGTGCCCAAGTTTTACACATGCTGCTTGCTCAGTCCAAGTTCAATATGCACAGGTGACAAGTCACATTCTCTTCAGGAAATCTCAAGAACATTACTAGCATCAAGAGGTCATAACTCAACAGCCAGCTCGCACACTGCCTAAATAATAGAACAGCTGGCCCCTTTTCCCTAGGAAAAATAACTTCCTCAAAATCAAAATTGTAAGAAGATAAAGACAAATATCAGGTTCTGCGGAAGCAAAACTGCACTAAAAAGTTAGTTAAGATTTCCTATCAGCAGCAAAATTTGAGTAGAAAGAAGCTTTAGCACAACTTCAACTCCTAAAATCTTTAAAAGTTCACCCTTGAGCATCAAAGGGTGAACATTTCTCTAAAGGTTGAAGGGCGAGCCCTTCTCTAAATTACCTAAACTATGCTCAGCTAGCCTCTAACATTTTCCTCAACACCCACCAGGTAGCTAGCTCTGCTGCTGAGTGAACTGCAGCAAATGTAACTCAAGCTGTGAGACTTTGACAGAGGCTGCCATTTCAATAGTTACAAGGCAGTATTTACATGGCTGAGCAGATGGATTTTGATGGATACATCTTTTTTTCCTCTACTGAAAAAAGTTATAAAGATGCTTCTAAAAAGGGGAAATTGCCAACCTGAAATGCTGTCATTTTTATATGGACAAGTAGGAATGAGGTTTGGCACAATGCTCGAAAGACTCATATAGCCAATTTTTCTTGCTGCTGTTGGTTTAAGACTGCTATTAAATTGACAGAGCAAGAATTAAACAATGCAGGAAGCATCTCTATTGCTAATGCATATGGTTACCATAACTACGTTAGAATGGTTTTGTTGGTTCATTTGTTTCAAATATCATTCCTTTTTTAAGGATTTACAAATAATTTTTTTCAGAAAAGTATGCATTATTAGGGAATTTCCACCTGTTAGTTATTTTTCCCATCTCAGATCCTTCAGTCTCCTCACCTTTTCATTTACTACCCAGATTTGCATTTAATCTCTAAGCACAGAAGTTGCCTCAAGTTTCACTTTTCTATTTCCATCCTAGATTTTCTTCAGCTTAACATAGCTAACAGTGTTCTTGCCAAAGTCCAAAGATATTTTCACTATTCCATCCTTATGCATTTTGAGTTAGTTGTCAATCATATTTTCTGTGACAGTCCAGGCCCAGCTCCCTAATTCAGCTGCTTTTTTTTTTTTCCCTCCTTCCTCTTCGTTTCTTTTTAAATAGAAGATAAAAACTCTTCTGGACATCCAGTCCCTGGGTAATTTTTAAAAAACTGGTATCTTTGTGAGTGTGATCCAGAGAGCTGCCTCTACTCCAAATCACTGTCCATCAATATATATGAAATCTTTCTTCATCTCTCTGTCACTTCAGGAAAAATATGCCTGCCAACTCAAACACATCATTAATACTTGCAACTCCACAGACCCAGCCAAACACCCAGTATCGCAGATTCTTTTTGCATAAAATCTAAATTGCAGCTCTTTCAACTGATCATTACATTTCTGTATCATCCAGTGATTCTTTCTCTTCCAGATTTATTTTTACACAACTTTTTCCAAAGAAGGATAGGCAAAAATCCTGCTGTGGCCGTAACACAGAGACCTACTTCTAGAAAGAACAGTCTCAGAAGTCATCCCTTCACATTTTCTTATGGTTTTCTCAGTTGAATCAAAGTGCAGCTACTGTCACAGTCCAGGCCAATCAATGTCTGCAACCATCTTTCTCCCCATTAAGCCAACTTCTTTTCTTCCTCCAGTTACCAGAAGATGTCAGCCTCTGCCCTGTGTTACAGTTTCTATTAAGCCTCATTTGTAGTTTATGTTGCATCCTAACAGAAATGCTTTTTCCAAATTCATAGCCTCCCTCAGAGTGTCCTTCCTGCTCTCTTCTCTACATATTGCCTAAAAAAAAAAAAAAAAAAAAAAATTTAAGCAAGGAAGTGGTGTTACTGGCTTACCAGTCTTACCAGTGCTGCTTTGCCCCACGCTCCCTCAGTGCATCTACCTGTTGCAATCCAGAACTACACTATGTCAGGGATCCTGGGATCTCAAAGAAACCGCGTGAGTGTTGCACAGCACCACCGAATCGTCACATTGGACATCTGACTGACAACTTATAAAATCATTGAACCTGTTTTAGGCTCAGGCTGCCAAATCAGCAATACCAAAGAAAAAAAATCTGAGAGCAGTGACAGGTGTTACTTGAAGCATCAACCCTGAAACTGAAAAAAGGCTTTAAACTCACCACTTGAACATAAAGGTCACAACAAAATTCAACTGAACATACTTTCTCTTCTCCTAAATAGGCAGTAAACTTAAAACTTCTTTATTAGTATTTCAGAGAAGCTCATCACTATGGTATGTGAGCAACTCAAGAAGATCAAATTGCTCATCTGTATTAAACAACAGTTGCTGCGGGATGAAAACAAGCTTCAGTTTTACAGAAACTCAGCTGAGGTTTCTGTTTGGCAAAGATGATGTATTTGAAACAAGGCATGGATCCAGATCCCATTTGATCCGGCCCTTCGCAATGCATAGATTGCAGGTAAATTCAATAGCTCCTCTCCCCCTACAGCTGCAACACAAAGCTTTTCCCTCCCTGTACGAACAGGATTAAGTATCACATTTAAATTTCATCAAACTCCACTTTGTTTCCTCACTCCTTCCCTGAATTAGCAGATTACTGCTGAAGCAGGCAATGAACACTCGGCTTCTCCCACTCGTTAACATCACAGACATGCTGTGGCACAAATCCAAGCTCTGTTTTCCTGCAGAGGATGTAGCTTCTGTGGATGTGGACAATCTCCAGTGAGAGTTTAACGCATCAGCCCATTTCCTTCATTGGAAGGGAGTCTCCCAACTAATGCTCTGAACAAACAAGAGTCTTGGAGCCAGTTTATGGACAGTATTTACAAAAATGGCAATGTTACTGATAGGGGAGTTTTGATACTTTGGAGCAAAAGTATTTTGAAGAAAAAAAACAACTTTTTTTCCATGAAAAAGTAGTAAACTAAGCATTAGTCAAATGGTGATTTTTTTTTTAGTTATTTTATGCAGAGTCTCTTTTAAAAACGTATCTATTTTACCGTGATTAAAGTAAATCTTATGCTGAACAAAGGAACTGAAAGGTACCAATTTAGCAACAGTTCTGTAATTCTATTCCCACCTCTCCTCTTGATGCCTAACTCACACACATATAAATGAGGGACCCAAGGTTTTAATTTTGGGGCTTTTTTTAATACACTGAAATACTTCACGTATGCAAAGTTTGTGCAGTCGAAGGCAGGGGTAGCTAAAGTGTATAAAAAGGTTCTGCACCATCTGTAACTCTTCATATATGCACTTTGACAATCCCATTTAATTAGCATCAACCTTTCACCACTTAGCATACTGCTAAGTATTAGTCTATTTTTATTTTATTTATTTTAAGGAAGTGGAACAATACAGTGACAGTCAAAAATAGTACATCAAAATAGCACACGCTGTACCCCATACTTAAACAAATAAATACAGGCAACTATAATCCAAGAGTCAAATATATAAATATAAACTCTAAGCTTGACAAAGTTCATGAGAATTACAACTTTTGAAAAACCCAGTCCATCTGGCATTTGAAATGTTTGCGATCTCTTGGCTACTAACACAGGAATGAAGCATAAAGGTGCTCTTGGCATGTATTTTGCCCACGAATCAAACTTATGCATTGACCATATGATATTACAAGACAAGGCAGGCAGGCATAGAGAAAAATGCATCATGTTTTTTTTCCTTTTTCTACCTCACTTCCAGCCCTATAACCTGGCTGACGACTATGACAGATGTGGCTGGTAGGAAGCAGGAAGCAAAGAAGCATCAGTCAAAGTCAACATGGTATCCAGGATGCATCCCAGAAGCAGGAAGGAAGAATCTCAGGGATCAACAGCAGAAGATAAGGGCAGAGACAAGCACTGGTATAAAAATTTCTTAAGTAAATGAATGGCCTAGCAATGGAAATAATATTTTAAAAAATTTCTGATGCCTCCTCCCTCCATTAAGGCTGCTAAATCTCATCCTGGTGCCCTGCTCAGGGCTGTCATTCATTGTGATACCTTGAAATGGTGCCACCCACCTCCAGAGCTGCTCTCTGCTACAAAAATTTAGCAGGCTACTTCTCACAAAAAGTAAATTGCAAGAAACCCCTTCTAGATCCAAACATCAAACAGTGAATGGAGGCTTTATTTTCTTTTCTGAGCCTTACAACACCAGGAAATCTTAAAAGCAGCACAGGAAAAAGGAAATTAAAAAAAAAAATTAAAAATCAAGTGACTGCCTACACTTCTGCCTATGCCGTTCCTGGCTAAAGACAAGAGCAGGCAGCTAGTATTACAGATTGCTTGATGCGAGTGACCTCTCCAACTACTACCGCATATTAACTTCCTGACCGAGCAATGTGAAAGCCTGCCAAGTATTAAAGGGAGAAGAAAGGGATGTAAGCATCTCGGGTACTTCCCTTCTGGAGATATTTTTGACCAGCCTTGCAATTCTATGGGTCTTATCTGAAGAACTGACACATTAGGCAGGGTTCAGCAACACCCTGATCTTACCTTCTGCGCTAAACACAAACCTGAAGAGAGGGTGGATGGCGAATGCCACATGGGCCATTTGTTGGGAGACTATGCAAAATACTTAAAATGCCTTCTGATAAGATGAGAAAAACCATAATGTCTACCTTCTCTCATTTCCGAACCAGTGTTTCTATCTAGAAATATCCTGCTCTCCTTCAAAGTTGCCAGTAACTGACATTTGTCTGCTCACAGCCCCAGCAGCCTGCACAAGCTGCACTGAAGCTACTGCAGGACAGTATCCAAAATTATTCCGTTGTCACCATTAGCCACTTCAGCAGAGGTCAAACTCAGAATTTAAGAGGCACAGTAACACATTCACCCTCTTCATAATAGAAAATCTGTTCTGGTGCTCGTCATTCTAGTGCCAGGAAACTTTGTTCTCAAGAGCCCAGCAACATGACACCTCCCACCAACACAACAGTAATGTCGAGATGCTAAAACTAGAGCTGAACAGGAAGTTCAAAGTTGAATTAGGTTCAGATTTTTATTTTTAAAACAAAAAAGCCTCCATTCTGAAATGATAAATGTGGAAGACATGTGAAGACTGAATGATGGTGAGTTTTACGTTATGTGACTTCAGATACTTTAGAAAGGTAGAGCTGACACAAATTTTCTGCAGTAGCCTTCACTGCAACAACAGTAATTTATTCGACTGGAACTGATTTGAAAGCATATACCTTGTCTTCTAAAACGCAAATATTTTACTCTTAAGTTTGATGTGACAGGAAACTTAAAATGAGATCTAACTCAAATAATAATAGAAAAACATAATATTTACTAGTGTACAAGAAATACTGCATTCGAGGTACTTCAGTTACTTTTTTGGACAGCTTGAAGAAACTTTCACCCCACCAGCTGACAGTTCTCTCCTAAGAGGAGAAAAAGAGTTTCAGCAAATCAACTCCGGCAAATTAAAACAGAATATTAGTAACATAAGGCAAAATGTTGGCGAAATACAATCAACTCAGAGACGATTTATTGCTTACAATGAAAGCTAGAGGATTTATACCTTTAGACATCCTTTTCAGGAAGTAATTCAACACAAACTTTTTATCAATATATGACGTATGTCACAACCCTGATTTAGTTCATGATGCAATTTCTAGCACATGCTGTTTCCACTCACATACTTCACATGACAGAACAGATTTGCTGCATCCGCAGAAACATTTTTAGGAAGCTAAAACCAGCTTACTTTTAAAGGAAAAATGCTTTATCCATACATTAGAAGTTGGACTGTACAAGTTTCATTAGGAGCTACTGAATCTCTAGGAACAAAGATACTTCATCAGTATATAAAACCGAGAGCAGACACTCTACAGATGCAGCTAGGAGCATTTCCTTTTTCTACAGCTTTCATAAGGAGAGCATGTACCTGCACAGGACACTATCTTGTAATTCAATACACCTAACAAGTGTAGTCTGCCATCAGTTTAGGAAATTCCCTCTGCAAGAAAGCATTGAGAATGATACCACCAAGTCGAGCCAGCCATGTGCCATGACATCAGACAGTAAGAGGCAGAAATCTGACGGAATTAAAGCACCATACTCTTCCTAGAAACATTTTAAATCTATTTTAGCTATGATGAATGAGTACACTTAAATAGTAAAGAGAAGTTGTGGACAACAGCCACTTCTGAATACAAAGTAGACCACGTGCACCTCAAGGTGATTATCCAGGCAGGAATACGTAAGCTTCATCCCTACTGTGCAAGCACCTTCAAAAACATCAAATAGTCAATTGGCAGGAGAAAAAAAAAAATGTATAACCACAGAAAAGTAGCAGACAGGGTTAGAACTGGGTCCAGTTGATACTACTGAAAGAAAGATGCTTTCCATACCTTTATTTAATGCTTGCAGTCTGTGTCCTAATGAGAAACAGTTGCTCCTTCTTCCCTTCAACATACATCCACCCAGCAGTATAAGGGCTAAGCCAGTCTTAAATCGGTGATACTGACAAAAGAGCCAAATCATTCCAAAATAACACTGTCCTCATAACCAAACACCTGAGGCAAAAATGCATTCAGTTTCAATATTTAATTATTCAAACTCTGTACTGAAACATGTTCTCCTTTTCCTAAAGCTATCATTTAACTAATACATGGAAAACCTGCAGATCTTCCTCTTTAGGAGGAGAAATGCTCACGTTAGAAAACTTGCACATTATTTTTCAGTATGAGTTCACAGTTCTTTTACAATCAGATTCTCAACTCAGCACACTGACATGGAAGGAAGTGTAACAGAAAAATAAGATCTTTTAACCAAGTTGATATGTGCAGTCAATTCCTCCCAGGAACAAAACATCCAACTTTCCAAGACTACACGAGATATGTTCATATAACATATCTTTGTGATAGAAACAAACAAAAGAACAAGGCACCACACCTCTACAGACTTCCAAATCTTTCTGTGTAGATAGTTGCTATGGTGCAGACTTAAGGGGAGGAAAAAGAGGGGAGATCAGACTTCTTGTTTACAGGTTTCCAATATGCACCACTTGATCCATCTTGAAATTAAAGCCCTTGAGGTTCCTCCTTTAGACTGTCAGATGGTAGAGAACAAACACAGCATTAGTAACTTTACAAAGCTTCCACATCCTCTGTATAGATCTAAAGAAAAACATCCACATAGATTAGACAACAGACAGGAGGGACAATATAGTTTCAAAAAGAATCAAAGCCATATTAAATCCTGTTACTCAAGGAAATAGAGACTTATTCTGGGAATGAAATACCAGATTATCTTTGAACACTGTCAGCACTTCACCACAGTGTAACACTGCATGGGCCTATAAAATACGCTGTTTTGACA
Source organism: Tapera naevia (assembly GCA_033556795.1). Lineage (NCBI taxonomy): Eukaryota > Metazoa > Chordata > Aves > Cuculiformes > Neomorphidae > Tapera > Tapera naevia. Next base: position 7,003,546 of record JAUMJJ010000079.1, on the reverse strand, counting down.
ATCTCAGGCAAAATCCTGATTCTTCTGAGAACTTCTTACACAGGTTTTATCCACACAGGCATGCATGGCTATTTACAGATTCCAGAAGAATAGAACAAAGACATCTAGGGTGATCTAACTCTAAAGAAGACACCTAAACCATATGAAGACACATGAACTCACCCCACAGTTCAAAAATCCTACAGAAAAATTCAGTTATACTGCAGCAGCCACTTCCGGTGTAATTAAGGTACCTAGCCATAGATATTCGCCATCAGTTTAAAAACCCCTGGGAGCTGCACCTCACTTCCAGTTCCCTCTGTTGTAAACACTGCAGGTCGCAAGTTATATCCCTCAGCACCATGCAACTTTTACCAGTGTTTTAGAGATCCTAATTAGCACTACATTTAGGCAGATGACCAGAGGGCTGCTATCCAGGCCCCACAGACTCTAAATCTTCACTATGAAGAGAGAGAACAAGCGCAGAAACTTGGTGCAACAATATAAAACTTAGATGTTTTTCATCATCATGAGCAGAATGCATCCTTTACTCTTTTGCCAATTGACAAGAAGGTAGTTATAACTTGTAGAACAGTCTTAGGCTATTGGTAATTGAGGTTTTGGTACTAGGTAAGAGATTTGGCTTTTGCAGTCCCTTCTTTAGGCTCCCGCCTTCTAAAGAAGCAGCCAAATATAATTTCTTGCCTAGATCCATCATTCACTTGCCACAAGATTAGACCAGAATCTTTTTGCCAGCGTCTTCTATATAACCTGTCTGGTGTGTAAAAGCCACACAGAACAGATCAATCCTCCTATTCAGTCACCAGCCAATCTCGCTCTGCCATAGACTGTAGTTTTACTGAACATGCAGGATGGGGTAGAAGTGACTTGAGTATCCAGAATAATTCCAAGGTTTAGGAACTTAATGACGCAAACTTCCCTGCAAAGACAGAGATACCTTTAAAGACCTCCAGAGGGAGATGCTGTCTAATTTTTTGCATCTAAATTGTTTTGAACATCCATCTTAGGCATCATTATTGGCCACACCAGCATCTTGCTACAGCCTGAATATTCTATTCTGTCAAATCAGGAATACAAAATTAAAAAAATGAAGAGGAGAGGAAACAAGACCTATGAGACACTTCAAATTCCGGGACAGTTTTCTTGCTCTCTTTAGACTGCAATTTATTCATCCCCCACCCCAATGCTCTTTTTTGCCATCATCTAGTTTCTTCCTTACCTGCTTACTGTTTGAACAAATTATAAAAATGCTATTTCCCATTCCCCTAAAGTTTTATTGCCATGTATACCTGGAAAATTTAACTGTTACCCCACACCATTTGCTCTTCTCTGCTAGCAAACACACAAAACTGAAACGATAGCATCTAATCTGTTTTTGTGCTACTAGCAGCACCACAGGAAATTTGAAGGGGAAAAAAAATACATTAGAGGGTATTAGCACAGATTTCTTTCCATTGTTATTTGGTACTCCCACCTTCTGGGATTTGTTTCTAACAGAAGAACATTCACCTCTAGGCTTTTAACTCAGAAATCCTCCCAACTACATTCTACCTACAGACCTTTACAAAGGTCAGAACTGCTGCTAACTTTTAAATGCTGGAAGATTGTCCCTTCAGTGTAACATTTACAAATTACAGATGGTGATTCTTTCTGATGCATTTAACAAGCATCTGAATGATTCCACTGAGGTAGCTATAACCCAGTTCTCACAGCTCAAAGATGAGGGACGCTGTGTAAGGACATCACCCTGCGCTCTGTGCTTCTACAGCTATACTGATTGCACACAATTCACTCAGCAGTGGCAATATTTAAGAGAGTCACAGGGTTCCCATGGAGAGAGTGCTGAGATCTTGTCTGACTTCATTCCAAATCTACTGAAAACAGAGAACAGCTTTTGTCAATGCAATTTTGGCAAGTATTTCCACCAGTATCTTGGCTTGCCAAATCACATTTGGATTTTGCTGGACTTATTTACTTGTTCAGTATGGTCAGAGAAGTAGAAACATTTGTTGTTGTAGAGAATCTGGCTCACTTTGAAGACCTGGAACAACACTGAAAAGATGAATCGGAGACTGACTGTCTTAGGAATTTGATCTATTAACCTCAGCGCATAGCGGTGTTGTACCATGAAGTGTTAGAAATAATCTACAGCTCAGCTGCTTCAGGTCTGAAACCAGACAACTCTCTGAATTCTCAAACGACACTTTTAACGTGTTATTTTTATACAGCAAAGTTCTACTACTTTCAAAAACACAACCAACACAAGCTGTAAGAAGACCTTGAAGATCCTCTTTAGGAGTCAAAAGAGTGTAACTACAAAACTGGCATTCTCTGCTGACTGCAAGGAGATGAAACCTAAATGCCTGATTTTTCAGAAGACAAAGCATCCAGTCTATCTGTCTCTCAAAAATAAAGTTAGAGCCCTTTAGGACACCTTTAGTTAAAGGCTGATCCCTTCCACAGTGCTGTCCCCACCCTCACTCCCCACAGGGCTGGTCAGTGCCCGCTTCCAACCTGTCACTGGGGCATGCAGGAATGCTTTTGATCAGATGGGTCAGAGGTACGCTGGTGACATATTTTGCCTGACAGAGTCATTCTCAACTGCTCAACTCAAAACTCCTGAGTGAAAAACATTCAAGTATTTAAAAAACATTATCTGCAATGCTTATTTTCAAGGTTTTGGTACTGTTTCTCCCATGTTTTTCCATTCTACATTTACAGCTTTACTAGCTTACTTTTTCTCATTTTCTTTTTTTTTTTTTCCTAAGACATTCCTTCACACCTCCCTTTATCCCTGTCTCCTAGTGTCACCCACTACCTTGCAACAGGCAAGCAATGTCTTCCCTTTTTAAACATAGAAGCTATGTACTAGGCCACAGCCACAGTCCAACTATCCTCAAAGCACACATTGCTAGAGAAGTGTGCAAAATATCATCCAGGCTTGCACAGCTTCAGTTTTCTAGATCCTCACTGTCATAACAGCAATTCATCCTGGAGGCACCGCATTTCATACAATTCTGTCTTTTGCCTTTTAAAAGCACATATTCTTAAAATTCCTTCAACCTGTTATCTAGTAGGCACCCATAACACACTATTCACAAAAAGAAAAGTCACATATAAACATACCCTAAATTTCTGATTTCTAAATGTGTATATACACACATTTTGGTTGCATTCAAGATGAACAGTGCCAGCTTACTTCCTAAGAGATACAACAGGCTGCTATATGATCTGTTCCCACCTTCACTGTACCTTTCCAATATTTAATTCATTTGTAAGCTAACAGGAATACAAAAAAACATAAACCAAGAGAAGATAAAGAATCAATGCCTATCTCTCTCCACCCCAGGGAAACATACCACTAAACAATGATTCTTGAAGGTAATTACAGTTTTAAATCTGTTTACCAATTTTAACCCCTCTGATACATCCTATCTGTACTTTTTCTTATTTCAATTTTTCCCATCAGGATGTTTGGGTTGTCAAATTCAATATACTGAAATACATCATAAAGGTTAATGTTTGTATGAGGCTTCTAATCTGCCTGACTTAACATGAAATAAAACAAAAAGACAGCACAGTAGATGAGTTCCATTTCCCAGTATGATTTACTCTACTTATCTACTTTGGTCCAAGTTCTGTCTCAGTACTACTGTCCAAAACTGTGTCAAACAGACAGCCTATAAGCAGTTGTACACTCTATTCACCCAGTTAAGCTCCAGCCCAATTTAGTTTCTATCCATAGTCTGGAGTATTCTAATTTTAGATTAGCAATTCACAGTTTTTTTCATATTACTCCCCTCTTACTCCTTGATACATGTTATTAACATCAGCTATTAAAATAACTTAGAAGATGTCAAACACCCTCCTGGCATGCTAAAAGGTAAAGAACGCCATCAACATTTGTATCTGACTAAAATCTAACTTTATAACCACACAGCTGACAAATCTATCCAGTGTTGTTGTCTTTAGGCACTACTCTATGAATTCCTGGTCACTGAGCATCAACATTAATATTACTTCCATTTTTAACAGAAATCTTTCTTTCTCCAGCTGTCCAGCTGTCCTACCTCCATGCATGTAATTTTCTTACTAATTTTATACATTGATTCACTATCTGCTAATTTATATTCATGGAATAAAAGCAGACAGACATCTATTTAGGGATTTCTGGTGGCAGGAGGAAGGAAGACTATTTAAGAGCTGTTTCCACCTCTACTTTCAGACATTTTACCTTTACCATCTCCCTTGATTGTGAATTCTTCCATAACTGGAATAGCTTACAAAAATCTTACTGAACTGCTCCACTTTTTCTGTTCATATTTCATGTTTCACCTTATGTTGTTCAAAAGCTTTCTACCTTTTGAATTTCCTCCTTTGAAAAAAAAGACTGTATTTCATCTGACCACATACAGACTTCTACAAGCCAAGATACCCGCACCTGAGCTAGTTATCCTCCACTGACTTTGAAGATAAAGGAGAGAAATAAGCATGGCAACTGGTGAAAAGTCATCCCATTCCTAAATAGATACCTAAAATAAATCCTATAAATTGTCTCATAAAAGGGCCTCTCCTTAATTAACATAAGCCTAAAACAGTCCAGCTCAGACATTAGCTATAGCACGGCTGAAATACGTTCAGCAATATGAATTCTTTTCATACCTGTATTTATGTGACCTCCCAAAAGATTGCTACATCATTTCCAGGGCCACTTTCATAGTCAGAGCTGTACATCTGCAGGGTCACAACCCTGCGCCGCATCTAACAGGCTACACAGAACATACACAACCATTTCAAACAGATCTGACCTGTGTCTTTGAAATAACTGTGAAGATGCTGCTGTACATATAAACTTCTTAGAGAAGAGCTGGAGAAAATTTACCTTGGTTTAGCACACAGGACATCATGCAGAGCTATTTGAGTTTTGCTTTACACTCTTTTCCCCACTGTTCCTAGTTGGGTGTTCCTCTCCAAGTCCAGGATCTTAGCTAGTTTCCTTCCTTTCATTGCTTTCCATGCATTACGTGGAAGTTCCAAATACTGGCTGGAGCGTCTCAAAAGACATCACTCTCCATACAAAAGACCAAAAACTCTCATAGCAGGTCCAGCTTCAAGGCGACAGTAAGTACTGTTGTAAATGTGTCTCACATAGGCTTTCTGTTATTTCACCACTGTTCAGTTTTAAGCTGCTAAAACTCTCCTCCATGTGTTTTGAAAACATTTCAGGATGTTGATGATAAGCATTTATAACTATAGAATTAATCACTGCTATGAATCCCAGAATTGCATCAGGTATGCAGAAAGACTTCAAGGTTGCATAGCTTTCAACAATCAAAACAGAGGCACTTCACAGCTCATTGTAGCCTCCATATATTGAACTGCTGATAAACTAGTAGGATCCTTGCTCTAAAGGAAGAGGTATTTGTTCTTAATGTAAACAGACTATATAGTTCCTTTGGGTTTCTTTAAACCAATAATTTGCTAGCAAGAGCTTCAGATGAGCACATATTCCATGGAATAATGTTGTATATAAAACACAACTAGAAAGCTTGAAACTAATTGTATTAAGAAATTCTAGAACACAAGGCTGGTTTACTCTGCTCAGCACGCACATCTAGACACTGGGTGGAAAAAACTGAGCCATTTGCACATCCTCCTTTGCCTCCTTCTTCCCCAATAGAGATATGCACATGTGTGCGTATACACATATGTACACACACAAAAAAAGGGGGTAGAGTGTATTGGCCTTGTATAATACTTAATACAATACATTTCAACCATATATACATAATATAATATATAAAGGAACATAAAAGATATGCGTGTTGCTATGCAGAATAGTGAAAACCATTCTGGAGGAAGTAAAATGTTTTCCCCAGAAATAGCAGAAAACATCAGAAATGCAGCTATGAACTCTGCAAATTCAACACTGCAATAAGAAAATATTTATGTTGCTCTCAAAGCATGCAGCAGGTGATGAGGGTAAGGGGAAAAAACCTACTACATAAATTATTGTAAGATAATCTCTTAACAGCCTACGGCCTTTAGAACAGTGCATAAACTCTTCCCAAGACTTTTACTACAATGAAGTAGTTAGAAAGGCTGTTGATCGATTAGCCCTTTGCTGCTGAAACTGAGCAAAATAGTTTGAAAAAGACAGAAAAAGTTCAAGCCAGTAATGGAAAACGCCACTACCCAACACCTTGATGTGGGAGTTAATACATGTATAGGCTGAGATGGCCTTGAAGACAAAAGCAAGCAGTGTAAGTTGCATCTAAATAATAAAGGTGAGTCAGGGGAAGGTAAAGAGATGAGCAATTCAGTGAAAGCAAAGAGACAAGAGTTCTCTGCTCAGCAACCTGGACAGCTAAAAGCAAATCACCTGCCTTTACACAAGACAAGAAAAAAAAAAAAGAGTGCAATTAAGAGGACAAAATGTCTCAGAAGTCTTCCAAGCAGATGCCAGCTACCAACTGAAATACACCTGAATGCCCAGAAGAAAGTGCAAAAAAACCCTCTGAGCAATATCCCTCTATCCACTATTCTTACCTTGCTACAGGCAGAAGCTTTGGAGTTAATCTTCTATACTCTACATTATGAAAGGAGGTATGTATTTAGTCAAAGAACATACCGGTAAGGGGGGAAGAGAAAACTTCAGCAACACAAAACAAGGTTACGGAAAATATCTCCAATTTACTCACAAGAAAAATCAAGTGCCTGTGACAGGAAGTCTGAATCGGAGCAAAATGCTGGCTATCCATATTAAATCAAGAGAAGTATTGTTAAGTAAAAGAAGCTATATTTATGTCCACAGCTAAAAAGATGCCTCAAGCTATCATCTGGAAAAACACTTTGTCACTGCATGGCACGTGGCTTCCTTCTCATATCCTTTGTTCGTTTATTTGTTTCATAACAACTGTTTGAAGCTTTAGGAAAAAAGCCCAGAACATTCTGTAAATATCAGTACAGCAGTGATTTCATGCATTTTGGTCCATAAATTACTGCTTAAGAGGAAAAAAGTTATATGCCCAATTCAACTTAAAAGAATCACCCTTTCCAATTCACATTTGTTGTAGTTCTACAGACTTAGTTAATTATCTTTACTGTGTTTTTAAACAAAACAAGCACATTGTGTAATGCCTATCACATACCATTAATAAAGAAAACTCCAAGAACCGCGGCTTTTAAACACTCATTTTTCAAGCAAAGAGTTAATGCACATATCTGAACAATTTACGGTTTTGAGTGTGGCTTGAGTAGGAACAGCAGCTCAGTACTGAAAGCTTTCCATTCACATCATCAACTGTATTCTCTTCATAACAAGTGCACACGTAGGCAGATGGATTGTGTCTTTTCCAACAGCTGCCCCTTCATTTTAAAGACAATTTCCATAAACAGCATGCATGGGTAAGTAGTGCTGATTAACTTTCCCCTTTTCCTTGCCTCCTTCCCGGCCAGCCCACACAACTTCTACAGAGTCAAACCCAGGACCCCTCAGACAAGAGCTGTTCTTACCTTTCAAACAGGGCTGTGGATGGGTAATGCAGTAGCAGGGTAGAGAGGGCTTGACTTGACCTACCCAAATCTGGAAGCCAGGGCCTGAAAGCAAGACCCTGCCTTCCAAGTGAGACAGTGAACTCAATAAGTACCAGACAGGACATTACACACAAGCATTTAGTGCAACACAAAGCTAGCAGCCAGCTGCCACCACAGACAGAAATTAAGGACCACTGTTCTAATGTTCTTCTGAAGTTTAACCGTAGAAGGGTTTAAGACGCAGCTAGCAGAAAAGCAGGTTACGTGTCTGAAGCTGTTTTTCTGAAAGATGTGCATGCAGTGAGACCAGAGGCTGAAGAAAATAGTCCCAACATACTACTACATTTTCCAAGAGGAAACACACTGAACTTTGAGCCGGTATGTAATTCAGGAAGAAGAGTAATAGAATGGGTATTGAAAGAATTTCCTGCCAAAGCACAAATATTATCAATATGTAAATCTTCACAGGAGGTACTTAATGCTTTTGATATTAAATACTCTGCCTATGCAGGTTCTCTCCTATTGCTCAATACTCCTCCTCTTCAAATACATAAGTGAAGCTTTCCAGATAAAGAGGCTATGTCAAGAATCCTCTGCCTAGATAATTCTTCTCAAGTGCATCCAAGTTTCGAGAATTTCACTACAAGGCCATTTAGAAAGTTCTCTGCGTTGCCAATAAAGCCAGTTTTAAGCCCAGAGAGGTTGCAGAAGGACTCACCTAAAAACTTATTTGTTGAACTACAGCTCTTTTCATTATTATCCTACTTTGTCAACGCTATGTCCCATCTCTATAATTTACAAATATAACCGGACTGTTGCCAGTAACTCCCTTTTCTCTTTTTTCTCTCTCACAGAAAAATCAGCTACTTCTACAAGAAAAGTAAGCCCTACCTCTGACATCTACCTTCTTAGTTAGTATGACATTAAGTTTGCAATTCTTTTAAGTCAAATGTTGTATTCATACTGACTCTTCTTTCGAATTCACCACAAGCTATTGTTTCTTAGCTTTTCAAGAAAAAGCTTTTGGAAAATTCTTCCCATTTTACCTGCTGTATCTACTGTACTCAGAAAATTCAAGATCAACCCAAAAACACATCTTCAGTGTCCACCTAACTTCAAATCCATACACCATCTAACCAAACCACCATCTTTCAATGTATTTATAGCCACACAAATAACTAGCTAAGAAGATGTCTTCTGTGTTCCTCTGTTTTAATTAAGCAAACAACTCAAAGCCACCTACACACACAAATAGCTCCCCTGAGCTCATCCCTCTGTCACCCTGGTTTTCCTCTCACTCTTCCCATTTGCCTCCTGCCCACATCATCTGTATTCTACTTTGATGCCACTGTCTTGAACTAGACTGTAATCCCTCATTGGGAGAGCTCGTACTTTACTACAGACGGTGAAGCGCGCATGATAATACACAGTGCTAATCCTAACAGGAGTCTTCAAGCGCTACTGAAACACAATATAATTTGAATCCGTGGCAAGTGTACAAATCTACACTAAAAAGTATTTGCAAAGTATGGGTTAGTGAAGTTTCATCAAATACAGAGCATTCTTTCTTGACATTGCATATACTGCTTTAGCTACCTACATGTCAATCATGTTTTATAAGAACTCTGACCAGGACATTAGCTCCTTTAAGAAAATGCGAGAAACTCCAGAAAGTCTTAGGATATCTGTATCTTATGGGAAAGGTAAGGGTACAGATTAATGTTTATGCTCCCTCATATTTTTATATGAACAAGCACACATATTTGAGAAAGAAGAATACTGATGATAAAAAAGTTAACAACAAAACTCTCTTTACCAAAGACATAGATACTTAATATGCACACCAACAAGATGCATACCTTCTCTCAAGAGTTAACACACTAGTGCTTTCAGTATCAAATTAAATCAGCCATGTGCTGCTTTCTGGTATGATAGCAATCATCGCTAAATACTCTCCCAATCACATAAACTGTTCTCTATGTCCTGGGGTCATATTTAAGCACAGGGGTCCACCCACGTATAAAACTAGTTGGCAGGACTAGAGCTTTGAAATCATCTCAACTGACTTCTACAAAAGTATGAATCAGTTTTCAGAACTTCCTCCTCCTTTTTATGTTGTTTTTTTGTTGTTTTTTTTTTTGAAAGGGAGAAGGGAAAGAAGGAGAATAAAAGGAGAGAAAGAAAGGTGAGGATCACTGAACCTCAAACAGCTAAGATGCTGTGATTCATCAGAGGTGAATCCAGTCACATGAGATCTCCCTGACTTCCCCATCATTTTGCAGGGCTGGGCCTCTTCCAGGAAGAATTTTTTTTTTATAATTTTTTTCCACAGTTGCTATAATTGGTGCATTTCTAGTTTCCAGACCTCCTGCAAGTGATTGCTTCCTACAAGGTCTGAGATTTCGTATGCTAAATGAACCATTGCAGAGATGCTAAATGTGTGTGGTAATCGTGTGAAAACTTTGTAGCTGAGTCTAGAAATGAAGACAAGCAACCTGTACAGCCAAGCAAGCTGCACAGAAGCTCACTTTTGAAAACTTAGAACTGAGTTATTATCTAACTGATTCCATTTTTGCTCTTTTTCCTACAAGAGACTGGAGGACTTCTAGATTTTCCGACATGGACATCACAAGAAAGTTTAAGCAGTTCAGTACACAGAATAGTTCGGCCTAAATTCTTATGTCTGTGATAAACCGAATAGAATAGAAGTTTTAAACAGACAACTATGCTTTAGGTGTCAAACATTTCTTGACGTCTGTGGCAGTTGGCAGCTGCAAACATCCGACTGAAAGCCCCATCTGCTGCTTCACAGCTTCCAGTCGAGGATGTTTACAGTCGCTCACTGTCAACAGCAATACACATTCCTCAGCTGTTTACTTTACATTATTAACATGCAGAGGGCCTCAGAGCAGGTTGGTTAAGATCACTATAACTTCAATTGCTGTGTTGCTACCCACAGATGTACACGGGGCTCTTTTCGTAACTATTTACAAATGAAATAAGAGAATGACCTCCAGAGCAACATTTGCAAACAGCCAGGCAAATTTTCTTCAAGCACTACACTTCTAGAACTATGTTGCCTATTTTATATCCAGTAAGAATCAAAATAAAGACATATGAAAAGAGCAACTTGCTTCCACTGTGGCATTAGTTTTGTTCTCCAACAGAGTAGGGCAATCCTGTGATGTTCATTACAAAAACTGCACTACTCCACAACTAAGTTTGCTTATCAGCTGACTGACTAAAGATAGCAACTGGCATGAAAACAGAACCAAACCCTTTCTAAGGGTATTTCACTACATTGTCTGGGATGGCTTCCTTCCCCACAGAAAAGTGATGTGAGGGAATCATGTTATATTAGAAGTTAGTTTATGCAATATTTGCTTCCAAATAAAACTTTGGAAAAAGCCCACACAACCCAGAGGGGCTTGTGGGGAAGAGGGAGGAAGGCATGTAGCCAGCTCTGCAAAGGTTTCAATAAACTTCAAACCTATCAGAGACTTCTACAAATTATCTGAGCTAACCAGTTGCTGCTACACTTCATATAGTTGGCAGAATGGCGTTTCTCACCAAATGAAAAAGCCAAAAAGATTTGGCATAATAATGTCCCAGTTGTGCAGTTCTGCTGTTTCTCATTCTATCTCCCACTTCCTTATTAAGTTGATGATGAGGAAAATGAAAGATTAATCAGTCAACTACTTTTCTGAAGTCATATGAAACTGCAGCAGGCAAGCAGAGTGATTATATCTCTCTAATTAGAAGGTGTTTTTTCCTTGAAACTTTCTTTCCCTCAAATGAAATTACGGCACTGTAAAGTGAGTAGGTTATAGAAGAGACCATAGCTGGAACGCAGAAGCCTGCAGCGTATTTACTCAAACTGATAAGTGTGAAGAATCTCTATAAATCACTTTCAAAACTCAGGGTTATATTTTCTATACTAAGGTTAAGAAAATTAATCTTTCAGGCAGCAAGCGAAAACAAGCAGAATTATGTTGGGGCCTTTCCCTTTATTCAATACCAACTTTGAGCTATTAAAGCCTCCTAGGGAACCACATTTTCTCAATGGGTCAAGTCACTAAGGAAACAAAGCAAACTTTATCAGTGCTGCACAACTCCACATTCCAGGAATTCCTAACACTTGGCATCTATATACCATGCCAGAGCCACAGGATCCACTCACTCTCTCTTCAGCAGAGCTACCACGACAAGCTATGAAACTCTCGATAAGCTACCCAGCTTCACAAAGTTGCCAATCCAATCCCCACGTGAGATCTACCGCAGGACAGCAGGGTAAGGAAATAAGATTTCCTACAAGTGAAAAAAGGAAAAAAAGTGTTCCTCTTCTGGCAAGTTCCATCTTGTTTATCAACAAGCCAGCTAAGAAAAACACAACTACTCACCTTGCAATACAATCTGTATGGACTTAAAAAAAAACAAAACCAACAAAAAAAATCCTTTGAAGTAAATCAATGGATTGCAGAATGAAAATACTTCAGCTTAATTACACTTGGTCAGGAAACAGAGATTACCCTTTCATTAGTAAATATATCAGCCTAATATCTACAACTTAAAGAGGAAAAAGCAGGAAGACTATAAAATCCTTAGATTTAGGGATGAAGGACATTATGCCAGCAGCAATGTGCAATTCTACTCCATGTACGGCTTCCTTTCACTTTTAAAAGACATCAAACAGATTATATCTGTATGAAAGTCAAGGCAAGGTCAATCTAAAACTGTGAGGCATTTCATCACACAGTATGGACTGTTAGGCAAGAAAACGCAATCAGTTATCCTTACTGCTCTGTTTTTTTAATTTGTACAGTATTCTTAAAGAGATATTTAGGCAGAAAGTGTCCAAGACTCAAATATCAATCATTAGGGTTTGATACATGCTGATCACGATAAGCTATTGAACAAACACAGTTAAGAAAAGGGAACAACATGCTAACTTTTCAATGTCTTACAATTCACGGCATAGAAGAAGGGGCAAAAATGTTTCTCAATTCTCCTGAAATTTCCAAGACAGATGAATGGATTACTGGTGATAAAGAAGAAAAAAACACAAAGAAAGCCCAACTAAACCAAAGCATTGCTAGAATTCAAAAAACAGGGCCTCTACATTTTGCATCACCTTCCATACAGATGAGATGATACACAAACTGAGGTAGGTAAATTAGTTTTTAACCATATTAGAATAACATCGGAATGCCAACAGTTAAAAATGCAAACTCAAAGCTCAGAGAACTTTAAAAAAAACAACTCATGGCAATTATTTCCTAACTTGCCTTGTAGTATACATTTTCAAATTTGCTTGTCAAGAACCTTAAGATCATCATTAAATATGGGAAAAAATTATATTCCTTCTCTTCCTGTCACTGACAGCACAGAAAGATTAAGCACACATTACTTATATGAACTCAAGTTCACAGCTGTTATGATACAGCATGAGTAACTCCAACTGTTGCCAGTGAATCTGATTCTCCCAACTGCATCTGAACTCATTCTCAAATGCCTGAAGAAGCAGGCTTCCTCAGTGCTGAGCAGGCAGTTGCACTCAAGCAGCTGAAATTTCGGACTAAATAAGATACAGAACATCCCAACGCAACGTTTGGGAAAGAGATGTCAAAACAGGGAGAACTGCATTCTTCGGCTGCCAAAGACTGCTCCTCAGATTTCCAGGAATCTGAATCACACACATGAACAGAAGTTATCATAATTCCAGAAGTTCAGTAGTTGAGATCACATACTTCTCATTATTACGACTGTCTGCAAGAAGCTGGATAGCTTTTAACAACCATTATTAAAATCACGTCCTTTACTGGTATAGTCATTTAAATCTTCAAATGTGTTTAAAATGAAACATTACTCCTGAATGCAGGTATCTCTCAATTAGAGGATATAAAGATTAACTGCTAAAACAGCATAAGTATTCAGAACCTATATTTTAGTTAAATTTCCCACCAGAGATAGGCATAACGACTTCTCTTATTTATTATCTTAAGATATGTACAGATTACATAACCAAAACCAACCATATAATAAATTGGAGATTGTGCATCACACCAGAAAAGGAAAATCCTCAGTCATTTAGTTAAGCCTTTAAGATGGAGGACTTTATTCATGCAGTCCTTTTGGAGGAAAAACGAGATACAGAACCCCTTTGAAGATGGATGGATGGATGGATGGATGGATAGACACACAAGACAGAATCAGATTATTAGGAGAAAACAAAAGAAACAGAGAAATATAGATTGAGAAGAGCATGGAAAGAACACAATAAGGGGAACTAAAGTAAACCAGCCTGTGGAAAAACATAAACAACAGTTATGAAATCTCAGTTATGAGCACACAACAAACACAAAAGAAATGTAGTAAGTAGGGCTTATTAACCGATATGTATACACTCAAAATATCTTATTTATCGATTTGCACTCCTGACACTTCTTGAAGATACTCGAGCCAGTGCTGTACGTGACCGCACGAAATGAAAGACCTTTGATAACGCATCTCCCCTATCAATGAATGAACTCCAGCAACCAGCCAAGAAGTCCGAGGAGGAATATCAGCGCTATTTATGCTCTTCTATAGAATCAGTGGACATTACAATGTTGTTTACTACTCAACATTTCAATGTCACGAGGGCATCACTAGCCCACAAACCTTAACGATGGCCCAGAAAGGAAGGTGTAATAGGCTCAATTGTCCTTTGGTACCGGTTGGCAGAAGTGGGTGATGCCCAGGTGGTTCCGGGCATTACTCGGTAGCAGAGCCGAGTGCCATGCCGATTCCACTGTGGAGTACAGTAGATAACTGGCCTGAAGCTGTACATAAGCACGCTGAAGTATGTATTGCTGCATCAGTTCCCAATGTTGAAAGCTTCAGTTGGTGGATTTCTATGTCAGATAAATACAAAGATCCTTTATTGGGTCAACACAAGAATAAAGAGCGTATATCACATATTAGACAAGGAAACAGCCCCCAATGGCAGTAACTACTCATGGTTATTTCAGAGAAGAATTATACATTTAACAGGGTGAACAGAATAAGTAAAGCACACAACTTAACTTACTCAGCCCCACTGTCCACATTGAAAGGGAAAGCGAAACATAGTTGCAGTGAGAACAAGCCTCTGGCACAGAGGACATGCTATAGGCAGAAGGAGACCCATATTCAAGGTCTGTGCACAAAGAAGAGTATGTATGTTTGGGCTGACCAGAACCATCTTCAAACACCAATCTCTGCCCCAACATCCTACAAAAATTTCTAGGATGCTTTGATGAGTTAGGACATAATCTGAAAATACTGGACATTTCTTATGTTCTTTATTGAGGACATGCAATTTGCTCTGATATCACACCTCTGGGGAAGGTATTTTATACCCTGTTGCACTCCTGAAGAAAAGCAGGGACTTGAACTCTGACACTTACATTGGTCCAGTGACCCACCCCTCACATGCTACAAAAGTTTACCCTGATATTTCTGAGTCAGGTAATTACCACAGGAATCAGTTCTGCCTGGCCCTAGCCAGGACACAGCACTAATCCCAACTCCCTTGCAAATACAAGGCAGGCCATTTTTTTTTTCCCTTTCCATTGCTCCTTTCCTTGTAGACATCTCACATCTGGGACATAAAGACTATCAGAATAATTAGCATAATCATAATGTTCATCCTGCATCTCCAGTAATCAAAACAAACACAGGCTCTGACCACAAGACTATTTTTACTTAAAGTGCTCCATAGTGAACTGCACAAGCCCCAGGAGCTGCAGAAGTATCTGTGAGGCTTCAGTGTACACTTTTTTACCTATGACATTGTGCAATGCACTGATTACTCTTCTTCCAAAGGTACTTGAATGTAACCAGAAATTAGCACTAGACACAAAAGAGCTGCTAAGCAACACATCCACTAAGTGTGCAGAAAACAACTTGGTGCCAAAGTAATTTAGAAAGCACTTGTTTATTAATAGCATTACCCAAGTAAAACATAACAGTAACATTTAAAGAACAAAACTAGAGTTCATGTGTGGCAAATGTATTAACATCTGCACACATACAGACCAGGGCAATGCACCCACTCAAGTCCTGCTCTTCATTTATTTCCAACAGTCTACCCTTTTCCCTGGGTACAACCAGGCTTATGGCATGAAGGAGCAGAATGAAACTGAATATCGGCCTCAATGCATTTAAACACTTGCTTGTTCCCACAGTTTGTATTTAAACACTCTGACCTATTGGATAAACGCTGACACTATACTCACAGTTCAACAAACCTGAATCCAGTTGTTACACTTTTTTAAAATTTGTATTCTCATCAGTATTAAAAAGTCTTTCCTCCCAGCTTTCCAGAAGCAGAGGACACAAGACCTAATATGCACATGGAATAAACATCCACCAAGTTGAAAAGAGAAACAATTCAGTCCTGTAAAGAGAGGAAAAAGCATTAGACTGACCACAGAGCTGCATGTGAGAGACCAGTGATAGGGAGTGGGTAGAAAGAGGACACAAAGACAGAAGTAACCATACTGCTAGCTTCAGGCATTGGGAATTTAAAATTATCTTCCACCCACACTTTCACCCCAAAATTTCCAGTATAAGTCACAAATAAGTGCTATTCCTACGCAGCCTTCTACAGATACAAACAAGTGGTGTAACTGCATTTTGCTCCTGATCAGCAGAAATAATTGCCCAGAAGTTGCAGAAAAGTAACAGAAAAGGGGACAGAACACCTACAGAACTGCCACCTATCCAAAAAACTTTGCTAATGTTTATTAGCAAAGAAAATCCCCAGTGGATAAATATAGTTTTTATAGTCAGCTAAATATTAGAGCTAAAAGAAAGTATCTTGACAGCTCTAAGAACAGCTCTCAGTTGCTTAGACTCAGACAAAGTTTACAATCAACTTGTCACAAAGGCTTTAATTTAGAATCTGTGTCACTGAAGGAAAACACTGAAGCAAGACCAGACTTTATTTTTCAAACGCACTAATAACTAATCCCTTTTGGATTATGTCAAGCATGTCACATTAGGATGACTTGGGCTCACCTTGACCGGTGAGTATGTTAAAATGCAACTAAACCCTTCTACATTTGCACTCCAACTTGTGCTTCTTTTAAACTTCAAATGGTTATAGAAGAAAGGCATCTGTGGGACTAGCACTGATCAAGGCCATGCTATCATCCTGTTTTATTCAGCACCAAGTGTTACAGGCAAAAGCACTCTTCAAGAATAACGTAAAACTTATTTTCTACACACTTGAATTTAAAACGGAAGAGGAATTTTTTCTTTGAAAACTGTACCTACTGTGGTAGGTTCTATTATTATAAAAGGCACCTTGATGCAGTATGAGTTCCTGGTGCAAAGTGTTATATATGCAAACGACTGGATTAACAAGCCAGAGTTGAGAATAAGCTTTTCCTGTTTCTGTTAATTTATGGCCCAATGTTACATTCCTTTCATGCAATGCCATAATCTTCAGTGAATGACTTCACATTATCCTCCTCAGAGTAATCTAGGAATGCAGATACAAAAACATCAACCGCCACCTTCATAAGACTCTGCCTCTTAACCCTCAAGGGTTTAGGTGCCTCGTCAGAGTTTTAGATATGAATAAAATTTTAAACATCCCTGCCCAGCTGCTACTATCCTTCAAGCACACAAGTTTCTGCCAGTAGGTACCAACATTTCATAACATCGTTTGAACCAGTACCACATGTCCAAACCTCCACATGGTTCTCAAAATCCCTGCTCACCCTATCACACCTCAATTGCCAAAACACAGGAGTGTGCTTTTCAAAGTGCAACTTCCACATGTTCTTTATCCCAAAACTAAAACCAGAAGTTTGTGAATGGATTAGCTTCATCAGAAATCTTTTTGTACAATACAAACACAAGGACAAGAAGCGTTCAGGTTTAAATCCCCCCTAAGTCTGTCTCAGGCCACAAAACAGAACTTGGCTTTCATTACCCCAGCTGAATGCCTGTGCCCTTGTGGTAATGCCATCCATGCTTTGTCCAGCAATTTCAACAGAAAAGGCTCACCCGGGACATCCTGCAATCCAAGACAGCAACATATTTAAATCAGTCCTCCAAATCAGCAAGGTGACCTAAAGAGCAGCCTTTGGAAAAAGGGTCCCTGCTCTGGTATCTCATTCCAGAACAGTGTTTGTAACTGTGAATAATATGAATGGATCGAAACTTTCACACATCTAGACCAAAGACCTAAGACTAAAAAAGCTGACCTGCACAGCAGATCTCTCTCTTCACATTCCCCTGGTCAGCTGAGGCACTTTGCTTGTTGTCCTCTGAGGTGGCCAGAGGACACCTTGCATGACCTTTCACAGCAGGTCCTACAGATAGAGCAGCTGCAGGTCAGGCATCTGCGCACTCCAGCCCTTAAGCTACCTCAGATTTTTTGCCTCTCCTTCTGTCAACTGTACAAAATGTACAGACATGCTGTTGGTGTATTTATCTTTGCTCAGCTTTCTAAAGAGTCACGTGCAGCACTTGTGTCTATTGTACTAAAATAAACAAAACTCAACCACAGGATCTCTTTTTAGTATTCAAAGCACTTGCACGCTGGTGGAGACAGCCCCCATGAAAACGCTCCCCAGATGACCCCTCCAGGGTTTAACAGCTCCCAACCCTAACGAGCAACAGGGCAGTTACTTAGCTTGAACACCACATCTGACTTCATGGTTAGCAAAGGGGATTCCAGCTACAAAAGCAGCACTGCGAATATGGTTTAGAAAAGTACAGCAGCACTGTCAGAGCTCTAACTTTAGAAGTAGATTTATAATTAAGAGTATGAGCTATTAATTAGTTTTCAATGGTAATAACAGAGTTAATGATCTATTAGGAATAGATCTAGTATTTCCCTCACTATGCACAAGGAAAGATTTCACACAAATCTTTCAATAGCAACCTCGTATGTAACACTGCCATTCTTGGTATCTATATGAGGTTTGGTTACAGTGACACTATGGACAGCAGCCATAAAGCAGGTAGCATGAGTTTTAAACATGGTCATATTAGATTTGGCTTTAAAAATCTAAGTTTTTTTTTGGAGTGGGTTGTTATCTTCTGCAATCAACTTATTTAAAATTGGCCTTCTCCATCCAAACTGCAGTTTAGAAGAGCTTAAAAGAAAAAATGTGAGCCATTGTGTTTGACTCGCAGTAGACATAGAACTAACCTTCAAGGTTACCTTGCCCTACATGCAGCCTCAGAAAGGAGAAAAACATAGTTTCAGCACAGGAATTTCTTGCCTGGCTGGAGGCCACACCCACCACAACAACTGATGGCAGGAAGGCATTTGGATTCGCAACTCTACCGGTAGCACCCGGCCAGAGACAAAGCAAAACTTTCTCATTTTTGGAGAAGAAAAGAAACTCTTGCTCAATAAGTAGCAATTATGCTGCAGAATTTATATGCTGAGCACGGCTGGATGTACGAACACTAGATCAGTCAACCATAGCTTTAGTGCTTTGAGTATGATTAACAGAATGAACTTTCAAAGGTCAATTAAATGTCAACACATTTTAAAGAGATACTCTTCTTAAGTTGGGGCGATGTGTACAGTACCTTCCAGAGCTGCTGTGCCCCTTTCACCTTAAAATTCTACCCATGCTGTACTTACATGGGCAGATATAAAGATAACTAATTAACCTGTGACAAAATAAAAGCTATTTATGCTCCTAGCTTTCCTAAACTGTCTTTATTACTAAAGTATATAGAGACACTGCTGTGCCTCACCAAAATTTCATTCAGCTATGTAGTGTGTGAGCGAAGGGAGAAGAAAAGGAGCAAGAGCAGTTTGAAAGTCTAGGAACTTACTACATGAAAATGAGAAACTGCTTTTGATATGCAATTGAGCTGCCTGGATGCAAACCTGGACGAGGGAGGACTGTAACAGAATTAATTACAAATAAATTAATCACTATTTTAGTCAGATAGATCATTTCACTTCTAAACATTTCCGGAAATCCGAATTTCATGTAAGTAGCTTAGGACACCTTAAAACTGATGCTGAGAGGCAGCGCACTCGGCACAGATCCACCTCTCAAACTGGATGCTCAAACTATTAGTTTAAAAAGTTTTGAAAAAAAGTCTCTCTGTACAAAGTGAAGCGGTCAAAATCGCGACCAAGGCCCCACAACGCTGCTATGACCGCTTTGACACGAGCGGTGTTTGAACAATTTGAGAGCTCAGAGGAGCCGGGAGAACTGAAAATATGCAGGAAGGGCTGAAGCTGGGGAGCTCTCCCTCCGCAAGCGCAGCCCCAGCGCCTTCCTCATGGGCAGCTCCGCAACTCGAGCGACTTCGCGAAGGTGTTGGGATGGGACCGGTGCCGGGATCCGGGCCGGCTGCCCCTGGCACCGCTTCGCCCGCGATGCCCAAAGTTTCTGAAAAGTTCAGAGGTGCGGGGGGTGCCCACACCGCCCCGGCTGCCCTAGCTCCGTCCCGCACGGCGGCTCCGTCCCGTCCCATCCCGTCCCGTCTCATTCCATCCCACCTCGCCGCACCTGCGGTCCCGGG
This sequence comes from Tapera naevia, assembly GCA_033556795.1. Taxonomy (NCBI): domain Eukaryota; kingdom Metazoa; phylum Chordata; class Aves; order Cuculiformes; family Neomorphidae; genus Tapera; species Tapera naevia. Next base: position 6,983,476 of record JAUMJJ010000079.1, on the reverse strand, counting down.
AGCCGCCCGGCAGCGGTGCCGCAGGTGCCCGCTCGGGGTGGGGAGGAGGGAGCCGGCCCCAGTCCCCGCCGCACCCTCTCCGTACCTGCCCGGTGCCACCGGGCCGCGCCCAACTTCCCGACTCCGGGAGAAACTTACGGGCAGCGCCGGCCCTGCTCCCAGCCGCCGCCTCCGTCCCGTCCCGCGCGGCCCAACCCGCGGGGGCGGGGAAAGGGGGCGGGGGGCGGCGCGCGGCGTGCCGGGCATTGTCCGCCCCCGGAGCGCCCTGCCCGGCGGGGGCAAGCTCCGCCCCCCCGCCATGTTCTTTGTTTCCCCGGCTTTTCCCGCTGGCGGCCGCGGGCCCCGCCTGCACCCAGCGGCCCCCCTCGCCTCCCGCCGCGGCGGGGCCGCCCCGGCCGCAGGTGATGCCCCGCCCCCCCGCCGGTGATGCCCCGCCCCCCCGCCGGCGGAGGGGTTCCCGCCCCGCTCTGCCAATCAGCTCAGGGAGAAAGGGGCAGCGCCGACCAATAAGGCGCCGCGGAGCTCCGCGAGACCCCCAAGGCGAGCCAATGGCGGGGGCGGGCAGCGGGCAGCGGCGAGCGGTGGGAGGGTCCGCCGGGCTGCAGGGGGAGACGGGGCAGCTCGCGGAGCGGGCACGGGGCTGCGCCGCGCTTTGCGGAATCACAGACCCGTAGAGTCACAGAATTGCTTGGTTGGAAAAGACCTTCGAGATAATCGAGTCCAGCCCATACCTGTTCACTACTAAACCACATCCCTGAGCAGCTCGTCTACCCGTCTTTTAAACACCTCTAGGGATGGTGACTCAGCCACCTCCCTGGGCAGCCGTGCCAGTGCCTGATAACCCTTTCGGTGAAGAAATTTTTCCTAATGTCTAATCTGAACCTCCCCTGGCGCAACTTGAGGCCGTTTCCTCTCATCCTGTCACCTGTCACTTGGCAGAAGAGACCAACGCTCACCTCGCTCACCTTGTTACAACCTCCTTTCAGGCAGTTGTAGACAGTGATGAGTCTCCCTTCAACCTCCTCTTCTCTAGGCAAAAGAACCCCAGTTCCCTGAGCCGCTCTTCATCCAGTTCCACGCCCCTGCCATGGGCAGCGACACCTCCCACCAGACCAGGCTGCTCAAGGCCCCTTCCAACCTGGCCTTAAACACTTCCAGGGAGAGGGCATCCACAACTATGCCGGACAACCTGTGCCAGTGTCTCACCACCCTCATTGTGAAGAGTTTCTTCCTAAAGTCTAATCTAAATCTTCCTCTTGGCCGAGGTCCCTGCTGTGGCATGGCCAGCCGGTGGGCACGGGGGCCCACAGGGACTACTGGCCCGTCAGCACCCCAGTGCTGCTGCCCTGCCTCCCCAGATACCCTTCTGGTGAGATGTGAGGGGTAGAAGGCAAAAAGGGCTTGGGAAAAAACAGAGTGACATTTTGACTGAGGCGCAGAGAGAGAAATTGATAGAGAGCAGAGTAGCTTCATAAACTGAGCAGCCTTGTCTCTAATTCTTGCATCTAATTGTTGTCTCTGCCATAGACAAAAGCGTCCTCTGATTTGTCCTTCCATTAGTTCTGGAGTGTAAGGAACACAAATCCCTTGTATACCCCAGGAGTGAGCAGAAGAAATAAAAAATCAGAGATGAAAGCCACCATCCTGGAGTCTCGTTGCTTTTGCCATGTCAATGTTGCGTTCATTTGGTGACTCCACTCAGTCCTACCCAGTAAGTCACAGTTATAGACCCAAAACCAGGTCTATTTATTGTTTAATCTCAAAGCACATAACCTTGTTGCTTGAAGTTCTGTCATGTTATTCCAGTCATCAACTTCAGGCAAAGATTTTTTGGGGCTTCCATGATCCCTTCTCCTGGCTGTCACTGCCATCAGGAAACTTCAGCAGTGCCAAGCGTGTGGATGAACCTATTAAACTTTAAGTAGGGGTAATACCTGATCCTTCTGGAGTTTCTTTCTACAACACAGTGTTCCCTCTGCGGCATCTCCCTTTAGTGAGTCTCTTATCCCCACTGCAGCACCTCACGAACCGCTGCAACAGCTTTCTGTGAAATCATATACCAAATACTGAACAAGGTCTAGTCATGATGGATCTCCTGCTTTCTCCTTGTTCAGGAACCTTACTTCTTACAGAAGGTACTGGGTTTGCCTTGCAAGATTTACCTTTGTCAAAGCCATATTGTGTTTTATCCCACTTTCCACCTGTTTCTTTACACTTATACATTTGCAAGTAATTGCTCTGCAGTTGCTTGCTGCTGATTTTGAACACTGGCTTTAAGAGCGCACTGGTTACTAGCCCATGTGGGCTTCCCCCTGCCTGGAAGGAACATCTGTGATGTTCCTTTGATGAGGATTGTCATAGTAGGAGTCCCATGCCATAGATACAAGCATAATAGAGGCTAATTCCAGCTTGCATACTTACACTGCATCTTGTGGCTGAAGGAGAGTCATCAATATTGCAATTAACAAAAAAAAGATTTGGCTGAACTTGAATTTCTCTCCTGTAAGTGGCATGGAGGTCCTTCTTTCTCAACCTTTTCTCTTGAGAGCTGAATATCAGTACATAAGAACATTCGTGCCAGTATCCTCTCCCATGTATCTCGAAACATAGCATTAGCTTTTTTGCCGTGCTTCTGTTTTTGAATTAAGTTCTGACCTGCTGAGCCAGTTTGGTACCTTTCTGGTGTAGAAAGCCCAGAAATTCAAGCATTATTATAGTCTGTAAGGAATGTATTTCTGTCACAGCTGGGCACAAGACCAGGGACAGAGCCCAGGCATGCCATTGTGGTACAAACATTTCACCAAGAAGTCCTGCCCCAGACAACCCATAGCTGAAGTTGAACAAGATGTAAGAGATGCTGAAGGAAGAAAGACGTTTAGTTTTATACATGGAATAGGTATCTAAGGATTCGGCCATATCTCAGCAGCAGAGCAGAGCAACAGTTTTGGAGTCACTCGGATCCATACTCCATGAATCGCTCCTGCAAAAGCCATGTCCAGCTTCCCAATATGTGGGTAAAATAAGATGTCACAGAAGATACATAGGCGATCTGCAAAACCTTTATGAGCTGCTACTGATTGAACTGTGGTAATTTGCCATGTTCCTGCTCATAAACAGGAGCACTTTTTCAAATGTGAAAAAAAATTCCTAGGCTGTTTTTGCAGGGAAGACATTTAAGTTAGCATTGCATCTCACTTTTGCCACAGGCTAAGAGCGGGGATGCGCAGTTCTGCTTGGCTGATGTCTGGTAACTCCATCAATGGTGAGCTCTCAGCAGGCTTTAACACTCAGATGAATTGATCAGAAGGCTGAGTTAGCACAATTTTGCTGGTCTTTGAAGAGCTGAACATTAATGTTTTACGCTTAAAATAGCTTGGTAAACATCTAAAGTTCAGTCGTATATTTAAGATGTGCAGGGTGATATTTACTAACTTTTTCAGTCACAGTTTATTACTGTAGTATCTGTGAGGGAAAGTTATGAGACTGCCAAATGAAATTCTCCCTGAGTTAAGAAAAAAAAAATGTCCTTGTAGAGATTAATAGAGCAACCATTCAGAGTCCTTGGAGGGGCTTGGGGTTTTTTAATTACCAAGATAATTTCCTCATCAAATCTATTGCTGAAAGACAAAACAACTGTGTTTTACTCATTTTCGTTGCTCTAGTGAGATGAAAAAGTGCTGATATATTCTCCCCAGAGGTTGTTAGAACTACGAACAAGGTTGTGGACCTAATATGTACACCCAGGCTGGTGGACAAAGCCTGGGGTTTATTGTACTGTAGGAGAAGCTGAACAGAAGGTAAGGAGGAGACTAAACAAAACGTTTGGAAAGAAGAGGTACCTACCCTACATGGCATCTGATTTGCAGCAGAGCTGATGTGTAGGAGGCAAGGAGAAAGAAAAAGCACAGTCATTTTATTTTAGTTTTTAATGAAGGACAAACACACTGAAACATTAAGGGCAAAATCAGTGATATCTTTTAGCCTCTTCTGATCCAAACTCAAGAAATGTGGCTTAAATCCCTTTTGAGCCAATACTCATGGCTTTATAGATTTTTTCTACCAGAAAACCAAGTCAAGGATAGAGTTGGGGGTGGCACTGACAAAGTTCTGCCCTAGAGGAACATACCTTCTTTGATATGTATTCAGTACTCCTAGCTTTCTTCCAGTGTTTTTCCTACCAGAAAGAAAGAGTCCTCAGGTTTCTCTCAGGCTGGCATTTTCCACCCTTCCCTCACAGCTGTGACTGCTTGTCTCTGTCTCTTCTCTGGCTGTTTCCAGTCACATGTTCTGGCTGATGTTCCATTTCTGAGTACCATGGCCTATATAGACTGAACTTTTTGGTTGAAATTAATATTACACCATTTCTCTTATTCCAAAAATGTTTTTATTAAATAAGTTACGAAGTTAGGCACTCCTCCAAGCAACACTTCTCAGTGGTATGAAATTATTTTCTGCATAGTCCAACTTTCAGTACAGCTCTTGGTTTTATAATATTTGTACAAGAGGATCTGATGTGGGTTGGCTGATAGATACAACCATAATGAAGCTGCTTAATAAATAATGCTAAGATTGCGCAGTTCTGCCACTTCATTTCTGATGGAAAGTATAATACAGAAAAATACCCTATTCCAGAATTCATTTTCTTCTTCATGTAAATGATGTGTTCTCATCTGCAGGAGATGTAATATGCTTATATAACATTTGGGCAAGAAAGGTTAGATCTTTGCCCCCCACTATTGTCTTCACTGCTAGAACACAGAAATTAGTTTCTTTGAAAGCATAGCAGGCAGGTTTTTAAAGTGGCCTTACTGGTAAAAAAGACAGCAGCATATGTCCAATTCAATACTTCTTCTGTACAAACAGTGAATTACAGTTAGGAAGTCAAACATAGTGTTTAACCTTCAAAAAAAAAGTTCAGAATAACTGGAATATTGTCTTGCATTTTTACTGCTCTGAACTTCAAAGTAAAATTAATCCAGCTTTGAAACTACTATTTTGAAATTTAAACAAAAATTACTTTTCCACTTCAGATCTCGACTATAACCAAATATTCCTCTTGACTGATAATAGTGCCTCACAGGTGTGCCTATAATGTCCCCGGTATTACCAGTTACTCTGTTTTCTCTCCGTAATTATTCATACCATGGCTTAACTCTGTAGAGCATAGTAAAAGAAGCATGCAATAACAATACCTGAATTCCCTAACGAAATGCCTATATATGATGTATTTGCCATGACAGCATGTGCTTGCTGGCTCTGATGAGTTTCATTGGACAATGCAACAGCTAATACCAGAGTAATGCTGTCGTTGAAGAAAACTTTAAAAACCCCAAAAGGCCACAGCCAGTTCTCAAAAGATATAGCAGCTCTGTCTGTTTTCAGGCTATGTTATCAAACTACTTATATTTAATATAACATTTTTAAAATAACTTATATTTAAGACAACAAAACTCTAAATGAACAGTGAGAAAATCTACATATACCTATAAGCGTGCTATCTTCAATGCTTGTGTTTGCTTTACAGTAGTTATTACAGCTCTTCTTTTGTCCTAACCTGGCAGCTTTGGAAGAGGGTAGGGATTTTTCCAGTAGTTGTGTTGAATTGCGTTCTGCTATTGTCTGATAGCATAATTAGCTGAAACTTTAGCCATGAAGTCAAAGTGAAGCCAGGCATGAGGTAAATCTTTAGTACTGAAGGCCAGCAATACGGACAATGTGATTTTGAATTGTTGTTTAAAGAATGAAAGGCCCAGTTTTGCCATTCTGGTATCAGAGGAGTTTTCTCTTTCAGTTGTCTTCCTGAAGACAACAGGACAATTTAGTTAGTACCACTTGATATTAGTAAAAAGCAAGAAAATCTAATGTTCAGAGGAAAACAGTTCGGTTGTAACTAGAACTATTTCTAATAAATGTCTTTGAAGACACAGACAACAGTTCTCCTGGTACAAGGTCTTACATATTTATTTAAATTTAAAACAAGCTACCGGTGAAATATTGTAAGAGAGCAATAAATGTCTGTAGCTCTTTGCATGTTCTACCAGGAGTAGACCAGGAAATATCAAATGGATAAAATCCTAGCAGATTAAAATTTGGAGTAGATGTGAATACAGAAACAAAAAGAAGGGTGAACATAAAATACCATATTGCAAGCGCTGGGATTTAGACAGTCTTGTGTTGGTAAATGTGTGTACCTTTAACAGATGTGCTGTGCACAAGCTTATAAGAACCAGAGCCCTGTATATGCTGGGGCGGTGTCAGGAAACAGCACAAATTAACAATTCAGTTTTACAATATAAGCTGCTCAGTTCATACTTATCGTATGAGTTTCATAAAGCTTCTTTTCTCTAGCTGAATAACTGGGATGAGAAAGCAAAGTAATTAGTCCCCATCCTTTGCTTTGTTATGAGATAGCTTTTCTCATTGACTTAAGTCTGGTTTATTTTATTTTTTTTTGCTAGAAGATACTTTCCAGCTGCAGGCTTTCCATGCTGTTTACCAAAACATTTGTACAGTAAGTACATATAAAGAATGAACAGGCAACACCACAACATTGTATCACTTTATTACTTTGGCAATATTAAATCACTGAACATCTCATTCATGTTTACCATATTATTTTCTCTAGTAAATTATCAGTACAACTAAGCAGCATCATTTTTTTTTTCCAGTTTAGCTGGTGGAATGTAATTAAAGATTGTGTCACTCAGGGCCAAAAAAAATTTGAATTATAGACCATAATTGTAATTCTTACATTTCCTAACATGTAAGTGCTTGATTTTATGGCTTTCCTTTAATGTAGCTTTAATAAGTAGTTTTCTTTAAAAGTTGGAGGAGAAAAACCCCAAAGCATCATAGTGATAGCTGTGTAACATTGGCGCATGAGGGCTGAAACCTTTAGATTCTCAAATAGAAATCACAACCACCTGAAGCAGTGTCTGTTTTCTTGTAGCAGTAGCTTATTCTCTGTAAGAGGACCAGCACAAGAACAGGGCTGCTTGGTGGCTTTCAGTGGTAGTGACAGCCACAGAGTATGTAGTGAGCTTGGGTGCCACTCCAAGAACTACCATACTCTGTTTTCACACGACAGCTCTTCCACCTGCTCCTCTCAAGGATGATCCATGGATCTGCCATCCTTCCCTACCCATCCAACCCTGCCGACTGCCCCAAATCTGCCTCATTCCTTCAATTTCTTTACTTTTTTTTTTTAAAGTTCTTGGAGATCTGCCAATACAAAATGGTACTAGAGAGGCAGGTGCTCTTCCCAAACACTGCCTGTGAGACAGATTGGAGGAAAGGAAGAATGAACCAGAAATGAGAAAAGCTCTGCCTGAGCAAGTGACGAGCACCAAGAACAAGTGAAACCAAAGATACAAGATCCATATCCTCCTGCTTCACCCATAAAACTAGTAATAAGCCTGTTTTTCAGGTCTCTGCAATAGCAGAGATACAGAAGTTCTATGTGCCCGTCAACTGTCTGCAACAGAAAACACATTTTATAGGCAATCACGTTTTCAAGCTAATCATCAGAACAGTTCTGAAGCATGGTGTTGCTTTTATACAGAGATGCTTTTTTCATTTAGTCAGCATGATAGGTATCTGATAGCTGTCAGACACTAAACTGCTTAGAGATCCGCTGTGAAGACGCAAGGTTTTGTGTCTGTGCTGAGAGAAAGGATGCAACTTTTTTTTCTGAAAATCTTCTTTCATCTGACCTGTGTTTCTGCTCTGGCTCTCATCCCACCCTCATCTTCACATCCACTCCTTGTCTCTGCATACTGCCCTCATTGTCAGTCACCAAAGGTTTCCTTTTGCTGGGGTCTTCACCTGGAGAAGCTCTTCCAGATCCAGAACAATCTGCTTGTTTCTCATTATTTGCATAGTCATTTCATAACGGGTTTCAAAAGTGCACTGGACTGACAGTACTGTTGTGCTTGCATGGCTGGAAAATTTCCATACGAAGGCATACAGCACTGCCCTAGCTTGCACTCCCATCCCCTAGAAGCCAGAGTTTTGTTAAAACTCACTACTCAAAAAGTGATGTTTAGAAGCATCATAATACGTGGGTTTGAATGGAATCTGCATTTTTTTCCATCAGCTGAACGATTTAATACCTGTGTTTATTCAGCAAGGTTGGGAATGAGCTGCTGTGGCAGTAACTTAATGATGACAAACTCTGACTGGCAGGCAGTGCTGTGGCAGTAACTTAATGATGACAAGCTCTGACTGCCAGGCAGTGCTGTTTGTAGTAGGCCATTCCTCAGTGCTTGAGACAAATATTAGATTCACTGGGGACTCTTTCAGCAGAAGGATAATAGGTTAAAAAGAAGCTCGGTCAAAATGACTTTGCTGTTGAACATTTTCTAGCAGTCACAGAGCCTGGAATCTGATTTATTAATTAAATCCTATCAGCACATGCTCTGAAGAAACCAGCATGGCTGAACTGTGTCCCTGTTAAGTAAGATTAAAGGACAGAACAAAGTTTGTATAGTATGCCTCAACCCACATTACCTGTAAAGGATAGAGTTTGTTATTTTTCAAAATATGTTGAATATATTTTCTTTATATCTTGGTTTTCTATGACCTGTGGGAGCAATTGTAAAACTGAAACATGCAAGAACGAAGGGAAAAAAATAACTGGACTATGCAGGAGGAACTGGCATATCCTGACTGTATTATCTCCTATGAAGGAACAGATCGGAAGATATTTGGCCAGATTTTCTCTAAAAGGAACACATACTTAGAAAGAATCTTTGCTTAAACATCTGTCAAGTAATTTTTCAAATAGATTTTCAGCTAAATATACATAAAGAGAAATAAAACCTACCTTAACATGAACAAAGGAAATGGAATGAAAAAAACCTGTTGACTAGTAATATGTAGCTGAGAGTATCATCCTATGACACTTCTGTGGGATCACTGGAAAGAGTATCTAGTCCCACAGCACGTGACACACATCTTGCAGTCTGCTGTGTGTTGGGTAATTATAATGGACTGAGCCTGTATGTTCAAATTAGTCCTCGGTAGGGAAACTATTCCCTGAGCCCCAGCAGTTAACACTGTAGCCAGACATAGGCAGGTTGGTGCCAGTCTTCCATGTAATTTTTGCTCCTCCAAGATTCCAAGCCCCAGGCACACCCCTCTCTTGTCTTCCCAATTTTTCTTTTGCTGTTGTTGTGTTTTTTCACTGCTCTGTGCTTCCTCCTGGGGTCTTGGGCTGTTAATGCACAGTGCTCCCTCCCCAGCCAGAGTTGGTCCTCATGGCCAGCCCACTGTAGACCAGTAGCCTTTGAAATGTATTTTAATGCTTCATGAGGATGACATGAAGACACATTGGGATGATGGTGGGCTGATGGAGTCTGAAGGGCTGAAGTGTTGGGTGCTTCTTTTTCCCCATGCTGATTTGTGCCTCTCTAAATCCACAGCCTGGCCATGGAGACATCCCCTGGCATGGAGCAGGCTGGGGACTGGAGAGACTGCAGCTCTGCTTTGATCCTGTTGGGAGGGGAGCACCTGTGTCCTCCTGTGTCTTCTGGAAATCCTGTCCCCAACAAAACCTCACCTTGCTCCCCTCCATCCCATCATCTCCCAGTGCCTTTCCAGTCCTGCAGAGCCAGCAGCAGCCCTTTCTCCTTGGCCACCCACAGCCCCTACACATGACATAAAGATTGGAAAGTGTTGCACACGGAGCAGCAATGCGGACATAGATGAATAAATCCTCCATTATTCCTTCAGGCACTGAAATAAAATCAGCATTATTTGGTACTGTAGTGCCAGGGTACTGCCTACCTTGACATTGACCCAAGCTTGTTTAGTTACTATTGGAGGGGGACTTGTGGGAAGCTCATTGCCATGTTTTCTCTGCTGGAGAGCATTTTCTGGGCTGCTCCTACACTGATAGTTTTCCTCAAACTGATAGTTTTCTGCCATACCAGTAAAAAAGGCAGGGGCCTTTTCCCAAGTCCTTCTGTCTTAATCCGAGTCACTGTCTGAGAGCATGTGGTTGTCTTTGGTTTCAGCTCCACTGCTATTCTACATTTGCACCTACTTCACACAGCCTGTGCCGTGTGATACTTTGGGCTTGTGGTGTCACTTTCTAAGCCTCATGATGGCAGAAAGCCCATCTCCACATTGCACCATGCTTCGGTAGTGCCACTGCAGCTGTGACCTGGCCACCGCTCGCTCACTTGCTCCCCCATGGGGAGCATAGTCCTGGTTCCCCTGCTCCTCATTCACTGTGCAGGATGGATGTCTCTTATCCAGAATGACTCACTGAATTTTTCACTGCAGTTTTGTCTGTTTTGCTTTGGTTGCCCCTGTTTCTGGTCAAGCCTGCCTTTTGGCTTTGAGGATATAATGAGAAATTGGTTTTAATGTCACCCCCTTGGACACTGAACCAGTGGCAGAAGCTGCTGCCATGTACCAAACCTCTGCCCTCTGAGAACAGCCCATCCACATCCTTTCTTGAGCATCCTTATGACACCTTTGGAAACCACAGCAGTATTGCACAGTGATTGCATAGCTCCTGGCATTAACCATGAACATGCTTGGTATGACATTTTGCCAAGAGTGGACCAGGATTTCATACAACAATTCACTGCAGGTACTTATGCACTCTGTTGGACATGAATGCCTAGGTAGACAATAAGTTTTGCCTGGTGTAACTTGCACAAAGCACCAACGCGCCAATGCCTGAGGGAGCACATGGCTTGCCTATTTTGCTACACACATTAAGGCTCTGAATCAATGCCACATCACTTCCCTAGATTCACAGAAAGCTGCAGAGTGACTTTCTCTTGTCAAATTTCTTCTCCTGCCTGGTAGCACCAGCTATGAACTCCACCATCCACATTGCATAGTTTGTTTCTGAAAACTTCAGGTCCTCTAGAGTTTAGAACTAAATGCTGAAATTGTGGGGGGTGGGGCATGAGGAGGGGTGTAGAACCCAAGCAAACCACAGCATGTGTGACTAAAAGCAAAACGATAATCAGTGTTTCCTGGGCACTGGTGAATCCTTTCATTGTTAGTTAGCAGGGAACTTGAGTACAGGTCCCATCAGTGGGCAGCAAGGCAGCCACCAAAGGGCTGCGTATGGATGGCTCAGAAATACTGAAGCCCAGGAGAACTTTAACACCAGAGTTTCCCTCAAGTTTCAGAAATCCAAGCCTGTCTCTCACATGCTGCAATACAGAAATAATGCTGAACAACCATATCCAGCTCCAACAGGAATTTTCTCTATCCTTTTGACAACTACCTCCTGTATTGCCTCCCCAGCTGGAAAAACAGGGAGAATAGCTCCTTAACTTGATCGGAAGCTCAGTTTTAAATTTAGTAGCTGCTTTTAGAAAATAATTCAGAATTCTTGGACAGGCGGCTTTGTGTAAGTACTGCTGGCTATCATTGTCATCTCCTTAGATATGAGGAAATGCTGCACTGAATATCCAGGATAAGAATAGCAACAGGGGACTGATACTGTGCTTGTGTGCAGGATGGGTGAGGTGGATGTCATCTTCCTCTTATTTGCCTTTGTAAGTCATCTCCCTCTCTCTCTTTTTTTTTCTTAGGCGTTTTCATAAGGAGTGGTGATTTGCACCTTATATAAAATAGGCCAAGTATCATCAGCGAGGTCCAGCTATTAAAACAAGCTAGTAATAGTTTTCATGCCCTTATTTCTTCTAGACAGAAAGGACTTTGGAGTTTATGCATAACAAAAGGTTTTGTCTACAATGGCAAGAAACTTACCTAGCAGTCTTCTTGTATATTTTATGGTGTTAAGCAATTTTCCTTTCTGGAAACACTATTCTGTACATATAAATACACTAAGTCCCTAGTGGAGAAGATCTCAAGAGAAATATAATTTTACCTTAATTAAAAGGTAAGATAAGTTGGCTGTTTGGCAGATCCTTGCCCAGGGAGGCAGGAACACTGCCGGTGCTTGGAATTCAGTCCTATTGTCTCTGGGCTGAATTGCTTTGAATAAGGTCACATGAGGAGGAAAGGAAGTTTTGACTTTCACATGCCTGTTATTGCTAAGGAAACCACTTCCTTGGTATTCACATATTCAGCATGTCTCCAGTTTTGGCGCTGTGACAAATGACATCGTGCTACTGCATCGAGTAACAAAGAAGGGTGGAGAAGGCTGTTAGATAATATGACGTGTTTGAAACGCCAGTACAGCTTTTGTAGGTCTGCCAGACTTCAAGTAGGCTCCGTAAGAATAAGCAGTGTCCATTGTTAGCTGCAGATGTGATACCTGGAGTTCAGAAATGTGGAGAAAAGGTTCTGGTCTACATTTCAGCAAGCTCATGTAGTCTGGAGGTTTCCTGGGTCGTAGCAATAGCAATATTCTTGCACCACTGTAGATACTGGGAGACCAGTTTTCTACTACAAATAAACCTGAATTATTCTCTTGTGTAGAATTTATTTCAGCTTTCAAGTACATAATTGCCTTTTGTTCGGCATTCAGATATCAGAAACTGACTATCCTCATGTGATGTGAGGATTTAACTAAAAGCATTTGGACTTGAACTTTAGGTCCATTGGACTTTTCCCTTTTTTCTGACTTCTTATTCAAGCAAGAAACTAGAAAGAGCAACAACCTACTGTTGGTTAGGTTCTTTAAAAGAGGACTGAAGCAGAATTTCTTTGAAGTAATATATTTGCAGATATCAATTTGACAAGAAGAAAATGTATCATAATTAGGATTATTTCTACTCTAAGAGGAAAAAAGAAGTCCGGTATACTTCAGGCTAGAAGTGGGTTTCACTGTAAATACACAGTAGCTACTGAGATTACCAGCACCAAGCATGAGGCACGCACAAATCACAGGAATTGAACAACTAAAGCCCTGCTCAATTTACTGAGAGGCTACTGAGCTTTTGATATGTCAAGATCTATTTGTCTAAATGTTATCTGTAAAAGCAACATAATGTAGTGAACTAAGCCTGGGACTGCGAAGGCCAGAAATCAATATTCTAACCTTGGCCCTGCCTCAGATGCATTTGGTGGCCCCAGAATAGTTGTTTAATCCCCCTGCACGCTCGCCGGAGATAAAACAGTTCAAATATAATAAACTCCACTGAAGAGCTGCGCAGATCAGTTCACAGCTTCTGTGTGCTTCTCTGAAGATCTGAATTGTTATATAAATATTGCCATTACATGCAGGACTTCAGGAGGTTTGTCTCCAGGAAAATACATACCATGTATATTTGGATTTATTTTCCAGCAGATGCCCTCACCCCATGGACACTTCAAGTACAGCCTAGTGGCAGCACAGAGGCCACCAGGGGATCTGCTATAATGGCATCTTCTTTTTCATCTTCTTTTTTTTTTTTCCTTGAATATGTTAAAACAATTATTTAAAAAATGGTTCAGGTGTTTTGCTCAGAAAGCATCCTCATTTTCATTCAGTCCATGGCAAGAAAAGACCATACTTCAACAGAAGTTATTTGCTTAATGCAGAAATAGCAGAGAGAAGGACCTATGGCCTGTTTATTTAGGAAGTAAGCCTAGCTAATAATTGTGATTCCTTCTGGCTTAAAATCCTTGAAGACATGCTGGGTTTCATTTTCCACTCATTTTCCCTAATATAATAATTTCTGAGTGATTATCTTACTAGAGGCTTAGTTGAGCTGCACTCATTCCCAAGGATCTCAGAAGGGCTACCTGAGGGTAGACAAAAGATGGGTAAAAACTCCTGAGTGAAGCTACAACAATCCTTTTCAGCTTGTTTTTTAAAAAAAAAACAATGAAAAACCAAACAAAATCAACCACCAAACACCACCACAAATTATCTTCTCTATTATAGGAAAGGAGAGAAATACTGTCTGCATTCCTCTTCCATGCAGCAAACAAACTTTAAGTATAGAGGATGAGAGTAACAATGGGTTTTGTCTCCCATATTAGTCAGCTCTTGTGGTGCTGTTGCAATACAATTCTTAGCACAGAGTGAGCCTGGCAGGTGGTAGCTACACCCAAACCTAGACAAGGTTTTGTGCATCATCATCAGAAGCTTGAAATATTTGCTATATTCAGTGGGGAGGCTTTAGGGAAAGCAGTGCACAGGGTGATGCGTTCACGGCAGCCTGGGTTGCTAAGCACACAGCCTGCTATGCCACTAAGTAGGCAGGGCTGGGCAGAGCCATTAAGTCTGGAAGCGGCTGAGTATTTAATAAGCTGCATGTTATCATGCATTTATATAGCTTAAGTTGTAGTAAAGCCCTAGCAGTATAGGGTCAAAAGTGCAGGGCTGGAGAGCTAAAGTCCTTGTAGACCCCATTGTAACCCATCCTGTCCTCAGCTGAAAAATACTTAGGGAGGAACGATGAAAAAATGAGTTTCACTACAAACAAGGAGAATTTTCAAAGCCAAAAGGCAAGAATATTAAAAATAATTGAAGTTAAAGCACATGTGACCAGGTCTGGCAAAGACCATTGACCCAAAGTCTGTGGGGTATCTATGTGCTCCCAATAAACCAAGCATAAGCAGAGTAGTGGAAAGGAAAATTAGATTCCCCTCCTGTGTGGTTTACATGTCTAGAATAAAGTGAGGCTTTGCTTGCCCTGTCTGTGTGGTGTTAAGATTTTTTTATGTGAATCATTTGACACTTACTTAGTTCCCTATGTGCACATTTAACTGTTTCCTTGGGCGTTATTTTCACCCTGACACTGCCCAAGACCAGAGCCCTGTCTCACACAGACACTGTCTCCCAACAGCACGCTCTGTCCTCTCTCTTTTCTCTCCCTCATTAGCAAAGGTTGTTTCAATACTCACAGAGCTACCAGCTTCGGACAGGCAAGCCTGTTTTTTATTTCACTTCCTCTAATGTAATCAAAGACTTTAGTCACTATGCTTTTCATTTATACTGACGTAACCAAAACTGAAATCTGTCCCACAGCAAATATTTATCAGAGCATACCAAAGGAAAAGTAGACCAGAAGAGAAATAAGCAAAACAGTGAGTGCCATTAAACTTTGCCAAGATAGATTTCGAAGTCAATGAAAACTACCCCAGAGACATGGAGCTAAAATGTGGGACAAAGTAGAACACTGAAAAAAATAATCCCAAATTTCAAAACACTGATGTCCTACAGAAATTTTTTAATACAAAAATTATAAATTGCAAAGATTAAGAAGGAAAACCTGCACAGAACTAACAATATATGTGCAAGTCAATGATCACTTCTCTGATGATTTTGTTAATACCTTAGCTTTGATATGTACGCCCATCGCAGCTACTTCTCAGGTCAGGGACCCTTTCTGCATGGTAAGAAAGAAACAGGATAACACCCACAACTGGCTTTCTAAATGATATAAAATAATGGGATGCCACATTTTAATTAGATAATTAAAACTCTGTTGCTGCTTTGCTACATGCCAAGGACACCCAGTTTCTTGGCAACAGACCTCTAATTTTCCTTCTTTGATATCCAGGTCACAGCCATTTGGATTAGAAGCTCGTTTCCAGCAGCAGCGCAGGGCAGTGGAATGAAACTTCCCATCCTGCTGTCAGTATCTCCTGAAGTTCAGCACCTTTCAAGCATATTTATATAAGCTGTTATATTAAAGCCCTTATAAAGGGTAACTTCTCAGTATTCTCAAAGGTCAAGTGACATGTAATCATATTAAAAACTTAAGTAGCCCTGTGCAACACCAGCAGTAACAGTGTCTTGTCCTGTTCTAGCTGAAAACCATGACTGAAAGGGTAAAGAGAGAGAGCAGGAAAACAACGGTTTCATCCCCAGCTCTCCAGTTTTTTTGAAAGTTAGGTCTACCCCATTCCTGACCTGTCATCACACCTTCTTACGAGAAAGAGGAACACTGTCCTAGAAGACGTCTACCTGCTCTCCAGGTTACATGTGGAATTGCATGTTTCTGAGGACCTTTGACTCAGTCAGCCAGCTGGAAGAAAAGCATATAGCCCTGACCGCTGGTTACCAGCTGCCATCATTTGAACTGTGGAGCAAACTCCTCACAGACTTAAATGTCAAGTGTCAGTCCAAGTGTGATCAATCCATATGCAAGGCACAGTTCCTCATTCCCAGCCCTACGTGAACTGGAAAGGCATAATGGCACATGTATGTATTTGAAAACAAGATACTTTTTCACAAGACAGGAATACAGAGCATGCTACCAGGGAGTGGGTGAGACAGAACAAATCATACAGAGCAGATGGTAGTCATGCTGCTTAGTGCGCTGTTGGAAGGTGCCCAGCTAGTCTAGTGATGAGCGACACAAGAATGTATATAGGATAATGCTCTTTGTTAAGTGCCAGCAATTTATTACATTATATTCTCTGAGAACAGCTGAGATGAATTAACCACAGTAACCATTTACTATTCCTTCTGACAGCTCTGAGACCATATCTGTACTGCTGCTGTGGTTGACGGTACCTTCTGGGCAGGTGTGAATCTGTTTGAAGCAAAGCGAAAGCCAGCTGTCCAGGTTAGCATAGTGCCAAGCCCCGGTCAATAAACTGCCCAGGAGATGTATTAGCTTATGCTTGCTGCTATGCTAACCATCATTTGAGTGTTGGCCAACTTGGACCATGACAAGAACAGGCTTGCATCCACTCAGAAAACAAAAGAAACAGAGCTTGTCAAAGATGATACACCAGGTGTTAAGGTGAGAAGGCTAAATGGTCCACCTTCCAGCTACTGAAACAAAAGAGCATGCCCTCTAACAAAGCAGGTATAAGACAATATAGTTGTGTTATTCCTGTCTTGTGTACAGCCTACAGCCATGCCTGTGCGTCTCCATTTAGCTCTGGAAAACATCCTTCAAGTAGATTATTTTTCATTAAAAAAATAGTTTAGCAATTTCATCAAAACAATGCTGCAAAGTGAGATTTGGCAGAAACTGTAAAGATCATATTTTCTATAGCTTGTACGGAATTTGATCTAGCACTAGGGACAGGGGAGGTAAACAAAACAGAACTTTGACCACAAAAATCCAGATTGCCTTTATATGCTAGAAATAAAACAAAGACAATACTGCTTGTTTCCCCAGAGAAGAGTCTGGCCCTGTAAGACTGGCATCTCAAGCATAGAAGAGAAAATAATTTTTTACTCAGAAGATAACTACTTCTCTCTATTGATAGGCACATTTTAAATACTGTTCTTGTTTGATAAACTTCTGATGATCAGATAGTAGCCATCTTCTACATCATCTCCTCCATCATCTTTGTGAAACGAAGTATGCAAGTACTCCACAGTTACGTTTTGCATGAGCCATCTCCTCTTGAACCATCACTGTCCACACGCAGCCATCTGCAATGTCTAATAAACCATGGATCAAAGTAAAGAGCAGGTTAGGCACCCTTGGCAACCTTACCATTCTGTATGAGCCAACTCAACAACATGGCTTACTGTAGTTGGGACACAGGTACGAATAGTTTCAAAATATGATTTAAGACTTTTTTGCTATGTTTTACTTGGGTTATCTTGTAAAGAGAACATTTCACAGTGTGATGTCATGGCATGTAATTTTAGCATACAAATCTATTCTCAGAGGAAACCTAGTCAGCAGCTAAAAAACATAGAATTATTACATAGTTTTAACTACATTTTTTTTGTGTTAAGTCACAGAACAGGAAAAATAGATTTTGCTCCTTGAAAAAACACAAAAATATTAATTAAGAAACTGTATTAAATGTAATGTAGAACATCAGTTCTTTTCTTAAAGAAAAAAAACAAACACCTCCAGAAAACATTTCAGACTTCACAAAAGAAGCTTGTTAACAGGCAGCTTTACTTTAGTCCTGCTTGCTTTTATCACTTCATTTTAGATAATTATTTTTCCAGTTAATCACCATCTCTGTCTCAAGCTGCATATCACCTTTTATTTTAGTAAAGATTGCTGTTTTATTTATATTTATTGAAATAATGACCTTCTTTATTACTACCCAGATATTAAGTCAATAATATCCTTCCTGTTAACTACCCACATACACTTTGAAGTATTGTAGCCTACTTTGCTGTGGTCTCTGTTTTTTAATTCTACATCTGATGCCAATGAATGGAACAAAATAGGACTCCTTAGAAAGCATCACATTTCCCATCTTTGGAGAAAACTTATTTTCTTTAATTCCTTTTTATTTCCCCTGACAGTTACCTCAAGCCTGTGACAATGACATACTCTTAACTCTTCAGTGCTGTTTGGTGGCATTTCACTGACAGTTAGCACTTTGTAAGCATGGGATGACTGCTCAAAAGACTCCAAAGAGCAATGCATTTGCTGAAATTCAGTTTTTAATTAATAGGTATTCACCTCAAATCATCCTGGCAACAGTCTCTGAGAACAGACATGGAAACGAATTCCTCTAATACTGAGACTCAGACTCGCTTTAATGTAGGATTAAGGTATACTAACCAAGAAACCTAACACCCATTCTCTTTCTTATCTATAAAAGAGGATCTCCTGACTTCCTGAAGGCATTAATAAAACTATACACATATCCATAATCACTGAAAAACTATGTCCAGTTTTCATTTTGACTGTAAATGTGGCTTTGCCCGTGAACAAATCAGAAGAGTACAGATCCTTCAAAAAGATTAAATCAACTGTCATTGTCCTCCAGCAAAAATTGGAGCTCTTCATTCTTCCTCGGTCAAAGTTTCTTCATTCTCAGAATCCCTCATTTTCAGATGCAAGTGCTTCATCAACAGGTTTTGTATTCTTCTCCCCAGCATAAATTCCATAATGCAGCTGGTCATCCTTTACAGTAGCCCATGACATCTGCTTGGTGGAGAACCTTGCTGCCCATTCTCCTGAATTGTTAACAACAATTACACCCCCCAACCCCCCAACTCGTGTCTTCATATATTCTAATGCAGTGTCAGCAGCCATCTCTGGTGACATTCCTGTAAAGAACAAGATAACTTCATGGCATCTGTCTTGAAATAAGTTTTTAAATTCCCTTCAAGTTTCACCCCTCCCCATGCCAAATTAATTCCTCTTTAAATCGGCAGGAAGTTTCCAGTGTAGCAAAGTCACTGTTTATAGGAAGGCTCTGAACAGTTGCTAATAGCTGCTCTGGTATGGTACTGCTACAAAGACAGGATTTAAATAGCTTCAAATTGTAATTCAGTTTCAGTGTTTGATATAGACTAACTCATGAACTCCATGTTCAAGACACATTTCTTATGCCACCATTTGAAGGGTAAAATGCCAATTGCCAGCTTTCCATCAAAAGTTTGTCACAAGCTAGGTCTAAAGCATTTACAATTTGAGAAGACTCACACGAAAACAATCCAAAAATTCAGTCATCATCTATGTTCGAAGTCCACTGGGCACAGTGGAGCTCAAAGCACACACTTCACATTGTCACAATTTATCAAAAGCAGGCATAAGCATTAATTGTCCTGAAACTTCTGAAAGTATCAGGCAAGATGTGGACTCAATGTACGAGACATCACAGAAAGGACTAGCAAAGCAACCTTATATTTTCTTTACACTTAATTCATATTAACATAAATATTCTGAATAAATCAAAGTTAATGTGTACATCACACACACAGGCCTCAAATAGCTGCAGAGTATTTGTTCACTACAAGTTTGAATATGTATTCAGGAATGCAGTTGGCTCAACTTAATTGTTCTAAGATATATACTCTCAGTAATGTTATGCAGCATAAGTTGCAGAACAAAAACTGACCTTCAGGCCTTCCCTGCAAATTTTGAGATAAAATCAAACAAAACCAGCAGAGTCAGAATTATTCACAGCACTGGTGACTGACAGGATAAAGCTCCTTTCTCTGACGTTAGGGGTGACACTGTGACTATTCAGATCAGTGGCACTGACTTCAAAGGGTCAGTATTTCACTGCTTGATTTTTCATCAAGACAACAGCTGCCACCGTAAGACAGAGATTCCAGCAGCTGTTAAGACTGGCAAAGCACTTCTCTCCTGAAATACGAAAGTAAATTTTGCAGTACTGGTCCAAAGAAGATATTTACTATGTGAATTAACTGAATAGCTGAACAGAATTATGAAAGAGCTCTGTAGTTGTTCTTAAAAATGCAACTTCAACTGACCATTCAAGGACTCAAAAAGTTTTACTATAACTTGAGGGTGTGTTTTCACTGCCTTCATAGAAACATGGGGGACTCGGTGAGGGGGGGGTGTGTGTGCGGGGGGAAGCCAGTCTATTGTTGACATATTTTCCTGGCAGCTGAGTTATGCTTCTGTGCAGGACGAATGAAGTTAGAGCAAGAACAGGCAGTGTGAGCAAGTGCAAACGAATTAAACATATACACATGTGGGCTGATTATTTTTTCTTTTTCTCTTAAAAAACCCAATTGACCTCATTTCCCTTTCATACTGATTTATAACAAGCCAGATAATTTCTATCAATGCACAGATTTTGCAATGCCGTTCACTTCAAGACAGAGAAGAAATTGGTGTTACATCGTTTGAACTAAATAGAGCTTAGAAGGCCATTCACAAATTGTATGGCCAGGAACACGGTACACAGAGAAAGGGAAGAACATAACATGTTAGAGCTTTGGGAGATAACCTGTAGGTTGTATGTTATGCTGAAACTATCATGTTAGCCAAGAGATTTACAGAGAAATGCACCTATTATATGCAAGCAGCTCTATAAAGCATACCGAGAATATTCTCAGCTGCATCTTGTCCCTCTAATTACTACTTCTCCAATGAAAATGTAAATGGAAAGTTTTCCAACTATTTCCAGTTCAGTTGCTCTCAAAGCAAGTTACACTGTACTGCCCAAAAGCTACGGCTTTCTAAAAATAATGGTGGTATCTATAGTAATGGTTCTTCAACAGCCTGCAATACAAGTATGTTGTCTGGCTATGTTTACAGGCTGTAATATAATCAAGGGTATAGATGACAGACTAACTCATGAAGGTAAAGCTCCAAAGGGTCATCCCACAGTCAGATTATATTACAGTCACACATGATATACTCTGTCAGGTGTTTACCACATACCCACCCAGTCAGTTTAGTACATTTTCCAAAACAAAATGAAAATTTAAATCATCGTAAAAGCATTTCTGTTGCTATAATCAGAGTTGTTAAAACAAAAACTATTAAAGTTTATTAGAAAATGTGACATTTTGTGCTTTCTTATTTCTGCTTTTATTATCTAGCTCTAGCCCTACTCTACTGCTTCCTTAAAAATATCTCGCTTTTAACTGTGCTCTATTTCTGCTCACAAAATTTTAGTTTAAAATTAGAAAAAAAATATTAAATAGAACTTCAGTTAAACTAAGTAAACAATAATGTCTTTCAATGTACATTGATCTCAAGTGTGATTAAACATCAGCAGCATAGGTATTTCTGTCCACTTAACCCTATTTTAGCTTTATTAATACTTTATTATTTGTTTTCTTTTAAAGAGAGGTGACCCATCCACATACCCCTGGGAGCAACTCTTCTGACAACTGTTCTTGGATGATAGTACATAAACTGAAACCTGTCATTGTGTAATGTTTCCTATCCTCATTATTTCAGTTTACAGGAAGTTTGGAATATACCTTGCTCCATGTGATAGAGAATCAGTCGGGCTAAGACAACTTTCATAATGCTCTCCCCGTGTCCTGTGGTTGAAGTGGCACCAGAACTGTTATCAGCATAACCTCCACTTCCTTTTCAGAGGGGGAAAAAAAAAAGGCAATAATCTGTAATACGACTGACAAGCTCTGCATTGTTTAAAATAGGTACCAAACATTTCTTTCCAAAGGTCTGCAATTCTGTGCACTTCTGAGAGCAAAGTGCCAGTAACCAACTTCTTTCTCATTTCTGCTTCAGTTTGAAAAGTAAAATATATGATCAGCAACAGCTGGATGAAGTTAGCTGCCAGGTTATGAGAGCTAAAGACTAGTAATCTGCTTGTGGCATGAGGAGCAGGATGACACTTCACAGGGATGGGCAAAAAAATTTTCCAGAACAGCAAGAGGCAGTGTTTTGCCTCCTTGTAATAGGATGCAGAATGCCAGGTCACACAATATTATCAACTGAGAACATAGAAAGGAAGAGAAGATCTCATGAGGACACTGGTGAAACTGACCAAAGTTTGAGGGGGACTTACCTGCAAAAGCAAGAGCAGGTAAGAGATTTGAAGAGCCTGGGCTCTAGTGAAACATCACAAAGCACCCCTGAAGAATCTTGCAAGTCCTCACCACAAGCAGAATGTTTCTTCTGTTGAACTCCCATTCTCTCCCACCGCTTTTCCTCTCCTATCATCCTTGTTTTGCTGGCACATTCCAAACCCTGTTCTCCACCAAGCTTCCGCTTGCTCAACACCCATGTTTCTAGCACATCTTCTAAGAAAAATATTTCCCATGAGCAGAGGAGGAGCATGCCACAGCATTATAAACAAGGTACTGGGGGAGAGGAAAGAGGCATGTAAGAGCAATGAAAATTTCTTCCCTTCTGCACTTTCTTGATCAGAACAGACCCTTTCAACTGACCCCAATTTACATGTGGAAAAACACTACCAGTTTGTCAAAAGCTCCTTTCAATAGGCTCTAAAATGTAAAAGGACAGCTTGCATTTCTGTATCCAATCCTGCAGATGTCTAGTAAGAGCAACAGTTGTGAGCAATAAGCTCAACAGTGCCAAGTTTCACTTGTCCTACACAGTCCTGTGTCCCACACTACAGAAGTTTTGACCGAGATCTACTTAAGAGAAGGGTATTTGCCATCAGAAGACCTCAGTCAGAAATGAAGCTGAAAATTACAGTCAAAATGCAAAGGGTACCAAAATATTAACAACTTAGAGTGCAAGGGAAAGTTACCATTAGTTTTGTAATAACAATGTACTGCCAACAGCAGAGCTACTTGGTTGGAACACATTTTACTACAAATAATTTTTTTCCAAATCCCACCTGTATGGTAGAACCCTGAAGCAATCAAATGGCAAGTCTGTCCCACAAGAGGAACAAGTCTAGGGAAAGGATTTCAAATGTCTCTTTATATTTGGATAAGAGATCTCTTAGAATATTTCCTTTATTCCACACTGCATCTATTAGGCTCTGAGGCAGTCTTATCAGGGCTCTCTAAGAAGAGGAATGTACTCAAAGTTGCCAGTCATTTTACAATTCTGGCTCATTGATGTAACAGACACTAATTACAATTACACTTCCTCAAGCAGCAAGAAAATGGCATCTTAGTAGGGAACAAGTTACATTTTTTTTTACTTAGCTGTAAGCATGGATGTACAAAAGGAGAGCTTTATCAGAATGAACAGAAAGGAAACACATTAAAAAAAAGAAGTTAGCATTCAGGAAAGGACAGTGAAAAAGAATTCCATCCTCATTTTCCAGACAGAAAAGTGTTGGATGATGATAATAACAGTATTACATGTCTACTCTCAATCCTTACTTGCAACCTCCATGCTGTGTTAAGGAGTTTGAGCACTGAAACGTTTTAATGTTAGAGCTCTATTTCAGATGTACCAGTATTTGAGTTTCCTAATAAAAAGGAGAATACGTAATACTTCCTTTTTTTTTATTTTTCCTTTTTCTTTCCTTAAATGAGGTACCTACAAAAAATGAGAGGCAAGACCCTACACCCATACCTATGCATGCTGTGTCGCCAACACGGCCAATCAGTTTATTAGAGAGTCCTCCAGTGGATGTTGCACAAGCTACATTTCCTTCACTGTCTATAGCAACAGCACCGACTGTTCCAAGATCTCTGCCAAGAAATACAGTTCACAAAATTAGGTAGAATTAAAACATACCTGCCAAAGCATGTTGCATTTATTTTCCAGGTAGCTTTAAAAAAAGATTGCTGCAAAAAAATTATCATGCTTCTCATTACAAAAATAACAAGCAATGCACAACAATTCTCATAGCTTTGTATTTAACAGAACAAAAAACAGTCTTTTTTTTTTTTTTTTCATCTCCCTCCCTGACTTGTTTACCTTCATAGCATGGAAGCGTCAACTTAGGGAAGAAAAAAACCCCAAAAGAAAAGCACACAGGGCAGAAGTATTTCTAGCCACCATAGCTTTAGAGTGTTTTTTCACCTGCACCTGACAAAACTTTCCCCTAAACAGCAACTCAAAGACGCAAGAATTGCCCCCACTGTCTCAATGGGAGCTTAACCGGAATTATTAATGACAATGCATATAAACAAGTGAATACAGAAAAGGAAAGTAATGTTATGAAGGCACTGAATCATTTCCTTCCTGTTCCTCCTCTTTCCTCTTCCTTATTCCCCTAAATGTCTGAATGCCACAAAAAAACCCGTTATTTATGTGCCTTTCAGCTAGTATTGTTCACAATGCACCATTAGTACATATTTTTCTCTTTGTACTCTGTAGCTAAGCAATCTTGAGGTTTAAATCACTCGGCCAATAGAATCTGTTGAAGCCGCACATCAGTCCAAAAATGTTCATGCACTGAGGAAAATACAAGTCTCAACTACTGCTTTATTTCTTCAGCACGACAAAGTCATATAAATAGGCTGCTTAAAATATACATGTGTATTCATACTCAGAGAAAAAAAAGACTATTGTAACTTACTGTAATGGTTGCTGCACTGAAAAGCAAGACATTACTAAGAAGCAACAGTTTGAGTGTCCATATATTACAATCTTGACAATTCATGTAGGAACATAAACCAGTACCCAGCTAGGAGAGGTATACCAAAAAAATCTAAATCCCTCCACACAGGAAGAGAAATTGTAGCAGTCCTTCAAGGAACTGCCCAGCAGGCAAATGGAACAAGAATGCCTTTGGAAGTGGCCTGAGCACTGGTGAGGGTCCCTCTACAACCCCCCTAAAATCTAAGCAAATTAAGTCAGACAAAGTCTTTGTGTACCATGAAATCCACAGTCAATTTCTCGAAGAACCAACTTCCTGCTCCCTCCTGCTTATATAAAATATCATACTGTCAGTCCTTACACTTCATTCACAGTAATTCATAGTTGACTGATGAATCACTGGCCTCACAAACTGCTCTGACATTTATGTGGAGACGGACCTTATCTCAAACTGATATGATGGTGCAGATGGGCTTCCCACCCATCCATCTGTTACAAGTGATTTGCTGAAAAGAATATTAGTAAATTCAGCACTCCCTTGCATGCTCATGTAACACTCTTCAACCAAATAAAGTTACATCCTCCTAAGAAATTAAGAAAAGTGCATTCAGATGTACATTTTCCTAGGTATGTATTTACCTTCAGCAACAATGAGAAGAGAATAGCAAAAGTAAACAGATCACACAAACAGCAGCTGTCTATTTAGATACAAGAGATCAATTAGTGATAAATAAAAAAATGAATGTGTCTGACATACTGTATTGGCAGTAGAGCAAACAGATAACTACACTCTGTTTCTTACTGTCCCCTTAGGCATTTTACTGCTTCAGTGTCATGTGTTTTCTTTGTTTATTTTCAGAACAAAGGCAAAGAAAATATAAACAATCTAGCTAGTTGACTAAAAATCATTACCAAGGTAGGCAAAACTGTCTAAGTAGAGATAATGTATTATAATTATCTATAATTAGTTAGCAATAGTAGTAAGAATCTCACCAAGTACCTGTAGTATACCAGTGGATGCTATTAGTAGTAATGATTTTGTTCAATTAAGCATGATGTACTACATATACTGTGATATAGAATGGACTGCTTGGCTATGTTCATTCTCTTCTGTCCAAATCTTTCATTACCAATGAAGTTTCATGTACTTTTCTGTCCCCACTCAACTAATAAAACATCTGCTATTTCATCTCTTAGCCATGCATCAGAAGTAGGGTTTTCTGTCAATTGCTGTCAAGGTCCTTCTAATTAATACCTCCTTGAGTTACTCTTGCACCGCGATTCACAGAGGGACTAGTAGCCCATCTACTGCCTTATGGCCAGACTCAACCCCCTTTCCATGGGTTTTCAAGGCAATCTCCAGCAATTCTTGACATTCTTTGACCATACGGTCAAAACTTTTGGAGTGAGAGACTCAAAACAAACCACACCTTATTCTCAGCAAAAGTTGCACAAGATGCCACATTGCACACGTAATGGGAATTATACGTTTTTAACATAAATGAATGCAGGCTTTTAAACAGCAGAGAAGAAAGGTATCTCTTCTGGAGACACCAAATTTTGCTTGGAAAGCTGAGAACCCTCAATGTTTCCAACACTGCTAGGATCAAAGGACTGGAAGTAAACTATACACCAACCTTCAAATTCTCAGTATGATCTGGTATTACGCATCCTCTGACTAATACTGTAATAATTCACCTTCTGCCTGTTTGCCTCAGGCAAGCTTCTGCATAACCACTGTGGACATAACAGGGAAACATTCCACATACAGTACAGGAAAAAACATGCTTCCATTAAAAAAGACCTGTTTTCAACTTTGTGAATTTGTGCTGATGTTTTGGGCACTGGTTGTCAGAAAAAAGGACAGCGTGGCTGAGACAATAAAAAGTCTTGAGCCCTTCAGAAATACACAAGCCTTCAATTATCAGACATTTCAGAACAAGACAATGCTGAAACTGAAGATGCCTAACACTGTTAAAGGAGAAAAATAATAATTATGCAGTTACAAAGAACGAAAGGACATTTGGATGTTGTGCCGCTCCAACTTAATACTCATGAGACCAAGGCCAGTGATCCTTCCCCTGTACTTGGCACTGGTGAGGCTGCACCTTAAATACTGTGCTCAATTTTGGGCCCCTCACTGCAAGAAGGTCATCGAGATGCTGGAGTGTGTCCAGAGAAAGGCAACAAAGCTGGTGAAAAGTTTAGGACACAAGCTTTATGAAGAGTGGCAGAGGGAGCTTGGGTTGTTTAGTCTGGAGAAAAGGAAACTGAAGAGAGACGTTACTGCTCTCTACAACTACCTAAATGGAGGTTGTAGTGAGGTGAGGGTTGGTCTCTTCTCCGTGGTAGCCAGTGACAGGACAAGGAGAAATAGCCTCAAAATGCAGCAGGGGAGATTTATATTGGATATCAGGAGGAATTTCTTTACTGAAAGAGTTTTCAAACATTGAGATATGCTGCCCAGGGAGGTGGTTGAGTCAATAGTAGATGTTGTACTTGGGGACATGGTCTAGTGGAGGATTAGCAGGGTTGGATCAATAATCTTAAAGGTCTTTTCCAACCGAAATCATTATGATCCCATGATTTTAAGAGCAATGCCAAGTTCTAACTTTGTCCTCCATTAATGCCACAAAACCTATGCTATGTCAAAGTGACTGACAATCTTAAGCATTGACAAGTTTGTTCAAGTTTGTTCCAGTCACTTACACTTGATAAAATTCAGTGAAAGCTTGATTTTTCATTACTTTCACTGAGGTCATACTGTGAAGACTGTATAAAACCATGTAACACTCAGAACAGAAGTGTTCCCAATTCTGAATACAGGCTTTGGTTTTGGTTTTGCGGAGTTCTGGGGGTTGTCTGTTTTTTTACTGATAGCACAAACTAAATTACTTGAATTTTAAAAGAAAAAATATTTTACAAAATCCCTACTTCTGAAACTCTTCAGGGTTTGAATCTGGCTCGAGATTCTTCTTCCATCTCTCCCGGGATCTCTCAGTTATGAGTTTCTCCCCTGGAGTCTCAGGAACACCCATAGCCTCAGCGAACAGGTGTGCACCACGATCAGTCAGCAGCATGTGCTTCGTCTGCAGAAGACAGACAAGAGATTCATTGACAGTTCCTGGTTTGCCTTGTACTGAGCAGTTTTGTGTAATCACTCTGTATTTTTATCCACACAAAGGGAATTCCAAGTTTTGTTTTATTTTTAAACTTTCTAGATTTCCATGCCTATATCTTCTTCCACTAGCAGAAAAATTTTCAGCTCTCCAAAACACAGATTCAAACTTTCAGCATTAGCAGAAAAGAATTGCATTTATTTATTTAAGACTCATAATGGGAAAAGAAAAATGGTAAATTTGTTCTTTTGCATTCAACGACTTTGTATTGTTCCCAGTCAGTCACCATATCACAACTTAACTGATTGTCCAGTTAATTAAGAGATCTAGGATTCTACTCAGAAGAATGGTAAATAAATTCCTCTTCTATTTGAAGGTATTGTAGTTAATAAAATAACCCAAAAATGTAAATATCATATGTTAAAGTGTTTCTTAACATCAGCTGAACCATTTTGTTTTAAATACTTCCTTCAACTAGCTGCTACTCTTATAGACCCAGTATTTCAAATTTATGAAACAGAATATTATAGACCAAGTATTTCAAATTTATGAACAGAATATTGTTCTCGCATATTTGACAAAAATGTTTGCTGTCTTCTTAACAACATTTGCAGAAGCTCTACTTTGATTCCTTTATTTAGCACAGCACTTAGACTAAATTTTAAGTCAACAACCTGAATTAATTCCACGCTTCAGAGTCTGTATAGCTTAGTTAATTCCTATTTTAGAGAATCCTGCCAGATAATTTTTTCATTAATCCTTATACTTTAGTAGGAGCTCTCAAATTTGATTTTTTAAAAATTTATTTTATTTTAAATCTGTGTCCAAAAATAACCATTAACTTCTTGGACCACTACATAGCTGTTAATTACTCATTAGAGCCCAGGAAGGTTTTGGAGGAGCAGTGGTCTGACAGTACAGCATGAAGTCATTTCAGAGCACAGCAGCTAACTTCAAGCAAGTTTTTATGTCCATGCAACAGCACAGCACACAAGTAGTAAAAGGTAGAGGTTCAAAAAGTAGAACTATGCAATGCTGGAGACAGCAGACCTGCAGAGCCAATGAGGAGACCACAGTGGCACACACTCTGCTTAGTCTTAAGCGAGGGCACCAGAAGTTGGGTATTTCTGCATCACACTGCATTCCACGGGACATACATAGTCCCAAAGTTTCAGATTTTAAGATGTTGCAAATCATCAACTTCTGCTGATTTCTAAAGCAATGACAAGCAATCACTACCATGTCCAACTCAGGGCACTGCATTGTTTTGAAGGATTTGAGCTGAACCTTCTCCCAAACCATAGGCACTGAGCTCTGCTTTAGCCTCTTCCACACTAATCCTTTGGCCGCTTACACAAGCAGGAAACTACACTTCAGAAACATTGCTGAACAGTCAGTCACACTTGTGGTGGCCCTGACATCAAACGTTTTTGAGAGTTTACATGTCCTTTTATTGACAAATTCTGATTTTATGACAGTATTGCTTTAGGGAACAACTGCAAGACTTACAAGGAAGAAGTTCTCTATATACGACATGAAAGAGTGGACAATAGGGCTTATGTCCCGAGTGATGTTACCAGCCAATAAAAGACCTACCTTGAACATAACTCAAGTGTTCTTCCGACTTGAAAGATAACTTCTTTGTGCAATACTGCCCCCTTCTGCAACCAAACCACCAGAAGCCACGATCCAACAACTCAAACTGTTTTGGGGTTGGGTTTTTTTTTGTTTTGTTTTTAGGAAATATATTGAACTTTCATTTTGACGTTATTTGTATCAGAAGGCTGTGTCTTTCATCACTTGCTTTCTTCAGCAATTAAGAATCTACATCATCCCTTAAAAAAGTTTAAAACCAATAAAGTTTCATTGTAAAAAAAATAAATGTTATTTCTTAGAACCTTTTCAAAGGGTTTCCTTCCATATGCAGATACCGATAACACAGCCACCTTTCCAGGCTGCACAAACAATAAATACCTGCATATAGAGGAATAAGCTTCTATGATATGGTTTGGGTGGTTGTGGGTTGTTTAATTTTTCTGCCCAGTGCTCAATGAAAAGAAGGTATCTTAAGAAGAATTTGATTTGTTTTTCTCTTCAATGTATCTTGTTGATCAGAAAAGCTGGTAGAACATTGCCAAACAACCTAAAAAGTAGTTTCATTCATGTTTGATAACTTTTTTAAGAGCCCAGGGACACATTTATACAAAGTAATCCAAAAGGTTAAAAAAAATAAAGGGTTGCAGAGATCCTACTAACAAACAACAAATGTTGGCAAGTTTAGATAATTTCATGGGAAACAGGGAAGAAAAGATCCTCTGAATTGCTGCAGCTGGCCTGAAATTCAAACCATCATTGTTCTTCATTTAACACTGCTCACAGTGCAAAGAGTTCAGCAAAAGTCTGCACCTTTGCCTTGGGAAGCCTATGTTCTAAGCTATATTCTCCTTTGTCTAATATAAAGAGTTGAATGATATAGAGGTGGAAAACATACACAGTTCATAATGAATCAGCTCTCTAATTTTCACAAGTTGCCCATCTAATGAAGTGCTGAAGCTGAGGGGAACTACATGCTACATTTAAAAAAACCCATCCCAAACCCAAAAACCATTTCAATGTATCATTCTATTTTTGTTCACTACAAGCAGGCATAATTCTAAAGGAATTGAACTGCTTTCTGAAGGATTTGTTGAATTAATTAGTTAACGTACCAAAAATCTTCCATCTCTAGAGACTGTTGTGTTCGATAGCACAGTAAATCATGAATGGAAACTATTCTGGTGCCCTCCTTCCTTCTACCCCATGAATTTGGATGAGATTGAGCCCAGTGAGAATGTAACAGTGCATGGGATAAATGCACACAACAATCTAGAAAACTACTCTGACCACCAGATGGAGCCCATATTGTTCCATAGTAAGAATTGAAATACGGACAATTACAAGCAAGTGGGGAGGGTTTTTTCAGTTCGTTTGGTTGGTTTGGGGAGCTGCATGTTTCAAAGTTCCTGAAAGAAGTGAGGCATCTCAAAAGCACTGAGAAATAAGTATCCTAACATGCTTAGGACTCCAGGAACACTACAGGCTTATTACCCATGGATGAGAGTTCACAATATTTTTAATAATGCACAGTAAACCGAACAAAATACACCCTGAAAAGTACTGTGAAATATGCCTGGGTTGGTGTCCCAAAATTCCTGTCCAAGATGACAGAAGAGAGACATCAGTTGGTATTCCGATTTACAACACCTGACAGAGAAGCAACAGAAGTTCAGCTCAAGATAAATCAAGGAATTTAGGCCAACATTTACATCTGATTGTCATCTACACAGAGTTTTTTGCATTGGGCTAATAGTAATATATTTCACTACAAAATTTCATGGGTTTAGGGCTATACCAATAAACTTGCTTCTGTACAGTTAAATTTCATTAATGCCTTTCAGATCTAGCCTCAGCATTTTTGAACACCAAAAGCATCACACAATGACAAGAGAGACACTATAATAAAAACAAATGGGAGTGGGTTTTTTTGTTTTGCTTTTTCTTTAAATTTTAGAAAGTTACATTCTCAAAACCCAACAGTTTTGCTTTTATTTTATTCTTGTTTACTTATATGGGATTTTGTCATGGAGAAGACAACAACAAAAAATCAGTGATTCAAGAATAAGAGAACAAACAACACTTTTCCCAGCATACTAGAAGACATCTCTCTCCCAAGCCTTCAACCTACATTCTCAAATTTAAAAAAAAAAATTCTTGTGAAGCTGTCTACCAGCTGCCCTTATTATTACACTTATTTATTTGTTCTAGCTAAATAACAGAATAATCCTATATGAAGAAACAAAACCCTCATACATCATGAGTTTTAATATCGTTTTCTGGACATACAATTCACTGAAGCATTTATATTCGATAATTTAGTGAAAAGTTCTGATTTTAAAAGAAGAACTATCCTCCAATTAAGGGCAAAAAATAATTACTATCTTATTTGAAGGACAATCTAACCACCTTTACAGATCATCAAAAGAGGTTTTGTTTCCACAAAAGTCACTTTAAAAGGTCAAAGAAACATAAATCCTCTCTGTTATTAAGTGTTTTTGCAAATATGAACCCTATTCAACGATGAGAAAGCTGCACTAACCAATGTAAACTCCAAAGACAGTACAAACGTTTTGATCCCTGTCACAGGCTAGTAATGGTAAAACAGAAACACTTATCACACAAATGACCTTCTCCATCCTGAACCACATCATTCTAAAAAAAAGAGAGAGAAGTCTGATGCTGCAGTCATTAGAAGGACTATTTAGTGGAGTGATGCGGAATCGATTTTATATAGAAGGTCAAGAAATAATCATAGAATAGTTACGGTTGGAAGAGACCTTAAATATCATCTAGTTCCAAACCCCCTGCCATGGACAGGGACCCCTCCCCACTAGACGATAATCATTTTGTTGCCCTGATAAATTTGATTCTCTTACAAAATCTGTCACCATTACATAGTTGTAATGTTATCTTCAGCTGCTGGAAGACCAGGGCCTTGCATTAAGGCTACCATCTGATTAGGTAACAATGGAGAAAGTTACCTGGAACAACATAAGTCTTTGCTACATGGTCAAATATTATGTCATCGCAAAGTTAACAGTACATTATCCAACTTTAATCTTGCATGATCAAGCAGGAGACTCAACGACAGCATAAAGCTCTTCAAAAAACTAAGTGGACAAATGAGGTATTTACTAAAAATAGCATTCTCAAAAACCCCTAAGATAAAAGTTCTTCATGGTCATGACCCTAATTTCCAAACACTACTATCCACTTCTCCCTTCCTTCCTGCTTTAAAGCACTATACAAAAATCATCATTGAAGCATATCAACATGCTGTTCTTAAGGGGAAAAATGCTTTGTATTCAAGTACATATTTATCATACCTTTTCCATGACAAGTCGAGCAAGTTTTATGGGGTTTGCTACACATTTCACTGCAGATACTGCTCCAGAGTCTAAATTTTTTCCATCCATAATGATGGCATCCATTTCTACTTCACCTTTTTCATTTAGAACAGATCCACAGCCTAAAGACCAAAAAAGGAAAAAAAAAAAAGTCATTAAGAGCTAACCATTGGGAAATTCAATTATTAAATCTCATCAAGCAAACTTTCTCTTTCCCAGTTTGTTGTCTGAGTTATTGAAAGTATCTCCTGAATACAAGCAAAACAGCAGAAACACTGCTGAGTATAACAACAAAATCTGTTATCAGAAGCCTCACAAGATACAACTTTGAGGTCTACTTTAAAATTGAGTTTTATTTTTATAAGATAAAAACACTTCCAATCCCATCCAAAATGATATACTAGGTATGAAAGTTAAAATTAAAAGCAACCGTGAACAGAATTCTTTATTCCCCAGATCACATCATGTGCACATAAAGCTATTTTACCTTCACATTTCTTCCAAAGAAGGATAAAACATAACCCAACAAAATAGTAGTGTTCAATCCTGAAAACAGATTAATGTCACATAGCATTCCAAGAAACTGCCAAAATAAAAGTGTCCACTCGCTACTGTAACAAAAGCTTGAAATAGCAAGTTCTTCATTACCGAATAAAAAAAGGAGATGAAGAATTTTTTTTTAAAAAAAGGTAGTAATAAAATGTTGGGTATTTTTTTCTTCTATAATTATCAGTGCTATCACTAACCTAATTGAAAACTAAGGAAATACAAAATGAGACAATGCAAATAGGGTTTTTTAATAATGCAAATAACTCTACCACAGGGGAATAATAAGTTTTAGGTCATCAAGTGCACAGGCCTTGCTAATAAGGATGGAAAAGACTAAAACAAAGTAAAAAAATCCAAAACAAACCATGACAGACTTACACAGTAGCTCAGGTAAAGATTTGCACATTGTACAGAGCTAAAACAAGTTTAATTCTGTTACACCAATATTAAAGCAGGTCAGAAACCACTGTTAATAGCTTGACATAAGAATTCTATACCAATGTGCTTCAAACCTGAATAAATGAAGTTAAATCCCTTGCTACAGAAGGCAACAAAATCCTGTAATCCTCCTCTCGTAATCTCCGAAACTCCCCCTGCCACACACAGACAAGCCCACAAAAACTTATTATTTTTTGCCACTCTCTGACTGTATAAGCTATGCTAGAGCTCAGTCCTGCATCATTCATAATGTATTAATTTCTAGACTACGCTGATGTGTAAAGTGCTTACAGGCAAGTGCCTTGTGCCACCCCTATTAACATCATTCTTCCAGCTTCTCCTTTATGCTGGTGTAAGGAATAAGTCTTCTTTGTTTTCTTAGATAAACCCTGCCAAACTCTTTTAGCTTCCCTTAATAAGGCACGGTGTCTAGGCACTGATCACAAAATCCCCACTCGAACTAGGAGGATACCCCCTTCTAAAGTATCAGTGATCAGAACCATGGTTCCAGAGGAAGCCGTACCAGCTCCCTTCATGACTGCATTAATAGTATCCTATGTCTGCTGGACACCTCTCATGGGATATATTTTATAATTTCCTAAAATTTCCTGAGCAGCAAACAGTTTCTGTAATCCAAGGCAGCTTCCTACAAAAGCCTTCTTCCACAGCTGGTGAATATGTCCTCTAAGAAAAATTCATCCCACTTGCCTCAGAGCGCTGTGCAGCCATCCTTTCTCATTCCACTGAGCACTGTGGGAGCCTGTACACCATGGCAAGACTAGATACTAAACCTGAGGTTATCTAAGGCAGGATCAATACTTCATATGTGGTTACAGACTGCCTTTTCGCCTGCCTTCCAGGACAATGGATAGAGACCATAATATCCACTGGCAGCAGCACTGAAAAAATAAAAGGTTTGGCTCACTTGTGAAGCAACAGGCAGGGAAAATACAGAGAGACAACAGAAGATAGAAAATGTATGGGAACACTAATAATGAAGGTGTCTGACATTAGCCAAATCACAACAGGGGTATTGAGAGGAGCACTCCAATTCCTTCTGTCTACAGATAGATCGATGCTCCTTCTGTTCTGAGGAGGAAAGTGTGTGCAAGGATCACTATCAGGACAGTTCTTATATCTGGAGTATTCACACCAAGCTGCTAGTCAAAAGAGATCACATGAAGGAAATATAAACAAGGCAGAACTTGATGACTTCATTATGCTGCACAAGTCACTAAAATGATAGTTTTAGACAACAGTACAGCTTCTGAGCCCCTTCACCAAGCCTACATCAAGATGCATCTACACAGCATGGCTAAACACCATCATTCAGAAAAGGACACAAATTGATTATTATTGTTCATTCTTCCCAATCTTTATTGTTGTCTCTTAGGAATGTCTATGTTTCCCTAGAAAATATTACAGTAAACCTGATTTTCTTTTACAAAAATAAATACCACATGGTAAGTTTTAAACAGCCACTTCAATCAAGTTCCTCTTCACATAGCTTTCAGCTCATTTTCGCCAGCTACTGAGAGCAGCTGTACTTAATAAGTGTTAACACAATTAGATGTATCTGTAAGTGATTACCAGACTGCTTGCCATTTAGATTAGCATAGCTGAACCCAAACAAGGGCTTACAGCTCAAGTCCAATTTAAGCAAATTTTGCTAAAAATTGCTCATTTATTATATGACAAACAAGGCATAAATATTGTTAGAACAAATTGAAATAAACACCTTTAGACAAAAATATAATTCAACATATATTTAACTAAGGATAAAACATGACCTCAGACCATGAAAAAGTGTGTCAGAAAGTCATATGGAACTTCACACATTAAGCAAAATGATGTTATAACTATCAGTCATTGGATATGGTAGAGCCTAAGGTCATAGAATTGCTTGGTTGGAAAAGACCTTTGAGGTCATTGAGTTCAACTGTACCTGTCAACTACTAAACCATATCCCTGAGCGCTTCAGGCCCTATCCTCAAATGTTATGATTGTTCTTAGAGGAATACATGCTATTCGCAGGTGTCAAAACAATGACAACATGCTATGAGAGAGCTCAGGAAATGCAGTATTAGTGACAAGATTTCATATAGAGGTTAAAAAAAGCTTGTATATGAAACACAGAATATTGCCAGTTATTGTGATCCTACTTAGGGTAAGTGCCCAAATGCTTCCAACAGTTACATACAAGTTGAAGAAATGAGCCTAAGCACATCATTATAAAGTAAGCTTTCACACTGAGAATCACATTAAGCTAAAATACATTTTCCATCTAAGTAATTTTGATTTACAGAACCATCAAAATACGTATAAGAAACCAATAAAGTATGCAATTGTTTACATGGAATGATTAAGAAAGAAATGTAAACAATCTTTAAGCTTCAATTTATACTGAAGTCACTTACACCTTAACAATGGACACCTAATGTCAGGCAGAATGTGACAGAAGAGATGCTTCTCAAGAAGTAGGATTCTTTTGTGCCCTACTTCAGGCATTTTTTTAGATAGCAAATCTGAATTCTCTCAACAGAGAGATAATTTGAGACAACCCAGAAGCATAAAGAGAGCCAAAGACCAAAGAGATACTGATTGACGTGACCTGAGCAAAACGGTCTTAAAGTTTAGTAACTGATTCAGAGAATAGTTGAAGAAAAATAAAAATTAAATGAGAGAATGCCATCCTGATGTTAATTATATTAGTATACACACCAGTAATTCTGCTTTGTGATTTCAGCTTGAATCCTCCAAAAACATGATGCTCAACCCAAGTCAATAAAAAAAACACTGAAAGTTTTACATCAAATAAAAGCTCTCCCTCATTCTCAGTTACAAGGTGAGAAGGAATGAGTGAAGCTCTGCAAACTAAGTGTGCATCTAATATCTGAAACACTGAACTCTGACAGCTCTTCCTTTCCATGCTCATTCTTGGAATACCTTGGTGGCAGTGGGGAAATATTTTCACTGCAATTCATCTAAATAACAAATTTGAGGTCATATGAAGAGGAGAAAAATATTTAACTATTAACATTAATTTGTATTAATTGATAGGAAATCCAGTTATGAAGCCTTACTGTATAAATTCATGACTCATATACCAATACTGCATTACTTATGTAATAATATTTACAAAAGCACTAATTACAATCATTAACTAAGAGAAAACCACCAAAAGTTCCCAAGAACAGTATTCCTCTGGCAATAGGTACAGGTCAAGTTTCAAAGCTTAAATATTGCTGCAAGCAATGTTCAAGTGCCTTAAACATGAACATTAACTACACTTATACTCCATTAAGAAGTGAGCACCTATCCTAAAACTGAAGATACAGCACAGTAACAGAAAATTTAGAGAACAGCAATGCTGCAGCACAGAAGTGAAACAGCAGGTATAAACAACTGAAAAAAGAGAAAAGTGTAATTCATCTAAGTGTGCTCACAAGAAACTGGTATATTCCGTGCTATTTTATTATACAGAGAAATAAACTATTTCGTGACACCAGTACTCGCTCCACTGCAATGTGCATGATTCAAAGAAAATGCAAACCAGCATTTTAAGAAGCATCAGGCCAAAATACTTAAAATACATAATGATTCTAAACCCACTTAATTCTTAAAAAATTACCTGCATTAAAATGAGGATCATCTTCCATTGATTGTACGGCCTCCTCAACTGCATCTAAGGCACTGCCTCCCTGTTTCAGGATACCATAACCTCGTAGCGCAGCTCTGACAACACCAGCACGACTTCCCTCTTCTCGTTCTTTAAAGATCCGGCCAGCTCCGCCATGCACCACAATGACAGGCTTCATCCTGCCAAGTTCCTCCCAAGGCTTTCAGCTGTGCATAAAGGTTACACGTAATTAGCCTGTTTTGGAAAGAAAAGTCTTTAGTATGTGCTCCCTTCCACCCAGAGAAAGACCTGCAGGTTAGTGAACACATACAGTTGGTTTGACTGCAACCATTCTACCTTTTAGGAAGTCAAGTACCCACAAGAAGGAGCTCCTAATTCAAGTATGGACTGGTGGAGGCCCCAGGCAACTTGGCACAGCTTAGAGGTCAGCCCTGCATTGAGCAGGGGTCTGGGCTAGCTTGAAGGCCCTTTCCAGCCTAAGATACCCTACAGTGTGATGATTTACCATGACCCTGTCTGGTGATATTACAAGTTACACAGGAACAAGCAGTCTGATTAACTCTTGATCCTCCTAACTGCTCTTTATGCCAGCTGGGTAGCTGTGTTGTTCAAGTACAGTAATATAACCAGAGACAAGAAAAGCAACTGACCTGACCTGAGGTAACTGTTTAACCAGCTCTGCTGCCTGGATTCACACCTCTGACCTGTTGCAAAACTTTGTACTTTCTGCATGAAGACAAGGCACTCAAACCCGGCAGCCAAGAGTTTGCTGTTACTGCTCACAGATTCCTGTGAGCAAAAAAGTGCTGCTACACGTCCTTGGTGATGTCCATCACATTTTGCTTCCAGAAAAAGGCAAAGAAAAAAGTAAAGAAGCCTCACTTCCCACTGAAATCCAGGGCACCTCACAGAGGAATCATAGAATTGCTTGGTTGGAAAAGACCTTTGAGATCATCGAATCCAACCACACCCGTCCATCACCAAGCCATATCTCTGAGCACCTCATCCACCCGGTCTTTTGAATGCCTCCAAGGATGATGACTCAACCACCTCCCTGGGCAGCTGTTCCAGTGCCTGACCACTCTTCTGGTGAGGAAATTTTTCCTAATGTGTAGTCTGAACCTATCCCGGTGCAGCCTGAGGCCATTTCCTCTCATCTCATCGCCTGTCACTTGCGAGAAGAGACCAACACCCACCTTGCTACAAGTTCCTTTCAGGTAGTTGCAAACAGCAATGAGGTTTCCCCTCAGCCTCCTCTTCTCTAGGCTAAACAAACTTCACATGAAGACAGTATTGAGGGCCAGCAATTTTTGGAGGATGTGAAGAACAAAACCCAACAGCCTTTCTCTCATCCTATCGACAACCCCTTTGGGCAGAGCCTTCCCAGCATCCTGCACTGCCCACAGCTCAACCCCTCGCACTCCTGCAGCCCCTGGCACTGGCCGAGAGGCACACCTGCTAGCAGGAAGGCACCAGAGGATGCAGCCTGCACTTACCTGAATGCTACAGCCTGAAGTGGGGCATAAACGCCTCCATGATCACCAGGGAGCCCATTTAAGTTTTAATCTCAGCTGCCTGCTACGCTTATCTCCCTGTGAGGGTCAGGCAAAGAGGAGCTTGATATTGAAAATCATAGAATTATAGAATCATAGAATGGTTTGGGTTAGAAGGGACCTTAAAGATCATCCAGTTCCAATCCCCCTGCCATGGGCAGGGACACCTCCCACTAAACCAGGCTATTCAAGACCCCATCCAACCTGGCCTGGAACACCTTCAGGGAGAGGGCATCCACAGATTCCCTGTGCAACCTACGCCAGTGCCTCACCACCGTCATCATGAAAATGTCAGCAAATAAACTCTCATTTTGGAGTTTAAGGAAGCAGTATCCTTTAATTCAGCACTGGACGCATGAGGGAATGATTTCCATCAATCATGCATAACAAGACAAGAGCTAGGGACAAAATATATTTCCCACTTATATGCATATGTGTAACTTTTCCCAGAAATCTTATGCATATTTTATTACTTTCCAAAGATTGATTTTAATGTTACTATTAATTTCACAACAGCCAAATTTCTTGCTAACTGGAGATCTGGAGCCAGCTCTCTGACTGACCTTAGCCCTGGGACACGGAAAGACTTCAAAAAGAGGTGATTAGAGAAGAAGACGCATGTGTTCAGCACATACCATACTTAACACAAGACGTTATCATTTCTCTCTGAACAGTGTCTGGAAAAACACTGTCTGAAAAATAATGCTATAAAAACTCATGCCATCAGAGGGACATTCTGTCTAACTTTCAAAAAATACAGTTACTTAGATGAGACTTAACTCTGATTTAGCTTAAATCAAAATATTCCACTTTCTGTAACAGTAACCGCTTCCTGTATCAAGCCCAGCACGGGCTCCCACCCCCGGACCCAACCCTACCGGACACCGCGGCGGCACCTCCCATGCGCCTCTCCCGGCGCCCTGCCCCGCGCCGTGCCCCGCCCACACCCCGTGCCTACACTCAGAGCACGCCTCACCCCTTCCCCTGCCCCGCTCAGCCCTTGCCCCGCCCACTGCCCTCCCTCGCCCAATCCCTTGCCCCGCCCAATCCGCTGCTTCACTCGCTCCGCGCCCCGCCCAATCCGCTGCCTCCGCTCGGCGCACGCCCCGCCTCCTCACCTACGCCGCTCCCGTCCCCGTCCCGCCCGCCCTGGGCGCCCTCGCCTTCGCTCAGGCTCTCCTCCGCCCACCTGCCGGCAGCGCCCCGTCCCCACCGCCACCCACCGCAACCGAGCGGCGCCCTGGCGATGCTCCCGGGGGGGTGCCGGTACAGGGCAGGTCCGACCGCAGGGTAAACACACCGCGACGGCGCTACCGCTGCTGCAAACGAGCGCCCTCAGCAAACATGGCGCCCGCGTCGGGGTGGGGGTGGTGCCCGCAGTTAAGATGGCGGCCGCATGCACTTCCGGGCTCCGTTTAGCTCTGGGGCGCGGGGAGGTGGGTGCTGCGCTGTGCTACCGCCCACCACCGCGGGGTGTCTCATCCAGTTACGTTAGAAAAACGTCCTTTCCCCCCCAGATCGGAGCCGAGCCGCATGTCCTGTGTGCAGCCCGCGTTATTCCAATTTCTTGCTTTCGGGCTCCGGGCTGCTAGCTGGGAGGGGGTGTGGCAGAGTGGCGGCGCCCTGTGCGCCCTCGGGTGGGCACACAGCGTGTTAGGGGAGACTCGATGTGGCCACGCTGATCCCAATGGGATGGCGAAGGCAAGAAATAAGCTTGGTATTGATGATTAGTATTTTATTTTTAATAGTAGGCTGCTGGTGAAACGAAACAGCTGTTGGCTATAAAGAAAGCTACTGAACCCACGTTCTTCCTGAAGAGGAAAACCAGAGTTCATTACAAAATGATTCAAAAGTTTCTTACCTTTGAAGTGAAACATATAAACAAAAAATTCTCAAAATTTATACAAACTATACCTGGCAAGTAGCTGCCCTCCTTCCTTGACCATTCCTGCTGAGCTCATCACCTCTTGGCAAAAATATCTCCAAATTGGACAAATTGTAGATGGTAAGCAGCTGCCCTTCTTCGTTGGCCATTCTTGCTGAGCTCACCACCTTTTGGCTGCCTTGTCCTCAGCTTTGTTGCTTCTGACTGTGCTACAAGGGACTGGTGAACACTGTCTGCTGTGGGCACACAGGGAGTTGAAGTGACACGACTGTGCAAAGAAAAGGGTTTACAGCAATGTGCAGTCACTCCATTTAAGATCTGTTTTGATCCTAAAGGTTGGTTTAAAATGAATTAGTGTGGTTTTATTAAAAGCAACTACTCTGGATGTTTTTTCATTGTCACTAATAGAACTAGCAAAGAGGAATTTAAATTTTGCGTGTGAATTATTTGAGAGCACTGCTGTTTTTATGTAATATTTTTCTTGCTTTCAGAGGTAGTGTTAAAATGGGAAACTGATACTAGTTAAATAGTTTAGAAGAGTTATTTCAGTTGTTTGCATGGACAATTGAACACTAAATTTATGTAGTAACCTCAAGTTGAAATTTTAATATCAGTCTAAAGCACGTGACTTGATAGAACTGGAATAATTATTTCTACATCACTTTTCAACCTTAGGCCCTCTTCAGCCACTGCCTTTGCCATTGTTCTGAAATAATTTCATGTTCTTTTAAAAATGCTATAAAGCTTCTCAGAACTTATTAGAAAGTATTTAGTTTTATAAATATTACATAGCTTTTAAAAATCAACATATTGAATTGCCTATAAAGAATCAGTCCTAAAGCTACGTAAACTGTTAGGATAAGTTTTAAGTGATTGCTGTAGAAATCTATTGATTTCATTCTTGCTAATTATTGTAAGAGAGCTTTGCATATTATAATTGCCAGATAAGCAAATTTAAAAATATATAG
This sequence comes from Tapera naevia, assembly GCA_033556795.1. Taxonomy (NCBI): domain Eukaryota; kingdom Metazoa; phylum Chordata; class Aves; order Cuculiformes; family Neomorphidae; genus Tapera; species Tapera naevia. The sequence goes on along the minus strand of JAUMJJ010000079.1, from coordinate 6,941,869 downwards.
AATAAATTAATTCTTTTCCATATGCAGCCTTGTGGAGATTAGCTTTACGGCTGAATGTACTATACTTGAAAGAGGTAGGAGTGTGTTATCACAGGTGAGCAAGGGCTAGAGAACTGAAGCAGGGAAGTAAGCGATCTCACCACATGAGGATAGGGAACGTGCGTGTATGAGAATGGCATGATATTATAAGGTCTACTCAGCATCTCAGATGACAAAAATGTAACTATAATTGTGCCTTCTGTTTTCCTGCAGAACCCATATAATTAAGGACATGGCCTCCTGCTTCTAGAGAAAGAATTCCCCTGGAATCTCCTTCAAAATTTGATTTTAGGAACAGGCAAAGAAACTGTAATATATTGTAAGAGTAACTCTTCTAATGCATATGCATCATAAATATTTTTGTTTTTATCAAATGTTTGTGTGTTATCCATAAACTATTTTAAAACTTTCAAAACATGATGCGGAACAGAAAGCAATGATGTTCTGTATTTTATTACTTGGATTGTAGGAGCATGCAGAGTTGATCAAGACTGTGGCTGCTTGAGCAAGTGTCATAAGCATGCAGAAACACAATACTAATTCAAGCAGTCTGCAAAGTTAGATCTTTTTATATTAGGCAGAACTGTCATATGGAGATTACTGCGGCATTAGGATGCTTAGGTCATGCTCTGCCAAAACTTATGCATGTTGAATAACTTTGTTCACATGCACAATTTGATTAAGTCTGTAAACCACTTCTTACCATACTGTTATTGCAATATTTTTGCTGGAAAATCCAGCTCCTCTGAAAATCAGTTTAATTTTTTAATGTAAATTGCAATATTTCTTAAACTTACTTTCAAGCAAAATCAGCAGAAAATGGCAGATGTGACATTCACAAAAATAAAAATGTGATCAACTCAAATTCATTAATCAGTTGTATGTTGAGTAGTTCAATGGGAAATATTTTCCTGTGGTAAGAGGCTACAATCAGCAATGGCAATGATGTTTTCTCCTCTTCTGCCCAGAAGGGAGATTAAATTAGAGATGCGTTCATTTTCCTGCTTTGAGGAGATTTTAATCCTAGAAGTCAGGTGGCCTTCATGTTGGAAATCGTCCCAAACAAGAAGTTAACAGTATCTTATTGCTCCCTCTATTTAAGTGTTTCATACACAGTGGGATGGTCCTACCAGAGGGATGGAAGTAGGCAGCTCTCTGAGAAACTGGTGTGCTGGGGGAGAAGGTGGAACAGCATATGATGCAATGCTGGTCATGGGAAGTCCCAGTTTGGATCCTCATTTCCAGTTGAGCACAGAATGGGTCTGACCAGTTTGCAAAACTATAGTTTTAAAAATGGTGGTTCACATCTCTGTGTTGTGTATTTACTGAGATTTTTAGCAGTATTTATCAGCCTTGTACTCTGCTGAAGGTGCATGTGAGGTGAGAGTCCTAAGCATAAGGCAATCAAACTGCAACATGAATGAGTAGCAGAGACTGAAATTGGTCCTTTTTTTGTTTTTCTTTTCTTTTCTTCCTGTTATAAGAGACCTGACAGCATGCTGCGTTTTTGTCACTGCAGGTCTGAAAGGAACATGTTGATCTATCACCTCTGTGCTTTCGAAGTCCCTCCCACAGCCCGTGAAGACTGTAAATCCCAGCCTGGTCCATTCTAATCACTTTAACTTCAAAGAAGGCACATCAATTTTTTGAGATAATTTTCAATTCTCTGTTTATTCCAATATTTATATTGTCTATAAAACAGACATTCTTCTTTGTGATAATCTGCATAGTATGTATGTACAGCATGTTGGAAAACTTGTATGTATGTCTGACCGACGCTTACAGTTTCCCAGCAAGTGGACTTCTGTATCAATCCATTCAGAGAAGGTGGCACCCTCCAGAGGTAGCAAGAGTTGTACTTGCTTTGGTTCGACCTTGTGCGCCTAGCTGAAAACACTTGTAAATTCCAGAGCTGTCACAACAATTGGAGGCACTTAAACCCCCAAGATTTAGGAATTATTTATCTTACATACTCATTTATTTTGTCTTTATATTTAAATTACATTAGGAAAAACACAGTTCTCTTTGTTCTTAATGATATACAATTAACTTGCTAAAGGATATAATTAAAAGAGATTTTGCAAAACCATCGTTCCCTTTTAAAATACACTAAAGCTTAAATATTGCTTGAGATAAGGCCTCAAACTTACAGATATTCTAGGAATTCCCAGGAAAATTTATAATGCACCTTAATTGTAATTAAGGCTTAGTTCTAAGTGTATTGTCATGTATGTAACATAATATTACTGAGGGCAGTAGGGAGTTTTCATGGTAAAGATTTTAGGTGGCCTTGTCAAAAAACAGGATGCCTTGGGGAGAAAATTAACACAAAATAGTTCAAAATAATTCACAGAGGATTTTCCTGTTGGAGCAGAATGGAAATTAATAAAATGACAAATGAAAATTATTTCTTTTTCTTCAGCTTCTTGCCACTCAAATATATGGATGTGTAGTGACCCTAAATGCAGTATATCACAGAATATAGGAAATACAATGAGCATCAGCATGGCAGATGCTTACTAAATGTATATATGATACTTGAAAGATCATAGAATCCTAGAATCTTCCGGTTGGAAAAGACCTCTGAGTCCAACCGCACCCATTATCCGCTAAACCATGTCACTTAAAACTCATCTATACTTTTTTTAAATTCCTCCTAGGATGGTGACTCAGCCACCTCCCTGGGCACCCTGTTCCAGTGCCTGACCACCCTTTTGGCAAATAAATTAGTCCTAATATCCAGACTGAACCTCCCCTGGTGCAACTTATGGCCATTTCCCCTTGTCCTATCAGCTGTCACTTGAGAGAAGAGATTAACACCCGCTCTGTCACAGCCTCCTTTCAGGCAGCCGTAGACAGCAATGAGGTCTCCCCTCAGTCTCCTCTTCTCCAAACTGAACAAACCCAGTTCCCTCAGATGATTCAGATCCTCTTCATACATGATCGATGAAATAGAAATAAAATGAAACTAAGCTGGGGCACAGCCATGGAATTAAAATAATTTTTAGTAACTTAAAGGCTGAACCAAGTTATCAGACATTGGAGAGAATCCTAGGGCTCCTGTATTACATCAAAGAGGTCATGTAATCATTTGAAATGGAGTTCAAATCGTAAAAGCTTAGTAAATGCAGCTTGGGGGGAGGGTCATCATCATTACCTGCCGTTGACCTTGAGGAGGTTGTTTAATTTTGCAAAGAGGGGAGCAGGGAAAAATCAAGCTTTAGAAGTTTGCTGGGCGTGAGTGCTTTAGATTGCAGGTATGCTTATATATAGCAGTTACTGTTGCCAGGAGGACTGTAATGTCCTGTGTGACCATTAGAAACGAAAATGAAGACATGATAATTTTGCTTAGTTCAAATGTTTGATGTATTTTTTAGAACTTTTCTTTTATGCAATGAAGTACAAAGCTGAGATATAATAATAACAGAACCATGAGAATTTAAGTAATAAAGTCAGTTTGATGGAAATGATTTATGTAGCAAATATATCCTAAAGTAGTAATTAATGTTAAGAAATGTGTAGAAAACCCATAGTTAATGTACATAAAACATGATTCAAAAGGCATGTTTAGAAAGGTGATTCTCCAGAGTTTTTCCTCAATTTATTTCTTGGGAAAAAATCAGGTTCTTTTTTATAAGCCTTTGCAACTGCCGGACTGGTTTTGAGCAAATACCTGATTTTGTTTTTTCAGTAACAAAGAATTGAATTTCTCCCTCTTGATTTCCACCTAAGTATAAATTAATACAGTATCTGTAATACTCTAATAATAATTGATCAAAAATGAAACAGGAAATACTTCAGTTAATATGTCATTGTAGCTGTAGTATTTAATAAAGAAAATAACTACAGGAGCTAAGAGTTTTTATTTTAAAAAATTGACCTTTTATTTTTCTTCTATCCCTCAGTACTTCAGTTCTAGTGAAGTAACTAAAGACTGTGTTGTTGTGTATCAATCTAAAAGTCTGATTTAAGATTGCTTTTTTTTAAGGTGTTGACAAAATTATTTATAAAATGTAAGGCCACTATACAAAGTAGGCCGTGAATTGTAGGCTAACCAGAAAATTCTCTGGTATAAATGAAAGGACTCAGTTGTAAGGCTGGAGGCAGGAAAAATAAATCAAGCGGGAAAAGAGGTGCATTTTAAAAGGAGAATGCTAAATGAGATAGCTAATTGATGTTTGACTCATAAACATTGATCTATTATAGAGAGAATTTACAGTTGGACTCAATGATCATAAAGGTCTTTTCCAACCTGAACAATTCTGTGATTCTGTGAATTTATGTCAGATCGCTCAAAGATGATGTTTTATGTGCAGTGTAACAGGTAAAGAGATCTGTGGGGATCTTGGGGAAAGCCGTGCAAGTATTCTGGAATTGAAAAGCACTTTGAAATTGGTTGTGATTTGAATGGGGAACCAGTGGAATTGGTTCAAAGTGAGAGTCTTGTAGTGACTTTTGCCTCAGTCATGGGAACAAAAACAGTGATGTTCACTCCCAGCTGCAGTACAGGAAGTGGTCATTTTGTGAGAGCTTGGAAAAGAGTTCAAGTCTGGAAGTACAGAGGATTCCATAGTGTCACTTTTGTTGATCATAGGTGGAGTATGTTGTTAATTTTGCTCTCCTTGTTGGGGAAGGTCACCAAAGTTGCTGAAAGCAGCAGACATCATTTGCCATCTAGTAAGCAAAAATGCAGCTTAAAGATGCACACTGGACTGCTAGATGCCTGCAAAACTAGATGTCTTCCTCAAGATTTGATCATATTTGATCATGCTAGCGAATTTCTAAACAAGCTCATATGAAAATAAAATTCAGGATTTAGTGTTATTCTAAAGTTAAAGAAGGCCACAGTTAATCAACTGATCTTTAAGAAAAGGTAGATGAATGTGAGTGAATCCACAGTGTAGATACTAAAGCTATTGCAGTTCTAAACGCATGAACAAACAAAAGAATGAATGTAATTAGGACTGGTGTAAGTAGAAAAGAACTTGTTAAGGATCAAAATGTTGGTACCATTCTATTATTAATATTTGCAGCCCTGAGATGAGTCAAACACTAATGTTGTGATACCTTGTATTAAAGGGGTTTTTGGCCGGATTTGGGTGGAATTTTAAACTGCAAATAAATGATTTCATGAACCACAAATTCTCCTTTCTCCTTACTTCTTATACCTGTGAACAGCCTCTGATAGGGTCTGAAAAGTCTCCATTTTAATATTGTTTTGTAATATAGTCTCAATTAAAAATGTTATTAAGGAAACTTTGTAATAAATCATTGTGCATATCTTTACATTCAGTAGCCACCTTCAGTTAGGTATTAATTGCACAATAAGAAGCAGATCTGTTGTTAAGGGCATTCACATGTTGAAGTTATATTGAGGGTTTTGCTGGTCGATGCAGGAAAAAAAGATTTATTTCTTCATCCAAAATGTTTGCACTTCTAATAAACAACTTACCTGGCATGTATGTTTGTGAAAACAGTAGATGTATGGAGATCATGAGATAATATTTTTTCAAGGGCAAGCTTTCAACTTGAAAGGAAAAGCTTATCTTCTGAGTGTTGCGTTCATTCAAAGAATGGGAATAGGCTTTGTGATTAGTGTGCCTGAGGCAAGGCCAAACAACACAGCTCTGATTTTGAATATCAGATTGTTTCAGTTTTACCAGTAAGGTAACTCAGCTCTATCAAATGCAGTCTTCTACAGCTACTGGATGTTTCATACAGGGGATCTGAACTCAGACCGGTATATGGAAAGGATGAGGTTTGTGTCATGGACCTCAGGCAGCACACCAGAAAGCCTTCAGAGTGCATAGGAATCTCTGTAATGGTGATGGAGGTTGTCTTCCTTCTTTAAGATGCTATGTAAAATGTGGTATGTATTTTTGTAACTAAACTTTTAGTTTAGTATTGCAAAATTATCTCCTACTGTAATCAGTAAGATGTCAGAAGTTCCAGGACAATTGCCATTCCTGCTCTTTTTCTTTTCTTTCTTCCACCTCTGTCATCTTTCTCTCACCACCATTCCCTCTCCCTCCAAGTTTCCCTTTTTTGTACAGTGGGCTTCATGAAGAGACTGGTAACACACAATCAGTATTTTAAGGTGATGGAAAACTCAAGAACATAAGATAGTACCAGTTTCATCATATTTGGTGAGCTATTTCTGCAGAGGAATTCCTTAGACAAACTGTACTGAATATAAAGATAATTTGAAGGAAAAGTAGTTAACGTACAGACATCAACACTCCTAAAATTTTGGGGGAATGTAGTTAGAGTTACTATCTTTCTGCTGCTTTTGTTCCTTCTCAAGTTTTTACAATTTTAAATAAAATGTTTCAATACTATTTATTCATAAGTCAGTGGAAATTCCATTTTTCCTCACTTGTGAAAAATGAAGGTTTTTATGGTTATGATATTGTGGATTAATGATGTCTATCACCAGTAGAAATGCTTCCAAGTTGTTTGAAAAGAGGACTAGGCTTTCTGAAATCCTCTGTGATTGAATATGAGATATGGGAGCATCCAACTTGTTTTAACAATGAAAGCTTTTTTTTTTCTGTTTAAAAATAGATCACAGTGCAGTGACCCCAGAGGGAGAGAAAGAATGAAAAAGATGCGTGTTTCTCTGAAACTCCTGTCTATATTGTTACAGTCTGTCTGAAAGGATGACAAATCCAAATTGCAGTGCTTCCTGTGTTCTTTGAATTAGAGCTTGGTGTGTGCTACACTATTTTGATCTCTTTAGAATTTTATAATTTAATTAGCAGATTTCTTTGTCCCAGTCCAGCCCATTTTGAAAGGGAAAAAATGAGTAGATGTAGACCACTGTGGTAACCCTTTTTCTTTTTTAAGTCTAATTGCATATTTTGAATGCAATTTGTATGAAAGCATTCTTTTATGAATTTAAATCAGAAGGGTATAAAAAAAATAAATGGTATTAACGAATGAGGATTAAAGACTACCTGAACTGTCTAAAAGAAAATTATTCCCCAGTCACTAATTTATAGGCTTGGTGCATGCTGGGGTATCTGCCCGGCTGCACCTGCCATATCAACATGTTCAAGTATGAATTGGTTAGCACAAAAAGTTGGCAGAGAAGTAGGGAATTTTTCACCTTAAGGTCAGAATCAAGGCAGACTGCTAATGATTTAATGCTGTTATGGTCTGATAGTTCAGCAAGAACATGTCATTCTATTGCCATCAGTTGACACGTGCCTGCATTGGAAGCAACACTCTTCTGACTGACATCCTTTTTACAGGCACACTAGGTAGCAGGCATCTGCCTTAACTAGCTGAAAGTTAGGTGTCCTGGCTAAGCTAGTTGTCTAGGCTTCCTCTGTAAGCCGTGGGGAGAGGGATTTTCAGAGTGATTCATACCGTTCTAAAATATGTGTCTGAAATAGATGAGATGACTCATCCTCTGAAGTACCTGCCACTCTGCTGACGATGGAGGGAGACCTAGATGACTAACTTGCCCTAGATAGCCAAATTCTGGACTGGCAAGTGACCTGAGAGAGAGCTCAGGACCAGTGTCTTTTTCTTTTAGTGAAAAGAGGCTTAAGTGGGCAGTCATGAAAAAGTCTGTAAGACCACTGGTCATGCAGTATATGCTGAAAAACGGGTGGACCTGCATTGCTGTTCTGCTCTGTTTTTCATAAATATGTTGATTTTGTTTTTTCACTAAATCACTCTATATCAAGGTAAGGAAAAGAAGATGTTTCTTCACCTTAAAAATCCCACTGGAGAGCAATGTTGTTATCTACATGACACAGAAGTATGAAGCAATGGGCATGATATTTATTCTGCATCAATTTCCATTATTGAAATTGCTTTGTATTGAAATTGCTTTGTATTTGTACCAGTGGAACTGGATGTAAAATCCTTTATGCTTGGTGTTTATATATTCAAATGTTGATAGCATGTATCTGCTAAAGCATAGCATGGACTTGAAGATCTGTAGGGGAACGACATTATCTTCACTATCCATTGGTGCATCTTTTACAGAACTTTAAAAAGTTATGCTTTAAACTCATTATAAACTCATTAATATTTAATTAAAACCTGTCACTTGGCCAATTTGAAAATTAGGAAGTCTCAGTGAATATTCAGGAAGTATTCACAATGTCTGATTTTAGATACTGATCTAGGTTTCTAAATAAGGAGTCTAGCTCCTTCTATAATCTGTGCAGAGGAGTTGGCACCTTCAGGGAACAATCCAGAGCTGTGAAGGTAAGCAGGAAGTTAGTTCTCTGGTTGCCCTCCAAAGGACTTACACTGCTGACTGTCATGAATCCTCTGAAATAATCTCTTAGATACTTATCCCTCTATATTTCCTGTGGAGGTAGTCTGGTTTGCTTTTGTATGGTGTTAAAGTGGGCAATATGAATACTTCCGGTATTGTTTTTCGTCATAATTTTTAGTTCAGTAATACATTGTCAACTCAAAGCAGAATATTTTTATGAATAGATTTATGTTTCTGAATGTCAGGCTTCACTTGCATTAAAAGTGGTTCCTGCATGGTTAATGTATGTAGTGTGCTCAATAGTGTCGATGTAGTAGTATGTAATGTTGTGGTGGTAATATGTATGCCTGTAATGTAAAGTATGTATGTAGTATGCTCAGTTTTAAACTTTTGTTTTCTTGTAACTGAGCACCCCTGACTTGCCCAGGATTGTCAACAAAATCCATTCGGTTTTCTCAGAAAATTTGCCTTCGTTTTGTGTGCTTTCTGGTTGAATCATAAACAATTCTAATCTCTCCTGTGTTTGCAATGCCTTGAGCACCAAGCTGCTAGCTGGCACAGACACTGTAATGCCCTCTGCACTTACCATTCCATTTGGAGTGTTAGAACGCAATGCTCTTTTGCATCAAACAGCTGATGAATTTTTATATTCTTCTGTTGGTCAACAGTTGCTTTACCAAAAGCATTACACTCCTACTATAGATTTGGAAGTGCAATAACTGGTTATATATTGCTTTATGTAGATCGTACAGAGCTTAGAAATTCAGGTGGTTGAACCAATTTGCTACGGTTTGAAAAACCATCTGCAGAGTTTAGGAACCTATTGATGTGGTAAATTGAGAACTGTGGATTTTCCTTTACTTTAAATATGGAAGTCCTAAGTTTATAGGTGAAGCACAAAATCAGGGAAGTCAAGAAAAGTCACAGAACAAGCACCAGCCTTGATCAATCATCTTCACTGTATGCAGAGAAAAAACAGCATAATATAGGATATTCCATTATTTGCCTGGGGGAGGAAGAGTTTCCAGACTTTCAGGGAGAAAAGAAGCCATGTTACAGAAGTCTTAAGTGCTGAACACTAGGTATTGTCTTACAGTTAAGGACTTCAGATGACAAAATTACCTTAATATGGTAACCATAACCAATAGTGAATGAGTTCACTGAAGACAATGAACAACCTTGAATCTGTTGGATAAGTTCAAATTCTACTCTTTTGTAATTTTTTTTTTTAAAGACAAAGGAAGGTAAAATTGCAAAGGACACAAGGGTGTATCCAGGGGAACGAGAACATCATTTATAGTCACCAGAATTGTTTGATGAGGCTCACTTGCTAGATACCTGATAACAAGGAAGACCAATCTGTCACTGTATGCTCCCATAAAGAAGATTTGTCTATAATAGGGAGCATTAAGCAGGGTAATGGAGATTACTTGAGCAGTTACTGAATTAATTTTCATTTTAAACAGTCTTTTATTTAAAGATAACAACTGGCTGGACAGCATGGTAAGTTTTGTATCAGAGTGCATCTGTTAAAAAGGATTGTGAGCAGTTTGCTGGTTTTGAATATAAACTTGACTGTGCTGTCAGCTCACATCTCCTTTTCCTAGGGCAACACTTCAAGTGGTGCAAAATACAGGTAGGACTCTATTGTGGACTGATGAAATCATGAGCTCATACAAACTGCTGTTATTTAGTAGAGAAACGTAATTGTTTCTCCAGAGGATGATGAATGTGATTCCTTATATTTGATCTTTTTCGTACCAGAAGAATACTGCTGTTGCTGGCTCAGAAGACTTTTTGGCAAATCAAAAGGAAACTGCTAGTTTGGAGCATTTCTCTGTCAGTTTGAAATCCCCAAGCTGTAGCTTCAAGCTCAGCAGTGAGTGCTCTGCAGTAGTACCAAGAGAGCTGAAATAATCAACAATGGAAACCTTTTATCTGTCTGAAATCCATAGATAGAAAGAGAATGTATATATAAATATTTCTCTTTAATATTTCACATAGTGCCTCCACTTAAGAAGTTTAGAATTCTTTTGCCGACAGTGGACATAAGCCAAACCAAGCCACAGGATTAATCATAAATAATTTACATGAAATCTCTCTACTAAGATATCCCGCAATTTCATAAAGAATGAGCACATGTTCTGAGAATACATAAAGATTGCTAAAATTAGCTTGCTTTAACATGCCTGGGAACAACACATGAAGCTGCAGTTGCAGTTTTTCTGACGTAGCTGATCATGTTGCTCACTGTCACAACAATTAAATGCTCTTTTAATTTTATTTCTTTTTTCCCTTTTCTTTTTCTTAGAACCACTTTCAGATTAAGAAAAAAATCTGCTAAAAATTCTAAACAATGTTGGCTGGTAAAAGCTGTGGAACAACTATTGCTGCAATAAACAGGATTAGTTTTGGATTACTTTCTCTACAAAGATTCTGCAGCAGTGCCTTACTCCTCCTTGCTGAGAAACGTCAACCCTTTCAGGTCTCCATGGTTATCTCACGGAATGAAAAGTAAAAGCATTCTGGGATGATTATATAAAACTTGTAAAGGGTGAGTGCAAACTAAAAACCAATGTTTGAGGATGAAACAGTCCATTTTCAATGGCCAAATCTGTGTGTGTATGGTTGAAGAGATGAATCGGAGTCTTGAACTGTGCTGCGCGGGATGGACCATGGTTTGGGGAAGATATAGAACAGGTCTTAGTGATTTATTAGTGTATATTTGAACATGTACCTACCAATTTGATTAAAGCAACAAGGAATAATAATTCACTGGATTGTATGTGGAAACTACGCCAGATTTAATTATTAAATTTAAACATCAGTAAAGCACAAGATAATCAGTATTCCTAAAACACCTATACAAAGGAGATTTAAGAACATAGTTGAGACCAGGCTTGCATATGCGTGGGCATACCCATTAAAGCTGGAGAACTGTATATTTTTGCCATGTTCTGTAAATGTAAGATACATAAATTAAAATTGCTTAGAGATAGTGTTGCTTACATGAACCACTTCTCCGCTGTTTTTAGTTAATGAATAAATGTGCTTGGTGTGACTACTTTTGTCTCATGGTCATCTCAAACAGCAGAAAATACCCAGTATGGCATGTCTTGCAGATACATAATATCAATAAGCTATGTTTCTTAATATTGATTTCAGGTATTTTTTTTCTCAGAAAACTCAAAGCTGGGAGGACCGAAATACACTGAAGAGAGGTTTGATATTGATGTGGAGAAAGAGTCTGAGAAAATCAGGATGCTGTTCAGGGGCAAATTCAAAGTACTGCTGTGTTTAGAGTATTCCTTATCTAAAACATAGTACCTAGGTTAAGCATGAGTCAACAATCTGTTGTTACTATAAAAAAAGTAAACATGCTGGTGAGACATGACAAATTCCAAATATTTAAAAGACTCAGAAATAGAAAGAGAATAACCTGTCCTCTGGGCTAAAGGGAGTAGGAAAATACAAAATGGACATAAATCATAGGAAAATTTCACGCTAAATAATATCATCACATTATTTTTGCTAGGCATATTGAAAGCACTGGGACTGTGGAGGCTTTTCTGCCTGCGTGTTTATGAGCTGGTCAGGCAAATACCTGTCAGATATAATAGATACTGCCTAGGGGCTAGATACGTCTTTCGGTTCCTATCCATTCTGGACTCCATTATTCAATATGGTAATAAAACTTCCCAAGTTTCATGCAAATATGCATAAAGATAACAATTCAAAGGGAGTATAAAGCCTTCGACACTAAGCGCTGCATGAGGTATGCAATTTGCATCAAACATAAAATCTTATTCTCTTTTCAATAAAGTAAATAGCCAAGCTTCTAATTTAGCTTTGATTTCATATTGTCATCTCTGTGTTACTCCTTTTTCACAGTATCACATCCAACCCACAGATCCCTGTATCAGAAAAATACCTTTGCCACTTTACTCCTCCTAGGCAGGTTGGAACAACATAGAAATAGAAACTGAAATTGCCATGGCCTGCAAACTCGAACCAAGTTGACAGTACAATGCTGCTGTCGAAAAGGCAAAGCTTATCATATGGTATATGGAACATCATATGTAAAGCTCTAGAGGGAGCTGATCTACCCTAACCTGCCTCAGCTGGGCTACTACAGGGCAACACATGGTTAGAGAGATTCAGGCAACCAGAATACAAATGTTTCAGAAAGTAAGACCTGTAAGAGTTAGCAGGATTCAGTGTAGAAATGGGGAGTGGGGAATTCTCCCTCTCATTTAGGTGTCTGACTCGCATTTTAGCTGTATGTGTTCAGTGAAGAGTATATAGTGTTTAATGAGATGAATGAGTTGTATATGTACATCTGTGTATATAAAGAATGCTCTAAAGGGAAGTACATTAACTCTTCCAGTCTGTAAGAGGTTGTTATAAAGGCAGGAGATATCACTTAAGCAAGAAGGTAGCAATGTAATTTGTTTATCAAAACCTGTATTCAAGAAGGGTTTCTATCTAAAACAAGGCAAGCTCCATTGCATTGCTTCTTCCTTAACATTTCTGTGGGAAAATTTTAGAAGTAGGTTACCTGAAGTTGGTCTTGATATGCTGCATTTTGTTCTCAACAGATCTGTCCCCATTTTGGTACACTTTCAAGCCTAAATTTCTATGCTTTTTATTATTTAATAGGGTTTTCTCTTGGTATTTGCAATCCATGTTTTTTTTCCCCTTGTTTTCATTCTCTTACTGTGTCTCGAGTACCTAAAGTAGTGGAAAAGAAGCTTCCAGAAGGTCAGTGCCAGCACTGCTATGTAGTGCTCTTGTACTTGGTTGCTATCAGAAAGTGTAGCAGAGCATCACACACACACAAGTTCTGTGGAAAAGTTTTCCTGATAGGACACCATATGCGGCAATTATTAGGTGTGGCTGGGCACATTTAGTGTTTTCTTCACTTGAGACTTGGTGAAGGGTGGTTGGCCATGTTAGTGCAGAAGCGAGGAAGTTTCATAAGGCAATCCGTACTTCACTTTCATTCACTTATGGCCCCAGTATACTTATGATGGGAATGCAAAATGAAAGTATGCATGAAATATGTACTTTTACACTAGCTCACTGGCCCAGAATACTTTTAACAAGTCTAGATGAAAAGGAACCCGAGGGACAATTTAAAGAGGGACTTTTTAAGGAAGAAAAAAATGTGTTTTATATTGCTGAGCCTTCAGTCAGGATAGGCTACATCTTGCTGGGTGTCATACAAGAACAGAAGCCTTAATTTCTATCTCAAAGTGCCTGAGTTTTGTCCAACTTGAGCTTCTACTTAGCTGATGATAATGCCATTTGCTAAAAGGAAAGGTGAAATGCCTATTTGATGTTACACACCTATATGAATACAGAGGTGTTGCAGTGCAGAAACTGTCTTCAAACAAAAGGAATAGAACTGATTTCATGTGATTACTCTTATATCCAATGTGGCTTCCAGATACCTCGTATCACTAACACTCCCTTAATCCACTGGGTAAAGATCTTTCCAGACTGAAACGGCTCAGGATTTTGCACAGCTATTCAGTGCAATCAGAGGAGTTTTGAGAGCATTGAAAACTACTGCAGAAAGGAAGGTTTAGGTAATTAGCATTCTATAGATTGGGGAGCCAATTTTGAGGGTTGTTTTTTGTGTGGGCTTTTTTTTCCTAATAAATAAGCTATATTTATTTACATAAGGTGCATATATGTTATATAGGACATTAAAATGAATTTACAGCCTTTATTAAGGAAGGACTTTGGATTACAAACTTCTACATTTTAAGTGACCCCTGTCTAGTTTAGGCAGCGTAGGGATTGTTTCTGTTTGTACAGCAGTATCCCAAGTAAGTCTTCTGTGCAAAGAATAAATATTTGAATTAAAGGCTGAAGTATGTGCAGTCAATAGCGTCTGCGAAACAGTATTGGAAACCTGTCGTTAGTAAAAAGTTTTCAAATTTGAGAAGTTTAATTGCTTTTCTCAATTTCCTGTGAGACAAAAAGAAAAAAATATGTGTAAGTGACAGCAGACTCATCTTTTAAAATAATCATCAATTTTCTCATTAAAAGATCTTGCCTGAATTTTTATAGGATTCCTCTAAAATATCATTTATCTTCTATTGAACAGTAGATTCCTCGAAATAATTACATTCTGCCAGAACATATTTGTATCTTTCTTACCTAATCTACCAAGAAGCATCTTTCCATTCTTCTTCTCAATCTCAATTTCATTTGGGTTTTAATTTCAGAATAATAATAATAAAAACACTCTTCAAGTTAACTTTAAGTAGCTGCTGTCTGATATCTGAAGATAAAACAAAACATCTGCAGATAAATTTGTAAATCTGGTTTCTGGAGTTTGTTCCTTTTATTTTATGGTCCATCAATGGCTTTGTTTGTGCACAGCTTTATAAACCACTATACTCAATATGCTCTCCAAAGGAAAATGAGGTTTATGTTTTCTCAGTGTCCTCTCTCTCAGTGTTCTTTTCCTGTTCTCTGCTTCATGTCTGTTACTTCAGGAACTTTTGAATCTAGTGCCCCATGTCAACCAAATTTGAGAAAGGAGGAAGCTTTGAGGCAATTTTCTACAAGTTTCTTGACTGAAGATGCTCAAGGAGGGAAGGTGCTGACTATGAAGTAAAGAGTGTGTATAAGAGGAATCAGAGAAACAACATGATAGACAAATCTATAGGATACTGGACTCCATGTATCCCAGTGAATTTCATGACATGGTTATTTATTTCAGTGGAATTATTAAAATGTTTGAAGTGAAAACTCCAAATAATATACAAGTGAGAACAGTGTGAAATAATACGAAACTATGGCACAGTCTCTAACAAAGATTGTGAAGCAAATTATATATTATTAAGTATTATATTGAACTAGTGTACTAAGGACAGTAGAACTAAAATTGGGATATTGCCATCAATGGCTTACAGAGGTGGAAATTTAATGGAAATATGAAGTGCTGAGTCGTCGTTACAATTTGCAGTGCTAAAACATGGGATCCTATCATTCTCTCAAATATAAAGTGGATCTGGTGAGTTTTGAAAGAGATATTACAATATTCTTATTAAGTCATTTAATTGATAAGAAAATGTGAGTCAATTCTTCTGAATGTGTTCTCCTGCAGAGCTCTTTTAAATGCTAGATTTTAAGATTTCCTTACCTGTGGCCTGGAGCCACAAAATTTAACATAAGTATCTTTGTGTTTGGTTTATGAGAACAGCAGTATTGATCCAAGATGGAAATCCTTGTGACATACAGCCAGATTCAGTGAAAGTTGTTGTAGGGACTTGCAAATTATAGGGTGTATATGAGGAAACAACACAGAACAGCAAACGAGTTCCATAGGGTTGGTGGTGTAACTGGACATGATATAGTGTGTTTAGGTTTAGACGAGTCAATGTCCAGAAGGTCTTGATAGGTTGGAGAGTACTCAACAAGTGCAATACAAGTGGCTTGGAAGTGGAAGAAAGAAAGCAGTAGACTGTACTTGTACAGTGTGGCTACTTAACACCTAAAACTCTAGAAAGGCATAACAATTATAAATACTTAATATTGTGTACAGAAAAAGAGATGAATTAATAGGATATAGAATTGAGAATAAGATGAAGAAAAATTAAATTGGCCAGTTCCAGAACTCCATTCCTGTGATGTTAAATTTTCTCCCTGCAACACTCCCATCAAGGGAAGAGGAGAAAGCCTCCTTCTATGGAAAACCACCAGCAAATGGCTGTCAGAGAACAATCCTATACAGATCTAAGGTGTTACTCATAACAAATTCACAGTTTAACAACAGGTAATCCTGAAGGAACTAGTGTGACCCTATTGTTTGACCTGTTTTGTAGTGGATGGGACATTCTTGAAGCAATTCCTGATTAGATTAGCTTTCCTTCTCCATTACATATGGTTGTGACCTTGGTGTCCAGGTCATTATGTAATTTCTTTTTTCCAGTTCTTCACTTGAAATATTCTTTAAGCAGTGAACCGAAGCTGGAAGATGGACAGTTTGAGAGCATGGATGTGAGATCTATACTTGTAAGGGAGGAAAAGGAAAGGGAACGGGAGAATTTGGAAAATTATGTGTTCAGTGTATCTTTTCTTTCTGCTTGTTCACTCTCTCTGTACAATTTGTTTTGCTGCTGAACACCATGTAAGAAAAATCTATAAGTTTTTATGTCTTAGGGCTCGTGGAAGATGGGTGTTCTGTCACTATTGGACAGAAAGTGTTCGAAGGAATTCCATACATCTTGATGTATCACAGTATCACAGTATCACAGTATCATAAGGTTGGAAAGGACCTCTGAGATCATCAAGTCCAACCTATAACCTAACACTAACACCAACCATCATCTAGACCATGGCACTCAGTGCCTCATCCAGTCTCCCTTTAAACACCTCCAGGGTCGGTGACTCCACCACCTCCCTGGGCAGCCCATTCCAATGGCCAATCACCCTTTCAGTGAAGAATTTTTTCCTCACATCAAGTCTAAACTTTCCCTGACGAAGCTTAAGTCCATGCCCTCTGGTTCTACCACTGGTCACCTGAGAGAAGAGACCAACCCCTGCCTGACTACAACCTCCTTTTAGGTAGTTGTAGAGAGCAATGAGGTCTCCCCTGAGCCTCCTCTTCTCCAGGCTAAACAGCCCCAATTCCCTCAGTCGCTCCTCATAGGGCTTGTGCTCCAGCCCCTTCACCATCTTCGTTGCCCTCCTCTGAACACATTCCAGTATCCTAACATCTTTCCCATACTGAGGGGCCCAGAACTGGACACAATATTCAAGGTGAGGCCTGACCAGTGCCGAGTACAGGGGGACAATAACTTCTCTGGTCCTGCTTACTACACTATTCCTGATGCAGGCCAGGATTCCATTAGCCTTCTTGGCCACCTGGGCACACTGCTGGCTCATGTTGAGCTTCCTGTCCACCAGCACTCCCAGGTCCTTTTCTACCTGACTACTCTCTAGCCACTCTGTCCCCAGTCTGTAGCTCTGCATGGGATTGTTGTGTCCAAAATGAAGTACCCGACATTTGGACTTATTAAACATCATCCCATTAGAATCGGCCCAGCTCTCCAATCTGTCCAGGTCCCTCTGTAGGGCCATCCTACCCTCTAGCAGATCAACTCTTCCTCCCAGCTTGGTATCATCTGCAAATTTGCTGATGATGGACTCAATCCCCTGATCCAAATCGTCAATAAAGATATTAAACAGGACGGGACCCAATACCGATCCCTGGGGGACACCACTGGTGACCGGCCGCCAACTGGATGGGACACCATTTACCATCACTCTTTGGGCTCAGCCATCCAGCCAATTCCTAACCCAGCACAAAGTGCTCCCATCTAGTCCACGAGCTGCCAGCTTCCCTAGGAGTCTACTGTGATATGTATACCTTTCCAGAATAAAAAATGAAAATTAAGGAAAGATTTCTAATTTACACGTAGTCAAAGAAGAGAAGGAATATAAGGAGAATTCCCTATTGATAAATGCTTGGCCAAATAAATCAACCAGATTAATTCTCTAGTAGAATTACCTGGAAAGTGCAGTGATCTTTCTGGCCTTGTGTTCCTGAAGCACCCAGCTAATGCTAGCAAGTGATGAGTGATGAGCGTGGAGCACTGGATAAGCTGCCTTCTTCTGGTCAGTCTGGTTTTGGTACACATTTAAAGAATACATGAATCTCTCTGTCTGGCAAATATGAAGTGCAGAACTATCTCTTCTGTGGCATTATTTTCTAATTGCTTGGTACAGAAGAGAGAGGTGTTCATAGTCATGAACATTCCCCAAGAACATTCCCCCTCTGATGGCCTTACCCCACAGAGCTGGCCATGGCAGCAGGTGAATGAGAAGCAAAAGCAGAACAGGCTATCTGTGGTGCAGAACTCAAATTTCTTCTATGATGTGAGTTCTTTGTTGAGTGTGAACTCACAGACAGATTAATTTGTTATTTTCTCCTCAAATACATTCACTCCATCCTAATTGCAATTCACTTTCATGTCTCAGTAGACCCAATCTGAGCTGCATTTGCCTAGACATTGGTGTTCAATTTCACTGTATTTGTGATACATACATTTTCTTGAACCTAGCCTGCACCTTTCCCTCCTTCACAGAGGCCTGTGAAGTACGTCGCTGTAGCACCTATGAAAAATTGTCAAAGCAATAATAGCCAAATTGTTTAACAATAGATGCCCTTTTTAAAAAACCTTTCAAGCTGTTCACTAACTCTCCACTTTATGTACACATATCTTTTTAGCCATTTTTACCCCATGTCAATTTCCTGATCACACATGTCTGTGACTCTTCTTTCAAACTAGGCTCCACGACTGAATTTAACATGCACAAAGGTGCAGAACTCTACAGTGATGCTTACTATGTGAAATCCAGTGCCTGACTGAGAGGCTCTCTGAAGCACCAGGAGAAATTTGCAAAAAAAAATATTTCAGGATTGAAAAAACAGATGATAAATTATTCGAAGGAA
Organism: Tapera naevia; assembly: GCA_033556795.1. Taxonomy (NCBI): domain Eukaryota; kingdom Metazoa; phylum Chordata; class Aves; order Cuculiformes; family Neomorphidae; genus Tapera; species Tapera naevia. The sequence continues at coordinate 6,923,120 of JAUMJJ010000079.1, read as the reverse complement.
ATGCTCCAAGTGCCATGTGTTGGTGTAGCATCCAGCATGATATCACTCTGATTATGCCCAGAGATCTTGAGTCCTGTTATTGTACGTGACAAACCCAGGTTGTATTATTTTATTTATAAACTATATAATTTTACTTTTTTTTCCTTTCTTGCCATGAATGTTTTTTATCTTCCCTGAACCTACCTAAAGTTTTTTTCCCTTCTATAAACATGTATTTTCCTGTCTATCGTGTATTCATTTGGAAAAGATAAAGATAATTTAAAAAAAAATAAATAAACAATAGGCCCTAGTTTTGAGTCAACAAAGCCATAATACTCAGTATTCCAGGGTTAAACCCAACAATCCATCCTCTGTGGCTCCCAGGACTTACACCAGCTCTCAAATAAATGGGCACAGTCGCAAATACTGAGGCTGACTTGTTGTCTTTATATATACTTTTCAGATAACAGACATTAAATAATTCACTATACAAAGTCTTATTTCAATTAAAATGGTAACACTGATAAAGAATTTTCCTTTACTTTTGGGAACAGATCTCTGGCTTGTAATTGCATTAATTACAAATACACAGTTGAAAAGTTATTCAAATGCAAATTTTCTTAATGAGAAGAAAGCAACTGGGAGTATAATTTTTAGTTGTTGCAGTTAATGAAAGTATTCGATTTTGTTTTAATTGCACTTTTAATAAAATAAAGTACTTTCACACTGAAGAGATTTCACTAATACAACATCATCTAACAGCAGTGCTAGAACTTCCAAAGGTTGCTGATGGTGGATAGATCAGCCAGCACTGGCCCCTGAGTGGAGATAAGCAAAGCAAACAGCACTTATTCTTGGTCAGAGCCGTAAGTGGTGAGGTGCTGATCTGGGCAAACAATTCATGATAAGGAGAGGAGTAAATAGAGTGATGTCTGGGGCTTTCGCAACTTTGAAACATGGACAAGAGAGTAGGGAGAGCTATTTGGAGAATGCCTGGTCCAGTGTGTCTCCAGCTGTTTTGAGTGCAATAATTGTGAAAATATCTGCACACAAGATTCTTTAAGTGTTCACCCAAATTTTAATTAAATATGAAATAAAAATGAAGCTTCAGTTAGAGAAAATTATTTACCTCATTTTGTTTGCTTGCTTGTTTTGAAATACGTTTGTGCACTGCAAGAAAGTAATTTAGATAGTGATGTGCTCTCATATGAGCATCTAGTGTTTACAGATCACATATTGAAGAATACCTAATGCACCCCTCTTTGCATGAGGCAGGGTCAGCTATGCCTAAGGCATTCCTTACAGAGGTTTGTTCCACTTTAGAAACCTTTGGTGATGGTGGCTTTCCAGGCACGGACTGAAACCTGGTGCACTCCCATTCTCAATAAAGTAATAATGATACAAGAAGTAAGGAAAAGGAATGCTTTCTACAACTTTTTTTTGAACTTATGGAAATAATTTACATCTCATAGGCTACATAAACAAAAGCTAGGATCTTTTTAATTTTCCTTTTTCTTTAAAAAATGTCGGTTTGAGGTTTTTTTTAACCTTCAGGTAGCTGGTCTTACAAAAATGCTTGGACTTCCCCAAAAAGATTTTCTAATATTTTAACACTGTTAAGAAATTGCAGTAACTTCTCTTCAAAAGGACTGACACCAAAAAGGACTTCCTTCCTTCCCCAAACTTCCTTCCCTCAATTTTCTTTCTATTCTAAATTATTATTAAAAATAACCAAGTATATAAATATTAGTGGATTACTCATATCTTTCAATCTAGCATGTGAGATAGTGTCTCTGAGGAAGGGTGATCACTTGGAAAGACAGGAAGCGAAATACTGGTGTCTGGGAGACAGCATCCAACCCTCTTCAGCCTTCAGTATGGGAGGGTTGGAGAAAAAAGGATGGTTTGTGTTTGGCAAATTCCATCACTGAAAGAGCCTCCTGGTACCCATGTGAGTTACCCATGTAACTCAAGTGGGTTACATTTCCTGACTTGTGAATTCAGAATGCCAAGCTTTAGAACTTGTTTTGCAAGTTAAAGCAAAAGTGAGTTCCAGAAAGGCCTGGTCTATTTGCAGATAATATAGGAACACCAAAAAGGTAAAATGTATAAAATAAATAAATAGGAATGCTTTCATTTAACTCTAATTAAAGATAACATAATTGAAGGTGTGATAAAATGTTCCCATAATAAATCTTAGCTGTTTGCATCATATATAATGAATAAATCTAGTTATTTTTAGCATATTAGCAGAATATAATTCAGTATAGAGCCAGAGTGTTAATTCTGTATTTTTTTTTCAAAGAAGCAAGTATTTCAGAGGTACATACATGGCAAATTAATTTTTCATAGATATTATGCCTAAACGCAATCAGGAGAAAGAATATACATATCGTAAAATGAATAGATTCACCGTAGAATCCTGATCAGCTTTCAGCTGCTGTTAATTTTTCTCTGAGATAAAAACAATACTAAGTAACAAAATGAGACGTCTAAGCACATCTTGTCAGGATGGAAAAGAGGATTTTAAGATTAAAACTTGACGGATTTTGAGCCTAAACAGCAACATATAGAAACCGATAGAGATCTCTTGGATAAATTAAACAAAATCCAATATATAAGGCCACTAACAAGTTAATCACCATGTTTTACAGATGAAAGATAAGGGGAGTGAAGTAAAGGAAGAGGTGAAAGCAGAAGGATGGGAATTCGTCCTAGCAAAGGAAAGAGAACATAGTAAAGTACAGGTCAGAGAGGAATTAAAGGACATGGAAGAGGTACAGAAGCTTATGGAAAGGGTCTGTCTGTGACCTTCTCCACCCATCCTGGGAGGCACGGCCAGAGCTGTTTATTTCAAGTTGTTTCTACTCCAAGAAAACCTACGCTCACTTGATAGCATTTGGATGAATGGTCAAGAGAAACTTCATGTGCAAAGGATAATTGGTATAACTGCTCTAAAATCTGCATATTTACTTCATTTTGAGTGCATTGTAGTGATGGAGGTCCAGGGATATACTTTGGGAATTTGGGAGCTGGGGTTCTCCAGAGGTAGCCTTTGGGGGAAGCAAGATCAAGCTATCCTTATAACTATGAGATTGCGTAAATGTTTTTTGCTTCTTGAATACTATTGCTGTAGTGGGATCTGGATGGCCAGGATGTTGGGAGTAACTTGTGCACCCCAAAACAGTGAAGGACATAGTGACACAAGGAGACATCAATTTGCTTTTAAACGCTTACTATAACGGTCATGTCATGAAACGTCATTGACATCTTGAGCTATAAAGCCAAGTTTCTTTTCTCTTTTCAAATATATTATTTCAGACACAACAATAATCTCCAGTGTGCTCTACCAAAGCAGAAGCTTAGGGATGGAAACTGCGCGTTTCTAGCATCCATGCAGCTAGTGAAGAGTGATGTGGGATCCCTGGAGCCACTCACTGGCTTTGGCGTATGCTTGTGACCATGCCCTGTGACCATTTCCTTCTCCGTGTAATATTGACAGTGGTGTTTCCACCTCCAGTAAGTGGTAAGGAAAACATTGGATAGTTTTGCATATCTGAATTTCATCACTTAACCCATAGATAGAAAGTCCATTCAGAGGTACAAAACCAAATGTAAATGCATTCTCTTCAAGAAATAAAGTAATGCACTGCTGAAAATATCTGCTAAGGCAGTAAATGCATCCCAGGCATCTTGTGCGCTTTAAGACTGGGAAAGTAAAAAAATTTTACAATTCTAGAAAACCATGAAATGAAGAGTTATTTTAAGTTCTCAAATAACCTTAATTCTAGCTTAGTTGAACAATGGCCCAATAAACACACAAGTTCTGTCTTTCTATTTCAAAAACTGTACTGAAAGAGAAACTGGTTATGATTTCTCTGTGCTCAGACTTGTCCAAATTACACCCTACCTGCTAAATTTTACAGTTACCTCACCCCTCACTTCCCACCCCTTTATCCTGATGCAAATGTACAATATAACACTATTTTTTTTTCACATTCCCATCAGTGTCTACACAATTAGTGTCTACACAGCTTCAGGGCTCACAAGTTTTACAGCAAAAAGATGCATAAGGTGAATATACTTACCCCCCCTCCATGGAAGTGCTCAAATGCAGTATATTGTATCTCTTAAGGCACTAACACATCTTTTTTTTTTCCTTTGATCACATGGCAAGGGCTGAGACAGGGGCTTCTGTTCCTCCTGGACCAACAGCTCACCTATGCTGTTCTCATCATGCACTGCAGTTACTCCCATTCAGAGCAAGACACTGGGACTTTTCCCAGCCTTCCCAGGATAACTGTCCCCAAGAGGAGAGGAAGCAGGACAGAATTAGCTTTGTCTGTATTATTTTGTCAGCTTTCTTACAAGTTTCAGTTTTGCTGAATTTGAATTTATATAAAGGTGCTGTCAGGCAGCCATAGTTATTCTCAGTATATTTTTGAGTAAACACATATTAAATTACTTGTCAGCATACACAAAGTGACTCAGTGGCAGAAGAAACAATAAAATCTCAGTTTTAGTCTTCTGCAATGTTTATCTAAATATCTCACTTGCATATCTCAAATGACCGTTAGTTGTTCATCTTACACTCCGTAGTATATCTGCCTTCACAACACCCTTAGTGGTATAGAGGTGACAGAGGTCTGGGTTTCCTGTAGTGTGGAGTTCCAGCTGTAATCAGGGGAAGCAAATTGCCTTAACCATTGGGGCCAAATCTATGACCCTGAAATGTAAGGAGCGGGAGAGACCTCCAGAGACCATGCAGTCCATTTTTACGTTAAGAGGCAAGACTACCTATATGCGGGCCATCACGGTCCATGGCAATCAGCCACAGGCTCGATACAGCTGAGTGATCCCGTCCAGCCCAGCATCTACTGCTGTCACCTTGTGTGTAAAGGTAAGCGAAGAGAACAGCTGTTCCTGGCCATGGGCAGGTCTGGAGTGGCTGGGAAGAATCCTAGTCATCTCCGTATGCCCATGTATGCATTCCTGCAGCCTGCTGACATGCTTACTGAGGAGAAGCGCATCACGCTCCTGTGACTGGGAAAGGAAAGGAGCGTTGTATTTATGTGTTTGACCTACACAGCTACCCCAAACTAGAATTCAAGTTAGAGAGTTGAACAAGCGGTACTACGCTAGCACAGCCCATCGCCGAGAGGTGTGTTTGTGATTAATAATCTTGCACTGGGATGGTGGGGATTCCACCACCTCCCTGGCTAACCTATTTTAAGGCTTATAATTAGAAGGCAAATTGTTGATTAATATTCCCTTAAGCACGATTGAAAAATCATGCTTACTGAAAAGTAATTGTATAGTATTTTCGTCTTTTCAATAGAAAGGAGTCATCTTGCCTGAGGGTAAATATCTGAAAGTTGGTTGTCGATGTCTAGACTCATCAACCTAGATTCCCTTTATAGCCAGCTGAAAGAAACAGGCACCTCCAGGGCATGATTCATCTGCCTGTCTTAGAAAAGATGTTAAGTGGAGAAGGATTGCTTTCTGAAATAAATGCTGCAAAAATGATTAAGGTTGTATAGGAGATAGTATTCATATTATGTGGGAAATGGATTTTAAAAATGTGTTTTCTTCAGTACTGAAAGGAAGAGTAAATATTTCAGAATTTCATGACATATTTAAAAATTCACTCTCATTCAGTAGAGGTTTTTTAATGTTTTCTTCTTATTCTATGTTTTATCTTTTGTAATGGAAAAAAATTACATTTGGAGGTGAAAAACGATTTTAATAAGAAAAACAAACATGATGAGGTCAAACTGAAATAAATATTTTAGTCTGACTGGGGTACTTCAGCTTGGATTGGTTTTGTCTCGTGAGAGATGACTAAAATCGGCCCATTCCTTCAGAAAGTTTTAATTTCCATGGAATGACATTTTTATAGAAAAATGTGACAACAGAATTTTTTCAACTAGCTATTGAAGTTATGTATGAGTGGACAGATCTGTGTAAAAACAACTTTTCTTTATCTCAAGTCTCCTTATAAAAACATTATCTTTTCAATTAACAAAGTTATTTTAATTTTCCTTAGGCTAACAAGTAGCTCTCATTTAAGGAAGGACAAACTGTGGAATAGTTTTGACTTATATCTTATAAAGGCAAGCTTCTTGTAAAAGTGAAATAGTTCAGCATATAGGCTTACTTCGTACTAATTTGTTGTCACAGTTTTCTTGAAGGACGTGACCAATACACTGAAGTACCATGTAGTCCCTACTTTCATGTGAGGAAGTCTGAACAAAGAAAGTAGAGAGAATGAGGCTGTACTAAGGAGAATTTGCATTGGTTTTCCCCACTCAAAATTACCCCAAGATTTGAATTCTGTATTACAAATGAATGATGGATATCAAGCTATCTGAGACTGCGAAGGTCTACATTGAGCTACAGTATGACAATAATGAGCCTAACTGAGCAAGGGAAAGTTTCACAGAACCGTGTGTCTGGAAGGAGGAAATCAAAGTTGACAAATGACTTCTAGCTAACTTGCTTCCTTCTCCGAGGCATGTTCTAGTGATGCTGAGGGACAGATGTTAAATGGAGCTAGACAAAACTGAACAAACTTCTGTAAATACCTTGCTGATAGAATTATTTACACATCAGGAGGAGAGAAGAAAAAGTTTTAGGAAAACCTGAGCAATGTCTTAGACTTTGGTCAGACGTACAATATGTGATTCACCACACCTAATGGTGAACTGTCCACTGTGCGGCATTTGCACTGGAGAGTAGCAAGCACACATTATAGCCATTGGAAAGAAGTACATATTTCTAGGGTACATTTTAGATACATGCTTTAAGGATGAACACACCTAACAGGGATTTATTTGTCTTGCCAGGTTATAAAGGAAGTCTAGGGTAACTAGCTTAGATGCCAGTGCTTACAATTGACCTATCCCAAATCCTTAGTGAAGTCTCGGGATTTGATAAATTAAACCACTATCTACAGAATATTTTATGATTATTTTTCCATTTTTATTACATTCATTTTTTTCATCAGCCACCTGGATTTAATTCAGTACCAGATGTTTTCTATGGACTAATTAGCTAACTGTTTGAGGGAGTAATGAAAGCTGAAATATATATGTGATATTCTAGTTAGGAATAATCTGACTGCTACACATCTAGACCAACCAGAAGAGGAAAAAAAATTATCTGCTTGTAAGCTCTATTAGTTTTTTGCCAGGATAAAACCAAATTATGTTAACAAGAATATACTAATTCAAAAAAAAATATTTCAGCTTAGAGTTCCTAGCATAATACTATATTATTGTTTCCCTATGCCATCTCCATTTTCCATGTACAGTACTGCATTACTTGGTGGATACAAGGTTAACTCAATGTCTGCATTGATCCATGGTGCCATGGTCCCAAGTGCACCAAACGACTTGAACATCCCATCCCAACTGCCACTGGGGCTTCCCCTAGCCTACTCCTGGAGCTCAGCACCGGTTCTGGCCCATCTGGAGGCCACCAGTCCCTGCACCTGCTACGTCACAGGGACGTGTTTCTCTAGTCCTGTCTCTGACCCTATCTATTTTGGCTCCTGACTGGATCCCTTGGGTGGACCCTGGACCGGGTGCATTGCTTGATGTACATTGGGCTGTTGAAAGATGCTGGTGCCAGCCCTGGCTCTGCCCAACATGCTCAGCCCCTGCAGGATGGTGCCCCATGAGCGAGAGCACAGCCTGCGCCAGGGTCACCCTCCCTCCGCTCCTTCCCTGAGGGAGCAGCCAGCCCCTCACTTCTCCCTGATGTGTCATCTTTCCCAGTGTACTCCGAGAGTCACTGCTCACCACTGATACATGTAGGCCTTTTGTATAAGCAACGGGTGATCTTCTCTTTCAGAACAAGTAGACAAGTAGGTTTTTTTCACAAGTCCAGCCTACGACAGGCTCTTGTCTTCCTCGGATATTCAAAACAGCTCTTCATTAAAGCGACATCAGAGAAACCTGAAAAGCGGGGACGAAGAGATTAGATGAGCATTGGGTACTAATGCACCCGCGAGTTTGGAAAGAGCATTATGCCAATAGGTAGAAACTAGGTCCTGGCTTAACCTTACCCCCTTGGTTTCCAGAGGGAAGAGAGTTTCAGGCTCGCTACCATGTTCTCGATGTTCGATGTGAATCGGTCACACCAAGAACCACTGAGATTTCAGAGAGGTATGACTTTCAGCAGATGAAGACTGTATAGTGAAGATAATATTAAGACCTTTGTATAGTTTGAAAATTCTAGGGAATATGTTCATGTATTGGCAGCTGTACTGCAAAAGCAAAGTGGGGGCAACACGGCAGAAACCTCTGTGGCACAACTGTGTTAGAAAGAGCAGCGTTAATGAGCAAGTAACTCAAAAAAAATGAAGTACTGAATCAAGACCAAAAACGTTGAATAGCTGACGTAGAGAACCAGATGGGACAAGAAATTATCTGATGGAGTAACCAAAAATATCAAGTAGAACTATACAAACTGGATTATGTTTTTCAATGCCTATGAGTAGAAGGTTTAAGTGATGAGAATATATAGTAGCATGCCAATGAGAAGAAAGTGTCTCAATTGAGGAGGAAATGCTTAGACTGAAAGAAGATAAAAACAGGCATAGTAAACTGGCCAAAGCTCACTCTGGCTCTTTTCATGTATCCAATAGCATCCATAAGCAAATAGAGAAAAATATAAGAACAAAGCAAGTACTTGCACCTGATACTCTGCCAGCTTCTAACCATCTTGGGGACTTTCTGCTCTTTGTAACCTTTGGAGGATTTATCTTCAGTTACCTTGTATAGTAACTCTTTTTAATTAATGGAAGCATTCAGGACCCTTTGGCAAACTATTCTCTACTTGGGGCTGTCTTACACCAAAAAAACCCTATATCTTTTGTTTTGAATTAGGGTTTTACTCTCTGTGCCAGTTTTGGCTGGGGTAAAGTTATTTTTTTTTTAATAGTAGCAAGTATGGGGCTATGTTTGGGATTTGTGCTGGAAACAGTGTTGATTACAAAGGGATGTTTTAGTTACTCCTGAGCAGTGCTCAGTCAAAGCCTTTTCTGCTTCTCACATCAACCTGCCAGCAATAAGGCTGGGGGTGCACAAGAAGTTGTGAGGGGACACAGCTGGGACAGCTGACCCCAGCTGAGCAAAGGGATATTCCATACCATGTGATGTCATGCTCAGCATTCAAAGCTGGGAGAATACGGAAGGGGAGGATATTTGGAGTTTGTCTTCCTAAGTAACCATTATGTGTGATGAAGCCCTGCTTTCCTGGAGATGGCTGAACAACTGCCTGATGATGGGAAGTGGTGAATGAATTCCTTCATTTTCTTTGCTTGTGTGCATGGCTTTTGCTTTACCTATTAGACTGCCTTTGTCTAAACCCAAGAGTTTTCTCATTTTCCCTCTTCTGATTCTCTTCCCCATCTCATCCTGGGAAAGTGAGCAAGTGACGGTGTGGGGCTTAGCTGCTGGCTGGAGTTAAATCACGACAGTTATTTAAAGTTCTGTTCTTGTCTTGGAAAAGATTTAGAACGGTCCATGAGAGATTAAATGAGTGGCTGTAGATATGTTTGGTTGTTGAGATAAGATGGCTTTCTGAATAGCATGCACTTTAAAGCCAACTTTGTAAGCAGTTTAGCCAGTAAGTTTTAAATGTTTGGCCATTTCTATGCTTTGAATGTCAGTCGTTGTTCTGCTTTGAAAGTACCTCATTACTCAGCATTTCAGAAAGAGGTCATGTTTATTAGCACACCCTACTCCAGTCTGGAGAGAACCTGAGCATCTATGGCGTACAAGAGTTTTCTCAATTGCTTCCAGCTTATTTTGCTTGCTTTTTTTTCCCTTCCCTCCTTCTCGTTTTTGTTATTTTTAATGAGAATCTGGTTCAGACAAAAAAAATAACTCTGTTATTATGCAGCACCATTTGGGTTTCAAGCAGTGCGTTAATCAACTGATATTTCAGAAAGGCCAGAAACCTCAGATGCCATCCCTAACATTTTCCATCAGTGAATTGGAAAGCGCTGAAGAGAAACCAAAGCTGCATTTCCCCTTTCAATGTGCTTTATCTAAAAGACAACGCAGTCAGTTTTGAACAACGATCCAAGAACATCTAAAGTCTTCTGTCCATGTAAGATGGTAAAATAAATCTAATGATCCAGAAAGAAAACTTTTTAAATACATCCAACAGGTAAATAATATTAAAGTAATGAAAATTAAGTCATATTTGTATACATCAAGTGTTTTAATATTTATCCTTTTTTACTTCTACATTTACTGATAAGTTAAAAGCACTAGGTAAAGCTTTTTTTATAATGAAGTTATCCAAAGACAACTTGACACCAGACCTCTTCTTTTTAACACAACTGAAACTAGCAAATATGCATATTTGTTTTTGTTGGGCCCGAAATACCCTTCACAAAAGCAACACTTCCAATTTTGTTTCCATGACAATATATGTGACTTTTGTGAAAGCTGTGAATCTTTTTGCCTAAGAGATGTGACTGAGCCAGCAATATTCCTTTTGCCCATAAGTCTACTTTTCTCTCCTCAGTCATGAGAAGACTTTATGCAGCACATTTATTTCCAAGAATTTCTGCAGTCTTAAACTTTAGTAATTAAAAATATTTCATGTTTTCTTTCTCTTTTACATAATTCTTAGCATTCTCAGTGTAAGAATGTCCTCTTCGTTGATTATTTCCGTTTCTTTTTCTATAGTACCTATTTCTTTTTATATATAGTTTTTCACCCAATCCGTCTGTTTTCTAATCTTAACACTTCCATTTCAACTCCTTCTGTGCTTCATTGCCTTAGTTGCTTCTACATTGAGGATTCTCTTCTTGTTGGAGTTACATAAACATAAAAGGAGCTGTTTCTTGAAACGGTCTTTTGATACTTGTCTTCACTCCCTGTAATATCATTCTCTAATCAGCCTGTCCTTGATCAGGTAAAAAGTTTCTTCTTTAATACAGGGTCTACCTTTAAGCTTTTTTTTCGCACACATGATGGTACTTCATCTCTATCTGATTTCTTCAAGAATAGTTTTGAAAAAATATTTGCTTCTCCTATAACCTAATACCAAATTTCCACATACGTAGATGTTTGGTGATATGAAGACCAAAGTCACCAAAGCGATAATTTCTTTACAAATTATTTTAAGACAATTTGTTTTTCTTCTTTTTTATTTCCTTTTCTTTCCTTCTTCCATCCATTTCATTCTTCCCTTATTCTATCAATAAAGGATTCTTATTGCTTCGGCAAAATATCTCACCATACGCCATGAAATTATTATTTGATATTTGTTAGGGATGACTACAAGGGGAACCCATTATTGCATTTACACATATACGTAATTAGCTCACAGACGTTGTTGCTTCAAAACAATGACTTCAAGATCTCACCAGAATTCAGAAATTATTAATAACTGAACAGAAATTAGTAGTCAAGAAATCTTTACATTCTAATGAGAAAACCATCTGACCAGTATTAAGAAGAAATTCCATAGGGAGTGGATTTTTTTCTCAATTTGGCAGCTCTAAGAACTTTTTCATCAGACTCTGAAGCTTTGCCTGTTACTAGTGACTTTTTAAGCCACTGTTCTGACCCAGCAAGGTGATTTTATCTTTGCATTTTTTTTTGCAGTTGAATCGGATCTCCTCAAAGCTAAGAGGTGAATATTTAATACCATAGTTTTTTTAAATGTAAGGCCACCACTGATTTTAAACTGAAGACTATAAAATAGGCTAAATTTTATGCCATTTGGTGCATAATATTTATTTCCACTTATCTAATTCATCCTTGTCTTTTTGAAAAATTAATTAAAATGCATATTGTATGGCATAAATGAGGTACATATACTTAGGTATTTCTGTATTATTTATACATTGATTTTTCTATTGCTGCCTACTCCATCTCAAAAGGCTAACTTGTTACAGAGGCATGTACTGGAAAGGATGGAACAAGCATAAAATGGATTGGATGTGGTTCAAGTAGAAATGTCAGCTGTGATATAAATGGTGCATCATGAATCAGCAGCAAGTAACTAGAGATACTGTAATGACACAGTGAAGACTAACAATTGGACCATTACCTTTTTAAATGATTGACAGACATGAAAATATTTTATCTAAATGTCCCACTACCTTTTCCCATACCTTCTGAACACTGAACGCCACAGATCTCCTTCTACAGGTACGCTGATTTGTAGAGATAGGTACTGTACAATGAAGACCTTTACAACTTCCTTTCTAGCAGTTTTTACAGTGTCTGGAATAAACATTTTCAGCATCAAGTAACAGGCAGATGTGATGTCGGGATTTCACACAGAATCACACAGAATGGTAAAGGTTGAAAGGGACCTCTGGAAGTCACCTAGTTCAACACCCCTGCTAAAGCAGGTTCGCCAAGAGCAGGTTGCACAGGAACATGTCCAGGGGGTTTTTGAATATCTCCGGAGTAGGAAATCCCACCGCCTCTCTGGGCAACCTGTTTCAGTGCTCTGTCACCCTCACAGTAAAGAAGTATTTCCTCATGTTCAGTTCATATTTCCTTGTGATTTAGTTGAAATTATTACAATTTTTCAGTATTCGAGTAAAATAAGGGAAAGTTAATTTCCTTTTTGTGCCACATCCTACTCTTAACAAATAAATTTTAAAGTCTTCTGATGCATGTTATGGTCATGGTGTTGGCTTTCTTTAGACTTGGCATTTCTTCCTCTTAAAAAGGTTCAAGCATTTGACCACTTCAATATTGGAGTTTCTATGAAGAGGACCTCTTTTCTGGTGGTAAATCAAATCTCTATTCCATACACAAGAAAACAGATTTTATTCAGTTGCCATTATTATTTGCATTTAGTGCACGCAGTGCAATATCAAATATCCCTGAGGAGGGCACCAGCAGCAATCACTTGGGATTGAAAGTATGTGTAATTGGATGCATTTCTAACTCCCAATGAGCCCAATGTGTATTGGACATTGTCTCTAGCAGCCCTGTTTAGTTTTGAAAGCAGGTATGGCTATTATATATATCTTACATAAAAAGAATATATATATTCTTCTTGCCTACATCTCTAGAAAAATCTCTACCAACCTTGCTTTTATCTGGTCTGCAAATACTAATGCAAGTTTAGAATAGGTTGGTGAATTTTCATGCAGGATACCTTATACAGTCCTGATAATCCATTTTCAAAAAAATTTTGAATGCATTTTTGAAACAATTAACAGGACAGTTAGGGGAATGGAGAGCCTATGGGAGATTGACTCTTGGTGCACTAAATCAAGAGCTAGAAGGAGATATGATCACTGTCTATAAATATAAAATCAATGTAGGAAAAGAGCTTTTTAAACTAAGGACCAACAGTACAGCATAGAGGAAGAGAATTTGGTATTAATTAATTGTAGACTTTAAATTCAAAGAATGATTTTTGTACTCAAAACCTTCAGGTTCTGGAACAATCTTCTGACAGCAACAAAGTAAAAAGGCAATATGCAATCTATCAAACCAGGCCCCCTCCTTTAATAGATTGAAGGTGTGAGAAAGCAGTACCCATGACAATGTGATTGCAATATGAACAAAACCATTGAGAATAAGTTTTTACAATTGTTCTCCTCCACGGAGAATAATACAATCCATGGCCAGCTGGACAGTGCTAGAAAGACTTATCCCAGGCGTGCATGCAATATGTTATCTTGGCCAGTACAAAAAGGAGTCTTCTTAACTAAACAAGAAAAAATATTTGAGTCAATGTTTCCAAACTCCAAATCCATACTGAATAATAGGTAGTATCTCGTTTTGAAAAGAGGTTACTGCTTTGCTGCAGAAATTCTCTGAGCATACAGCTGTCAAAACGTTAGGTCTCCAAAGACAATCAATCTCATTTGGACCTGCTGGGGTCCCAGCAAGTATGAGAGATTTCAGCAAGCATAGTTGAAACATTCCGCTGTGAAGAAAAGTGGTTCTCATCTCATCTAACTTTAGATGTCTACAATACAGGCATTTACTGCTGGGCTAATCACCCTGAGCTCCCTCTTTGTCAATAGAGAGGAAATAATTATTTATTATACATAAACCGAAAAAAACAAAAGCATCAAGGTACAGTACACATTCTAATTCTGTGGCCTTTACTTTCAAGTGGCACTTTTCCTAGCATCAGAAATTGCAAAGTGCTTTAACTGAATGGTTTAGCATTCCTTTTTAGTTAGATTATTTTTCAACCTGCTTGAAACAATGAAGTAGACAGCAAGAGATAAAAGAACTAGTAATGTTATTGCCACTAAGAAACAAATAAGACAATTAAAATACATACCCATGCAGAGCTGCTGTGCTTTATGTGGACAGTGTTCTGGAAAGTTTAGCTTCTCTAAAGGTATTTACTGGGGAAATTTCTTTCAATGCCCCAAGAGTTTCGAATTGGAAATAGTGGTTGCCAAGTTATCAAGAGTGACTTCAGTCTGTAAAAAAAAAGGCAAGATGGTCTGAAATAACAACCACTGAGAGCAAAATAAAAAGCTTATTTTCTTTTTAAGTTTGAGCTTTTCTTAGGCATGTAGAGCTAAAACCATCCATGTTATTTTCACATCATGAGATGCCAGTGCAGTAAAGTATTGTTTTAAAATCAATTAAGCTAATAATACAGGGTAAATTATTGTCCCTTTTCTCTGCAGGTCAAAAATGTTTCTGGTCTACAGCAGAACACCTGCATAGTTTGTTTCTACAGGAATTCTTACCTCTTGTATTTCAGCAGTCATCTCAGATGGATGTTTATAATTTAGCTTCTAAAGCAGAAGAAATAAGGGACAGAGCAATAATACAGGTTTTGAATAGGATGAGAAGGGAAGCTGCTTGCAAAGAGAGAGAAGGTATTGATAGCAGTACTGTTGGGCAAAAGAAGTCTTAAATCTTGGATGTGTGGCCTACAGGACTTGCCTTATGAAGCTCACCAAATGCAAAAGACGATGTCTACTTATGAGCTGGGAAAAAAAACACCACCATTTTGAAAAACAAAACAGTTCTTTCCTTGCTATTTTCTCCACTAACTTACCAGACAAGATACCTGCCAGAATTATCAAAAATAGTATGAATACTTATGATTCTTTTGGACAGTGAGCACCATGCAGTATATATTACTATCCTGACTTTGTTCCTTTAGAAGTCTGAAGAAAACCATCGGTAACTTCAGAGATGAAGTCCAAGAACATAGAAACACACCGAATGGAGCAATTCTTCGCTGGCATACTGGCTACTGAGAGAACAGTTCCACATCCTCCTGGATCTTCTATTAGAATTCCTCTGGTAATATGATAAACATGGTTGAGATGTTGGTGGGCACTGATTAACCAAGGAAAGAGAGGATGAGGAAATGAGTTCTAGGGGATGCAGTGGTAGTAATTAGTATGGAGTACATGCAAGACTATTATTACCCAGCTGTGTTTTATGTGCATGGTCACAGCACATGAGAAAGTGGAGTCACACAACTGTGCAACCCTAATTAACAAGCCATAACTTTTGTGAGGGACTTTTCGTCCTTGGGAAGGGTCTTACGAAATTCTCTTGATAAACTTCAAGGATGATGAGAATTACCCTAGGATATCTGTAATCAGCAATGAAGCTCACCTGGGAAGAAAAAAATACACCTTTTCCCATTTATATAGCTAGTTGGTACGAGTTTTGCACTGTTTGTCCCTTGATAATAAAAATTGATGTTAAATACCTGACAGCTTTCAAGAATTTGTCTCAGGCTCAATTTTCTAATGAACAAAAAGGCAACCTTAACCAGAGAGATACTGCATTCAACGCACTTATTAAAGTAAAAAAGTTGGTGTGGCAGTGTATGAGAAAGGCAGACTGTGTTTGTATACAGTATTGTCTAGCTCAATCTAAATTGCCAAAGCTAGTAGACAGAGAGGTGTGGTGAGAAACATCTTAAATCAAACAAGTGTCAGCTGGGCCTCACTTCCTGATTTAAACAATTGCATAGCTGAATAACCTTTACTTAAAAACACAAAACCTAATGAATAAGCAATAAGACTACTTGACCTATTTTCAAAGCAATTACTAGCTTCTATCCTCTGTATTTAAGTTGAGTTCTACTTCATTCAGCTGTAGCAGAGCAGGATGTTTGCTGAAACAGCCAGCTCTGCTTACAGAGGTGAATTTGCCTTTCTGTGAAAACCCCATTGAGCATCGGGACAGAATATCACCCTTGCCATTTCTGCTCTGCTAGTTTTGGGAATGTGTTTTACCAAACAATTCCTCTAACTTTGAAAAACTGAAGTAAAATAACAAAATACTGTTTGCCTTCTCTGTCTGCTGAGGCTTCCTCACTGGGACAGGTTTTGTCCTAAGGATGTATGCTAGATCTTCTTTCAACATGGCCACTGCCCAAGGGAACAGGAGGGCCGACATTCAGATGTGAAATAGTTGTCTGCTACTATTTTTCCTTCTCTCCTTTCCAAGTTTTTTCTTCCTAAGTGCCATCACCTTGAAACAATAAGCCCATCAGCCGTACAATACTTTTGGGCAGAATCACAAAAAGGGTGATGCAAAATGCAGTCAGCAAGGAATTAAATGAAGGTGTTTAATTAATTGCAATCAACATGGCTTTGTTGACTGTGTCTTTTCAAACAAACCTGATATTGTTTCTAATTGGATTAAAAACATAGTTAATACAAGTAATTGTAATATATTTAGATTAGTGACATTCTGATTAAAATTAAGAATATTCAAAATCAATAAAACTTCCTTCAACCAAATTAAAGATTAGCCAAGTAATAGACTGCAAAATGTAATTGTATATGTAAATTTCAATCATCCATTCGGGTGTTTTTAGCTGGTCTTGCAAAGATCTGCTTTTTCCCTAGTGTCAAATGTTTTTATTAAACTGGGGAAAAATATAGTATCAGCCAATGAGGTGGATTTAATACATACAAGACTGAGGGACTGGAGGGATCAAAGGAACGTAAAACCTAAAACATCCCACTAAGTGGAAGACTGTTCTTCACTCTGATGTGCAGGAAGGTAAGCGAGAGTGGCAGAAGGTCAGCATGGATGAACAGGGAACTCCCGAGTGAGCTTATACAACAAAAAGAAGTACATGAAACAAAGTAGGAAGAATGGATTTCCCAGGAGAATTTAGAGACGGTGCCCAAGAAAGCGGGGATGGAGCTGAAAAAGCCGAATCTCACCTGGAGGTAAGGCCAGCAGAGAATATGAAGAGCAAAACAAAGGGCTTCTTTTAGTACATCAGCAGGAAAATGAAGGCAGAGGAGATTATTTGTGTGGGGTTTAAGTACTGGTATTTTTCAGATGGATCTGATGATCTTTAGGTGGAGCTCACCCATTTTTTATTATAAATTTTACAGTAATTATAAAGATGCAGTAAGCAATGTCCTGAGTACTGGAATATTTCTGTTGGTATTTGGACAATAAGAGATCAACAGAAAGTAGACATTACTGGTCAGTTCCCTGGATACTCAAATATGTGAATGAAAGCTGCCTACTGATATGAAGTGCTCCACCCCCACGCCCATGAGCAGTGCTAAGTGCAACATCAAATCTAAATTTTTGTTATTGATAAAACCCAACAAACAACCAGAAAACCACAAGTCATTCCACTAAGGGTAGCAGAATAACTACAGTCCTTCTCCATCCTTCACATTTTGCAGACAAACACGAAGCAGCAAAACAAATATCAAACTTCAATAATAGGCTGTATTATATAGAAGAGTTCATACTCATAAGAGTTATTAAAACTATAATAGATTTTGGCAGATAAAACATTTTCTTGACAAACTAAAAAATCAAGAAACAATGAACCTTCCAAGTTGCTAGATTTGGCACAAAAATATAGAAATGCAGTAGCTGCCTCCAAGAGGTTACTGGCAGAGTTTCAGAAAAGATAGGAAAGCCCAAGAAAACAATGAGATTATTTGTCAGGGGTCAGGGACTGCCTAGCTATTACTAAATTTCGCTGTAGACAATCTAACAGGAAAGGAGGATTTGTAGCACTATAATTCATGCTATCTTCTCTTTTGATTGTTTTTCCATCTTACTTACTTCAGAGCTGACAGGAATCTATACGAGTCATGAAGAATGCTGTTCAGCTGGAGATCAGGCAAAGAAATGAATATTTAAGCATACAGTAGTAGATACCCAACTTATAAGTTTTTATTAAACTTTTCCTTTATGAGATCTAAGGGATGGTTAGTATTATGGAAAGGTCAAAATCAACTACTAGCTAAAATAAGATAATGTGCAAGTTAAAGGTCTGCTTCTAGGGAAGAAGAGACTTTTCCTGTTTTGATGGTAATTAGCATCATAAATTTCTATCCACTGTCCTTTTTCAGTCAGAACTCTAGACCTTCTGGAGCTGCAACAGAGAAGAGCATTTCCTTCTTGCTAACTCCAAGGAGACTAAAAAGAAGAGATTTCTCTTCCTGTCCCAACAGAAAATATCCCATGAGTGAAGAAGTAGAGATATGAGTAACAGACCAGGGCAGTTTGAGTAAGATGATAGAAAAAAGAGATTTTGAGAAAGGACACAATGGATGGGATGGGAGCAGTGAAACAGGAAAAATAACAGAAAAGTGGGTAAAAACAATTAGAAAACTTAAAATCTGTGAAAAAACTGGCATGGAATAAAGAGGAATGGGAAAGATACACACATTTTATATTGCAGTAGAGATAATCCTGTACCAAATTCTGCATTCTAATAATAACATTTCACAGGAAATTGTGAGACATCCTGAGTGAATTGAAAAATGCTCAGTGTTCTTTTCAGAAACTTCCTCTTGACTCTCTTGACTCCTGCTGTTCACATTTATTTCCCTTTGTTTACAACATGATAATATTGCAATGTTAAGAGAAAAAGTGTAGGTGAAAAACAGTCGGTGTAAATCTGCTATCTTATTTTTAGGTGTAAATTAAGATTCAGACCCCCTTCAAAATCTATTAAGGGTGTAATGACCATGGAGCAAGTCAAGAACTGCAAAGTTTTATTTGATTAGCTTCTAGCTGCCAGTTTCTCAACTTTCATTATTGTTGTGTCACTTCAGTTTGATGCTGTGGTTGAAACTACTTCACATTGATTTTATTCAAAGACATTAACAGTAGGTGGTGTGAAACCCTGTAAGGACTACCATGTAAGGCCCAGACTGAAAAGAGAGGCCTTGCATTTCTGCATAACAACAAAGTGGTAGGAAAGAAAAAAAATAAATCTTCTATACCTTTTGCTGGAGGAGGAAGTGCAGGCAATTTTCTTAGGCCTATGCTGTTTGAAGAACTATGATACCTGAAAAGCCCCACCACTATAAGAATGCAGACTTGGCTATCACAAGATTCAGCTTATTGACTGAAATTGAGTAATGTTTTTAATAGAATTTGGTTACTTTCTGTATTAGGAACCTAATTTAAGCACAGTTGCATTAAAAATCTAGGCACTTGTGAGTAAATAGGCACTCAAACAGGCACTTTGAATGAAAGAGGTAGTGATTTCTGCTAGCTGCTTATGTTACTGAAAGAGTAGAGTCCAGTCATAAGCTAGGTTACAGTAAAATAAGTTATTAAAATTACAAAATTGTTCAATTTTTATTTGTAACGTTATTTGCCAGTCTTCACTTTCTAAGAAACAGTGGGCTTCCTTTGAACAAAACCCTTTGACTCTTGCATAGAGGTATATTTCCACAAGAGCTATGCCAAACATCAGAATTTCCCTACTATGCCTCTGTCTTTAACAATTGATAATTTAACTATTTACTCATTAAAATCATGACAGGAAAACCAAAGATTTGGTAGGTCCATTTAAAAATAATCTTTTTTTTTTTGATAGTGAAAAAGGAGAATGAGCTAAGGGATGAGAGGAGACTAGAAATGTAACTTCACCATTTTCAGGGCTGCTACCAATGCATTTTTCTACTTGAACATTTCAAGAACCTGGGCTAAGTTTGCTTTCTCATAGCCTGTTCATGTCTTGTCTCAGAGGGAACACTGAATCCTGCGTATTTTTCAAAGGCTGCTCCAGAGCTTTAGAACTTCTTGTGGTAAGACCTGTGATGAGTGGCATTCCTCAGGAGTTGGTACTGGGACTGGCACTTATCAACAACTTTGTTGGAGACATGGACAGTGAGATTGAGGTCACTGTCAGCAATTTTGCTAATGACACCAAGCTGAGTGGTAAGGTTGACATGCTCGAAGGAAGGGGTGCCATTCAGAGGGACCCTAATAGACTTGAGAGCTGGGTCCATGTGAACCTTATGAAGTTCTGTGCCAGGGTCGGGGCAAATACAGGCTGGGCAGAGAATGTATTGGGAGCAGTCCTGAGAAAGACTTGGGGGTGCTGGTTGATGAGAAGCTCAATGTGACCCAGCAATGTGTGCTTGCAGCCCAGAAGGCCAATTGTATCCTGGACTGCATCAAAAGAAGCCTGGCCAGCAGGTTTCTCCCATTTTACTCCACTCTTGTGAGACCCCCACCTGAAGTACTGTGTCCAGTTCTGGAACCCCCAACATATGAAGGACATGGACCTGTTGGAGCAAGTCCAGAGGAGGGCCACGAAGATGATCAGAGGGCTGGAACACCTCCCTATGAGGACAGGTTGAGAGAGCTGGCTCTAGGGGATGTTATAGCTGCATTCCAGTACTTAAAAGGGGGTTACAAGAAAGCTGGGTAGGAGCTCTTTATCAGGGAGTACAGTGACAGGACAAGGGATAATGTTTTTATGCTGAAAGAGATGAGATTTAGATCAGCAATGAGGAAGAAATTCTACCCTATGAGGGTGGTGAGGTACTAGAACGGGTTGCCCAGACAAGCTGTAGTTGCCCCATCCCTGGAGGCATTGAAGGCCAAGGCTTTGAGCAACTGCATCTAGTGGAAGATCGTCATTGCCCATGCTGGGAGGGTGAAATTAGATGATCTTTAAGGTCCCTTCCAACCCCGACCACCATTCTATGGTTCTGTTAATAGAGGTACTCAATGTTCTGCCTTTTTTTTTTCTCAACCTGTCCACTCCCCAGCAATCTTTGCACTAAAACAAATAGCTATTATGGAAATAAAACAACTGCATTCTATAAAATACTCTGTAGGAATGTCTGACAGATGAGTGTCTAGGCACAGATGACTTGTGACATGCTTATTCCTCATACTTAGAATAGAAAAGTGACAAAAATCATTGCTACATAAATGCATTTAGTCCTATTAAGATTTAGTTCTCCTGGTTTGGGCTCAACAGGCTCACCCAGAGATAAAGAGGTACAGACGTTTCTGTTAATGGCAGCAGTGATGGAAATCTGATGATAATGCCTCTTGAAGAGATGCCATGTGATTTGACTCCTGCATCTTCTGTGCAGTGGCCAAATTCTGCACAATCTCAATCTTACAATAGCACCTATATCTATCTATATATAAGGTATAATATGGCTTTGGTAGAATGTAGCTACTCTAAAATTAATATCCTGTTGTAATGGTCTCTTTATGACACAAATTCTATTTATGAATATTAAAATGATAGTTAATTACTGTTTAATTCAGCCACTGCAGACTGAAAAATCCTGTTAAAATCATAAAGTCCACTAGAAGCAGAATTTCGGATCCAGAATAGTAGAGAACTGCCTTTTATTTTTCTGCATTAAAGACACAAGAAACATTGAGGCTTTTTAGTTTGCATGATGTGATTTCATTTTGTCTGAGAAAAAATAATAGCTGGATATTGATGTTATTTTCATTACTCTGCTTGTTTGGAAGGAAGTTGATTGACTTGTTAGTAAGCTATTGTCCCTGAATATAATGAAGAATATAGAGATGTCATCATAAATATGGGTCTGGCATTTATGTTGGTATAAGTCTGGATTTATACATCTGAAATTAATGGATCTGCACCAATATAAATCCCAGGAAAATTTGGTCAAAGGAATCAAAAATGGTAAACAGAGCTGCACCAAGCCAGTTTCTGATGTAGGCAAGACTCTAAACCCAAAGCAGAATTACAAATTTCACATTTTAAACAGCTTAACCTAGTAGCATAAGTAATACCTGTGGTATGGTCTTCCATGCACTCTCACACCTAGAATAGAAACTCCCTCCAGATCTTGGATGCATATTTGAAAGTCTGTGATGCTGCATGTTCCTTGCAACAGATAGTTAGGTCAATCTAACAGAGATTTGCTGTCACATGCTGTACTCACTCCATATCCATACTCATTGAGAGGTCTACCTTATCAATGATGAGAGAGACCTCATTTCCAAATGCTTTGAGTTTTTTTAAAATTAGTGAAGTAGCATTCCATAATTTCTTTGCACATCTGGAAGTAATTATCCAACATACAAAACAGAGGCAAATCAATCAAACAGGACAACAAACGAAATTTATCCCCATTCTCCTTTAACTTTGGGTGCTTTGAATCTGGAATGAGTTCATGAGACCTTATGGAACCAAGGAAAATGAAAAGAATGGATTTGTTTTGTTTTCTGACACAGTGAGCCAAATAATCTTTTCCCTAATCCTAGGGCGTGTTTCCTGCCATCTAAAAAGACTACAGAGCCCTTGCACAAAATGTTGACCTCTTCCCAAGCTAGTTTCTTTCGCTCAGATATGACATTATGTGTATGCATGACATTATGTCATTATAAATGACAAGGTTTTGTTAGTGGGGGGCCTGAAGGGGTGGCCTCTGTAGGAGGAGGCCAGGAACTACCCTGTACCTGTCACAGCCAGTTCAAGCCAGTACAACAATGGATCCACTGCATGCCAAAGGTAAGCCTCTGTGAGAACATAATTAAGAAAAGGCAGAAAACACCAAGAGTGATGAGACAAGTGAACAACAGGAGGAACAACATGGCCAAGGCAATAGGAGGTGCTCCACAGTGGAGCTGGTTACACTCCTGAAGAAACTGTGGTCTGTGATGGACCGACAGAGGACCAGATACTTCTCCAAAGAGACTGTAGATTGCGGGTAAGCTCATGCCAAAGCAAGTACTTCAGGAAAGGGCTACAGCCTGTGGAGTATCTACACTGGAGAAAGGAGTGCAGTCCATGAACAAGCTTGCACTGAAGAAAGTACTCCTCTGTAGGGACTGTGGCTTGTAGAGGAGTAAAAAGAAAGGGACAGTGGAGGGAAAAAGGAAAAAAGTGGAAAGAAATAGCTATGCATTGATCCCAACCTCCTGCACCATCTGTTGCCTCACTGATGGGACTGAGTGTAAACTGCAGATATAGGAAGGGGAGAGGAGATTGGAAAGCAGGGAGGAGAGGTATCTGGAGTGAAGTTGTCTGGGAGTGGGATAGAAAAGGTGTCTTCCCTAGGTGCTTATATGTTTGTCATTTTTATTTCCCAATATCCAAATCAGTAATTAAAATTTTTAAATTATATTCCACAAGTTGACTCTGTTTTGCCAACTGCAGTAACTGGTGAGTGATTTCCTCACTCTCATTTTGACCCATGAGTTTTTTATTGTTCTCCCTATTTTCTTCCCATTCTCCCCATGAGAAGGGAAATGAGGAAAGAGTGAGCCAATGGCTCTGTGTGTGCTTGGCTGCTGGCCGGGTCCATCCCTTGACACATTAGACTTGGCAGCGCATCCTGTTAGTGGTGTTTACCAGCAGAGTAAGTTTTTCACTTGCACCTTGTTTGCAGTTTGATTCCATTTACTGTGCATCTATGCATCTTTAATTACATAAAAACCCAAAGTCTCTCACTTTGTTCATTATTATTCTGGGTTCTCCGTGGAAGATCACCAAACTAATCCACCAAATCTTACAAGTGAAATGTTTTTGTTCTGAAAAGTATAAGACCTGTAGAAGGACTGAGCTATTAAGCTCAGGATTCCAGTTCTGGAATCCTCAACATAAAAAGGATATGAAACTGTTGGAACGGGTCCAGACGAGAGCTATGAAAATGATCAGAGGGCTGGAGCACCTCTGCTATGAGGACAGATGAGAGAGATGAGGTTGTTCAGCCTGGAGAAGGGAAGGCTCTGGGGAAACCTCATAGTGGCCTTCCAATACCTGAAGGGGACTGGATTTGAATTGGAAGGGGGAAGATTTAGATTGGACATAGGAAGAAATTCTTCATGATGAGATTGGTGAGGCACTGGCACAGGCTGCCCAGGGAAGCTGTGGATGCCCCCTTCCTGGAAGCGTTCAGGGCCATGTTGGATGGGGCCTTGAGCAGCCTGGTCTGGTGGGAGGTGTCCCTGCCCATAGGGGGTGTGTGTGTGTGTAACTGTATGATCTCCCTTCCAACCCAAACCATTCTATGATTCTATGAGTAATCACGGGGAACTCGAGTAGGACAAGCCTAGGAGAAGGCGGGTGCTGGCCGTGGTGCTGAACCAGCTCCACGGAGAGATCCTGCACACTGGGGTAGCACAGGTTTGTAGAAAGGGTAATAACTTCGATGGGAATAACCTGTAGGTGGAAAACCTTTATATAAAACACTTAATACAAAACTTTTAAAATATACCATATACTTTGATGAACAGTGGTTGAAAAATCCCTATTATTATAATCTATTAATAAATGTAATTTTTTTCACTTTTTAAACTCAACAATCCATATTGATACCATTACACACAGATATCAGCATCTGCCCACTCAGGTTAGAAATATGTAAATACAAACATTTACACTTACTATATGAAGATTTTCTATATTAATTAACTTTTTTTTTCCATTTGAAAGTTCCAGTGTGTTTTTTGAAAGATATTGCATTAACACTTACTACAATTAAATGTATTTGTAGAACAAACAAATTCAACTATGTATCATAGATTCAAGGTGTCTGGGATCAGAAAGGGTTCTAGATTATTCAGGTTGATACTCTGCCTAAATCCTCACATTTCACCTGCTTACCCTTGTCTTGAACCTGGACATTTGTGTGGTTAAAAATTCTTTCTGAAAGGAAGATAGTCCTGAATTAAAGAAATAAAAAAATATTTTTCCCTCTCCCACCAATATCACTACTTTCTCTGTTAGAGAGGAGAACTTGGTATTTTCTTTATGCAAAACAACATCCAAGTCACTTCTTAATGTCCTCCTTGCTAAAAATAAGCAATGAGCTCTTCAAGTCTTTCATGATATATTTGCTGTTCTTTCCTGCCTTTTCCTCTAATTTTACAGCACCAGTTTTAAGATGTATGTACCACACCTAGAGATGTTGCACCAGTGTCACCAATGCCCCATGCAAAGTAAAAAACATTTTCCTGTTTCTATTCACTGCTTCTGTTTGTACATTCAGAATTTGTGCTACCTCTTTGTGCCATAACATCACAATGAGAACTCAGATACTTGTCCACTCCAAAATTTATTTTATAGTCACTATTTTTCAGTCTAGAATTCAATATTATGCAGGGATAGTTGTATCTTGCTGTATTAAATTACAGTTTGTTTGAATAGACAAATCTACCAGCTGACCCAAATCACAGATTTATCTACATTCAATGTTAGTTACTGCTCTGCTAATCCTCATGTCATCTGCAGCTTTTATTAATGCTGATTTTATATTTGCTTTTAAGTCACCGAGGAGAATGTTGAATACTGTAAAATTTAGTCATAAGGAAATCCATCAGAGACATACTACCCACAGATGATTCCATATGGACAGACAACATTGCAAATTATTATTTTTAAGTCCACATATAATGTGCTTCACAGGTATTGTGTGGTCCTAATTGTTTAACAGAATGTCATGAGGTGCTAAGTCATACTCTTTACTAAATCCTACATTAAGTTATCTCTATTCCTTTAGCAAAGAATTCTTATTTTAAAGAGTTAAAAAGACCTACTTTTGTGTTAACTGAAATTTGTATTTTCCTGTCTTTTAATTCCCATTAAAGATAGTATATCAAAGATTTCATTGCAAATGTTCTGTCATTTTATTCAGCACTGCTCTCATTCTAAATTACCATTGTACAATACTTTTCTAGTATTATTTCCAGTATATATTCTCATGCTTTAACTTTTCCTTTACGCAATATCCTACAAAATCCTTTTTATTGTGATCAGCTATCTTCTACACCGTATTATTCAGAGCAGCCAAAGCTGACTCACGAAAGACTCATTATTTGTTGTCCCATAACTGCTGCTATTTACATGCATTTCCTATGGGATGTTTCCACTCTTCAAGCCACACAGAACTCTCAGAGTGTGTATGTAAACTGGATACTAAAAGATAAGAGGTGAAATGAGGACTGTAGTGCAACAACCATAAAGAAAGTCGCATCTAGAGATGTGTACTGGTAGGAAGTAAAGAGGGGAAAAGATTTAGGAAAGGAAGTTAACAATGCTTAAACTGCAACATCTGAGCATAAACCTTTCTTCACAGCTCCTGAGTGTCAAGGAGCTGCTTGTTTTTGTCTGGTAGAAATGAAGCTTGGTATTTCAGGCCAAATGATGTAGCATTTTAAAACCAAGCATGAATATTTACAGCTTATAAGTTTTAATTTAGATGTAAAGCAGTAAATCAAGGACATTTTGAGAAAAAGCAGCCAGTCAATCTTTAATAAGCCCCTGAACTACCAGAGAATTTTGTCAGTGCATATGGCACTGAGTGATATTATGTGCCATGTGTGCTGCTCTACCAAAGAATGACTGGTTTCTGGTAATTCTACAACAAAAGACGAAACACTAAAATTACCTAGTTCTTCTTAATCAATATAGGCATCTTATTATTTCAGCCTTTTAGCTGTCAGGAGAATATATGAAGAGGAATGGTTTACCTAAATAGACCAACATTTTCAAGGTGGATTATTATCTTGCTATTAATTTGATTTTCTGAAAGTCATTAGGACAACAATTATTCTTCTCTGAAACAAAAATCAAAAAGGAGTGACTAATAAAGCATTCACTGTGCATGCTCTGATATTTTGTCATATAAACTTCATAGAAAGGCACAGAACTTATCTGCAATACCCATAAAGGTGTGATAATATGGTAAGGAATATTTTCCCGTCCGGGACAAATTTGGTATCTTATACATAGAAATTCACGCATTCATATAGCTCCAAGTTCCATCAAATCTCTAAATAATCTTTTTCAATAATGAACTTAATTTAAAGCTTGGCCTAAAATTTCAGGAAGTCATTTGATTCATGTACGTAACTCAAAATAACTTTGTGGAATCTGACTTCCAAATAGCAGGTTTTCAATCACTGTGAAATTGAAACATATATTGAGGCATCTCAGTTTCAATACTTCACGGTGAAATACCTACATCAACAGTCCATTTTGATAATTTAGGCAAGGAAGTCTTTAAAGGCTAGAGCTAGTACTTCTTAGTCTAATACTTGTTATTGCTTTTGTCTCCACTGTAAGCAATTTCAGTTATTTTCACTTACAAAGCAGTTTTTGCCCCCATAGTAATTTTCATTACCTCTCCCTGAATTTCTGTTTTTAGGAACTCTCCAGGCAAGTTTGAACTTTAGCTGTCAGATGCAGACAAAATTCTACTGGAAGCCATAGTTCAGCTAAAGATTTGGCTCTACAGCAAAATACAGAAATCAATGAGATTTCCTGGACTGAGTGTAATTTTCAAAGTAAACAAATTAATGTGAGTGTGCCATCATATCTGCACTCTCCATTCAACCTCTGCTTTAAAAAAAAAATATTCTATACAGAAATGTGCTTTACAGATTAAGCTCTAAGTGGGAAGTCATATAAAAGATTTGAAAATGTCCTCTGAATGCCAGAGGGTGATATAGAGTGGATCTTTGTAGGTGTTGGTGTGCACTTTGCTATCAATCAGCTCTGCTAGTAAAATGAACAGGTCACAACTGAAAGAAGTGCAGTCTATGTGAAACGGCCTCACATGAACAGATAGAGTGCTACGTTGTCCCTGACTCTTACTCTCTGATAGGTCCTATCAGATTAGCTTTTCATTTTTCTAATTCCCAGCAGCTTTGGTGTTTGGTTATTCAAATACGCTTATTCAAATCCAGCACCAGTTACAAGCATAAGTGAGATAACCTACATCTCTTGCTTTTCTAAAATTGCCATTGAAATGTACAGACACTGTCACAGAATTGTCCAACACCAAGGTTAAACAATTTTATCATGAGGTAAGATCTCTTTCAGGAACCACCAACATTCATAGGTTTCCTCTATTGTTTTTACCAATGCGCATTATATTTCAGAAAATGCATATGCTTTTTGGTCTAGGAGGTGACCTTATAAAAAGATTTGGTTTGCTAATACTTATATTTTAAGAAAGACATTATAACTATAGCATCATATTAATTAAAATTGCAAATAATTACAAAAACTTTAGAAAAGATCTTGAAACATCGTAAAAACAAAGTAGTCCGTACATTTAATGACCATCTGTGTCACCTCAAGACAAGTAATGGTAGCAATGCTTAAGATTCCTCTTGATAGAGACTAGGAACAGGAAATACAGTGCATACTGTATATGCCCTGAGTGCACCAATTAGATCTGATTATCCTGAGAACGTCTGGGACCTCCACCTATACATCAACCAGCTCTGGCCCACCAGCTTCATTTAAGCTCAGGCCTAGGACTTAACCCTTGCCTGAGCTATGCTGTAGGTAAATCTGTGTCCAGCTCTGTTCCTTGATGATCCTGGTGTTGACTCAACTTCCTGGATTGATCTCAAACCTAATGTTACTTTGCATATGTCTGAACTGTTGGCTGACCCCTGTTACTGTCCCCAATCCGGCTCTATTTGTCTTGCTTGGATCCTGTGGGACTGTGTGCTTGTCAGTGGTGCCATTGCTCCTCCCTACCTGTATCGTGGTCAGCTTCTCATCTTCTCTCACAAAATGTCTCCATTCTTATTGCTCCTTGGTGTGGCGTATAGTTTCCAGTAGGAGAGAAGAGGCCTGGGAATCAAGATTTTTAGTCCATTCACAGTTTTGCCATTGGGTCCCAATTTTCAAGGCAATTACTAGTCTTTGGCTGTATAAACAGGTGTAGATAGCTATTGAGATCTTTGTTTTCTTTTCAAGGGAGGTTTTGGTTTAGGAAGGTTTAACCTATTTTCTTTCTGAATTAGGGATCTAAACCACCAAAATGTCTTAATCCAACATGTAACTGGTTGAGGCTTAATTCTTCAGTATGCAGCATACCCTCAAATCACTCAGCATTCACTCTGGAAAACAAGACACTGGTAAATCAGCCAAATCCTCCAAAACTGCATGGGATTATTTAAGTTCATTGTACTGCCTTGAACCAAAAAATGGAAATTTTTGGCAAAGGCAATAGGTGATGTAACAGAAAACCTTGCTGCAAACTAAAAAGAGACAATTGACCTCCAATGTCTACATTCATTCTATGATACTCTAGCTTATTGATACAGACAAAGCTTATGATGCTGGTCAAATACACTTCACACATAATTATACTATTTGGATCTTCCAGTTTAGTGGGTTAGAATGAGCAAAATCATATCAGGCTAAATAAACAGGTATTCTCTTCCAGGTATCATCTTACAATACTGAAAAGAGGTGCCAATCTTAAACTTGTGCTGAGACTAGTAATGTGAACTTCCGTCTTCTGTCTTTCACAAGCAGTGGAAAGATTGACAATATAACAGGGCAGAATTCAGATTTGTAAACAAATACGTACAATGGCAACTAGATACGATACTGCTTGGAGCCCTGTAAGTGCTTTAGTCATGTCTGTCAACCCCCCACAAGTGCCTGCAGCATCTCCAGGGTTTGCCAAGGGCAGTAGATGCCTCTGTTTAGGTAGCTAATCTGTTTTAATTGGATCAGCACTGTTGATCATCTAAAATAATTTTTATGATATAGATAGGACTGTTCACATCTCTCAGATCTATGTTCTTGGTTCCCTACAGGCAATTCCAAGGATTGCCTGGTGTAAGTCTTCTTGTTTATCAACAGCCTATTTCAGGACACTGATAAATGCTTAATATAAACTAGTAAATGGCTGGAAATGGATAAAACCTTAAAATATAAGACCAGCTAAATAGTTTTGCTTTTTTTTTTTGGTCACAACTATTGTAACTAAATGTATTCTGCTTTGTCACTAATGGCATGTTTATGAATAAATACTACTGAACAATTTCAGTGATAATGGCTATCTTTTCACTTTCATTTAATGTTGAAGCATGAATGACAGTAGTTTTGCTAGCTCAAGACAATGTTAGGCACAACAAAACCTTGCCAATCTGTGCAAGTTTGAATTGGTACAAAATCAGGCATAAAAACTTCCCTGACGGCAGTCTGTTGTAAAGCAGGCATTTAGTATTAATTTTTCTCTTTGGGTCTTCCTCTTGTGTTTTGGTTTGATTTGGTTTTGCTTTCAAATAAGTTATTATTAGGAATTGGTTGAAGTTTGGAGGAGTCCATAGCAGCAAGTTACAGAGCTATTTGACATATAATGTAAGCTCACACAGGCAGTTCCTAACACTTAATGGCTTAGTGGATGTCCACTGAGCTGTAGCAGTTCTACAGCAGCTGTGTACATGTTTGAAGATCTGGATTCATAGGCTGATGGGAGGTTAATTCCACTGAAATCACTGACTAAGCAACTTGGAGCCCAGGCCGCAATTTTGAAAGCATTTCCTTTTAATTTTGATTATTCTTCCCTGCAAAGTAAAATGGATGTGTTGCCCCACGTTTGCTGAAAGTTAAAAATATGCGTACTGGTAGCACCTGATAAGGAGAAATGCTTGAATCATGGCAACTCCACTGTGAGCTACAGACCTACTGACTATAGGCCTTTGAACTGTACTGAAATACTGCTGTGACACATTCCTTTAATCACAACTCTTAAGACCAGGCTTTTATTGACACAGACAAGAAGTTATAACAGCATGACACCTAGAAAGAAAAGTGCTATTTTGCAACATATTTTGCAAAATATTAGAAAAATCAGTCATTAAAATATAACTAATACTACTAAAACCAGACTTTGTTTCTTATTTTTTTCCTCGTCCAAGTTCACCTTTGCTAATTCACACTATTCATTAAATTCCACTGGGCCCACCAGTTTTGAGTAAAGTAAAATGAGTTTATTGGCTCGCATTTAAAGATATCTTTGCATTCGCTTGCATCACTTTTCTAATGACTACGAGTTTTTTAAATAATGCTTAGGAGAGACCAAATCAAAAAGCTCCTGCACTGACAGTGTCATGCCTTTTTGTCTTTTTCCAGCAGGAATGCTGTCACTGACATAGAGATCACTAGAAATGGGGCAGGATGTTTCACACTGCCATTCCAAAGAGTCTCCTTTGATGAAGGTACTGAAAAAATAAAATCCTCGATCCTCAGTCTGACCACCTTTTGCTTCCGAACCTCTGTTTCCATGGCATTCTCAGCTGGTAGAAGGCAGAGAGCTAGAACAGTAAAAGAGGCATACCAGCTTGTGCAATACTTTCCTAGCAACACCTACAGCTTGTAGGATCCTGTTGCGTTAACTTTAACAAGAATAGAAACAGAATATTTTTCTACCTTTTTTCTTTTTCCCTTTCAAAGGTATAAATGGAAGAGAGAGATTGAATAGGTCCTAGCAACTGCTGACCCTTGCGTTTATGGTGCTACAGCACAGCGGTAACCTTCAGCAGCAAGACAGGCTCCTAGTCTAATAAGATGCACTTGTAATCATAATGAGAAATAAATATCTCATC
This sequence comes from Tapera naevia, assembly GCA_033556795.1. NCBI lineage: Eukaryota > Metazoa > Chordata > Aves > Cuculiformes > Neomorphidae > Tapera > Tapera naevia. The sequence continues at coordinate 6,891,558 of JAUMJJ010000079.1, read as the reverse complement.
AGAATGCTAGTCTTTCCTAGTTTTGAGTGAAATTCATAACTATCTAGTTTTTGCTTATGTGGTGCTCTAAGACATAATTCTATCACTTGTTTTTTAAAGAATTTCTTGGTTTATGTCTAAGAAATTATTTATGCATTATTTTTGTAGGCAACAGTTATAACAATAAATTATAACACTTTCTTATAGTAGTAATTCTTTTCACATTATACTTAAATGATACTTAATTCAGTGGAGATACTTCAGTTGTAAATCAGCACACCTACAGCCTCTGAAATGGGCCATACAGATAAATGATTACATTTCCATGAGGACCTAATAAATTCATCTTAGTTCCACCAATACAGAGCAGACTAATACAAAGGAGCTAAAATCATAATCTGAATCCACTTCTCAAAATCAAAGTATACTACATGCATTATGATATTAAGAAATGGACAGGTACAGTTGTAGGCTATTTCATTTGCCAATGGTTTTCACGTTACTTTCTTTCAGGTGATTATGAAGAATTGTGTAGCCACTTCTACCATGACAGTATTAAAAATAAAATTTGCACACTTTTAGTAAGTAAAGAAGAAGGGAGTCAAGAAAGCTGTTTTTATTCTAAAAGTTTGTTTGTTGTTTGAAATGCTGAAATTGCCAGCATGGGAACACTGCAGAAGAGAATAATGAGAAAAGATGCGATAGCAATCTTCAGATGCATTAAAGGCTTCTGCAAAAAGGATGAGAATGTACCCTGTGTACAAAACAGGAAAAAATGGGCTAAATTTACAGCAGGCTTAGTTTTGACATTAGGAGAAGCTTTCCAAGAGTAAAGCTAGCCAGTCTCTGGAATAGTTTATTTGTCCTGAGGAGCAGGGTAGGCAAATGTCTACTAGCAATCATGATTGATCATAAATGAATAATTGATCCTACTTTGGATGGGAGGATGGACCAGATGACTTCCTGAAGTGTCATTTCACCTTTTTTTTTCTGTGATTGTTTGTACTTAAGATACTAAAGAGACTAATATTTATTACACTTAACACTTTCAAAACCACTTAAAATAGGCAAGACAAGAAACCTATGAGAAATGGTGACACGTTGATTATTCCATTTAGGTATTTTAGGCATTTTTTTCCATTCCTACCTCTTTCTTTGTCCCCTTATACTTAGTTACCATCTTTTTTCCTCTTCTCATACTCTTGCTAATCTGATACTCCAATACTTCAACAGAAGACCTAATGCTTGGTATAGGAACTTCTGCTTCTCCTCACTTGCACCTCCTCTGAGACCTCAAAGGATGAGCAACAAATAGGGCATGAATGCATTTTTGATCTTTTCCCAATCCACTGACGTTCTCTATCGTGCACTCTTTTTCTATCCGATCTCCAGGTGAGTGTAAGTCCTTAAAACCAAAGTAGCAACACTTCTATTTTTTGAACATCTTATAAGATAGGAATTTTGAAAAACATGGAGGCTGGTTATTCAACTAGATTAAAATATCCAGATTGATTAAGTACCTCATCTTTAGTACCTTGACTCTGTTTACTCACAGTTTGGAAGACATGTTTAAGAACATCTGATGAACAGATTCTTAGATTTGTACTCAAACAAGTCCTACTTCTATCTTATTGCTAATAGACTTATATTGAAAGGAGAAAATCTTTGCATCATGTCACTGGTCATAGGTTCTGTGGATGCCATCTGATAGAATAAAGGCTAAATGAAATTCTGAGGCTTCTTAATTCCTGGCCACAAGAGTAGCTGGTAGCCAAATGTATGCTGTAATGGTATCTGTCATATATGAAACTTTCATATACAGGAAGATTTCCCAGGAAATAAAATAATGCAAACTGATATTCTTAAAATTTTGGAGAATAACAATTATGTTGGTGCCACTCTTCCTAACAAAGCAGAGCAGACCTATCTAATCCAAGAATGACTTGGCCCGTGAATCAGCTGGAGATAGTGCTCAGAAAGCAGTTTGCTACTGTAACTGCATGCTGGCATGCTTCCTCTAAGGGGAGCATGAAGAGGCTCTATCCCTGCAATTCCAGCACTATGGCTCTGAGGAAACTATGGGTGCTGCCAAAAATCTGCAAAGTTACTGATCTGTAAATTGCCACTTGTAACTCCTGGGGTAAGAACTCTCACAGATTTCAGGTTAAACCTGTTCTTCCAGGATTTGGTCACAATCACCCTGCAGGAAGTCAGAAGACTGAGCAGGGTGCTCTGAGGACACAAGGCTGTGCGAGAATCATGTGAGCTAGAACACTAGTATGCCTGAAGACATTCAGCTGGTGTGCTGTATCTCAGGGGATGCTCTTTTCAGCAGCAGCATCTCTGCAGGAGCTGTTGCCTCTACAGAAAACACCTATCAGAGAACTTCCCTTTCTAGGATGCAGTACTATAGAATGGAAAACCTGTTTCAAAGAAACTCTTGAACTGATAGAGTTGCAGGAGGTGCAATACCTGTCCTTCCCTGAAAGGCAAATACATTGCAAAAATATGAATTAAAACCTAAGTCAGTATAATGTATGTAAGACTCTAAACTACAATGCACCACAGCCGTAAATTACATCTTTTCTACAGGTTTTTCTCCAGAACAGCTACATAAATTAAGCTACAGTGGTGGGTAGTTATTATTACTGAGACAGCTTTAGTATAATCTTTATGATTTCTTTGGGCCCCTGTCCATTATCACCAACAATTTTCTGCTTTGCTATGCCTCTGAGTCTTGGAAGAATTCTCTGAGGACAGCTGAAACAGTCAACTTTCACAACACAAATGGATTTACCTTTGCTTTGACAACTATCTCTTGCCCTTAGAAAGAAGTTATTTTATTTTGAAGTCTAATAGCTTTGACTTCTGGTTTCTTGATTTTTCCTTTGTGGTACAGCCACTAGATTGAAAACAACATGGGTTTTTAAGTCAAAGGAGAAAAAATATAGATTCCTTAGCACAAGGTGAGAAGGCCAGCAACAATACTTTCCAAAGAACTGAAATTTGTATTTGCTGTCTCCTTGCTGACCAAAGCTTTCCTCTTATCAGCTTCCATATGTGCTGATGCTATGTATGTACCATCAGTTAAAGGACAAAGATCTATATATGCCTTTTAACCCTCTTCTGTTGCAAAGTATAAGGAGCTATTTAGTCTGACATCCATTTTGTTAGTTTCTACCAGCAGCAGCTGGTAGATTTCTCTGGAGTTTTCTTCAGAGCATCTGGCTAGAGTCAGGTCAATATAAAAAATTTAACAAACATGCTTTACAGGACTGGCTTGAGCTTTTTTAAATAAGGAAATCTTATCTGTCTCCAATCCAACAAGTTTTTGTTCCCATTCTGTCAACAGAGAGACATATTAAGCGTTGCATTTAATGAGATATTGAATATCTCTTTCTTCCTACCATATACAGGAGCAGCCTATCCTTAGAAAACATATCACTTGGGATTTTTTTTTACTCTGTGGTTGGAGTAAAAGTTGTTTTGTGATAAAATATGTATGCCTTCATTTTGGACAGCAATGAAATGGACTAGACTCTAGACTGCATCCCGACTAATACTGGAATGGAGCAAGACAGGATGGGTTACTGTGTAATACCTGAAATTCAGGGCTAATTTTGAAGATGATTATTTAAGAAAAAAAACAAAAACCCGAGTAGTAAGACCATAAAAACTTCTGTCTCTAGCAGTGATCATAAGTTGACGCTTAGGGAAGAATAAGAACCATGTAAGTATAAATGGTTCTTTTCCCTAACACTCTTTCAACTTCTTATTGTTCTAAGCTTAGATGATTTCTTGAGTCTTTTATAGTTGGTTTATTTAGCAACTCTACATGAATCATTCTTCCAAGTACTTCTCCCCCTGAACTTATATAAACTGCTTCCATTCCCAGTGTCTTTTGCAAGGATTTCCACAGGTCAGGTACTCAATGTGTGAGGAAACACCATCACAAGCCTTATTTGATGATTCCTACTGTCTCTGGAAGGGACAGTGAATAGTTAGTTGATCTCTGTCCACTTCAGTCATGCTACTTATGATTTTGTGGATCTCTATCACATCCTCACAAATCACTTTTTTTTTTAGAATTCCAGACCAACAAATCTTTCGTTGTACAGAAGCCATTCTGTACTACTTGATCATCAACATGTCCTTCTTTGAATCTCTTTTAAGCTCTAATGTATCCTTTCTTAAATGAGGAGGCCATAATGGCAGATAGTATTAAAAGTATAAGAAATACGCATTTATCCAGAGACGTGTGATTTATGTCTTGTTCTTTCCTCATTTCCTGATTGTTCCTAGCATTTGATTTATATTTTTGGCTGCTGCTGAGCACTGAGATGGTGCTTTCTTGGAACTATTTGTCTTTAACTTATAGTCTTTCTCACTTCTGAGTGGTAATGGTCAGGTCACAGTCCATGATTTGATATATGAAGCTAAGAATGTTTTCCACCAAAGCATTTCATGAAACATCTTATTGCTTGTCATGAAGACATTTTATTGCTCTGTCATGAAGCCTCAGAAGATATTTCAGCAATTGTATGCTCAACCCTTGTTCCTATTATCTTGATAACTGTATCATCAGAAAACTTTGAAATCTCACTGCTCAACTCCCTTTCCAGGTCATTTGTGGCTATGCTAAAGCATATGGGTCCCTGCATAGAATTTTGTCAAACTCATCTTTCTTTACAGAGAGTTTTGACTATTAGTTCCTATTGTGTTTCACTTCCAGCTGTGCTTTTTCAGCTTGAAGAGAAGGCTAAAAGGAAACCTAATTGCTTTGTTTGGTTTCTTAAGATGAGATTATAAAGAACATAGAAGTAGACTCTTCTCATAGGTTCACAGTGAGAGGAGAGGAGGCAATGGACATGAATTGCTGCAAGGGAAATTCTGATCAGAAATAAGAAAAACTTTTTTTTCAGTATACACTAAGGCACCCAAAGAGCTTGTGGGATTTCTATCCTTCAAGATATTCAAAGCTTGACTGTTCATGACCCTGAGCCACCTTATCTAAGGTGTAAGCTGTCATTACTTTGAGCAAGAAGTTGGATTACATGACCTCCAGAAGTCCATTCAAACCTAAATTATTACATGACTCTATGCATTTAAGGCAGGATTTTCACTCTTCTCCCATGGCTGTTCAGTATTCTTTTTTGAAGGATATCATTAAGGTCTTTTGGAAATCCCAGTAAAATGTATCAGCAGGATCACACAGAACCACATATTTGTTGACCACTTGAGAGAACTCAATTGGGTTTAGAAGGTAGAACCATGACTTTTCTTTTCACGATCATAGTCATCATCAGGTGTGACTACACATTACCATTAGTAATTCAGCTTTTTCCTCTTTAAGTATTTAGGTGAATACCACTTGGCCCCGGTGATTTGCATTTGTTGCTTTTCATTCTATTTCTTTGAATCATAATACCTTCCAAAGTTGCTTCCATTTTCAGCCATGGTTCACCAAGTTCCCCGTAAAAAATGAAGGCTGTGTTGTAATCTCTCGTCTTTACTATAAGGAACCTGGATGCCAATAGTCTATTTACCTTCTTTGCCATGGTCTTGTCCTCTCTAATTGCTCCTTCTCTACTGCAGTTAAGGAAGTGCTACAAAATGCTTACCAGATATTTTGCTCCTGATGTCCGAAGAGAAGAATATAATACTAATTTTAGTTCCTTTAGGAAGCTACTCCTCTGATTCTTTCTGGTCTGCTTGATTAGATTTTCACATTTCATCTACTCATATTTATGATCCTTTAAATTTTGTTTGTATGTAACTTCAGATACTTAAATGATGCTTTCTTAATCCTAGCAACCCAGTTTAGCCATTCGGTCTTCCTTTTGCCAATTTTCCAAGCCTCTCCTAATACACAGTATGCAATGTTGTGTCCTTCAGCCTCTACACCACCCTTAAGTTAATTCTCTGTTGCCCAATGGATAGCGCAACTGATGGTGAAGTTTTTGGCCTTTTGCCTTTTTTGTGTCATGGATGCTAGATCTGAGTAAGGATTATTGTTGCAGAGTTGTGCTTCCAGAAGAAATTGTGAAACATTGTCATTATTTTGTCAAGGGCTACATTTCCTCCCCTGGGGTTGCTAGCCAGCTGATCATTGACTATTGCATCTATGGTTTGTGACAGTGAGGGAAGTTGCCCTCTTCTACACGAAGGTAACTGAAGTGACCCAATACTTTCTGTCCTTATAAATTCTCTGACTTCTTACAGCTTAACTTAGCCTGTCTCAGCTCCTGGCTGGGCAGCAAGTACTGTTTGACCCCATTCTACAGTCTTCCTCTTTGAGTCGCATTTCAATGCAGCTTCTGTGCCACTTGTTAAGGTTTTTAGTTTGTTGATTAAATTTGATCCCAAACTCTAACTAAGCATGTAATCTAATGTAGCAGTAACACAGTATATTTTCTCATCCCATTGTATTTTGTACACTAGTATTACAGCATCCTACTGGCTATCTTTCTTCCTGACAGAAGAAAGGAGGAAGGAAAAACAGCTGTAATTGATTGCTGTTCAATCACATCATCAGTAGTTTTTGATCTAATCCCTTTGCTTTCAGGACTGCAGCAGAACTTACGCTGGTGTATTTTGTCCCTGAAGCCTGCTGCTCTCACTCTACTAATACCAACATCTGATCTCCATCTTCTGTTTTTCTGCTACTCTGCTGAGCCCAATTGCTTTCACCTTCATTGCAAATTCATTAATTCCACTCCATTTTTCTCATCCTGATAATCTTCTGTCTGGCACTTTGATTTTATCTTTAGCCTAGAGGGCAACAATATTGACTGTAACTGAATACTTGTAGTCTTATACTTGTGAAAATCTCCTCTCTAATTATGCCTTAACCTTAAAAACTGTTTCAACAGATATAATTCTGATTCTGTTTTTAACACAAAACTACACTCATATAGATATCCCATTCCAAGTTGAATCTCAGGTATTGACCACAGACCTCTCCTTTAGAAGTTTAGTACATAAATTCATACTGAGAAGTGTAAGGATACCCAGGTAGAGTTTCATCTTTTTTTTTTTTCAGCACTTCAGCTTTTAAAAGTGACTTGCAAAAGAATCTGAGAATAATTCCTTGGCAACAAAAATGACTATTGGAGACTACTGGGAAGTAATTTTAGGAAAATGTACTCCAGGCATCAGTGAATTATTTCCTTCAAATCTCTTCATCAGTATTTCATTTAGGAAACACGGAACTTTATATAAGCTGTTGCATTGTATTGTTAGAACGCTGAAACAAGATTACTCAGAGCAAAGTTTTTGACTGGAACATACTGACTTAGGTGCCACGGTTTTGAATTATCTCCCTCTTTACAGTTTGGTACTTCCTCATCCACAAAAAAGTATGTGTGTTCCTAAAGACTTTGAATAAATAGAGAAGGCCATATCTATAAGACAGAGACGTTTAACACATAGATAAGAATATTATGTTGCATCTTTTTGTTAACAAAAACATTTTGAAAGAGAAAAGGAAAGAACAGGTATCCAGATCAATATTGAAACAAGTGCTTCAAGCTCACCTGTTTTACACTGTATTGCAACGGACTACAAGCACTCAGTCTTTGTTGTGACTCAGAGTACAGCAGCTAAGGGAAGACTAAGGGAAATAACTACTTAGATTATTCAGCTTAATTGTAAGAGCACCCTAAGATGTGGGAGGCAGATGAATAGTTAGACCACAGGAACTGGATGTGACCCTTTACTATTTTCTCTTCATTTCCAGTGACTCACTTTATGACTTGGGTAATGCCACTTATTCAATCTGTGCCTCAGCTTCCTGAAATCAGTCTGTACCTCAGCTTCTCTAATTATAAAGATGGTACAGCTGGCTGAGAACAGGGTTATCTCTGATGTCATTTTTTTCCCCTTTCTTTTCAGGGTACTACACTGAAATGGCAAAAATCCAAATTATTTGCAAAACAAATATTCCAGAAAATGTTGGTTTGGGATTATCACAACTTAATTTTCAAGCTTTCTCTTTAATACAGTTGTGTCTCTTATACTGAAGTATTTAACTTCTTAAATACAATATAAGCCACTCTTTTTTTTTCATCAGTGGTTTCTCTTTCAAGAATTTAGTATAATATAACTAACTAGTTCAAACAAAATGAATCAAACCAACATTTTCAAAATGAATAAATTCTACATCACATAAACAAAACCTTTTTTCTACAGTTAAACAACACAGTAGATGCTGACACATTTCTGATGAATGCTTTCATTCTAATGAAACTACATTTCATTTAAAGTCATTAACTCAGTACACATATTTGTTTTATGACATTGGCTGTTCTCACTTCTCATCTGACATCTTCTTTCGCAGCTAATAATTGTCTTTGTATCTGTCTTTCCTTCTATTTCCTTCTCTTTTCCACAAATGCATCACTTCTATTATAAATCCTCTCTATTCCACATGTTTTAAGCACTCTTTTTACCCAGGCTCTCTACCTGACTAAGAAGTAAAATTAAGTTCGAAGCAACTGTTCCCAGGCTGTGCTTAGCTTGGATTTTGCTGTTTCTTTTGAACCTAAAAGGGCTTGTCTGCCTTAAAGCTTGTTCCTCCTTTCTGAATATATCCATTGGATAATAAAAATATTTCTCCTACAGATTTGCCTCACTGCTTCTTACAGGAAACTGTTCCATCAAAACTCTTGTGCCTGGTTTAGTAATAATACTGACTTTTAAAGTACCTTGCAATTTATGATTAGAGATGCATGAGACTGTGATGAGGTTGCAAGAGATTGTAAGTCAGAGCTTGCCATAGCACATCCTCCAATGTAGGAACAACTCCGGAGAACAACAACATCCCCCTCTCACTGCAGTCCTCTTACCTGCTGCTTCTTTACAGCCTGTCTGGGGAATCAGGTGTTTACTGCCAATTAGGCTTGATGAAACAGCAGGAGTTTCTTGCCTTTTCCTGATGAAACTGTTTCTGGGCTGCTGGCAGCTCTTAGAGGGCTTCTGGCTATATGGACAGCATTAAACCTCAGTGTACTAAGCCATTTAGATCTTACCCTTACTGCACTCCCCGCTGCAGTCATAGTGTGAAAAAATTCAAGAATTTATTGAAGATTTTCTTTTGGAGCAAAAATAATGGTAAGGTACTTTAATTGGCAGTAAATAGATTCAAAAAACCCTTTATATTTTATAATGCAAAATACATATTCATTATATCTATAGGCTACTTTACTAATTATATTAGAACTGTTCAGCAAAACTACTTGAGCAATAATAAAATTCTTGTTCCAAAAAAGATACAGTCCAGAATTGTAAAATTGTTATGTCACTTCAAGGCCTGAACTGAATCATTCCTTTTCCAACTGCCAGCTTGCTGACTAAGAGTGTTAGGCTTCAGTTTCTTCTGTCTGAGCCACAACACTTCTCAGACGTCATGACAGATGTAAAAAGGTATTACAAATTTAGGGTCTTTCTGTGCAATGGCCTTATACAGGGTTCCCCTGAACTGAATGGGCTGAATCTACATGCACCTTGAATCAGTTTTACACAATACGTCCAGAAGATAAACAAAAAACAGGTGACAACTTTCTGAGGTGGAGGGTGGTCTCAGTTCTGTAAGTTTTGCACGGTTTTCTTGTTAAAGGAGAAAAAATGGAAATTTTCTCAATACTTTGGAAAATGACGCTGTACTGAAAGCCTTGTTAATATTTCTAGATAAAAAAAATATTATTAACAAACCCATTTTGAAGTAGTCAGACTAAAATGAGAATTAGCTCATAACAGATTCAAATCAGATAGGGGTTTGCAAATGCACTGTTGCACCTAGGAGGGTGTATGATTTGGAGCTGCAAGTACAGAAGCATCATGTCATGGAGGAGGAAGGTGACAGTTCCTGTTTATGCATTTTTGGCAAGCTTCACCTGAAGGATGGGATGATTTTCTGGAAACTGCCATGCCAGAAATACACAGCTAAGGGAGGGAACTGAGAAGAGCAAAGGGAATAATTAGAGACCTATGGGGGTGGGACAGGGTTTCTAGTCTAGTTTTTAAGGAAACCAAGATATGCAATCACACCTTTTCTGTCAGTAATCCAGCAATAACATTTGAATCTCTTGACCAATTTCAAAGAAGTCTGACAAAAAGGGAGGGGTCTAAAAACACTGAGCTCCTGCAAGTTTTTATGAAAATGAGCAACGATACAGGAGACTCAGATTTGTGCACCCACTACTGTACAGATGAAAGTGTGAACTCAGCTGCATTATTTGACACAAGAGAATCAAAAGCTGTCATCCAAAACCAGGCTCCATAATGTTTTTTGCTGATGGAACTGCTAGTTTGTTGTTTAGAGGAGTGTTTTCCCCTATTTTTTAAAAATGAAATATACTTAAAAGAGGACCAAGGCTTCTGTTTGAGAGCATTTTTATGACACTAATCACTGCAGGATGCAGGCACTTATAAAATTATGCGTGACGACAGATCTTGTCCAAAACAGGCCCTGAAATTCCTACCTGAAATGAACTCCTTTTATGCCAGTTTTTTTGTCTTCCTTGAAAAGGACTGTTCCCATTTCTTCTCATTCTAGAGCTAGCTGTAACCTCCTTCTCTCTCTTAAAATACTGCACTACCACCAAAATTGAAGAAATGAAAATTCCTGAGTCAGACTCCAAACTACTCTTGAAAATCATGATATGTTAATAAAATATGTGATAAATATATGAAAAATATGAATTTGGCCTGTCTTTGAAATTTTTGAATTTTTTCAGCTTCTTGAGTGAGACAGAATTTGCAGTGTCCAACTTTTGCTAGCCTTTTATGAGAAATTACTTTGAGCCCTTGATACTACAGGATATTTCATCCTTCATGACTGTTCCTCTAACAGCAAACTCAGACTGAAATCTCCTCCACAGCTTTCACTATCCCCAGTCTCCCATGAGTCTGAGAATGAACACCACACTTCTAGGGAAGGAACCTACAGGCAAACCCTCTGAATAATTTGTTTCCAGTTTCTTCCTTTAGTTTGCCTCAAGCAAGAAAAGAAGCAGTCATGAGGGCTCATAGCTAGGATAATGAAAAGAGCCTGAAAAGGTAGTATTTGTGGAATTGTGAAATTTAGAACCTTGCCTTTGGACAATCTTAACAGAAGATATGGTGGAGAGGGGAAGTTCCTAAGATTGAGGGAAGGTCTGGAATCATAAATAAAAATGTATCTTGCATGCATGGGGGGCATATGTGGATACTTATTATGAACCAAGAAGAAAAGATCATAGATTCTGTTATAAGGATTGGCTTCTCAAGTTTAAGAAAGTAATTTACCTGTTGTGTTACAATAGCTACATTGATATTCTATTTCTAGACTTTATAGCAGTCTTCCCTAGATAGAACTTCAGAGAAATGGATTTAATAGAGTGCCTGCCAGTGACAAGACTTTGGATGTTACTAGGCAGGGGCATTCTAACTAACCAGACAATGAAATTCTCTTCAAGGCTCTCCTGTATCATTCTAGATTTAGGATACAATGTGTTGAACTAGACTGGGCTTTCCATGCAGTGTTGGTCGCACGGCAATGTCAGATATTTCATCTTTACAAATAAAATATGAGCGAATCAGAAAACGACCACTAAAAGTCTGAAGTACTCGCAATAAGAGTTGAGTCTCTTCAGGTAGCCCTATGAAAAATGAGATTACTTTTATTACTTTTTATATTTCACTCTAGTAGATTGTACTGGTTTTGTGCAAAAATAATATGAAAAAAATTCTTTTGTCTAATGTAGGTATATGGAAAATCATTGCCAGAAAGTCGAGAAAGGTGAACCTTCCCATCTGCTTGACACTCGTGAAGCCACATCTGCAGTGCTAGGTCTAGTTCATGGCTCCCGAGAATGAGAAAAACGTGGACATACTTGAGCAGGTCAAGTGAAGAGCAATGCAGATAGTTAAGGGATCAGAGCATGTCCTGTGAGGAAAGGCTAACAGATGGGACTTTTTAGCCTAGAGAACAGAAGGTTCAGGGGAATCTTACCAATGTGAATAAATACCTGATAGAAGAATGTTAGCACAACTGAGTCAGGCTCATTTCAGTGGTGCCCAGTGATAGGACAAGAGGCAATGAGCACAAATTAAAATATAGGGGGGTTCATCTGAACGTAAGGAAGCACTTTTACTCCAGCATTTTATATTTGAACAGATCGCCCAGAGAGGCTGTGGAGTTACTCAAAAGCCATCTGGATGCAGTCCTGGGCAACCTGCTCTAGCTGGCCCTGCTTGACCAGGGAGACTGGACCAGATGACCTCCAGAGGTCCCTTCCAACCTAAATGATCTTGTGCTTTTCAGTAAAACACTTTTATTCAAAATATCAGCTTGGTGCCAGTCCATGCTCAAACTTCCATTTTTTTTAACCATTGCTCTGCATGATCTTTCAGTTTTCCCTTTTAAGCTATAAGAAACTATATATAAAAAACTCTCACACTCTTTGTATAGATTTTGTAATTCATGCACAGCAGTAAGAATTCATGTGCTTGACCCAGCATACAGCAGTTGACACAGTAATACAGAACAGATATGTACGTGACTGTGTCAGTAATTAATAAGCAGAAATGTGAGTGGGATAACTTAACCTCATGTAATATTTTCTTCATAACATTATCTTGGAGAAACTTGGGTCTAATGGTCTTAGGCTTTTAACGTTTTCTTTAGGTTGGTCTTAAAGCAGCAGCTCTTCAACACTACGGTCACTACTTTAGTGAAATTTCTTGCAGTTACTTAAGCTACATCTTTTATGTGGCACGGACAGGCCTAAACTATCTGAAGGGGTGTGTACTACCTATGGATACCTCTAACAACATAATCATGGTGTCTAGCATTACCATTCCAGTCATGTCGTGTTTTAGCTGTTTCTAATACTAAACATATGGTGGTATCTCACTGTCTTCTTGTCTTTTCAGCCTTGCTTCCTTCAGTTTTGAGAAGGCTGTCATACTTTTGCCTGTTGGTAATGAATTGATAAATTCTTTAGCATCCTCCTGTAACATGAAGGCTATCTTTCCTGCTAGTCACAGATGGCAGGAGGTGATTTTATTGATTTGTTAGTACTTAGCTAGAAGAATTACATCTAGCAGTAATAACGTGGCCACACCCTGGGACAAATCCCTGCATGAGTTCGTGGAGGGTCTGTGTCTTTAACTGAGTGTGACATTATGATATTTACCAGCCCTTCATAGTGCTTTGCTTATTAACATTACTTTAATCTCCTCTGAGCCATCTGTTGGTCATTCAAGTTTCAGTTTCCTTCATGTGCTGGAAGAGTTGAGACACTTCACTCTTTGAGCTGAACTTGGACATCGCCACTGAAAAGTTGTGGTGGGCATAGTTGTGCTCATGATTTTTCTTTTTAATTTGTGTTATTGCATTGTGTCCCGCAGAAAATCTCTTGGGGGTACACAACCAGATGGCCACAGTAATTCCTCTCAAATTCAAAGGGTCACGAAGGTTCACAGCTCTCAGAATTTGCGTGAGTGGTGTTTCCATGGCTGGCTGAAAGCTGGTCCCTCTCCCAATTCCAAACCTGGCAAGTTTGGCAGCAAGATACATTAAACCCTGCCAGCATAGATTTTTTTACTTCGGTTCATACCCATCAGATGATCTCTCTAGAAACCAGAGCTGTTTCCATGCTGTGACCTCGGCAGAAGCGTGACTGAGAGGTGTCAGCGTGTGTTAGTGGTAGTTCACCCTTTATTTGGAAGTGCAGTTTTCTCTGTAAGCTTTGCGTTTCTAAGTAGACTGAATGACTTCATTCACTGGCATGCATGCGTTTGAGCAAGGGACCCTTCAGAGATACAGGCGTGAGTTTGTGGCCAGTGGATCACATGCAGATGATCTCCTGCAGAGAAGAGCTGTTGTGTTCATTAACAGCTCCCCAAAATCAAGTTACTCAGAGCTGGTAGATGGGAAATTGATGGTGAAGCTATGTCTCTGGAAACAATGTTTTGTTTCATTGTGCACTGCCCCCTCAGTTGAACACTGCGGCATCTTGCATGGCCAGTCTTGGTGGGTCACAGCAGAGAGGAAACAGCCTGACAGATGAGGAGAGCTAAGAGCTCTTGCCACCCCCATGGGGACGTGTGGGGGGACCATGGCACGGGTGCCACTGACTAGGTGCAAGAAGTGTAGGAAGAAAGTGCTGAAGCGTGGGAAGGGGTGGTGGGACCCCAAGGAAGGTGGTAGCGGGGTGGAGTGGCCACAGCGCTGGTTCAAGGCGAAGGAGCCGCAGCTGGAGCCCCAGAGGCTGAGGCGAGCCGGCGGCCCTGGAAACCTCGAGGAGGACTGCGGTGCTGGTGCTGCCTCCGCCGAGCGAGGGGGGCGGCGGGGCGAGGCGGGGCGCGGGCCCCCGGGTGGGCAGAGGCAGGGGGACGGTAGGGGTAGGGTTCGGGATAGGGTTAGGGGTAGGTGCAAGGGGAGGGACAGGCGTAGGGCAGGGGCAGGCAGCGCTGTCGGCCGCGAGGCAGCGGCGGAGCGCCTCGGACTCCGCCTCACAGGCACCGAACTCCCCTCCCTCCCTGCCTCCTCCCAGCGCCAGGCTCGCAGCGGCAGCCCCCGCCCTTCCCGGCCGCCCCCCCGCAGCGGCGATCGCAGCCCTGCGCCCCGCGGCCCCCCCGCCTCGCACGCCCCGCGCCGACAGGATGGGCTGCGGGCGGCGGCGCGGCAGCCTCCGAGCTCCCTGAAGCCGCGGGAACAAAGGAGCGAGCGGCAGCAGCAGCCGGGCCGGGGTGGATGCGAAGCAACCATGCAAGGCTGGGTCTCCGCCTCCTCCTCCGCTGCTGCCAGAGAGCTGCCGGCTGCTGCTCGGAGGACTACAGTGTGAAGGGGCGGGGGAGAGGCTGGCTGGGTTTGCCGTGCAAAGGTAGAAGGTGCAAGGGAGAGGCGGAAAGAAAATGTCCTCTTCGGTGGGGCCCCGCGGCCCTCGCCCGCCCACGGTGCCCCCCCCGATGAAGGAGCTGCCCGACCTGAGCCACCTGACAGAGGAGGAGAGGAACATTATCATGGCAGTGATGGACCGGCAGAAAGAAGAGGAAGAGAAGGAAGAGGCCATGCTCAAGTAAGCAGAGACGCCAGTCATTCATTCATTCGGGCACCCATTCATGCGCCGGTCGCCGGCGGGCGGGAGCGGGCGCTGACACCGCGGGGGCTCGGACGGTGCCCGGGGCCGCCCCGCGGGGACCCCTCGCCGGGACTGGTGCTGCGGAGCCCCCGCTCTCGACCCACAACTTCCACCTCCCCGCCCGTCCTTCCCCCGCGGCAGGCAGCGAGGCTGAGCTGCCGGGGGCGATCCCGGCGCGGCGGGACGGAGCGGGACGGCCGCCCCGAGGGAGCCGGCAGGCGGGCGGAAACCCCGACACGGGGTGAGGGGCGAGGTGGGATTCCTTTGGGGGTCCCCAAAACCCCGCCTCTGCCAGGAGGGGCCGCTGGGTGGGGTTTTCCCTTGCGTGCGGGAGCCTCCGCGGCGGCCCTGCCGCTCCCTCGCCCGCTGCGGGGATGGGGCGGCTGCAACTCCACCGCCTCCCCCTGCCCCTTTCTCCCCCTGCCCCATCCTCCCGCCGCCCCTGTCCCATCCTCTCGCCCCATCCTGCTGCCGCCGCCGGCTCCCGGGAGGGCAGCGCCTGGCAGGCAGCTCGCTGCGGGGACAGCAGGGCGGTCTTAATTAGGGAATAAACGCAATTAAGTCGCACCGCTCGTTACAGAGGGGAAGCGTGCATGCGTGCGTGGTGGCGGGACGGAGTTCATCCCGCTGCACGGGGAGGGGTGTGGGGAGGTGCCACAGTTGGAAAACGGGTCCCCAAAGCCTCTTCTGAGCCTTTTCTCGCACCCCCAATCCTTGCCGAACAGCGCATGTGAGCACATTTTCTAGCCTCCTCCGTCAATAGGAGGCTTCAAACGTAACGCTACCAAATTGCCTGCTGCGAGGGATGAGAATAAACACATTGAAGCTGTGGCCTGTGGAGAAGAACCAGGATTTCTCTTCTTCTGAGTGCCCGCCAGGCCTTTTCACTCCAGGGGGAAATGTAGGAGAGGTGGCTGGAACAGTGTAAGCCTCTGACGTTACCCAGACCCTGCCTCCCACGGGAGGTGTATCCTTACCTCACTGCCTTCCGCTGGCATTATACCTGTGCTTGGAAGGGATGCACAGAAGGTGTGACGCGATCTGGGTGTTTCTTTTGGCAGTGTCGGAAATACCCACTCGAGTGATGCTCTTCCCTGTGGCTTTCTCTGACCGGTGGAGAGACCAAGACCTCCTGTCTTCAGCCCCGCGCGCTGTGCGTGGTGAAGCTATGACAGCATTTTGGTATAGGATGTTGCTGTCTGTCCCTTCCCATCGGTGCCTGGCTCTGAATTTTTACAGAGGTGATTGCACCGGTGGGTACCGAGGCCCAGCTGCTGGCATTGCGTAGTGCCGAGGAGCCAGCCGGGAGCATGGTGTTTGGAACTCGGTCCAAGAGGAAGAGTTCAGTTTGCTGTTGCTGTTCTTTTTGTGGGGGGTGTGGCCAGTCCTGGAGGTGGGGTGGCCGAAAGGAGAAATGTTTTGTGGAAATTCACTGTGTTAGTCAATGTGGGAAAACGTAAGTGAAGGTTCCCTCTCAGTTTCTATTTATCAGAAGAAAATGAAATAAAAGAGTATCTCAAAGATTCAAAACTATGTTTATCCTTCACCCATTCCTTGTCCTCCAGCACAGCTACTTCCCTATAAATATTTAGCTTTTATTCTGTGAAGAAGGTTACTGGTTCTATGATGATGTTTAGAGCAATACTATAAACCTTACAGTCACTGCAAGAATGAACTTTTGTTTGTAGAGGTGGTAATTTCTCAGCCCTATTATTCTTTACATGGGTTAAAGGATAAATTTTCCTCCTCTCCCCTCTTCCCTCCCCCTTTTTTTTTCTTTTGCATTGGCATTTCTGAATTCTGGACTGATACTTCATTTTTTTTTGTGAGATTATGAGAATCTTCAGCAGTTTGACTAAATTAATTTAGGATACTTTAAATACAATTTGTAGAAGAGGTCAAAATTTGTGCTTTGTGAATTCAGCTTCAAATTACTTTATATTATCTTCAAAGGTTTGTGATACCCAAAGTTAAAAGTTTCTTTCCTTACAACAGTTCTTTCGAATCATGAGAATTAACAGTCTAGGATCTCCATTGGTCTGGGAAATTGTGATTTTGAATAGATCTTTTTCTTTAAATAAAGAGCCAAAAATTATTAGAAAACACATTGGGAAAGTTAACTATACCATTGGTTTTCAAAATTAGGTCACAGTAAATAGTTTTTATAGGGATTATGATTCAGTTCTGTATTACAGATAGCCAGTAGAATTTCTGAGATAGTTTGCCTTTTCTGTATGCTGAGTACTTACTCTTATAAAATAGGGTTTTGAGACAATAATTTACTTCTATGATTTTGTAGGGTTTTGTTACAAATATACAATGGTGCTATCCAGATGACACAGCTATATTCTAGAAGTCATATATTGTCACCATCCCTTACTATTATCTTCAGTAAAACTTTTCCCTGGTTATACAAATGTCTCAGTAAAACAGCCACCAGTTTTCATTTAAAACCACCTGGCAGAGAAATGTTTCAATCTGTAACACCCACGTACAGATCTGTAATGTCCCCTGGAAGTGAAACTGATCTGTGTTGCAAACTAGGCTGCATTCAATCCTGGGCTGATCAGAGGCCGGATACATGCTGCCTCACGAATCATAAGGGCTAAAAAGGGTGCAGCATTTCTATCTTGTTATGGATGTCCTGATAGCAATAAAAGTTTCTAAATCAGTACTTGTAGTTTTTCTTTCCAGCACTCATGGCAGAAAACTGTGAGAAGAATTGGTTAAACTGTGTATTCACATGATGATCATAAAATTGTGGATCCAAGGGAATCTGAGGTGTCTCTGAGAAGAGTATGTGGTTATCAGGAGGAGTGAAAGAAATCAGTGTCGTTGGTTAAGAGGCTGTGTCTCTCTCCTCCAGGCCTGTCCCTCTCTGTCTTCATGAGCCCTGTTTCTGACTCTGAGCTAAAAACCTTCATGTAAAACCTCTCCGCCAGTTCATGCTGACATCAGCACGTACTGCAGCGTGCCAGCTTGGGAGCAGGGCGCTGTTACAGAGAAAAGGACTATGGACAATGTAATGCTTTCTCTGCTTGCTCAGGAGAAGGGCAGAAATGGATGCTTCAGTTTGAAACCACCTGCTTGTCTCTTTCCAGGAGCTTGTCCTGTCTGTCAGTTTATTCACCTGAGTTTCCTGAGGTTAACAGAGCTTGTCACACCCTTAGGTTAAAGGCATGGAACTCATACTGGCCAGTGTGAGTTTTTTTTTTTTGTAGGTATGCCCGGTCAGTGTTAGAGAGCTCATCCTCCCCTCACCGTTCCAATATAAGATTTCAAACCACTGTGGGTGGTGTTTGTGGAAAGCAAATATTCTGCTATCTTGTGACCTGTTGAATACCTTGGAGCAATGTGTTGAGGAGTTAGGGCTTTTATGAAGGTTCCTCATTTTCCTTGTTTTATGAACAAGTGTACTTTGGCATGAAGAACTCGTCAGTGTTAGCTGATTGCTTTGAAATGGTCTTTACACCCAAAGATGAATTTTGCATTCTTGCTGTAACAGGGGAAGTGTCAATAGGTACTCCTGAGAGCATATCCATGCCTTCATGTGCTGAAGTACTGGTGTATGGCACTGAAGACTCAAATCCGCATAAGCACTGTGATGCTTACCTGACACTAAGTAGAAACTGAGGCACCTTGGGTGCAGTCCACAAAATCTTTCTGTAGTGGTGCACTTGAGGAGCTGGGTGTTTCTGTGTGTCCAGGGCATGTAGGACCAGAACAAGTGAGTGCTGTGGCTGCTGAACTGCTTGCTGTCTGCCTTAATACCTAAACCTGTTTGGGAGTAGTCACAAACTGTGTAGTTACATGCTTAAGTCTTCTGAAAGACCAGACAATAATACAGAAAGTCTATTATATGGATTGATATTCAGTGCTGAACTGAAAGTGCTGTTGTCACAGAGATGGCCATTTTCCTAACATACAGGAGACAGGCAGGATTCCATCTACCTTGGGTGTAACGGCCTAGTGGTTAGGAATTGGTTAGCAAAGCTCAGTACGTTTACCAGCCTGAAGAAGTTGTGTCCTAGAGAAGTGTCATTACGTTATAACTTGGTGGAAACAGTTTGACTCCCCATACAGAGAAGAATGAAAAGTTTATGGGCCTAGGAGCCTAAGTTGATGTCAAGCCCAATAGAAGAGTGCTCCCTCCTTGCAGAGGAGCTTGTACTCCATGTGCTTCTGGTTACCCAGGGCTGTTAATGTAACCTTTTCTAAACAAGTCTGAGAAGTTGGAAACACTTGGAGGTCCAGGAGTGGGAAACAAGTCCTCCTTCCTCCAAGCTGAACGATCACACCTTGGGGATCACACTTCAGGGAGAGCTTCATCTTCCTGCCTGACGCACCTTCTACAGCAGCATGGAGAGCAGTCTGTTGAGTAGGTGAGGCTTTACCATGGTAGAGTCAGCTCTCATCCACCCTTGATTTCCTGTTACACACTGCCTTTGCCAGATTTAGTGGGTATCTCTGAAGACTGTAGTCTCTGGCAACTCTATTAATCGGAACTTGGCTTTACAGACCCAACTTTCTGCTGCTCTGGGATGAATAAATATTTGCATAGGACAGTGGAAGAATGTGCTATGGCCTCCTCTGCAGATGAATTCCAAGTGGAGGCATTTTTCCAGTTTTATATAGTAGATACTCCTATAGTTGAAAAGGTGGAGGTTTGTGCTGAGTGGCTGATGTGTCTAGTGTGAAGTCCAGATGTTGCCATACTGGTGACTCTGATGTGACTAACAAATTGTCAGGAAGCCTGAGAGGGGAAGTTTTCATGGAGGCTGCAGAAGGAAACAAACAATCATTTGAGAGGAGGGGGACCATTTTAAAGGAAAAATAGTTTAAAAGTTTAAAGTGTACATTTAAAGGTTAAAAAGTTTAAGTGAACTGTATTGTTTGTGGGTTTAAGATATCTTGAAGCGAAACAACCCCAGTTAATATACAGCAAATTTCAATCATAGGCAAACCACAGAACTATATATATTCGTATATATTTACTTAAGCTGAAGTTTGCTTATGTGTGAATGTGTGCTTATCTCACTGGGTTAGTTAAATGCTAAGTACAAACCTTGACAGCTGTGAACACAGCTAGTTGAGTTCCAGTGCTGTTCTGCAGCAGACATTTGCAGCCCAACAGGACCATACACTGGGACAGCCAACGTACTTTTCTCCGTCCTGGTGGAACAGTAGCTTATCTAAGGGCTAATAGCTATAAATCAAGCTTAGGCAAATTTTGGCCAGAAGTTAGAAGGAGGTTCTTCAGCTATTATGGCACTCATTTTCTGGAGCAAATTTAAGTGAAGAGAAAAGCTCTTACTACCATTCTGATGGGATTTAACGAGACTGTGAAAAAGATTGTTTGCCAAAATTTAACTGAGACTGAGGATGTTCTTTGTAGTTCTGTAGCTCTAGTTAAATAGGTTCATTAGAGAGGCTAGCAGGTACTTGAAACTTCAGATCTTAAGAGACTTATTTCAAGATTTACCATGGGAATAGTGGTTAATAATTATGTACAAGTTGATCGTAACACCCTCTTTTGACCATCTGGCTTGGTGTACAAGCTTTGTTTTAGTAGAATGCAGGTCTCTCTCTAGAATCAACAGAGATTTTGGAGCTGTTCACTTTGCAGGGATGAGAATCTCTGCTTCAGAGATCACAAGATAACTCCTCTATGTGCACTCCTCTATGTGCACACTCCTGTGTGCACCTGGAAGCTTCCAGCCTGAAATACTAGTTGCATAACTTTGAAGGTTAATAGATTGACCGGGAAGCATGTACTCTTAACCAGTTTCTTGGAGACAATTTTTTTCCAGTCACCATTTCTAACGCTTGGACCACACCTAATATTGTTGGAAAACGTTGCCCAGAACACAGTGGCAGCTGCTGCCACCCTTACTTTGGATGGTTCGTATGGGCAAAATAAGGAAACAGGATTCCAAGACCATCTTAGACTGAGTGCTCCAGGTCCCCTGATGATAATTGCCCTTCCATAAACAGCAAGGAAGAGAGAGGCAGGATTGTTTTTCTTTCCCTCTGTTGAAACAGGGCCACTTTGCAGAAATTAAAGCAAGAGTCAGGGGGCCATCCTGAGGAAGTCTGTCTTTGTCCTGTCTTTAGGATAAAGAATCTAAAGCTTATCTTTAATCCGACTGAGAAGACAAAAGAGGAATCAAGAGTTCTGGGAAATGGTTGTCCATTTGGCTCTAAAGAATTAAATGATAAAATAGATAAACAATATCAAGTCTTCCTCTTGCCTCTTCTTTCTGTGTCCATGAATCTCACTTTCTTTGCAGTGGAGTAGGATGAATGGAGGATGCCCTCACTTTTCCTGCTTGAAAGTTTATTTCTTCCTTTATGTTTCAAGTGGTTCGCAACCACTGTATTTCATGCTCTGGGATGGAGCAGGGATTAGAGTGCAGGTTTCTTACTGTGTGCATGTGTAGTTTAAGCCCCTAGAATCACCAGACAGACTGTTTGAATATTGCCTTATACTTCTTCCTGGCAGTGCCAACTCTGATCCTGACACTTGAGTGTGAAATTATGGTGCAATTATTTTATTCCTGGAGGACTGCATTTTCACAGAATGGTTGTGGTTCAGGTTGTGATGTGGGCAGGAGTCTGGAGATTGTCTTGTTCAGCCCCCTACTCCAAGCAGGGCCACCTAGAGCTGGTAGGCCGATACTCTCTGCAGATGTCTTTTGAAAATCACCAAGGATGGAGACTCCACAAACTTCTCTGGACAACTTGTTCCAGTATTCAGCCACCCTTACAGTAAAAAATATTTCCTGATGTTTAGATGGCACCTCTTGTGTTTCAGTTTGCCTCAGATCCTGTCACTCCCTTACTCCTTCCCACTGGAGATCTATGCACGTTGTTAAGAACCACCTTCTCTTCTCCAGGGTGAGCAGTGCCCACTCTCTCAGCCTTTCCTCATGTGATGTTCTCCAGTCCCTTAATCATCTTTGTGGCTCTTATCTGCATTTGTTCCAGTATGTCAATGTCTTTCTTGCACTGAGGGGTCTGGAACTAGGCTTAGCATCCAGATACAACCTCACCAGTGTTGAGGTAGAGAGGAAAAATCACCTTTATTGATCTGCTACCAATGCTTTTCCAGTGCAGCCCAGGATGGTGTTATCCTTTTTTGTTGCAAGGGCGCATTGCTAGCTCATGATCAACTTGGTGTTGACCAGAAATTCTCACTTGCTTCTCTGAAAAGCTTCTTTTCAGCTGGTTGGCCCCCAGTGTGTTCTTGTGCATGGATTATTCCTCTCGTTGTGCAGGACTCGCGGTGTCCCTTTGTTGAATGTTTTAAAGTTTAAGAGGGAGACCAGTATCAAATGTGTTCTCAAATCAGTCTGAATCATTCAAGGGGAAGATTACTTGTGGTCACTGCTTCCAGCCCCTTTCTTTTTACTGTCCAAGACCGTCACTCAGGGAGGGAGAGAGAATTCAACAGTGCAGAAACTATTGTTTACCTTTAGCCAATGGAAACATCAGAAAGTATTTAACAGCATTTGAGGCTTCCAGTTTTCACTACCTCTGAGAGGGCAGATGTGTCCAGAAAGATGTCCTGATCAATGAGACAGCAGTGCTGACCTCGGAATTGCAAGGAGGGTTTTCGTGGCTTTCAGGGAATTTCAGAGAATTGATAGTGATTTTTAAGCACAAAAGTGGACAGAGTAGTCCAAAAAGACTACTGTATCGAGCCAAAGTGTATTCACAACTGCATGCAGTCAGGCAATTATGAGACAGTCATTGACTATTCTGCTAGGAGACCATCTCACCACCAAGGCAGGAGCAGGAGACTGTCATCGGGCAATAGCAAATTCATAGGAATTTCCTCAAAAGCTATAGAAGAGAAGGAGTTGATGGAGGAAGATAAACAGTAATAAACATCCCTACCGTGTTCTAGGCATGGGTTTCAGATCGGTGTGTGTTGAAATTTTGGAAGGTCTGAAGTGCAAGCTCTTGCCCAGAGCTCTTTCCTGGCCCCAGTTTCAGTGGTTTTATTGAAATGCACAGGGTGTTATTTCTGTGCATACATCTTCCCATGTGTTCTCCACTTGACACAGGAAGCCTCAAACCTTTATGCTCAGCTTTGTCCAACATTGCACTAATACTTTCTGACTCAGAAATCTGTTAGTCTGCAAATTCATGGGCGTTATTTGTGCCCTGCAGAAGGATGAAGACAAAGTCTGGGTGAAAGAATATGATCTCAGAGCAGGAAATTCTCGAAGTACAGAGCTATAATAAATCCAGATCTTAAAAGGAATTATGCAGAAGAGGCTTCTTCTCTAAAGGGGGAGGATACCAGCCGTTGGTTGTTTTTCTGGAAAACAGCAGAGGGAGAAGAACATTAAGAGAGGTTTTAAATTTTCAATCTTGTCAATGCCCTTTTATTTGTGAAGACTTGTGATGAATTTTTTGCATCCTTGGATACATGAAAGCAACTAACAAAGATGTAACCTTCTTCCTTCATCAGGCAGTTACTAAGCATTTTAAGACTTGAACTTAATACCTTAAGAAAAGGCTGTTTAAAAATACTGCTGCCCTTGCATTCAGGCTTGTTGGGATGCAGGCATTATTGCAGGTGGAAAATTACAAAATTGAAATTTTATTTTTGGTTGCCAACATTTAGAACCAGTTATAACTTCTAGCCCATTTTACCTTCTCTATTCTTCTCACTGGTGCCCACTGCATTAGTCTTCTCTCCTGGGTTTACCAGTTATAAATAATAGATACTGGCATACAATTACATTGTGGGGTGAAAAGCTTGAGTGCCTACAGTTTGACTCTAATTTCCAGTGGTGTTAAAACATATGACTATCTTATGTAATCAGTTACCAACACAGAGTGTTTAATTTTGCTTTTTTTTGAATGACGTGCGTATTATTTACAGTTACTAGAATGATTCACAACTCATCAGGGCTATGTGATTTGCCCTAGTCTGATCCATATATTGGATCTGTGAAAGGATGCTCACAGCTTATCAGATCTCTGCATCTGTCAAGAATTGCAACTGTTTTTATCCCTTCTTTTATACTTCACGGATATGGTAAAATATTTTGCAAGTTTTATGGTGTTGCCTAGTTTTGGAATCTAGGCAATAAATGTTACTCAGATTTATTTTTGGTTTTCACAACAAACAACAGAAAAGAACACCACTATCAGTTTACTTTAATAGTTACTTAGGTAAGAGAATTTGCGCAATGGGATAGGATAGCGTTGCATTTCTTCACACTTACAACTGAAGTAATCATCTGCAAAATTTGATTGCATATCAGATACTTATGTCCAGAGAGAGTTTTAAGCAAGAAAACCATGTTCCAAATATATTTTCTGGCACTGTTACAGAGACAAGAAAAGCTAGTTGCAATTTTCAGAACAATGACATACACAGAAGCATTCATACACTTGCCACTTCAGAGGCATGAAGATACACCGTGTGATGAAGACAGTTCTAGATTGGATTAGAACATCTATTTTGGCTCTAATTTCTGAGTTTGTTTATCAGGTGTGTCTTACTGTCACTGTCAGGCCTTTGTGCACTTTACTTATGATAAGCATTGTTAATACCATTGAAAATAGGGGATTGCGTCTGTCTGTTTTTTCAGATATCAGTAATAAAAATGGCTAGTGTTTGAAATCTCCTAATTTATTTTTGGTGTATCTTTCCTATATCTTGGAATCACTGAAGATCGGTGTATGCGCTAATAGTTGATTTTGATCAGGAATGAATCTAGCAGGTACATTTTTTAGTGTATCTGCTACAGAGCTACACTTTTTAGTTTAGTAGATCTAGCAAATTAACTATTTCAGATTTTGAGCATCTTGGGTGTAACCAAAGAATAATTTTCTCTTTCTTTTGGGCTTTAGATAAACACCACATTTTGGTTTGAGTGGCAGTTTAGATGTCTTGCATCAAAATAGGTCCTTAATTGAGAGAGGTTTTTCTTTTAAACCTTTTTATGTGAAATTTATTAAGACATTGATCCTGAATGAAACAGAGCCCAGCCACACTGTTTTAATGTAAATACTATTATATTGCAGAGAAAAAGTGTACTACTCTTTTTCACAAAAAACACAGTGCTCTGTTCTGAGGATTACTAATGGAAGTCTTCACATGCTTGAGTGACTTAAGTGTGAAGTGTCTTCTCAAGTATTTCTCTTGGTTACTAATACTGCATACTCTGAATTGATGAAACAAAGAAATTATGTACCCAGAAGTCTGTCTGCATCTTGTACTAGCAAGTCTAATAAAAGATACTATGTTTTTTTACAAACCTAGTTTGGCCTCTTAGCCTAGCAAGCATTACAACTTTCATAGCCACTGCTCATGAAGATGTTGTCTACGTTTTTTGCAAAATATATATTCAAGTCTGTCAATATACCGTGAAGGCTTCAAGATGATAACAATAAACTGGGATTTTGTAATATTTATGTCAATGCATCATTCTCTTTCCAGATATTTAGCAAACCTACAGTCCTATACTGTACAAACACTCCAAAGTTTTAACTATGGGCTGTTCGAATCAGTGTGAATTGATCGTGTGGAAGTCTTCTGCAGTTCAAATGATTAATAATAGGACTTTTGCGAGAAATGCAATGAAGCAGTTTATGTAACAAAAAGCCATTTTGGAACTGGATAATTGAATATGTTTAGTTGTGTTTTGATCCATGATTTGTTAGTATAACAGTTTTTCTTTGATGATTCCATTGGTCTTAGAAAAAACATCAAGACCTACACAAAACCAGACATAGTGACTGTCTGAGTTTTCTAATACATTTTCTTTACACAATTTATTTAGCACTTGTATGTACTAAGAAAGCAGTCAGAGTAATTTTTCATCTGTTTATTATTCTCTAGATTTTTAATTAGTCTTTCATATGAAGTTATTTTCAAAACAAAGTCATTGCACTTTTGCATATTTGCAGTATTAACTTTAGAATCGTTTTGACACTTGACATCAGGAGACCAGATTTTGTACTGATTAAATAAAATTGCACAGATGTAGATGAGAACATAATGTGAAAGCTTGAACGGTAAAGGAATGTGAACGATCTATGGGTATTTTGGTTACTTTAGGTGATAAATCTCCTTGGTATTGTTACTTATTGTAAAGATTTTGACATTGCATGACAAACTTCAGCTATACAGCTGAATGTTCTCCTGGCTATATGTTTTTAGCTGTAGATGTAGAAAAGAAAGACAGCTGGTTGATGGAATATATGGTGCATGAAGCTAGGCAGTTGAGAAGAGAGGACAGAATTTATGAGAACTCTAGATCATCCTAGTTTAGCTATATTGATTTTGGCCCTGGATGTACCTGCAAAGTATCAGGGTAATGGGTTTGCTCTCTATGGATGACAATTAGAAGAGATTTTGTATGTATATGCATGCTTGTGCCTAAGAATGTGGAGCCAGGCTGTACAGAAATATGTACAAGTTGTTTTATGGACTTTAATTGCAACATTATGTTGCTTAGCATCGCTTAAAATATGCAGAGTGCATTGGTGAAATTTGATCAGGAGCTGAAAACTGGGAGCAACTTTGCCTGCAGTCATATCGTAGGGATGGGCAACACAGCTGAACATAGCTGCTGCCGTGGACCAACAAAACCTTATTCTGCTGTGTTGCTGTGCCTTTGATGAGTTTGATTGATTGACTTTGGTGAATTAGCGTCACTGGAAACACATTTGTTAACTGGAGTGTAAGTCTTAAATTTTGCAGAAAGAACATTTTTTCTCAAATGAATTCAGTAACTGTTCAGTTAGTCCCCAAGCTTTCTGTAGAAAGTTAACTTCAAAAAAATGAAACCAAGGTGTGGCTATCTACAATTCTACAGAAGACCTCTGTTTATTGCTGTTCAAAATTGTATCTGCATTTTTTTTAAAATTACTTTGTGTCCTATTTGCCTCTAATCTCCTGCAGTCTTAATTGCACAATTTATTTTCCTTTGTTTTTTCGAAAATCTGTTTTTCAAAATACTCATAGAAAGGAACTGTGTTCACTCAGAGGTGGAGATTGCAGAGTTATATGAATTGATTCTGATAGTGTATATGTAAAAAGTGTGTAAATTCGTTTGAGAGTAAATGCATGGTACTTTTTTCTTATTTCACAGCAAAATTAGATATTGATTTTTTTAATGAGAAATCTATTCTAAGAATATAGAACCTCACTAACATATTATGATTCTTGTATTTTATGTTTTTGGATAATTTGATATTGATTGTAGGTTTAAAATTTAAAATCTCTCATGTATAAGCAAAATATCTTCATAATTTATTTTGAATTTTTTTTTTGTAAAAGTACATTAGTGTAAAGCAAAACATTCTCCCTTAAAAAAAAGTCTTTTTCAAACAATTATAGCACTCACTGTAAAATAACTTTCAACAGGAAATGTTTGGACTGGACTGGTCCAGTTCAGGGAATCAGCAGTGAATTTGCAGTTTTGTTTACCAGCAACTTCTCTTTTTTTCTGGTGGGGATGTTTCAAGTTCTAAGCTTGTCCCACTCTGAACAAGTTTAAACAGTCCATGTGGAAAAGGAGGTAAGGAGTTCTAGTTGTGGTGGATGAGTCTGTGTTCTCTCTTTCATCCAGCAAAGGTGATCTGATTTTTTCTTTCTTGCTATTTGTCCTGTGTGGGATCCAAAGTAAAAAAAAGCCGAGGTTTCTTTGAGGTAAGGTAAAATTAATGAAGTTAGCAATAGGAGGGAAGAATCTTGAAGAGAACAGCAGCGACGTAGTTTTCCTGTTATGAAGGAGTCTTGTTCTCTTATTTTTTACAGTTTGGCAATGCTTTCATCTCTCTCCTTGCAGAATTTATGGTCAAGTATGCTTTTTTTTCCTCTGCCTGCATTTAAGTGTTTGCCATATTTCTCTGAAATCAAGACCTTGTTGGAGTGATTCATGGTTTCTGTCACCTCTGTTGGATTACTGCAACAAATTGTACATGGAATTAATTGTGAAGACTGTCTTGTTGATCTCATACTATGCCTTTTTACTTTTCCCTCTGCTTCATATTGCAACTGAGACCACAGAAGAGACTCTTCTTAGAGAAGACAGGGGACTTCCACACACAGCTTTAGCAAAGGGGCCCTAAATTTGATAGCTTTCCATGAAAGCCAAAGTTTGACGAACTTTATGTGAGGGCAACTCGCTCTTTATGTGAAAGTTGCAGAGGTGGAAAGGAACTAATCTTCCTGGCAATTTGCTTAATAGTGTAAAATAGCAGGTGTTAAATTTTGAAGATAGGCCCTTGCATGTCTGGCATTCATAAATAAACCAAGAAAATCAATAAGTGACTTCAACAACTGCCACCCTTTTGACTCTCTTGTCAGAGGCCAAGAATTGAATGAACAAGAAAATTAAAAGTGTTTTCCCTGAAGGAAAAGGAAAAGTAGTTTTTTCTCCAGGCTAAAGCTGAGGACACTGAGAGTACAGGAAAGCTTTTTTTGCTGTGTTACCATAGTTTGTTTCTGAATCTAGTAGTCTGCAGCTTTTTATACTCTGAAGGTGTGCCCTTCTTATTTGATATCAGGATGTTTGTCCTTCAGAGAGCTGCACCCGAGGGCTATCAGCCTCCTATTTTTTATTAGTTCCCAAAGTGTTTTTTTTGTTACATTTTGTGAACCTGGAAAATACTGCTACTGTCTGTTCACTAGAAGACAATTCAAATTATACCCTGTAGTACTGTGATGTACTGTGATGCTTCCCAGTTGAATTCTAAAGCAGTTTATGGTGTGTATGTCTTTGTCTCATAATATATTTTTCATTAAGGCTTTCAACTTTGCTTACCTTCCAGGTGTTTAAATCATCAGTTACACTTGATGTATATTACGTATGTATCTTACCTATTATATACAATGTGTCCAGTACATCAGAGTTCAATCTGTAATATTTTAGGAATGTATGCAGTTTATTCTTTTTACTCTTTCCAGGCATTGTAATCATGCTGTTGATAAAACAAAACCCTAGACAAATCAAGTTGAGTTAAGAGCCATTCTGTACATATTAAATTGCATTTCTGTTTAAGGTGAGCTTCCTGCAAAACTGTAAGGAAACTACAGTGTTGTTTAGTGCAAATGTCATGCTCAGTTCATAAAATATTGCTCAGAGGATGAACTGTGGTCAGTGTTAAGCAATGCAAAGCACTGTCCAGTTGTGGCTGAGGGTCTCTCTGCCCTGTTCCTGGAGGCACAGTGACAACATGGAAGCTGTGCTAGTGTCTCCCAGGAGGCGATTGAGTTTCGTGAGCACGGGTGTCTGCTACTTTCTGAGATGCCCAGTGGTACCCCTCCATGTCTTCAGAAAGGAACAAAGGGTGGGAACCTGGTTGCTGATTTAAACTAAGGTCAGCAGCAGGAAGTGGAGGACGCGTGGGGTCAGGTGGTGATTTCTGTAGCAGACTGAAGCACATCATGAATGGGTATTTCCTCAGCTGGAAGCGGTCCCTGGACCATCTGGGTTTCATTGCTGGATATAGAAAGCAATGGCAAAAGCTTCAGCTAGGTAGATGGGCCTGATTGTGTTTTCAGACCTGTGCAACAGCTGGCCACTTTCTTCAGATCCCTCCTGCGATTTTGGAGATCGCTGTCTTTCTTTTGGGGATCTCTCATTTCTCAAATAATGTTATGGCTATTGAGGTAAAAGTGTGTTTGCCTCCACATAAGAAGCAGTACCTTTTGAATGTGAATTATGATTAAATTGCCGTTGATTAAAACAAGGGTTTTATCAAACAAAGTATTTTGTTTTATTTTATTGTTTTAATCCTGAGTCTCGTGCTAGCTAAGGTGTTTTAAATGTCCTAACAAGGTACTCACCAGATTAATGAGAAAAGGCTACAAAATGGTTGACTTTTTGCATTGTGCTGGCAAGGCTCTTCACTAGAAAAACCGTGGTTCCTTAGTTGCCATGGAAGAGGAAAGATGAGATGAGAAGATGAGAGTGCAGGCTATAGCCTTGTGAGAGGCAGCAGGAAAGGGGAAAGCATGCAGCAAGTGAGTGGGAAACTGTAAGAAAGTACTCGTACACATTTCTTAAGGCACAGAAAGTTGTTCTTAGGGCATATAGGCAGATCTGTGGGGATCAGACAGAGGATGAATATATAGCAGGGAAGAGATGTGAGGCAAAGGCTGGAATTAGTTGGGATGCCAGCCTGGAAGGAGGCTGTGAATGATGCAGCTGCCTATTTGTTTAGTGCAGAACAAGCATAAAGTAGCGGTTCTGCACACTGAGGACTGAGTGATGAAAATTGGTGGATCCTCTGGTAGCAGACCTGGAACTTGTGTGTTTAAGTGTCTGTTTCACTTTGGGTTTGAACTGGAGATGGTTAAGTGTATGAATCTGGAGGAGGTGAATATTAATTTCCTGTGTGAAAATAAAAAAAATTGGAAGGCAAGTAGAAAATACGAAGGTTCAGAAATGCCATAGGGCCTCAAGACTGTGAAGAGGGTGGTCTGAGTCACTAGGTTCAGATGCTTGGGGCTAGGCAAGGCTGCTTTCCTGATCTTGGGACGGTGCAGCAAGAACATCTGGAAATACAGGATAGCTTGACCAAAGAAGGAACTGGCCACCTCTGTGCATTTGATTTCAATATTCCAGACAATCAGCATTTTATAGTATTTTCTCACTATTCTTGTGCTGCCCCTAAGCTTTTCACTGAAAGGTAGGTCCATGTAAGAGATCTGGTCTGATTTAACAAGAAGGAGAGTGGTTAGATCTCCTCCTTGTTTGTAGCAGAGGACTTGGAAACCCAGCTCAGCCACATCTTGGAGTTCCTAAACCTGACTGTAGTAATGCAAATTATTATTCTTCAAAACAATTTAACTCAGTCTCGGAATTTCTGAGGCCTTTGATTATTTGGAATTTGCTTTAATCTTAAAAGAAGAGTGCTTCCTCTGGTTATGAAAGGGCTCCTGCTGTCACAGGAGCTGTATGACAGAAGGTTGTGGAAAGGCCCCGCTCCAGGAGTTCACCTTCCTAACACAGTAAGCAGACAAAAGGGAGATGAGGTATAAAGAGTGTAAGTAGATCAGCTGTAATGCAGCACTAAATGTTGTGTTAGTCTTGAGCTTTATAGGCAGGGTGCCACGTCCCCTGCGTCTGTCCAGCCTTGTCATCTCCAGCCTGACATATTGGAGGTTGTGTGCATATACATATTAATCTGTGCAGTCTTGGTGCCTGAGGGAATGGTGTGTGTTTGTGTGGTTTTGTTTTTAATTAAAGGTGGCATCTCTGCTTTTTGGGTGGGTGAAGGATGGAGCTAAAAGGAATCAGCTGAGTGGAAAGAAAAAGAAGTAAAGGATGTTGAAGTTTGAGGCAAGGCTGCAAGTATGGCTAAAAGACCAAGCAGGTAAGAAGGAAGGAGAACAGCTAGGGCAAAGAGATCACCGTACAACAGAGACCTTAATCAAAGCTGTAGAAAGTGCTCTGAATGTGTAAAGGTCCATGCTTTGCTGAATCAGCAGCTGCTCTTGGCTGGGAAATCTCCCTGGTACATTTCTGTAATTTTTCCCTAGTACCACACTCTGGTGGGTGGGGATAATTCTTCAGTCCCCAGGCAGTGCTGGAGATCTCCCTCATATCTCTGTGTGTGTGTGGCTGTGCATATAAATCTTGCATATAGTAGTCTGGGAGACAGAAAACTTTGTTTCAGTGTTTAAGATAAGACAGGTAGGTGCATAAACTCATAGGCTACATAGTTTCCTTTGAGATGAGCAAACCTGGTGTTAGGCAATCTTACTTCACTCCCTGTGCTCTTGTGGTATTGTGGGCCTGCTTGACTGCTTCTAGCACTGATCACACCACCTGGAACACCTGTCTGTTCCTTTCCGTAATTTCCCAAGGGGCACAATGGAAAGGAAGGGGAGAAAGGAAACAGCATCTAAATCCTATAGAGGTGGCATAGAAGTCTCTACTTTGATCCTGCACTGGCTGATCCTACATTCTCTGAAACAGCTGGAGAACAGAAGGGGAACATTTCCAACTCTTTATTGACCTTTTTTACTCAATATAGAAGACTCCGTTTAGCTACAGTATGAACCTTTTTTTCATAATTAAAGATTGGCACACGGCAATACTGTGGTTAACACAGGACTAAACCTTGACTCTCCTGGGCTGGTGTATTTCTTTTCTTTTTTTTTATAGATGCTGGAGAAAGGAACAAGTTTAGCAAGGAGTGATGAGAAACAGATTAGCAGTAGTGCCATCCTGTGTCTTGGCAGCCAGAAGATTGATATGAAAGAGGCAAAGAAGTGTTACTTTTGGGAGGGGTGACTGCAGCAGACAGTCTTGCACTAAACTTAAGTTTTGACTGGTTTGGATGTCCTTAATGACAGAAGGATGCAGGCTTTAATATAGAACATCTATCTCAGTGTGCTTGATAGGGGATGCACAATGCAGTACTTGTAATCGTGTCTTCACAGCTACACAAGCAAATGTTATTGTTTGCAAACTGCTGCTGACCACAAATGTGCACACAAAAGAGACAACAGCCCACTCTCTCCCACCACAAAAAAACCTCCTCTCAAATGTGTGATATTCATTAACCAAAAAAAAAAAGAGAAGGTAGAGGAGAGACAATTAAGCAGATGTGCTGGGGCAGAAGGCTGAGGGAGCTAGGATATGCTGGGGTTTGTACTAAGGAGAAAGATGGGTATTTCGTATTTGAGATATGTTGAGGCTTAGGACTGATAGTTTTGTATTTCTTCCTCAAATTACAGAATAAGCACTCTGTTAATGAAAATTTTGATATCAGCTACTTGGTTTATCAGTGATATCTTGTTTCTGTACCAAGGTATCAAGGTATGACTGCTGAGTTTGAAATCTGGAGTTTAAAGAAGTCAGGTTGTAGAAGTGATGCATACTTATATATCTTTCTGGTTATCCGTCACAAGAGCAGTGCAACTCATGGCACTATTCTTCTGAAAATATCACTTTTCCCCTTTCTTTTAATTTAACATGAAATACCTGAAAGGTGTCAACCGTTGATACTGGTTTGTCTAACCACTGCTGATAGGCAACACCCAGAGCATGTATTGGGATCCAGCAGTTCTGGAGTAGTTATTTTAATATGATTTAATGACTCGTTTCCCATGTCTTCTGTGCTTTTGGTTGAACTTTGAGGGTTGGGATTTGCCAGAAGTGCTAGCTGTGATGGAAGTTTGCTAATTCAGCTGCTTGTTTGCCATATATTACAATCAGGAGTATCTGATTTTTTTTTTTCAAAGGTGCACTGTGCTGCTGTGATGATGAGTGTAACTGTAGCTGGAAGATTTCTGGCAACCTGTTAAGAGTGTCAGGAACAATTATCAGTCATTGTAATGTAGAAAATTTGTCATTGTGCTGCTAGTTGTACTCTGAGATTCGTACTTTTTGATTTCACTTTAAGAAGGAATCAGTCTGGATGTTGAGTTATTGGACAGAGACTTGAGGTACGATTAACCTTTGTGTGCTGCCACTCTGGAGAGGCTGGAGTCTGCCTGTACCTTGGGTTTGCATTCATTAAATTGGGATGATGCTTTTCTCTTCCCCTTGGTTGTCCATCTTTCTTCAGATAGCTTCTCATCTCAGTAACACTCCTTTCTTATGTGTTCAGTTAGTCTCTGGCCTTCACTCCCAAGAATCCATGGTCTCAGTGGAGGTGCTGCAAGGCAAAGCAATAATAATAAATCCAAATAACCAGCTTTATGGATGTCAACAGCTGGGTCTGACTTCACCCTCTGTATCAAAATTGGAAATGTGTTTGGGGTTCTTCTGCAAGGACTGCTGTGTCCTGGATAGTGAAGCCTCATCCTTTGTTCATGGTTTCATAAAAATCAGATATGAATACAAATAATTTTGGCAAAGGAAGATATAAATTGGTTGTATAGTATCCATGTACAAGGAATTACTCTTTTACGGTCGTAGTTTAACAGCAAGTTCAACACTTCAGTCTCATCAGAAAAGTTTGTGTTTGCTCCTTTTAAACTTGGACAAATCACGTAGTTAACTCAGTTAGGTAATGCATCTTCTACATAGTCACAACTTTGTCATTTAACAAAAAAAATATTGCTGAGAATACCCTTGAATCTCTCTCCACTTGCTTTTTCTGTCCAAAGTTGGCCATGCAGCTCAATGACGTACCAAAATGCAGTTTTAATAAAGAGGCACAGATTCTGTTGTATGAATTTAATATACGTATTCTATGATTCTGTGTGCTCTCTGCATGTTGTGAAGTTATTTGTGACTGCTTACAGATCTGAAACACTTAATGACCAGCATTTCTTCTTGTTGAAATTTTGTGCTTCGGTGTTTGATGACAGGGAATATTTTTCACTGAATGAGCAGGGAATGTGTTTAACAAAACTCTATTTGCATAAATACACACTCCACGAGACGATCATAGAGTTATAGAATCATTTGAATTGGAAAAGGCCTTTCAGATCATAGAGTCCAACTGTAAACATAATACTGCCGAGTTCACCACTAAACCATGTCCCTGAGCACCATATCTGCATGTCTTTTAAATACCTCCAGGGATGGTGATTCTGTCACGTCCCTGGGCAGCCTGTTCTAATGTTTGATAATACTTCTCGTGAAGAATTTTTTCTAAAATCCAATCTGAACCTCCCCTGGTGCAACTCAAGGCTGTTTCCTCTTGTCCCGTCACTTGTTACTTGGGAGAAGAGACCAACAGCCAGCTTGCTACAACCTTCTTTCATGTAGTTGTAAAGAGCAATGAAGTCTCCCCACAGCCTCCTTTTCTCCAGGCTAAACATCCCTAGTTTCCTCAGCCCCTGTTCGTAACACTTGTGCTCAGGACCTTTCACCAACTTCATTGCCCTTCTCTGAACACATTCCAGCACCTCAATGTTCTTCTTGTAATCAGGGGCCCAAAACTGAACACAGTACTCGAGGTGTGGCCTCACCAGCGCCGAGTACAGGAGCACAATCGCTTCCCTGGTCCTGCTGGCCATGCTGTTTCTGACGTAGGCCAAGATGCCATTGACCTTCTTGGCCACCTGGTCACACTGCTGGCTCATATTCAGTTGGCTGTCAACCAACACCCCCAAGTCTTTCTCTGCCAGGCAGCTTTCCAGGCATTTGTCCCCAGACCTGTGTTGCATGTGGTTGTTGTTACTCAAAAGCAAGACCTGAGTCTTAACTTTCTTGAATCTCATACAGTTGACCTCGGCCCATTGATCCAGGTTGTCCAGATCCCTCTGTAGAGCCTCGCTTCCCTCAAGCAGATCCACACTCTTGTCTAACTTGGTGTCATCTGCAAACTTAGTGAGAGTGCCCTTGATCCTCTTGTCCAGATTATTGATGAAGATATGAAGATGGGAGTGAATAAGATGTTCAGACATCACCTGATTTTATTTCATTACAAAAGATAGAGGCATACAGTGACTTAACATCAGAGCTGTTCACCCATATATTGCTCTTTGGCCGTCTTTGCGTTGTTTAAAGAAGGCAGGTTCATGCTATGTGTTGCTCTAAACGTAAGTTTTAATTTCTTACATAATTATGCAAGCTTAGTACACCATGATATTTTATTTTTCTCTAAGTCATTTTTATGTCACTCGAAGCCTAATTGTTAAGAAAAGGTGAAAATACCCAGTGATTTTTTGTATCGAAATCCCTCTTGTGCTGCTTGAGTGATTATGAATTTGCCTTTGGGTGTTCTGCCTTCAGAAAAAAAAACATCAGAAAAGCTGTTCTCCATGCTGGTCTAGGTGGCCATTCTCTAATAAATGGCTGCTAACCTCAGTGAAAAAAAGTTTAAAAAAACCCTGAAACTATGAAAATATAGAAATCCTTAAAGCACATGTGAAAATACTACTGAAATAGAGTTTACCAACACAAAACAGCCCACACTAGCAATATATAGTGTAGTTTTTCTGATCTAGGAATCTTTTATTCCCGCCTACCTTCCAAAATCTTCTCTCTAAGCAAATATTTTTATATTTTTTTGCATATCGTTTAATTTTTTGAACATTAAAAAATGTTGGAGAGTTATTGCAACCCCCTTTTGTCAGACAGTTATATAAACAAAAGTTATTAATTATTAATATTAATTAATTAATAATTTATCAATTAATATAGCAGAAAGATGGGTACGGTTGGACTCAAAGATCTCCAAGGTCCTTTCCAACTGGAAGATTCTACGATTCTATAATAACAACCAACAAACAAATATAATCAATATAACTCAAAGAGTTGATTTTAATATCTTTTTTTAAAACAGAAAAGGATCTGCAGATAACACTAAGAATAAAGGCAGCTCTAACTTTAACAAAAGAGGTTTAAAAAAGTCCTATTTACATCTTCTGTTAATTTTCTCTATTTTTTTAGTTCATTAAAAGCTTGAAACCAAGGCTATGCTTCTTCATGAGGCATTTAATACGTAAATCTTTTTTTGTCTGCTTATAAAGGAAAACTAAAATAGTTTTTCAAAGCGACCTTGTGATTTTTTAAATATTCTTTTCCTGTACTAAATCATATTCTTGCTAATGTAGAATTCAAATTATATTAGAATGAAAATTTCCAATTCTTTGTAGACCTATTTGGCCCTTAATTAGGCACCCTAAACCTTGGTTTAGTGTGCAATAAAATGCAAACTCCAAAATACAATTTTCTTTCCAAGTGCAGCAGTGCCAATCTCCTGTGCCCTGAAGTACAGGGTGCTACTGGAAAATTGGTGGCTGTTTTAGAGGCCACAGGTCCTAATGAGTAATATGCTTTCAGTACTTTAAGTCGCTCCTGCAGAAATTCTTTTCTCATAGCTGGTGTATAATCTTAATACACCAGGTGCGTGTTCTTTACACACCGAAGGATTTTCTTAATTTTCCTATTTAACTTGAGTGTAGAGGACATGGTGCTGATTAACAAATTTACATTAAGTTGCACTCTGCTGAGAATGTGTGTATATGTATATTTTTATACTGATAATATTTTGACAATAGTGGCAGCTTTTGACTTGCTGTCTCATTTTAAAGGTTAAAAAACTTGAGTTCCTCAGAGCTCCTGTAATGACCCCTGGCACAGTGTAAGCTTTTGGAAGGGGTTATTTATCAATGCCCAGAGAAATTAATGCCCAGAAGAACAGAAAAATGCGTGAAAATGTGATAGAAGTGTTTCTTAGGCAAAATATTGTAGGTATGAGAAAGATATCCAGTTTGTGACTGTGGCAGTGGCCTTACAGGACCTGGTGAGTTCTCATTGCCTTTAGCCTTAATTATTGCTTCTAGTGTCGATTTATGCTGCTCACAATTTCCTTTTCCTTCTTGTTTTATTCTGCAGTGAAAATGAAGCATTGAGTATATGCTGATATGTTGATGGCTTTGCAATTGCAGAGATTTCAGTAGAAATACAATATCTGAAACATTAGATGATAGTAGAAATTTATTTCATCTTATTTATTCTTTTTAAAGCAAAATGTGGTGACAGAACAGAACGTTATGATGGTAATTATTGCTCTCTTAGACTTGAATTGTATATGGTGATGCATATTTGTGTAAGTGTGTTTAGAGGAGCAAGTTTGTCTTTTAAAATACATTTTGTAGCAGCTAACACATGGGGTTTCCTGCAGTGAGTAAGATAGCATTGGTGGGTGTTTTGGTGTATTGGAAATTCGTTCTAGGAGCAGGAAAATTGGATTTTGTAATCTCCTAGTCACTTGTTCCATTACTGTTTGCATACATTTTTATAAGCATAAGAGACCGTGATAAGACTGGTTGATGTGGTAGTGATGGGATGAAGAATGTTATGGAAATCAGAACAGTTTGGGCCTTTTAATAGCTCCTGTCCAGATCTTTTCTTTTTTTCTTACACTGTGCTATTTTAAGTTGAAGATTTATGTAAAAATATAGCATTTGAAGAAGTGCTAGGTGGACTCTTCTGAAATTCCTTCACAATTTAGTCTATATTTTAGTGTGTTTTTTCTTCAGAAATTCTGCTCCCCCCTCACTGCTTTCTAATTCAGCACTAAATTTTCCTTTAGGCAGGCATACAAAATATGCATAGGAGGGTCCGGTGTCTTTAAGTCCAGCAGGAGGAAACTCACTTCTGCTGGTTTCAAGTGAACATGTTTGAGGTGGAAGCTTGCTTCGGTGATCTGTCTTGGTAACACACGGCTGAGGAAAGAGAGGGATGGGGAAAACTTTATCTATGTATTGTTTGAATATCTTATAAGCATTTTTCTGAGTGAATGTGTTCATATGTAAAATATATATATATAAAATATATATGATTTTATAATGTTGTATTTTTATTGGTACAGATACAAGCCATAGTGTTCTTATGCTTCCCATCTGTCGTTTAACTTAATCTTCTATTCTATGTCCTCTCTGTGTTCTCGTTCTTGCCCATTCACTTCTCTTCAGTCCCAACTTTATGTCCTCTCTTCTCCAAGACTTAGCAGACCTCAGGTCCTGACAATTTCTGCTTTAGTTTGTATAGTCCCAGCTATTCTAAGGAACAGTCCGTTAAGGATAAATTGCATATAGCTGTATGTTCCCATTCTGTAAGGCAGTCTGAGCATTTTAAAATCTGCTCTTGTAACTTAGAAGTTGGACTGTTTTTTTTAATCCTGAATTTTACACAAAATGAACACAATATGCTTGTAAATAATGTATTTTTTTAATAATTTAGTGGGATTAGTCCCGACAAGGCCTATTTGACAGGAAGAGAATTGAGAGGGGAAGCAGATGAGGAGTGCCCCAATGTACTGTTTCAGAAATAATCTTTTGTACTTATGTAGACCTTACATGATATGATCAGACATGACCTGGGAAGGAAAGATAGCCTTGAAGCCTCCCAGGTACACAGTCCCAGACTGGGTGATCAGAAGTGACTGCATTCAATTCTCAGCCATATCTCCCAAAGAATATGATTAGGATAAAGACAGCTGTGTCTTTCAAAAGACCAATTGCGCTGAAGACAGATAATGGCATGTTGCTATGAACTCCTGTCCTATTGCTCTAGCAGCGAGGGTTCATGTTGGAGTTCTTTTAGAGAAAAAAAATCTGTTTTCAAGTGGATAGTTTCTTCTCAACCAAATCCTTGCTTTTTTACTTTTAACTTTTTTTTTTCCCCAAATTTATACTGAAGACTGTGTCTTATGTTAAGGTGTAGGGGGAACCTAGGGTGAAACTTGTCAGCATAGCGTGTACTGCTTCTCCATAGCCAGTAAGTCAAAATAACAATAGGGAACGCAGGCTTATTTACAATAAGCTGCAAAAATTAAGCAGTAACCACTGCAAAGGTATCGCATGAAGAAGGAATTTGAGAAGGGAATTGTTTGTGGTAGTGTGTTGATGAGTGCCTTGCTTACCAGGTGGAAGTGGTGATGTCCCTACATTCCTTGGGAACAAGTGAATCACTGGAATAATTTAAGCAAGTACGTTTTCTGAAGGATCATTCATTTACGATTTGATTCATCAGGACCTAGCTTTGGTTCCCTAGGGATAAAGTTTACTCTTCACAAGTGAAGAAGATGTAAATAATAATGATTTACGTCATCTCTGCAATACCTGTGTGCTCTGGTGTACATATAATGACATGTCACAGTAGCTGCTAGGAAGTGGTTTTCTTATGCATTATGTATTCAACCAAGCAAAAGGAGAGTTTCAGAGCTTTTCACTCAAACTTACCAAAGAAATTCACTGTGAGTGGTCAGCTGTATTAGTGTAACTTTGGGAATTCAGAAATGACTGGAAATACCTAGAATTAAAAGTCAGTCATTTTCAAATAATTACGTTTCATGGAGTTTTATCTTAAGTTAAAATATCGCTGTACTACAGCTAAGTTTTCAATGATGTAGGAATGGATTGCAGACAGAGCTGAAGGATTAGACTTATCCTTCCAATGTACTTGGCAACATATATGGGGATCCTTGAGTCTTTCACTTGAATGAAAATTGTTGGAGGCTGAAGCTACTGAAGGGCTCACAGAACATGGTGTTGTGGAAGGAAAGAAATACAGCACATTAATAAGAGGTGCTGTTTGTTCAGGCTTGTTTTAAAGCACTTTCTGTTGGATTTCATTTATTAGCTCTATTTCCTTTCTCTGAAAATTCTAATCTTGAATAAACAGTGGAAATTTACCTTGTAATATATCACGACAAATACGGAGTGTGGTCTGTTTAGTGTGGCACTCTCTACAGAGACTTATGGTGAAATCTGTGCCCCATTGAAATCACTAAGCACTGTCTGTATTGACTTCAGTGCAGATGCAGTGTTCCTGAAAGAGACTGAAATGCGGTTGTATTGAGTGCCTGTGTAATATATGCCTCTGCTACTACTGGTATGGTAATATGGTATCTAACCATTGGCCATGGCTTTGATGCAGCTATCATTGTGTTGAATTGCTGGTGAGAGTAATAAAACATAGAGAGAGCTGTGCTTTGCCGACACGTAGATATGGCTATCTTTTTTTGTCTTCATTTTATCAAGAACTTAGTGCCAGTGCTCATCCGGTAGGCCAGATCCTTGTGAAATCGTATTTGTATTGGTGCCTGAAAGAAAGCTGAATGCTTCTGAAAGTTTACTCTTCTGTGCTGTGTAGTCCATAGACTATAAGAGGTAAGATGAAATCTTTGGTCCACACTACTGTGCATGTGCTGGTTACTATTTTTGGGATGTAGCATGAAAGTGGAAAAAAACCCCAACCCAACCTGTTCTAGAGCAAGTGAAAATGCTATCTTTTAAAATTGTGCTTAATCAGAAAATTCTACCTCATTTTCCCCTCTGGAAAAAAAACCCAAAAAAACAACAAACCCCACAGCAAAAGTCAAAGAGCAAAACCTCAAAATCATTCTGTGTATTTAAAAATATTCGTTGGAGTAGGAACTGGTACCTAACCAGTCAGGTTCCTAAGCATAACTGGTGAGCTGTGAAGGCAATATGATAATTTCAAATGCACTGAGTTAGTAAGTAGTTCAGTATTTTTACATCAGCTGCATCAGCTGTGGGAAAGAATGTATCCAAATACATTCAAATACAGTCCTGATGAATAAGACTCTTTCATGAAGAATGCAAATCTTTATCCAAAAAACAGTTTTTGAAGCAAGATACATCACATCACAGGTGAGGGTCTTGACCACTCCTTACTGGCAATTTATGGGATCTTTCTGCAGTATGTTTAAATGTATTTTATATAATGTGTTTATGTACTGTGTTTGTGTGTGTGCGCACTGATGTATAAACCAGTTCAGATAAGTTTGTCAAATTAGGTCATTGGATGAGAATCTGTGATGCACAGAAGAAAATTTGCATATTAAAGGGAAGTGAATTAATAAAGCTTTACACCAACATTGTACATATGCAGTTCTGGGCTGCTTCAGACATTGCAATGAAGCCTGAAGATATCATATGGACTGTCAGACCCACAGAAATTTATCCTCAGGTGCCGCCACCCCGAGTCTTCTGCAGTGTCATGCCCTGAGGATTTCAACTCTTACCAAGGGAGCTGTGTGTTGAAAGTGAAACATCAGTAGTTAAATGTGAGCAAAATTAAATCCTCTGCCTTTGCTCCTTGGAGGAACACTTCACTTCATGGGACCATGGCTTTTACAATCCCTTTACACATCCGTAGCCCCGTAATCTGTCACATAGTGGTGGAGACTGCTGTTTCAATTCCTCAGTGGACATGTCATCTGTGCTTTGTCTTTCTTATTTATTTTCTTTTTTTTAAACTGTATCTTCTTACAATATGTTGTGGAAGAGTATAAGAGTCAGTCTGAAGAAGAGTATTTGTCTGACTATCACCATCAGAGACTTGGAGAGATACCAGGAGCTTTACACTGAGAGAAAGAGCTATGCGGTACAGGTAATACTGTGCTGTTCAACCTGGGTTGCTGTAGAGCTGCTGTCCAGAAGACGGATTTCACCTGCTGCCTCAGCCAAACTTGCCACACCTCCTCCCTGTTTCTAAGGCCAAAGAAGAGGAGCATGCACAGAGGGTCTTGAGGTCACCCAGCGGACATGAGAGGAAGATGATGTGAGGATGTAAAAGACCCACGATAGCGAGGTGGTGCAGGCGCAGATAAGTTTTGGCAAGTAAAGCAGGAACTTTTTGGGCCTGCGCAGTTAAGTCTGGATTATGAAACAAAGGTGGAGATCGGCCACAATCCACGGGGGAGAGGAGCTGTGAGGTGCTGTTGTTTAGCATAAAAGATGGTTCCTAACCGAATCTCAGAGAGATCTTCCAACCAAAGGATGACGACGAGAACCGGCAGGATGCTGTTCGGGACCTGGGACCATAGGGACGCCTTGGGCCCATGGTAGTAGCTATAATCCTCTTTCCTCCCTTTACTTTTTTTTCTTTACCTTTTCTCCACTCTGTCCATTGCATGCTACTTTATGGGCAAAATAATAAAGTTACACTGTTTGATTGAAGTATAACCCCTTGGATTTTCGTCGCCTTAATTTTGCGCTTTGAGATCACAGTAAAGAAATCATCATGAGTTCACAGAATGGACTGTGACAAAGGGAATGGACAAATGTTTTTGCAGGAAATGTGAACGGACAGAATAATTCAAAGAGAAACATATGGCTGTTACCTCCCCTTTCCAAAAGAGTCATCTCAAATGCAGCCATCTGCAGAGAGCACTCTCAAGTGCTTTTCCTGTTAAGTGCCTTAAGACCTATGCAAGCGTACATGGAGACATGGTGACATGAATGTCCTGCTTGTGCACTTCGGATCTGGTGTGCCTTCAAGTGCACCTTCCAGCCATGGAGGAACCTGCGCCTGCAGGTCTGCTTCAGACTTTCAGAATTTTGTCATGAATGCAGCCTTGGACTGGACCTCTAAAGGCATCATAGATAATTTCAGTGTGAGGCAGACACAAACCTGTACAAGCAGTAACCTCTGAGCAGTCAAAACTGGAACTCGTCTTTAGAAAATTTTGGCCTGTGGATTCTTCGAGAGCCTTGGGTCAAGGGTGCTAAAGAAGTGTGAAGTATTGCACCCAGGGATCAGATGAAGGTTTCTTCACATGCAGTTTTGTTAATTCCTTTATTTTGTGCAAGGTAAGTTGCTCTGTGTGCCTCAAGCAATCTTAATTTAATACAGTGATGACTTTGAGTGATTGAAGAACTAATCAACTTCAGCCGTCACTTCTCATCCTCTGGCTTAAGAATGATGAGCCTGTAGGCACCTGTCTCCTCATCCCTCCTTGCACCACGGCTGTCAGGGAATATGGACCCTTGAAGTATAATCACAATACAATACAATCATATGTCTGAAGGGAACAATTCAGGTATAGATAGGAAGTGGTGTAGTTTGTGGTTTTGTTTTTTTTTTTAGGTCATGGAGAAAAGAATGAATCAGAACAGATTTTTGTTCATTTAATAAGAAATATAGCAAGCACGGGGTGTTTTTGTTTGGGTTAGGGCTTAAGTAACATTAACACATAATAACAAAAGTTGAATGACCTGACCTTTCCAAGAAGAGATTCCAAGAACTTAGGAATTGCATGTCTGTAAGTTATTTTGTTCCCAAACACAAGCTTATTTTGTCCATTAGCATACATGTGTATGTAAGCGCACATTTTCCCACTCTGCCACACGAATACATTCACAGATGCAGTCATGTCTTTTATACTTGCATTTGTTTAAACTTTTTGTGTACTCATTTGAGTATGTTACAATTTTAAAAAACTCATCTCAGTCATCCAGAACAACAGTTTTATTTCAAACCAGCTTGTGATTTTTTTTTTTTTTACATTCGAGAGTCTTCTTTTTATGCCTTCTTATATTGGAGAAAATGAAGAGTGTCCTAACAAATTCCATCACTGCTTACTGGGAACTTAAGAGCTACATTTCTGTAACGTAACCCGTGGTGTACTTCGTGACAGAAGAATAAAGATACTTGAAGTATAAGTATGGAAGGGTAAAATAGCTTTTTCTGAACAAAAGGAAATCAAACTGTGGCAAAACTTGCATAAAACTGGTTAAGTGCATCCTCAAAATTGCAAATCTCCTGTCTATGTTTTATATTTCATGATGTATGCTACCATTTTTAATAAGAAAAAAATTGGGGAAGGGCATTTTTTTCTTTAACTTAATTCATTGATTAAATAAGATTTCAGGAATACCGTCCAAAAACTTCAGTTCCGGTCTCAAATTTTGAATCTATCCTAGGTGAGATGAAGTATATATATAAAAATATAAAACTCCTGTATGTTTGTTCTATATGTGACCTATCCTGCATCTACATTAACCTGTCCTGTAC
Source organism: Tapera naevia (assembly GCA_033556795.1). Taxonomy (NCBI): domain Eukaryota; kingdom Metazoa; phylum Chordata; class Aves; order Cuculiformes; family Neomorphidae; genus Tapera; species Tapera naevia. The sequence continues at coordinate 6,847,235 of JAUMJJ010000079.1, read as the reverse complement.
AGTGATTAGTACATGTAAAACAGTGTAAATTTATTTTTTTTTATTTATACACTTTCTTAGAGTCTTGTTTATCTTCTTTTGCATTTGTTAGAGACAGATAGGAACATGAGATGAATGTACGCTTTAATGAGAGATGGCAGTTTTATCCCTTAACAAAGATCTGCTGGTAAGTATATAGTTGGCAGCAGGCAAGGCATTTTGTGCTACAGAATTTGGAGGCTTTCAGAGCAACTGAGTTTGATATTTTAATTTGCTGACATGTTCTCTCCTCCAAACCCTGTTGGTGGCTCAGGTCACTGCAAACAATGGAAATACCAAAGTGCACATGCTGAATTCTGATGTGCCCCTGCCTGTGCAGCCTACTGGAGGATGAGGTACTCTGATCATGTAAGAATGATGGCGACAATTTGACAATCTCTGAGTATTATTTTTTGACAAACATTATAAGTGCTACAGAAATATTTTCACGTAATATTAACATTGTTGTAACACCAGTATAGAAGCATAAATTACCAGATGAGTCAGAATTATGGCCCTTTTCCTGCTGTGTGTGGGCAGACCCCTATATCTGTGCTTGTTACAGGTTTCAGACCTAAATGCATTAAATGTGTACTGGAAGAAAATGATTCTTCAAAGTATTTTAATAGAAGGAATACATTGCTCTTGGTTGTGAAGAAAGTCCTCTAAAGAGGGAAATTTCCACGTTCTTCACTTTTTTGAAAGACAAGAATGTTAGTGTAAAAATTCATCAGGAAATTCTTGTAAGATCAATGACAAAAATGAAAGAAAATGTAAAACAGCTCAAATGAATATCTTGAAAGAAAAGATGAGGTGTTTTATCTCCAGGAGATTCCAGAAAGGATTTGTGCAAGTGGACTGTAGTGGTGGCCCAGTACTTTTGTGAAGTATATTAGTAGGTAGTGTGATAATATCTAATACACTGTTGTGATATTATTAATGGTTTGTGACAGTAGTTCTCCCAAGGTCATAAATTGTAATTTCATTGTCTGCTTCTTCACAGGGGAACTCTGAAAATTCTAATAGGGATCTCTCATTTCGTCTGACACCTTTCCTCAAAAAGAAGCTTGAAGGTTGTTGAAGAATACATCCCATTGCTCGGGATTCTGAGATTTGTCTTTATTTTTAAGTACTTCAAAGATTTATTTATGCTTTTTTTTTTTTTATTTTAAACATGTTCAATGTCTGTCATCTGAGTTGACTTTGTACACCAGACTGAGCAACAACAGTATGTATTTCAGTAAAGCAAGTAGTTGTGCTTTTTCTCAGAAAAGTGGAAATTAAAAGAGAAAAACATCAAAGTCATAAGAGGTAAATGAGGAGTAGGGGTGAAATTCGGTTTCTTGTAGCTGAAGCTGCTCAAGTGGATCCTGCCTCTGCTTCTAGAGTGACCTTGTTCTTGGGTAGCAGGATTAGAAATTTCTTCTCCCTACTGTAAAGATCTGAGAAGTCTCAGCTTCCACTAAACTGCCTCATGCTCTTTCTTTGCCTCACACAATTGCCTCATGCTATTTCTCCTTCCCATCTCTGGGTTTCTTTGGGTGAAGGGAAGAGTGGCTCCTCTTTCCCCCGCCCCTTTGCTGCTGCCTCCAGGGAAGATGAAAAATATCACCCAGTGCTTTCAAGAACTACTGAAAATTCAACCTTACCAATCCTGAGGATCATCTGGAGATGACCATCTTCAAATTAACATTCAGAGCAGTTACAGGGACCCTTGCTTCTTCCTTTGTTTTTATTAATCAATTTAGGAAAATTTGATTAGCTGTAGTTGTTTGGGAGAATGCAAATCAACTCCCTTTTTAAATTTCTTTTCAGGTTGCCTGAGTCTAGGTTGCCCTCTGAGATGCCCAGGCCATGTGACATGCCTGTTTCTTTGCCTTCAACCGATTTTTGTCTAGTCGATTGAATTATCATTTCATCTGACTCCTTGCTTCCCTGAAAATGTGATATTCATTGTGAGCTTTTTCTTGGCTTTGTAACTTCAGTATCATAAAAAAATATTACTTGGAAAATATTTTGATAGTCTTACAATTCACGGTATGTTGTCAGATCTCTCTAGCGACCACACATAATGTAAGAGCAACATATATAATTAACTTGGCACAGGTAGGGGGAGAATAGGGAAATTGTCTCTGTTACCTCCCTTCTTCAATTTGAAATCTCATGCTCTTGCATGATATGTTCAGGAAATTACAGACTGTGAGTGGGATTCATATGGCAAAATGTAGACGTCTACATCTGAGTTAGTCACCTAAGGCTCCCTGTGTGGGGAATGGAGAGAAACAGGACAGATGAATCACACCCTTGAAGAACCTATTTTTTCTACCTTTATGCTAAGACAAAATGACTCATAGCCTGGAAGTGCCCATTTGGCTAGTAAAGGAGGCTGGGGTAACAACTGCAATGCGATGTCTGTATTCTATACCCTGAAAACTAGATGAGACGAACATGGCGCTTCATGGTTCTAGTGTGTGCCTATGTGCTTGTGTGTAAGACTTTATTTGTTTTACTGGGAGAGTTCCTAGAAAAAAAATCTGTGTTTTTCCACATAGAAATTCCTTGAAAAACCAAAGACAACTTTAGGTTTCCATGTGTGAGAACTCAGAAATCAAGAAATGCGTAAGCTGAATTAGCTTGTTTCTCCTGAGTGTGTGATTCTCAGTGTGCCTTAGTAAATTTAAAAAACCCCAACCCTAATGTGTGAGGGCTTCGGCAGTCGATTTAGTAGCTGGGCAGTAGCTTAAATTATGCCTCTATTTGTTTAGTCGCCTTTGGAAACAGTATGTCCTCTACATTTAGGGAGCTGTGCAGGTGGTTTCCAATAGTCTAGGGAGCTGCAAGCTCTTCATGCTACGTCAGGGGTACTCTCTTCTCTCTGTGTGTAAACCACACAATATGTCTCCCTCAAATCCTGCCTGTCAAATCAACCTGAGGAGTCTGTAGTAAGGAAACATATGAAGACCTTGCATCACTACTTGCAGAAATGGAGCCTGTCTTCCCATTATTTGCTTCTTCAGTATGCCATCAGCAAGAGCATGCAGGGCATGAGCCAGTGTGGGCTCATAGAAACAAGTTGTGCTCACAGTGATGCTGGTGCCACTAAACATCTGTGTGGTGCTCTCTCAGCTATAAATGCCAGAATTATACCATCTTCCCACAAAGAGGTGAACAATATTAAAACAGAAGTGACCAATGAGTCAAGACAAATAATGGTAGTCCTGCAACGTAGCTTGTCTTTTCATCTTCTGTTTTGTGTATGTGCAGATATACAGAACTTATTGATACAAATGAAACTGAGAGATTTCTATTTTAGCTTAAAAAAGAGGAGTAAACTTTTTGTCTTAGATTTGTAGCTAGAGTATGTCTAGAAAGATAGCTTTTGGTAAAAACTGAGCTTTTGCAGCTCCTAACTCTAATCTCCTGGCCTGAGGAGCATGGTCTAGTGAGTAGATTGCAGCTCCCTAGTTTTCTAAGTAATTAGTGTATGTAGACACCCTGAGGGGTGATATGATATGAGGGTCACAGCTCCTTCTCCTCTGAGCTCAGAACTGCAGACTAGAATCCACTCAAGATCCAGACCCTGGAGATGTATTCTCAGGCACTGTCTGAATCACAGCTGAGTTTTATGTCTGGACGCTGACATGGTGTATCGGAAGCAGTGCATTTAGATTCTTCTCTTTCAGATTCATAGATCCCAGATCCTAATTCCCTGAAAGTCTTTCCCTGCCAGGCCACACTAGGTTTAGGAGACGTATTGCTTTGTTGGTTCTTTTGAAACCGGGCAGTTTTGAAGCCAGACTTGCAAGATTCAAGTCAGTGGAAAATCAGATGTGGCCTGACTGTAGCCTGACAGCAACACGCAGCGTTGGACAACCACTGGATTCAGCACTCTCCAGACAAAACCAACATTCCCATCCTCTCCCTGAAGAAAAAGAAGAAGCCCTCAGAAAAGAACAGTGGCTGTGTCATGAAACCATTATGAAATGTAAGTTTGAAGTACCCAGTGTACCTTTCTGAATCAAGTAACAGAGGTCAGTTGAAGTCATGGATCCACTGTCTTTTGACCTAGCTAGATCAGTTCAAATCGTGCTGTAAGGTGAATTAGTGAAACAGTGGAAGTAGCAGAGAGATGCCTACAGTGCTAAATTTCTCCTAGCTGTTAGTGTTTTGTCAGCACTTTATGCACAAAGTGATTTCAGCAGAATCATTACCTGTGAGTAAAAAGGCTCTTTTTGGCTTCTTACTTTACCTTTCAGCCAAAGGCAGGTAGATCTAGAACAGCAGCCTTATATGTAAGGTGCCTTGGAGAGCTGAGTGCTGGCTTGCAGAGTCAAATATCTCAAACCAAGGTGTTGACATCTGCCTATGAAAGAGGGCTTTGGAGTTCCTTCCGTCACTGGAAAGCCAGTGTGCCTCTTCCAGATGGGAACCAGTGTGCTAAACATCAAGTGGTCAGTGTGGATGCTGCCTAATACCGTTTGTGCTAGTTTTAGGAAAGACTTTTTATATGCTCTACTGACAATATCTTCCTAGCTTAGATTCCACTGTGTAGCAGTTGGATTACTTGCTGATCTGTTGAATTGCTATTTGAAGGAAAACCATATACACATGCATACCTGCACACATACATTAATAGATTTCTTTTTTGTTTTGAAAGAAGCCTACTTAATAACAATTCCTGGATAAAATTCCTCCCTTTATGTATTGGTGGGTCGTAATTTGGATTATAGCTGCTTCCGAATAATGTTTTTAATCCATAAAATGGCTCTTAGTATCAGTTTTCCTTATAATTCAGGTGGTATGATGGTACCAAATAATTCAGATAACTGATAAAAATAACTCCTTATGATTTTATATGTGTTCGCACTTCAAAGGACCAGCAATGAAAAGATGATCAGACATCTGAATCAGAAGGGTAATATTTATATCTAAATTGAGTAACCATGTAATTCTATTGGTGTTTCCTGTATTCTGTCTGTCCTCCTTCTCTTGTGTTCTATAGCCTGATTCAGATCTTCTGTGCAGTGTTTATTACCTGACCTGAAAAGCTCAATGTAAGTATTTGGTGAGTTCAGTGAGGTACCTAGTGTGCTTATGGCTGCATATGTACTTATGGATGAGTGAAATATAAGAGGCTGGCCATTCAGTAGCTTTATAACTTTTATTTTTGATATTCACAGGATGCTTTTAGAAACAGGTCAAAAATTGCATTTTCCAGTATTCAGGTGCAGAGGAGCTCTTGATATTTTCAGATGTGTTAGTGACGCTTTCTGTATGTATGCATGTATCTGCTCAAATCTCTGCAGAAGGATTCCTCTGTCACGAGGCTCCACATAGCAGCTAGAAGAAGTGAATGGTTCAATCTAGTCTGATAATTAGATATTATAAATTCCAGGCTGAATTTATTTCCTAACTAATGTATATTCATTGCTGATTGTTCAGCTCTTTTCCTTTGTGGTGTTTACCCTGAAGTAGTTAAAGAAAACAGTGTTACATTCTTGCAAGGTTGTTCGGGTGAGGCAATGAGCTGGTTGGGGCTCCTTTGCTCAGTCAGGCTAACATTTCGAAGTCATCCTGGTGGCCTTTTTCTCCAGCAGAATGTTGCAAGAGGTTTTTTTCTCTCCCCTTTTCCGACAAACAGAGAAGGAGGAAGACTGGCCAGATCCATAATTTTTTCTTAAAATTAAAGAATTTTCAGTGGGTGGCTACCAAGATACTCAACCTGTGGGCAGATTTATTGTCTGAGCTAGACTGAAATTGTTGCAGTTGAGGTGGCTCTCTGAGAGGTAGAGTTCATTCCTCTTACACTTTTCTTCTGGTCATTCCAGTGATGTCTTTCATTTGTCTTCATTCCAGTTTTGTATTCTGCCTTTACACATTTACCTCATATATTTTTAACAAATTACATTTTTAAAGTCCATAAATCTTTGCATTCTTAAGAATTGACCAAAAGTAATTGTTGCTAATTACTAATTGTTTAATAACCTATCCATTAATGAGGGTTTAGAAGGCCATTAGGGGGAACTTTAATACATATATAATTACAGTCATGCAATGTATGAATTATTTAAGGGAGCGATATATACAACATTGCCAAAATTCTTTAGCAAAATATCTAATATAGTTTTCTAGACTGTCATGATTTAACCCCAGCTGGCAGCTAAGTCCAAAGCAGCTGCTCACTCACTCTCCGCTGGTAGAATGGGGAAGAGAACTGGAAGAGTGAAAGTTAGAAAACTCATGGGTTGAGGTAAAGACAGTTTAATAGGTAAAGCAAAAGCTATTCACACAATCAGAGCAAACCAAGGAACTTGTTCACCACTTCTTGTCATCAGGTGGGTGTTCAGCCACCTCCAGGAAAGCAGGACACCATCACATATAACAATTACTTGGGAAGACAAAGGCCATAACTCTGAATGTCGCCCCCTTCTTTCTTCTTCCCCCAGCTTTTATTGCTGAGCATGATGTCACATAGTATAGAATATCCCTTTGGTCATTTGGGATCAGCTGTCCCATCCCAACTTGTTGTGCAATCCCAGCCTACTTATTGCTGGAGTGTTGCAAGAAGCAGAAAAGGCCTTGACTCTGTGTAAGGACTGCTCAGGAGCAGCTAAAATATGCTTATATTATCAACAATATTTCCAGCACAAATCCCAGATATAGCCCCATACAAGCACTATGAAGAAAATGAATTCTATCCCAGCCAAAACCAGCACACAGGCCATTGGTGGCTGCCTGTTTCTGTCACAGTATTATAAAAAATGCACATTTTAATGTAAACACATCATGAGGCTTTCACTGGGTTGTCCACAGCTTTTCTCATAATGGTGAGGTATTAAGAGAGCTTTGTACAATGGTATTCTCCCATCTCTATCACAAATGCACTATATTTACCATATTTTGGGATTTTGTTTGTTGTTCACAGCCTTACTGTGATGAACGAGCAGACTTGGGCTGGTTGTTTTCTCTCTTTCCTCACTTGTTTCTAGGTAATGAACTCGTAGCTTGTAATAGATGTTATTAATCTGTAGCTGTGTGACATTACGTTTTGTACTACTGAATGTAATCTTATTGTGTTACTGAGGATCATTTGGCTTTGTGTACAGTTCAATCTTTCTCTTAATTGACCCTGCCTCCCAAATTTGTATCGCTAGAAAACTTATTCATCAGAATTACACTTCTTGTGCAAAGACTATTGAGATAAGTGATGAATACAGGCAATCCTAATCCCAGTTCTGTGAAACTTGATTAGTCATTGTCCTTTTGACTGGTAGTACCCCTCTCCGACAAATATTTTCCTGCCTTTTCTTTAGTTTGATTGCTGAAGAAACCTCCAATTTAACCAATGATTTCCCATTTGACTCTGTATCAAATGCTTTATTGAAATCTAGTTCAACTCTATCTCCCTTTGTTTAGAAAAGGCAGTCAGTTCATCAAAGAAGGCTCTTGCTGCTGGTCTGGTGTGACCCACATTTTCTTAAATTCTTCTTTCATCTCAATTTGCTTAAATTTACTTGCACCTTTGATAGTAGTTTCCTTTAAAAGTGTACTGCTGAGGTCTGGCTAAAGCCATATGTACTGTGTAGATCAGAGTAAAATTCTGCATGCCCAGGTTAATGGGTACTTTAATCACCCTTCTAAAAATGGTTACAAATTTTGCTCTTCCTTGTTGTGCAGGTGTCCCTCTGTGGACCTGCAGTTATACCTGGGACTTTGTATGCCATCTCTTTTGACACATGGGCCAATATTGACTCATTCTTTCCTTCTGCTCTCCCATCTGACGGTGTCCATGTGTTGTGGTGTGCCCTGTACTTGGATAGTCAGCTGTCAGGGCCTAGAGTACCCAGCGTCCAGAGCATCCACGGCTCTGACTAAAATGGTATGATCAGTAAGATTTGTCTCATTTTGACTTTCTTGGGTTTTTTTTGGCTTCTATTTGGAGAAGCTTTAACTTTCTTTAGTAGCTCCTTCTAAAGTTGGCAGAAGTTTATCCTGTGTGTTTGATATCCCCTTTCTTAGGAGAAGAATATATGGAGTTGTGTTCTTTCTCCTTTCATCATTATTTTTGAGCTTCACAGAGGAAGGAGATAAGCTTTAATATCCAGAACCTTCATAGTCTTCACCTGAGAAAGATCATTCTGGATGAAAGAAAAACTACTTGTTGCAAAAGCAGTAACAAAAGGTACATCAGCACGAATAAACTGTGCTGAAGTTTTGTCCCACATTCTCTGAAACATACACATTCTTTGTACAGCGAATGAGGCTTGTATAAAATCTGAATGCTTTTGAAATTGCAGATTCAGCAAAGAGGTTTGTGCTATTATCATACAGATCCACTAGTTGGGAAGTTCCTGTAGTCATTTTGCAAACCTGTACTTCAGCATATGCCAGTCCCAGCCAGTGTCGACTGTTTTTAGATGCTGTTTTTTGCTAAATTCTGTGCAGTCAATATCACCCCTGTCAGTATAGAAAATCTGGTAAGTGGGAGTTAGGTGCGAGGACAAAATGTGTATTTACTTAAAATTAGAAGACAAATAGTGTTGAGAAGTTTTGTAATGCTTAACCTAACTGTGCATCTCTTTATCAGCGAAGTGTTTGAAACTCCTGTACCGTAATAGTATGTCATTAATCAGTGAGTTGAAAAACACTGATTTAGAATTTAAAATAGGTTAAAGCAGGACATAAGTTAGGATGAATCATACTTTGCTCATCTTTTTAAGTGTAACTGTCATTCACCTACTATAAATGCAATTCACAAGCATGGTAACAATATATGTTACCCGATTTTGCCATTTACCATTGCCTATATTAAATGTGATATTACTGTGCTCATTGACAGTTGAAACCTGCCTGTGGTTTTAGCATGTTAGGTTTAATTGTCATGTGGATCACTTCATATACTTTCAATGGCTGTTCAAGGTAATTGGTTTTAATAATTTCTCACATTCGTTTAACATCTTCTATACCAGAATATCATAGTTTTTCATCAATATTTTAAAAATTATACCTATTAAGCATGGTGGCTTTGATTTTAAAACCTGCCATTGAAATATGACAGTTGTTAGATGAAACATAGTAGAGGATTTTCAAGGTTGGCACTGTTTGAAAAGCTGTTCCTATTTAAAAGACTATAATTGGGTACCCTGAGTCCTTAGTTACATTAAAAGAATATTTATAAATAAGCCTATCCATTTTTCTTCACTGCTGGTAATACCATTAAATAGATACTAATTTTGACCTGTGATTCAAATAACAATAAAATCCAAATATTTAATAATAGTTAAAATACCAAATTCACGCTAATTAGTGTGCACTTAGTGAATCTGAAGTACGGCCAGGGAGTTCTTTTTACATGTTTGGGAAACTCCTATTTAATTTACCTTTGTGCATTAAAAATATTATTTGGGTTTTTTTCATAGTCAAGTAAGGAGGAAAAAAATCAGTCTGCTTTTCTGTTTTGTTTTTGCATTTACAAAAGCTTACCCCATCCATTAAATCAACTAATTCCTGCAAACCAACATCAACTGTGTGTAGACTGGCATCTCAGCTTGTCATGCGTGCCGGCCCTGGCGGCTGTCAGTAATACTGAGTATTAAACCTCTGGAGTTGTGAAGTGACTTACAGCAGTGAATATTGAAGAAAGAATAAGCTCCATTACATTGAACTCCAGCTGCTTCTGTGTTCATTTCTGAATTGTCTGTTCTTCATTTTGGTATCCTGTATGAAGGCAGGTGCTGTACGTGAGGCCTGGCTTTGTAAGCAGAATAAGTGGAGTGCTTCTGGTGAGCTTCATGATTCTGATGTTGTTCTGGGTGCTGGTCCAAAGCCTTTATCAAACCGTCTGAAGATTGAATTTCAAATTTCCTACTGGTAGCAACCATTAAACTTCTTGATAAGGGCCAGTTTCTGTGCACTGACACATGCTTGACAAATGTTAGGAGCCAGTGACTGCAATGAAATTTCAGACTTTGAAATGAAATTTCACATGCTATGCAGAGGCAGCTTGCTTTTGGCTTCTTAAACACCCGGTAGGAAACCCTGTAGCCACCAAGTTATTAGTAAATAATTAATTTGAAAAGGTGTTAAAATGTATTGTTTGCGGTAGTTTAGTTCTTCAGTGAACTTACTTGCTTTACCCCCACTTTATTTCAGTCCAAGTAAAAGAGAAAACAAAACCCCTAAACCAGTAAACTTAGACTTCATTAGCAACAAGAAAAAAATTAATTGGATTAACATATTTTCTCCTGGATGGGTATTTGATAAAACTTATAAAATCAAGAATCTTTAGAGACTTTGTAAGATGATAGGCTAATGGCTTTGAGTTTAGCCCTGTTCAGGAGAGTAGTCTATCAGTGCCCTCAGGAGAAGAAGAGGAGTATAGGCTTAGTTTATGTGGTAATGAACAATACTGAATTAAAAATTTAATATTATTTTTAAAGCACTTGTGTGTATTCATTTGCAGAATCTATTTCTAGAGAACATTGAGTTAAGAGAAAAGATTGTGAGTGTTATTAGTTACCAATGCAGTTAGTATTGATGGGTTATGATATAGGTCACTGAATCAAACCATGTGAATGACTCACATTTCTAATCAGTCTAGAAAAAAACAAATTGCTATTGTTTTCTCTAGGTTTTTCTCCACCTTTTTTCCACATGTGCAATTGTGTTAAATTGAGCAAAAGAATATTTAAACGTCAGGTACAAGTTATATGGTCTATTGAGCTTACCATGCCTACCAAAAGCTGCAGCTGATTTCAGTGGAACTTTAGTCACACAAACTGAAGAAAGAGCCTCCCTCAAATTTTAGATACTGTCTAAATCTTAAGTTTCAGCTCTTGCTTGGGGATATCTTGCCTGAAACAGAGACTATTACTCACAAAATGCTCACTGTTGGCCTGTGTATAAAATTACTTGACATAAAGTCACTTGATATTTGGACAACAAATGCAAAATAACGTTGCCAAACCAATCATAGCATCCAATAGCATAGCTTTGTACTAGACATAGTCCCCTTTAAGAAAATATTTCAGTTTGATTGTTCATGCCTGACCTCAGGAATTGCTACTGATTTTGAAAATACTTTCTTATATTAATATCTTATATTAATACTTTTAACTTATATATCCTCTTGTTATTTTGAATTCAGTGATTTAAACAATAAAGCTAAAATACACATTGGCTAATGTAAATTGCATTATGACAGTCTGTTTTTTTAAGAAAGCAATTCAGAAGTTAAATGCTTGTCAGGAGGCTGATCACATTAATGCACTCAATTTTGATGTACTGTGGTTCTCACAGAAATATTAATGACTTAGCTCTAATGAAAGGAAATAAGGTTTTACCTACCACTGTGTCTGAAATTATTAGGTTTCAGACACAGTTGGACATTTGTGAAATAAGTTTTTATGGCATAATATAATTTAAAATTTAGTTATACTCTGCTATTGCCAGCTAGTCCATGGGATGTAAAACTGAATTTCTGGGCTGGCTGTGGTCAAATCCTGGTCTTCTGACCTTTTATGCAAGTACACAAAATTGTAACTAAGAAAAAACCCCTTAAAGTCATTGTTTAAATCACTTAAATGTTGATGTGGACACAACTTTGTCCACGGAATGCTGCCGGTATTCCAAATACATAAACTTTGGACTGCTTTTAACTTTTAAGGTAAACTTTCCTTTAAAGTCAGCATTAGCATCTGTAGGTGTAGAATGTAGGAAAGCATTTACAGAAGAAGGAGTATCTATGTAGCTCATAACCCTTCTGCGGTTTTCCGCTTGGAATACTGAAAAAGTGTTACATTCTTTCCTACTTCAAATACGTTTCTTCACTGAACATCTGCTGAGAGCTAGCAAAAGAGGAAAATCTCTTCAACACATTCTCATTGCTGTTTAAAACCAAATTAAATTTTTGCTGCATTTATAAGTGCTTTATTTTTGCTTTTCATACACCTTTACTTACAGGTTTCTTTGGGTAGACGCATATTTGAAGAAATAGCTATAAATGTTTGATAGACACATTTAATGTGAATTTTTCATAGTTGTTCAAGGTGGAACCTTGCCTGTCAGATTCATGTTCATTTAGTGAGGGAGTAGAAGTATACCATGCATCCTAATCATTCACAGAACTCAAATTTAAGATACTTACTATTTTGAAAGCTTTGTTTGAAGTGATAATTACTTCCAGATCTTTCAGTATGAATACTTTTCAATAACAAAAGGTTTTAAAGGAGTTTTGATCTTTAGGTGAGAGTTTGCAAAGAGCTAAAACAGAGGAATACATTCATACCAGTCCACAGAGTTTTCCAGGTGTCTCAAATATAATCTTTTAGTTTTTAGCTCTACCAAGTGCTAGCTTTCAAAACTTGTCTTATGATTCTTCAATAGTGATTTGAATGTTTGGTTAATATTTTTAGGTATGAGGTAATTTTTAAAGGATCTTTCTCTTATATGAGTAGGTCCACACAAATAACAAATCTACTGTTAAAGCACTTGCAGAGTTCAGTTACTTATACAGCTCTAGGCTGGTATTATATTCAGTTTTAAACCACCCACGTTACCCCAGTCTCTACCCAGTCATGCATTAATTGGCACGATTAACATCTGCTATGTGTGCATCATTGTCAACCTTGGAAAGCTGGGTACTTAGGTTAGTGATTTATTTTACTAGAGTTCTTTTAAAGTGTGTTTCTGTATGCTTATACTAGAAAAGGCAGATCTGAATATCTGTATTTGAAGCAGAAGGCAGTGATGGTGTATATATCTTGTGAGACTTAAAATCTTTTATTTTAGCTCATCTGTGAGAAAACTAGCTCTTGCCAAATAAGCTTTTCCTTTTGAAGTGGAAGATTCCTTGTGATCTCCGGCAAGCTCCATAGTTGAAAAGGTGTCCAGCACCACAGTGGTGGTTGTTTGCCACCATTTTGAATCATGGAACTTTCTGGAGATTCTTGACCCTTAAAGATGCTGGAGATGAGATATAGGTGAGAGGATGACACGGATGATGACTGGATAGGTGCTTTAGTAGGTGTAGTTTCTTGCATGAATTGGGACTTATATACTTAGAAAATTTCTGATGCTGGCATCTCCATATTTCAGTTCCAAGTGGTGGGAAATTCACAAGATTAGTTGTTTTTCTCAAATGTTGCCATCTTGGCCTGAACTCAAATGACAGCAGCTGTTCTCATGAGATTTTTAACTGCAGCCAACTGAACAAACCAGCCTTTTCCTTTTCAGATCTAACCAACTAATGACAGCAGCACTGACTTCAGTTCACAGCATTAGGAATCCATATATTCCTTTCCTCATGCCACGTACACATGAAGAATAAAATGGAGTTGGACAACAACATGCTATGTATTTATCATTTTCACTGAATGGAGTTGCATATTTTGTGCATGGAAAACATGGCATAGCCTTCCAGTGTCCAGCATCTATCTTTTGATATGCAATTTATATGTACAGATATTTAAAAGGAGAAAATTTCCTCTAAGGAAGAGCTGACTGATAATGACTTGATCTTCAGCCACATGTGATGGCGCTGAAATGCCAACAACTACTCCTGCTCGATCTCTGCCAGCATTCACTTGCCCTTCTTCCTCTCCAGCTTTCAGCAGCATATGGAGTATCAACAGACTCGTGGGCACCTTGACTTGACCTGAAAAAATCAGAAAGCAGTACTGATTTTAAAAATAGGGTGCGTAAGCAGCTTGCGCCTCTGTCTCACAGGAACAGGAGGGGTATTGGAGGTCAAAGAGGAATTGTGTGCGTGTTGAGATGATTATCAGGGGTAACCATCCTGAGTAAGCAGGGGAGAAAATACAGTCATAATTCTCCTCCTCTCCCTTACGCATGGGTATGTTCCCCAAATGGGGTACAGGACTGTATTGTCCACAGTCCCTGCTGAAAGATGGGAAAGGGACTCTCTTCCCCTGGGGTGCCAGCCCTGCTTCCACACCATCCTGGGGCATTTCTTACTGCTGGGCTTTCAGTTCCTGGCTGCTACACTGCAGTGTCCTGTTAACAGGCAGCTTTTTTCCTTGCCTCCATCCCGGGTGGCCAGGCTGTGAGCATGGTGACTGGGAGATGTCATGAATATGTGTCATCACTGCCCCAAGGCAGAGGATGCCAGTTTGGAAAAAAGCAGATTCAGTTTGCTTGAAGCAATGTGGAAGGGGGAAGCCACTGAGCACCTACAGTACCAGTGAATAACCACTTATGTGAGAGTTTTTTTTTTCTCGATCTTTCTCCCATCTGAATCCATAACATAACTACTGATGGTCAGCCTGGCAGCTGTTTGTTGATCTGGCTTCTTCTTTCATATTTTTGGTGGGAAGTTCCAAAACGTTCTATCTAAGAGGTTATTATAATTCCCAGTCAGATTGAGAGGAGGCCCAAATCCTGATCAAGGACTGTAAAAGCTGAGTGATATGCTTCAAACTTGGTACTGGATATGAAGTGTCGAGGGAGACTCTTTCAAGCTGGTGCAATGCTGCTTGTCTTACTTAAACCTCATAGTTCTCAGAAGCTGATCACTGTTACCGTATGCAGTCTTGAAGATCAAGCCCTACAGTGTGTATACAACATCCTCAGGCTGTTCAGACACCGTAGGAGAAGCAAATATGACTGCACATATTCCAGGTATGTTATCTATGCCAGAACCTGTGCTTAGAAACCATTGATGGGATTCAGCTTAACAAATATAATTGTTTGTCTGTATCCTAAAATCTTCATCCTAAATTCTCCTTGATAATCATCAGACAGGAATGGGCACTTGTGGGGTGCTGTTCATCTCATCCTATGATCTCTTTTTCTTTACACTGGTGACCGAAGGTGCATAGAGTGGGTAACTCAGATTGCAATATATTTTTTTTTTATATGTATGAAGATAGGCAAGCTGAATTCCACTTCTTATGTTAGTGGTGCAACATGGGGCTTCTCAGTGGCCGTTAGGTGCCAGAGCAAAGTCCTCTTACTCGGGATCAAGAGGCTGGAAGTAGTTGCTGGGATGTCTGTCAGGTGCAGTAGAGAGCTGTAACACAGGAGATCTTGCCAAAATCTTAGGTGTTAATGAATACCTAAGGAAAATATAAAAATAACCCTTAGGAAAATATTCACATTCTCAGTCGAAACTGTGTATACACTACTCGTAAAAACTGCCTAGGATTGGATGGGATGTTACAATGAAGAGAAACATGAACTATCAATAAATGCTCAGAGTAACCACTGCCTCCTACTAACAGGTCTGTGACTGGTAATGCAGAAGATATTCCAGTATCTTACTGGGTGACCTTGAAAATATTTTTCTTCTCTCTTTAGCTCTAATTCCCCGTAAGCGTAGTGTGGACAAAGCATTGATTTTCTGCAAAGCTTTTTTGTGAAGCTGAATGATGAAGTATTGTGTAACAGCTGAAGTGTTTTCTCCAGTATCTGGAGTATTCTGGAGGTCCAAAAAGTATGATAGAGCTGCCATTTGATTTTAATTAATAGGTCTTAATATAGGACAGCATTGGGAGTATTGTCAGAATAGATGCAACAACTTAACTGAATGTGAGTAAAAAGCGTATAGATAGTGTAGGCCCAGTGTAACTTTAATTGTGCTTCTAGATGAAATGACTTGAAGTAGTAATAAATAATCCATATTTTCTATATGTAGAAGTCAGAAAAGAAGCATAATCACAAACAGAAAATAGACATGCATATCTTTCATAGGAAAAGATGATTTTATAGAAGTAACATGTATCTTGATCTAGATAAGAATAAACTCAACATAGTGATAACAATACACAAGCTTTCTAAAAAAGATTTTTTTTTGTTAATGATAAAATAAAAAAAATGTTGTTTTGGAACTGAATCTGTGTTCCTTGCTGATATTCTTAACTGGTAGAGACATAGGAACCTTCTTAGATTTTAAGTGATTATGGTAAGATTTCTTCTATTTGCCATCTGTGAATTCTGTTTAAAGCATTAAATTCAAGTTTTTAATTTAAATGCTTGTTCTTCCACATTTTATGTTTTCCCATTTTTTTTTATCTCCACAAGAACGTCGTGCATTCTGTTAGTGTCACAGATGAATTGTCCATGTCCGAGCTATATTGAAACAGTGTTTACCCACTCTGTTGCTGTGCCCTCAGTGTTAGAGTGTGTAAGAATGACTTGTCCAAGGTGTTGTCAGGACAGCAGATTGTGTTCCTTTGTCAGTGCAACAGAGGGAGGGATGTCTACCCTGAGAATCCTGCTAGAGCTTGGAGTGGAGGATCACTGTTGGGACCTGGATGATTGCAGTTATTTCCAACATTAACTGATCTAAAGCAGCACTGGTGTTTTTTCATTGAGAGAGACCAGGAGCAGTCATATTATCCACAATGATTTTTGGAGGCAGAAATGAGTGTAGTTAGTAGATGCTGAAGTAAACTGCTGTGATGAGGTCTGCAAAGAAGTACATGTGTCTGCAGTACTAGTCGAGGCAAGTGAATTATCTTATTATTCAGTCTTGAGCTGAATGACTGTAAGATGCAGGACTTGTTTCTTTGCTGCCTCCAGCTGACACAGGTTATTATTAAAAATGGCAAGAACAACACTCGAGTTTGTCATAGCTGCCTTGAGTATAATTACATTTTTGACTTTTGCAACATTCGGTTGTAAATAGTTTTCAACAAATTAGTTGGAACATGCAGCAAAAAAAAGCTCAATAGTTCAGTAATAAGTTTGGTTAGCATATTTTTTCAAAGCAGTTTTATTTTATTGTCAGATTTATTTTGGATATCTTTCTTTAACAACAATGAAAAGAAACTAAGTTTTTTTAAATTCAAATAACACTTTTTTTCCGTTCTAATATTAGATGTAATTTATATGCAGTATAATAGCTCAAAGATTTGTGCCTGATTTATATATTAATAATATTACAGTTTTGAAAATATGTGCTTACTTGGGTGTCTAACCATATAGCAGCTACAGCAATTTAACCTGCATTGGGCTTATGTTGATGTGAGTATGCACACACAGTATTTGTGACACAAATTTATTTTATGTTTTTCCTTTGTACCTAGAAAAATGAAATCCAATATACGTCACTGGCGTAATCTAGAACATTACTTCTTGCTAGCTGTTCACTGCCAGCAGGTCACAGTTGGCCAACTGAGCTGCCTTAGTGGATTGTGGTTGCACTCATCTGTCTCAGTACAAAGTCAGCTGGGTTAGCTTGTATCTTGGCTGTTAGTGCGTGCTGTTGTACAGTGTCTCATGCAGAACAGCTGTAGGAACTTACTTGTAAACTGTGCTGTTTCCAAACTCTTGCCAACTCCATAGGGCTCTGCTACACCTTGGTGTGCAGATCAGGGCTTTAAACTGTTGAAAGAACAGTGAGCCGTCTTAATATGAGTGAGAAATGTTTGAGAATAATTTTTGTCCAAATTGTACATTTGGAAGAGAGGCATTTCATTGTGAAAACAGGGCCTCATATTAATGAATTTATAAGAATAAAACTTGTACAGTGTATTTGACAGTATTTAGCAGCTGCAGAATCCCATCATTTGTTCTGTGATTTCATGCTGTCAAATTTGACAACTTGAACTAGTGCCAATCTTCACTTTGGAAGACAGTTTCCTTTTTATAAAAATTCTAATCATTAAATCTAAATTTGGATTTCATTAAGAGGAAGTTGTTAATCTTTTTTATTTGTCAAATAGCTTTGAAAAACTAAGTTGAGTCTACCTTTGACAGTTTGTCACAATGGTACTTACTGAAAACCATGAACTATATGTTGTTTCTGCCTTCTGCTACCAAAAGATGAAGTTGCTATCAGTGGCAAGGAAGACAGTGGTATTACTGATAGACCTAAAAATCTGTTTGTAGATTGTGTAGAAGCCTGGATTTATTATTCATTTTTAGATACATTTAGTTGGGAATACATAGGCCTTGTTTAGATTGACATGTCATTGAGTGCCCACTACATGCAGAGGAGGGGGTGTTCAACAGTGCTCATCACTGTGGAATTAACAGGGATTTTGCCATAATTTGGGTCCTAACAATACTCAGCCTTTACGTCTTTAAAATAGTAGTGCTTTTAACTCCCTCTTGATTGAATTTTCAGATATAGTATAGGCAAATTTTGAATTACTGCAGATTAACAGCTGCTACCATAACCAATGCTCTAGATGCAGCCTATCTCAGGTGAGGTGGTACTGGCCTTCTGAACTGTTCTCTACTTTCTTCAGTTTCTGCTGCTACCCAGAAAGGTCATACCAGTCATCCCACCATTTACCAGAAAATAATGTATGGGGCAGTTTGTTATTTGGTTGTAACATGCACTTTTATCAACTATAGCAGCAAGCTAGTCTCCTGACCTGTTGCTCTGGGATGTAGAACTGGTGTAAGTGCCCGATTAGCTGGCAATGAGGGATTTGACCCCTTTTCCTCCTTCCCCCACAGTACCTTGAGTGCAGAGGCTATGACTAGTGTTACAGTAAGTACATTACCAAACAAGGGGGAAACATTAATAGTGGTATTCTGTGGTTTTCTAGCTATCTTTTCAGAAGTGTAAGCAATTGAGACATGATCACTGAAGAAGTACTAGTGAAGTATGAGTTCTTTGCACCTTCGGAATGTACAGCCATGTTCAGCTTCTGGAACACTTTTTCTGAATTAACACAGTTTGGAACTTACTGAGCTGTCCTGCTGTAGTTCTAGCCTAATTCTGTAAGCAAACGCAAAGCATATGCATTACAAATAAAAGGAAAAATCTAAGAGTGGTGCAAGCTGTTGGGAAGTGCATACCTACAGGACACCACATTGCACACAGACTGACAGAACAGTCAAGATTGGAAGGAAACTTTGCAGATAGTCTAGTCCAACTGCCCTGCTTAAGCAGGATCAGTTAAAGTAGGTTGCTCAGGGCCAAGTTCGGTCAGGTTTTGAGTATGTCCAAGGGTGGAGACTCCACAACCTCTGTGGAAAACCTATGTGTGATCAGCCTCACAATAAACAAAATGCTTTTTCTTATGTTTAAAAGGAATTTCCTATATTTCAATTTGTGACAATTGACTCTTCCTTTCACTGGATACCAGAGAGAGTAGTCTGGCTCCATCATCTTTGCACCCACTCATCAGGTTTTTATACACATTGATAAGATCCCTCCTGAGCCTTCTTGTCTCCAGGCTGAACAGTCCCACCTCTCTCAGCCTCCCCTTGTAACACACTCCAGACTGTCAGTTGTCCTTGTGGTCTTTCACTGAACCTACTCCAGTAGATACATGTCTCTCTAGTACTGAAGAGCCTGGAATTGGACCTGGGACTCCAACTATGTCTTATCAGTACTGAGCAGAAGGGAAGGATCACCTCCCTCGACCTGGTGGTAGCATCCTAACCTCATGCAGGTTTATCCTAACCTCACGTGAGGTTCATCTGGTCTAGTATTGTGTGGCAGGTTTCACTAGGGAGAAATTAAATTTTAGGAGAAATCAACTAGCTTGAATTAAATTTTCAAGTGGAAAAATATGGCCTCAGTGAAGTGAGCAATGTGTGCTGGTAAACTACAAGAGAGGGCTTGGCATTCTGGGAATGAGACAATTCCTTGCAGAGGCTGAAAACATCAACAAAAGCAAACTAAAGAGCCAGGAGAGTAAGATGCATTTATTGAGAAATCTCTTGGGCTGGAAATAAGCCTTGGGTGGACACTGGGTAAAGGACTGGGGCATCTGACAGGCTACAAAGCTACCAAATAATACCCCGCAGTCCACAGGAAGTCTCTATATAAGCTCCATTTCTATGTCATTATCTTCTTTGTAGAATTAGGTTTGATTACATGTCTAAAATGCCCCTGCTGCTGACTCTGCATAAAACCAGGCATAGGAAATACTTAGGGGTGAGTCCTTGTACTTTCCCCCTTCCTGGCTTTCAGTTAATCAGTCATGAGAATATGATGGGCAATTGTTTTGGTGTTTTTTCCCACGTGCTGGGTGATTAAGTACCTGAGTGCTCAAGACCACTTTCCCATTCCTTAAGCATAATTTTCTCTTGCACCTAATCTGCAATGTGTTCTTTAGGCCCTGCTGGAGCTCAAAAAACATTTATACCCATAGTTATTCAGTACAAATTTTACATTTTGTAGCACTTGTACCCTGGCATTACTGTGTGTCTGTATCCACCGCATCTGACATGCTGTTAACATGAATAATGGACCTCAGTGTTCTGCCTGAAGACTTGAATGAGACCAAGTTTTCCTCTGCTTCCTTCCTCACCCAACATTGTATCTGTTCATAATTATATGTCGTCAGAAGTTTATGTCTGGCTTTAGGTAATGCCATTTCATTTCATGGTGGTCTTATTTCTTGTCCTGCATCTTCCACACTGGCTCTGTGTCTGGAGGCCCATTCCAATGTGCTAAAAGCAAAGAGATGAGTATCCACAAACACTGGGCAACAGGATAGAATGGCCAAAAAATTCTTGTTCTTCAATATGTTACAGTCTAATTTGGGTTCTAAATTGAAATGTTGCTGAAAAATGTAAGGGAAACCCCATAATGTTAATGAAATCTCTCAGGTGAGGAGAGGTCAGCTAGTTTAAAAAAATCGTGCTGCTTCAAATGTGTTGTCTGCGTGCCCCAGTTCCTCAGTGGCTGCCGTGCTGTGAAGGAGCTCTTCGTCGTGTAGCATGTGGCCGAAAATCACTTTGGGTTCCCATCCACATGCTCCTGGAAAGTAACAGTGGTTAAAAAGGTACTTACTTCTCTGTGCTGAAGTTTTCAGTTTAGGAGAATGCTGGAAAACAACTCACAAGTCCACCTGAAATGGTCTGATTGAGGGGATTAAATTTTGAAGTGTTTGGGGGAATCTGAAGGAGGAGGTTTTTGTAGCCTCCCTGCTCAAACTGGGTAGGGACAGCTCAGGGGAGCAGCATTCTGGTCTCCAGCTGCAACTGGAGCAGCTTTCCTTGTCTCAGCAGAGGCCCCTGCTCTGGCAGAACTCTGGGAGGAATGCTGCTTTCCAGGTGTCAGACTGCAGGCAGTGTCCAGTGCCTCGTTGAGGCCAGTGCAGTTGGAGATGGTAGCCATACCTGCTGGAGGTGTGTGCTGTATGAGGAATAGTGGCCGAGTTATGCAGCTGCAGGAAGAGACCAGCAGACTACAACGTGTCAGGGAAGATGGAAAAGGGATTGATGGGGTCTTCACAGTGCCACAGAGATCTCTACCATTTAAGGTCTTTATCAATGACCTGGAAAAGGCAACACAATGCCCTCTGGTCAAGTTTGCAGATGATGCCGTACTGGGAGGACCAGGCTCAAGGACAGGGCTGCCATCCAGAGCGACCCCAATGAACTAGAGGAATGGGTTGACAGAAACCCTCTGAAATTCAGTAGGGCAAGTGTAAACTCCATCTGGGAAGGAATGTAACCATGTGGGCTGGGAATTGACTGGCTGCGCAGTTCAGCAAAAGAGGATTTGGACATCCTTTAGACAGCAAGCTGAATGCAAGATATCAGCATGCCTTGGCAGGAAAGAAGGCAAATAGCACCCAGCAGATGGGAGTCGAGAGGAGGGATTATCCTCCTGTATTCATTAGGCATCATCTAGAATATTGTGTCTAGTTTTGGACCCCACTCGTACAGGAAAGGTATTGATAAACTGGAATGAGTTCAGCAGAGGCTGCCAACATGGAATCTGGAGCACTTGTGCTGGAAGAGGCTGAGAGACTTCAGCTCCTTCAGCCTGGAGAAGAGGTGGCTTTGGGAAGACGTGTTAGCAGCCTTCCAGTACCTATGAGGAATTTATTTAGAAGATGGAGCCAGGCTAGTCCAAGCATCGTGTTGGTAGGAGGATGAGAGATGCTGGACATAAACTGAAACGAGAGATTCAAAGTGAATAGAAGGAAAAGGTTTTTCACCGTAAGGACAGTCAAGTTGCCCAGAGAGTTTGTGTTATTTCTGTCCTTAGTGGTTTCAAGACTGACTAGATGAAGTCCTGAGCAACCTGGTCTGATGTCAATGCTGATCCAGCTTTGAGTAGTGGGTTGGACTAGATCATATCCAGAGATCCCTTCCTGCCTCAAAGACTCTGGGATCCTGTCTGTGTGTAGGAGAATGCAAGTGTGGATTAAGTACAGAGTGACTTCTGTGGAGATTGTATTTGGAATATGCCTTCATAGAAAGATATAGAGGCAAGTAGTATATACAGGGTTTTTTTTAACAAGGAATACTTGTTTTTCAATGGAGAAAAAGGGAAGAACTCAAACCAACTGTATCTGCTTTTCTCTGCCTCCCCAGTGCTTCAGATCCGATTTTAGTCCAGAACCAGGAAGGTCTGAAATGTTGTCATCAGACCTGGATTAGTGTTGAGCACATCTCTTTCAAGGATTTAGTGAATGACTTCCACTTAAGTCTTTTATATAGAGAACAGGGCATGAGAAGTGGAAGAAACACTTTCAAAATACCGATGTAGCTGTCCTATTTGGCAACAACCTTTCAAAAATCTGAATCATTACATGTTTGTTGAAGTGAAGACATGGAGTAAGGGTGATACATGTGTTCTAGGTAAACATAATGCTGGTGTATGACAGTTTGCAAATAATTCATACAATAAATGTCCCCTACTGAAGTCTAAATCAAACTCTCAGCTGTTTCCAGCTGGGCAGCATAGATGTAATCAAGAATTATGGAAAAGCTGATGTTGTGCTATGTGAACATAACTGTCTGTCTTCCTGAATATGTTACGATGCCTATCATGTTGGCTTTCTCTGTGATCATATAACAAAAGTTGTTTGAATTGGATGTGAAAGAATATTTAGGACTGTTTAGTCATGATTTGTCATAAGAATCTTAAATAGATTAAAAAAATCCTTAATTATGTCCCTAAGAGTGATAGCATTTCAGATCTTGCAGTGATAAAGATTTTTTGGTCTTGCCTCACAATTACTTTGAGACAAGGAAGTATGTTCTCAGCCTAATCATGTCAGTATCTGAACACCTGCAAAAATAGATCAGAAGAAAAAGTGGAATTACTGAGATTTGCTTGCTATGAATAGCACTAGTGTGAATATATTAAGCAAACACGTTGACTGTACTGAAAATGCAGGATATCCAGGGGAGCAACTATAAATGTAAACAAATTTGGGGAAGAAACATTGATTGTTTCAGGTAACAGCTTTGGCTGGTTTCGTATATTGCCCTTTGTTTTGTCCTTTCTGTGGGGTTGTGAGGGAAAACCTGTGCCATCTGAGGATCATCAAACTTTCTTCAAGCTGGAGGATGACTATAAGAGCTGCAAAACTGCATAATGTTGTTCTTGTGTTAAAAAAAAATGGGGTTAGTTGAGCCAGAATAAAAAACTACAGTACATACAATGTAAAAAATATCTTATTGAACCTTAATAATCGATTATTTCTCCTGGGTCCCTGGCCTCAAAACCAGATCATGCAAACTGATCAGCTCTTGCAAAAACTGTGCATGGCAAACATTTAGGTGGAGATCATGATTTATTTACATATGGATGTTAGTGTGGTAGGATGGGAAAAGCAGGAAGATGTAGCAGGGTTAGAGAACTTCATAGGCTGTGTCTGCCACTGTCACCTTCCACTTTTCTAGTGGTAGTTTTGTGGTAGCTTGTGGTGGTATAAATATGTAAGTAAAGCAAGTCAAAATTCATTGTAAGAGGTGATTGTCTCATAATATTGGCTAATACTGCTGGAGATAGAAAACAATCTAACTGGGCACGAATGTGCTCATCTTCAGGCCTCCCTAACTGCTGTTCTTTTGTAGACTATCTGATCTTCCTTAAGTAGAAAGACGATTTCTTTGTCCCTGTATTTTTGTTTTGAAAGATGACTTAAAAAACCCCACCCAAACCCACAACAAAATAAATTGCTGCTAAGGGTTTGTTTTAGTATTCCTTCTCAGGAGGCAAAGGAAATGTTAGTTCCATCATCTGTTTCACACCAGTTTACATGTCCTGTGCATATCAGTATTTGCTGGGAACTGGAGAAGAGGACACAGTTTGCTTCAGGCCATAGCACCTGAGGAGGAGTCCCCATTTTGTGATGATTCCATGGGTCTCAGCTGAAGTCAAGCACTTGACATGAAGATAAAGATGTTGACATACACGTCACTATATGCATTAGTACTTAATTTTTTTTCTTCAGTCTCAGATGAGCAGAACATGAATAGGAGCTTCATTTAGCGCAGTTCAATTAGAGGAAATGTATGTAGAATGGAATTAGCAACCTGTGCACTATTGTCTTGTTATCAATGCATTTACAGTAAAAATACTTACTAGTCCATTACTTGAATTTGATGATATTTTAAAGATATTGACACGATCCCTCTAGGTCCTACGTCATTCTGCTCCCCAGCCTTTGCCTGTGTTATTCATGATCATTATTTAGCAATAATTGTACTGAAACATGGTGTGTAATTTTCCATATTACATCTTCAAGTCAGACGTTAGGACATGAGATTAAGCTTCAGTATCAGCTGCTTCTGGAGGTCTCTCATTTTCCATTTTTTACGTCTACTCACAACAAGGAGTTGTATTCTAGATGGTAATTTATTGTGCTCAAATCCCTTCAATCATTCATTGTTTCAGATGTTTCAGCTGAATCAAGCTTAAGGCATGCAGAAGGCATTGGACGCTGCCTCTTCAAACAAATTTTCCATTTTTCTGTTCTAGATCCTTTATATTTTTCCTGATTGAACAATGCTTAGTGAAGGCACTCCTGCATCTGTGCTGCTTTCATATTTCATATTGCAAGCTATTCTGGTTCACTCTTCTTCACATGTCTTGAACACGTATAACAGCAGATACAAAGTTCTGGTTTTTGCTGTTACAGCCAAACCGAATGAAACAAATCTGAAGACAGGCCAAGGAAGTCAAGGCCAAAGCAACACAGGGATGACAGACTTTGGTCCTAAGGCATTTCAAACTTGGTGCAAAGCCTGTGTGGCTTGTTCCTAGCAGGGGCAATACTGGGCTGCAGGGTTGCAAGAACTGAAAAGGCATCTTAAGCAGTATGCAATAGACCATACCTTGCTTTTAATTTTATTTTCTGTTCTAAAAGAGTAATGGCAGAGCATGCAGCGAGCCTGTTCATGATTTACATTTGGCCTTAGTAACTGATCTGTAATACAAATGTTTCTCCTATGCGGGTTTTTTTACCCTCTGCTTACAGTCACAAATTTAGATCGATTGGGCTAGGATGGTAACTACTGTGGTTTTTAATGTTCTTTATAGGCCATTCTCACTGTAATAAACAAGCAAAACAGTACTGATTGGTTTTATATATCCATTAAATTTAGAAATTAGTGGTATAGAAGTAACTGCCTTCTGGATAGAAAGTATATTTTATGTTGAAATATTACCAATATAATATTGCAAAACAACTGACAGATTTTATATTTTGGCTCCATATATATTTCAGTTTTCTGGAAGTAGGTGAGGGCTCTTTAATTTGTTTTCCTGTTTGTTGCTGAAGCAGTGAAGCATTCAGAAAAAAGACAATTTCACTTTGATTAAATGCCTAAAAAGTTATCTGGTTGGAAAAAAAAAAAAAAGGATGTTGCATAAGCATTTAATATTTAATTTCTATACTCTAAGTATCCGGAAGAACATTTAGTGCCTGTTTTGAAATATGAATGCCATATATTGGAAAGTGTACTGAAGGCTCATTTGCAGTCACGGAGCTTGTTTGCTTCTCTAGTATGTACGTGCAGGGAAGAGTAGAAAGGGTTGAGTGGGCAGTTGGCAGTCATTCATTGTCAGTGATTGCTAGTCATTCATAAAAACTGCAGAGCTGAGAGGTGGAGCCAGCGGCAGCAGCAGCAGCCTCCTTTCAGGCTCTTGCAGAAGACACGTTTGTGAAATCACAAGTGATTTGAGAAGCAGCTCAAATACAACGTGATTAATATAATGAAGAGATGTGTGCTAAATGCATCTAATTAAAGGGAGTTGCTTAGAATAAAGTAAATTGTTTTGATTCTTTTTTCCTCAAGCCCACTACAGTTTGTGACAGTGGAGATCTAATGGTTCTGTGTTCACCAAAAGGCAATAAATCACTTTCAAGGAGTGCCCTCTAGTTTGTGATACCATCTGGAATATGTCTTTTGCCTTTAAAACAAGCAGGTTTAGGAAATTAATGGTTCTCAATCCACTGATAAAATTGAAATTTTCAGGAGAGTAGAGATATATTCTCGGACTGCATATTTTTAAGGCATAAATTACAGTGAAAGTTTAATTTCAAGAAAAGAGAGTGTCAGAAGTAGCAAACCATCCTGTTTGTTCTTGCTCTTAAAATTGCTACATCTATATTTTTCCCTTCCTTGCTATGACTGCCAATCTGATAGATGGTCTCAACAAGATTTTATTTCATCTTCGTGTCCAAAGAGGATGGGAGTTACAGCAAGCTGATAGACTTCCATTTTTAATTTATAAACCTGTTTGATTTGAAACTGTGTGAGTAAATGCTATTGTTATCAACTATTCCATCTCTTGTAATTTGGCCTATGCAGTTTGCTCATTCTCAGAATGCTAGAGAGCAGGCTGATCTAGAACTGGCTGGGACATGGTATTTAGGGCCAGGGTAATGCCCAGGATGCTATTGCATTTAAATTGAAATACATATGGCAGGTTCTTCATTATAACTCACGGCGTAGGATGTTAAATACACTATTCCCTTGCAGAACCAGAACTGTCCATTGAGAAGGAATTAATCAGTCTCAACTTCCTTGTGTTTGACATGCTTGCAGATGAATTTGTGGGTCTGATCCTGCTCAAAGCATAGTCTGGAACAACATAATGCTGGGCTACATTTCATTTTAAATTAAGATCTGGAGAACTGTGTGTGTGTGGTTTGCATAGCACCTTGGACTAAATTTGCTTGTTCCTTATCAGATGGCAGAATTTCAAAGCGACCCTGGTATCTCTCTAACAAATATCTAATTAAATTGTACACTGTGGGCTCTTTGAAGCTTTTTCAGAAGCTCTGATTAAAATATACATAAGCCAGACTTCACTATGGCAATGTTCCAATGATAGTGCATGTATACTTCATCTCCTTGTTGTAGCTCAGGCAGCTCAAACTATGGCAGTCACCACTTTCACTAGTGCATACGCCTCCGGGCCCTGGTTTCCCTTTGTTCTCAAGAATTTCTCAGTGCTCTCATTAGTATTAGCAAGTGTAATATATGTACATCAAAGGAAACCACTCACTTAAAGAAAGAATACTCTATGTGACCTGCTGAGAGATTAGTGCGTGTGAGATGGGACTGGAAGTATGACTTTCCTAGGTGTGTCGCTTTTTCTCTTGGAATTGGACCAGCAGTCTCTCATGTACCCGTAAATCTCCCTTCCCACGGTAGACTGATTTCTTTTTTGAGATGGACACGTGAGCAGGTGCTCAAGTCCAGCAGCAGAGTGGTTTGAAACCTCTCTTATCCATATGCACATGTGCAGTTAATTGACTGTATGCAAGTGAAGTGATTTACAGGTGCTCAGAAAATATCTGTTCATAAGATATGTGGGTGTTGAATGAGTGTACTTGGTTCCTTGCATGTTGAAGTGCTGCATAATTTTTTGAATTATCTCTGTTCCTTTTGAAGACACATTTCACAGCAGAAGGAAGAAATGAAATGTATTGAACTTGCTTTCCACCTTAGTGATATTTCATCTTTCAGACATTTCAAGTAATATATTGTCTGTTTATTTTAAGGCCATTCAGCTGGGTGATTTTTGGAGGCTGGCTTGAAGTCCTTGTTTACTCCTGGAGAGCACTTGATACTAGAGATGAGTGGTATGATTTATTTGGTTACACTACATATATACATAACTGTCTATACACAGCTCTAAACATTATATAGGGGAATATGATGCCCTGAAAGCAGACTCAAACCCATGCAAACTAGTGCTGCTTTAGTAAGTGAGCATCCATGAAGAGCAGCTGTTAAAGATACCTTTTTAGATTTCTAATTATCAATCTCTTTTTTACCACCACAGTCAGAAACAAGAAAAGCAGCAGCAGATTCACCATAGTGCTTTCTGCCGACCTACTGCTGATGAGAACATGTGTTGCAATATACTGGATTGCATTTAATTTCTGTCTGCTGTCGGCACTGCAGGTTTGGGTGTTTTGAAATAGGTAACATTTTACAATATTTTTTTTTTTTTAAAAAGGGGTTAATCCTTTTAAATAAAATATTAAATAGATAAAAGCCAGCCCATCAGTGAAATGCTTGCAGCTGTAATCAGAATGGCAGTTTCTATTTTTAACCTGGCGACTTCCCCATGTAACAGACTACAGCTTTCAGTGACATTTCAGATATAGCTAATATCCTCTCATTTTTTGGCGGGAACCCCTCTTATTTTGCATCCTCCAAACAACAGTGGTGGATGCTTGTGAAGTATGAGAGGAAAGGACTAGGCAAAGTGGTCCAGCTCATGTACCCTCCCTATGTTGCCTCTTCTACCATTTTTTATTAGAGCCAAAATACAGGACGGGATGGACAATCAGTCTCATGTGTTAGAGTGTTTCTTGTGTTCATATGTTGTTTCTTACACTCTGGTTTTAACAACTGTATACAGAAATGGTTTAATTGAATAGAATTATAGTTCCATATTTGATTCTTTATCTTGGAGCATTTAAAAAAACAATGTACAAAGAGCTCTGTGATATAAGTGTCATGGCTGCTGCATGGATGAGTGACATACCTGCAGAAACATTTCTCCACGTGCTTTATCTCTACTGGCAATTTAAGTTCTAGCCAATGGCTTCTCTCTCAGTGCTGCTTGTTACACACATTGCTTCTTCCTCCTCCGAATTTCTGCTTGCTTTTGTGTCAGCAAAAGTAAGTGGAAAAGAGCTGGTAGTACTGGCTAACTGACTAGTACTCAGCTGCCATCCAGACAATTAAAATAGGTTGCATCAGACTACATATAAACATCTGCAGCACCGCTGGCTTCTTCTAGTGTAGTTGATTATGAAGAAAAGTACTAGTTAATTGAAGGAAAAAGGCACATCTGTGTCTACAGTGTTGTGGCTTAGTGTAAAGTAGATATATAAACCAGATGACGTGTTCATAGATGTGCCTGTTTCTCCTGGCTGTGAAAGAAACTTAGGGTGATTGGCTTGGATGTACATGAGGAAAGTTATGGGAGTCAAGTCTCTCTCTGTAAGGAGAAGACACTCCAAGAGACAGAACTAGTGAAGTTTATTTTCTAACCCAAATTATTCATCTTCTCGTCTTTTACGTAACTGTGTGGTCTGTCTTTGTTTATAGCCTAGATACAAGCGCAAAATGTTGGACATTGTTTAACAACTTAAAAATGGAAGTAGTCTCTTTACTGAGATCTCTCAGCTGCCTGATGAGTCTTTGTCAGCCCAACCCACTCAAAAATCTTCCTTCAAGCCTGAACACTTTTGAAAATTATTCCCAAAGGACCTGTTTCAGTGTGAAGACAGTATGGCTTGTTCTGCTGGAACTGACACGGAGTCTGTTTCAGGATTCTTTATTCCTGGATAACTGACTCTTCTGTTACAGTTGGGTAGGTAGAATCTGAGACAACTAAAATATCACTGTGTGATTTTATGAAGGGAATGGTGTTCGTTTTGCAGTAAGCTCAGTAGCTGCTTCTTTTTAATTTGGAGAGCCTTCATCTGGAACATACTGTAGAACTGTTCTATTTCAATGTTTTGAAGATGTAATTCAAACACAGAGGCCATAAGGGCACCTGGTCTCAGCAGAAATGGAGATGGGGGGAATTTCTGATGCAGAGAGCAGTTCTGTATGTACCATAGCAGCATTCCCTAGCCTGCTTCTAGCACCCAGTCTTTTCTGATGGTTCAGAGAAAGGAAAAGGCAGATGTTGCCCTCCTTGATATGCAGAAATTATAGCCTGACCCCATATGCACCCTATAAGCACCTTCTCCATACCTTCTCCGTTTTGAGTTCATATGAAGTAGCATCAGGAAGACTAAATCTTGCATTCGTTTGAAGTTCTTTCTGTTTTTATTTACTATTATAAGAGGTTCTGACAAGCTTAGAGATTATTCTTCCAGTAGTGTGTGTGTTTTGGGAAACCTATATCTGCTTTTCTGCAAATGCACAGGGCTATAGAGTGACAGCCAGGCTTTCTTGTTATTGTGAGTGACATAAGCATAAGCCACAGTCCTGTCAGGCGATGGAGGGGAAGATGATAATACTGTCGAATCTGAAAGAACTTTGATAAACATCAGGAACAAAAATGTCTGTTCTGTTCTTGTACTCTGGTAAGTCGATGTTGAAGACTAGGCTTTTAATAGCAAGTACTGCAGTCCCAATAGTTTTTTACTACAGAAAAAAATTGAATAACCAAAATAAAATCTGGTTTAGATGGAGGAATAAAGTGGTTTTGCTGCACTGTAAAGAATAATTTTGAAGGCCCAGGTAGGCATACGAGAAAATGGAAAGAGGATTTAAAGGAAAGGGAGTAGGAAGAGTGAAGGCATATACTGTGGGAATGGAAGCTTGTGTGTTTTTTAACTCCTTAAACATAGAAACATGGAACTAGCATTCCTGCTTAGGAAATGTGAATTTAATAATCTGAAAAATCTGCAAAAACCATGTGCAATTCAGTGCCATGATTAGAAATTGCTATCTTGTAACTCGCACGAGTATGTGTTAGGGAGGGGGAAAGGTGCAATCAGTATAAATGCATTTATTATATAATTTTCCTAACAGTTTATAGAGCAAATATTTTCAAGTTTTTGAGAAAATGATCTTTGCATTAGATTCCTAGCAGCATAAATCATGTATAATCATGGGACCTTGTGCTTCTGAAAATTCTGCCTTGTAATCCTTCTATCTACTAGGAATAATTTGAATTTGCATGAACTTGCCAGTTTAGTAATCAAGACTAAGCCAGTGTGCTCCCCAACCTGTAAGTGGAGGCTTCATGCACTAGAATGCTCCCTCTTTAGGCAACTTGATTTTCTTTTACAGTAGACTTCTGTGAAGTTCTGTGGACATTGCTTACTGTGAAAATGTTTATGAACCTTCCACAGATTCTGAAAATAATTAATTTCCTGAAGTAAGTTTTTTTGGTCGTATGGGGCTAGAAAAAGATAATTTATCTTAATGATTAGCAATGAAAATAAGCCATGCGACATGTTTCTCTGGGACCTGATTGTCTGATTGAAAGTTTGTCATGCTGAAAGATAATTTGTTAGGAACAATACTAACCATATGCTCTGGTCTAAAAGAAGAGGTACTGGCATATAAGCGATTTACTTTTCTCTTGTTTTTTCAGCTTGGATACCTGTTGAATTAGTGACTGTTCTAGACTTGATTTCAAAACATCTTCAAGGTATAAAGCTGCTTGCAATTGGTCAGACAGTTCTGTCTCAAAACAATGGTGCTATGTTAAAATATCTTGTTACTGGGTTTTAAATTATTTTTTTTAAGACTTCAAAACTTTGCTGCAGGTCATGGTGATGATAACTTGCTTGTTAAAATGTACATGAGTTGTTCATCTATGTGAAGCAGACCTTTAAGACCAGGGGAACTGCAGCACTAAATAAGTGCACAGAAAATCCCCATCCATCAGTTAGAGTAGCTGGAGAGGCATGAATGAGAGACAATATTTCACATAAAATACTCATGCCATTGTGAATATTTTTAAGTCTTAGTATGCTAGCACCCAAAACTACATTTATGTTAGTATTTAAAGTGTAGAAATTTGGTGATTTAGAAGACCAATGAAAGGAGAAGTTAAGTTGCAGTGAAGTGACAGGCTTGAAACAGTCTGCCAACACTTGTTCACAGAAAAGGAAACCAACTGAAAATACAAAATTTTACCAAAAGAAATAGTTAATGCCATAAGGTTGGGAAATGTATCTTTTTTTTTCTTCTATTGTGGGAGTATTCAAATGAGGTTTTGTGGTATTTGAGCTGTGATGCGTAGAGGTCTTCTAAATCTTTTCCTTTCAATAGCAACCACATTTTCACTTTGCGCATATGTTCAGACAGAACATGTTTGAAATCTGAACAATAAAGCACTTTAAAATGTACCTTGAGTCTTGGCATGGAACCCCTTGTGTGAAAGCATCTTGATAGTGATGAGGTCTGTTACTGTAAAGGTTTTAGGGCTGATGGATGAAAAACAGCATTCAGATACTATAGGGAACTGCACAAAGTAAGAACGTAACCAGATAAGCAGACAATTTGTTAGGGATTACCTGGAATTGAAGCTGTGTTAGGATATGCTGTGTTGTCCTGTAATTTTCTTTCTATGTGCTTACGAGGCAGTTACCATCATGCATTTGCTTAGATGGAAAAATAGATATAGTGATAACAATTTGCAGATTTTTGAAATTGTATTTATTTTGGGAGAAACAAGTTGTTTCATTCAAAGTGGATGTTATATACAGGAGAGAAAAGAAATGGCATGCTACGGAGGGCTACTCTCAAATCTTTCCTTCAGTTTTTTTAAAGACTTTTTGATTTTTCAACCAAGGAAATCTGTTTGTGAATATGACCTCTATATTTGCTCTCTATAACTACCTAAAAGGAGGTTGTAGTCGGGCAGGGGTTGGTCTCTTCTCTCAGGTGACCAGTGGCAGAACCAGAGGGCATGGACTTAAGCTTCGTCAGGGAAAGTTTAGACTTGATATGAGGAAAAAAATCTTCACTGAAAGGGTGATTGGCCATTGGAATGGGCTGCCCAGGGAGGTGGTGGAGTCACCGACCCTGGAGGTGTTTAAAGGGAGACTGGATGAGGCACTGAGTGCCATGGTTTAGATGATGGTTGGTGTTAGTGTTGGTGTTAGTGTTAGGTTATAGGTTGGACTTGATGATCTCAGAGGTCCTTTCCAACCTTGTGATACTGTGATACTGTGATACTGTGACCTGGTATTCAGGGATTATTTTTTTTATTTTAAAGTTCATCCAAAGAGGATATGGAATGCCCTGAAGCCAAACTGTTCCAGAAGTTGGGCAGAAGAAATGGCTGAGGTTGGCTATGATGCATTAGACTACGTTTTGGTTTTGCATTTGTGTGCCTAGAGTGCTTGCTGAAGTCAGCTCTCGAGACAGATGCATCTGACAGGACTTTGGCCAGGAATACATGTCCATGGTGTACCAGCCTCCTTTAAAAAGATGTTGCTGGAAAACATCATACGGTAACAAATCTTGAGCTCAGAGGATCACTAAATACACCCACTACATGTACATCTGTAAGGAACGCTGTTCGTGAAGGTTCCTCTGTGAATCTCCCCTGCAGGAGGTGTTGCTTTCTGTGAATGAACTGTGACAGCATGGCTTGATAGAGTGATTTGTAGTATAGAAGAATTCTCTGAAGTGTGACTTTACTGCTTCTCCAGCAGACGAATGATGACCTCTTCTTCTGAATTTCCAGCGCAGTAAATTAGAAGATATTCTGTGTGTTTGGAACTGTCTGCATCTGATGATAATGTTTTCTAGGACCACAATATTTTATCTCTATTATCTGAGAAAACCAAGAGATCCGTCTAGGTAGTAGAATGGGAGAGATTGCTTCAATAATTGCTCTGCTTCTTAGCATCTAGGGGATTTTTTTTAAGATTGCGTTTATTGCTACCTTTCTGCCATGTAGTTTGATATATTTAAATTCTTTTTATAACTTGAACCTTGTGATTTCAGAGTGGCATTTCAGTGAGTTTGTAGTGATGGAAGCCAGGAGAGATGTTTTTATTTAAAAAAAAATCCAATTAATTTATTTCTTAGATTACAAATACAAAAATGACTTAATCATATGATTGTGTCTTATTGTCTTCAGTGGGTAGAGTTAAAGCTAATATGGGTGCCCTGACTGTGCATTTCAATCCATAACGTGATAAATTATATTTAAATTTAAACATTACTCCTTTGCTTTTTTTTTTTTGCGAAGGAACAGTTAGAGGGAGACTTACAATGTCACTGGAATATACTTGTTTTATTACATAATTGGAATGTGCTTCATTCTGAACTGTTTTTATGTTATTTTTGTAGAGGAATTTACACAGCATGTAATTTTATCCTTATAATGCATTATCTATATTTTAGCTACTCACCCAATTAATAAAAGTAAGAAAGAATACAGAGTCAATTAAATGAGCATATTGACCATTCTGGGAGTCTATTTAACAAGCTCTTTTACATCAAAACCTACAGATATTGAACTGACGGAGAATGTCTTTGGATGTGATAAAAATGACAGCCTGTTATACATTTTTGCCAGAGACATACATTGCTTCATCAACATACTGTTGCAGTCAATCAACAAAATATTCCAGTCCTCTGTAGACAAAACAGTTAACATATGTACAAAAATATCTTCATAAGCCACAAGTATCTCTTTGGAGTATAAGGGTAACTATTATTTAATTTGAAGGTTTACATGATTTGAGAGAGAGAACAGTTCAAAAGTGGTAAATTACTTTACCACCACACTTGTGAAGAAAGAAGGTGATGTTTAAGAAAAAAATTTAAAAATCTGTAGAAGATTAGCATTTGTATTGCATTAAAAACAGTAGGCTATATTTTGTCAATGTGTGACCAGTATCTCAGAAACAACTCATTGATTATCAGCTTTCTGGGTCAGTAAGCACGCTTGAAAATTTTGCATCTCGGAGTTAAATGCACATGCAACTTTAAAATATGGTTTTAGTTTAGACCCCTGTCTCCATATTACTAGCATTTAAACGCTCCAAAATAATTAGTAATTCTGGTTTATTTATAGATGTGTTAATTGGTTTCAGTCCCAAAATATAAGTGATTTATCAACTGTCATGTGTATAAACACTGAAAAGACCAACAATAATATAAACAATTATGTCTATTTTTACCCTTTTGGTTTTGTAACTTGATATGCCTTTTATGAGCATCCTGAGTAAACAGTGAGTGGTGAGAAATTAATTTCCTAAAATTCTGTCTTTTCTCATGGAGGTACGAGGAAGTAAATATTTTACAGAGGCAAAGTGTATTTGACATAGGTAAGTGTGTACTGTCACACAGAGGATGTTAAATGTAATTCCG
This sequence comes from Tapera naevia, assembly GCA_033556795.1. Lineage (NCBI taxonomy): Eukaryota > Metazoa > Chordata > Aves > Cuculiformes > Neomorphidae > Tapera > Tapera naevia. Next base: position 6,812,216 of record JAUMJJ010000079.1, on the reverse strand, counting down.
AGGTGGCAGTGTAAATAGTGATTTTAAATACATTTATTAATCTACACTTCAGAAAAGTCAGATGGGAAAGATAACACCTGTGATAGGCTGTCACTTTGAATCACACGAAAAAATAAAGCAAACTTGAAAATGAATTGGTGAAATAAATCAGCGAAACTAAATATACCCATTAAAGTATAAATATTGTTTTGGAAACAAGATCTGCATCTAGGCTTTAAATTATAAGTAAACCCAGCCTTCATGTAGAAAGGGGAAGTGCTCTGTAATGAAGTGATCACTTAATAAATTTCGTTAGTTATTAAATCAAATTTTGTGCTTTCAAAGTGTTTCCCATTAGTGTCTTCCACATACTTGTGCAGTACAAATACAGAACTAGTGCAGACGTCTGAGAGCAGATCTGGAAAAGAAGTAAGATGAAGGAGGTGTTTGCTATATAAGGCTTGAAAATGTCAGTATTTGCTTCCAACATGTCTTTGCAGTATGTCCTCCTGCATTTCTATGTTGTTAGTTAAAAATCTCTTAAAATCATTGTACAAGCTTAAAGCTCAAGCTATGTTTAGTTCAGCTTGTTGTATTGAATTGGAGTATTCTCCTCAACAACCAAACATACCATAAAACATGGCTGGAGAATAAAACCTGTGATACCTGCACCCATTTTAGCAAAGGATGATAATTAAATTGTTTAGTACAGCTGAAAGGCAAGAATCAAAATATTGCTTGACTACCTCTTGAGAATGAATTACCTATTGTGATTTTAAAGTGGAAGATTGCTGCTTTCTCTTTGTATGGAAATTTTTGATTTAGATTCTGGAGGTTTCCTTCTGGCATGTCTCTGATTTTTCCTATTCTGGTAATCCTGGATTGATTCCTGTCTTCCAGCTAAAAGGAACCATGTGTGACTTCTGTCAGCATTTGCCTGTGTTACCATAAGCTAGTAGAGGAAGGAGATAGATTAAATATTGTCAGTCCTTTCCTTTCTTCAGTGCTATTTTCTAGCATGGGCTGCAATTCAAAGTGTACACGAGTGTGCCATTCACCTCTGATTTGGGAACCTGGTGTTCTGGAGTTGAAGGGAGGCAGTGATTTTGTCACTCTTTTCCTTATACGTATGTTTCTCAACAGGAATTGCTAGAATTAACTCTTCAGTTGCTTTGGGACTTCTGCCCAGATAGGGAGATGTGCAGGAATGGCATCCAGCATGTGTGGGGCTGGCTAAAAAGAGGTAGAGTACAGTGTCCTCTTGAGAAATTAGATAGTGAGAAATTACACCATCCTTTCTTTCTTTCAGAGAGGTAAACTACATACTCATAATCAAATCAACCTGAGATCTCAACCAGCATATTTTAGAGATATCCAAGAGAGTGGGGTTACTGTAAGTACTCTACTATACTCTAAGTACTGTAAGTACTCTAAGGCTTAGGCAAACAAGAAGCAAGTTTTTCTTTTATTTTGCTCTGTTATACTCTGATCCTGTAAACTTTATATTTTTATGCTTCTTCATTAGATGATAAACAGAGAAGAACAGAGTAGTTTCTGTTTGGTCTGAATTTGGTGTGACCTTAAGCCAAAGATATAGCCAATCATACATTGTTGAAAGTATGCTTTTTGAGCTGTTAATTAATATATTTTGTTTGAGACTGTCAGTGTTTTGAATAAATGCTTTGAGAATTTCTGGCTTTTGCCTGTTATTTCAGTGATATAACCTATTGATCTGTATCTCACTCTTTTGCTTATGAACTTCAGAGTGGTATATTGTCATTGTCCTGTTTCATAATTCAGAAAAGTAAAGTACTTAAAATTGCAGGGAAGCAAGCAGCAACATCTCAGAAAAGATGAAGAAAACTCCATTTGATGGTGTCTGTGCATGGAGTATTCTCCCATTTCCTGACATGATACCAGGCTTCTGGATAACACTGATCTTTATTCTTTAATTTGTCAGCCATACACACTGAATTATTTTTATTCCTGTGGACTGCACCCGTATCAATAAAATGGAGATATTTTAATTCAAATAAGAAGTGTTGCAGTCTGTTGACTGAAATAAGAGCAATGATGAATAGCAATAGAAATGCAATAGCAATGACTACTTGAATAAACCTTTCCTTCCTTCCCTCCTTCCTTCCTTCCCTCCTTCCTTCCCTCCTTCCTCATGCCTCAGTATGCTACATTATCTCTAATTATCTTGTAGTATGTGGTCTGTCTGACTTTTTATCTTGCCTTGGAGCACCTTGATAATTCTCAAAAGGAGGAATTTAAACTCTTTACAGCTGCTGAAATTTTTAATAACATTACTTGATCTGATAATATACTTCTCTTTCCCATTAGAATATATATTTCAGGTCAATTTAATTGCATCTTTGTGCATGTTGTGAAATTAACTTAAAACAATTTGGATTTATTTTATACCACCATAAGTCAAAGGTTTTTTTTTAGCCTTGAGCATAGCGTGAGGCAACACAAGCTACATGCTTTGGTAGCTTTTTTTCGTGTAGGTAATTTTGAACTTCATGGGCTGATTCTGATGGCAGAAGATTGTGGTTAGAGTGAGAATCTTTTGATGCTGTTTATGGCAAAAAATTGAAAAACATGCTGAATGCGAACTCTATTTTCAATGCAGCAATAATGACAAAATAAAAGAGCAGTAAAAGATAATTTTTTTCCTGAACCACTTTCCCACCTCCCTGTCTGTGTGAAGTGAGGACTTTCCAGCCTTTCAGCATGCTGTGGGCTACACAGTACTGAGCAGTGTTTTTTGCCCTTGTTGGTAACTGCATGTTGTATGGCGCATGTTTTTTTGAGGACAGCATGATGTCTCAGCTACCAAGAATGAAATTTTAGATTAATGCCGACAATCAGACTAAATGCCTGTTAAATTTATGCCGTGTGATGCTCATGGAATCTCGAGCCTTGACGATATTCAAGATCTGACTGGCCATGGTCCTAGGCAACCTGCTTTAGCTGGCCTTACTTGAGTGGATTGAGGCTTGGACTACGGACCTCGAGTGGTCCTTCTGAAGCTCAAAGATGCCATGATTCTATAAAATTAAATTCAGCAGAAAAATGAAATCCAAATCAAGGCCTGTCTGTATGTGTTAGATTTCATAGGTCTCTGTCCTCTTAAAAGATGAATTCATTGTGAAGTTGTCAAAATAATTTTCTGGATTTTTATTTTGATTCATTTTGAGTTTTTATATCATCAAGATAACAGTATTTAAGATGTTATAGTTCTGTGTAGATGGTTTGACATCCTCGTAATTTTAATGCTTCTGTATCATGTATAACAAATGCTTTCTTTCTTGGGGACTTCCATTAGTATCCCTTAAAACCATGTTAAATAAGTATTATACTTTAAATTCACACAATGCATAATCCTTTTACTCAAACAACTTCAGATTCAGCCAGAGATTCGTAAACTACTTTGCTGTTGACCATATGCCACAGTCAACAGTGGCAAAAATGACAGACACCACCAGCAGCAGCGATGTTGACAGTATGTAATGCTGTTGGCATGGGAAGTGATTATTTCTGCATCGGGCTGCTTGCCAGTCTGAAGTCATTAATGGTACTTGTGCTCAGAATGGCTACTCTAAAGGCTTTTGTTGGGGTCTGCATTATGTTAAGTCCTATTGCTGTAATTCCAGGCCTCCTACCAGACCTCCTGACTGGCAGAACTTGGAACATAGTACAAATATAAGTTTTGGCTACAAATATTTACTTCTTTTTAAGATAAATGCTTGAATAATGCAAAACACTTTTACTTTCATTATTACCGTCATAGTTTTTATTGCATGAACCAGGCATGCTTTAGGGGGACCTTAACTGCCCTCAGGAACTTTTATTTTTTTGAAGTTATGGCGAATAAAGCACTTATCACCTCTGAAACCACAAGTACGGATACATTTCTCTTTGTGCTTCTCATGTGACATGACAGGCAATGCAAGGAAAACTCAATGTTTGAGAACCCTTGACTCTGCAGGTGGTTTGGAGTGAGATTCTTCTCATCTACCCTTCTTTGTCATAAGAACTTTTTTCTTGACAGTGTTGTGAAAAAATACTTTCAGAGGACATGTATACTGAGAAAAACATCTGTAATAAGTTGAATAGTAATCCTTTGTATCTTTTTCTGCCATTAACTGTTGAGAGACTGTAGGTGACTGGTTCCTTCTTTTTAGAAAATAAAATTATTTCAGCAGAACTGAATCACGATTTCTCTCCAAATTACAGGGTGTTAAGAATCACAGAATTTTTAGGTTGGAGAAGACCTTCTAAATTGGGTCCAACCATAAACCTAGTACTGCCAAGTCTACCACTAAACCATATCCACACATCTAAGTGCCACATCCACACATCTTTTAAATACCTCCATGAGTGATGACTCCATCACTTCCTTGTGGTGGCGCCTGTTTCAGTGTTTGACAACTCTTTCATTGAAGTAATATTTCTTAATATCCAATCTAAACCTCACCTGGAGCAACTTGAGGTAATTTTTTCTTGTCCTATCACTTGTTACTTGGGAGAAGAGACCAACACCCATCTCGCTACAACCTCCTTTCAGGTAGTTGTAGAGGGCCACTAGGTCCATACCAATCCAGGCTGTCCAGCTCCATCTGTAGTGCCTTCCTTCACTCAAGCAGATCCACACTTCCTCTCAACTTGGTGTTGTCTTCAAACTTACTGAGGGTGCTCTTGATCCTCTTGTCCAGAACACTCATAAAGATTTTAAACAGAACTAGTCTCAACATAGAACCCTAGGGAACACCAGCTGTGACCAACTGCCAGCTGGATTTAACTCCCTTCATCATAACTCTTTGGACATGGCCATCCAGCCAGTGTTTTAACCCAGTGAAGAATACGCCCATCCAAGCCATGAGCACCAAGTATTTTTCAGGACAATACTTTGGGGAATGGTGTCAAAGGCTCTACTAAAGTCTAGGTAGACAACATCCACAGTCTTTCCCTCATCTAGTAAGTGGGTTACCATTAAGGAGATCAGGTTAGTTAAGCAGGACTTGCCTTTCCTAAACCTGTGCTTACTGGGCCTGATCCCCTGTTTATCCTATACATGCTGCGTGATGACACTCAAGATGATCTGATCCATAACCTTCCCTGGCACCAAGGTCAGGCTGACAGGCCTGTAATTCCGTGGATACTCCTTCTGGCCCTTCTTGTAGAAGAGCATCAGATCTGCAGTCAAGTGGGACCTCTCGGTTAGCTGGGACTGATGGTAAATGATGGAAATCAACTTGGTGAGCACTTCTGCCAGTTCTTTTGGTACTCTTGGGTGGATCTCATCTGGCCCCGCAGACTTGTGTGTGTGTGTGTCTAAGTGGAGTACCAGGTTGCTAACAATTTCCTGTTGGATTATAAGAGCTCCAGAGTACAACTTGTCTTGTTATTATAGACTGACTCTCTCCCCACATCTAAGAAAGGCTGGAGATTCTCCTTAGGCTTCCTTTTGCTGCTGGTATATTTATTGTACACTTTTAATTGTCTCTTATGTCAGTAGCCAGATTAAGTTCTAGTTGGGCTTTGGCACTCCTAACTTTCTCCCTGTATACATCTTCGTAGTCCTGCTAAGTTCTTTGCCCCTTCTTCAAAAGGTCATAAACTCTCCTTTTTTTCTTGAGTTTCAGGCAAAGCTCTCTGTTGAGCCAGGCTGGTCTTCTTCCCTGACGGCTTGTCTTTTGGCACATGGGGATGACCTGCTCTTGTACCTGTAAGACTTCCTTCTTGAAGAATGTCCAGCCTTCCTGGACTCTATTGCTCTTCAGGGTAGCTTCCCAAGGAACTCTGTTGATCAGACTCTTAAACAGGCCAAGTCTGCCCTCTGGAAGCCCAAGGTAGCAGTTCTGCTAATCCCCCATCTCAATTCTTCAAGAATCAAAAACTGTAATTTCATGATTGCTATGCCCAAGGTGGCTTCCAACCATCACATCACCCACAAATCTTTCTCTGTTCATGAACAACAGATACAGTGAGGCACCTTCCCTAGTTCGCTCAATCAGCAGCTGTGTCAGGAAGTTATCTTCCACTCACTCCAGGAACTTTCTAAACTGTTTCCTATCATCTGCTGTGTTGACCAGCCAAGGGCCATGAAGGTGATTAGGGGACTGGAGCATCTCTCTTATGAGGAGAGGCTGAGTGAGCTCTGTCTGTTTAGTCTGGAAAACAGAAGACTGAGAGGAGACCTTATTGATCCTTATAAATATTTAAAGGCTGGGTGTCAAGAGGATGGGGCCAGACTCTTCTCAATGGTGCCCAAGGACAGGTAAAGGGGCCACAGACAAACTGAAACAGAGGAAGTTCCACCTTAACGTGAGCAAAAACTTCTTCACTGTGAATGTGATGGCACACTGGAATGGCCTGCTTAGGGAAGTTATTGAGTCTCCTTCTCTGGAGATACTCAAAACTCACCTGGACACATTCCTATGCGACCTGCTCTAGGTGAATCAGCTTCAGCAGGGGGTTGAATTAGATGATCTCCAGAGGTCCCTTCCAACCCTTACCATTCTTTGATTGTATTTCCAGCAGACATCTGGTATATTGGAGTTCCCCATGAGCACAAAAGCTAGAGAGTGTGAGGGTTCTCCCAGCTGCTTATAGCATAATTAATCATCCTGGTTGGGTCTGTAATAGACCTCCATCATGATATCTGCCTTGTTGGCCTTCCCACCAATTCTTACCTGTAAATGTTCTACCCTGTTGTCTCCATCATTTAGCTATAGACAATCCAAACACTCCCTAAAATGCTGGGCTAGCCTTCCCTGGGTATCCCTTCCTTCCTTGCCTATCCCTTCTGAAGAGTTTGTAGTCATCCATTGCAGCACTCCTGTTGTCATCGCATCATATTTCCGTTATGGCAACTATATCATCATTTTCCTGTTGTACAATGGCTTTCAGCTCCTTCTACTTCTTGCCCATGCTGCATGCATTGGTGTAGAGGCACTTCATCTGGGATGTCGGTTTTTTCACCAGAAACTGTTTGCAAGAAACCTACTCCTGCGTATTAGCATTGATAACTCATGTGGCTCCTTCACTTGCTTCTTTATCTCTCATCTCAAGAGCCATTGAAAAGATGTAGAAGTAGGGAACCTCCACCAATTGACTCACTTTTCCCTGTTTTTTCCTTCAAGCTGAATAAACTAGGTGATAGCAGAAACCTCCCAGTAGCTAAAGTTATGTTTTACTAGAGCACACTCAGATAATATAAAGCAAATAGCTGTTTAACTAGGGGAAACTCTGGTCTGCTAGGTGAATCTCATTATTTGAGCCTCTTGAAAAGAAGATACTGATCCAGCTTCAGAGTTTTCCCAAGTCTTGCAAAATCCATGCAGTTTCCTCTGTTCGCCCAAGCAGTGCTCTTCCAGTCCATCAATGGATTAACTTGAAAATCTCCCTGGCAGCTATTCAAGGTTAGGTGTCTTCAGTGCCCTCTCTTTCTGCCAGTCCATGGCAAGAGCTGCACATGCCAAGGAGCTCTGAGAAGCAAAGCAGCCTCTCCTCTGGCCCCAGGGAAGTAGTCATAGCACTGCAATGGAGTGGCCTTCCTCCTGCTCTTCACTTGCATTCTTTATAGGTTAAACACAGGTGGGTACACAGTAAACTGAAAACAAACTAAATAATTCTGCCATCTGCTACAAGCTATCAAAACAGAAGTAGGGTAAAATAAGAATTCATAATAACTTTAAAAATATAGTGCAGTTTGGAGAGAAAGCAGGTGAATGTTTATGTAATGCAGCTTGCCATGAAAAAACTATGTCATACATTTTTCATGTGTTAATGATTTTAAAGCTTTTTAAATATGATTAGTGAAATTTATCCAGATATCATTTCAAAGAGTAACTGCCATCATAGAGCTAAGTGCATTTCTTTGTAGATGCATTTCTTCCAGGATAGATGGGCAAATACCACTTACGTAATTTGCAGCATATAGTTATTACTGCTCTCTTTTCTTTCATCAATTAGTGGGTTTAATTAATATTTTTTTTTACGGTCGAATTGCTTCTCTTTTGGCTGACTTCACCCTCTGTATGAGCCATGTTGTCCAGTGGTGCAGAAAACCATGTCTACGGAAAGGACCTTGATGAATCACGAACAGACATAATTTATACAGAGGACTGTTATTGTATTATACATTATATGCAAATGAAATGGCTGTGGGACAATGATTTCTGTAATAGGACTTAGTGCAGTCACCTCTGAGATGACGATCAAGTATGGGATCTACATTGGTGGGAGAATATACCTCTTAGGTTTTTGGTCAAGGATTAACTTACGATAGGTTTATTTATCTTTTAGAAGGTTCCAAAGAGACTAAAGATATTTATGAAAAATGTAATAACATTATAAGTAAGTACTGGCTATTCCCCAGCTTATCTGCATTTGGGTTTTTTTACAGGACAATGATTTTTCTTTTCTTTACTTTTTTTTTTCATTCTGTGAAAAGGCATATTACAGAACTCTGAAAATCTTTGAATTGCTTCTGAACAAAACACAAATTTTAGCAAAGCACAACTTCTAGAAGGTTTCCTGAGCTGAAGAGTTCAAATAAATATTATGTATTCAGAGAGAATGACATCTGTTCTTCACAACACAGGAGTTTTCTGTAGGCTTTGTGTTTCCAGTGTGAGATTTTTCTGGAATTCAAGCTGTAGTTTCACAGTAGGCAAGAACAGGATGAAGAGAATTCTTGATCTTAAGGCATTGCATTAATACAAATTAATGTGGAAATTGGTTCCTTTGTGTTACAGCATAATTTCAAAATCAGTAGCTTATGGAATGTACTTACTAAATCATGTCTGTCCAGTTGAATAGATTTAATTGTGCTTTGCTGAGAAGGATGTAACACTCTTCGAGGATTTCTTTCTTATCGATAACATTTGTATTTAGAATTATTTATATATGTGCAAAAAAATTTAAAGTAATATCCCAACCTGCTAACCTAAAATTAAGAATATGAATGTGGGAAAAATTATTCATACAGTACATCAGATGAGCCATTTATTTCATTATAATAATGAAGTGCATCTTTTTAATGAATTAAAACCCATTTTGAGCAAAGCAGGTGGTGTAAAGTTGGGACTGAGTCAAGACACATCATACTTGGAAATGAGAGAAGTGATGATAAGTAACACAATATGCTGTTGGTGACAATTGCTGACCCAGTCTGCTTAGTGCTGTTCAAGTTATCCATTAGATCTTTGAACAATGGCACATATCTCTTATTTCTCTTATCTCTTATTATATCTCTTATTATTATTATCTCTTATTATATCTCTTATCATAAGCTATTTCTTGCTTGTTAGCTGTCCAGTAATAAAGAATTAAGAATTTAATTGGAAAAGCCCACATGCCCTTTCTCAGGATTTTTAAGAAAGGCTTTTTCAGTCCACCCAAACTAAAGAAATTTCTTTCTTGTTCTGGATTGAAGTGATTTGTCCTGTATAGGTGGTTAGTGATGCCAAAGCTGGCATTCAGCTCTACCAATTTCAGCAGTCAACTGGAAGGTTGAACACAAAGTTTATGTACTCAGGGACATTTGGCAGCAGCATAGCGTTTTAGCTGTGTGTAGCCCTCCTTTCTTTTTGGTGTACATCAGGGTACTTCCTGCTGCAGCGTAGTGCAAATTTCAGTCTTTTGAGCTGTTTTATAAAGAAAATGCCAGCCTATTTTGCAGTTACATTGCAAAGTGCAGTATGGAAAACTGAGTGTCGATGTTAATAAGCATTGCCTGACAGCCTTGGCAGTCCTGTAATGTCAATTTTCTAGTAAACAAGCACTCAATGTGAATGGTATTTAGATTATTTTTGGATAACATATTCAGCAAAGCTAGTCAGCAGTTAACCTTATGGTATTTTTCAATAGTCTCTCCCAAGTTGCTCTTGCTTGTGTTCAGTGCTGTCTTTAGGGTACCAGAATGAATTTTATACTGTGTTATGTATTTAGCCACATACGTAGTTACGGCATGCGACTTCAATGTGTATGCATACTCCATAAATTCTTCAGAGCTGTTGGTGAGCACTAACTTCTCATTTCCCTTCTGGATGTTTCAGATTTTCATTAGCCAACAAATTCAAAGATCCTGTCAGGAATTGTAGTGTTGAAATGACTTAAAAACAAAATAGAAAGCTGCAAATATATGTGTTGCTCAGAATTGGGCATTTTTAAGTCCAGCCTAAATGATTCTGCATGCAAACCAGACTTATTACACATACTATTGAAGCTATATGTTCAAGAGATAGCGAAGCAACAGAGAACGATATGGACATATTGCAGACTTTATCTCCATAAGCATTTACAATGTTCCCATTGTCAAAATGGAAACTCTGAAGATGACTTTCTTTCCTCCCACACATGCCTGAAGTCTTTTACCTGTTCTTGCTTGGATTGTATTTTCTCTGTCCTGGGTTGAGGGAAAGTATCTTTGAGATGATGGAGAGCAGAGCAAAGAAAGTAGTACTGGGGCACAGTGACTTGAAAGACAAATGGGCTTAGAAGAAGGAGAAATTAAATTAGTGGAATTTATGGCAGAATACACAAGAGGGAGACAGCTATGTTAGGCTAGTCTGTAGGCTTAGGGAAGTTTTAGCAAGATAGAGCTGTGGGATGTTTGTATTTGCATAACATTGGTGTATGTAATTTTATGCAAGTTTTCTCTCAGACTTTTCAATGCTTTTTAAAGATGAGGTATATCCTGCAGCCCTACTAAGAATAGGTAGGGAGTCTTAAGAAAATCGTGATTTAAAAAAGAATATGTGGGAAGGAAAGTGGAAAAATTAAATAGAAATTGGAAAAGCATAGCAGCAGAAGTGATAGAGAAGAAATAGCACTACTTAAAAAGTGAAAGGGAAAATTAATGGATGAAGAAAATGGCAGCAGTTGTATAAAATGTGGGAAAAAGCTAGAAACATGCATCTGCCATTTCTGTCTGTGAAGGAATCATGTTGAAAACTGTTCAACTATGTGCCAGTTACGTGATTGCTATTCCTCCCTGGAGAGACTTTCATAAAAAAATTTGCCACTCCAAACATTTTAGAAAGTGTTATGGAAGACTGATATGTTTTGAAAAAAACCCCAGAATTTAAAAAGTAATGTTAAATTTTCCTGATTTATCACAGTTGACAAAGATCAGTCAGCTCGGAATGTGTAATCTATGTGTACTTAATACCTGCAAAAATAATACAGTCATTCAGAACAAGTTCTTTTTTAGACATTTTTTAGCACTACAGTGTTCACTTCCAGTTGGGTGCTGGAACATGCTGATTTGGCCTGCGGAGAGAATACCCTTTGGAGATGAGAAAATTGACTCTTTATATTAAAAAAGAAAAATAATCTGTAAGCCTGTCTCTTTCAACAGTCTTCTGTTTGCAAAAACTCAATTAGAGGAAGCTGGTATTTAACCCTTTAATACATGAAGTTTCCTGGATAAAGAGTGACATTGTTTTTCAGAGAAACTTTATTAAAGTTCAGTACACTTCTTAGTTAAAAATACTCTTAAATACTTTAAAAAAAATTGATCATGCATATGCTGATCAATGTGAAGAACTGTGTATTGATGTCAACTTCAAATTAGATTTTTCGTTTTATTTCTTGCTTTTTGATGTGACAAATTGCCAAACTGTGTTATCAAGAGTGTGCTGATGTAATGAATAATTTTCTAGGTTCCACGAGGTTTTGTTTGTGAGCTAATGTAGCTGATGATTTAAAACTTTGAGGAGGTTTTAGTCTCTTATAACAACTGTGTAAGTGTAGTGTGATTTAGTGCCAGCATTTGCATCCATTGTATTTTTCGCGGCACCATTTTTTCTCATCATTATCATCAATTCAGTTGATGCTCTGTGTGTCTGTCCTTGTTTTGGCTCACTGTCTTGATTTTGGCTGGGATAGCCTTGTCTTCCTAGTAGCTGATATGGTGCTGTGTTTTGGATTTAGTAGGAGCATAATGCTGATAACACACTGATGATTGTAGTTGTTGGTAAGTATTGATTATACTAAGCCGCGGACTTTTCAGCTTCCCATGCTCTGCTGGTGAACAGGCACGTAAGAAGCTGGGAGGGACCATAGCCAGGAGAGCAGGCCCAAACTGGCTGAAGGGATATTCCATAGCATATGATGTCATGCTTAATATATAAACCAGGGGAATTGGATGGGGGATAGCCATTACTGTTTAGGAACAGGCTGGGCATAGGTGAACAGGTGATGAGCAATTGCAGTGTGCATCACTTGTTTTGTATATTCTTTTATTAGCATTATTATTATCATTCTCTCTTCCTTACTGTCCTATTAAACTGCTTTTATCTCAGCCCATGAGTTTCACTTTTCTTTTCATTCTCTGCCCATTCCACTGGGGCTGTTGGGTGAACAAGCAGCTGTATGATGCTAAGTTGCTGGCTGGGACTAAACCATGACACTGACATATAGTAGGGTGCTAAATTATTCTGTGTAGTGTTGAGAAAAATGAAAAATGAGTGAAACACTTCACTTTTAGCTAGTATTGCTGAAAATATTTTGATGCCTTCAGAGAGAAGATGCTCAAGAAATGTGGTGTAATATTCTTTCAACTAGCATCACTTTTATTTTTGGAAGAATCACAGGTTTCATAGAACTCATTTTACAGGGGAAAAATACATAAATCAGTTCTCTGCTTCTTGCCACTGCTTCTCTGTCACTGTTTTCATCACTTCCCATCCTTCTTTTAAAATTAGACTTCTAAGAAATCTTTAAAAAACTGTGAGACACGTTCATTATAACTGCTCCTCTTCTTGCTCATTGAGCTTTAAGCTAGATGACTGAAGTTTGGACAGCAGTTGTAAGCAATTGAATTGATGACTTGGAAGAAATGCTAGCAGGTGAATTCAGCACGGTGTCCTTTTTACCATGTAGTTCCTTGATTACCAAGAAAACAGTGCTTAACATTTCTGCAGATAGTTGATCCAGGTAGTAATAGGATCCCTATCTCTAGCCCATCAAGTAATAAATCAAGACCTGCAAGTGAATGGGGAGTGGAAGTAGGTGGATGATGCTGTGCTGCCTAAGAATTTGGTTTACAGACTAGGAAGGTGATGCGAAGAAGTGATGTTGGTAGTTTGACTATGTCTATGAGATTGACTACTGAGTCTTCAGAAAATTACCAATTGTGTAATACTTGGAAAATAAAATCCGAAAGAAGCTGTTGCCTTCAAGCCTGCTTTTTGACCCATCATCCCACATAAATAATTCTGTATAGGATTAATAATGTAGATGTTTGGTGTTTGAAAGCAGGACATGTATGCTGTGAAATAAAAAATCTTAAGGCAGTTTTGTCAAAATAATGTTCACACAAGGGAAATGTTTGGGGTTTTTTCAGTCAAAAGAGGAGTTACTTGAGTTTTTATAAATAGTAAAAGATCCTGTTTACCAGAAATACAAACAATTATGTAGGTAGGTATAATATTCTGTGTATAGAGCGGATGAAGTTTTGGCTTTGAAGTTTTGCCATTGTTAGTTAAAGTGACTTCACATCTTTCCAAGTGTGGTTTGTGTAGTGTTGTAACATAAAATTCTAGGCATTTCTATTTGTGTATTTTTACTCTATGCATACGTTTGTGGATCCAATTCTGTTTACACACGCAGTGAATTTAAGAAGCCATGCATGTATACAAGTAGCATCAGTGCTGTGATGAAGTGCTCTTAAAATAAGTATGCACAAGTAGAAGTGTCTGGAGATATAAAATATTCAGAGGGTTGAATTAATAACCGAGAAAGACAGTTTCATGTTTTGAAAGTTTCTTTTTAAAATATTAATCAATTATGGTTGAATATAAAGCTGTTTGATTAGCTGTCGGCAGTGGTGTTACCTCTGCAACAATAAGGGAAATGTGTGAGCTGGTGGTATGATCTCAGGGCAGCGTGGCTGGGCCAGCTTAGCCCTGGGATGGGGCATGGAGCCTGCATCTCCTCAGGATGCATAGTCAGTTGGAGGTGTAAGGAGGACATCTCCTGTTGTGCTGAAGCCCAGGGTGTTCTCCTGGGACTGGGGCGCAGACAAACCCTTATGTGGCCGGCACTGAGATTTCTCCTGGCTATCTGCAAGGAGGTGTTTTCCTGCTTGCCTAAAGCTAGCAAAGCTGCTGACTACTCCTTTGCAGTGACTTTGAATTGCTCTATGCATGTAAGGGATAGACTTGTGTGTTGTGGTTTACAGGTAGCTTCTATTAGGAAATTTTTTAAAAATGGATTTTGGAGGAAGTAAAAATCATTAATTAAAATCATGATCTGTAATATAAGACATTCTGATATTCATTTCAACATGCTTTTTAAGGACTCTTTCTGCTACTTCATATGAAACCCTATCTCTCCCCAAGTTCATGGTATAAAACTTCCTTAGCTGAAAGTAAGTTTCCATGTGTTTCTCTGTGTGTGTATGTATGTATAGCTAGTTAATGGGCTATATAAATAAGAATTACGCTTCTTGTCTAAATGGTCCATCTTGCTGATACCACTGTAGAGCGTCTGTTGTCATCAGAACTCAGCTCTGGAGGCTGGATGCTCATTCTGGTGAATTCTCAGCTGCTGCTTCTTTTTTTTTGACTTTTCCTTTCATGGCAGAACTCAAATCACACCTACAGTTTCAATTAAAGAATCACAAAGTCAGTGTTAATGTGGTTTTCTCTCATATGAATCTGAAAGTGGTTTCCCTTTTCTTTGGTTTCTGTGTTTAAGACCAGTCCCACAGAATAGACTAAGACTGAGGATCACACAGCTCTGCTTTAGCAGTATCACTTAAAGCCTCTCTAAAGTTCTGATTTTTCTAGCATGTATATCTAAAATTAAAGTGTGAATTTTCTGGATAAGATTTTTGAACCTATAAAGGGCTTGTTTCCTTAGTTTTAATTTTCTCCACAGGAGCTGCCTGTTTATTGATGCTGTTTAGCAGAGGGCCCAGTTTACAGCAGAGTGTTGAGAAGTTGTTTGTTAGAGGATATTGGAAATCAGAACATTTCCAAGCTGTGAAACATCCTGTTAAGTTTATTTTCTAATTAAATGTTTAAAGTTTTCTGTATTAGCCAAAATAGATATGAAGTTTACACCACAGGGCTTCAGTCTTTCAACTTTTCAATACAACTGTGCACATGACAGTGTACAGAAACTGTTCAAAGTTGGCAGGATGATTTTGATCAATCAGCACTTCAAATCAGTGTTTTTTGGCACTGGCTTTTCTATGACGTGAGAGTATCGATGAATAATCTGAAGAAATATCTTCAGGGTACATCTGGTATGTACTCCTTATATTTGGGTAGTAGCTATTTAGTCTATAGAAAGAACACTTACTTTAAGCCTTATATTTTTTATCTGTAGTATATGTCATAGTATTTCTGTATTAGCTTGGATTGTTTACTAGTGCTGTTCCACAGATGGTGTAGGCTCTGCCCAGATGCTTCTCCAGCCTGTTTTACTATGAGTGACCAAATCAGATATTTTCAGAAGTTCCAACTTAAAATCTTTTGGCTCTGTGGTCAGTCTGTACCTGTCTGGCATTTCTTTTTAGTTGAACATCTGCATCTTCCAGGAGTCCAAGGGTACTCAGATTGTGTATTTCCAAAACAAGTCAGGAAAAAGTTTTCCTTGAAATTCTTGCATGCTGTAGTGAAGAGGAAATGTCACTCTAAAGATGCCCCTTAAGTATGTCTCAGCAACGGATTAGAAGTTAACTGAGTCCTAGTGCAGAAGGAACTGTTGCAGTGACCCAGACCCAACTCTCCTGATGCAGTGACGATGCCTGTTGCTTAGACAAGGAGATCTAAAAGAGATAGTAGGAGATATGTTCCTTACCCCTGTTTCTCCAGGAGACAGTTGCAGGTTTTAAGCTAAAGAGTTTTAAGCTAAATAAAATTAATGTAATTATCAAATAATGCATATAATTATACAGTTGATTGAAATTGTAAAAATCAGGTAGTATGATTTATCATAGTTTTCTGCTAAGTATTTTGACAACAGTGGATAAGTGAAAAAAAGATGCCTTGTATAATAATCACAATCATGATACCTAAACTGTGTTTTGGTTCATTTATGTAAAAACATGAAAATCTGCTGAAAGGAAAAGTAAGTGGAAAAGTTGCACAAAAGAAGAATGTTGTTTGTTTCTTGGTTATTAATTTTTAAGATCCGGTCCATAGTTCTCATTCAGGAGAGAGATGTGGGGAAAAAATTGAATGTAGGGAATTGACAGAAATTTTAGTTGTGTCTTCAGGGAATGAACTTTGGGGGACCATCTCATGGTTATTCTCTGAGCTTTTCTACAATTTTTGATTTCTTAAAATCAATGTTATAGAGTGTATAATGCTTTTAGTAACTCCAATAAAAATGTTTCATAGTTTGGGAAAGAGAGAACTTTCTTCAAGTATTGTGCTTCTTTGGCTCATTTCCTAGCTGCTAAATGCTTCCTCACAGGATTCAACCTTTCAGAGATCAGCAAAGTAAGTACTAATAAGCCATGAGACTGTTGCTTCCAGTCTAATATAATTCCCTTTGTAGTAAAGAAGTGTAGAGCAGAAGCAGAAAACTATAGCAAATTCCCCAAGGGATGGAGAGAATGCCTATATCCTAGCGGCAGTAAATGGAAAAAAAATATAGCAGAGAATGGAATTAACTGATTATCTGATAAAAGTAACATATCTCCTGAAATTCCATTATGTGAAAGTACACAGGAACTTAATCATGATGAAGAGACCAGACATGGGGCATTTTCCCTGACTATGCGAAAGATGTTCACTACAAGCGGCTGAGTAAGTCAGAAGGTCTGTGATTGGGTGAAGAGCATTCTGCACACGCAAGATGTGTATTAACCAGATCTGAGCCACTGGAAGATGACTTTCTGCTATGTGGTAATGGAAAATGTCTTCAAAAAACAGCTTAACCAGCTTCACAGGGATAGCTTTGGCATTGGGGCAAACTTGATTGACAACAATTGTCATTTAGGAAACTGAAAGGGATCTTGTTTAGAAGAAAAGAATCCTTTTCCTTATTTCATGTGGGCTTTGCAAATACTACTGGTAGATCAAATGTTGATCTATATGCTTGTTTTATCAGTAGTTTATTAAAGACTTTAATGGTCAGATACAATCTGTGCAACATATGGTCTTGATCTGAAATTTTGTTAGATATAGAATGTATTTTAGAAAGCATCTAAGGAAATTTTTGCAGTAATTTCTACAACTCTCAGTAGAGATGCATCTAAGGTTGTGGAGGAACCTTGCAGATATAACAAAACTGCATTTTATCATCTTTAAAATGTAATGGCAATCAGGAGAGATCTCTGATGACTGCAAAAATACAAATGTTGCACGCATCTTGAAGAAGGGCAACACCTACAGTGTTTTTTGTCTTGCCAGGGCACTTGGGATGATTATGGAGCAAATACTTCTGGAACACATTTCTGAGCACGTGAAAAGCAAGAAGGTGATAAAAAACAGTTAGAGTGTCATTATAAATCTTCTCTAAAACATTCTTCCGTAGTATCGTGGTAGACAAATTGGGGATTCATAGGTGAATGGTAAGGTTGGTGGAAAGCTGGTCGGATGCCTGCATTCCAAGGTTGATGATTAGCATCCAAAACGCAATTGGGAACTGGCTGCTACTAATGTCCCTCCGGAACTGGTGGTGGGGGACAATGCTGTTCGGTGGGACTTCTCTCATTACTGTGGACTTGCTTGGCAACCAGTGTACTCCTGGCCACACCTGGCTACCATTACCATAACTGTTCTGCTCTCTATGTTTGGTGCTCTGGGACTGACAGGCTTATTGTGCTCAGTGGCTGGCTCCCCTTGTTTTGCAGAGGTACTCTTGCTGCTCCTAGACAGCAGTGGATCTTCAAAAACCATGCTACGCTAAGCAGGGTGTTGGACTAGCTGAAGTGCAGAGATCTCTTCCAGCCTACCTGGTTCTTGTTACACTCACTGTGAAATGTGGCTCTTCTCCAGCTCACCTTACTCACAGCATTCATGGGGCTTTAAGTCATATTGACTGCTTTGTGAGCCTTTAGTTGTTGGCGTTTAGGTTTTTTTTTTTTCAAACAGATGTGGAATCTCAGGTAGATGTTTGCTGAGCTGGATGTGATAACAGTGGACATTCTATACTACTTTCTCTCAACACGAAAGGTAGGCATAGAGAAGGGGCAGATGGCTGAGGCCCTTCAGCAGATTTCAAGGGAAGTGCATCAAGAGGACTGCAGAAAGGACAACCTCCCACTCATTCAGAGCTGTAAGGACAAAATTCTGCAAACTATGCTAAGCTGCTGTCTCTGTCACAAGAACTGCTTGTGTCAGTACAGCCTCATTTCCACAATACCCATCATCTAAAGTCATACAGGAATAAATGAAGTTTGCTGTACATGGGCATATACGTTGTGAAGTGATGATGGTTTTGCAGCCCCCTGTGTTCAGGTTGACTCTGCAGCTGTCCTGAGGGAATTAACTACAAACAAGGGGAGGCTCAATGTTTTTCTGTTTGGTTGTGCTCACAGTGGGAGAGTGTGAGGCGCGAAGTGTGCTGCCTAACCTGCTTCCAATAGCTTGGGCTCCCTTCCAAGAGCTCAGAGAAAAGGTGCCTGCAGCCAGGTAGGTGTTCCCCTAATGTCATATCAAACTGTTGTTTGTGCACTGTGCAGGAGGTCTACTCTTGCTCCTGGAAGTCCATACCATCAGGCATGCTCAGATCCAGCATGGAAGTGACCATGCCGCCTTTGTGCCCTGTTAGCTCTGCAGCTGTGGGTGTAAGGTCCATGGGACTAAGGTGGTATTCTCCACTTTCTCCTCTCACAGCTGCTTCTACTGGCTTGTGCTGGATGCTATTAGCTATTTTGCTGGACAGGCAGCGTGGAATTGTGCTGCATTTTGCTATGTTACCGTAAATCTGCTCCTACACAGCGCTAATTATAATCCTGCTATGATCTAATTAAAACACACGCTCTGTACTGCCTGATTGATTTTATAGCCATGCAACAGTGAAAGCTGGGCAGGCTTAGCAACTCAAGGGGATCCCTGCTGCAAACTCTGACACCTACTTTGTGAATACTGGAGGGAGAATGTATGTGAATAAATGAGGGTGGTATTATGGATATTGTCAGTAAAATATCAACATTAAAAAATATGCTTCCCAGATAGTTTATCTGAACAAGTAGATGTTGTGCATGTGGTGGTTTGTGCACAAATAGTCAGCTGTAGGTAGTTTGGGATGAGGATGATGATTTCTGCAGCCATTTTGGCATTCAGAACTGTTCTGAGTAAGCAGTCGCTCCGTTTGTACTACAATTTCTAATTCTGACTCTGTCACTAAAAGCCAGTGTGACTTTAATGGTTTTTAATCTTCATTTGAGTATTGCATGCTTATTTGTTTTCACCAGAGATTTGCTATTGATTGAATTCTTAAATGGTGTCCCTGCTGGCAGAATTGTTTCCTACCAGTTAGCATGTCTGCTGGATGGGGGCTCTGGGTTCATATCCTTGCTTTCACTGACACAAATAAGATGGCTTAGAACACCTTTCTTTTTTTTTTTTGTCTCTCCTTCTTTGTAGTTCTCCAGCTCCATAAATCCTTTTGTCTTTTCTCTTTCTTCTTTCCCTCTTAACTTCTCACATAGTGAAGCTAACAGAGGAGGGTGTGTGGGATGAGGAGTAGAAAAAGGGGGAAGAAAGTGAAAAGGAGATTGAGGGAGACAAAAGGGAGACTGTGAGAGGTGAGGAGGAGGTGGTAGTGAAGGTGGAAAATAGAAAAAGAAGGAGGGGGAACAGATGAGTGGAAGGGGAGATTAAATAAGGAGGGCAAGAGAAGGGGAGAGACTCTCCTCCTAGACTTCCAGCTGGATATATGGCAGTCATTTTCTTCATCCTCACAGGAGGAGTAATTAGAGCAAATGTTAGTCCTGAAACTTTTCTGCCAGGCAGTTAATTTTCCAAAGCCATCAGTGCATCAGCTTTATTTTATTCTTACATGTAGATATATGAATAATCTGCAGCTATTAAATGTGTCAAGTAAGTGTGCCCACTGATCAACTTGGGGAAATATCTCCAGGGACCTTAACTTTTCCTGTTGATGTGTGGGCCATTTTTTGTGTATAAAGATCCAGTTTTGGCAAGATGAATCCAAGAAGGTTTGAACTGTAGTTATCTAACTATATATCTGCTCCTGTTAGGTGGGATTTAACTTCTGGAGACACTCTAAATCGTTGCTTGCTGTAATCATGCTTTGTGGCAGACAGAACAGCCAGGAATGTGATTTTTTTGCTGCTCCACAGTTTAATGTAGTCCACCTTTGCCTTCTCGTTGTGTCTCCCACGATATCCCTTTCTCTGGTGAGGAAAAGTTGAAGGAAATCAGTGTTTCTCCAACTGATAGATTAGAGCTGATACGTGGCTGTTCACAGACTGCCCTTTCTCTCTTTAAGACCATGCCTTTTTGGTCTTTTGGTCAGGAAGGCTTAGCACAGGTAACTATGGTTGTGCAAAAGAGATGGCAGGCAATAACATGGGGAATAGCTCTGCCCATCACTGCTGAGCAATAGAAATGAAGTCTAGGGTGTTTACATTCCTTAGTTCAGCTTTTACTAAGTAGGCATCGCTTCACCAGAATTTTAGGTATCCATTCCTGGAATTCCACTTGTATCCATATATGTGATATATCCACCTAAATTTCTAAGTGTAATGAATGGAGAAAACAGTTTCAGAAGATAACCCAGTCTGCCTGATACCTTTCTCTTTTAATTAACTCTAAATGAAGGCAGGTATTTCCAGGTTTATATATTATTGTATAGTGGAAGAAGTGAAATCACATCATGCCATCTATGGACTATCAGTCTCCATGTAGAAATAAGTAATGCATTATCTAAAACATCAAAAAAATATTAGTGACTTCATAGAAATGACAGATAGAATTGCATTTAATTGATTACCGTAGCTCATGAAAAGAAAGGATAGCTA
This sequence comes from Tapera naevia, assembly GCA_033556795.1. NCBI lineage: Eukaryota > Metazoa > Chordata > Aves > Cuculiformes > Neomorphidae > Tapera > Tapera naevia. The sequence continues at coordinate 6,791,266 of JAUMJJ010000079.1, read as the reverse complement.
AGAAGGAAACTGAAAATTATGTCCACAGCTAATTGTGATTTTTGAGTTTAGTTTTGTTACGCATTTTTGCTAGTATGTTTATGAACTCTGTGTATGATTTTCTAAAATAATTGTATGGTTTGTAGTAATAGTTATACATAGTTGGAAGAAAAAAAATGACAACTGTTCAAAGACTATTAGTAATGTTTTGTTAAACAAGGAAGAAGTTATATGACATTTTTCTGTGGGGTATTAATACCTCATGTGATACTGGAGATGGGAAAGACAGTTTCTATAGCACTGTCTTTTTTTTTTTCTCCTTCCTTAAGTTTCTAAGTTTTGGCACCTTGGCTGTTGCACAGTTCCGGTCCAATTTCCTGCAGCAATTCCCTGCTTTTCAATTCCTGATAGCCACATGCAGCTTCTTTCTTCATCCTAGAGGAGTCTCTAACTATTCTATTTGTACTTCTATTTGGGTCAGTCCTTTTTGCTTTCAAATTAGTAAAATTCTTTCACTGCAAACTAAGTTTTGGGAATAAAACCTCACTTTATCAACTCTCCTGTTTCCACCTTTTGCTTTCTTCCTCCTTCCAGTGCAAGTCAGTTTTGTGCCTACAAGATGCAACATGTGTTATGTGTGACTCAGCAGCAAGCTAAAGACCTGTTATTCTTACCATCCTCCCCTTGATTGTGAACAAACCTGCCACCTCTTCACCTCCAGCTTTTAGTGTGCTTAGTTGTATTGTTAAGAACAAATATGGTAGCTGTTTGCTAGGCCATGGATTCCTTGATCTAGTTGTGCTGGAGAAGCAGTTAAGAATGGTAGTATGCCCATCTATTGTCAAGTGACATTCTTGGTCATGGCATTAGATACTGTGTGAACATGAGGAAACTACTTTAATTTTGCTCTACCATGGTGGAAATGCGTAGGACAAAAGATCATGAAGAGCAAAATACTCAGGTTTTGTAGTTCAAGAATCAGAGACATCCCTGTCTTGCTTCTCATCTGAATCAATTATTCTGTTAGTTTTTATATCTTGACTTACTGTTACTTTTCTGGTATCTCAAAAAGAGAATTTGTTCATATGCAAAGCTTTTCTGTTATTGAGGATGTACATGTGTTTAAGACCTCAAATGAGGGAACATTTGGTAGTAATACCAAGAGGGGACTGTGTAACTGCCTGGTTCGTACAAGTATAGCCATATCTGATCAGAGTGGTTTTACTAATTTATAGGATTAAATACTTGTAATATGTTGTAACTTGTCCTAAGAAGCTGTAATTACAATTCTGTACATATGTTGCATTAAATTTTTACATACACCATCCTAAAAGACAGTGTAAACAAGTGGAATTTATAAAGTTGAAAGTGGCAGACATCTTTTTACTTCATTAACTCAACTTATTAAACATATTAGACTGTTAGCTGATGAATTATTTCAACATGGAGAAAGAACACTCCATTATTATAAAAGTTTACTATAAAGAGGTTTATTTCTTTCAATTTGAAGGATGGCGTTATATATGGTTGTTATTAAAGCATAACCAGGAAGATCATATTTAGATTGAGTGAGGTTTTGTGGCTTATAAACGTGAATTCAGGTTATTTGTATTGTTATTTAAAACAATACAAATTTGATAATGAAGACTGTGATTAGGTTATAGTTGCACAAATGTTATTACTGTAGTTCTTCTTTTCTTAGGAGTAGAAAAGATTTTTAAAAAGTGCTGATGCAATTTAAGTGTCTAAACAACGTGCCACGCTCTTCCCTTTCAAAACAGGAGAACTCTCCCTGAAGGCACTTCCATAATATTGTCTATCAGGGCTGGAAGTGGAGGCTTTTCTCTGTTGCTGTGCTTGGCTTTCCAGTGTTCCTCAGAGTCCTACCCTTGGCAGGTTTGTTTTTTCCTGAGCAGAATGGGTGCAGGGAGGTTACGATAAATTGTCAGCATCTTGAGGTCTTCACTCGGAGGAGATGGTGTTTGTGAGGGGTGCTTCTTTCCCCTGTCTGCTGGAGAAAATCATACTGATGATGTTCTGTCATCCTAGGTGTTTTGATCATCATGAGTTAATTTGTAGTTTTTTTTTTTTAGTTCAGTCTTGCTCATTGTTTTTTTCATTGGTCCTCAATTACCGTTTTTCCATTCTCTGTTGTATTGCTTTTTTTTTCCTGAATCATGAGGTTGTCCTCCTGCAGTGACTGCTGATTGACTAACGTCACTCCTGTGTACAGTCTGAGTCCTCTGATATCATCCTGTAACTGCGCTCTTCCACACCACGTAGCCATCTTAATCCACGCGGGGTAGCTACTTATTACTACTATAAACTAAAGCTGAACAAAACAACTTTAAGCAATAGTTATTGACTGCTAGACAATTGCTTTCACAAATAAAATTAAATCAGCTTAGGCAGGGACAAGATAAACGCAAGTCCAAATTAATAAATTAAGTATCTAAACATTATCATGTCTGCAGAGCATTCTTTTAGCTAAATATAGAGGTTCTATAAAAACTGTTTTAAGGCCACTGAAGTAATTGAAATCCTGAATGCATTCATTCCATGTGAAAAAGCCTAAATTCATGTTTATTGGACTTCCCTTTTTATGCAAGTGACATGTATTCTATACTTGTCCCAGTTTTGTACAAAGTTGTGGCTTACCTTTAATATAGTATAGTATTTTTTCTAGCTGACAAAAATGAGTTTTGGTAAATTAACCTTTTCTTCCTAGTGCTATTTACATGGACAGTTAAGCACTTTATCTGTGGCTTTGGGCCATGGAATTCTTGTTTCTTGAAAACATCAATTTCTTTCATTCTCCACATCCTATCAGTTACATTCAACAAGAGAGGATCAACAGTTTAATTGCTTATCCTCTTATTTTCATTTGCAGAACAGAAGTAAGATCATATTGTGTAGGGCTTTCCGTAGCGTGTCTTAAGAGGTTTCTAAGTTTTCAGTAATAACACCAAAGAAGTTTCCTAGTCAATGAAGTCCAGTTAAAAGCAATACTGATATGAGTTCTGGAAATCTTTCACAGTTCCAGTGGAGATAATTATCTACTTCACATATTATAGAAGCTTATCTTTGGTACTACAAACAAGGAGTCCACACCTATTTCTTCTCCTTTATGTGATGCTGTCTTGAGGCGATTAAACATATGGTGTGATTGAGACTTTTAGAACGTCTCTTCTAGACCTACAAACTGTTCAGCCACCGGTGCATGCACTGAAGTTCAAAGAAACCCAAGAAAGTCCAAGTCTGAACTGGGGTCTGAAGAGCTGAGGGCAGAGATCATATTGGATTATACTCTTTCTTAGACCCTTCATTAGAATTTTCTAAGTTGTGTCATTCTAATGGATAGGATTCAAAATTTAGTAATGTATTTATCTTTTAAATAATCTAAAGAAACTATGAACAGATGTGGCCCTACTCCTGCTCTGCAAGTGAAAATTAGAGTCCATGCAATGCAAAAGCTGACCATTGTGCTGCTCTTTTAAAATGATGTTCCGTTAAGGAAAAAGTAATACTTTACTATTGCTAGGAGCCAAACCTCCATTAGGTGAGACCACCAATGAAATGGTACCATCTGTTTATTTTTAAGTCAATAGCAAATTTTCCATTGGCTTCAGTTGAAAGTTATCTGTGTCCAAAACTCTAGTTACTAGAAGTGGGTTAATGTGTTAAGAAGCACCTTTTGAAGAAATTTTATCTTAGAACATCTGGGTCAAATTTAGAAATCTGATGACCAAGACCAAGTGAGTTAATATTTTTTTAGTAATCTTTCCGTTATACTTACAGAATGCACAACTGTTAATTATCTCAAATAAATTAAAAAAAAGACGAAGGAAATTTATAACAAATAGGAGCTATTAAGGCAACCAAAACCGGATATCTACTTTAGTATGAGATATCGCACTCTAGACTCCTTTGACTGTAACTAGGATCAGGATTCAGTTGTCTGTCTGTGGGCATCTAGTGCATTTATTTGAGATGCTCTTTGGAACTTCTTATTTGGGAACACCTGTGTGTATGAGGCTCACAGTTTTACGATGCAGAGTTAAGCAGGTATTATTTTGTTTATTTATACAGTTGCCAGAGTCAGAAAAAAACTGGTTTAGATGACTGTGTTTCTGAAGGATCTAATACACCATAGAATTTGCTGCGTTGTGAGATCTAGAAACACAAAATTTACTTACTAATCCTCTTGACTTAATCAACTAATGAATAAGGAAGGAAGTAAATTAAATGGAGCAATATTGGCTTGCCATAGTGGAAGCCTGCTAATGCATTTAGTATTAAAGAAAGTTAAACCATAGAGCAGTATAGTCTCAATATTCTGAAAGTACTAAAAATTAATATGACAAACCTTGTCTGACACTGTACTTTATTTTTTTTTCTTTTTCCTAGAACAGCATTTGTATTGTCATCTCCTATTCCTATTTTGTTTTCAGCACCTGCAAAGAAAGATTTAAGATGGAAATTTTATCTTTTGTCTCTCAGCTCTTGTCACTCCAAATGTCTCTTGTGCAAATCTGTCTTCATTCTCCTTATAAAGAAAATGTAAATCATATCCTTACCAGAGCTAAACACTTATCTAAGTGAAATCAGAATATATACTTGAAGGTTAAAATTGAGATTCACTTTCTGTCTGAGAAAATCGCAGAATGCTACATTACTTTTTGGCTCTAAAAATATATTTATAAATGTTAGAATTTCAACTCAAAGTAATATCCTTTTTCTGAGTTAGGCTTTGTAGATGCCATTTGTAGTGGTCATTTCAGGTCACAGACGGTGATGAGAATGATTGAACAGCACATATCCAGGCCTTTTTTTTGTTTTTTTTTTTTATGGTAAGATGTTGCAATTTGTGGGAGTTGGGTATCTGTGATTTAAGATGGAGGATCTAAACCAGTGGAGAACATCAACAGAGGCAGGGTGATCTCTATGAGCCTCATGGAAAGTTTGCCAATGATTCTAGTCACGATAGCAGAGTTGACAAGAGGATGGCGGCCACGATGCCTCACTGCTGCTGAACAGCACACATAAGGGGAAGTGGGAGAGCTATTCATAGTGTCGGCTGTGATGACACCACAAGCAATAAACAAGAGCGTTCCACTTCAGTCAAGAATTCAAAAGCCTTTTCATGAACTTAATTAAGAAACTTTTCTGACAGCGGGGACATCCTAATTGTCTGTTGCATCCTTGAAGAAGGAAATCAAAGGAGCTTTGCTGAAATTCAGGATTTGCAAGCAATCAACTTTGCTACCTGCTAATATCTGAAAGCTAAAAATAGGAAGTAGAGTGAAGAAGGGATTTCAGAATTGTTTTTATGGAATTTCCCCTGACTGAAGACTCTTGGATTTAGCTAAGGGACCTTAATAGAACAAAAGGATTCAACACTCAGAAGCCTTTTACTGCAATTAATGGATTTTTTTGGGGGGTTGGGGAGTGAGAATAAGATAAGACTACAAAGAAGAAAATAGGGCAATATTTTTAGTATTTTTCAGAGATGAAAAGACTACTGTAATACTTTGAAATGTTCATTTGACCACATTCAGCAGTATCCTGTCAAATTTTATTTGGAATGTCTTCCAGGAAAAGTGAGGTTTTAACCATCTAATCTTCTTGGGTAACATGGGAATTATGCATCTCCAGTTGCCTTTACTCATCTGCCTTTATTCCTTATAAACACAGATTCAAGCTGTTTAGAATGATAAGCTGTTACGTACAGAGGGATAAGGGATAAGGGATACCAAAATAATGAGGAAAAAATTCGGACTTGCAGCCAGTAAATGGTTGTTCAGGAAATGTCCTTTAGACAGAAGATACCCCAAGGAAGACACGGGCCCATTATCATTAGGTGGACATTCTAGCACTGCTAGTGTGTATAAAAGTTGAGAATATTAGCTAAATATTTCTGTTTGTACACAAAAAAATGGAGAAGTATATTTGCATCCTTTGAGGACAAGAAGTCATTTCCTGCTTTGATAATAACCAAAGAAAAGTTGAGACAACACCCGCTTTGGATAAATATTTTAAAATTGGTAGGCGTTAGTTACTTGTGTAGAAGATGACTAAAAGACTTGTTTGCAGAAGCCTCTGTTTGACTGATACTCTTATTTTCCATTGTTAAATCTGGGAAATTAGAAACATGAATCCATGAGACTCCTAATGGAGCACCAGTATTCAAAAGGGGCACTCAGATGACCAAAGAGGCTGTTGGACCATTAAGCCTGATGTTCATCTTTGGCATTTGTAGTACAGCCTTCGGAAAATGAAGGGTAAAGGAAGGGCACCATTCTTAGGGCATTATGTATTTAAAGCTTGTTGAAAGGTCGCAAAAGTTCAGTTAAGAGCTACAGTAATGTTTCAGAGCTGGGAAAACGATTCTGCAGTGGAGGATTTAAAGATCTCAATCTGTTTAGTTTATCTTATGGGAGATCAAGAGGTGACTTGATTATAAAATATAAACACTTCCATACACACACAGTATCCACCACTAAAAGCTTTTTAATCTGGTGGTGAAAGGCAGAATAAGCACTGAGGGATGGGAGTTGAAATGACTGTCCTTGGAAGCAGGGCACGCATTTTTAATGGTGAGAGTGATTCACCTTGGAGGTGCTGATTTTCCGAAGGAGCTTGCTTCTTATCTTAAAGTTAATGCATTATGCAGATTCAGATTCCCATCAACATGATGTTACGTACCTTCTGAACTCCAGGACTTAGGTATTTTTTTCTTTTATTTTCTTGCCTCTGTCTTCCTCCCCGCCCTGCCCTCCAAGAGACAGAAGGGACCATTTTCAAACTCGAGTTAGAACTGGAGTTTTGGATGTCAACATGTTGCAAGGATGTTAATGGGCTCATATTGCACATCTTTTTAAGTCAGGAGCAGGTTTCTTAAAGGAAATAATTGACGTGTTTTAGGCTGTAGTAAAGACAACTTACCTAGACTTACTGCTTTAATATATTTCATTGTATGTACTGGTAATATTTACAGTATAATGCTTGTTACCAGTCCATTGTTGCTCATTTATCAGTTGTTCATGCCACCGATTGTAACTCCCCGGTAATCAACTAGGTACTGATACAAAGTGTGTAAAGCTGGGCTCCCATACTCCACCAGGCTAAAATGGTAATCTTTCCAGTCTCCTAACAGTGTTATAGTTTGGCTGAAGAATCTGTATGAAACACCAAATTATCCCCTGGGTGACTTGACCTAACAAAATGACATTAGATAGGATACCTAGCAGACTTTGGTTCGAACTTCTTATCACTGAATGCTATCATTTGAGTTCCCCAAACTCTGCTTCCTTCCAATTTTCCTCACATATATTTTAGTCTTCTAATGATTTATGACATAAATAAATTACAGTAGTAATGCAGTCTGCACAGTCAGACAATCTACTATAAAAAAAAATCCCTCCTACATTTCACTCCTCATCACAGAAGAAAAAAAGTCCTGTGTGTTCTTCAGTGTGCGATATTCTAACTCCAGTGCTTCTAAAGGGTAAGAAAGAGACAGTGTTCCACACTAGTGCAATTCTAGCAGGATGTTTTATCTCTCCTTTTTTTGAATACACACATTAAATTGGAGATAACAGGATATTATCTTGATTATCTTGATTGTTGATTAAGATGAGGAAGAACAGGTGAGAATTGCTGCTACCAGAGATACTTACTCCTTGTCTGTTTTCAGGTAAGGAAATACTGCCTTTCATCAAGAAAGCCAAATTTGTTGCCATCATTCCACACAACAAATTTGTCTGGCAGATTGTACTGAATTTTGTACTTTTTGGGAAGCTGGCAGAATATGAGGCCACTTCAGTGACACAGTGGGATGATGTCAGTGTTTTGGGTCCACCTCACATCTTTGCTGTTCTGGCTTTAGACCAAGGTGTGGTACAATGCTCTGATGTCTTGGTAGGTGATTGTCTTTGCAACATAGAAAAGTCTCAGTATTTTTACTGTTGGCCAGCTCCAGGAATTATCTTGAAGCCTCCAGATTTTCACTTCTACTTGAGAAATGCACTGGTAGCTGTTCAGATTATAGCTGACAGAAAGAAATTTTCAGTTTTTCCACTTGGATGGAGAGAGCTGATAAGAAATCATCATCTTCTGTTTTGAAGGATCTCACTGTAGGTACCCATACAGCTTCACTCTGTTGTTCTGCTCAGCTTTTAGAGAATATTGTACAATGTGCAGGATAAAAAATGTCATTTAATCACTCTTATATAGCTTTGGATTTTACATCATGTACCCCAAGTGAAGGGAGTGCTTTTTAAAAAACAGCACAGAACAAGACTACAAAATAGTGGTCCTGTTCTACAACTGTTCTGTGTGGTTGTGAAAAATCTGTAAATTTGGCAGAAGGACAAGGGAGTGATCATCAAAACCACAAGAACTCTGCTTAGCAGAAGCTGCTGGCTAAAACAGTAAGAAGTCCCAATGTAAAAGAATTATATTCTTCCTTTGCATCTAGATTAATCTGGAAATCTATTTTTATGTTTAGAAAATACTGAACTATGACAGGAGTTATATCCTTGCAGCTTTTGGCTCTCTAAAGGGCTAGCTAAAGGGAACGAAATACCTTTTTCTACTAGACAATAGGTAGGAGACCAGTGTTATGGTTAGATCCAGATATTCTGGAACAAATACTGACTTGGTCATTTGAAAAATTATCAGTGCTTTTTCTATGGACACAGGTACACTTGAGTGTCAGGTTTGTACCTGGAGCCTTTTGTGGCCACTGGACCGTATTTTCTGGAGGGCTGACCTTACTGCACGTGCAGGCTCAGCAGCCTGTGGACTCCTGTGGCAGCCTAAACCTCTGTGAGGGCATGTTTCTTAGTGGGCTGTTGTGAGAACCACTGTAGAACAGAAGAAAAAATAATAACGAAGGAAAACCTTTGAAGAAACGTCTCTCTGCCAAATGTATGGGTAGCAGGCAGAATCATAAAACAGGTAGATTTTGTGCAGTGTTTCCCAAAGGACGCTCAGTCCTACTATTTAAGATATTATTGGTCTAAAATCAGCCCTTGGGGTTTCCTGTCTGGAATTAAATGGGAAATGGGTTGGCAGAAGCTTTCATTCTCTTAAAATTCACCTATGACTAGTATGGTTCTTCAGGAGAGAATCCCAGTGGGTCTGGTAGATTTGATTAACAAGCATGTGGCTTCTGAAGCATCCCTCTTGGTGTTCTTCTGCCGTGTTGTCTGTATGACAGTTTTCCAGTATGTGTTATTACAGGGATAAAAACTATGTTTTGATATAAGTACTGAAATATATGGACTAAATTTCTTTATGGGAATGTCTTTTTGGAAGAGTTTGGGCATAAATAATAAGCTTGGGACTTAATAAAACTGTTGATAGAAAACAGGAAGGAAAGGAGAAGAAACCTGAAATTGGATGTCATGGTATTCTATAGACCTTGCTGTGGAGGTTTAGATCAAAGGAAAAGTAGTTTTTACTAATTTTGGGCGCATACTTTCTATTCAACAACTTCATCAGATAAGAGACTTTTGAAGAAAATTTCTTTGTTAACACTGATTTAATTCTTGGCTTGTACAGTCTCAGTGAGCATCAAGAGGTAAAGATGCTCACCATAAAAGAGGCTCCATTTTTCTACTGAGAATAATTTCAAGCTCAAGACAATTTTCTTAAGAACAGTTATGAACAGTGATATTTTGGGGAAAAGCATGTAATAAAAATGTGAAGAGCAGGCTATGGGTTTTCTTTCAAACAATATTCTTGAGAACAATTAACTTCAGTACAGACATAAAAAGAAGGAATTAAAATAAATCACAAATATAAAAAGGCTTGAAATTTTTAATTTTACTGTGTGCAGTGCTTAAAGCATAAAATAAAATGAGTTAATGGTCTCCTTTTCTAATTTTCTAATTCACTAAAATGCCGTATGCTTTTCATTTCTGTTTACTTTGGCATCCAGAAGAATGAAGAGAAGTAATACTGAGGACAAGCTTAATCATTGTCTTGTGTTCAAGCACTTTGATGATATATTTAAAATAGATGTGAGAGTCTTTTTTTTCCTTGTAATATGGATATTATAAAGGAAGGTGAACAGGATGATAAATTAGGGATGCTCTCAGTGAGGCTGTTAAATTATTTTTAGGTAGCAGACATACTGTACACGCTGAGCCTCAGCTGAATATAATTAATTTGAAACGTTATCACTGTTATGCTTGCAGTCCTATTGTAATTTTTTTCAGTTCTGCATCTTGCTGGCTGCTATCACACCCCTCACTGTGCGATCTTTTCCTGTTTTTCACGTGTCCTGTTTGTTACCACCATATGGTTGTTAGAATTTCAGAAGCTTTGCTCTGTTTACAGACCACTGTGCTTTGTCATATTTTTGCTGCTCACCCTGCATTGCCATCTGATACCTATCATCTGTTTAACACATTGGATGCCAAAAATACTCAGAATTTTTTTTTTCAAATGCATGTGTGAGAAAGACTGTTTTGGAAAGCCGTTTTAATAAACACTGCTTCAAAGTAATTTCCTGTTATGTTGAACCAGTGCCCACACCTCTCAACTTTCCAAACTTTTTAACAGGTGCCACATGACTGAAAGGATATACTGCAGCATTTTTTTTCCCGCTTGTGTGCAATTCACTGTTAGTAGCAGACCGTAATGTGATGAAGCATCTTTTCCCATTGCATGATCGTACCAAAACCAATACTCTCAGAGTATAGCAGGGTCTCTTCTTACCCTGATTGCTAATTGCAACTTTATTAGGGTTGCACTAAGTAACTGTTTTTGAAAGTGGTTTGACAGAAAAAATACATTAAGATTTGCAGGTGTTGGCATTAGTGATGGCTGATGTCATTTTAATCCAGCATTTCAATCTCTCGTGATATTGACACCAAAAAAATAACTTCACAACTGTCACCATTTAATGAAATTTTAGAGGCAGGGGAACAGAAACTATGAAAAATTGCTGTATCACTGAATTAAAGGTAGAGGAGCCTGCAGCAGCATTTGGGGTGTTAGGCAAGATGAATTTTCATTCAGTAGTATTTTTCTATGCAAAAATCTTTACTTGCCAGGTGTTCATAAGCTTAAATTGTAGAAGAGGTGGTCGTAAGCCTCTCTTTCCTGTGGCTTCTTGGGGGGGGGGATAAAGAACAACAGTAATTCACAGTTGCATACCGATATCAAAGCCATATAATTCTGTGGTTGTCTTCTGCCAGCTTACCTGAGTATTGCTGTGCAAGGGGGTTTCCAAACTGACTTAACAGCTTATAAGTGCAAGTCTGTACTGGACCAAGTGCCTATAAATGGTAGTCTGTCTCTTAAGATTTTGTGTAGTTCCATGGGCAGTTGTTTTGATCTCCACTGGCTTGGATTGTCTCTGTTGTAGGTAGCTTGGTTGATTGGGACAAATTCTGCATGGGTTATGTGATTCATCCAAACTGAACTTGGTTCAGTTGGATAAGTGGGCTTCCCCTCTTTTATTTTCTCTCTCTTTCATTCACCTCTTCATTAATGTGTCTAGTGGTTCGTAGTTCTGTATTCAGAGTGAGAGAGCTAAATACTGGTACCTGTGTTTGTGATTTTGTGTAGGTGCAAATTTGTGCCTTACTTCTAAAACCTCTTAAGATTTTAACTCCTCTCCTCCCCTCTAATCCTTAAACAGAGGTTTTCTACTGTAAAAAAACCCTAGGCCCTTTCAGGCTTTTTGCACCTTATTTTATGTGTCTTTCAGTTATTTGCTATTTTATGGCTGGTTGGTTACAATGTAATGACCATCTTTAGAAAAAAGCCACTCCCTCAGTAGTGTATTATTTGATTCAATAAATTAATTTAATAAAATGAAGACAGCACCATTTAATTCTCTTTTGATTCACTCTGAAAACAGATTAAGTTTTGTTTGTTCATAGAAATATGATTTTGGTGAAGTTTAGCTTAAATAAATGATTTTCATAATAAAATAGAGATTATGTTTTTGAAGAGAAAATAAATCAAGTTATTCCTTACTCATTGATTTAATGTGTTTTAAAGGACATTTGCTGGCCGAGCTGCTTCACAAAACAGTATTTTACTTGAGAAATTTCCTATGCAGGTCAGAGACTCCTGCTCCAAGGATCATTTTGTGTTTCTTTCAGGGAGATAGTGACATCAAAGTAGTATTATGCCATCACGAGCTGACCCAGGTAAGCTCATTCAGGAGAAAAATTTTGTGTGTCTTTTGTACTACATGGTGCTTTATTAGATTCAGTAAATATTGGGTAAATGAGGAAAATGAAGACTCTTTAGATAAGGAAAATAATGATCCTGGACCTGAAATACTCCACGTTTTATGGCCTGTCCATAACACTAGAGCTGGAAGTTCTGCCTTACTGTGTAGCAAAGCAACAATAAAGAAAAAAAACAAACCTAAAGCACAAGCAGGATTAGGAAGCGCAGTTTTTATACCCATACCAGTTATTCTTTCCCCGCTGTCTTACAGTTGTTTGTTCAGTGGGGCTCAGTATCAGCAACAAAAAATTCCTGGAGTGATTTGGTACTCATTTTCTGCATTAGAGGTTGTTGCCTTCTCAGCTGCTAATCAGTGCTCTTGATTCTCAGGCATGTTGAAGCAGAGTTGTTTTATGAATGGTGTTGTTTCATGTTGCTCTGAGAAAATCCAGAGCTGTTGATTTGGCTGGGAACACAGTAATTGGTTTTCCTCTGCATCTTAATGAAACTTCCTTTAAGGAACTTTCCAGCAGTCATTTTTAGAAGAATTTATAAAAGAAGCTTGTGTCTAACATATTTAGAGCTTGTTTTTTTTTAATAAGTGACTGTGTATGAAAATTACTTGTATCTGCAAATGCAGTAACGTAAAATGATATGCTCTGTAATCTCACAAATGGTACTTGCATGGCTGGGTGTCTTTGGGGTCTTTGCTTTCTGCCATACACCTGTACTAAAACAGTTCATATGTTCCAGTAAGGCAGTGAGAATTAAAATATTTCAGTTAAAGAAAAAGGCAAATTAACTTTAGTTAATTGCCTTTAATATTTTTGCAATTCTTCTCTTGGTGTCAGAGTAAGCCCTGGTTTCATATATTTAGGTAGGTCTTGCATAAACATATAAATACTTTATTTTTAGTAGATAAGAATAGGTGTTTGTCTCTGAAATAACTGGGGAAAGAAGAGACGAATCATCTCACTTCCTAGCTTAGCAGGAGCTGAATTTTAAGGGTGTTGGAAACTGCAGAAATGCTGGAGATGGTCTCCCTGTTGTGGTTTGATAATGTGGTTAGATGGGAGGTAGGTGAAAACTTCTCAGGTCTCTTTACAGTGGATCTTACAGAAACTATTAATCTGACAGTTTTTGCAGAACTGAAGTTCACTTTAAAACAAACTCTGTGACAAATCTTGTTCTTTTGATTTTCAATAAGAAAAGCCTTTTTTCCAAGAGGCACACATCTCACTTAAAGTCACATACTAACAATATGAAGTTGAAAAATGCTAGGAATTTATTTCTTAAAATGTTTGGTTTTGACAGTGCAGTTGCAAGACCAGCTCAAGCTAAATGATTCTGCTGAAGTAAATGGTTTTACTGCCTTCTTCCTCAGCATCTGATTCTGCTGCTTCTTTTTTCTTTTTTTTTTTAATTCCATAAGCATTAATGTAACTAGGTGGACTCAGATATTTTTTTTTCTTTTGTTTGTGTCTAACCCCATGTAGTTTCCTGGACTGATTCACTCTGTGACTGTGTAAGGGCTGCCTTCCCTTGGTTATTGTGTCAGATTTTACTGCGACAGGTATTGCATGAATGCTGCAAGTGAAATAATGTGCTCATTTACCTGTGCATTTTTGATGCATGAGTACTTAGAGCAGTGTTTAAGCAGATAAGTATCTTTATAGATCCTGTGTTTATTAAATAAATAATGCTTGACCCTGAGTGCTTGTTTTAACAATTCAGTAAGAGAGAGGCTGTAACATAAGGGTATTTCCATAATGTAAATGGCTGCATCCAGTAAACTTCAGGCCTAACGACCTTACAGGTATGAACTCATGAAACTCTTTAAACTCTTGTCACTTGGAGCTGGTAGCAACCCTTCAGAGCAAACCAGCTGCTCTCCTGTGCCTCAGTCTGTATTAGGACAACTGGTTGCTGAAGAAATTAAGCAGGAAACTGCAGCAGAGCTGTGATGGTTACATGAGATGAGTGATACTAGTGAGGCTGTCCACAGAGATAAGAAGTATATAAAAATGGTCATACAGGTTCAGACCAAAGGTCAAGGCATTGACACATTGTGGGGTGTTCTCACTACTCTTCTGCTGGCTCTGGCCAAACTGTCTGTGTACAGTATTGGGAGGAGGAAGCCTGACAGAGAAGATCCTGGTGCCTTTGGGGCATCCATTGTCCTACCATGTCTCTGGACAGAACATTATTTCAGTAGCCTGCTGACTCTGTGGGGGTCTCCTCAGTGCTATGCTTAGTGTCCCTTACAATTAACTATGTTTACTGTTGAGGCTTTTTCTCTTAGCGCTGTCTATTGGTGGTTGTGTGTGTTTGTTTTTTTTTCCTCTTCCACTCCTATGATTTTTTTTCCCAGTTTTGTGGTGGTGGTGACAGTGTTTAACTGCATCCCCCTGCCTTAGGTCATGCCAGGGGTGGATAACCAGAAGTGGCCTATTGGGACTGGTCAGGGAAGTGTAAAAGTATAAGGCAAGTGGGTAGAGATATGTCTCCTCTCCACATGATACCACTTCATGTACCTTTACTTATCAGGTAAGTGTTGTTCTAGCAAAATGCTGAGCTTATTGTTTCAGGGCACAGGGGTCTGCTCGCCTGGAAGCTGGCAGTAGTGGGATGAGAGAGGAGTCTAACTCGTGGGACTGAAGATGAGTAACTGAAGTTCAAACAATAGCTGGGAGGGCAGATTCTATAGTTAAAATTGGGTGGTAAAAGAAGTAGAAGGGTTGAACATTCAGCAAATGTGGCATGGTTTCTGCAGTATGGTGCTGAGTCAGTTGCTGCCTTAAGACACAGCGGGTCTACATCTTAGAGGCATTCCAGGATACCAAAGATAATGTGTTATACAACAATTTGTCATTTCCTCATTTCCAAAAAAAGAAAGTTGAATTTAATGTTAAAATGTAAGTAAAGAAACCGTTGAGAGCTATGGTGGTTGCTTGCAGTTTTTAAAGCAGCTCTTTCTGTTGGGCTTAAGGACAAATATTTATGGATATTGTTTTGGTGTGGAACCATGTTGAAACTCACTCACCTGATGAGACTTTATATCATATTAAGCCTTGTGTCACTGAATTTGTGCAGTGTAATTATTTGTGGTCAATGTAATTAAAAAAATATTTTGATAATAATAAAAAATTGTTATTAGTAGATTGGTGGAGCTTTATCCTTTTTCTGTACATAGGAGATAGGAGAGTGGGTAGTTCCTTGCCACCATTTCCCACTCAGTATCCTATTTCTATTCTTTTAACTCATTAACATTTTCGAAGTCCTTAATACTAACTCTTTTGCTTGTACTTACATCACAAGCTTACTTGGGGAGCTTTATGTGAAACCTAGTCTCATGGCTGGTCTAAAATGCTGGGCTTCTGTTGCTATGACCTCGTCTGACAAGGCTCTCATTCTCTAAGACAGTCAGCCGGAGCCTTTTCCACCCTGCTGTAATCTCCATCACTTCCAGTTTTCACCTTGGAGGGATGGATCATATCTTTCATTTGTTTTTCATGTATTCTGAATTTGTGTTACCCTTTCAGTGTTTTCTGTGCTTATGCTGTGACCTAAAGATCTTCATCTTTGCTTTTGTGCAAGCCAGTTAGGATATCATGAATAAGGCTTGTACCATGCCCTAGGAGATTGTGTTTCTAGATCCCAGCTTATAACAAGAATTTGGTGGAAGGGCGTACACCTGCTTAAAAAGGACAAGGAAGTGGGCACAAAAGTTCGCCAATGTGCCAGGGCTCTAGGTCCTGAGATGTAGTTGGCATGGAGTAGTACTGGGTGGTGGAAAGGTGTTACCTCCTTCTTCTCTTAGTCTTGTTCGGATTATTTTTGCCTGTTTAACCAATAATTCTTCACACTTGAATCCCCACGAAACTCCTCCTACTGTTACTGAAGCTTTTCTGCACACAATTACCATAAAGGATAAGAGCTGTACTCTTGCTTATGGTAGTGGAAATAGTCACATGAGGAGAATATAACATCTTTTTAGCAATGGTATCTGTTTTCATATTTTTATGATTGATAACAAAATTAATTATTTTTTCTGCAGAAGGCGTTGGTTCTTTCGGTGCTAAATATATCTCAGAGTGTAACTGCCTTTTAATACAAGGCATGCAAAGTTTCTTTCTGAATTCCTCAGTTATGCCTTTTTTAGTACTGTTATGTGTTGTATGCCTACTTATCTGGTTTCTCTTTTATACCTCAGAAAGGTTAACGGTCATTTGGGAGCAACTGTGGGAAGCTGTAATGTAAATTCCTTATTGTAGATATTGCACATTTCTGACTCACAGTTCTTCAGTTGTGTAAGGAGGAAGTCTGCTTGTGGGCTGTGGTTATTTTTAAAAAACAAATAGAAGTATGTGAAAATAAAGTTTTCCTGTAACCTACATTAGGAAATTTCCAGGAAACTGAAAAACTACATTTTATGCAAATAAAACCTGCCCTTAGTAAAATATTAACTTGCAAATGACTATTAGCTGCGGGAGAGGAGGCACCAGATAAGAGCCCTGTGAGTAAAGCTGCAGTCCACACTGCTTTACTGGTGTCCCTCTGCTCTGATGCAATGAGGAGGAGGACTTTTTTGCCTTACTTTGTACAGTCTTGTTAGGATGCTGACAGGTAGTATGCAATTCATAAGGGATTACGAGGGAATTGGAATTATGGTAACTTTTAAGAGAGCAAAAGTATCTGTTTCATGTGAACTTTTAATTCCAGTAGTGGTGGCCAGGTCTCAACTCCCATGTGAGATCTGTAAGTGAAATCTTCAACTGGACCAAGTCTGAACTTTATCATGAGTCTCATAATGAAATGCTTATGGTTATGCTGCTCCTGGTCCCTAGTATTATGGGCATAAACGAAAACACCAACATTCATGAAAAACACTTTGTCCCTCATGGACATGGGAAAATGCACGAGTGTACTGTCTGAGGGTCAGAAACTAAAAAATGAATGACTAGAATCGTAAAATGATTAAAGGAAATAAAAAAAAGTAACTTCGTGTATTTATGAATCATGTTGGGAGATCTGTGTTATTATATTGCCTGGAAGCTCTTGTCGTGAACTGTAACCCTTCTGTGTGAGGTTTTTTACAGACATAAAAAAAAAAAGACAGCCTTTGCCACAGGGACAGCCTGCATTGTAAGTATTAAGCAAATAATAAAATAATAGGAGCAGACAGAGGACTCTCTGTTGTCTGGCCTGATAAGGGAAAGTTTTAAGATACCAATAACCTAATTTTTATCCAGATCTTTGTAGGCATCAAGGCAAATGAGAGTTTGAAAGAGGATAATAGGATGATGGTGTTGCTAATATTCCCATGTTAGGGGCAATAAGGGGAAGACCACAAAGATTCTTGCTTAAAATTTTAACATGAGCAGCAGCATCTCAGTGCTGAATGAGAATTGATAGGTAAGGTGGAAATTGGCTGTGAAAGTCTTTGAAGGTGAAGATAAGCCATTTATGTTTTATGCAGAAGAAAAGGGGGCTCATTGGAGGAATACAAAGAGAGAGGTAAAATAAATTGTATTTGTTGCAGGATTGTGATTAGACTGTCAGCAGGACAGGCTCGCTCAGGCGAGAAAAGGAATCGAGGGATGAGCTAGTGACAGCTGAGTATTTAATCTGGAGGGATATAAAATTAGCTAAACTTTGGTGGTTTTCTTTTTTAATTTGCAAAATTGTTTTCCATGGCTTATATAGCATTTTGAACTGAGTGTGTGAGTGCAATGTCACACAGTAGATATTGGTCTGAAATGGCAAGCAGAGTGGAGATGGTGGTTATGGGTTGCTGGAGGTACAAGGAGATCTCTGTTTCAGTTTATGGAGTCTGACATCCCATCCATGCTTGCCTTTGCTGAATGTTTTTTACAGACAAATGCTATACTCCACTCCTAAAATGGCAGATCACACTGAATAATAAAGTACGTCAATAGTAATAATAAAGGAATATTAACATAACATCCACATTCACTCAGAAGTACAATGTTTTGCAATATGACTATATTCAGCAGATATTTGGTCTTCACAAAACAACCAAACCAGGCATGATTTGTGCTAAAAAGCAGCCCACACCAGATATTCAGAAATACTGCCAGTATGCTAACACATGAACATTGTTCCATGAAGCACTTGAGAGCTAGAAGAGTTAGACACGTTTATTTTTTCAGCCTTAATTTGTTCTACTTGTGCAGAGGGTATTAACTTTAGTAAGATTTATGAGTGATGTGAAGTGACCAGTAAATGTATCTAGATGTCTTCACTGATCTTCGGCAGTTCTTCTAGTCAACTTGTGCTAGATTCCCCTCAAGCTTCTTGTTTGCCTTTATTCAGGCAAAACTATCCATGGTCTTGACTTTGTTGTGTTAAGTGTGTATTCCCAAAACCCATCACACGTTGACAGCTTTTCCAGCTAAGGTGCTAATGGGGCTGAGGCAAAAGCTAGGCTATGCCACACTGCTCTCTGTGGGAACACCTGTGGGATATGAGTACCCACAGCTCTGGTAGAGCAGCGAGGCACCAGGTGAGACTGAGGTACTTCCAGCTTTATGGAGCTGTTGAACAGTGGTTTTCAGATCACAGCTTCAACATAGCTGCCTAAAGTTTGTCTATAGGTTTTTAGACCTAGCTGTAGCCTTCATGGGCACATTAAATATCCAGAAGTGCTAGTAGTCTGGGTGTTTTGTCCAAATAAGTTATCTGCCATCATGTCAATGAAGTCTTTTGTACATCTACAGCACAGAAAAGAAGAAAACGTAAGAAAATGTGTGGAAATAAATCTGAGTTTGCATTCTTGAATATTTTTTTTTTGTTTATTTACCATGAAACAAAGAGTGCTAAGAACAGAACTTGGTAAAAGGTTCACTTATTTTATGAAAAAAAGGTCTAAATTCTGTGTGATTATGTGTTTGTGTGACACGGGTGAACCGGGCAAAATACTGGATTTTACTGAACTTTTTTTCGTACATGCAGTAAGCGGCTGGTGGTTATTTACTTAATGCTATGCTGCTTAGAAGGTGGCACTTTGTCTACTAACATGAACTCATGACAAGCCATACTATTTTTATGATGTTAAATCGGGTGTTGATGATGCCAAGATTGAATCGTTTGAGTCGCACTGGCAGAGTGAAAATGCAATCTGTAGTGCCATCTGCTGGATTTTTAAGTAAGTAAAAAAATAGTTTGGTACTACATTTAAAAATTATTTAAAACCTAACTGTGCGTAAAGATGACCCAAATCATTGGCATTTTTAGAAAATCCGTGCAGACAGAGCATACTTATGCAAGTGCACCATTTTTCTCCTTTTTAATGTTTGGTGTATATGTGCAAATATTTCAGATAGGTATACACTATAGGAATTTCGAAGTAAACCAGCAAAAAAGTAATAATCTACTTGGTTGATCAGTACAATGTTGGACTGAAAGTTTAATATGTGCTCAGTGGAGATAATTGCAACAGTATAAATATGCATCGTAGGCCAGCTCAAAAAACCACAGCAACGTGAAAGGTCATTTCTGTGTGTCTTGGTATGCCACTTTCTGATCAAGTCAATATTACAGATTACCTCAAAGTCCATTGTCTGTCCTGCTAATGATATCAGTGAGCTGCCTGAAAAGTCTGAGGTGTGTATGTTGCTTATGACATGAGTGTCCTCCAAGGCTTGCAGTAAGTAAATGAAGACATGAGTAAAGCTTTGCAGAATTGCCCTCCAGTAATTTTTATACTTAGTGCACAGAGAATGTAGTGTATTACATATTCAAATGAAAATGTGGTACATGTGACACACAGCTAAAGCGTTTATTTGTTAAATGCCTTTAAAGAGAAAGTGTGGAGAAACTCACCACGTTTTCTTGGGAAAAAAAACTAGAAACTTCAATAAATATTGCACTGTCCTAATGTAGAAGTGAACGAGTTGAGTCTTTCAGTGTATGCATGAAGACTGTGTTTTGGTTCTTGTCTTGCACTACCAGTGGTGGTACCAACCTCTCATGTACATGTGGTACAGTACTGAGGCTGATGCGTGAGAGTCCAGAAATGGAAGCATAGCCATGATATTATGATGTACTTCTCCAGATGGATCAGTTTCTTCCAGAATTTTAGCAACAGGAGATTTTTTTTTCAGTTGTATGAGATCTAGTGTGCCCAAAAATTCACCCATTTTATGATTTTTTTTTTGATCACACACATGCATCTCACTTGTGCCAATGTGAAACACCAGGCACCCTCACCAGTAGAGCCACTTTACATGGATGTGGGTGTTTTGGTAAGAGTGGTGTGAGATCTGCTTAAGTGAAGTATGGCAATAATATTGTTGGAGGAAGCTTATCCTTCAAGTTTCTTGTCTTCTCTGTGCTATATTTTCAACTGTATTGTTACATTTGTAGATATTTTTTGTATCTTTTCATCCTAAAGAGAGGAATGCTTTTAATCCTATATGTGGAGAGATCTTTCCTGCCTGGTAAGTGAATTTACTATGTAATAAAAGGTAGAGTAGTACTGAAGTCTTAGGCCATCAGATAATGGTGTTTGTGATCTGAACAGTTCCAAAAGCACAGGCACTTCTATGTTGGAAGGAATGAAGTTTCGTATGTTAGAGGCTCTCTTGGAGGTACCTAAAGTTTTATTACGTTGAGACAGTAACTAAAGTTTTATTACATTCAGATGGTATGTTAAAGAAGGTAGATCTTTTAAGCAAGAAATATGGCTAGAATATACAGAACAAAAATTACAGGACTTCTAGTACCTCAATATTAAAATGTAAGTATGTAAATATTAATGATATCGATGATATCAATGATACAATATTAAATATTAAACTTATGAGAATTTAAATTTTTTTTTTACATCTACACCTGGAGGGATGTTCTTCTAATGAGTTAAAATTTTGTATCTTAGCAGTTCTTACTTATTTTCTCGTGCAACAGCTGCTGATAGATTTTGTGGATTAAAGGATAAAATCTTAAGGAACAGACAAATACATTATTTTTGGGTGGGATCAAAGATTGCAGTTTCACGTCAAAGGACATTTAAACTGACTAACAATAATAGTCATTAGCTTTTATGTACTACCTTGCTAAAGTCACCACTTCAAAAACCCCAAACAAACAAATAACAACAAAATGGTACTATTATCAGTAAAGATTATTTTTCCTGTTGTTCAATAAAATCTGTTGAAAATACTAATTTCAAACAAAAATATTAATTATAATAAGAAGAATATTTGGTAGTTTTTTTTCTGGTCAGCACTTTAAAACTGAATACTGAGTTTTGCTGTATTTGTACTGTGTTGTTACAAAACACATCTGGAAGGTGATTTTAATAATTAGTTATTATTAGGTAGTATAAAATCTGAATTAATTAGATTTCATACTTTTGTCCTGATGTGCATGAGGACTGTAAGAAGAGTACACTTAAAGTGTGTTACTCCTTTTGGCCATCTTCTCCCTCCTTTATTTCTCACTTTTAAAGAAAAATTTCTATGAAACTTCTTCTTTCTGGCATATGTCCAGTTTTAAGAGCTGGAATGTTTTCCTCTGTGTTTTCTTTCTAATACTTTGCTTTGCTTTTTTCCCCTCCTTTGGGGGCTGTCTGGGAGAGGAGATCTCCCCTTTTTGGCTACGCTATGACCTTAGTAGTAAAACTAGGTGAATTTTGTGTGCATGATGAAAAATAGTGTAAATATATGAACGTGTTTCTCTTACATAGTAGTGTGGTTGCTTCCTGTTGGAGATCTCCAAGCGCTTATGTTACAAGCTGTTATGAAGTTTTAACCTAACCTTTAAGTGCTTGTTTCCCTAAAGCGTATTTAAGAGACTTAAATTTTCCTTGCATCTGATGAAAATGTACTTAATCGCTGAGAAGTTAAGGTGCAAACTTGAAATACACCCATCTGTATTGTAGTTGTTGCCCCAGAGAATACTTAATATCCTTCTGTATAAAGCAAATAATACTTCCATATAAGGCAAAACTGATGAGATGGATTTGCAGCCACCTTTATAGAATAGTCAGAGATAAAGAGATCCCATCATTCCTTAGAAAGGTGTGAAAGATAGTTCAAATTTTGCAAAAGGAGTAATTGAATGAGACCTGCTATGGGCTGGGTAGGATTTTTTTCTGCTCTGTGAATTCTGCAGCCATTTTCTCTAATTTCATTCCTGCTGTAGATTAAATGTGAGAATTTCTCTAGTAATGCAAACATGCAAGATAAGCACCTGGTTTCAAACTCCACATGGTAAGAGGCCTTTTTACACTGGTGCAGAAAATAAGAAATCTGTAAATAAGTGCTATATATTTATAAATAAATAAAATCTCCACTTGCTTTGTGTTCTGCTGAGTTGCTAGTACATGCATAGAATCATAGAATGGTCTGGGTCGGAAGAGACCTTAAAGATTATCTAGTTCCAACCCCCCTGCCATGTGCAGGAAACATCTGCCTCTTGGTAAATATAGAAGGGTAAAACATTATTGTATTAATAACTTTGTAAGCTTCATACAAGATCAGAAAAATTCAGATGTAGACCGTCTATTTGAAAAAGAACAGGAAGAGGTGCAGTGCTGGCTGTTATCTTCCTTTTCCATGTTAGGAAAGAGCCAGAGCTTTAAGTCTTGCTGTAGTGAAGAACTTAATTTAGTTTTCACAGTTCCATTTTATAATAGAATATTTGATGTAATGAGAAATTTACCTACAGCCTTTCTGTTATTAAATTGCATTTTTAAGCTGGTTATTATACAAATTACTGAATGTCTTCAGTTGTTTTTATGCATTGTAGGTGAGCAGCTGTGTAAGATAAGTTAAATCATTTGTGTAATCCAATAACATGACCAAAAGTATTAGGTTTCTCCAGTATTTTGCCTAATTCTTTTGACCCACTTTTCTCATCTTACTCAATACTGTAAAGTTTTTTTAAGCAGGTAAGTAAAAAATAAAAGGAAAAAAACCCCTTTTGCCACTTCTGCCAAGTTTTTTATTAGCATAAAGCATCAACTATAATGCATCACAGTTGTAGTAAGGGATAACAGATTATTTGGCTTCTTAGCTTTTGCTGATGGTGTGTCCTCACTGGAATGTGCCCATAGGAAGTCAGTGTTTATAATGTGGGAGTTGGTTGATTTATGTAGTTACAAGCAGTGATATTCCTATCCAAAAGGAATATGTGTATTTTACCACAATTCCTGCTAGTTAAGTTGAATTATTATTTTCTAGGCTTGAATATCATCTGAAAGTAATAATATCCACCCCACCAAAACAGTTATTTCATACAAACAACACTGATTACTTACAGCTTAAAAGTAAAAACAGTTTCACCACATACACAGAAAGAAAAAAACACAGAAACATGGAACTATCTCACTAGAAATACATTGGTTAGATGGTTAGAAAGCTAATTAAGTGATTAGGTAGCTCAGTGCAGGTGGAGATGAAGGATATCAAGACTTCTATTGACAATACATCTGCTGTAATCATTTGTTGCTCTCAAGATTTCCCATTTCTATTAATAATCTCTTTATATGTTCATGATTTTTTTAATGTTATCCATGGAGATGCAGATTTGAAGCAACATCTGAAAATGTGGGTGAAGTGCCTGTAGGTTCCACAGAGCCTGGTGAAAAAAAAGAGTTGTTAAATGTGCCCTACTGCACTCTCCCACTTAGGATGTCTGAGTTCTTTGCTCAAACTCATGTAAAGGTCGGAAGTTGTGGTGCTGTCCTGGTACACATACAGATATTTCTCATTCTTCTAGGATTTGATGAACAGTAAGATAGTTAACAGAGCTGAAGTATGATCCTTTTAATTAAGCTTCAGAGTGGGGTTTCACATGACAGCTGAACTCATTGCTGCAAAAATAGTGATACCGCTGTCCACTTGTCCTTTTCATTTCTGGCTTCGGGATCTCATGCCCTTCCTTCCTCCTACGTCTCTGCCTTGCTCATAGCAGAGTTATTCAGGCAGCAGAATGATGGGAAAACATTTTTTTTTTAGGAGAATTAATTTTCTGTTCATTGAGGTCCATGGGTTAGCTCTCTGAGGAGGACTTAGCGAGTGTCGAAATCAGTGCCTAAGGAGCAGTAACAGCTTGCAGCCAGGTGCAGGAGAGGAGGTGGATTGCACCTATTGGAAGTGCCTGTACCTTCAGCTGGTTCACCTCTGAAACTTCACCCTTGCCAACAAATTCTCATAGAAACCAACAGGAGAACCTCTTTTTCCTGATCATTTTTCCATAATGATCAGCAAGATTTTATCACTAAATGTTTAATCATTATTCCTGACTAATAGCTGGAGAAGTGAAGGCCAGAGGGCTTAGTGCTCTGCCCTGAGCTTGTGATCAAAAGCTGGGTCTTTTGGGTAGCAGGGTGCTTAGCCAGTTGGTGGGCGTAATGTCATCCTGTTTGTTATTTGGAGCAGCTGGAGGAAAAGTGCTGGTTCTTTGAACATCAGCCTTCATCTCAGGAATCTATATACCTGCTGATACTTCTGTGTACTCCTACAGCTAAGCTGAAAGAAATATCTGTAATGAGGGACAGCAAACGTTGCATGGACTTTAATAATTAATAGGAGAGAATACTAAGGATTGTTAATCTATGGATTTGGCATAAAAAATTGTTCACATATGCTTGTAGAGCCAGTGTGATTGTAGAATTCCCATTGAAATCTTTAAGTTCTGTGTTTTAGTAATTTAGATTTGAAAACAAAAGTGTGATATTGTAACTAAAGATCAATTTTTTTTGTTACATAAAGTTGATTCAAAAGCAATGCAAATTTTCTCAGGCAGTTATATTTCTAATTTTATTCTGTACATGGTAGAGACTTCTGTTTAAGACTATGTATTTTTTGCCGTCTTTTTATATTTGAAATAATTTCTATTCAGGTGAAACGATTTGCTCACAAGCTTTGAAGTAAACCTGATAGGAATACATATCTGTTACTTTTTTTTTCCTATAGATCTTCTATGCAGTCTTCCGTGGTGCAGTGTGTATTTGTTATGAGGTACATTTATAATGGTGAACATGCCAAGAATATTAGGTAGAGTTATAAACTGAACAAAAGAATTACATGGTGGTAGTATTTCCTCCTATTCTTGCTATATAAACTTTTTTCTCATCTATGCAGGCGGTTGCATCAACAATTTGAAAGCTATAAAGAACAAGTAAGAAAGATAGGGGAAGAAGCCCGCCGTTACCAGGGAGAGCACAAGGATGATGCTCCAACATGTGGAATCTGTCATAAAACAAAGTTTGCAGATGGTTGTGGCCATTTATGCTCTTATTGCCGGACCAAGTTTTGTGCTCGATGTGGAGGTCGTGTCTCTCTGCGATCAAACAATGTAAGTCTTCTGATGTGTACTCTTAAGAAAAAGCCTCCTTGACATTTTGATGCTGCAGATTGTTCACCTTAAATTTGACTTTTCATGCTTCATTTTACTTCGGTGTTTCATTCATCGTTACTTTGTGAGGTGTGTATAAAGTACAATGATATATTTAAAGGTTGTGGAGATACTTAAAATTCACAGAGTTAATGTAAAAAAAAGAATCCATAGTATGTAATTCTACTAAGTGGTGGCTTGAAGGAAATATACTTGGTTTTCATTGAAAGAAGAAACACGTTTGCTTGGGTACAACTCTACATCCATAGTTTTTTATTGAACACATTTCATGTTATATTTCTTTATTTATAGAGTTTTTCATATACCTTCATAGATTTCTCTTACATAAAATCACTCCATTTTTTTTTTTATTGAGGGAAAAACCCCCAACCACTTCTCTTATCTCAGTGAGAGTATTAATGTCAATTTGTTTAAATTAATTTAAAAGTTAAATCTATAGATTAATCTGGATTAGGTATCTTACTTTTAGGCAGTGAGATAAATCTTTCTCCTTCTGATCTGCATGCAGTTAGCTGACAGCTCTCCACAAAACTGAAGGATATCCAAGAATACTGTCTATTCAGTCGGTCCCTTATAAGGAACTGGCTACTTACTGGTATTGTACATAAGCGATGGGATTTATATTTGGATAACCATTACCCAGTGATTATTTTTGGCTGATCATCTAGCACTATGATGTGTTGTAAAACATTTTACAAATATCTTTTATTGCTTGAATAGTTTTCCTATCTATCATGAGATGTGATAACTTTCTCATATGGCTTTAAGGCGCCTGTCTTTTGTAGAGGAAATGCATAAATGTTCTTTGTATCAATGCAAATTCAGTCAAAAATGGTCTTGAATTCTATAGCAGATAATCTTGTTCACAGCAGAACTAGTTTAATAGCGTTTTCACTTTATTTGAGTTAAACATCAATTGAATAGGCCTCCTGAAATTTCATGTAAAAAAAAAAAACCCACACCCTCAGAAAAAAATTGCATTTCCTCTTTCTTTTGGATGTTTTCTATAGCCCTGATATATTTATGAGTCCATTAAACTAAATTCACATTCTAAAAGAATATATAGGTATATTGGACAAAAATTTTCATACATTCATACTTTCATATGAATAGCTGCGTTATGTTGCATCACCTGCAGGTGGTGTCATTGGAGCAAGTCTATGATAATACAGTTTGTGTTATGTTGTAGTATTAATTACAGTGCATATGATACAGCTTATCTTTACTCAGAAAAAACCTGAGTATATTTTAATTACTTTTCACCCACTGTTTCAAATCACAGAAATGGAAAAGTGTCCATTCATTTGTAATTTGCCTTTTGTTTGTTATATTGTTTATGCCTCTGTGGGTTAGGGTGAGTAAACATATTTTCTACATATGTGGTAACACCATCTATTTATTTAAAGCTTTTTTTTTAAAAAAAATGTTTTTGTCTCCTTGTAGGGAGTTATTAGAATTGCATTTCTTTGAAATCTGTCTATTAATACTTGCCTATTTTATTCTTTTTCTCTTTTTTTTCTTTTCTCTTTTTATTCTGCTTCCTTGGATGCTTTCCCAAAGGAGGACAAAGTGGTTAGAATCCATGCTTTTTATCATTTATTATTATAATGTTATTAGTTAACTGGGAAGCACATTAATGTAAAAAAACTGAACTGAAAATTTAAAATCATCTAAAGGGGAGGGGGGGAAGAACAAGAATCCTAACACCCTTGCTCTGCTCAGCCCCTAGCTGAACACACACTTCAAAGATTGCCCAGCTAGGAAACCCAAGACTGTTGTCAAATTTAGGACAGTAAAACAAATTAATTAAGAGCTGAGAACTGTTAATAGGCTAAAAAGTAGAGGAGGCAATGAAGTGTAATAAAGCTTTATTTCATAAAAATATCTTTAGTTAACAATTTTACTTTTTGCTTGCAAGGTCCTTCCATCAGCTTCAGGAAATCTAATTTAGTATTTTATTTGTAATTTTACATTGATTTACATGGTTTGCTGTGTCTCACTTCTGACTGCAGCAGAATTCAGGGGATTCATGTGCAATTAACTTTTTCATTCACATTTGGAATAAAAATGCACAGGCAACATGTAGCATCTTAAAACTGAACATAAGTATAGATGGGTTGAATCCTTCATGAATATGTGGTTACCATTTAAAAATCTGCAAAACTTTTAGTATTACGCCCTGTTTTCTTCACCACTAATGCCTATCTTATGTGAAATAGGTGAGGATAGTTCGCTGTCTATGTCTGCCCCCTGTGCACAGAGGAAGGGGCATCTGTACTTGAGCAGAACAGTACATGTTCACTTAGACAGGTCTGAAAAAGGTGGTAATCCATCTTTTAACTTGGAGACTCGGTTAGTAGTAATTTGCCATCTTTGCTGGCACCTCAGCTGAAATGAATGTAAAGTCATTACAATCCAACATAGTTTTTCAGGGGTTGGTGATGGTGCTATGCCCCAACTTACACCATAGCATAGCTGTGACCTGCAATGTGGAACTGTGCACCACCCAGAGAAGATGAATCACATCTACATATTGTAGTATTTTTTTTCTAAGGCAGTTGAGTTGTGAAACCATGGATTTTTTTTCTCTAATGGCTACGAAATGTGACTTGGTACCGCTTCATTCCACTGCTTTCTGTGTGGTATGCTGAACAAAGTGCTAAAATAGTCCAAGTCTTCCAGATCTTTTCCATTCTATTAATCTAAATTACTTAGGATAGAGTGAGAGAAGCTTCAGCCTGATATTGGTTTGTTGCTAAAGTAGCTCATCGTTGATACATCCACTGGAGTGTATTAAAAACGTAGTGCCATGCAACAGAGTCTTCTTCAGGGTGAGGAACAGCAATGTTCCTAAAGTGCTGGAAGTGCCACCTAGGTAAATTTAACCACCTAGGTACAACTTAACCACCCAGGTTTTGGAGAGCAATTCAGGTGAACTTTACCTCCATTTAAGCATGAGGCATCCTTCACACTTCAGCTTGGAACAAAAACTTTACTAGATTACCAAAACTGTGATAGCAGTAGAGATGGTGTCTTTGATGACGGCTTAGGTGGTCTTCATCTTTGGATAATGTCATTTGGGATCCAGAAAGCAGACCCCACTGCACTAAAGTGCTCTGTAGATGTGTGCTAAAGACATACCTGACTCATTTGGATTTTCCTAAGTTCAATTAAATTAAATTCCTGCACTGAATTCCAAGTTTCCATGTGCCAAGAAATTGACCTAAGAATATATGTAAAATGTCTATTTTACCTTTTGGTAAAGCTGAGCTACATCTCTTTAACAAATGAAAAGTTGTGGAAGTGAAAGGGAGAGTACAATGCTTAATCCTGATTGCATAAGGTACATAGGAAACTTTTTATAAAGTACAATTTATTTCGAAGTGCCTGTCTCTGAAAGCTAATGGAAAATATGGAATGAATATGACTACACACCCAGGATATAATATCTTTATAAGCAGAACCGGTGTTATGATTTATGTAAAGCAGCACTAGAAAAATATTTTTAAATTATTTTCAGTGGCTCAACATTCCTGACTAATCTACATATAGGGAGAAACACTTCTTTATCTGGTGAATTTAATGTTAGTAAAGACTTTTAAAACACATTTAGATGAGCCTTGTTTTTTACACATTAATTTTTACCACAGTAGATTGTATTAATATAAAACCCATGGACCCAGTTCCTTCAAGTTAGGGGTGCATCCTTTGGAAAGGGTAGTGAAGTGTGAGCTACCAAGGTGCCAAGCCCAGGAAGAGTCAAGCAGGATGCTAGATTCAAGATTCCTTTAGAGTTGGAGAATTAAATGATCATTGATAATATTAATGAGACCTCACCTGGGGTATTGTGTGCTGTCTATTACACATCTTGGATAAAATCAAATTATGTCAAGCACAAAGTACGTCATACAAAGGATTATCAAATGAATGGAGAATTCATCGTAGAAGACTAGACAGAATAGAGGAACAAAAACTAGAGAAATTATAGTTGAATCTAGAAATACAGTAGGTTTAAAGAGTAAGAGTAACCTTTAAGAAAGAGGACAGTGAATGTAAGATGCAGCAGAATAAGAGGATAGTGGATAAGACTGAATGGGGGTAACTTGGCTATAAGTGCTCTAGGCTTGGGAAAAGATTTTTGTAATCAGTAAAGATTTGGGAATTTTTTTTTAATATGACTTACTGGAAGGAAAAATAACACAATAAAAATTGAAAGGTTAAATTTAGTAAATTTAGGAAAGGATTTATGTGGTATATTTATATGGTTGCTTGTGGTGGTAGGGGAATATATTAGGTCCTTACTAGGACTAGGTAATACTGTGGGCAAAGCCTTTGAAGCTGTTCTTGATCTTTTTAATTAAGTATCAAATATATTTAAAGGACTGTTTAAAAAATACATAGCAGAACTTAATATGATCTTTCCTTGTTTAAAATAAAAAAGGGTGTCCCAAAACATTAATTCCTTGTAGTGGGAGTTAGGAAGTATCCTGGGTTTGTCATGAGAATTCTCCAGTGCACTTAGAAAGTTAATTGGCAATAACTGGTACATCCTTTTAAAGGCATATACTATTAAATGATTCTTATGTGTCAAAATATATACGTAAATATGCATCTTAAGTTCTTCCACGTTCTGTGAGTAATGGTTAGCTCGTCATGCTTCTTGCTTGAGCCTGCTTTCCTTTCATGTGGCTGCAAGTAGATGACATTGAAACTGAATATTGTCAGATTAGAGAACTTGGATAGTTTGGTTATTCAAATTAGGCTTAAATATGGTTGTGCAGTGACAGTGTTCGCTGTATTAATAATGTTAGTAATAACATTCACAGCAGCAGCTGGGTTTGAAAACCATTAGCTGTTGTATGGTGTACAGAAAATGTATGAGTCTTTTCCCTCCTATATCCTTAGTGTTACCAATGTTATATGACTGTGGCAACCTATTGACTGTGCACTGAGCATTTGTATATACTTCTAAAGAAAACAGGATGTTATTAGTACAGGATTTTATGTGAGACAGGATTTCAGAAGGAAGTCATGTCGTTACTAAAGAGAAAAGCTGGCAGGAGTGACCATCTGCTTTTAATTTGGCACAGAGTTTTTGTAAGTGTTGTCAGTTCCTTAAAGAGAGTGCCTATGCTTTTGTTCTGGACCCTTCTATTTCTGTTCTGTATGCCAGTATTTTAATAGCTAAAATGGTAATGGTTTAAGTTACTTATTTCCATTCCATTCACTCTCCCCTTTGATGTGAAGTGTTGGGGTTGTTAGGGCAGTGGAGAAGCCAGCAAAATGTCCAACTGGTGCTTCTCTGCAGTTTGACAAGGAGTGGTCAGAGCCTTGGCTCAGTGTCTCCAATGGCCCAGCTGCTGGCTGCTTGCTCTATTTTTCTCTCCAGTGGTACCACAGGCTTGTAGAGCAAAAAAACACCAGGAAAAATGACATTATTCCTTGCATCATTCTTGTAGAACTTTTCCCTGATGTTTAGTTAGGTAATGGAAAAAGATGAATATCCATGTGTAAACACCTGATATATGAAATTGTATGTCCATTTCTGTCTAATTATAGAAAATTACATACATCTTAGGGTACAAAAGTAGTCTTGAATGAGCAAATGCAGTTTATTTGACTCAAAATTTAAGTATTTTGTGAGATGCAGTGGATGTATTGAACTGAGTTAGGTGGTAGATCCGTGTTCCTGTTTAAGCCATATATTGGTCCCTAGCAACCAGTCTACCATTCTATGGATTTTATTAGGGTTATAATTTTTGATCAAATTTAAAGTGAAAATCATGAAAAATAGTTATGTCTCCATTTTCCCATGTTTTCCAGAAATGTTAGTTGTACAGAATAGAGCAGTTTACTTACTCTTTTTTTCTGTTTTACGTACATGAAGGATGACTAGGAGGAAATCAGAATGCAAAATACACAATGGGTAAAAGAGACCTGATTTAACCGAACTTAGTAGTACGTGATTGCAGAAAGTAATGTTGATTGTCAGTGCTGAAATACTAAAGATTTATGTTTCTGATCAGGGTTTTACTGAAATTATTTTTGTTTTACATAATGTCAGTGATTTGTATTTATACTCAGAAGGAAGGAAAACTTGGAAACATTTCCCTAATTGTATGTCAGGTGTTTTTACAGGGTATTTGTCATTTAGTTTCTTTAAATTATGTTTAAAATTTTCTCATGTAATGACTTGCTAATTTAAGCCTTAACAACTTGAGAGCCTATGTCATGTAATTCAGCTATGTGCTGATAGTTTTAACAGAAGTTAATATTGTCAGAATAAAATGTCTGTATTGTCAAGAGTGTTTTTATATCCCTTTCACAGCATTCTTATGTCAAATTGTCCATTAAAAATCCAATTTATGTAAGTTCTGACTAATACTGCTATAGAACAAACAAACCAGCTCATCAGAGAGAGGTAAAATTACATAGCAAATTGCAAAGCGATTGCAGATGGATTCTCTATCTCTGTAGCATTCAACATAATCTGTTTCCTAAAAGATTTGGGGTTTGTATGCATCAGAGAAGATGCACCACTTTCAGGAATTACTCTCTAGAACTCCCACTTTCAGCAGATAAAAGAAAAAACAGATTAAAAAAAAAAGTGCAGCGAGAAACTGAGGAGTTCTATCTCAAGTAAGACATACAGTGCTTTGCTCTCTAGGAAGTTAGTTCACTGTCAAAAAATCAGTGCTAATTTTTTTTAATTAAATCCTTAAAATTAGCTTGCTCTTCTCCAAGTTTGGTGAAGCAATACTTTTGAGTTTAACACCTGTTTTTTCAGTGCCCAGGTAGCAAAATTATTTTTGTACATAAAAAGGAGGCAGTTGATGCTCACGCTCTGAAGTGAACAAGATCAGAGCTTCTTCATTTAATGATTGGACAATAGAAGAGCCGCTGGCTAGTTTTTTTTTTTTTCCCCTTATAGCTCTAGAGCATTAAATCAGTACCCACTTGTTCATGCTCCTTAGTGTCCTGTTAGCCAAACACTTAGACTGTCTAATTGTTGTGTGTTTCTGCAGTTTATGACCAAGAAAATATATTGCTACTGTAGCCTCCTTTCTTCAACCACGACAAAGGGCTTTTGAATCCTTCATGCCTGCACTTGCTGTTGGCATGCAAGTGGGATAACAGTGATCAGTAGAAATCCTACATAAAAAAATATTGGAACCTTCGTATAGTATAATGGACCTTAAATTATAAAACAAACAAACAAACAACTAAACCAATTTTTAATCCCCTGCAGTGTGACTACTGGATGTTATGCTATTTTTAGTCTTGTTTTCAGTACTTTTGTTTCCATTTAACTGATTCAAGATGAAGAGCATGGGAATTATTTAGATTTGTTTTTGTTAAGAAAATGGCAGCAATAACTTTTAGTGTAGTGATTCCTTCCATTGCAAAAACTTCTGTAAGAAAAATTAAATATTGATAAAATCTAAGAAGTCAACAAGGCTTTTAAAAAAAGGTTTTTTAATTCTTCCTCTTCTTGCCTAACCTCATATACTGGAGGTATATATATGTAGAATAAATGTATGTATATGCAGGCCTTGTGGTCCATCCGCCCCACTCAAGGAGAGCCAGATACAGCAAGTTGGTCCTTACAGCTTAGTGTGTCCGTGTGTCCTGGTTTGAGCTAAACCAGAACCAATTCTCTAACTTTTCAGTTAAACCTTTTCTAAGTGACTCTATGCACAATCTCTTGTTTCATTGTTTCAAAGTCTTGTTGTTCAAGGCCCCATAACACTGCACGATGAACAATGAAAGAGTGAAAGATCCTTCCTGCAATTTTTGTTACTTCTTTGCTCATTGTAACGGCACACATTATAAGCTTATGCAAAATTAAGCATATATTAAGCTTATTCAAAATCTCCTTAAGTTCTATTTGGGAATAATTCTGTGACTTACATCTTTAGTGAATTCCAGAATTTTACAGAATCTTTCAGAAAAAGCATTAACAAGCACTATGTTTTTTTTTTTTCTCAACTCAGTGTTCAAACACAGAAAGAAAGTTACACTAGGCTTTTTATTTCCTTCGGTGTAGTATTTCTATCATTTTAACACTTAACAACCTCATTCTCTGTTTGGTCCAATTAAATTCATGCTATAAAGAAGAGCACCTGCTCCTGAAAAGCAGGAACAGGAGAGGCTTTGAGTGATTCTCCCAGCAGTGCTGTGTATCCTACTGGCTCAGATGTCATCTGAGACATAGGAGATCAATGTGGAACTACATAGTTATTAAAGCCTACTTTCCCTTTCCCAGCTGGGAATACAGTGCTGTCAGTACTGAATTAAAGAGGAACATCTTCCTGCCTGTCTTGGGTCAGTCTCACTGCAAAGTTACAGTAGAAAATGTTGAAATTATTTTTCTAGTTTTCTTTTTGTCTGAAAGAACGCATCAAGTTAGTATTTAGATTTGACTTTGCTGAAAATTTTATTGCATTTTTCTAATAAGTTACTCTGTTTAATTTTTGAAGGTGTGCCTTCACTCTAAAAGATACTAACAGATATATTTCTGACGTTTCACACCTTATAAGCCAGTCTGCTTAAATGTATGCTTTAAAAATAATGGGAAAGAATTAATTTTTTTCCAGTGAGTGATGGCTGTGTGATTTTTTTCATTGTTATTTAAAATGAAATTACATATGCTGACTGCACTAGGAAAATTTCATTAGTTAAAGAAAAAAACCCAGCACAAACCAGCTATCAGCTTCTTTATTGCATTAAATCAAAGTGCTACAGATACCTGATAACAGTGGCTGCTCCACTGAGTTGCATGGTAATTGTGTTATGATTATATTCCGTAAGAAACTCTTCTGCAATGATAATATTATCTCCGATATTTCCTGGGAGAAGACTTTTAGTTTCTTTTAATTTTTCCATGTCTGTTTTATGAGGCTTTTTCAAGGAATACTTTTTCCCAGGCTGATGCTGTTTTCTCAGGTGTGTGTTTTTTCATAGTAGTAAACGGTTAAGAGAGAAAAGTATTCTTAAGTATTAAATTTAAAATTATCATCCAATAGTATATAATTCTCTTTTTGAATGCTTTTCCTTAAGAATTTTTTGATTACTCATCCCAAGATTAAAATAAGATTTATAGGTGATTATTTTTTTTTTAAACTTCTAATAGCTTGCATGTCAGCAGGTGTTGCCCTTTTTATCCTCTTTTTTTTATGTTATTGAGTAACAAACAGCGTTGACTGGGGTCTTGCATCTGTGGATCCATGAAAATTCTAAAATTCTAGGAAAGGATTATATTGTGGAGATTTAGGAGATAATTCTGGTTTCAGAAAATGCAACAATATAGAAATACTTTT
Source organism: Tapera naevia (assembly GCA_033556795.1). Lineage (NCBI taxonomy): Eukaryota > Metazoa > Chordata > Aves > Cuculiformes > Neomorphidae > Tapera > Tapera naevia. The sequence continues at coordinate 6,756,383 of JAUMJJ010000079.1, read as the reverse complement.
GTTGACTTTTCTGTCAAAAATGTGCTAAGCTATTCCTTAAATCTCTTAATTTAAATAAGGGGTTTGTGTGAAGGAAAATATTTTTATTTGATTAGTTTCAACTGCAGATACATATTGAAAAGAAGAGTAAAGGAAATAAATTCTAACAATTGAGATTTCTTACATACAGTGCACCTTAAGAGGAAAGAAGATAATAAAGAAAGAAAACACTAGCAGTGCTACACAATATTAAGAAGTCATGAGATGGGCCTGTTTGCTGTTCGATGTGTTCATGTAACTTAATATAATCAGCAAGATCCTGTGAACTGTAACTTTATAGTAAATTCTGATCCCAGTCTGTTCAGTGCAGTGCAGCTTGCAAATGAGCAAGTATGACCTTGTTCATTACAGATTTGATGTTGTAATGTGTGCCTGTCTGGTGCAAGGGAATAGGAAACAATATGAACAGTTAGAATAAGACACAATTCTAATCATTCTTCATTCATCAAATGTATATAAGTCAATGTGTATATAAATTTATAACATAAGGAGAAAAGAATCAGCCAATTAAAAATTGCTAAAATGATGTGTTCATATGTATGAAATCAAATTATCTTTCTCCATCTCATGCTTATACTTATTAATTATGATATATTGGAAATACATTGAGTAGTTGATCAGTCTTTTGCTTGTGATTGTGCCATCAAAAAGATCTGCAGGTAGCTGTGATAATAATAATACATACAATTAAAATCCTAATTTTAAATAGAACCTTTCTTCTTTAATGAGGGTCTTCTCCTGTAACAGGAACCTTTTTGAAACAAATTATTATTGCTGAGTCATTATTAATGCTATCAGTAAATACTAAGGCTTATAATAAATACTCAAGGCTCATACAGTAAATACTTAAGTCTCTTCCAGATGTTTTTGGGCGTAGGTTTGGTTAGCTACTGATAGGATCCCTGTGTAAATCAATCTGTATGTTCATTTTCAAATCATAGTTACCCCAGAAATCCGACTCCTCCAGGTCTTCATTCACTTCAGCATGTTTCCAGTGTCGTTACTGTCCAAAGAAAGCAAAATTCGGCCTTAAAGCCATGCAAAACCTGTATATAGCAAGCTGCAGTTTCAACTGAGAGGTCACCGTACATATTTGGTACTGTTTTTGCATCCTTTCAGTACATTGTGCACAATTAATTATCTTAATTTTCCCCAATGTTCAATTCATTGTATGAATCACTTTAAATTTGTTGTTACCTCTTGATAACGAGGCAAATTCAATCTCACTACTATTAATAATAGACTGTTACTTTTAAGGTATCTTAAAATCCAAAACTGCACAGATGTTTTCATTGCCATTTCAAATTTGCAGTTATTATTTCTGAATTCAGTTTACCCTATTGCATTTCAGATTAAGACAACAATTTTCTTTGTGAGGTATTGTGGATTTATTGTGTTTCTCTTATCTTCATGTCTGTAATGGAATAACGTGTTAGTTGTCAGCAGTGCAGAAATGGCTGGTATCTGTACAGATTTATAAAACACTGGAAAGCAGAACTAATAAGCAAATAGTCTATATTAATAGAATAGATGTAAAAAAAGTGCCTCCACAGTATTAGCTTTAAAATTGAAAATTAAAAATGGTTTTTCACATAACATTTATTTGTCTTAGTTGTGCTGCATATAATCCTTTTTCAGTCTGTAAAGAAGTAATCTGGAGTATAAAATTGAGTAGTTTGGAATACAGAGGTGGCTAATCCAGAAATTGTGACTAGTATAGGTAACTTTAATTTGTCCAAGTGCATCTTCTCTGAAATCTGTCTTGTACATATTTATTATATTAACATGTTAGGAAATGAGTTCATTTCATTGGTTAGGGTTACAGCTGTTTGAAATTAGCGATCTGCAATGTTAGGTGGAAGACAATGTGGAAGCTGTTGTGTTCTACATGCGTGAGGGTGAGGTGGGTCTGGATAGAACGTGCTTTCCCAATATGCATCTGTATGGTGATCACTGGAAATAAATTCATGTTGTGAAATGCTATGAAAATAGATATTAAATAAATGTGCCATTATTACTGTTGAAAAACATGCTATGTGTCTACTTGTGCGGTATCAGATGTTAATGTACTTACCCAGCATTTGTTCATGTCAGAGGTAGCCTAGAAATCAAAGACACATCTGGCAGTCAGTCCTAGTTATTCACCATTTTGAGCTTGAATTTCATGAATGCTTCATGCAAATATATCCAAAATTCAACAGGTATTTCTGAATGTTGGGCCACACATGCGACGTGCCATCTATTGACAAACCAGGGGAGCTTGTTTTTTTGTTCTGTCATCCACAGCTTCAGTTGTGATGCAAAAAACATCATCTGGCAGTATAAATCGAAGCACAGACGGAGCACACCTGGGTTGTGTCTGTCCAGGAGCATGGGGTGGAGCCAGCAAGTTTCCTCAGGGAGGCCTCTTTGTAATTAGAAAGTGAGGAGGTACAGCAAAGCCACAGGGATGCTAAAGGAGTCCAGTGGGAAACTCTGCAGACTTGGCTTCCTGGAAGCCAGAGCTGAAGGGAAGGGATTACTTTAAAAAGACATACTAGACAAGTAAACAGTTCAAACCACCTAAAGTTTTGTGTAGTTCGCCTAGAAGATATGAACCTTGGCCTTTTTTTTTTTTTATCCTGAATAGCAAATGTGCAGGAGACCTCCAGGGAAACGCCTAGCCTTTCTTCAGGCTCAGAAGGCTTGTTCTTCTAGTAGGTTGCCTGAGGGCATATGGTATTCTAGCAGAGCTGACTGCTGATGTCCAAACAAAGAGCTCAGTCAGAGCTATTGGTCCTGTAGCAGTGCCAGATGGAAGTGTTTATCATCTGAGCAATGCACCTTAGGTTTTCCCAGCAGTAGTCTATTTTCTAGGCATACTTGGGTTTTATTGCTGTGAGACAATCGAGCTGTCTCTTAGTTCAAACTGTGTGCAGCTGCAGTGTCCGTGAACCTTTAAAAGGATCCAAAAAAGTGGATTGTTCACTATCCTTCTCTACAAGACTTCAGGTTTTGGCAGCTAAACTGAGTACCTTTTTCAACCTCTGGCTACCTCTGCTTCTCATGGTCACAATAAAACCAGTATGCTGCCAACTCCTGGGCATGTGAGAGCATTGTCATTTAAACAGGCTGATTTGACACTCCAGAGTGTGCCCCTTATCCTCCAAGGAATTCTTCTCTCGATCAATTTATTTCTTCTGGGAAATTGTGTCTTTCAGCTTGAATCGTTATGGCCCTCATTCATGTCCAATCCTTTCATATGATGGGATTTTTGACCTGATACATAAATTTTTGGACTATATGTGACTTCTGATATTAATTTAAAATTACCATAGTTAGGTACGCTGCTGAGGAACAATTCTGTGGTTTTAGTAGTTATAAAGTAACGTGGAGAGTCTAAACAGAACTAAATCTTGCAAACTGCATTCTGGGGGTATTTTGTCACCCCAAATCTAAAGAAATTTTAGGTAAAAGGAGATGTTGCTGCAAAGAGAGATTTGGTAAAATTACGACCTATTAAGCATTATGAGAAACCAACAAACAGCATAAAAAAAATTCCATAGAACAAATTAATTATGAGGACTAGATGTAATCTGTGCTTTCTCTTGTTCTCTCTTTCAATTTTATTATAAATAACCTTAATCCTCATCCAGGATTAAAATTCAGTGTATTTTTAGCGATGTGATGTCCTAGATAGAAGGTATTTTCATCTATGCTTTTACATCGTTTCTATCTTTTGTGTTCTGGCCCATTTTGTGATGTTACTTAACAGATGGATACTTCCATCTATATATCTTGAGTACTGCAGTTAGTGAGGGTTTAGAATAGTTTGTCATAGATATAATGAGATACATGATTTTAATAAATGTAATATGTGAATTTAAGGATAGAACAGTGTATGTTAAGGAAGCAAATCTATAAACAAAGTTTCTGTAATATTTTGTAGGGGTTTTTTTAATTTGTTAATTTAGAGATCCATTTCCAACTCAGCCTTCCTATGGAGAAAACATAACACCCTCCCCAAAACTGTGATTATACCATGGTATAAAATATGTTAGTGGTGGTTTAATGACTGGTAGGAGACTAAGTGAAAATCTACATAAATATAACCTGCATTTCCTTAAGGAGCAGAGAAAAGCTAATATATTTTCAAACCCAGTTTGAGATTTCCAAAGAGCTGCAAGTTATTTAGCCTGATGTTTAACCACTTACAGAGCAATTTCAGTATTCCAGCTACAACCCCTGTTAACTAATTTATCTGCAACAAGATTGCAGACAACTTTGGAATTAAATGTTATTTTCTCAATGATTTATTAGATTTATAATTAACTTGCCCATATAAAGCAAATTCCCATAGCAAAACCTTTGTATCCGAGAGTTTTGTGAAAACGATTGAGGATATTACATTGCAAAAAGTTGAGTATTACTGAGAAATACAGATTAATCATAGAGATGAGCAGGTGTTGCTGAGATTCTGTAAGTAGATGAGCATGTATGTGACAGTTGTGTTGTCATGGCTGGAAGAATTTTTTGTATGTTGCTGGGATATTGGTAATGGTAGTGTGATTTGTATCTCTGCAACGTGTGCTAAGTAAGTGGTCAAAATTCATGCATTCCGTTACTTACCTATGCATCAATTGGCAAAGTTAGTTTTTCTGTTTTATAACTTTTTTTTTTCTCTGGCTGAGTAACTTTCACAAATGGAGAGATAGCAGTTGTGCGTCCATCCAGCAAACTGCTCTCAAGACCTTTGTCAGCCTGACAGATGAACCTTTTAGGATAATTTGGATCAGTCCTTATATCTGTAGAGAAGTCTGCTTTCCTAGCCTATTTCAGGGACTCACTTTGTGGGTGAGGTAAATAGACCACAGAACATCTTACCCATGTAAGAGCAATGCAGCAGGAAATGCAACAAGATGGAGCAGGGAATTAAATGGAGGAAGATTTCATCCACCTGCTTTTCCTGTATTATTCTAGGATTTTTGCCACTGTGCTTTCAACATAGATGTAATGTTACTCTTGCATACCTGTGAATATCCTGTGGCAGGTTATACCCCTTTGTTGGATACACTTAAGTAGATGTTGTTCTGAGCAATCAGTGAGTGTTTAGTGGCGTCTGTTGTCTATGTGAGAAGAGCTGCCCTCTTTGTCACTTCCGTAGACTATTAAAGAGGAGGCTGGTGAGGTGTCCAAGAGAGATTAAATCAATACATTTACCTATCAGATTGAGCAGGAATTGGTTCCAGATGAAAACTGCTACGTTATTTGTCAACTGTGTTTATGATTTTATTATACTTGCTGAAGGAGGTCAGTGTGCCTTAGAGTGATTCAGCTTGCTCTGAACCTTTTGCAGCTGTATTACGTGTTTCGGGAAGCAGAGTCCCTATTCATCTAGTGTCAGATAAGGCAGTACAGACTTGTACTGTATCTTCCAGCAGCTACCTCTGATGAGGGTGGTTCTAAGGTAATTCCCATGTCATATCTGACAGCTCCACGCTTGTGTTTTGGAAATTTTAAGGTATTGCAGGTAGAACTGAATGTCAGTGTTGAGGCAGTTGAATCCTGCTATAAATTTGCATCAGTTACTGTAGAAAATCAGACAGCAGTGATGGCCTGCAGACACATTTAGAAACCTATATTTAGTCTTATCTCAAATGAAAGTCTACATGCTCGATCTGAATCTTCTGTGCAAACCTACGCTAGCAGCAGGTTTTTTTTTTTTAGCCTTTTGTCTCCCACATACATTGACCTTCAGGGTATCTATGGTCTTCTTCAGTTTGTGATGTGTCTAAAGTTGTGAATGCATTCTGCAATAGAGAATTAAATTTGGGTTTTTTTTTCCCACACTAAAGACAAACATTGTCAAGAAAATATCATATGTTACTGAAAATTGTACTAACATTGTTCAATTCTCAATATGTTATTTAGGACATAAATTATTAGTGTTAGAAAATTCTTTTTCCATTTCTTGTGTATAATCCACAGACCTATGAAGACCAAAATGCTTTTAACTCTACAGCTGTGCAATTAAACATTCAAAAATTTTTGTTGAAAATTTGCTGTACATAATCCTCAGGTAATGAGAATGGCATAACTCAACTGACCATGAGTGTTCAACTTCATAAAGATCAGCAGTCAGCTAAAGCAAGAGTTAACTTGCTTAGTCTAGGCTAGAATATTTTAGCCTTCTTGAGGCTAAGATGGTGATCAGCGAAAATCCAGTATGGTCTGGTTGATTTAGGAGAAACTGCTTGTTTTGATAAAAGGAAGGTCACTGGCAGATTAGGGATGCAAAAGAGAAGTGCTGTAAGCTGTGCAGGCTGTTACTCCCAAGTCAAAGCTAAGGAGCAAGCCTAATGCTTCAAGCTACAGATTATTTTGTCAGCCTTAGTTGATGCATGATATCATTCTCAGAAACAGTGCTTTTTCTGTAATGCTGGAGACACATGCTATGAAAAGATACTGAAGGGAAAGCTTTGTGGAATCTCAAAAAAACTGTTGCAAAATGTTAGGCACATTTCTTTCCAGACTCCCTGCTTAAATTCCAAATTTATCCATTGGGAAAAGAGCTGAAACCTTGATAAATCTGGGGCTCAGCTGGCAAGACCCAATGATGAATAGAAATGAATACTACAGTGACTGCAACAGTGTGAAAAGTAACTTGCTTTATAAGTCCCCTGGTATGGAAGTTCATGACTGAGTTACATTTGCATAAGGAGGATGTCAAATCTGTCCCAGTGCCACCTGAAAGGCATGCAAATATTTTTTTTCCTCCCAGTGAAGACTACAGGGAGAGACTGCAAAGACTCCAAAGACGATAGATGGCCTTCCAGTCATTTGTAAAACTGTTGTGCAGGAACATTGGTTTGTTTCAGAACAAGAAGATTTATGCCAGTTGGCAACATTTTTCCATTTTGAAGACCTTACTAGACAAGCTTCTATGGTGGGTTGACCTTGACTAAACACCCAACCAGCCAATCTCTTGGTCCCTGTCCTCAACAGGGCAGATGGAGAAATCAAATGGTACGAATGGGCAAAACAGACTCCATTGGGGGAAGAGTTATTTAATTTTTTTCCAAGTAAAACAGACTAGGATGATGAGAAACAAAGACAAAACCCAAAACACCTCCCCTCCACCCCCTTCTTCCCACACTCGACTCCTCCATTCTCAACTCCTGTGTCACCTCACCCACTCGGAGTGGTGCAGGGGAATGAGGGTTCAGGTTAGTCTGTAACAGGTTTCCTCTGCTGCTCCTTCTTCCTCATGCTGTTCATCTTTTCCAGTGTGAGTCTTCCATGGACTGCAGTCCATCAGTGTGGATTCTCCATGGGCTGTCATTCTGTCAGGAGAACCTACTCCAGTGTGGTTGAAAATCTGGTTGGGTGTCTGGACCAGCTCCTTCCCTCTTTCTCTGTTTCTTTCATGTTTTTCTCACTCCTCTCACAGTTCCTGTGCAGTGTTTTCTCCCCTTCCTTAAATACATTTTCCCCAAGGCTCCATCGCCTTGGCTGTGGGGCTCAGCTGTGTTCTAGGAGGGATCAGTTGGAGCTGGCTAGAACAGACTGTGTCTGACACAGGGCAGCTCCAGCCTCTCCTCACAGAGGCTTCCCTGCAGCCCTTATTGCCAGTGCTTTGCTGCTGCACCCTGTACCACTTCAGCCATCTCCCTGAGGGAGCCAGACCTGTATGGTCTGTCCTTTTTAGTCCTTGAACTATTTTCTCTTACTTTCTTCCAAGCCACTTCTTTTTCTCACTCTTGACTGTCATGGGATCAGCTCGCCCTGTTCTGCTTAATTATTTTCTTTGACTATAAAATCTGTAGTTACTTCTTTGTTCGGTGAATTGACTGGATTTAATCCTTTGATTTGGTGCACAGAACAATGACTTATTTTTAGTGTAAAGCATGGAAATTTTTAAAACTTTACTTTGGAAAGTTTTCCTTTTTTTTTTGGTTTTCTCTCTGTTTTTCAGGGTAGAAGTTCCTTTATACGGTCATAGCCTGGCATAAAGGCTGTCAACACTGTTATTAATTTGCTATTATTTTTCTGATTACTTTCAAATTTTGAAACTCTTGTTACAGTTTTTGAGACAGCGTTGATTACAGGCTTTGCTTCCTCTATAAGCTAACTTAAAATGAAATAATAATTTAATAGATACTAATGCTACCTTTAGCATCCCAGTGTTACTTTATACTTTGTGTAATAAATTAGAATCATACAAAAGCAACTTTGTGTACAACCAAGTGGAGGAAAATGTATTAAATGATAATCACTAAAACTACCATTGAGATAAAATGACTGCATTTTTATTTTAGCCCCAGAAGTGTTAGATTAGGGGTTTTAACATTTGCTTTTAAAACTCACTCATTTGCAAGTGCAAAACTGCGACAAGATCTTCCTGATGCAATACACTTTTTATTAATTGTTAGTTGGCTCTTTTCGCAAAACTTGTCTCATATATTGTGCTGTCTGCCCTTTCACTTGGTTAAGACCTTCAATTTGATAGCAGTCTGCATTTCGTGTTTTATTTCAGAGCTGTTCATAGGTGACCAAGAACACTATTTTTTGTCTGTATCTGTTATAAATGTAGCTGTTTATGGACTGAGAAAACACCTTTTCTTCCTTACTTCTATTTTTGGTTTTATTTTTTGTCCTTCTTAGTATATTACCTGCCAAGCGTATATTTTAGTCATAATTACTATTTCTTAGCAATTAATCTTACTGAATAGGTGAAAGTTATGTACTCTGTTAATCTTTTTTGCTTCTTTATGTCTGAAAGCTTTCTAGATGGCTAATTTAGCTGCCCAATAATTTCCTTTTCCAATTTAAATGTCACGCAGTACTGTGTTAAACAAGTGCAAAGAAATTATGATTCCTGTGTTTCAAAAACAAGGAAAAAGAGCAGTGTTCAAGATTAATGTGGTATACAGCAACTTTTAGGCTTCTGTCTTGTAACTCTTTGGGATGAGTATGCATAGCAAATAGTGTAAATATTTAAAAAAGAAAAGTTCCTTGTTCTTGCACATCAAGTGACATGGCATAGTCTTAGCTGTTTCAGAAAAAATGCTTAAATCCCTATACATAGTAATATTTCTTATGGAGGATAAGTAAACATACGTAGATTTAGAAACTGGAAAGTCACTTCTGCTTTGATTTGATTTGGAAGACAGACATTAAAATAGTACAGAAAGCCTTGCTACTATAATCTGACATGATGTTCAGTGTAGAAAAAAACCTTTAAGTGCTGTCATGCTCTGCCAGCAGCAAACGTTTATAAGGCCATCAGTAGTCTTATCGCTGGTGCTCAGGGGAAAAAAAAAAATCTTCTAGTGGTTGAACATTAAACTTCAGAATAGTTCTTGTTTCCTTAAAATAGGCAGGACAGGAAAAAAAACCCCAAAAGTGAAGGATTTTCAAATAAAAGATTGCAGTGCCACGTGATTATTATACAAGCTGATGGAAGTGCTTTGTTTCCATTTAGAGCTTGAGTGTGTCACATTCAATCTGCCACTGTTTTCTGCTGTGCACTGAGAGTCCTAGAAAGCTCATTTGTTAGGTGGTTTGTCATAGTGCACGTGTGTGTTTAGGCTGGTTAATGTCTTATGCTGATTTTTCCTGAAGAGATGCAATGCTTACCCTGAAGTATTTTTCTTAAAAGAGAAAGGTAACCCTCAATCCCCAAATGCCTTCTTTGTTTTCTGAAGAAGAAAATACCAAACCCAAAGAAAAACCCCAAACTGAGAACAGAAAGTAGAGTTTCCTCTGAAGTAACTTTTAATTGTCTGTTCATCACTTCTGTTCCAAATGCAATAACTTTTGATATATGACAAGCCAATCCAATTTTGTTGCTTTTTCAGAACGCTTGTTTCCTCCTAATTCCTGATACTTGTCCTACTTTCCCCCCTTGCCACTCTCTGAAATTTTCTCCTCCACTTGTCATTGCCTGTTTAACTTTTCACCCTACTTTGAATCTTTCTACCTGTTTGTCCATGTCCTCTTGGACGTTCTTTCTTCTTGGCTACCTCATACCACAAATTTTCACTCTTGCACTGTGTTCTTTTGTCTAGAGACAATAAAGACCTGATGTAGTTAAGAGAAAGTTATTAAAGATGACAGGGCCAGAAGAGTCTGACCTTCTGTAAACCAGTTGCATTTAATCTGGGATAAACCACTGGTTTTAGTATAATCATCTGAAACTTAAAAAGAGAGACAGCATAGAGCAGTGCTAGCCTTATTAATATGTAGTCTACTGACCTGATTAAAGTATTTCAGTATAGAGTTAAAATTATTTATGAGAAATACACATGAAAAATTAAACTCACATTCTAGAAGCAACAGATATTACTGAATTAAAAGGTTCTACAAAATACTTTCATAAAACTGCATGGCTATGGCTGTGGATGGAATTGTCTGATTTGTCTGTTATGTCTGTTTTGGATTCAAATAACCAAAGCTGATCTGTTTGACTGGGATGATTTAGGTGGCTATATTGCATAATCTGAATTAAGGAAAAAAAAGTTCAAAGATGAATTCACAAGAACATGCAGAGATCAAGTCAAAACAGAGGAACAATAATGCTCACAGAAAAATTGAGTATCAGATAGTTTGGTCAAGATACTCTTTTCAGTTCAAAAGATGGTCAAGCTTTTTAAACCCAGCAAAAGGCTGATGTAGCTGAAAATTATTTTTTTCCAGATGTACCATGTGATCAGAAATCCTCCTGTTTCCTACAAACCTTGTGGTTGTGTTTAGTGTTCAGCTACTTCAAATATGTCTGAATATTGAACATTAAATACAGCTTTGATCTGTATGTGGGAGAAGTGATCTGACTATAGGCAACTGGACCCACCACTTCTGTAAGCTGTTGCTATAGGAAGGCTACGTTCTATCACGCAGGGAATAAGGAAGTTTTCTCCTTATTTATTGGCGTGGTTCTCTTTCTCTATGTAAGGTGCCAGTGCCTGGGGAGGTAGTGTTTAAGGGGCATCTAGCTGGCTATTAAATTTCTTCTAGCTCCTTATATACATAGAAACCTGAAACATTCAAATCAGTTACCTAGCTAAAAAGATTGCTTGCTTCTGCTGAACAGACTGTACATATGAGCACAAAGTCTTCACTAATGTATACATGTGGACAGAGGACTCATGCTCCCTGTATTTGTACCACCATGAAGTGCACATTCCTCCATTTCTGATACTAAAGGGGCAGAATTTCCTTATCTGTGCCTCTCCCCCCACCATATGCTTTTAAATCATCACTGTGCTATATGCCTTTTATTTGTTTAGGAAATACAAAGCCTCATTAGATATCTGTGAATATACAGGTAAGTGCAGAAGATCAGAATGATTGTCTTGTCATCTAGCAAAGTTCTGATCTCAATTTTTTAACCTATTTTTGTAACAGTAGCTTCATCAAATAATGGAATATCATTACTGTTTGGCTTTCCCAGTTGTAACGTTCTGTACTGCTTTACATCTTCTTACCTTATTGAAACTCTTCTCTTTCCCTGTGTGGTCTGCCAGTAGCATTGTAAATTCAGAGCATTAAGCTTCTGAAATAGATACTGGGGATGGTCTATGAATTGGCTGTGCGCTGTTTAGATCAGTTAAAAAAATTATAGCATTCTTATGCTGGCTTAAAATTCCTACTGCATTTTTCCTCTCCTGTTTTCCTTTTCCTTATCTTTTAAATGTTCCATATTCAAACTTAGTTGTTTATCCCTTTCTTAGTCACTCTGTTGTCTTTACTCTCCTAAAAATCTACAATTTTCTGTACCAAAATTACGTTGTTTTCCCTAGTTTTGTTTTGTTTCCATTTAAATCTTAGATATCCACTCATAGTTGTTGTAGAACACTGATATTCTCTCTTCCCCTTCCTCAAATCTTCCATCCCAGATTTACTGAGATTCCTTTGTGCTCAAGCTTGATAGCACAGATAGCACAGACTTAACCAACTTAGCCTCAGACTCTGCACCTGGAGCGAGAGGTGGGAAAATTAAGAGAAAGGACCATGGACATCCCAGAAGGTAGGATCAACAAAGATGAAATGTGAAAAAAAAAACCAACCCAAATAAAAAAAGCCAAAAATCATTGTCACCTTTATAGTCAGGCAGTAACCACAAATAAGATGTTGAGCCAACTTGTATGGTATCTTGTAATTTCTTAGGACAGTCTGATAGTTTTTTTCAGAAGAGAAGGTCAGCTTGATGATCTGTGTGAGGCAGAATGTTTCACAAAGAAAGTGTGTTTGTTTTAAAAATAGCTGTTACAAACATTTAAAAAGTTTTAGTAATATATCAAAGTAAGAAGATTATGCCTTCCGTAATTGTAAGCATTCTGTGTGTTTACTTGCATAACGAGAAGTAAAACTGAAGTATTTTTAATTGTGTGAAGAAAACCACAAACTTAAGAGTGAGTCTAGAATAGACTGTGAATTGTGAATGTGTATGTCATGTATAGGATGTAATCCTACTTTTTGCTTTGTCAAAACCCTTATTGGGCAGTACTAGCTGTTGCAAAATACTAGTTTATAAGTAGGTACCATGTGATAATTAACATCCTCCAAGTGGGAAAAGTTATTTCCACCATGGTGATTTTTTTTTTATTCTGAAAAATAAATATTAGTATGAAAATAATGTGCAATCATATAATATGTATTTTACTCTTTCACTGAAAATGTTTGCTCTTACTTACTGAAGAGAAGTTAAAACATGAAGGATCTACCTGATAGGGGTTTCCATGATTTCATTTAAGTTTACATTTCCAGGTTTATCCAGATTGTGTTTGGCATTGTATCTGTATATGATATTCAAAAATATCTGTAACAGATCAGTCAGAAAGCATTTCACATCTTTCTTACCTCTTAGGCTCAGAAGGGCAGTGGTAAGGGCACTGGCCATCTCTGGCAGTGGTGGTGAGCCTAGGATGTGCTGGAGGAAGCGTATCTCCTTTCCCTCACTGATTGACTTGCAAATAAAATTACAGGACCCTTAAGATTGGAGAAGACCTTTAAGATCATCAAGTCCAACCACTCTTGGAGGCTTAATTTTACTGTCTTGTTGTAAGGTTCTGATAGCCCTAATCTAGCGTATGTGTGAAGTTCGAGGTGTGGGAGATCTATGCAAAACACAGCAGCCAGAAGTTCCCAGTATAGAATTTGGTGGGGAACAAGGGGAAATTCAAGGTGAGCAGAGCTGATAGTCATCCAGTGTAATTCTCCATGAGTGGAAAGGTGATCAATGAAAGTGGTCAGAGAAGGCCTCTGCCAAGCTGCACAGCGAAGATCACCGCAATGAAATTGTCCTGCAGTATGTCAAAAATATGCTTTCTCTCCTTTTGACCAGAGTGGTTTTGGGTGTTTGTTTGAACTGACAGATCTGAATGCACTGCATATGCTCCCTTATGTTCTCGGGGCAGGTAGTTGTATTATCTATAAAAATCTTTGTCCTAATATGATTTTAACTCTCCTGTATTTTAAACTCATGAGGTGTTCCCACTGAAAACTCCTTAACTGCCAACCATCTTCTTTTGCCTTCTATCCCTATTAATACTGCCAGTGGTGATCCTCTTCTTCCTCGTAGTCCCTGAATTTCCACATCTGATCTGCATAGCGCTTTGTTAGTCTCAGATCCGCTGTCTTCCTGTGGGTCTAAGCAGTTTCTGTAAGGAAAGTGCCCTTTCTTCTTTCCCCTGAATTCTTCCTACAGAGAACAGATCTGGTGACCCCATGGTCCTAGTGGCTGTCAAGGCCAGTTCGTTCCTCTGAATAACTCAACAGCAACATGCGTTTCACACATTAGGAGCTCAAGATACAGGTTTTAGGCAGACAGTCTCTTTTGAATCTAGAGGGAACACCGTCAGCTGTTAGTACCTTACTTCAACACGGGATAAAGTGAGTTAATCTCTGAACTCTCTGGAGATCATAATCATAGAATGGTTTGGGTTGGAAGGGGCACCTCCCACCAGACCAGACTGCCCAAGGCCCCATGCAACTTTGCCTTGAACACTTCCAGGGAGGGGGCATCTGCAACTTCCCTGGGCAACCTGTGCCAGTGCCTCACCACCCTTATTGCGAAGAGTGTATTTCCTAAAGTCTAATCAAAATCTTCCCCCTTTATTTTAAAGCCATTCCACCTCATCGTATCACTACATACCCTTGTAAAAAACCCCTCCACAGCTTTCTTGTAGGACCCCTTCAGGTACTGGAAGACCTCTAGAAGGTCTTCCCAGAGAAGACATTATAAATCTGTATTTTTTGATCATTTTAGTTTAAAGTAAACCTAAAACTAGAGCTGCAAGGAAGTTGAGGTGCAAATTTTCACAATTTGTCTGAGCTATAGTCCTGCTTTAAGAGGTCGCAACTGTAATTGAGACAATACAATTTCTTTAGTATGTTTTTAGTGGTGTGTATTAATTTATTTGCGTAGCAGATTTGGAAAAGAAATTGTGGGGGAAGGGCGAGATATTTCAAATTACTGTACGTAAATGTGCCAGTGTGTATTTTTAGACAAAAGCCTTGACTTCCCCAGTAGCGATTTCTTCCTTGAATTTCAAAGGCATTCGCAGAGAAGCACATTGCAATAGTGGCTGGAACCTGGCTGTGTGCTGTTTTGGAGTAGTTATTTTATATTATAGTGACCTGAATATGCTACTTCCAACATTCAGTTTGCTACAGTATTATTCTAGAGAATGTTTAATTTCTGTGGAAGCTGTCAGAAGCTTTCTGAAAGATAGGCAGCTGTAGCTGAGAGATTTTGGAAGCAGGGCATGTGACAAAAGACAGTTGTTTTTATCTTAAAATGACCAATAATGCTGTTGCTAGCAGCAGTGACAACAAAACTGGTATAACATTCCCTTTTGATGCCAACTCCTTGAATTATTGCTCCACTGCACCTTTTATGCCTCTTTCTATAAGCAGTTTGTGATTGTAAGGTTAGAAACTTAGGTCAGGGATAAGATTAGGATGAATATCTGAACTTCATGTTCAGTTGCCTAAAAGTGGGCATCTGATGCCATTTTTGATGCCCTGTGGTACATAGCATACATATGAGTGGCAGATGTGACATTACTCCTGTGGCAGGCTTATACTCTGTTAAGTGGCACATGGCAACCAGATAGGATATGATGATTTATCTCTAGTGGCAGTAGCCTGCCATTAGACACTGGATTTAATTTTATTTTGCTGTGTCTACTTGAGAGTGAGTGAATTCTCTTTGGATGAAAATTAAATACCTGTCATGCCTTTAGGCATTTGGGTGAAGACAGAAGAAAAATCTAAGTGTTTTATTCTCATCCTTGTTCACGCACAGAGGATTTGAATTGGGAAGTTAACATCTCAGTTAACTATGAAAGGCAGACAGGAAAAGAGTATGAAGTGTGCTCTCTGATGCAAGTGGAGAATTCTGATAGAGTGGACTGTTAAACATCGCTCCCAGATACTGTCAATCAAACGTGTAAATGGCACTGAAGACTTTAAGGTGATGTGTAGTTCTGTGAGCAGTGAGGCCACCTTCCCCACGAGCATGCCTTGTGATTGAACTGCTAGGTAGATTCCGTGATGCCAATAAAAGATTGCACTAATGAAATATTTATAGGGCTTTTATAGAACTGCCTATTTCATGGAACTGTTAAGAAAATAATCCTTCAGAAACTTCCATGCCGTCCAGTGGATTAAAATATTATTGGGGGTTTTGGGGAGAAAAGGGGGAATGAACCAGTCATTTGTCAGCATAAACCTTTTTCTTGCCAAACTGTGATAAAAATACCAAACTGGAAACCTAAATTATGAAGAAAATCTGCTCTGCACAGGAATGGAAGAACAGAGTGCTAAAATTGCTTTAATATCACTGACTTGAAGTGGCTGAGCCACGTATGTCTGATGAGCATCTGTGTGGGCAAAGTGGTCCTCTCCCTCCTTGGACGGGAGAATGGTGGAAACTTGTAGAGCCCTTTTGAACTCTTCAGTCTAGAGAAGAGGCTTCAGCAAAAGCCCAACCTAGACACCTAGGCTACGTCTTTACTAATAAATTGTGCCTAACCTCACACTATTCCTAGGTGTTAGAGTATCTGTGCTAGTAAACTGCCAGAAAGCTGCTTGCACACTCTTGGTCTTCTACCCACTTGCCACTGAGCAAGCTTAATGGGTGTCGTTCCAAGATGTACTTTAATAGGAGATGGTGTAGAGAAAACATCCTCTTCCCCATTTGCCTCTATTCCTGGCCACATGATTTCACTACTCCCTTGACAGGGAGAAAGAGGAGCAAGAGAGGAGGGAGATATGGAAAATACCTTTCTGTTTGGTGACAAGTAGCCAGTGGATGAAGTCGGCTCTCTGTACAATACTGGAAAATATATTTAATGAAAACTCGGATTCGCAAACACATTTTCATTGGAAATCTAGATTTTGGACTAATGCAAGGATTCAAGTAGATTTTCAGCTTCATTTATTTATATTTTAATGGAGTGGATACATCATCACACTTAAGCTATAGTTTTATTACAGAATTCATTTTGATGTAACAACAGAGATAAATGCAATGCCGTACAGTAATTTCATGGTTTGCTGCATGTTTTGTGTTATCCCAGAAACATTAAGTGATACGTAGTTTAACTTAATTTAGTGAATGAATAGTTTCATAAGAACAAATTGATAACATTTCTTCCCTCTGACTTTCAAGAGATGATTTGTAGGATGGCAGCAGAGCTCTGCTGAAGTTAATGGTGCTTCAGACAGAGAAGAGGGTCTGCCTAATGAGATCTCTTTGAAATAACTGGTGCCTTCTAGAAGAAGCTGGATAAAAGAATATTAACAAAAGCAATTAACTGGAAAGGTCTTATGTATACACTGTTCAGAAGGGAAATAATTTAAGATAGCATGGAGGTCAGTAAGGAATAGCTTGTGGCC
This sequence comes from Tapera naevia, assembly GCA_033556795.1. Taxonomy (NCBI): domain Eukaryota; kingdom Metazoa; phylum Chordata; class Aves; order Cuculiformes; family Neomorphidae; genus Tapera; species Tapera naevia. The sequence continues at coordinate 6,739,460 of JAUMJJ010000079.1, read as the reverse complement.
TGCTGTATTAGCACACTTGTTAACCTATTTTGCTGTACGGAGATGAAGCAGGATGCATGAGATTTGGTGTTAAGTGTGAGTCTGCCATTCTAAACTCATGGAGCATGAGGGAGTGTGCTGCTTATGGATCCTCCTCAAAATCCAGGCTTGGGTGAAGGATTTAGGGAACTTACTCTGACCTTGACCTGAGTTTTGCCTGGTATGTGTCACACAAATTTGGTATAAAGTTTGTGTCCACCCTAATGTGACTTTAGCCTCCCAGTGCATGTTTGGAAGTCCCCAAATCTGAATTTGAAAAAAATCCTTTTCCTGCATTCCAATAAGCAGTTTTGAATAAGTAATCATGAAGAAATGTTCTTAGTTTTGTAACCGAAAATGCTCTTTTTCTCTGTGTGTATAGTTGTATATATTATTTACTATGGGCTCTTTCAAGTTGGAATTTCATGTTGTGTTAGTACAGGAATACTGTTCCTACTCATTGTGGATCACATTCAACAGAACCTGTAAGAGTAAGTCTAAGGAATACTTTTTTTCTGTGAATGAAATAACCTGTATTCTACATGAAGGCAAGCATGGGATCTTTCTAGCATGTTTTCACGCAGCTTGTGAAGTTTCCACGTGAATCTGTGTGGGAACTGTTGACCCACCTCTGCTGAGTCCTCTATGTGTCACTCTGGTTTTGTTATGTAGCAGTAAATCCAAGAACCCTTTGCTATGTTGCTAAAATGCACATTTTTCCAGATCCATGCACATGAACCCTTTGAATGAGGAGCACCCGTTTACCAGTTCTCTTTAAATAGCTTCATGTGTGGATATGCCCTGACCTGTGCAAGGATGTAATAAACCAGAAACAAAACCAACAACAAAAACCAGACTCTGGATGTCTTGAATGAATTACTATAGCGCTGCATCAGAGCTCACCATCCAGAAAAGAGTAAACAAGAAACTATTTTTGAAGTGAGAGGCCAGAGTAAAATTGTCTGACACTCTTCATTTTAGTGATGCATCATGTGGTGATCCAGAAGCCACATTAGAGAACTGTAATCCTTCATCAGAGCATTTGTTTGGTTGCCTAACATCTGTGGATTGTTAAGATAAGTTATTACACAGACCTGCTTTAGTTTAGATTAGTTTGGACCACATCCCAGTATATTCAATCAGGGTATAATTCCTGCATGCTGCTAAGTTGCTTGCTCCACATACTTCTCTAAAAATGTTTTTCAATATACAATTTTGTCAATGAAACTACTCTGACACTTTCAAGTTTTGTTTTTTTTTTGTTATTTTTCTTCCTCCCAAGGAAAAGCTTGTATTATTTTTTCCTTTTGGATCGAATATATCTCAAGGAAAATATAGCATTTATTAAGTTCTGAAGAGATTCCTAAACAGGGATGGTAGTGTAGCTTCTGTGTGAGTATAATGCAGAATTTCTATATGTGTCATCTGTGGTGATTGGTGTGTATTGTGTCCAAACTGCGGTGTTTAAAGACAGCTGTTAGAAAATTGATTTGTATTCACATGCCTTGTCTTTCTCCTTTCTAGATTCTGTATTTTTCTGTGTCTAGTTGTGCATTAGCTATTCCCATTTGTTTGGATATCATAATATTTTGCATAAAATGAATTACAATATCAAAGATTATTCTGTAAATTAATGGTAATTTCTTGAAGTTTATTACATAATTTATATACATTTTTAATGATCAAATGCATTAAATTGTAAATGAAGTCTGTTACCATCTTTACGTATTTAGCTGTGTTAGCACACACACACGTTTGATTTTGATTAGAATGTTTAACTCTTACTTTAATATTCCTTATCCTTCCTTAAAACACACTCTAGTTGATTTTTTTTTTTATTAATCGTTTTTTTCAGCTTTCCCTGTAAACTGATAAAATACAAGCAATAACATGTTTTTTGTTACTGGCTTTGGTTTATAGCATTTCATGCTCAGACACATACACATGCACAGTCTTGCTGTTTAATTAGCTACCGATGTCTATAAAGACATTTAAAAATGTGGATTTTTCCTTTTAGTCTTGCTGTTATTTAAAAAAATACCAGTAATAATCATACTGGTTAGAGTAAAAATCTATTCTATTAGAACAGGTAGTGTGATAAACTGAATCTCTGTTTTTCGAGTTATACTAGATGAAGGAAATAAAACATTTTAGAATCAAGGGATTTTTTTGTTAAAGGACTAGCATTTATTTTTTCGAAGTTGCTGTTCCTATTACCCTATGGAAGATTATTTTTTTTTATCATAATACATGTTTGTGCCACTGTTGGAATAACTCTAGCTTTTGATTAAGTTTTTTTCTTTAATTACTTGAAATTTGAATAGATATTTTTATGTCCTTAAATAGAAGATAGTCATTTTTTGATAAAGGCACAATCTAGATACAGGGAAAAGAGTCAAATGCCTTCTCAGTGTGGTTTGGTCAAACAGAGCAGAAGGAGTATTGGAAGTTCCGATGTAGTCTTCAGACCTAAGCAGATAGTCTATTCTAGGGTGCTTTTAATACAACTTAATTATGTTAAATGTGTAAAATGCCTAAAACTTTTATCATGCCATGTAAGCCATGCACTTCCTCGCCAGACCAGAGAATAAGAGAACTCAGTACTAGAGCCGTGTCCTGTTGCAGATTCTCTCCTGAAGTGATTGTTTTCTCTGTTCCTTTAACTGTTGTGTAATATTACAACTTTTGCATCATTCCTGTGTTTACAGAAAATAAGCATTTTTTAATTCCAACTTTTGTCATCTTTCTTACCTTTACAATTTTTACCAATTATTTTACTTCTTTCCACATTAAACTAAAAGATTTTCTTTACCATTTTCCTTATTAGTCAGCTTTGCTTCCTGTTATCTCTATCTTTATTTCTGTCAAAATTCCTACCTCTTGTATATAATTTGTTTTGCGTTTTATGTTCTTCTTCCTCAAAACTCTTTTGTCTTTGTCTCAGTTTTCTTTTAAGTATTCACATACTTTAGAGTCCCGATTAATTTTTTATTTTTCTCTGGTGATTAACTCCTGTGCATAAGACTGTTTTGTATTGTATATGCACTTGAAACGCAGAGTCTTGCTTTACTGTTTGTGCTCCTGTTTACCTGTGTATCTGGAATAAAAAATAATAAATTAAAAAAATCTTAATAAGCACCATTTATGTGCACAGTTTAATTGTGATTGCCAGAGACACATTTTATTTATTTATTATTTACAACTGTAACACAGAGAGCTGGTAAATGATCATTTTCAAGTAATACAAAATGTGATACTTTTACTTCCTTTTCACTGGTGCATTTAGTTCTGTATTAGTAGGTTTCTTTAGGTCTTTACCTTATGTCTTTGGTAAGTGGTTGTTGTGGATGTAGCTAAAACCAGGGTAATCTTGAGTTATGTTACGTGAGAAAATTAATTAAAGAGAAATAACGTGCCAGTTTTCTGTGGCAGCAGAGGCTGGGAGTTAGCTGGGCAGGACTCCATCACCTGCTGCACAAGTCCCACTCATAGTCTGATAGGCTTGTCCGGGACAGCGGTCCACACCGAGGAAAACAGCTCAGCCCACTCCCTCAGCTGCATCAACACCAGCAACAAGGGATGGTCATGTTATCAGTGTTTACTCAGGAGAGAGCTGTAGGGCTGGGCTGAGTGGGGATTGCTACAGGTAGGACTGATGTATATTGACAGCACATTTTGGAGAAGCTTGCATAGCATGTGCCTGTAGGATGCTTGGCTCTAGCCAGTACAGTCAGTGCTTGGAGAAGCATGTTCTGAGTCCTGTCATGAGCACCAGCCTCCGCAGTTTAGAGGAGAGCGAGAGATTGTACCTGCTCAGTGATAGTGAGCATGTATTTCAGGGTCTGAGGGGTTGCTGCACTGACGCTTCTTGTTGTCTTCAACTAGGTTATGTGGGTATGCAATTTATGTCGAAAGCAACAAGAAATCCTAACGAAATCTGGAGCGTGGTTTTTTGGAAGTGGACCACAGCCCTCACCCAGCCAGGACGGAACGCTGAGTGATACGGCAACTGGTGGAAGTTCAGATGCACCAAGAGAAAAGAAAGCAAGACTTCAAGAGCGGTCGAGGTCACAGACTCCCTTAAGTACAGCAGCTGCCTCATCACAGGAAATCTCTTCTTCCAGTGTGCAATCTGACCGAAGGAAAGGAGCAGAAGTATCGCAGCTGGCTATGGGCCTGGACCAAAAGCAAGTTTCATCAAGATCTAGAAGTGAACCTCCAAGAGAGAGGTAGTACTTTCTGTCTTAAAAGAGGCTTGGAGTTATACATGCTAGTTCAGTAATAATACATCAGGATGTCAGGATAAATTTTCATTAGCAAATGCATCATCTGATTTGGTCTGTGCAACAGAAATGAGGAAAAAAAATAACAATTGTATTTTAGGGACAATTCCGTGTACTTCAATGCATTTTAATGTAAATTTTAGTATAGAATTGTAGGTTACTTTTAAATTTTAAATTTGGAAGGTATTTTAAAGTTACTAAATGAAGAACAAGCCTCTAACTTGATGAAATAACGTACTAGAATTTAAAAGTCAGCACCCCGCAGCATCTCCCCAACCAAAGAAAAAAGCCACCTTGTGGAGTTCTGTCAGATATGCTTATGTGTTATCTTTTTATCAGTAATTGTATTATTTTTAATAATAAAATAGGAACTATTATAACAGCTCATTTAAACCTGCAAAGTAAACATTGATGAAGAATGGCTGTGGTACCATCTTGAGTTCAGAGCAAGTTGTATGCAAAAATAAAGCCAACCAGAAGCAAACTGTTGTATTTTAAGTGAGTAAATGAGTAAATTCCTGAGCTTCGTTCACTGCAATGAATGGTCTGGGAGTGGCAAATCAGGAGAGGATAATGTGATGAAACAGTTGCTGTTCTTTTGGCTGGTGCCTGGCAGATGGCAGAGCAGTCAAGGAGGGAGCTTGTGGCAGCAAAACAAGAGTCTGCCATAGAAGATTTTATCTTGGCCAGAACAGTTGATGATTTTTTTTTCATAGCTATTGAAAATGGATGAGGAACAGAAGCTAGAAACTGAGAAACTTACTAGAACAGCAAAGTGCTGTATATTTCTGCTTTTCTGTCCAAAAGTAAGATGGTTATATTAGTGTTCAACACCTGTCATGAAGACTTTCAATGAAGTCCAAGGGCTCTTAATGGAGAGTGTCTATGGTAAGCTCAGGTCCCATTTTTTGCCAAAAGTTCAGGAGGAACAAGAGATGGAGAAAAATGATACAGGAGCTTAATTTGGATCATATCCAAGTTTCCCTGGCCTGTCAGATGCATCTGTGAAAATCTCTAGTATGTAATCTGAAGATGTATTGGTTGTGGAAGGGAAGATTCAGTGCCACAAAATAAAGTCTTAGTAACTTTGTCCTGGTGCAGGTTCATCTAAAATACAGTGTATAGTTGTGTTCAGCCTTCTTCAAAATTGATGGAGTCATATGTGAACTGGTAAACAAAAAGGCAACTGAAATGATGAGAGAAATAAAAATATCCATTATAAGGGGATTTTATGTTTCTTTGGGTTGCTTATTCTGCCATAGCAGAAGATGAAAGAGGAAAGAACATAATTTTCATACAGCTTTGTTATTCATTGTTATTTTATTTGAATGTATAGAGAAATACATTACATTTTTCATCCTCTTTTTATTACCAGAGAAAAGAGTGCCATTAATTAATCTCAAGGAGTCGCTTTGCTTTTCTTTATATGCTTATGAAATGCGCACTTCTTTTTAGAGTTTTAAAAAGATAAAGCAAACTAGGTCAAATATTATTGTTTCTGGATATATTATCTTCTTTGCATTTTTTTAATATCCATATTACTTCTTTCTGTCATGCCACTGTTGGAGTTACTCCATTTGGTGCTTGAAGTGAATTGTGTATACATGGTTAGTCTGTAAACCACATGATTGCTGCCAGAAAAATGGAGAACATACTCCAATGCTCTGTCATAATGCTGCAGTTACTACAAAGTTGACTTTGAGTCTTCCTGCTTATGAGGGTAAATTATTTTTATATGCATTTATCCATGTAAATATTCTTTGTGATTTTACTTAAATGACAGATGGTTCAATTGATTATGTTCTTGTGGACTCTGGAAGTTGTTTCCTATTGGAAAATAAAAGCACCACTGGAAGGATTAATAGAACTAATTCATGTTAATGGATCCAGTACCTTTCCATATGTTCTGCTGTAACTTGTGCTGGTTTATAATCTGTTTACCGTAACAGTGTACACAAGTGTCTTTATTTTGCATTCAGCTCCTCAAATTATTGTACTCCTTTCATTGTAGGAAGAAGACAACATTGGTTTCTGACCAGAATGGCAAAGGTTTAAAGAGTGAGCGTAAACGTATGCCAAAATCCTCACTTCAAAAAGAAGGACCAGCTGATGACAGGGAGCGTAAAGAACGGCACGAAGGTAGAAGGCTGGAGAAAGGCAAGTCACAGGACTACCCAGACTTGCCAGAGAAACTTGAGGAAGGCAAAGTGCCTGATGATGAAAAACAAAGGAAGGAAGACGAATATCATACCCGTTACAGGAGTGACCCCAATCTGGCAAGATATCCTGTAAAACCACATCCTGAGGAACAGCAGATGCGCATGCATGCAAAAGTATCTAAAGCACGGCATGAGAGAAGACACAGTGATGTAGCTTTGCCACACACAGAAATGGAGGAGGCGGAGGTACCTGAGAATAAATTAGGAAAACGCTCACAATTACAGGGAACTCAGGACAGAAAATCTCTTGTGGAAACTCAGAGGTCGTACTCTATAGACAGAACAGGTGATGTAAGAATTTCTGTTTCTAAACAATTAACTAATCATAGCCCACCAACTCCCAGGCATAGTCCAGTTCCTATAGAACACGTAGAATACAAGAACCACGATTCCTTTAAAAAACAGAGCCGCCTTGATCCTAGCTCTGCTATTCTCATGCGAAAAGCAAAGCGGGAGAAAACGGAGACTATGCTAAGGAATGATTCCCTTAGCTCTGACCAGTCGGAATCAGTGCGGCCATCCCCTCCAAAGCCTCATAGAGCAAAAAGAGGCGGAAAGAAAAGGCAGATGTCAGTTAGTAGCTCAGAGGAAGAAGGGGCATCAACACCAGAATATACTAGCTGTGAAGATGTGGAGATAGAAAGTGAAAGTGTCAGTGAAAAAGGTAAGGACTTTTATGTATATTATGCACATGGCCATGGTTTCGGGAAAAAAAAATCTGTATTCTTCTCTCTTTTGCCTGTTTTTTAAACATACACCTTTGTTTTTTCCCTTAACTTTATTTTTTTCTTTTCTTCCAATTGAGAAGTGTCTTATACCTGTTTATGTTTGGTTTACTGTGTTTCCTTTTGCTTTCTTAGATGAGGTGGTTACAGGTAGCATCAGTTGATGAGTTTATTTCTCATTCTCTTCCCTTTTTCACCCAGAACTGAATTTAAGATTTCTAGCTTGTTCTCTGAGTGTTATCTGTAATCCTTTCATCATTGCTTCGTTCTCTGTATGCAGAATAATTTTCTATAGATTTGAAGTGGAAAGTGAGTTCTGTGACAATCTGAGAAGACGGTTATAAAGCATCATAAATCTCAGTCTTAAGTTACACAAAATTTTACTACATTTAATAAAATTTCAATGATATTCTAGAATTCATTGTTAACAAGGAGAGGGTATGGGGCAAGGCAAGTGTTACATAGGAAGGGAATGAGAATTGTGTAACTTGTTGTCTAGATGAATTCACGCCCAAACTTAGAGCTGTGTTTAAAATTTGTTATTTAATATTGCCTTTATCTCTTGATGGCAACACTCAGCAATAAGGAATAAATGTAGTACACTGTGTGATTTTAAACGAAGCCTTTCTTCTGTCTGAGGACATCAATCAAATTAATGAATGGTAAATAGATAAAATACGTATCATCAGAAAAGATGGTAGAATCTACCACCTGTCTTATAAACCTAATTTGGTTTTAAGTGGCACTACAGTGAGCTGAAGGCTCTTTGTGTCTTTGGAAGTAGGTTTTAGCTCTTTAGTTTAATTATCGGTGTTTGTAACTTGAAAATTTTCTGCTGGTGTTTATATTTGAAATGCCAACAGCATTTTAATGTCTGCATTGTCTTTTAGTTCCTGGCACTGTTTCCTGACACCTCTTTGACTTATGCGTGGTAACCTGCCTGTCTTTGTTTATCTGGTCTCTTGACATCCCCTAAAGCTCCAAGTATACAGATAAAAAGAGACAACATTTCTGTCTTACCCTGTCTGAATAGCTGCTTATTTTAACTTTCTAAGAACAGACTTTTCCATTCAAAATATGGAAGCATGCTTTTCCAGTCATTTTTAAGGACAGATTATGATCATGACCCTGAAATCTTAATCTGGATTCCATTTAGAAATAAAAACTCTCTATTCTTTGACAGTGGGAATTGTCAAACACTTGAACATATCACATAGAGATGCTGTGCAGTCTCCATCCTTGGAGATGCTAAAATGCAAATGGAGACATCCCTGAGCAATCCTTTCTAGCTGATTCTGCTTTTGAGGTTAGAACTAGGGACCTACAGAGGTCCCTTCCAGTCTTGACTGTTCTGTCTTTGTAGGAGAACGCATCTCTCTGCCTCATTTTGTGGCAGTGTTTTATACTAACATTTGGATTTGTGTGATTTTCCTTGATTTCCTCTGTTGGTTGTAGCATAGTAGTTGGTTGTAATATAGTATTTCCTTTCTATCTTTGTTATTTGCTTTTTGCTTAGGTGCATCAGTTTGAGTTTGCTTATGAAGGAGTATTGTTATAAATTGGAAGGTCATTGATGTGAAAGTAAAGTTCAGGCTGAAATTCATCGATACAGGTATCAATATGATGCTATAGTTAGCTCTATAATGGTTCTTTGTAAGTAAAACCTTTTGGTAGTTTCTTTCAGGCTCAGGACATTGATCTCAGCTTTTGATCCATTTCCCATTCTATTGTTAAACCACTTAGAGTTGGACTTTTTTCGTTTGGTCTGATGAATCTCAGAGCATTTCAAATGTTTCTAAATAATTATGTTCTCCTGAACTGAATCAAGTTCTTCGTTCCTCCAAGACAGATGTTCAGGTTCCTCCTTTCGACAATGGAGGCCTTGGTCAGAGTGCTATCTCTCACTGTATTTGAATAAATATTATAAATAGGAATCTGTTTTTGAGGCTAGAGGTATAATACAGAAAACGATGTAGGTAATGTAAATGCAAATGAGAAAGCAGGAGCATTTTTGGTAGTAAAGCATCCAATTTTTTTTTTTTAGAATTAAATTTAATCCATGCTTATAACATCTGCAGTATAAAAGGAGGAAACTTGATTACCTGAAAAAAAAATTTTAGAAAACTGTCACTATTGAAGAAAAAAATCCACAGTAAAAGGATGTAGTGTTAAAAATTGATACATATAATTTAAAGATGCCCCTATTGTAACCAAGGCCAGAACCCACCATTCCATCAGTACTTTGGTTGTAATTTGAGAGATACTGCACAGGTTCCTGGTTGTAGTGCAGTAGTTTATAAGCCCAGGGTCTAGATTGCAGGGTCCGGAATCCTCTCTTGTCTAACTATCAGCTCAGTCGGAAATGTGATGCTGAAGTAATAGAAATAATACAGCTAGAAAAATAAAATCATTGCAAGTAAAATTTTTTTACTTTTAACACCATTATCAAGAAAATGTTAAAATTGTTGTTCACATTTGGTGAGTGTCCATGTAAAGCAATCAGTAACCAAGTAGTAAAGATGTACTATTTTCGGTTCTGTATTGAACAACTAAAATATAAGTTTTCTATGGAAGATGATTTAGAGAGGTGTTTGCAAGAAAATTATTCCTGTAGAAATAGTATAGGTATGGGTAGAGTGAATAAGACTGTATTGAAAATCAATAGCCAAAATGACATATGAAATAGATACTGTGCAACAGTTACTTTTTAACATTTTCATTTCCCAGAAATAGTGATTAGGATTGCAATACCCTGTTTTATGAGCACAAAAAGCCTTCTCAAATGCTAGTCTTGAATACAAAGCAAGCTAATTTCGATAGTGCTATTGATATTGTTATAGTGCTATTAAATGCAACCATTTAATATGTATTTCTTCTAAATTATTAATGAAATAATTCACAAGCACTGGAGATACTTTCTTTAAAAAAAAAAAAAAGGAAGAAGTCCTTTGTAATCCACTTGGATTTTCCATCTTTGGCAGAGGGTTGAGTTGTTTTCATGTTGGAGTAAATCTAGAGAAAAAACTGTTCCGTGGTATCCAAAAAGGTATTCTCCAATTTCTTTTAAAAAAAATCTGCACCCTTTACAGGACACTGTGACTGGTTGCTGATGATTGTTTTCATTGTTAATACAAGCTATAGGATTCCTTGTTCTGAAATCTATAGTAGTTGATCATTAGGTGGACTGAGTTCCCTGTGACAACGCAGTCCTGGCAAGGCAAAAGGAGACTCTTAGGCACAGATTGCATTTATACTTGCTTCAAAGACATATTAGAATAGCATGAACCAGGCTACTACTAAGGAAATATAGACCTTATTTTAAAACTGAAAGCAGCTTCTGCCATCCGGTGAAGAAAGGAAATTAGGTTTGGAGTAGTGTTTCAGAAAAATTATTTTCTTTAAAGTTTCAAACCAAAAATTTATGTAGAACTAGTAGATTTGTGTCCAGATAATGTTGTACATAACTTCTTTTATCTTGTGAAAGATATGAGATTCTTGTGAAAGTTATAGGAAATATTCTAGGCTTCTGGCATGCATTCTTTGAAATTGGAAGATAAAATAGTATTGGAAATTGAATAATGTGAAGAGGTATTGAAAGCAGCTTATGTATTTTTATGTAAAGAAGTTGCTAATGGCTTTACATTTTCATAGAATCATAGAATAGTCTAGGTCGGAAGGGACCATGAAGGTTATCTAGTCCAACCCCCCTGGCAGTGAGCAGGGACATCTTCAACTAGATCAGGCTACTCAGAGCCCCATCCAACCTGACTTTGAAAGTTTCCAGGAATGAGGCATTCACCACCTCTCTGGTTCCTGTTCCTGTTTCACAACCCTCAGCATAAAAAATGTTTTACTAATGCCTAGTCTAAACCTCTCCTCTTTTAGTTTGAAACCATTACCCATTGTCCAAATGCTACAGGTCCTACTAAAAAGCTTCTCCCCATCTTTCTTAGAAACACCCTTTAAGTATTGAAAAGCCACAATGAAGTCTTCTTGGAGTCTTTTCTCCAAGCTGAACAACCCCAACTCTCTCGGCCTCTCTTCATAGGGAATATGTTCCAGGCCTTTGATCAGCTTTCTGGCTCTCCTCTGCTCCTGCTCCAACAGGTTCATGCCTTTCCTGTGCTGAGGGCTCCAGAGCTGGATGCAATATTCCAGGTATGGTCACACAAGAGCAGAGTAGAGGGGCAGAATCACCTCTGTCAACCTGCTTGCCACACTTCTTTTGATGCAGCCCAGTATGTGGTTGGTTTTCTGGGCTGCGAATGCACATTGCTGGATCATGTCCAGCTCCTCATCCACCAAGACCCCCAGGTCCTTCTCTGCAGAGCTGCTCTCAATCTCCTCATCCCCCAGCCTGTAGCAAAACTGAGAGTTGCCCTAACCAGGTGTAGGAACTTGCACTTCTTGTGAACCTCGTGAGGTTTTCACAAACCCATTTCTCCAGCTTGTCAGGGTCCCTCTGGGTGACATCCTGTCCCTCAGGGGTATCAACTTCACCGCTCATCTTGGTGCCATCCCATTGTCCATGTTATTGATGAAGATATTAAAAAAAACAGAAGTCCAGATAGATGACATCCATGGGTCTTCCCTTGTCCACTGATGGAGTCTTTCCTTCACAGAAAACTCTAGGTTGATGAAGCAGGACTTGTCCTTGGTGAAGCTGTACTGGCTGTCTCCCTGTCTTCCATGTGTCTTAGCATAGCTTCGGGGAGGATCTGTTCCATGATCTTCCCAGGCACAGAGGTGAGGCTGGCAGGTCGGTAATTCCCAGGGTCTTCCTTTCTACCCATTTTAAAAATTGGTGCAATGTTTCCCTTTTTGCAGTCACGAGGAACTTCCCCTGACTGCCATGAGTTTTGAAATATCATGGAGAGTGACTTGTTGACTACATCAACCTGTTCCCTCAGAACTCTTGGATGCACCTCATCCAATCTCATGGACTTACGTACATCCAGTATAAGCTCACTTTGTTAGTCTTTGCATTTCTCACTGCACCTTGGCCTTCTTGACCTCATCCCTACACAGCTGGTCAGCATCCCTATACTCTTCCCAGGATAGCTGGCCCTGCTTCCACTGCGTGTGCATTTCCTTCTTGCCCTTTAGTTTGAGCCATTTTGCATACTTAATGTTCATTTTTGCCAAACTGTGTTTTTTTCACACCATTTAGGCTTGAAAACATGGCTAATACTCACACATTGTTAGCAAAATGGTGAAAAGCTAAGTAAAGCTCACTGTGAATATTTGCTAATGAGTTTAATTGTGAGTGAGGAAGGCAATGTGGAGTTGGAGTCTTGTTTGAAAAAAAAACCTCCTGAGATAACGTTCTTTCAGTTGCTTTCAGTGAAGAAGTGATTGTTTCATTCATAATGCCTTTCTTTTGGAACTGGGGGGAACATGTCGACCCAATTTGATTTCATTCTTATGACATTACCCTTCTGCTTAAAAAGTGTTAGGGGAAGGAATCTCACCATGATCTTGATGTAAGCCCAGGTGTGAGGTAGGGGTTTGCAACCAAGAGGAGAGGACTTGGAGGTCAAAAGAAGAAAGGGATGCTGTGGTTTGCAGACAAATATTTCAATGCTGGCTCAGCTCCAGGAGGAGATAATTTGACCCCTTCCTCCATCCTCCTCTGGTGTTTTGAAAGCTGCTTTGGATCCTTGCACGTGGAGGTGCTCTCAGAGGAAGGCGAGTGCTGTAGCATTGTTGGCATAGAAGGTAGCTTGTGGGCGAAGAGAGAAACCACGCATGTGCAGTAGGGTATATAAATGGATCAAAAGAAAACATCAGGAAAAGGCTATAGAGAAGTGGAGGCTGGTTTTAGATGTTTTTATCTAAGCTCTTTCACTGAGGTATTTTAAATCTGGAGTGTAGGCAAGTCAAGTTGTAGCGTAACATCTGCTAGCATATTTTAACATCTGTTCATGTGGATAGTTGGGCTTGAAGTGTTAAAAGGAGCTTAATTTGTTTAAAAATGTGACCGAGTTTTAATTTAGCATAAAATAAAATACTTTTGCTAGGAAGATTGTTAATTCTTTGAAATTATTTCCAACTTATCTTCTAGTTCTTATGCAATAATTGAGATCTACGTCTGATTCAGATTTTAATGAAAATATATCCTAAATAGCTCTAGTTTCAGACTTTTGGTCAATGCTAGCATTATTCAATGCTATAAATATTCAATGCTTTTGAGTAGATTAAATTATTTACAGTGCTTAAATAAGTTAGAAGCTCACTGTCAGAAACCATGTCAAATTGAGAACAGATAAGCAAAATTAAGGATAATTGTAATCATAATGTCTTAGTCAGTTGAAATAGAGGATTCCTGGAAACAAAAATTGATCTCTTCATAGCCTGCACTGAAATTGCTCTATGTTAGAAATACTGCCGTTGTTCCTGTGACAGGCTCTGGGCCAAGTTAGGGAAAACTGGGCCTAAATCCACAGGGCTGCTGACTGTACTTATCCATTTTTTATATTTGGCTATATTTGATAGCCATTGCCAGTACAAACATATGTAATATCAATCTGGTTTTTGAAAAGAAATGTGCATTTTGACTTATCAAGAGACAAGGAAGAAAAGGATATCACAAACTGTTGAATTTTGAGTTCTTTCTTACATCTCTGGCAGTTGTCAAAGCATTATGCTTTGTTACTATTAATGTGCTCAGTCTTCTATGTTGCTTGATTTTTCATGTTCACTGTTTTGTTAATAAATTTGTTCATTGTTGCTTACCTTTCTTCTGCACATTTAATTCATAAAATAGCAGTGAATTTGTCCGAATAGTTATTTGTCCATTAGTAAGATGAGTACCATCTTTACAAAAAGGAGGATATTAAAGCATGAAGGAAGTAGGATCATATGTTCAAAGAGACTTAACATCTGACAAGCAGGATAGCTTTAATTTCAGGAGTTGTGGGAGTGTTTGGATCTGTAGAGAAGTCCAGGACGTCTCTAGGTTGCTCCATGAGAGCCCAGTTCTCAAGGATGTTCAGCAGTTAGGTTTTTTTTGATACAGATGCCTCTGGAGACAGCAAGTACAAGAAGAGCAGCGAGAGCTGAGGGTCCAGATGCACTTTTAAGAGTCTGAGTTAGAGTTGAAAGCTTTTGAAACCCTTTGTTTAATTGTAGCTGCTAAGCAATTTTCAAAATGCAGATATGAAGTGAACTGGAGGTGAAAAGCTGGCATGAAACATGGCATGGCATTACAGACAGAGGATGATCCTTTCCCTGACTCTGTCCTGTTATTCAGTTTTTTGTATATGCATATATTTTTTTATACCATAAAAGTTATGTGAACCTCTACTCAGTATTTACTATGATGCTTTTTATCTGAGAGCTCAAGGGAAAAGATAAACTGTGAAGGATAAACCGAACTGTGTTTGGTAAATCTGCATACTTGTGGAGGGACTATGAAAAATGTTGAACTATTTTGAAGGATGAGTTTAGGTATTGCGGCTGAAATCCAAACCTTTGCTTTTTTTTTCCACCTTTATGAGGAAGCTGTACCCCTTTGGGTGAAAAATGAAATCCTGTGAAAGAAAAAGGTAGATTAATATTGGCTTAATATAGAATAATACATACACTTTTATTAATTCTAGAATTAATTTTAGATAATGATAGAGTTAACTAGGAACAAATAAGCATCTGATGCTGCTAGTTTGTGAAGAGGTTCTTTCTGTTTCTTTTCATACTTACAGGGATTCAGTGTATTCATTTCTGATCATCCTAAATCCTATTGAGTCCAAACCTAGGGGTTAAATCATATAGTACTGTGTATTATTGGTTAGTATTTTATGTTAATTTTTCTCTGATACCTTTGATAGCTTTACTGTGCTTGTAATAATACACTTAATTTCTGTAATACACAGGAACCATTGCAGTTTCTTTCTTTCAGCACAACTTGGAGTAGACTTGCCTGTTTGGGCCTTATAAAATCAGTGTGGTGATAAATGGCCTCTAGGAAATACTTGATTTTCTCAGAAAGAAGGTTAATAATTATGAAAGGTTTGTCTTTCCTTTGACTAAATATGCAAGGTTTCTATCCGCTCTGCAAGTCCCCAAAAACTGATTTCCCATTTTTGCTCATGTGTCTTTGCATTGGTTTAATGCTTGCTTGCTTTCTTCTTTCTCCTTCTGTACTATATATGATCTTCATAATCAGGTACTCGCCACCTGTGCTTTGGAATCACTGAAGTTGGTTCTTGTCTCCATTTCACCTATGATAAAAACCACAAGAGTTAAGTTTTGAAATGTGCACGTCTCATAGGTCTCAATGGCTGTATTTACTGTACTAGTAAATTAAAGAGCCATGCTGTGACATCTGTGGCCAAGTAACAAAACATGGCACATTTCCATATGATGAAGCTCTTGGATTCATTAATTGAAAGGCTGCATGGAAGCTGCCTGTTATGATTTATTCCTGGTCTGTCTCTTGTCTAGAAATAATTGGGACAGTGCTAACTGACCGCGGGCACAGCTGTTCCGGGGCTGCTATAATGACAGAAGAAGAAAGACAATCCCCTTGGCAGTGTCTAATACACTGGTGTAAATGTAGTCATGGTTTTTTTATTTGTTTATCTGCCTGTTTTCTTGCCTTGCATTTAAATTGCAAGCTCAGTGAAGCCCGGGCTTTCTTTTTGTGTTTGTATAGTCCCTAAGTTGGTGAAATTTCAGTCCATGACTGAGACTCTAACTTGCCTTGGTGCTAATAAAAGAGTATGCTTATTTTATATAAAGAAATATCATTATATGTACTCTTTTTTTCCAATTAACAGAAACCAGAAGAATTCTAGATTACTGTCAAGCGTGCTCTGGGACATTTGTGTTTTCTTGAGGCTAACTTAGGGTTGCCTACCACAAGGGGTTCAATCGAGCCTAGATTCCTGTTCTCACTATCTATGAATTTGCTGTTAATCAGCTAAATTTCCCTTTGGTTTCCCTCCTTGCTTTTCCTATCAAATAACAAAGTGTATGTATACTACTACTGCTTAAAACATATTGTGGAGCTGTTTCTTTCATAGAAAAAGACCAGATTTCCAGACCTTACAGCCCTTCTTAGCCTTTAGGTTCTTTTTTTTTTGTTTGTTTCCAGATTGGATTTTTAAATAATTTTAAAATATTTTTGAGGGATTCTTTTTGACTGATGAATTCAATGCCAAAGGATATGACAGCTCAATAACTGCATGCATGAAACCTTACTACTCTAATTCATTTTTCATTAATTGCTACACAATCCACAGCCCAACCCTTCCCCCCCCCCCCCCATTTTTAAGAGCTTAATTTAATGGTTCTGGTAATTGATCACATATCTCTTCCAGTCCAAGTAGAGGAGTCAAAGGGAGACAGGAAGTTTGTTTTGACTTGCCCCTCAGCTTCAAAACATATGAGGACAGGGCAGAGTTTTACAGTTTTATTTGCACTTTGATAGTTGTTTTTGTCTGTTCTGTGTAAGTTTGCTGTAAAAAGAGAAAGTCTGCCAGCGGGATATGCAAGGTGTAATACGCAACAATGATTATTTTTTGGCTAATGCATGTAGTAGACAGGTAAGACCTACATGCTGGTAGCCTAACTGTTAATAAGTTCATGGCCACCCTCTGCAGACACCCAACTGCACTAAAAGTTAAGGAAGAGAGTTGATTTAGGTACTTTCTGAGGTGCTCCAGCGCTTGAAATCTCTGCATTTATACATGTTTAGCTTCTTAAAAGCATGTCTCTGGTGCACAACTTCCTCATCTCATTCCCTTGACTGACTGCAAAAATAGTATATGAAGAGTTTTCTAATTGTGAAATACCTTTAGTCTTAGAGGTATTTTGTAAGAGAGTATATGTCTCAAAAATACCGTGATGCTATGCAGTAAATGCATACCTACAGCAGTATGTGTAATTTAAGACAGAATATTTTCAGACATGTAGCAAGGAGAAATGAAGCACCTCACACATCTGATTTTAACTCACAAATATTTTATGATTTAATTGTGTACATTATTCTCTAGAATTTAAAATTCCAATTTTTGAAACGTAGTCCTCTGTTTGGAAATTATTTCCTCTGCAGTATGACCTTTAGTTCTAATTAGTTATTGTCAAAATGATTGTTGGAAAAATGTTCTATTTAATGCAAGTTGCTCATGTTATTTTATCAGGTTTCTAAAGGATTTAAGCTCTCAATATTTTTAAAAATTGCCATGAAATAGCCTTGGGCAGACTTCTTTTTCTCTCTAAAAATCAGTGGTATTCTAGATTTGTTTAGGAGTTGTCCTTCACAGAGTAGTTACTTTTTGTAGTTTGCTTCTTATAGGTAGGAGTCAGTGTATATGTTTTAATGGTTGGCTTGTTATTAATTTGGTTTAATGAAAATGTAAGATTGCATTGGAAATGTAAACTCAAATATGAATGTAACTTCAAGTGTAAATTCAAATGAACAATTTCTAAAACTTTGCTATTCTTGTTGAATTTACTCATTTAAGAGCATAAATAAGCTAATTAAAAATACGAAAATATGTAGCTACTTTTAGGGACCCGACTACCTGAAAGTTCTATGAAACTTTATTTAATTTTTGGAAGGTTTTTTATGTGGTGCTATTAGAAGAACTAGGTGCTAAGAATTTATTTTGCTGTGTTGCTTAGAGAGGAAACAAGCAATACATGTGGCGCTTTTTAACCCATTAGGGCCACACATTCTTAACCGTTAAAATTGTGCTAAATGAGCCACTAGATGGAGCAGTCAAATCTAACTTTTATCTGTCACACTGTTTATGCAAGACAATTTCTCTCTTAGCAAGAGGGTTTCTGGAAATGCAGGAACACCTTCCTACTCAAACTGTAATTTAAGAACCTTTTTCAGATCTTATCTCTATGTGCATTTTTCAGTAGGCAGATTTACATTGCCCTGTAGATTCAGTGTTGGAGATTGTGTGTGGAATGTGTTCTGGATACAGAAATTACATTGACAAGTATAGCTCCATGAAAGCAGTTACTTATTACATGAGTTGAGTCCTTTTCTCACAAAAAGAGTAAACATTGCAAGAAAAGTTATCATGAGCCAGATTTTCAAATTTTGGGAAACTTAGAGATGCACATTTACAGATGACTCTTTATGATTGTGCTGAACAAATCTTGCTGATACTTCTGGTGAAGTTGCGTATTTTCTTCCCCAGAGGACATTTCCTACCAATCTGTTTTTTTTTTTTTTTACCTGATGCATGAGAAACACCTGTTTAATGAGAGCACACTGTGCTATCTGCTTCAGGAATGCTGCAGGTTTGGGAGCACAAAGAAAAGATGCAATAATGTATGCAAATGCTTTCATACTCTTTGTTTGATTTTAGTTTCAAAACATTTGTAAGACCAGTTTTTTTCGGGGTATACATGCTTCTAAATATATGAGGTTGGACACAAAAAAAAATTAGACTGTACCTGTAATTCTTTTTATTTAACAAATGAAGAAAATCAGCTACAATTGCCATCAAAATAGCTCCCTTCTGAGTTGTCACACAGCTGCATATGATGCTGCCAATGTTCAAAGCAATTCCACAGAGCATTTTCTGAAAGGCTGTTGAGGATCTCCGTTGTTTTTGCTTTCACATCGTCTACGAACAAAAAATGGGTTCCTTTGAGCATCGACTTGATCTTTGGGAAGAGGTGGAAATTGCAGGGAGCCGGGTCTGGTGAATGAGATGGGTGCTCAAGCACTGTAATGTTGTTATTAGGCAACACTGCTCCACAGACAAGGTTGTGGGCTGGTGTAGCCCTGACCCTCCAACCAAAGGTAAGAAAACATCTATATTTGAACAAGGGTCCACTCAGACTGAGTAAAGCAATTAAATTGAGTCTTGTCTCACTGTGACCGGTTAGAACATGGTCCATCTCTTTGTCTCTCCCACTCTTGGTTCCTGAGCTATAGGGTTTTTTGTGTTGGTCCTCATATATATAGATGTTTCTATTAATTAGAATGCATGCGCACTCTTAGAAGGCACATATGCACTACAATAATTCTGTGACATTTAAATACTTCAGTTGTCATGATAAGTACTTGAAGGGCACCATCCCAGAACAGTGGGATATTCTGAAGAGAAGACACAGGTAACATTGTATGAGTGCACAGAGAACAGAAGTATTTGAATTAACCCAGTGTCAGCCAAAGTCTGCACTTAAACCTCTCAGAAGCAAGTATGTTTTCCTCTACTGAGTTTAATTCTGGATTCATAACCTAAGGCTACATCCAATTTTTCTGTGATTCCAGGAGAGCATTTTGTGGTTTGGTACGCTGCTATTTGAGCAAGGGAAAGCCTTGATTCCTCCCCACGAATCTTTGTTCTGATACCTTTTTACATATGTAACAATTCACCACCAGTTGAACTTCTTTTCTTTTACCATCACTTTAGTCAGGTGCTTACGTCAGTTTTCCACTCACCTTGTAGTTCACCAGTCAATATGTATCTTACCAATTTGGCTACAAGGATATTATAGATAACTTGGTTGAAAGCCTTGCTACAGTTACATTAAACAACATCTGCTGTTCTCCCTTTCTCTGTAGATCCAGCATTCATATTGGTCAGACACAACCTGGGTTTGGTAAAGCTATGCTGATGATTCCCAGTCACCTTCTTGGCCTTCATGTTCTCACGACTGCTTTCACAGAGGGATTTACTCTATAGGCTTCCTGGGGTCTCAGGTTAACCTTCCCGGTCTGTAGTTTCCCAGGTCCTTTTTCTTGCTGTCCTTGAAGAGAGGTGGGACATTTGCCTTGTCGCATCACTGTGAATCTCTCGCAATAGCCAGGATGTTTTGAGGTGGATCAGATAGGGCTACAGTACAAAATGTCACATAACATTGTATCTAACACTCCTGCAATTCTATTAGAACCTCTTCTCCATTGTAACCTGGTTTTGAGGCCTGGAGGCCATAACACAGATTTTTTTATGTTGTTTCTTTCATTTCCTAAATTAAATACTATCTTAAAGCATAAAGTGTTTTGTTGGTTTGTGGATTTTTTTTTTTCCTTGAATTGCTTTTTCTGCAGTACTTAATCAAGCTTGGGACTATTCTCTGGCTTTCTTCTTCTTAAAAAAAACATTTGGTTTAGAGGAAAGCTGCATTTTCACCCAAGCATAAAACTGAATAGTATGTTCCATGCTTGCAATATGACCCCTTAAAACTTGACAACTCGGAGGACTGTCTGTCTGTATGAGATTGTTCAATCTCGTTCACTTAATGTAGTCTTAGAAAGTTGTGTAAATGCAGGAGTATCGTACATGGAATAAAATCTATATATATTATTAGCAGAAAAATTATGAGGGAGTTAAAATATGATTGTCAAAATCTAAGTATGAAATGCATAGAGTGCCTCAGAAGATACTTACAGTAAAATAACTTGGAAGGGTAAAAACCTCCTGAGGTTACATAGGCAGTGTCCTCCAAAGCAAAGGCTGAAAGTGTGCTGTAACTTAACTATGTATTTTTACAAGGACAATGGAATGGTAGCCAGATCTCCAGTTAGTTTCCAGTAGATTTGTTACTATTAAAGGATGTAAAAATAAGTAAACTAGCTATCAGTGGTTGATCCTCAGACTGTCAGATGGGTGTTTGGGACAGCCAGAAAGGTTCTGGTTTGGGCTGGGAGGAAAAACACCCTTCAGGATATGCATTGCACACTGAAGTTGTTGGTACTGTCCTTTCTACAGAATGCCCTTTCTGACCTCAGGACCCTCTTCTGTTGCTCCTCTCTTCTCTTAGTGTTCATCAAATACTTGCAGATGCCTATACCACCTAAAGCTGAAGCTGTTAGACAGGGCAGCTTAGGCAGGGCCTGGGCAGATCTCATGGCTAGGGATAGCAGTGCTGAGGACTGCCTGATGCAGGGATGGAGGAGCAGAGAGAAGCTGCATGTATCTGGCATGTAGGGCAATGGGGGACAGGGAGAGTTTTAACAAGACCGTGAGGCACAGACAAACTTTCTAAATACATTTGGGAAAACAGTTTATTATTTTTTCTCACAAACTCATGCTATGGGAATAACAGGAACATTTTAAAAAAAGTCAGAAAACAAGTCCCATACAGTGCAGTCTCATTTAAAAATTCTGGGGCTGTAGGGAGTAAATATTTTTCGTATGTGGTGTTGTGGCAAAATTCCTTGCATTGTTATGTAAGTGCTGGGAGGGGAGGAGAGCATTCAGGATCCAGGTGAGGTGTGTTCTCAAAATAAAGCAAAGCCTTTGAAACCATCCCTGGCAGAACTTGAAGAGGTCCTTCAAGGACAAGTGCAGAAGTGAGAGTGGGAGAGTGAATGCGTTGTGGAAGCACTGGGCACTTGGCATAGTCTACCTTTTTCTCCCTTTTGCAAGAAAAGTTCTTCTGCTCTAGTAGAAAGTTGGTTGTTTGTTCCCTGGTCAGTAGATGTCCAGATGATCATTGTCTCTTGGAGTATATGAAGCCTGGACATTGTCCTCCTCTAAAGAATCATCTCTTAATGAGAACTTGTCAGTGAAAAAAAAAACCAAATAGGTGTAGACAGTCATTTTGTCTTTCTGCTAATGCTGTGCTACTGAGGATGCAGAAAGTCAGCCATGGCTGTTGCTGTGGACTGACAGGTGACGTAGTGTGTGGAAGGCAGTGCACAGTACCTAAATTTTGGTAGAACGACAGGGAAACAACTTGATAAAAAGTGTATTTTCGTTATTACTGATAGGTATATGTATTATTAAAGACAAAAGAACTGTCAGCTCTTGTTAGCTTAATTATTTATATTTATCCCTCATAATTTTCTGTTTGAATAGAACTTTAAATAGGTTAGTTCGTTGTGCTTTGTTTTCTCACATTTTAGTTTAAAAACAGGCAGGGGTTTTGTATTTCTGAAGTCCTGCAATATCTCGATATGCTGCAGAGGAAATATATATTTAGCAGAGGAAGGCTTTCTCTACCAAAGAAAGTTTTATTGTCATATGGTTTGGATGTGATTAAATCAGATCAAATTCTTTAGCAAATTTCATTAGCTGTAATTCTCTAATCATCTGGTTTTCACGAATATGCTGGTATACAGGTTCTGCTTTTCTTTTTTATCTTGAATACGTAGCTTAGAATGCAAAATGTTATTTCTAGTTTTTTATTAAGAATGTACTTTTCTTGTAAAAAATTACATTTCCATGCACACATCTATTATGTAAAAAATATTATATAATCCTATTAATTTTTAAGAAATGGTAATTTTTTTCAATCTACAGCTTGGGAAATTTTATGTAACTTTAAACAGCCACATTTGCTTTACATGTTTGCTTCATTTATGCAGCTCATTAAAACTTGTTCAGTGCACCACTGCTGAAGATAAATAATAACTGCAGCAGTGCTATTGATTGCTTAAGTACCTGAGCATGTGACTACTGTTGGCTTTAAAGCACTAAGAAACTTCTTTCCTGTTCTATCCATTACCTGTTCTATCTATTCGTCTGTTTCCTGAGGATTTTTTGTTCTGGATTAGTAAAACCATTAACTCCTAGAGACTGAAACTCCTTGTCATTGCAGCAAGCGCATATGAACTAATGCAGTAATCGATGCTTGCACTACACTGCAGAGATTTGTTTTGATGAGAAGAGCTCTTGTAGCCCTGTTCGGTGTCACCGGTGTTGAATGTTTGACACTGCAGAATAAATTGGCTTAGAATCAGGACGCAAGGACTTTAGGGACTTCTTTTATATCGTCTCCTTCACACTGAAGTGGATTTTTGCTTGCATTACGGTTTTGTTACCATTGCAGTCTGGAATTTAGGAACCTACTGGATGCCAGTTGTGCTTTTTTAACCATTCTCTTGCTGATGCTGCTATGTTTGCTGGGTTTCTTCAGTTTCTACTCCATACATTGCGCTCAGGGACAGGTAAAGAAATGACTATATAGTGCTGAGTTTTTAGTTACTTTTTCATATTTTTAAAAACTATATCCTTTTATAAACAGGATAACTGTACAGTTTGAGTGGAGAAATTTTATCATCTGACTGTAAAGTGTTAATTGTAGCAAATATTCAGGTTAAGTAGGGAATAAGGAAACATTTTGCTTGTAAGTCTGTTTCACTTATTTTATACTTTGAAAGCTCATGTGTCAAATATAATTTGACATTAGTGATGCTATGTTGCGTGAGTTTTTAGACTAAAATCTGTATTTTGAAAGCACACATCAAAATATAAATACGTCACTGAAAAGTAATATTCTGATTGATTATGATTGTTTTGTGTTTTGGAAATGTCATTGGTAAAGTATTTAGAAATTTACTCAGGAAACAAATGTCATTCCTGTGCGTTATTTTAATTTGGCAGAAGAAAACTGATGTGTCCTTGATACCCTGAATTGTGCTATTGTTAGTATTCAGAATAGAATATGATTCTGTTATTTTTCCATATTATCTTGTGAAAAAATAATCAACCCCATGTACATCAAATATGAATATGTTTAGTATAATATACTGTTATGATTATAATAATAATATATGGGTTATAATAAATGGACAGTTGTGGCTCTTTTGTATGTTAGCTCTGCATCAGCATACTGATGCAGTGCACTTTCTGAGCAGGGAAGGACATCAGCCTTCTCCTTGGGACTGTGTGAGTGGGGGAGAACCTGTGTTTGGAATAAGGTCCTCAGCTAAATTAGTAAAGGATCAAAGGGGAAAGGGAGAGGAAGGACTGATGATTTCACGTTCCTAGGGGATTATGTAGTGTTTTGAGAATAACAAAAATCTTTAAAATCTTATATCTAAGTAATTGATAACTCTGTCTGTAAAAGTCAGTTTTGAAAAGTATTGTTTTTGCTAGAAGAATTAATCCTAAAGATTGTATGATAGATTAAGTCCCGAAAGAGGTTTTATTCTCTCAAGTATTACAGTGTGAATTAATATATATTTAGAAATTAATTTGTAAAATTCATTTGTTTTAGCAGAGTTTAGAGGCGAATAAGAGTATACTGAGGGCAGAATCTGGAGAGATGCATTGGAGAAAATGGGGTTGAGCAGCAATCAGAGCAGAGATGGAACTGAAACAACAGCAGGTATATCAAGGCAAACAAGATGCTACTAAGGCTGGGAAGAGGCAATGGTCAGCCTTAGCTCAGCATCGAGTTTAAATGATGAGACTTGAAAGAGCCTTTTGTTAAGATTAAACCCTTGCACTCTCTTTAACACTTAATAAGTTGTTTATAGCTACATAAAGAAGGTAAAACTCCTGCTCCTTCTTCAGGGTACTCACTGTGGTAGAAATCCATAGACTGCCTTCCAGAGACCTCTTGCACATCTTGGCAGAAGTAGGTGAAGAAGGTGAAGTAGGGCTGGGGTAGAGAAGGACAGAGCTGCAACACTCCGCTTTGCAGAGATTCGAGGATGTGCTGTGGGCAATGGATATAGCAGCCCACCTACAGCCTTTGGAATAGCATGGTATCGGAAGAACTAAAAGATATTTTAAAATCACACTAGCCCTACATTCCCTGGTCCAGTTTTGGGCTCTCCTGAGAGCATTTGGCTTTTTTGTGGAATAGACTATAGATTTATAAAAGAATGTTAAGCCAGACCATCTCTGCCTCTCTGCCCATTAAATTTAACTCATCTCTCTCCCTAAACTGCCCCTTAGTTAAGCTAAGTATTCTGCTCTGAAAATTTAACTCTCTTCTGCAAGGGCATAAGTTGAGAGACTAAGCTGTCATCAAGGTCACTGTCATGTCATGGTGCTGATTGGGTGCAAATGTGCCCGCAAGAAAATCCATGGTGCAGAGAAAAGCACAATCAAAAAACAAGATGAACAACGAATCCTTAAATTCTCCATCACTGTGACCTATGGAGTTATTTGGTATTTGGTGGCAAGGGGACCTTAGCCTGGTCTCTGGCCAACCCTGCTAACTCATCAAGTGCAGGTGCAATAGTTTTCAGACAGCAGCAAGGCTTGTATACTGTCTTCTCCTATTACCACTGAGACAGAGTGTATCTGCCTCATCATCTTCTGCCTCATCAGCTAGTCCTTAACTGGTTGACTTCCTTTCTTTGTTTCTACACCTTTTTTTGTCCTGGTCTGAGTGTGGAACCATTGTCCTTGTAATGTGAAATGGCTCCTTTTTTTCCAGTTCATATTTCCAGTTTGTCAGGATAGCTTTGAAGTTCAGTCCTGGCTTCCTATAACTGGCCATTGCTTTCTCCTTGGCATCAAGTTACCTACAATTTGAAATTGTTTCTGTGTTATTATCTAGAATTGTAATATGAGTGTTGAATATTGCCATATCCCAGACAAAAAAAGACAGGCCCTGCTTAATGAATACATTTGGAGTTCAAGTTACCAATTTTAGCTCCTTAAACTATGCTTTTCTAAATAGCTTTTGACCTTATGCTGGTTTTAGAATCATAGAATCACTTGGTTGGAAAAGGCCTTTGAGATCATCAAGTCCAACCACACCTGTCCACTACTAAAGCCTATCCCTAAGTGCCTCATCTACCCATCTTTTAAACACCTCCAGGGATGGTTACTCAACCACCTCCCTGGGCAGCTGTTCCAGTGCCTGACAGCCTTTTTGGTGAAGAAGTTCTTCCTAATATCTAATCTGAACCTCCCCTGCCACAACTTGAAGTCATTTGCTCTTGTCCTATCACCTGTCACTTGGGAGAAGAGACCAACACCCACCTCACGACAACCTCCTTTCAGGTAGTTGTGGACAGTGATGAGGTCTCCCCTGAGCCTCTCCTTCCCTAAGCTAAACCCCAGTTCCCTCAGCCACTCCTCATAAGACTTGTTCTCCAGCCCCTTCACCAGCTTCCTTGCCCTTCTCTGGACACACTCCAGCACTTCAATGTCCTTCTTGTACTGAGGGGCCCAGAACTGGAAACAGTACTTGAGGTGTGGCCTCACCAGTGCAGAGTACAGGGGCACAGTCCTTTCTATGGTCCTGCTGGCCACACTGTTTCTGATACAAGACAAGATGCCATTGGTCTTCTTGGCCACCTGGGCACACTGCTGGCTTATATACAGCTGCTGTCAACCAACAACCCCAGGTCCTTCTCTGCCAGGCAGTTCTCCAGCCACTCTTCCCCATTCTGCTCTGACTTTAGCATCACATTCTCATGAGCAAAACCCATGCTCAGCTGAAGACATTTGACATCTGCTGTTTGTTACCTATCATACTGCATGGTAGGAAATGAAATTGGATTAATTTATTATTGACACATTAATTTTCAGATCTTATTTCTTCTCCTATTATTATCTTGAAAGTGATTTGTTTCGGTTTAGCATTTTTTCAGGAATGAATACCAAGCTGATTGGTCTGTAATTTCTAACCCCTTTTCACCTCCCCTCTCCTTTCAAAATTTATCCTGTATTTTCCGTTTCCCAGTTTTGTGGAACTTTATGCACACTCCACTAATTCTCAAGAAAGAATTGTTACTTGCAATGAGACAGATAGCTTCAGATAAGGAATCCAGGATAAAGTCAATTAGCCTAGTGTTTCATATACAGGCTAGACAGGCTGACCTCTTCCTACTTTGGCATGGCATCTAATTTTTATGCTACAGATATTGTTAAGTTGTTGCTATGAGTTTTACCTGAGTATATTTTTAGGAGAACTTAGTGTTGAAAAGAAAAATACAACTTAGATGCCTTGGTATCATTTGCTGGTAGAGCTAAATGGTAGCAGACTCTTTCCATAGTATTTTACAATGGCAGATACTTGGAATGAGATGTTAAGTTCTAGAGACTCAATATTTGCAGAATGATCTCAATTGTTTTTTCATACTTTGCTGTTTGCATTAAATTTTGTGTGTTTCTAATTTTGTCTTGTATGCTTCCTGGTACTCTGTCACTGTAAGTTACTCACTCATAGGCAACTGTTGACTAACTTCTTTTTTTGAAAACATTTATGAAGTAACTGATCAGTCTTTGACTGCATTTCTCCTTCCTCTGTATTGGGCTGACTGTGCTTCTGATGTTGGTATTATTTCTTCAAATGCTTCCACAATTGCTGGACTCCTTTTGCTGTCATGGCTGCCTGCTTATTTTATCTAGAGTTGGGGTGTTTTGGTTTTGCTTGGGTTTGTTTTTTTTTTGACTGGTTGTGGTTTTTTGTTTGGTTTTGGTTTGGTTTTGGTTTTTGTTTTTTTTTTTTTTTGTATAAAGGTTTTGGTTTTTCTTCTACTCAGCTTCTATATCTTTTTAAAGATCTCAAAGTTTATTCACTTTCACATTCTTAACCATTTCCTCTCTGTTGGTGGGAAGCAAAGCTCCAAAGGTCCTTTATGGTGTTTTCCTCGAAAATGGAGAAGCAAAAACCGTTAAAACTTCTCATTATCTTCAAATGCAGTGTAATGGGGGTTTCTGATGAATGCTGACACACCTCCCCCCAAACTCACCAGGATCATCTTCCTAATTTGGTGCTGTGGAGTAGATCCCAATCATGGTACTGCTGAGTGCTTTTCTCTTTAATCACAACCCAGAAAACTGGATCTGCTATATTTATTTCCTTCTACAGTCCTGAAACTTAGGACAACGATGACCTTTTTTTTTTTTTCTTTTTTTTTTCTGCTCCTCAGACTTCCCTTTTCATTGTAATAATTGAGATAAATTATCAGACCTGTGCAGGTCGGCATGGTTGGCTCTGTGTTCTGGACAAGCAACAGAAAGACTCACTGTCTGTCCCATTCGTGTGGATAATGAGAAGCTTTCCTCACAGATGCTGTTGTTTCTACCAGCATGTTTATAAATACCATGTATTACTTACTGCATCTGAGCAGAAATGCCTTTCTTCTTTCTCCATGGTAGGAAAAAATGTGTGTTCAAACAAACCTCTGCGCAGAGCCTGTTTTGGTCACTTTGTTTGCAGTGGGTGCTACCAGGGCACTAATACCTCACTGGATGTTGTATCTATCAGACGACTTCTAAGGCATGAGCTACTGTTTCACAGCCTTACATTTTTCTCTGGGATGCTTGTCCATGTTAAAATTCCTATTTACTGGCAATGTAGAACCACCCTGGAGTTTAAGAAGAATTTATTTTGAGCTTTTATTTTGAATTATGATTTATTCATGAGCCAGTCTTTAACAAATACTAAAATAAAAAAATATTAAACTGAATCTTTTTAAGAATTGTCAGGGGAAAAATACGAGAAGAGATCAAATGAAAATATCACCTTCTTTTGCAATTAACACCTACACAATTGGTTTAAATGTCCAAAGGGGGAAAGGGGGGAAATCAAAACCAAAGCAAAACCCAACAAACCACAACCCACCTCCCACCTCTCCGTAAAAGGCAATCAAACCAAACCAAAAAACTCCACAGGAAAGAAAAATTGTGTTAGGCTGAAGAACAGCATGGCATACTTGAAGTGCTAGGAATTCCTTCAGAACAGCAGACTAGTTAAGAGCTGGTAGGGCTTTTATTATACAGGATGGCTATATATCCATATCTCCAAAACTACAAGTCTGTGTGACTATGAGATAACTTGCTGAATATTTTGCAAATTTCATCATATGCTCAACAAAAATATTATCGACAAATCATGCCAAAGTTAAAACATTGTTAATTATATGAAATAGGAACTCAAATAAACAGCTACAATTTAGTTTCAATATTGAATTGGAATTAAATAAAAACAATGAATTTATTCAAAACAGCTCTAAATTCCATCCATGCATCTACAGAACTAACTTCCCCTCAAGAGAATAATCAAAGTCAGCAAAATCGGTTGACGTAGCCATGAAACAAGGCAATAGTTCTTGATTCTTTAGATGCTGCAGTATCGAAAATCAATTAAACTGTTTGGCTGCTGATTTGAAGTTCTTGATAGTGCTAACCACTTTTTCTGATATCCACAACAAAGTACTTTTATTAAAGCCTTTAAAGAAACTTTTAAAATTAATAGAAGTTCATGGATCTTATTTAGTATTTTACATCTCTAAATCTCTCCACGTTCTTTAGCACTTGAAATGTGCTTTCTGAAGACCTTACAGAACTTGCTGGTGAGAGGCATCAGTTTGTGAGCTTTGTGGATCATATATAGTCTTTGACTACCATGCTTGCAACAATAACATTTTAGACAGTCTCTGAGATAAAAAATAAGCATCTAACTGGAAGGGCTTATGAACTCTTCAACATTCTCAGTGTTTGAGTGAAGAAACTAAATATTGTTGGCCCAGGGAGTCTCATGAGTGGACTTCCTAGAGATTCAGGAAACTTAGAACAGCTTTCTTGTTACATTTCTTGTGTTCATATTAAAAGTTTTACAAATATTCATGAATCCGTAGTTTATTCCTTGACTGCATAGGTTGTGATTTTTGGCTTCAAGCTTCCATTGGCAAGATCGGTAAACTTTGCTTTCAGTTATTTATAAAGCCTTTTAACAACACTGAGATAATTCATGTGGGAAATCCATCTTGTGAACATACAAATGAGCCCATTTTTTTTGTGTTGAAATGTCTTTTGCAAGACCTTTTGAGAAAACTTCTTGATCTATCAATGAACACAAGTGCAATACTTTCTTAAAAAAGATTTTTAAACTAAGGATTTTTTTTTCCAAAATAAAATACTAAAGTATTAATTTTGTGTGAGAAAGAGTATGAAATGTTCTTATCTTCGAAACACAAAAGTAAGGAAGAAACATTTATTTTCAGTGTGTACTGGATAAGCCCATGTTGTCAGTTCTGATCTGAAAGCCTAATGCTTGGTAATAGTCCACAGACACCTTTTCCATGATTTTCTGTTACTCAGAAATGTGATTAAGATATAGAGATACGATTCTCCATCTCCTCATTACATCAAAAGTGCCTAAATAAATGTTGAATTTGGGGAACAATCTGAGAGTCTGTCTCTAGCTTTGGGAGCTGTTGTGGTCACAGGCATGTGTTCCATCTGTACTCCAAATTTGAGTCTTATATGTATGTAAATGATAGCTTCTATGGAGTACTAGTCTTTATTTGAACTTTTGAGTCTTACAGTGAGTTAGTATTTGGTGTTTAGGATACCTGCCAGCAGGGAACTGAAATCCAATGCAATTATATATTTTCTGTACAAAATAAAACTTCACAGTCGTGCAGTGCATTCTTCCCACATGAGCCAGCCTGTCCTTGGAACTGCATAAATGGTAAAACACAAACTTTGCTCTATGAATATTTAAGTTCTTAACTGTAGGCATCTGAAGTGAGCTGATTTGAGAGCAAGGAGATAAGCATTTTTGTGAAGGTGTCTGTATTAATAGACAATAGCTAGCTTATGAATTCTCTGCTTGTCACTTCGTTGTGAGGTCCATCTGTCATGCTAGGGTACTAGACTTTTATGTGATTAGTTAGCAGATTGACTACAATGATTTAAACATATGTTGTTTATCTGACATGATAAAATTATTAGCTTTTTTTTTTCTTGGGTATAGAAGTACTTTCATCAGTATGACCTATCGTATCTGTAACACCAGCCTGATGTTTTTGTGCCAAAGACATTTACCAATAGAGTGTAGAGTTGTCTTCTAACTCATGAAAACACAAGCTATGAAGAAGGAAGGCAATCGAGTCAATACATGTAGTTTCTTTACATTTGTTGTAACCTTTTGTGGGTGAATATTTGGCTTCTGTTGATTTTTATTGTGAATAACAATTGATCATTCCTGTGAGGTGCTGATCCAGTTCCATGCAAACTGTGGAAGTTGTAACAGAGGGTGTTTCAGGTCTTTGATAAGCTTTACTGTCTATTTCATGCAGGCTGTATTTGACCCTAGAAGTTATCAAGGGTAGAGATATAAGTGGGTGTTGCATGTGTTAGAGAGATCTAGTCTGATTATATAGGAAGCCAGTTTGCACCTTAATTTTGAATGCAGCCTGTGAAAAAGTTGTCTAAGTTTCCTAGTTATGAGGTAGAACTTCTTTATTAATTAGCAAGTACGTTAGACTCAATTAAGTGCCTAACATGGACTGACTGACTCCTATGTTTAGGCTGTCTGCTTTTGTCTTAAGTAGCTGCTGCAAATCTAGTGCATCTGGTTTTGAGCAAAACACCAGAAATATAATAAATACCAGAGCATTCTTTTCTGAGTATCAGTAGTTTCCAAATACCACCTGGATAGAAACATCTTGGGGTATTTTATCTCTGGTATTCAAGACTCTTTGGATTCAGCACAACTGGTCATACACGACAATGGACGTTCTCGTATTGTGTGCTTCTTTTGGCTTTGCAAGAGAGACAAGGCTGTCATTTTCAGCACTTCTCAGCATTGCAGAATTTCACTTGAAATCACAGTATCCCAGCAGCAGCTTTTTGGTATTGGTAGCACTGCTGAAGATGAAGCATTTTAGAGAAAATGTTTTTTTGGAGGTGTGAATTTTGCTTTCCTTTTAATTTGAAGTCACACATGTTGCGAATGTAAAAACAACAGCAATTTGTTGGAGTTTTACTCCCTGTCTTGAAATTGAATTGAAGACTGCAAAAGATTTGACACAGAAAAAAAATCAACGCATTTGTATCTTGTAGAACAGATTTATGATTATATCTATCTGTGTCTGAGAATAAAGTAATCGAGCAGCAGCATGTTAATGGGAAAAATATTTCAATGCTAGCAGCATACAACTTTTAAATTATTCCCTCAGGAAAAAATATTTTATAAATATATACCTTTTTCAGTTTATTGCTCTTAAATAAAACATGCATTATTACTGCTAATGCAGTTTTTTGCAACGTGCCAGTTGAAATACATTTGTAATGTTTTAGCTATATATCAGTAATGTACAGAAACAATAGTACAATGTATGTATATTTTATAGACGCTTAATATTTTTAAGTTTTTTGTGTTTGTAAATTTTAAGCATTGCTTTAAGTGTTTAGAATCAGTTCTACTCCTTAGAAAAGCAGACTTCCTCTCCATAATGTCTTAAATTTGTCTTATTGTACTAATTGTTTTTCATGAGTTTTAGTGGTAGAGAGGGTACTCTCTGTATAGTTTTTTTCGCTTGAATTTTGCTAGTGTTTTTTAGAGAAAATCCCAAATTCTGAAACTATGCTCTTAGGATGTAAGTTTTTGCATGTTATTTAGGTATTCCTGAATCTCTGTAGTACTTGAAATTTTGGTGAAATTATTCCATGTGATTAAACAATTAGTCAGCTCTGGGGATACAGCAGTGCAAGAATGGCATAAGTAGGTATTAAACAAAGAAATAGCAATGACATAGAATGATCAAGGAGAAATTATTTTTAAAAGTATATCTGTAGTGGTGTACTTAACTGCAGATATCAAGACCCTATTGTCAGTGCTATTAGTATGAAACATTTTTGAAGATAATTTGGGGATTTTGTTACTTTATGTTTTTATTTCTATGTTCTATTCTATAAGTATTTATGAATGTGAGTTAAATGGCACTTTCCATTGTGATACCCTTTTTACAGTTGTAGATTCAACCAAATGTTTGCATGCCAGTGGTCTATTTCATACTGAATTTTAGCGGGAATTTAAAAAATCAGTAATTTTTTAAGAACGTGGACTTTTTTTCTCCCCTGTTCATGGATTTTTGCAGCTTTTAAAATATTCACCAAATTTTAGACCTGTCACATTCAGTCAAGAATATTTATTTGAAAGCTACCTTTATGCATTCCCAGCATGTCTTCTATGCTCCAGGTCAGTAGAGCTGTATTTGAAGTGCAGTGCTTGCTCTCAGCGTCTGAAAGCAGAGGGTGAAAGGATTATGGCTGTGGCCAACCATGGTGGATGTAGCTGGTGGCTTGGATTTTACCAAAGCGCAGAACACACACAGGAGAAGTTAAAGGGACAGAAAGCTGAATTTTTATCTGTGGGGAGGAGGAAGTTGTGAGCATATAGCTCGAGGGGCAAGAGGGGAAGGAGGGAATAAAATACAGAAACTGAAGAGAGGACACCAAAACCAGAAGCAGCAGGAGACAGAAGATGGGTGATGACAACAAAAGGGACAGGGAAGAGAAGCAGAAAAGGGTAGGTGGTTGGTGAAGAGGGAAGATTAGTGCCTAGGAGCCAAGGCAGAAGACATGAGAGAATTTTACTACAGCCTCTGTATGCTGGAGCTGATATTTATTCCTGCCTGAAAATTTGTCTGCTGTTGAGCAAATAGCTGTGAAACATGGAGTTAAAATGTGTTGTGTTTTGCCTGTGCTGGGCCAGCTCACACTGGAGACAACTGTTTTTTTGGTGTTACTGTTGATTCCATTAGTGAAAACTGGAGAGCTGTGTGCCGCAGCTCCCACCTTAGTGCAAACACTTGAGGTAGCATCCTGGTTCATTAATTTGTTGTTCTTGTTGCAATTTTGGAATCTATAAATGTTCAAAGATTTATGCTAAAAATAAAACCGAAGATCTTTAATGTGAAGCTGCAGAACTCTAGTAGCTAATGCAACCACATAATGATAATAATAACCTGTTTAAAAATAGGCTTGTGCATATAATCATGTAGCTGATAGTAAGCTATTCAAGATTTTGTGGATTTTAAAGGGTGGTACCACTTGTATTTCAGAATCAGCATCTAATATTTGGAGGAAGAGTCAAAAATAATAAACTGTTCATGTAAATGTATTTTTTTATTTGCTGGAAGCATTCTTTGTTTGGGCTCCTGTTGGATGCCTGTGTGATAATAAGAGTAGAATTTAACAGTAGTATTATAGAAATGTGTTTTCTAAAATAAGACAATGAAGGTGCATTGCCTAAAGTGTGCGTAATAAAGAAAACACATTTTGTGAAGCAGTGCAGCATATCAAGTCTGCAGAGAGTATCAGCAATAAGTATCTAACTTTAGTGATAACATAGGTTGTTTACATGGTGTCTTTTAAATGATCAATAAAGAGTTTGTAGGCGTGCTGTTAGGAAAGCATATGAAGAGTTTTTCTATAATAAAAACTAACTCTGGGACATAATAATTTAAAGACTTGGAAAAAAATCACTCATACTTTAAAAAAAGCAGTATTATTAAATATTCCACTAAGATATTTCAAATGATCTGGGCTTAAGTGAGGGTGAAAAAGGACTGGAGTGGATTTGTGCATATGAACCTCAGTGAGAGAGATGACTACATTTCCTTCATAGTGTAAAACTAGCCTCTGAAGTGATGGGTTAGCTTTTAGGTTGGTGAGGAATTTGTTTGTTTTTATGTTTAAAGGCATTGTAAGCTAAGTGGTGGAATCATCTAGCTTTTCTCAGATAAGATTAAAAAATACCTCTTGGCTATTTCAGATCAAGCTTTTATATATTACTGTTATTGCAAGAGAGCATTACAAAGAGCTGCCATTCTCATTTCTAATTACTACATCTTTGTTAATACACTGTGGCAATGCACAAAGGAATGAAATAATGCCAGGGTTTGTAACTCACAGGTATATTCTGTGTAAAATGAGCACTAGCACAGAAATACTTCAGGCTTATTCCTGCTTTATCAGTCTCACATTTATCCTTCTGTTGGATCTGTTCTAGTCTGCATCATTTGCCTATATTCTTCTCAATATCACCTGTACCTTTCCTCTTTGCAAAGAAACTTGCACTCTGGAGTTTACTGCCTGATATTCTTCCTCTTGCAATTTCTGCCTCATCCTTTTCCTTCTTGAAGTGCACAGTTACATCAGTGCTCTATCACAGACAGCTGCCGGTGAAGTGAATTCACCCTTCTAGACCTGTAACATATTAAGTCAAACTGTGATTTCCTTAGCTTTCCGTAAATTTATATATATTCTCTTTGGCGTTACACTCTGCTGCATTTTCTCCTAAACCTTATGGCTTCCAGACTGCTGTAATTCATGGCTTTATTCTTGGTGTACATAAAAAATTAAGTTTGTCCCTAGCGAAACGAAAGATGACAACCTCATATCTGCTGTTGTCTGCGTTTGCTCTGTCTTTGTGACTGTTTTGCCTGGTGCTCTGTTATCCTTTACCAGCTTCTGTGACTTTCTGTCTGTATGATGATAGTTGTCACAGTATTGATCGACTACTTGGCAGATTCTTGGGTGTGGTTGACTGTTGTGTCCTTAAGTATAACTAAGTACTTATTTGTGGAGTATTCTCTCTCGTGTTGTCATTAGCCATAGTCCTGCGTATTTGTTATGGAGACGGGGAGGAGAAGGAGGGCTGCGAATGTGTTGCATTGGGATCCATTCTTGGAAGATGTCTGGGCAAAGTCAAAAACAGCCCGAGTGCTTGCTGATTCTGAGGTGCAATGTGTGAAAAGCTGAAGTCCAAATGAATGCATTATTATGTGGTTTTGGTTTTATAAATATTAGGCTACATTGTTTTCAAGCTGATAGAAGTTAATTTGAATCATAATATAGGTCTTGTATGTGCTTCATTTGAACTACTGCGTATGAAAATTCATGTATGCAGAAGTAATCACTCATTCATTTCTCTCTGTTTGAGAGATTACACATTTCTTTTTATTCATATTTTTCCAGGTGACTTGGATTATTACTGGCTGGATCCTGCCACGTGGCACAGCAGGGAGACATCCCCTATTAGTTCGGTAAGAATTGGGAAATAGAAATTCCTAAGTATTAATTAATATA
Organism: Tapera naevia; assembly: GCA_033556795.1. Lineage (NCBI taxonomy): Eukaryota > Metazoa > Chordata > Aves > Cuculiformes > Neomorphidae > Tapera > Tapera naevia. Next base: position 6,703,722 of record JAUMJJ010000079.1, on the reverse strand, counting down.
TTTGCTGATTATTTCAGTTCGGTATAGATATTTTTTTGTAAAATATATTCTATACAAATTAAATGAAAATTTGGTTTAGTTTCAGTTTCATGGAAACTGAAATCAGAAAGAAATTTTTGTTAAAGTGTATACCAGTAAAATTGTGTGAACTTTATCTTGAGTTTAATAATTTTTTTAAACATGGTGCTAGATTTCACTACACCACAAAACCAGCTATCAATGTGATGGTGCTCGGGGAGAGATTAGTGACTTTTTTTATTTACTTAATGTGAGAAAGTATCATTTGGATTTTTATTATATAGTGAACCTATATAGTAGAACTGTGTAACGTGTATTATTGTAAAGAACAGATTTTATGAAGGCAGTTTTCATGACCATGGAATTTAAATACTTAATTTTATTACCTAAAGTATGTTTAAAATGTTTAATTATATTAAACTTTGATTTGTATTACAATTGTCCCTGTAGACTTAGTGCTGAGACCTTTTTATAGCAAGCATAAAAATTTAGTGAAACCAGAGTCCAACAGATATAGTAAGAGAAAGCTCATGTGCAGTATGTTACACATATAAAGTATGTTTGTGTCTACTGTGACATAATTATCCAGGAATTTTATTTATTTATAAATGTACATCTAAATACAGGAGGATGGTTACACTACTTGAATTCCAATTCTTATTTTTTAACAGCATCCGGTAACGTGGCAGCCTTCTAAAGAGGGAGATCGCTTAATTGGGCGTGTTATTCTGAACAAGAGAACAACCATGCCAAAAGAATCAGGTGCATTATTGGGGCTAAAAGTAAGTATTACATGTTTTATGTGGTAAATAAAAGAAACTTCCATTGACCTTAGACATAGAGGTCTTAACATTAAATCAGAGGACTCTTTAATTATATTGTCATTTGACATAAATGTATTCCTCATTGTCAGTAAGTTTCCAAAGTTTTACAGATAAATTATTCTTCCATGCAGTCTTCCACTCATCCATGGCAAAGGAGCTGTACTGTTTTGATTAAAAAGTGTATGTTTATTTAGTTTTCTTTCTGCAAGATCTATATTTCGTATATTGCAATGCACTAATGAAATCCTGCCTTTTCTAACTCTACTTTTGCATTTCAGTCAAGTAATTAATCTCATAATCATCACACATAAATGTGATTTTTCCTGGTATTCCTGATCCCTATCTCATGCAGTCATCTTCAAAAATAGCCGTCTTTAGTTCTGTTTAACAAAAGCCAGAAGCACATTTTTGTCCTGTCATGTGCTTGGATAAGAGGACTTGGGTTTTAGCAGAGCAAAGTTCTTGTGATTTTTTTGCCTATGTTTCTTAGTAGCATATTTGCTAAGTTTTTAATTGTTGTACCAAATGCATTTTGGAGTTTAATATTTGGGTTGATCTGCACTTGCAATTTAAACTTAAAAACTAAAGACTTCTACTTTCCAAAAGTACATTTTCTTGGTTATTTATTAAGAACTGTTATTTCTGCAACACATTTAAGTACTTATCAAACTGCATAAGATTTATTATTCAAACACATTAGAAGGAATATCAATTTTATTAATTCTGTGTTAGCTTTACTTCTTTTCAAGTAGACCTGGCCTCTTTGTATATTTAACTTAGTCTTTAAGCCTCTGGAATGCTCAAATTAACAATAGATTTGCTTTTGCATGTTTTAGGTTTAATTTTAAAAATAATGTGAAACTAATCTATCAGTGTATTTTTGCTTGATATGATGTCCAATTGGTGATTTGCAAACTGACAGATCTATGTTTAACCAGGTTGTTGGAGGAAAAATGACAGAATTAGGACGACTTGGTGCCTTCATTACCAAAGTGAAGAAAGGTAGCCTGGCTGATGTGGTGGGGCATCTCAGAGCAGGTAAATCAATCAGCTGCATTGAAAATATATTGTATTCTAATTATGTTTTTTTGTAATGCAGCTGTTTATTTGCATTTGTTATATGATGTGCTAACATTTCTTAGAGGCGATATTGCATATCCTTCTTTGGAAATAGCTGTATCTCATCTGTTGAAATCCCTGAGCAGCCTGGTCTACCCTTCGAAGCTACTACTTTGTGCAGGGGCTGACCCCCGCAGAGATATCTCCCAATCTGAATTCCTATTTTAGAAATTAATATTTAAAAAGTCAGAGATTTGCTGCCCAAGTCAGAAAGCTTTCTACGTCTGTTGACTATGTATCGGTAAGTGTGGTTAGAATGCAAATACATTAATATTCCTTTCTAGAGGCATCTTAGATATTCTGGGATATATGCTTCACCAGCAGAAGTGACTCCATAGGAGTGCACATGTCCCGCAGGTTCTACCTGCCAGCTTTGTGCAGGTATCTTGATTATGCTAAGTATCAACAGTGTAAACTGTCTTGCAGCTCCTCCACTGACTGACTTGCAACTGTGTAGTACTCTAGTAGGACTTCACACTTTGTAGCAGTGTATCACAGGATTGTAGAGTGGTTGGGGTGGATAGGGACCTCTCACGATCTCTCCAACCCAACTGCTTAAGCAGGATCTGCTAAAGCACAGAACCATGCCTATTTAGGTTTTGTATATGTCCAAGGTCTGAGTATCTGGATGGCATTTTCCTGTTTCCGTTCCTGTTAATGAAAGCAGAAAGCAGAATGTAAGCCATGTAGACAGCATCTTAAATGAAAAAGACAATATAAAACGAATTGACTGGTCAAACATTGTCAATCTGAGTGAAGGATGGACAGTGATGATCTCAGTAGGACAAGCAGAAGTGCCATTTCACTCAAGCCTTCATTTGGATCTAGTTTTCAGTGAGAATAATTGGAGCCACTTCAATTAATTTAGCATTCTGACTCTGATGATCTTATGTTTAATCATCTTGGCAATTCCTTTTTTAAAAAAAAAAAAATATTGTTTGACCTCCTAGTCATACAAAAAGATGCTTAAGTCTTCTAAAATAGCAGTCCAGACACTTTTGCATGTTTCTCTTCAGGATTCTCAAACGTGTTGCACCTATTTTATCTTCTTCAAAATGTGATAGATTCATTGCTGTGTAAATTAAGTTTAAATCATGATTTTTAGAGTTATAGATTTGGCGTATATTCCTGACTTTGCTATTAAGTTGTAGCTATTCCAAAGCTGGCTACATCATGTTCCTTTTAATGTCTGGACGCTTTTGTAAATTAAGCAAATTATCTCTAGAGAAATCAGTTTTTATTTTAGGGAAAAACAACATATTAGTTTGTAAATTATCAGCTTTAAAAGAAAGTCAGAATTACAGAAGACACTGGGTGTGTTTTCACTGAGTTGTATAAATTTTAAATTAAGTTCTAATCAATATGTAATTCTTGTCTCCCTGACAAAAGATTATGTAATAAATATATTTAAAACCATTTCAGTTAAACAACTTGGTAGAAAATTAAACTTATGTCTCCAAGCATTTATTAAAGTCTGTCATTAGCAAACCCTTATGTTTTAAAGAATGCCAAAATGCTTTGCTAGCCAATGGAGTACTCGGGAGTCCTTTCTTAAAACACCAAAATATATGCTGTTTGGGAAAAAGGAATGACAGTCACTGAAGATCGAGAGAAATTGAAGCCATGTGGTTTGGTAGATAGAAGTTCGGCTAGGATAATTTTCCTTGGCTTATTAAGAAACATGATTTTGCTCAGATATCCTCAGAAAGGAACAAAGCCAGCAGCTAAGGGGTTGTTCCTGACTGAATCTGATTAACGAGAAGTCATTGTTGATGAAGAAAGATAAAGTCATTGTCAGTAAAGTTATTTGTGTCATCAGATAGTGATTGTGAAGTTTTGACTGCTGCATATGATGGAGCATGAGAGTGTAAACTTACCCTGTGGTTCCTGCAGCTTCATGGTATATACTGATCTTTCTTTAGAAACTATGCTTCAAGATTGTAATCTTTCTGTAATATTGCAAAACACAATGTAATTTAAATTCCAGAAATGGCAAGCTGAAAAAAAGAAAATTATTTAAATAATTTTCACTTTGTATTTTCCTTTCTGTCCTCCCTGACATCCTCAGGAGATAGGGACTCACTCCTTGCTTTTATTTATGGTTCATTTGACATGGACAGTGAAGACTGCCCTTTTTATAGGAGATCAAAATACACAGTATATAAATTGTAATAAAATGTAATGATTTATAACGGCTCAACAGTAGGGATTTATATTTTTCTTTTTTTAAGATTAACCAGATTTCAAATTGTATTGCCACTAGTTAAAAAAGACTTTCATTTCATATCACAGTAACAGATATGGTATTATTTTGGAAATAATATATTTACACAAGTGGTTTCTTTTATGTTTTGTGTGTACAAAGTGTAGCTCTGTTCTGAGAAAGGAGCCTTGATTGTGTCTCACAAACCTTTTTTGGGGTTTCAACACAGCTTTTTAATTTATTTCAGGCAATGTTGATCGGTTGTATAGATTTCATAAATGTTTTGCATTTCTTTCTAAGAGAATATGGAAAAGAGTTAAACTTCTTTTTAAATTCAAGGGGATGAAGTTCTAGAATGGAATGGTAAACCCTTGCCTGGAGCTACAAATGAAGAAGTTTACAACATTATTTTAGAATCAAAATCAGAACCTCAAGTTGAAATCATTGTTTCAAGACCTATTGGGTAAGGCTAAAACTTGCTTGTTAAGCAGTTATTACTTCTACTAGTGGGACTTTTAAAGGGACTGCCTGTGAATTCCTTCTTTTTTATCTCTTAATAATGGAATATGATTCATTTTCTATTATTGACAATCTGTATATTCAATTTTCTTCACTGCCATTTACAGTCTAGAATCTTTGTGGTTATATGTATATAGGTATAAATCTTGTTTTCTCTACGGTCAAAGTTCTAACAAGGTTTTTGCCAAGTGGCAAAGGAAAACTGGAGGATCAAGTGGAGCTGTGCGTGAAAAAATCTGGTTTTCAGACTTTTATCTTCATTAAATCATGATGAATTCGAAGAGTATTCATGAGTAGAGGATAACATCAGCAAACGTTGAGTACTGCGGGTTTTTTAATAAGTCAATAATAGTAGGATTTTAAATAGGCATTCTTTAAAAAACAAAAAAAGGAAACCCATAACTCTTACTTAGAAGACTGTATTTAGCCTTAAATTATATGGTCATCAAAATCAAAAGTGGAAATGGAAATGCTTTCGTATTTCTGAAGGTAATGTGTTTCATCAAAAATTAGCATTAATGTGTTATGTTTATGATCTTAATTTTTATTTATTGTAAATCGAGGCTGGGGATTTTGTGGCAGCAATTCTTATATTCTTTATTTCACAAACAAGCTTCAGAAATATCAAAAAATTTTTTTTAATTGATAAGATTAATGAGTTTGGCCCTGCATTTCTCCCATTTTTTTCTGGCTTTGTACAGTCCTTCACCAAACACAACTCTGTTGGGACCATTTGGAGCAAAGTCTTACATGACTGAATATGAATCATGTATTATAAATTCGCATTTATCTTGAAGAACAGAGTCACATAATTAACATAAAAAGTGACTCTTCGCTAGTTTAAAAAAAAAAGTATTTAAATATCTCTGTACTTTGTCACTTTCCCAGAGTTCATGCGCACTTACTGTAAGTCTCTAAATACTACTGTCCTGTAGGTAAATGATAAGCTGTTTCCTCCTTATGAATACATGATTATTTCAGTTTGAATTTGCTAGATTTCATCCTAATTATAATTTTTATGCATATCATATATGACATGTTTTAGAAACAAAAAATTATTTTCTTTCTGACTTAAGCATTCTTATTTTACATTTCTTTCACGTCAGCTTTTGATATTTGGTTTTGTCTATACTGTACAAGTGTAGCTATATTTTGCCAATTAGTTCTGCCTTTTTAAGGGAAATCATTATTAAAAGTGCTTAAATAAAATTAACATTTATTGCTAATTCCAGTTATGAGTTTGATCTTGTAATGGAAATGAAAGCTTGATGTGATAATAGTTTTTAAAAGCTAAAATTACCGTGGAGATGGAGACTTTGGTGGAGTAGAAACCTTATTTTACAGTTGTTAGTAAGATAAATTAGGAAACATTCCTGACTGCAAGTTTCTAATTCAGTCGTGCATCTTCATTATTAAAAATAAAATGCCATAAGGAGATTTTTGGAAGTCTAGATTTTATGTTTGAATTGGCAGAAAAGAAAGATGTTGGTAATACTCCTCACTTGAACTCCATGTCTCAACTGAATAAAACTTTAAAGTTGATTTGTATAACTGATGTAAAGGGAAAGTGCTAGGTTAGTGTTTTAAGTAATGAGCTTTAGCTGTATTGTTATTAGTATATTTGCTATTGTCCTGTATCCTTGAGCTTATAAGGTAACTTCATTATTAAAGCAACTGAATTATTTTAGTTTGTGAATTTGATAAATCTAGTAACTTCAAAAAAATGAAGTACAAGGTGACCACATTCCAGTGACATATTCTTGAAGAAAATTGAGATAAAATACCACAAATGTTGAATTAAGGCATAGAAGGTGAAGTGCATCGAAAATCAAAGAATGTTCTGAATCTGAGCAGTGAATTTTACACTAAAATAGGACACCCAGAAACAGTACCAGTGAAATATATGTTTTTTTCCCAGACATAGGGAAAAAATAAAGCACATCAGATGATGCTTTAATTTTCAGATAAATGGAGTCTTGGCATAGAGATTTTTACATACTAAAATAATACTGTTCTTGAAGAGTTGTGTCTTGTTTGATTTTCTTTTTTGAGAAGAGTGAATAAATATCCCAAAGCAACTAGAGTGTAAAACTTTGAAATTCAAAGATATTGCCTTTCTCCAGCAGTAATGAATCAAAGTACTGTCGTTTTGTATCAGATCGGGATTTACCTGTCTGTCATCTTAAAGGAACAAAAAATATCAGACATTCTACAGCAAAGGAAATAATGACATTAGTTCACAGAAGGAAGCTACTGCACAGGGTTTTCTTTTTATTTATTTATTTTTAAAACCGTTGTAACCTAAGTTGTGTTACATGGTGGAAAATGGTTTCCTTGCATTACGAGATTATTTCCCCATCACAGCTTCTCATTCTCTTTTTATCCAAACTATGTAATTGTTTCAAACTTGTGACAGGGAATTTTATTTAATCTGACAAATCTAGTGTATCAAAGTTTTGTGTCTGCTTTAGGTGCTGACTCAGCCAAATTGAAGCTACTCCCAAAGGCCTGAAAAAATATTTCATCTGCATAACTTAAGTGTTTACATCTCTCAGTATTAATAATGCAAATAATGTACCAGCACTTTTAATGGTCTTTATTTAAAAATCCTAGCATGTTAGATCTAAAAAGACCAAATATAACACAGTTTGGCTTAAGTGAGTAATGAGAGGACTGTGAGCCAACAAATTAGATGCCTGCCAGTTACAAAATTGATGTCTAAACAATTTGCTCAGTCTTGTAAATTTGGAGTTCTGTGTCTACCAGAAAATGTAATTTTGAGTAATGGATAATCGTAGGATATTTATTGAGAAAAATGTGAAACGTAACACTATTAGCAGATGAAGCCATAACAACAATAAACAGTATAACCACAATAGTACCTTAAAACCTCTATAGAAACTAATCGATACTAATGGTTGAAACACAAGGTAGATAAGAAACCTATAATAAGGAGAATTAATAGGCTGACTATTTAAATATGAGGGGTAGAATTGCCTATGAATATGCATACAGCAGAAGACACTGTTAACATAGGACGGCATTGAAAATCCTCTGGCTGTATGCTTTTTGGAGAAGAAACCTGGCATGGTAACTAACCCACCATCTTTTGTGTGCTTGGGCAAGCTTTCTGGGATAGTGCAGGTAAAACAAGTGGGTTTGCCTTTGTCTCCTTTTTTTGCTTGGATTTCCACAGATAATATTACAAAAATGATTGCCTCTCTGGTGTGATTCAGCTCCTCTGTGCAGGAACTGCTACTTGTTCTTAGTCCTTGCAAAGAGGTTGAACCTCCATCATAAACCAGGCAATACTGAATTCCAAAGTTGCTCAAGTGATGTAATTACTGAAAAATGCAGGTATACAGATTCTAATGGGAAGGAATCATTTTGGAGAATGAGCATTGGGGACAGGTAATCTGTAAATCTGTAAACTCTGTAGGGTGCAGAGGACAATGCTTCTGTCCCTAAAGCAATCTAAAGAAGTGTGGGTTACAACCACATCTGAATTTGGTTTGTCTTCAACAATCAGACTCTTGACTGTAGCCATCAGAGAAATTATAGCTGTTCCTGTGTTTTGCAAAATAGTGATCCTCACAAACCATGTATCTGCACAGAGTAGTCTGAACATGAGATATAGTTTGTTTTAATTTATATATTCATTGAGGTGTGGAAGAATGAGATATAATATAGTCACAAGTAACACCACATAATATCACACAAAACCTTTGCCTTTCAAGTTAGAGAAAAAAAGCCAAAGCTTGATATCAGCAGCTCTTCACTGGAATATGTCCAACATTACTTTTCTAACATTCACATTGGTCTGAAAGCAATAGCACAAATTTGTTCTTCTTTTCAATAATTGGGTTTGCTTCTTCTTACTTGGTTTTTACTATTTCCTTTGACTACTGTAGTTTTGAATATTGTAAGTTATGACATTTCTACTATTTCTTCTGAACAGTTTTTTTGTAAATCATAGTGTTAGAATATTTCTTGCAGTCAGTAAGAGCAGACAACATAAGACTCATTTTCTTTCCTGACAAGCTTTAGATTATAGTTTCTTTTTAGAATTTTCACTCTTAAATTAAAATACCAATGTTTTTTAAAAAAATGCTTTTCGTATGTTTGATAAAGTCACTAGGTATATAATAACAGCTATTTTCTTGTGGGTGTATATTATTTAAGAAATGATTATGTGAAGTGGATTATTGAATTTTTAAGCAGTTTAAATGTGGACAAATCAGATAAATTGAATTATTTCATGTCCATTTTGAAACCAATATCAGAAAGCACTGCCACGAGTTTGATGATCAGTACTGTGTTGCATAGCTAATTTATTGGTTTCTTTACATTTCATGTCTTGCAATTCTGTGTGGAGCTAGACTTAAACAATATATATATATATTAGGGAAGAGAAGATTTCGTAACAATAATTGCATGTATATTTATATACTTATATAAATAAACACACATATACATGCACTTTATGAATATATATATGAGCTCTCCATTGTGCTGTAGAGATTTACTGAGGGTGAGTGAGTTCCAATATGTTTGGGATGAATGGGATGAATGGGAAAGCTGCCTAATAACATTTCTGTTGCAAACCATAAATTTTGCCAGGAGTTGAAAATTATGTTTTAGCTTCCACCGTTCCTGTCAATTTTTCATAAGAATTACAAGAAGTTTAGAGAAATACATTAAAAAATTATATTTTCAGTTCTTTCCTGTCTGATGAGTAAAGACTTAAAGATCTGAGTTTTTTGTCATTTCCCTTTACCTGGTGAGGACTTCTATATCACCAGCTCTAAGTGAGGAAAATACTATCAACTTGTCCGTTTTTCTACCCTCTCAGGAATTATGAAACTTGACACAGAAGGTTGCACTTCCCATCTCTGTGTTTAGATATCCTAAATAGGATATTATTTCAAACAGTGCTATACTGCAGATGAGAGTGTTCGTATTCTAGCGCAAGAAAACATTGCAGTCTTGTTGTTGTATTGAACAGAAAAAAAAAACAGTTTGAATTTGCTAGATAAGTATTTCGGACTGATAGAATTGCCCTCAAAACTGAAGGGGGAAAATGTGAAAAGGAAGAAATCTGCACAGCAGCCTTTCTGTGTAACACATCATTAATTTTGTATATATTTTTGTGAAGTGGTATTATGCCATTTCAAGAATAAGTAATGCAGTTATATTTCCATGATTTTGAGGAAAGCACATTACTCTTGAATTATAAAGTCAAAGCAAAGGGAAGCACATTCACCTGGAGTGGTACGTGATGTGAGCTGGTGGGGGACATTAACTGGGAGCTGAAATAGGCTTTTTGAAAACACATGCACTGGAAATTTTTACTGCGGGACATGAAAAGCAAATTTAAGACTAATTAATTTGGCACTTATATATTCCTTTTCTGACTTAAGCGTCTGTTTCTTTTTCTCAAGTGACTGTTATATATGCATGACCCTTAGTTTTTTTGAATTCCAAGTTAGTAAGGTAGTATTTCACTGAACAAAGAAATGCCTGAATATGTTTAAAATGTTCAGCTTACACTTAAAATCTTGTAAATGTTCTTCAGAAATGTTATTGTAGTTCTGGATTATTTTGTGTAGATGAAAATATTTTCAACTAATTCACTTGAAGAGCTTTATTCCTATTTTCCTGCTCTGCTGCTTTGTGAATGTTTGTACATATCTTGATCTTGCAATATATTTTCAATGATTGCTGAGAATGGATGAGGGTCAGGAGCTAGCATCAAGATTTTCATTGAAGAATATATTTGTTGATAGAAAAATTTTGACGGATGTGTGGACTAAACCAGTTTGATTTTTTTTTTTATACGTGCTGGATATGTGTATGTCGAAAAATGTCCATACCCAAGCGTAATCAGATTTGATTTTTGGGGGTGGTGGTGTTTGTAGAAGTACATTATTCTTTTGTTTGTTTAACATTGCTAATGTTATTTGCTTTTTTTTTTTACAAGACATTTTCATCAGTTTCATTCTGTGAACTCCTTGAGACGTTTATATAGAAATTACTAGTGAGTTAATCTGTGCCTTATTTTTTGGATTTTTTTCCTCCAAAAAATAGTTGAACACGTGTAGATGTATTATCTTTTGCCGTCTTTTTCTTCCTAAAAACTCTCCAAGTTCATTGTTCTGGTTGTAAAAGTATCATGGAATCCATCTACAATATTAACATTGTAGTGCTTATATTGTTATGTCTGCTAGTTCCTTAACCTATAAGAAGTAGTTTGCATTAGTAAGATTTTCATGAATGCTAGTGGAAAACGTGTCTTTAAATATTTCCCCTTCCTTTCCTTGTAACCCATTGTAACAGAAACAGATCTATATTTCAAAACAGTGTTCTAGAGACATTTTTGTTGTGGCAGAAGGTCATCTCCATTGTTTCTAATTACTTTGTGTATGTTTACATTATAGTGATATACCACGGATTCCCGAAACTTCTCACCCCCCGTTAGAGTCCAGTGAGTACTTACTCTGTTCCTTTTAGAAATCATTGTTTTGAACCCAGCACAATTTTGCCTGTGAGATCGCACTGGGAGACTGCTTTGGCTCCAAGGTTTTTGTATAGCAAAATTCAATGGCTTTTGGTGTTACGTGTTAAATTCAAAACAATATAGATTTGATTAAAACCTATACAAATGTCGTATTTAGAGGTATATTTTTCATTGTTTTCTTCTATATCTTGTGTTGTTGCTTTCACATGAGTATACATGCTGTGGCCCAAAACACTCATTTACTTCCTGTAACATAAGAGAGAATATGGGTATAAGGGATTGGCAATGTGATACTGGCCCTGTTGGTCACCAATGCAAGTGAGCTAATAGGTGAGGTCAAGATTGGAGACAGCCTGGGCTGTAGTGATCATGCTCTGATGGAGTTCACAGCCCTGACAGTTATGAGTCAGGCAAAGAGTAAAATCAGGACCCTGAATTTTAGGAAAGCAAAATTCCATCTGTTCAAGGGTTAGTCAGTAGGATCCCCTGTGAAACTTCTATTGGGGACAAGGGAGCAGAGTGGAGCTGACAGATCTTTAAGACTGGTTTCCATAGAGCACAAGAGCTCTCAATCCCCAGGTGTAAGAAATCATGAAAGGGAGGCAAGAGACAGGCAAGGCTGTGTCAAGACCTGCTGGTCAAATTAAAGAGCAAGAAGGAGATAGGCAGGCAGTGGAAGCATGTACAGGTATCCTGGGAAGAGGATAAGGGTACCGCCCAGTTGTGTAGAGATGGAGTCAAGCAGGCTAACGTGTGACTGGAGCTGAGCTTGGCTGGGGATGCAGAGAGTAATAATAAGAGCTTCTACAGGTATGTTGGCCAGAAAGGGAAGATTAAGGAAAGCAAATGTCCTCTGCCCCCCAATGAACACGACTCGCAAACTGATAGCAACGGAGAAGGCTGAGGTACTCAACAACACTTTTGCCTCAGTCTTCTGTAGCAGGCTCTCTTCCCACACCTCTCAAGTGTATGGAATGCAAGGCAGGCTCTAGGGGTGCAAAGTCCCTCCCACTGTAAGACAAGATCAGATTTATGACCACCTGAGGAACCTGAACATACATAAGTCTATGCAACCTGATGAGGTGCATTCCAAAGTCCTGAGAGAATTGGCTGATGCAGTTGCGCAGCCAGTCTCCATGATATTTGAAAAGTCCTGGCAGTCAGGTGAAGTGATTGGAAATAGGAAAACATCACAGCCATTTTTAAAAAGAGTAGAAAGGAGGACCTTGGTAACTACTGACCTGTCAGTCTCACCTCTGTCCCTGGGAAGGTCATGGAACAGATCTTTCTAGAAGCCACGGTAAGGTAAATGGAGTACAAGGAGGTGATCTGAGACTTCACCAAGAGCGAGTCTTGCCTGATCAAACGTAATGGCCTTCTATTACAGAGTGACCAAATCACTAGATGAGCTGATTTGAGCTAGCTTTCCCAAGCTCTCCAACCGCTCAGTCTGCCTCTCTCCCAAAACTTCCCCCCTTTCAAGGGAAAGAAAAACTATGGAAGAAACCAAAATCACACTAAATATATATATTTCTGTATTTTTCTAAATACAAACAATTGCACTGCAAGGATATAGAAAGGAGCAAGGGAAGAGGGGAAGGGAAATGGGAAAAAGGACAAAAAGGAGCTATATAACACCCGGCATACAACTATAACACCAGTATCACAGTATCACAGTATCACAAGGTTGGAAAGGACCTCTGAGATCATCAAGTCCAACCTATAACCTAACACTAACACCAGCCATCTAAACCATGGCACTCAGTGCCTCATCCAGTCTCCCCTTAAACACCTCCAGGGTCGGTGACTCCACCACCTCCCTGGGCAGCCCATTCCAATGGCCAATCACCCTTTCAGTGAAGAACTTTTTCCTCACATCAAGTCTAAACTTTCCCTGACGAAGCTTAAGTCCATGCCCTCTGGTTCTGCCACTGGTCACCTGAGAGAAGAGACCAATCCCTGTCCGACTACAACCTCCTTTTAGGTAGCTGTAGAGAGCAATGAGGTCTCCCCTGAACCTCCTCTTCTCCAGACTAAACAGCCCCAACTCCCTCAGTCGCTCCTCATAGAGCTTGTGCTCCAGCCCCTTCACCATCTTCGTTGCCCTCCTCTGAACACATTCCAGTATCCTAACATCCTTCCCAAACTGGGGGGCCCAGAACTGTACACAGTATTCAAGGTGAGGCCTGACCAGTGCCGAGTACAGGGGGACGATAAGTTCTCTGGTCCTGCTTACTACACTATTCCTGATGCAGGCCAGGATGCCATTGGCCTTCTTGGCCACTGCTGGCTCATGTTGAGCTTCCTGTCCACCAGCACTCCCAGGTCCTTTTCTGCCTGACTACTCTCCAGCCACTCTGTCCCCAGTCTGTAGCTCTGCATGGGATTGTTGTGTCCAAAATGAAGTACCCGACATTTGGACTTATTAAACATCATCCCATTAGAATCAGCCCAGCTCTCCAATCTGTCCAGGTCCCTCTGTAGGGCCATCCTACCCTCTAACATATCAACTGTTCCTCCCAGCTTGGTATCATCTGCAAATTTGCTGATGTAACTAACAAAGTAAAGAATTAATGAAATCTTACCACGCCACCTCCCCCGTGTAGAGCCAGACGGCCAAATCCGACCCATTAAAAATTTTCCACAGGCTCGGCAGCAGACAGGACCAACGCAGGGACCTTCTGCTCCCCAGCCTTGCCAGAAGAAGAGGAGTGTACTCTCCTATCTACACCCTATTTATGTCAGGTTACGTTAAAGGAAGATATGGAATACTTCCGTGGATCAAAAGTCAATCCACTGCACTAGACAAGGAAAGACCTATGGATGTCATCTATCTGGACTTCTCTAAGGTCTTTGACATAGTCTCCTACCATATCTTTCTACCTGAATTGGAGAGATACAGATTTGATGGCTGGACTGTTCAATGGATAAGAAATTAATTGGATGGTTGTGTCAGAGGGTAGTGCTCAACAGCTTAATGTCCCAGTGGAGACTGGTGACAAGTGGGTCCATATTGGGACCGGTGGCATTGAGTGTACCCTCAGCAACTTTGCAAACAGCACCAAGCTGAGTGATGCAGTTGACATTCCTGACGGACAGGATACCATCCAGAGTGAGCTGGACATGCTTGAGAAGTGGACCCAAGTGAACCTCATGAGATTTAAGAAGGCCAAGAGTAAGGTTTTGTACCTGGGTCCAGGGCAACCCTTGGTATCAATACAGGCTGGGGGGTGAAAGGATGGACAGCAACACTGTGGGGAAGGACTTGGTAGTGTATAGTGGTGGATGAAAAGCTGGACATGAATCAGCAATGTCTGTTTACAACCCAGAACACCAAGTGCATCCTGGGTTCCATTAAAAGAAGCATGGCCAGCAGGTTGAGGAAGGTGATTCTGCCCCTCTACTTCATTCTCATGGGACCCCACCTGGAGTACTCTGTCCTCTAAACATAGCCCTATGAAGTCTTCAGCATAAGACATGAACTTGGAGTGGGTCCAGAGGAGGGTCCTAAGAATGATCGGGCTGGAACACCTCTCCTATGAAGAAAGGCTTAGAGCTGGACTTGTTCAGCGTGGAGAAGAGAAGCCTTATTGCAGTCTTTCAGTACTTAAAGGTGGCCTACAAGAATTATGGCGACAATCTTGTTAGCAGGACCTGTTGTGATAGAACAAGGGGTAATGGTCTTAATCTAAAAGAGGGTAGATTTGGACTAGATATAAAGAAGAAATTGCCCAGACATGTGGTAGGTAGAAGCCCCATCGCTGCAAACATTCATGGTCAGGCTGGATGAGACTGTAAGCAACTTTATCTAGTTGAAGATGACCCTGCTCTTTGCAGTGGGATTGGACTGAATGACCTTTAAATTTCCTTCCAACCCAAACTGTTCTATGATTCTATGAAAGGTACAAATGATGTCAGGATTTTGCTTCCTGCACCATCCAGCAAAAGTCCAGCATTCTTGTTTCTCTTTTTCTTAACAAGAAAATGTTGGTTAGGTGGACTTTGTCTCATGCTTCAAAAGAAGCTTTTTCTTTTTAAGTATTCCTTTTGAACAATGTGTGAGGGCCATGGCTCTCAGTCCGTTCTTACCTGAGCCTTCATCTGAGATGCAGCCAAAAACCTTCCCTGTGACAGCATCCTGCGGAGCTACTGAATTCTGTTAGCACCTGCTGCAGGCTCATCTCATTAGATTACTGGGGGCTCTGACTCACTGGTGGAGAGCTGTTGATGTCCAGCAGGTGCGAGAGTTTACTCCATGCCAGATGCATATCCTGCGTACCTTCCTGTGTGCCAGTTCCTTGGGAGTTAAAATTTCAGAGGCTACTGGGAGGATAATCCATAAAGCGGATGTGGGTTTCTTCATCATAGATTTGAGATCATGCAATCATAGAACAGTTTTGACTGGAAAGGAATCCTTTTCACTATGCTATCTACATCAGTTTAAAATATTTTTTCTATATTAATCCACTTATACTGTGTATACATACAAATTTCATATGATTCAAAGAAAAAGCAATTCTTAAGTTATCCAAATTTCTTTCAAAAATTTGGATGGGAAGTTCCTATGTTTCTCATGTATTTTTAGGTTCAAGCTCTTTTGAATCTCAGAAGATGGAAAGGCCTTCTATTTCTGTTATATCTCCTACCAGTCCTGGAGCTCTACGTGATGCGCCACAAGTCCTACCAGGGCAGCTTTCTGTGAGCATATTTTGATTTTCCCAAGTTGTTAATTAAAATCTATGAGGTGCTGGTCCTTCAACCCTCCACGTTCCCAAAGTCTTTTGAGAGTTCAGGAGAAATATCTGTTATTGGTAAAGACTGACAACTTTTGAATGTTTTTTAAGACCCTCTGTACAGCCTCACAAACCCTCACTGTAATCACAGCACTGGTAGAGGATTGTTCTCAATACACAAAGGAGCACAGGAATTTAGATTGAGGGCTTGTTGTCTGAATGTAGCTTTTAACATGCAGAGCTAAAACATATGATAGTTTTAATGAACTCACAGATGCAAGATTATGCAGTGAGTACAGTAAACAATGTAAGTGCAAACAGTCACCACCATTTAATCAACTTTAGTAAATACAAAAGTCTTTGGTATAAACCATCATCCTTTCAATCTAACTTAATTAAATATTAAGGGATTTGAAATAAAATTTATCTCACTGCCTTTTGGAAAAAAAATGGTTACATTTGCTTTGTGGTTAGTGTAGTGCAGACTGAAAATCCTGTTTTTCCTCTCTTTTCAGTAATGTTTCCTGGTAACTTGTTTCTTGTAGGTTAAACTGTGGTATGACAAAGTAGGACATCAGTTAATAGTAAATGTTCTTCAAGCAACAGATTTGCCACCAAGAATAGATGGACGCCCCAGGAATCCCTATGTAAAAATGTATTTTCTTCCAGACAGAAGGTAGTAGTATTCCAGTTAAGAAAATTTTGTTGTAATTTACCATGTATTCAATCAACTTTTAAATGAATGCTTATGAAGTAAAGAATTCCTTTTTATAATTTGTTGTCGTTAGATTAATTGTTAAAAAACCCTTGTGCTTGAATAATGCAAGTCAGTATCAAATTAACTTTGTGGACTTCTGGATGAATGTGAGCCATTGTACAACAAATGCTGTTCTCTTTTAGGCATTCTCAGATCAGAAAGAATGAAAAGATTAAGTGCTGATGAGTAGATAGCATTTTGTGATTATCTCTACAAACAATTTACAACAAATATTTATGTTTCAGTGATAAGAGTAAAAGGAGGACCAAAACAGTAAAGAAAAGTCTAGAGCCAAAATGGAACCAAACTTTTCTCTACTCACATGTACATCGTAGAGATTTTAGAGAACGAATGCTTGAAATAACCGTATGGGATCAACCAAGAGTACAAGAAGAAGAGAGTGAATTTCTTGGAGAGGTGATACATGCAATCACATTTCTCCTGAGTTCATTGTTTGGTTTTGAATACATATGCATATATATTTTATATATGTGTGTTTGTGTGTGTGTGTGCCTTGAAAGTAAAATTTAAATCTGATAATTTTTCTACTAGATTCTTATAGAGCTGGAGACGGCACTTTTAGATGATGAACCACATTGGTATAAGCTACAGACACATGATGAATCTTCACTACCTCTGCCTCAGCCATCACCTTTCATGCCAAGAAGACATGTTCACGGTGGAGAAAGCACTAGCAAAAAATTACAAAGTAGGTCCAAATTCCATTCATTTCTTTTAAATTAGAAATGTTGGATATGGTGTAATGGTATTTAACTCTCATGTACAAGATAAAGATACCATTTTGTAGTCTTTAAACATAATGAAAATGTGTGGCAGAAAAGAGATCCAAATTGTGACATTAAGACATGGCAGCCTTTCACCTATGATGCATAACTTCAAGTATGCGAAACCTATTGGAATTGCTTTGGGTTTCACAAGCAAAAGAAAGTTGTTCAAACATTTGTTTGCATAAGTTTCCTTTTAAGTCAAAAGATGAAATTCACCATACTTGGATATTATTTAAAATAATTAAAAGCTTTTTATTTTAAAAATGCAAGTGTTTAAAGACTTCTGAGGCTTATAAACACTTCTCATCACAAAGTTACCCTCAGCCTCCAGTATGTTCTTTATAAATCTGAACTGTACTTTTGCAGCAAAGAGAAACAGTATGATTGTATTTGGGAGTTATGGTTGTTTTATGAGTCTAATTTCAGGTTTGTATGAGGATACTAAAAAAATAAATGTATTACAATAATTTAAGATTTTTTTAGAAATAAAAAGCACTTAAAGGATTATTTTAAAATACATTTCAAAGCTATTATTTGTGGGTTTTTTTTTAAACATGGAAATCGTTCATTCCAGCTGATGAATAGGAAATTGGTGCCCATTCAGAAATGAATTATAAAAATGTAATACAGCTCTAATTGTTGCATGAGGATATGTACAGAGAGTTTTCATTAGATATTTAAACTTTTCTAATAACTGGCAGTGCTCTTTCCTCTTCCCTGCTCTTACCATATGCTACCGCCTCTCCTTTTTCAGCAAGCTGATTCAGCTCACTCACTGAGTTAGCAAAAAAATATCTTTTTTTCTTTATTTGAGTTAACATTTTGCTGCTTTAGTGAGCCAAACTATCCTGTAAGATGATCCCTGAGGACCTGAGGGAAGGAGAAGGGGAAAAGAGGCTATAGCAGCTGTAAAATGTTAAATTGTTTCAGCTGTCTTGTGAAACATCCCCGTCAGTCACAGCAGTTCAGTATTCATCCTGTATTGTTTAGACTTGAAATCATCTTTTCAATTTCAATACTACGTCAAATGAACATATTTGTATGTTTTATAACACGACCAGATGTTCAGGTATTTGTTTACCTTACTGTTGTGCAGGATCTCGGCCAATCAGTGATAGTGACATCTCAGATTATGATGTTGATGATGGTATTGGAGTTGTTCCTCCAGGTGCGTGGGTCAACAGCATGATCCTGCTTTCTTCTTCTTCCTCTCCTTTTTTTTTTTTTGCTTGTTTGTTTTTTTTTGTTCTTTATAACATCTTGGAATATCAAGGATACTGGTTTCGGAGAGTGCATTGTGGAAAAAAAAACAGTTTTCCTGATTATTCCATGGTACTTGTCCTAAATCATGGTGAATTAAATGATTCTACTATTCATTCATTAATGTTTCTTTTACATGTCATTCTTCATATGTGAACCACTGGATGGTTCATATTGTTTAACTGCTTACTGCATAATGTTTCAACCATTATTTAAAATACAAATTAAATTCAAAAAAACCATTTTAAAATAGTAATTAAGATTTCAGTGTTTATTGCAAGCATTTTTTTATGTTGCTTTTTGCTTGAAACTTAGATATAATGCAGTCTCCCATGAACTCTACTGAGAATGCATGGCTGTAGATTAAGATGCATGTAGCATGGCTATACCTTTTATAGTTTTCATAAGCCTTCATGAACTATCATTACCCTAAATGTTCATAAATATATGATTGTAGAGACTATCGTGATTTGACGTTTAGTTCAGAATTCCTTACATACTGAAAATCTTGAGGATCATTTTGAATATCACTTTTTTTTACTTCTGTTCGACTGTTGCAACAAGTCAGATGAATATATTCTCCAATTGTCTGAAACTAACTGAGGAGTCACTATGTCATTGCCAGCACTAAATCCATTTTTCTGTGGATCTTCCTGAGGAAAATCACTGAATTAAGTCATGGTGTGATTTGGAATGCTTTCTTTCTTCCTGATCTGTGTTTAAAATAAACTGACAATTTTTTTATTCATTGTATAAACATACAAATATATCACATATTTTATTATAGTATTATTTTGATATTTACTGAGCCAAATTCTTCCTTTGATATGGAGTGGGTTCTTTCCTTACTTCAATGCACTTACCACCTGACTTACTAAAAGGGAAATCTGTTCAGATATGTCTAGTAATGATTTTGCTTTAATGAGGTGATTAATTTTGATATTTTTACATCAGCTGAGACAGTGAACATTTAAAATTAAAATAAATCATAGGTCATAAATATTATTATAGGTCCTGCTTATTATTTCATTTCTCAGTTGGCACTATAGATGCTGGCATATCTTACTAATGTTTAAAGTTTCAATGTACTGTATTAAGAATTGGAGCTTTCTTTCAGCTGCCAGTTCTTCAAAGCATCCATTTGCCATTTGAAATAAAACATTTTCTGTCTGACAGAGAACATTCAAAAATGCATAATACATTGGACTCCATTCACTGGGTCAGCACCTGACTAACATTCTTATGGAAATTTCTTGGGACTGTGCCTTTGAAGAAAGCATAGGTCCAGACTTTCTCAGAGAACACCTGAGAAAGTCATAAGATTTAATCTGTATCAGTAGGATTTGCAATGACCTGGAAGTCTCTAATCTGAAACTTGAAAGGCCTGATGAGAAAACTCCTTCTGAAATCCACCTTAGCATAAACAATCTGGCAGCTGATCTGAACAAGCACAGCTTTGTCTGGTTTTAGTTTAATGGATAAGTTTGTCAATTATAATTGTTCATCTCTCTGTGATTCCTATGGGAAGTGGATATACATATAAGTATTGGGGTCTTGTTTGTAGGTGCAATGTGAATTCTTAGGTGCGGGTCAGACTTTAGGCACACAAGGGCAAAGATAATTTCAGTCATCAGCCATGAATGCGTGACAACCTAGACAGCATATGGATGTGTGTTTTGCCCTGAGACCTGGAAAAGTTGGCCAGTCCCACTTTCTACTGAATTAATTAAGAATCTTGGCTACAGACTCACACATGTGCCTGGCCAGCAAGTTCAGATGTGCATTTCTACCCTCCTATCCAACCTTCCTTACTTATCGTATTACTAAATCTTCTAAAACTTTGGGCTGCTACTTTCATTTGCAGTGAATTAATAGTACAGTATGTTCTCCATCAAAGTCTCCTCTGTTAAAACTAAACTGTGTGAAAGTTCGTTGTTGTGCTGCAGGGTCTTTACCGCTTCCCTCCTCCTGCCCCCCAGTACTGTGGACCTCACAAGAGTGCACTGCAGCTCATATCTGGTCCAGATTTCCCACACATTGACCTGCAAGGTATGTGAGTGGGAGAGAAAGACAAATATCATTATTTCCCCATAATGTAGGATGATGGTGCAGCTCAAGTGCACTCTTTGAGCATTTTGGCATAGCCTCCATTGGCTTCAACTAGATTAGTTAAAGATTAAGATATTCCTTCTCAACAGAAGTAAGAATATCAAAATTGAGTTTGCAACATGTGATGCAGAAGAAAATGTTTCCTTTTAGAGCTTTTTCCCTTCCTTTACCACTTACTTGCCAATGTTACCCACCACAGTTCTTATATGTATTATAAATAAGCTCTATCTTCTTTAAAGATATATTCTTACAATGTTAATTTATTCCTTTTCCTGAAATCTTCAGAAGAGAAGTTATTTTGCCTTCAAGATTTTCAAAAAGCTTATTGCTTATTCTATAAAAACAGACACATAACTGCAAAGTGTGGAAGCACAGAAGTTCACTTGATCACTACCATAAAATAAAAAATGAATGATGAAAGTATGTTGGCTAATTTCACTAATGTTGGAAGTCCTTAAAACTGTAATTTCAAATGATTTGCCAGTTTTGAAGACAAATGCAGTATTAGCATTTACTAACAGCAGAGAAAACTGTTTTCCTAAAGGCTTCAGCAGCTGCAAAGAATTACTGCTTGTCAATGGTAGTAAAATCTGCTAATGGCATTTTGATAATTTCAAGAATACTTTAAGAAAGTTATTTTTCCCTTTTTGTATCACAAATGTGTCTCATATTTCATATAATAGTACTGTTCTCATTTATTATGTATTATTAATAACATATTATTATATTTTTTTAAATCCCTTAGCCTCTCCTCATATGAGAGATACTCCAGACTCTTAATTATTCTTTGTGATCCTGAGCAAGACTGACATGAGTAACACCGTGTCTGTCTTGAACTGGGGAGCCCAGTACTCCTCATATGGCCTCAGCAATGCTCAGTATACAGGAAGGGTTAGTAAAGGATCAGTAAATGGCAATAAAAACCAAACGTGTCTTGAGGCTATCTTTCAAAATATCAGCAACTTTCTTAATTAACAAGAAAAAAATGATATACAGTTGACACTATCTGAAAGGGTATTTTTAATGAGCTTATTGTTTATGTATAGGTAACTCTTCTGAACAATTTGCTTCTTTAGCATATGTAATCTGCCATGGTTTCTTTGTCCTTAACTTCTGCCTGTAGCAGCGGGGTGACATAAACACAACACGTTGTTTGTATTATCTTAAAAATAAAAAAGTACTGATATTAGACATTTGCTAGAACCATTTTCATCATCCCTCCAGCTTCCATTTCATGTCACATCTGATAGTTTCCCATGAGCAACTGAGAAACTTCTGCGTAAACTACCATAAGCTTGATTGCTGCTATCATGCTGGTACATGCAAAAAAACCTCTGTGCTCACGCTAGAGAGCACAGAGCCTTTGTGTTTGAGGATATGAGGAAATGTCACTGTCATAGTCGTTATGGAATTATGGACTCAATTTTACCAACTTCAAAACTCTTGAGCTGATTCTTAGAATAAATGTGAATTGATATTGCTCTATCTTTTCTGTAAACTTTGTGTACACAATACACAAGTTTCAGATATTGTTTCCTGGATAGCTTGGCAATGAAGACTATAAAGGATAAAATCATCCTTCTATATCAGATTTTTAAGTGTACAGGATAATACTAGGTGTACTTTTTTAGGCAGATTAGAGGTGCTCTAGAAATATATTTTAAGCTGAAATTTATGGGGTTTTGTTTAGTATTTAAACTATATTTCAGTACAGTTGCCTAAAACTTGGAAGGAAGTTTTGGATTACTTTGATTTTAGTGTTGAATAAATGTAAACTACTGTTCTTTCTGAGAGATGACAGGATTTAATCTAAAACAAGCTTATTTGAAAAATGGAATATCTTTTAGCACATACAGCTTAGATATGGTTATCCTGGTAAAGGGAACACATCCACCTTTTATCACATGTAGTGGTTTTTTATTACTCTAACAAAAACCAGACGTGTTCTGCAGCAACTTTATACATTAGATGAAAGTGTCTCCATTGAAGTCCTGAGGGACTCCCGTTTTTTGCTTCAAAATTTGCACCCAGTCCTTGTGAGATCAGGTAGATCCTCATTTTTTTTCTAATTCTGTTACACAAGTCTGAAACATTTTTTCAGCAGGTAAGGTACTCTAGTATCATAGTGCATCAATATCTGTGAAACGCTGGAGTCCTTTGTTAAAAGGCTGATTAACCTCAGTAGATAATTTTGTGCATTATGTCGACTTTCAAAGACCTATTCTGCAGTCAGTAGTCAGAGCAGCTTTGCTGTTATAAATACCTTTTAAGTGGCAGGCATTTGAAGTTTATTTATCTACTAGTGAGCTCTCCTAGAAGATTTTTCTCCATGTTTTCTCTATTTTTCGAACAGTACCCCCACCCTCCCCAAACTTGAGTAATAATTTAAACATGAAATTACAATCAGTGTTTTTATTTGATATGTCTCACTCAGTGTTGTTTGAGACCAGCACACACACACACACGCAGCATTATGGTCCCAAGTGTTTGTTTCTAAGGTGTACAATATATTCCTATCATTCCTACTGCATTTCTTTGGATCCAATAAAACCCACTAAGATCTAGCAATACTCATAGTGCTTCTGTTTTAACAGTGTGTTTTCCTCCAGGTCTAATAATGACACAATTCATTCAGATAAGTTACGTATCCATTAGAATACAATGTGAACTGATGAACAATTTGGGAAAAAAAGGATGAATGCTTCAGTTTATTGTCATTGAATACGTGACCAAGCCTAATACTGACTCTGTATATGCGCCACATTTTGAAGAGGGCTATAACCATTTGGTAGATCACAGAAGTGCTAAAATAATTATGCAAATTATACAAAATAGGAAAAAAAACCCCAAACTCTATAAAAATATCCTTAAAAAGTGTAACTTATTTAATTTATCCAATTGATGACTAAGTGACTAAATCATAATCTTCTGCATGCGAAGATTTCTGACACAGGCTGTATTTTTAACTGAACAAAATAACACATTAGGAAAACTTAATGCTGACATAATCAGAAGAGTAACAGAATTCTTATTTTGGAATTTAAACAATAATTTGTGAAGTCATTAAGGGGTGACTTAAGGGATGACTGTCACTAAGGGATTTTCTGTCAAGGGATACTTGTAATCTAATTTAAATGTGTAGAAGTGAGCAACTGAAGTCTGAACAAATCTTAGACTCTTTTTGGAAAGATAATGTGCAGTGTTTGAAAACTGTTCATCTTATTGAGCTTCATTGTTTTACGATAGGATTCAAAGTGTATATCAAGGCAAATACTGTGCTACATGGAAAAGACACAGGAGTATCAATGCTATAAAATGCACTAATATTCTGCTGATTTTTTTTTTCCAAATTCTTCTTAAAAGTTAACTATGAGAAATTTTGTGACTCATTCATAGTATTGGAAAAATTGTTCTGCAACACTCAGTATTCTATACATTATACACTAAATGCTCCTGATTTTTGAAAGTAGGTGACTTTGGGCAAGTTAAGTTAAACTATTTAACTGAAATAAGAGTCAGAAGAATACTTTATATATGAGCAGTTCTGGATGAGTCTGTGCTTTCGTACACAAGCATGCCTTCTTCATTTGTTAGAGGAGGTAAATGTGCATTGCTTGAATTCCTTTCAAATATTTGCTACCATATGACAATTTTGAAATACAAGTCACTCTAGGTATTCTTACCTAAGTCAGAAAACTGTTTCAGTCCTCTCCTCCCCATCTTCCAGTACATAATGAAAGTCATTGCAGTTTCTCTGTAAGTATAGACATTCAAAGGTAATGCTAGCACTTTATCCTGGCTGCATGATTATATCAGGATGTACAAAAGTTGAACGACAACTTGAAAGTTATGTAAGCATTTAGATGTGTATTCCTGGAAGGACTAACCATCTGAATACTTTCCAAACCTAGATTTCTATTCTCTAATTTCTTTTTGTTGCCCTCTTGCCAGTGAGTTATAGACCTAGTACTAGAGAAAGTAAATCTACAACTCTAACTGTGCCAGAACAGCAAAGAACAACACATCATCGTTCACGATCTGTATCTCCTCACCGTGGCGACGATCAGGGCAGGACCCGTTCACGTTTACCAAATGTGCCATTACAGAGGTAGGTGTCACAAGTTAATGTAACACTGGTTGCTTTTAAGTTTGTGTAATCTGTATTATTAACTTTTCTCTTGTTCAGCAATATTTCACAGATTTAAAACTTTTTTGTATTTGAATTCAATAGTGTAATATTTGAATTAGTTTATGCTTTACTTACCTCTTCATATTGATATTTTCTTTGTGATTCAACATCTGTTTGCCATAACTAATATACATATTTGGAAATGTTTTCAGTTGCTGAATCTTATATGAAACCACTTAAGTATATTTGTAGGGTAAAAAATAGTGCATGTGCAAGTTTTATATGAACTATGAATTGAACTAATTTTGAAGTAACAGCAAGCTGAAATTATCTATTTTATTTATAATGTGACATTTTAAATGGAAGAAGTTAAAAAATCCTTTATAGAATCAGTCATTTATAAACCTTTATTTTCTGCATTTACTGCTTTTGATAGACAATCTATTAATAGGAGAATCCTTTCTGAGCTTTTATTTTGCATGCTTTATGCTCTTTTTTAATAGTGCCTTACAGACTGGTCAAGCACAAAACTTGGTTTTATGGTTAGGGGCGATAAGCTTCTCTTGCAACCTCTCATAGAACCCTAAAAAATAGTTAGTTTTTGCCAGTTTTCCTTTCCTCCAATTTCTATGAAGCTTTGTCTTTAATTACTGCAGGAACTTGAAATGTTACACTAGCAATATTATTGCTCACTATCTGTGATAGTTTAGTGAAATTCTACCCTTCTTAGCTGAATTTTGTGTACAGAATTCTGTGCTACAGTACTATCCTTATCCATCATTACCGTGTGTATTGTTCTGGCACTCTATCACTGGCCGTTTAACACCAGACATATTTCAAAATGATGTTATATTCTGGAAAAACAGCTTCTTCTCCTGACGGAGAATCCTGATGATCTTGCTTCTGCCTTTCCATACTCCTGTCCCAGAATTTCTTAAAGAATACTTGAAGATACTTGCAAAAAGTTGACAGACTAAAATCAGCCCTTTAGAAATCTGGCTATGAATCATGTGAGGTATTATCAATTAATGTGTTACCTCTGATATTCTTTAAGTACAGGCTTTGAAAATGCCATTTTCAATGAACATGGAAACAGGCATGTACTCCTAAACATGGTAGAAATGGCTGCTTTCTATACATAAGTGTTTTTTGTTAATTTTGGGAACCGATGTTGTTTTAGAAGTCAGATATTAAAAATTTAATGATTAAAAACTTGCTTCAACCAACATGTACTGTAATCTATTAAGCTATATTATTTATGAGAAAAATAGAGTATCATACATATTTCTGCCTTTCAGGAGTTTAGATGAAATTCATCACATGAGAAGATCGCGTTCTCCAACAAGACACCATGATGCCTCCAGAACTCCAGTTGATTACAGATCCAGAGACATGGATAGTCAGTATTTGTCTGATCAAGAAAGGTACATCATCAGTCTGAACTTGGAAAAAAGTTTAGAAATGTCTGTGTTGGTTTGCCTAATTTTCAAGTGTTCAGTAGAAACATGACTGCTAGGAAGAGAGAAAGAGAGAAAGAAACCATCCTAACTGACAAATCTAGTGTCATAGTCCAATTATCTATATCTCTTTTTGGATAAACCTGTGTACTTCGGTGACAGAAATAGCAGGTATCTAGACTAATAGTTCTTGGGTGTCTGTCCTAGACTATTCTGCTGTTTGTTTCATTAATGAAGCCCAGATATTTTTTGCTAGACAACCACAAATCTAGATTTATGCCCTAGCTATTCTTTCAACTTAGAATTTATCTGTTTCAGTAGCCAGCAAAATACCAGGCATGCCATCCTACTAGGTGAGAGTTGCATATGGTATCATATGCATTCCTGTGCTTGTGGGTTTTAGTTATCTACATATCCAGTCTCACAACATCTCACGTAACATTCTGGTGAATGTGGTACAGTACCCAAGCATAGCGAATATAGTTACAGTTCTTGTAATTAGCAAAAATCTCTAATCTTAGATGGCAAGAGGCATACACATCTCTCCCTGGAATACATACATTAGCTGCACTCCCCAGAGAAAATTTTGCCTCTCCTGGTAGGCATTATTTTCAGTTATCTAGGAATATATTCTAATAAAATGCAAGAAAACAACAATTTCTGTTTAGTTCATACCTGAAAAAAACTTTAAAATTATTTCAGTTCAGTATTTGTGAAACATAATGATGACTGTCACGTTGATTGTCAATGTTTGTAGGTTGTTTGTTCACTTTGAAAAAAATTATATAGCTAAACTATTATGGAAAACTTCTACCATTCATATAAGATCAATTGTCCTAGCAATGCCTTTGGATTTTTCTTTTTTTGAAGTAAGTTATTATATTTTATGAGTAAGGATGACAAAACCTTGCCAAATGATCCAGTAAATTCAATACAGAACATATATTTGATATACTGATGTGAGAATGTGTAAAGAGTAAACCATAGAAATCTCTGGAACTCTTTGTCCAGTTTTGAAGCAACATGGAAATGGAATATCAGATGGCTTTTGCAGCTTAGCTAGTTCAGTTTTGTATATGATCTTGCCTGTTTCATTTTTTTAATGTGATAACATACATATAGGAATTAATGAGTTATTTGGAACATTTTAGAATTCAACTTTATAGGCAAGAAGTATGTACAGAATTGTCTAAGTTGGATTGTTGTACTGAGTTTCCTTTCAGAGGTGAATTGAAAAGCTTTCTAAATATAATAGTCGGATTTATAGTGAAGTTAATTTGATTAATTTCAATTTGATGCAAATGTTTCTTGTTACTGTTTATTGTAAGTAGTGATGTATTCCAATGATTCCTGAAGATACTTATTGAATAGGTTTCTTATTCAGGAGGTCTGAAGGGAAAGAGATATTAAAAAGTAGCTTTTGTCATTAGAAATAAGTATAGATAGTTAACTATGTAGAAAATTTTCTTTAAAGCACCCTAAACTCATAATATAAATGATGATATATGGGTGGATTATGCTTGGAGAGCAGGGCTTACTTTGAGGCTTTCTTGGAGATGAGCGATCAGATCAGAGCCACAGCAGCAACGGACTGCTGGATTTGTTCAGAGGAGTAAGACAGAGTCTGCAGTTCTTTTCAGTGTTCAGAAAATGCTTTTCAGAAGTGTAGAGGTCAGACATGAAGGTTGTACCTGGCTTACTTGGAAGATTTAAAGATGGGTCCATATACTTACTCTGCTTGAGTATTAATCATGTCTGCAGTGGTCTTATTTTTCCCGTTTTCCTTTCTATCTTTCCCCCGGATATCTTCAGTTGTTGAGACTTTAACTCTTGCAGGTTTCACTGTCTTTCAGTAGATAAGAGCAGCATCATAGGGAAGATCAAAAACAGCTTTTGTTCAGCAAGATACTCTGTCACACCCAAGGATAAAAAATCTTTATTCAGTATTGTGTACTATTATCAATAGTAGTGTAAGTTTTATGTGTTGTTTGTTTACTGAACCTTTCATCTAAACAAGCACATTCATGAAGGGAATGACAGTAAGATGTACCAGAGGAGGTTTATGTTGGACGTTAGGAAAAGGTTCTTCACTGAGAGGGTGGCAGAGCACTGGGACAGCTCCCCAGGGAAGCAGTCACGGCACCAAACCCGACAATATCCGTTTGGACAATGCCCTCAGACACTTGTTGTGAATGTTGGGGTTGTCCTATGCAGGGACTGGAGTTGCACTCGATAGTCCTTGTGGGTCCCTTCCAACTCAGGGCATTCTATGATTCTATGAACATAAACCTGGTTTGAAAGGTGAGTAATTACCTGATAAGTTACATGACAGAAATTGCAGTTGCTGATTACTTTTGATCATTTTCTCAACGGTCTTTTTTTGGTCCCAAATTCATATTAAATATTCTGAATAGATCTTTGTAAAAATAATTCTTATAGTCCCTCACTAAAGCGTCAGATGTAAGAATTTCCAGTGAAACTGATTTGTCCAGTTTAACTTTTTAATATATATTTAAATACGTATAAACACATGTGTATGTGTGTCTTTATATATAAATCTGTTAGGAGAAGCTTTTTATTAGAAATATAGCTAAGCAGTATATCTGCTCTAAGATTAGGCTCACCATTCAATTTTCAAGGCCCTTTCCATTTTTTTTAGTGTTTCTTTTATTCCTAAATGAAATCTGTATTTTAGTACTCACATTAGAAAACGCTTGTTTTAGAGTAATACTCTTCATATTAAATGTCTCCAAACCAGTCTTAATTTATCATAGAACTGTGTGCATCTTCATATATTATTGGTAATCTACTGTAATGGATTATTTTGCTTTGTTTTTTTTTAACATGAAGATTTCTTGGTGGATTTGCTATTTTATATTCCTGTTCTGGAGAAGTTTTATGTTACTGTTTGCTGTGGACCCATTACAACTGATATTCTTTGGATTAGCAAAGTTGAGTAAATATTAAGAAAGTATCCCATCTACTTTGCAACTCTGAAGAAAATGAAACTTTTTTTTTTGGTTAAATGACTGTTTATTAGTATTTGGAACCCTGCATGTAAAATCTGTCGTTTCTCTGAGCTCATGAGTGAAAATTTTGCTTAATAACAAACAAACAAAAAACAGTTCAGTTTGCCTACAATACATTTTGTCGCATCAAAATCAGGCTAGTTGTTTCAGATGTAAACCTAAATCTCACTCAACTTGCAAGCCATTATTTCAAGCTGCTGAGTTTCAGAATTTAAATGTTACCTATACTGCATCTATTAAATGGGTGATTTTTTTAATGCCATGAAGCACAAAACACATTGAACAACTGCTGCTTTATCTATTTTGTAATCTTTTCTCTCTTTGTCACCATAGTACTTCATATGACTTCCTGCTTCTTTTAAAATAGCATGTTTCCATGAAGTTTAGCTTTAGTTTTATATTTACAATAATTAGGAGTTTTGGAGCTTGGCCTTTCTGATTGCATTGAAGCGCATAACACAACAAGATTAATTCAAGAGATATTTCATATCATAGTCATATTTACCATAGGCATAAATATGTGTTAATTTTACCATCTTGCTGGCTGTAGCATGAATTTGGTTACATGTAAATGAAAAATAGAATAGATGGCTGATTTTCTCAACTGTAAAAAAATAAGAAACAAAAAGTCTGATGGCTGATCAGCATTTTTTTTTTATTTTTGTAGGAATGCAATACAAAATACTTGCAAGAGTTATAATGTCAGAATTTATATTTGTCCAAACATATATCTTTGTCTTTCCTGAAAGGGTGACTAGTTAGTCTTCCCATAAAAATGATCTGCAGTAAATTGGTAGCAAGCCCTCTCCTGCTTTTTCATGTATGTTTTTGTGACTTAGGAAAAAAAAAATCCCCCAAAACCAATGTAATTTTTTTTTCTCTAAAGTATCTCTTCATTAATTAGTTCATGAGAAAGGAGATGATTAGAAAAATGTCGCCATTTTATGAATTCCTTTTGCATAGAAGAGGTGTGAAACAGTACTTTTGAATTTTAAATCCCACAAAATTAGATGCCACACTAAAAGAAATTTGTTGAAAATATAGTTACCATTGGCATTTTTTGGCTCATATTCTTTCAGAAGTGCAGTCTGGGTTTGCACTTTACCAGACTCTCTATCTGGGTGGAAGCTTCTTGTTTCTTTTTATGTTTTCATTTGCGTATCATTGGCGTAACCCATGTCATCTAATGCTTCATAATTATATCTGTTTCACTCACCACCCATCCTGTCTGTGCAGTGAGCTTCTTATGCTGCCCAGAGCAAAACGAGGAAGAAGTGCAGAGTGCCTACATACCATCAGGTAAATACAGGAATTCGTTAATCATGAACACATCCGGTAAAGAACTTCCTAGTACGTTGTGATCCAGGTGTCAGTTGTTCTTTTTTGTTCATTTTAATTCAGATTGAGATGTGTATATATGTTTGTGAACTTCAGTAATAAGTATTAAATCAGAAGAAATTCTGATTTTGCAGTTTTATTTGTGGTGGATTTTCTGTGTAGTCACAGAAGTCCTGATCTTCCAATGCATGACAGTGTTGTTATGATTTCAAACATTCCTTTTTAGTTGTTTTTATGTTTACTTTTATTTGCATTTTTATGCTTATTTTACAGCAGCACACAATCTTTATTTGTTGTGACACCTAATTTCATGCTGATTTTGGTCACTTGTAGAGGGAACAACAATGATTAATTAGGGCTCACTTGGAACCCCAGATTTGAATGGTCCCATATTACTTGATTTTGTCTACAAGTTTTGCCATAATTTAGATCGAAGCATAAACTTTGTAGCTTGGGCTCATCTTCAGTCTTCATCAATCTCTTATTCCAAAGCTTGGAGCTCCCTGTTTCAACTCTTCCCAATGTTGTGAAACTAAGAGGACTGAAATATCTTTATCTAGCAAATCTAAATCTCTTCCCCTCTCTTTATTCCACTACATCTGTTAATCTTATTAAAAATAAATGTTGAATTGTGTTCAAATATCTTCTCTTTAATCAGGAAAAATGTAGATGAAGTTGCAGCAGTTCACTGTTCAATTACTTCAACCAAGTAGTTAACCAATTTTTTGTGTTCAGGATCTGGGTTTTACTAAGAGTTTTATGTCAGTGCTGTACATTTTAAACAGCCAAACTCTTAAAACCATGCTATCTGATTTGCTTACTTGTTTAATTGGTGTAGGATTTTCACCTACGAAGTAGAGGGGTTTTTTTTAATATGCCTTTAGTTCCTTTAATTCTCTTCATTGAATTCAAAACACCATCAGTGGTGCTGTGATAGGGTTTGGTTATAAGACCCAATAGTAGAAAGGTAAAATGATAAATACGAAAACTTTCCAAAAATCTGTGCATCACTGAAGCTGCTAAATTAAAATTTAAGTTTTCATTATCAGTAGAAAGAGTTTCTTTCTTATACTTCATCTGAAAAAACTTTCTCCTCAGTGCTCTAGGTTTTAAAGATTAGTAATTCTAATTTTTATGACCTAGTAAAGTAACAAATTCACCCCTTTAAAGTAACAGCAATGGTGTGCTTATGCTATAAAACAGAATGGTACTTTTAATAATGTATTGAAAGTGAATACAAGGGCATTAGATGGCAATAAATGGATTTTTAAATTTAACTCTGAGGCTTATACAGGCTAATCCAAATTTTGAATAATATCCAGAAAATTGCCAATATCCATCCTTGACTGAATAGTCTCAAAAACCCTTTCGACAAAAATTTGGTCCTTTCTCATTTCTAGTGGCCTGACATTTTTTCATGTTAGAAACATTATATGGCTTTATCCTTGTTTTCTAGACAGCTTGCTGAAAATGTTTTCATGAAATGTTGAGGCAGCGCTTGAGCTTACAATGGGAAACAAATTTTAAGGGTTTCCCCTTAAGTGAAAAAAATATTAATGAGATAGTCCAAGCTACAAAGTTAAGATATAAGTTTAATTTAATACACAAGTTTAGAATAATAGTAGTCCTAGTTGTTAAAACTGTCCATCTCTATCCAATCGTTGCTAATAGCAGAAGTGGTAGAAGGATGTGTACTTATGCCATAGACAATAGGTGATCACAGTCTATGTCTTAGATCACATCCACTTTGACTGATAATTTGTCTGATAGCATGCCAGGATTGACCTGATGGATTCCTTTATTTCCACTTTGTAACGTCACTGTGACTTCTGGTAGAGATGTCAGCAGTGATGACTGCTAAACCAAGGGTCAAAGCTGCTCTCTTAAATCCCTCAGAGTTTTACAGACACTAGGGTTTCCAGGAAGAGAGTTGCTTCATCTGTCTGTGACACAGCAATGTTGATTGCTTGTGCCTACGTCCAAGCCTTAATAGGAATCAAAATGTCCTATTGGGACAGACTGCTCTTGAACCTGGAAAGTCCTCAAGGCTGCTGGTCTTTCTGGTAACAGCACCACAGCTGTGCCCTGGTAGAGTATATGGAAAATTGTTAGAACTTGATTATTAATCCTTAACCACTAAATGGTCATGATCCTCATTTGGCAGCCACTGGTTGCCTTTAAATTTCTTCTTTGTTTGTTGGGTAGAGCTGGATAATAAAGCAAACATTTCCTATTCTAAAATGTCATGTATTGTAAGTGATGATATTAGACAGTTGAGATACAGCATCTCAGAGTGCTGCTGTGCTGGCTGATCTGGTATATCTAGGCTTGATGAATAGCTTATTATTAATAGTATTTAATTACTGTTAGATTTTGAAGCTGATATACCACTTCAAAAAGACTTCTGCATTCAAAAATACCAGATGCTAATACATCTATAATTGTGTTTGTGGTACTTGATGTCACTGTTTAAGGAAACTTTTGATGCTTAACTACTGAAGCAATAGTAGTTAAAGTCTGTATAGGTCTAAATAAGGCATTACTGAGAGAAATAGGAAGCCTAATAACAAGCAAATCCTAATCCTTTACAACAGCTTGTGTACTTTAAATAAAAATCTCTAAAAATGAAATTTAAATTACTTTAATTACAAGGAAAAAATCTGAGCTCTACAAATATTGTCATGAGTTCATGGACTGTATTAAAAAAAAAGTGTAAGTAAAAAAAAATACCCCCTAGTTAGCTGTCACAGTATTTGCATTGAGAAAAGTATATATGGAGAAATCTACTCATTACAGCTATTAAATGAAATAGACTATTACATGTTTATTTTTACATTCTGGTCAGTCTTCCTTTACCTTTACCTGTCTTTTTATTTCTGGCATGGTTTTGTTTTCTTTTTTCTTTTCTGTTCTACCACATACAAGAAGTTCTGTTAGGCACTATAAAACATTACCGCCCAAGATGCCTTTACTAGAAAATGGTACTCATTGGAACCTATACAGGTAAGAAGAGTTTGTAGTCCACTTTCAGTAGTTAGTTCCATTTAAGAAGTAAACAATCTTGCCTTGGTAAATGAGAAAAAAAAAGTTTCATACCATTTTTATAACTGAGACATACAGGATATAATCCTAAAATAACTTGATATAATTGTCTAAATTAACCCCTACATTAAAAAACAACAAAAACCAAAGCATAAGCCACTTCGTATTAGGTAGGGGGTTATTTCCTCACTGTTAAAACTATATGTTGCATGTTTTTCTTCATTACATGATTTTGTTTGTGCATATGATTTTGGTTACATGTCAAATTTATGTTCATTTTCTTTAAATAATTTTAATTTACAAAGCTCAACTCTTCCTGCATGTGCTAAGACCAAATCAGTGATTAGACAGGATATTTCACTCCTTCGTGATTGCCTTAATTCACGAATACTGAAATTTGGAGATGATCTACTGGCTAGGTAAGAAACTGAGGATTAATTTCCCCCCTCCTGTTTGGTATCTCATATGGTTTTGCACAATAAATGAGCTTCACTGTAAAGTGATTTCATATAATATGTAATGTATCCTTTTATGTTGGCCGAAGATTTATTGCTGTTAAAAAGGATTTGAATTTATTGTTTGGTATTTCTCATTCCACTTTCTTACAAGTGGGTTTTTTCTATCTCATTCAGTTTTAAACATTTCAACGATCTTAGCAAAAAAATTTTAGCAGTCTTTTTTTGTTTTAATTTTCTAAACAAATCTTGGCACTGTCATCCAGTCAGCTCCTTTATGTTTTCCTTAATTAAATCATTGTGATTCTACATTTTCTATAAAAAGAACATTATTTTATAAGTTAATATCTAACATTGTATTCCTTTCTTTGTTTTCTTTTTCTTTCTCTTCTACCATTGGATGCAATGCACTGGCACTAGTGAACTACAGCCCTCCCTTGACAGGGCTAGGAGTGCTAGTACCAACTGCTTGAGACCAGATACTAGTTTGCATTCACCAGAACGAGAAAGGTATAAAATAAAAACTTATGAATTTCTTGTCATCTGTGCTGGTGATTTTATCAGTTTTGTTTTTCTTCATGTGAATACATTCTTGTAATTCATGTCTGCTTTGGTATTTGTGGATGTTTTTGCTCCTATGTTCATGTATATCATGTAAATTGTGTGTTAGAGTATGTAACTGCTTCTGCTTCTGGCTTCTTTACTTGTTTTAGTTCAAGCTTATGTCATTGTTTACAAAAGTCCTCAGTATGCTGATATTACCATTGCAGTGTTAAGTATTTTGACAAAGTACCACTTGGTGTCAATCTTCATCATCATTTGCTGAAAAGTGTTATGTTTCTTACCTATTCTGTGTACTGCTAATAAGGCAGTGACATAATTTATAAATTGTGACAAAACTCTCATATTTCAAACCAGAACTGTAGTTTGTACCTTGACGTATTTTCTACGAAACAGCCTAACTTCATTGCTTCCTTAATCCAATCTGTATCTGCTTTTGCAATTACAAGGCAAAACACTGCATTAATTCTTTTCCACTCAGTGACCTTATATTAAGGTCTCAAGAAATATGTTTGCAATAATGTTGTGTCACATACATTGTGCAGGCATTTTATGGATGCTTTCTAAATTTTTAATACTGCAATAGCTTGGTTCAAAATCTTAGGTGGAACAAATACTACTGGTGTGTTTGACAGATGGAATTGTGCCACAAAGGAAATTTTCATCAGTGTCTGTGTTATTTGCTAAGAACTATACCATTTTAGAGTGAGGTTGTAGCTTCATTGAAGGAAAATAGGCTCCCATTGAGTGGGAATATAGTAGAATAACAATTTTGTCTGTGGAATGCATATTTAATTAGTGTGGCAGTTCATAATGCAAAGCTGCTTTGTTAGTTAACCCACAGTGCAGTGGTTGTAACAGTCACATCATTTCCATCATTTTAGGAGAGAAACTGTGAAGAAAAGCAATAAGGGCATACTTTTCTCTTTGAGATAAAGATTTTCCTAAGGTTTTTTGTGAAATTCCTCTTTCCCTCCTCCCCACTTCTTGCTGCTCCTTGACTAGAACCTTGCTCTTCTTAAGTTGTGCACTTGTTGCAGAGGAATAAGTATGTTCTGCGGAGGTATCTCAGATGAATCTACACTAGTTCAATCCTTTTTAAGAATGAGCTCAATTTATCATGGTTATTAAAAAACAACAATAAAAGTATGACAGAAAGAAATACAGGATACCATTTTATATTTTTAAAAAAATATGGTAGCACCATATTAAAAGCTAAGTGTGTAGACATATACAGCTGTATTCATGTACAAGCAGGTATTTAATGTAATAATATATGGACACAAAAAGTATGTTCTGTACTTTTATTTCAAGATGTCACCCATCACATTGAATATTCAGTGAAACAGTAGCTAGCAGTTGTAGACTATCTAGTTGAAATACTATACTCAAAACTACACCTGTCACTGACGTTAAGTAGTTCTTTTATGTCTTTATAATTCATGTCTGGCAACCTCTGTCCAACAGAATCTGCAGCGTTTTTCATGAGATCCTCATAAAGAAAAGTGTTTAGTCTGTGTTAATGGCCTCACTGCTTCTAAACACGTGGTTTTGCCAAATTGTCTGTGGGCTGGATCCCGAAAAATTGTCTTCTTTGCTTTTCGAAGTCCTAAATAGGTGCTTTTGACTTGGGATCCTTCATGGGGGTGCACAAAAGCATATTCAAATTTTCCGTGATAATTTTGGTAAAAATAAGATCTGTGTGGCTGTGACAGAGGATTTAGGACATCATACATTTTTTGTCTTTTCTTCCAACATAGATGATTCTGTTACAATATAGCCCAGTTTTCAGGGGAAGACGTTATATTTAATGTGTACAACCTCCCAAATTAATGTTTTTGTTTTGGGGGAAGCTAATTTTATAAGATTTAATTCTCTGCTGTTGACTGTATCTGCCTACACTTTAACGTAAGGTTAGTGAGCATAATGATAGAGGATTCTTTAGGTTGAAGAACACAGAATTAAGTTCAAAGTACGTAGAAAGCATTTTTTTTTCTGTGCTGAACAAAACAAGAATAAAAGGCTTAAAATATAGAAAGATAGGTTCATCTTAAACAGTAGGAAAGCTTTTTTTTGAATTCAAGTATAATGAAACACGGTAATAGACGATATGGGAAATGTTGTCTTGACTTCATTAGTGGAGACTGTCTAAGAACTGATTAGATGACTTGATTAGTCAGGTGTAGAGTTCGTCCTGCTTGTAGAAGAGAGAAACACTATATGATTTTGTGAAGTCTGATCTGTCCAAACCTCTTTATTAAGTAGTGATCGGATGAGGGAGAATGGCTTTAAATTGGAAGGGGGGAGATCTAGATTAGAGATTTGAAAGAAATTCTTCACGCTGAGGGTGGTGAGACACTGGCACAGGTTGCCCAGGGAAGCTGTGGATGCCCCCTCCCTGGAAGTGTTCAAGGCTGGGCTGGATGGGGCCTTGAGCAGCTTGGTCTGGTGGGAAGTGACCCTGCCCGTGGCAGGGGGGTTGGAACAGGGTGATCTTTAAGGTCTCTTCCAACCCAAACCATTTTATGATTCTATGATTATCATTATATTTAAAGGACCAATGTTGAAGACATTATTTGATGGTCTTTCTTTCTCACCCCTCTCAAATAGAATTGTAGATATTATTTAAAAATTTAGACTTTTGCGCCTTAAAATATGTATAGACTTCTAAATGTGGCATTGTATGCGTTCTTCCACAAAATTATGAGTGTACTCACCTGTGGAAAACTATTTCTGCTTATTACCCACAATCATTTTTCTCAGAGAATGTAAATGAGATTGCATTTAAGATCAAGAGTTAAAATGGTCAACTTGAACTTTTTTTTTTTTTGACAAAATGGTATTGGCTATGTGTAACTGAGGGACAGTAGAGCCTTAGTCCTATGTGTTAATGGTTTGTTGGAAATGGTTTTGATCCTTAAACTCTACACAAAACCATTTTCATTTGGGATGATCAGAGTAGTTACTGTTTTTTAAGATACTGCTTTGCCAGTGGAAGTTATTTTGTAAACTCACATATGCCAGCAGAAAAATAGTTCCAGCAATATACATGAATTTGGGGTAGATAAGTCTTGTTAGTTACACTAAAACAAAAACTATACTACAACAACAAAAGACATTCCTTTTATCCTGCTATAAGCTTCATCACCTGAGCAAGGAAAGTCTGTGTAACTTGACTGGCAGACTGATTTTGCCCCGACACAGGTCTGCCAAAGTTTTTTGGTAAATAGAAGGGTTTGGTACAGAACTTAATTCTTAATATAATTCTTATTGGCACAGTATACTCTAGGGTGCTCAGAAAGATCCAGGCCCTACTAATACAGCTATGCAGTTGCGCCATGCCCACTTTTTTTTCCTCTCTTCCCTCCTGCCCCCCTCCTATTTATTTCAAGCTGGTTTCTTCCAAAATGATTGTGGTGCAAGATATATGTTAGTTCGTAATGTAGTCATAAATATCCTCTAATGCCTCTGAAAATGTTTGTTGCTGCAACTACTTCCTTTAGTATAATTTTTGATTGTCTTTTTCACTGTGTCTCAAAATTTTTGCTTTTTTTCCTTGTAACTTGGATACCATTTCTTTAGAATGGAGAAATTTGTTTGCAGACACCACCCTCCAGTCAGGAAAGCACATAGGCATAAGAAGTAAGTGCAGTAACTGAACTGATTCGGCAGTGTTTTTTCTTCACAACAGCATCTTCTCCAGATTGATTCAAGATTGCAGCCAGTGATAGTTACTTAATAATACGTAGTATGTTTTTTATTTACCTCCGAAGTTTCTTATGTTGGAAGGAATTAGCAGTTAGTCCAAGAGAAGTTGTACAGATTGGTACTGCTTGTATGCTTTGGTTCTGAGATGTTACTTAGTGGAGATCTGGGCAAACAAAAGTGAGGAGCACAGCCCAGGGATTAGTTCATGTACAACAGGGTCAGCATGTCTACATAATGCAGCCCAGCAGTCGTGTTAGATTTGTTCTGAGGTGCTTCAATGCAGTAGGGATCAAAACATTTCAGAGGACTTCAGGATTTTTGCTGTCAGCTGGTCACTGCCACCTCAACAAGTTGCCAAGCCAAACACTTACCTGTTACTGACTCATAAATAGCTATCAGAGAGTTTAGAGCTGTCACTTGATCATGTTAAGACCTGTCCTGATTTCATGTTGATTTTTCTAAGGTGTTTTAATAAGTCTGAATATTAGATATTTATACTGCATGCCTTTAACAGTTTTGTTGAGTATCACCATTTTCATTTAAAATAATGTGCAGTAAAATACTTGTTTGCATTAGGTATGCAACAAGTTGTGGTTCTAGTTCTTTTCAGCCGTGAGTAGGTCATTGCATATTTGTCAGCGTTGCACTGTGGCTCATGGCCATTGTGAAAGAGCATGTTCTCAAAGTTCATACTGCATGACCTAGTTAATTCTGTCAAATACTGTTTATAGTGGATATTTATTTATAGTGGATATCAGCATATTAAGGGCTTTGACTGAGTGCACTGATGCATTAACATTTTCTTTAACTCTTGTTTTGGAGAGAAAAAGAAACGTAACAACTAACAACCCATTTCCTCTTGAATCCTCTGAAAGATCTACCTAACCGCTCAAGTACTGCTACTCTTCTTGAAACTTTCGTTATTTGCATGTTCCATAA
The DNA here is from genome assembly GCA_033556795.1 of Tapera naevia. Lineage (NCBI taxonomy): Eukaryota > Metazoa > Chordata > Aves > Cuculiformes > Neomorphidae > Tapera > Tapera naevia. Next base: position 6,664,217 of record JAUMJJ010000079.1, on the reverse strand, counting down.
ATCAAACCCTTTTCCTTATTACATGGACTGGAAGGATGCCTCAGAAAGTGAAATATTAGATAACTGGGCAGAGTTTATGTAGACATTCTTCTGTTTGAAAATTAATCAACATATTTTGATTTTGTAAATAGTTGTACATACAATTCTACTATTATAACCACATAGCATTCCTACAAAATAAGCACCACCAGTCTATAGTGGAATATATATAAAACTTAATTAAATGAGATTTTTCAAGAAAAAATAATGTAAGTAAGACACCAGTTTTCATTCACAATTCAGGTCCTTTGTCTTACATTTAATTCTATAAAATGATCTACTGATGTGTACTGCACAGGTACAGAGAAATGAACATAAGAAAAATTGGATGCATGAACTTTTCATGTGTATTTTTAAATTAAAAAGAAGTGCCCCAGTACTTGTCCACAAACATGTGTAGCTTAGCTTTAGCTAATAAATTTACCTTTAGTTTCTCATTGTGTTTCAGAAAAGGATCACTTTATACCTTAGAATTTTTCTTATAATTCATGGTCCAACATTTTTACTGAGAGCACATTTTTCAGTGCAAAAAGCTAGGAGAGATGGGCTTTACCAAATACCAGCCAATAGTTGACGGAAAATAACCATCATATGGTCTTTGAAAACCTCTTCTAGTTTGGAGTTATGACTTCCTGTGTGAATGACAGGCTTTTATATAGTCTAGCATTTGAGAATATTTGAAAACTTAATGGTAAGCTGTGTAAAAGATAAATAAAGTCTAAATTGTGCATCTTTGCGCATACATTTTCTTGGTTTCAGCTGTAATTTTTCAGCAGTAAGCAGCATAAGAACATTATGCTTGAGAATTACAAAACTACTAGAAAAAAAAAATTATTAATTGCACACTTGCATTACTTTTTGGGGTGTTTTTCCAGTCCTTAATCCCATATATTTAATTTTATCAGAAACTAAATATCCTATTTTTTTCCTGTTTTATTGAACGGGCAAACAGGGGTAGATTGTCCCCCTCCCTAGAGAGGAGACGACCTACTAGTCCCAGGATTCATATCCAGCATGCTTCTCCGGAGGATGACAGGTACTAGTCAACTCCTCCCAGTTGAAAAGTGGCTAACTGCATCTTGCACTCTCAGAGGAATGTACTGAAATTTAAAAGTATGCATATATGTAGAGAGAGCCTTCAAACCTCCAGAAGCCCAAAATGAAACAGCCGCTTAGGTATCATCTCTGAGTTTTGTTACAAAACACCAAGGAGTTCATGTTTTTTCAACTTTTCTGTTTGCCTCAATTGTCACAAACCATGAAAGAAGATGTGTATGTATTACGACAGAACATCATCTGTGTTAATGTTCTTTAGGTCTGCTTTTACTTGTCTCTGTAAATGTCAGTGGTCTTTTCACTGTGGTGCTTCATAATATGAGTATTTGTTGTAGAGCCTGGTCTTGTCTATGTGTTTCTTTTGATTTTTCTAATTGGATTTTTTCCCTTTTTTTTAACGAACTGATATTCAGAGTGGGGAGAAAAACCCACAAACTGCTAAGTTGGAAGTCTTGGTAACACTTGATAGTCTATGTATATAAAAATTGGCACTGTTCTTAAATTCTGTCCTAAATCAGGATGGTCTCCATGGTGCAGGTTTTCTTAACAAGGTAGGTTTTGATTAAAAACACCAGTAATTTAAATATTTTTTTAATGCTGAATAACACCTATAATTAATAGAAGCACCTTGATTTTTTTTGTCATCCTACACTTTCTGCTTTAATCAGTTTTGGTGTTCCATTTGGTATTCTATTACTACTTTAGCAGTAATAATTTTTTTTGGTATTTTTTTTTCCTGATAGAACTGGGGATGTTTCAAGCAGACATTATACTTTCTACTTAGATGCAAATTCAAAATTTTCCTTCAAATTTTTTGTGTGTTACAGTGAATGACAGAATAAATCATGTCAATAACCTGTACATGTGTAAGCTCTCATGAATTTGCACTTAAAACTGTAAGACTACTATATGAATAAAAAGCAGTTACTGTAGTCCTAGTGCTCACCTTCTGCTAAAGTCTATACACTGTACTTATATTTGTAAGATAATTGGTCTTGTTTGCTTGATACTGGGTATATTCCCCTAATACAAGATGGGAAGAGTGTAGTTTGACTTGGATAGCTTTTGTTTTTTTTAATTAAGGCAGCATTTTAAATTATAAAGTTACATTTTTTAAACATTATTTCAAAATTGCCCCTCCTTACAGATAGTGAATTTCTAGAAATTTTGCCAGTACATCCCTTTGATGGGACAGGTATTAATAGTTTAAAAATGTACTTTGTATCTTTTAGGCATTTTTAGGTAGTTTTGCTTCCCATTCTTAAGTCAGTGGAAAGACTGTCTTTGACTTCAGTGTACCAGACTTGAAAAAATCTTGTCATTGGAGGGACTAGAATTAAGACACAATCATATCACATATCAGCTAAATCAGATTTTCATCTAAATCCTATCATTCTTAATGCAGAACTCTAAGCCTTACAATGTCAGCTGAAGTTCTGCAGAGAAAGACTGAAATAATCTAATACCTGTTAGCAAACATATTGCAGCAAAGCATCTGTAGGATATATAATCTGTTATGGGAGAGATTTTGAATTGGAAGAAACAGCAGTCTAATTTTCGTAGTGAAATCAGTGCCTCCTTGTGTTTGGAAGTCTTGTAGGTAATCTGCTCACCAAATCCCAATGATACAATCAGAGATGAACCAAGAAGCAGTTCAGGCTAACCCTGGCCCTTAATGAGTGCCTGCAGCCTCCCAGTTCCAAGACCTTTCTCCCAGATTAAGAGAAGTTCAGAGAAAGTTGGGCTCTGCATATTGCATGCCCAATACAAAACAACAGCCCACTTTGTTTATAGAGATAGTATCAGTGAGGGAATAAGAGGTGCTTTACCCTTGTTTTCAGCTCTTGAAGTTTACATTCATTCTGTTTATTTCCCATAGCTTTTATGCTTGGCCAACACCACTCAGTTCTATAATTCATGTTTTTTCCAGATGTGCTTTTGTCAATTTGACTATTGACGCAGTGGGTGTCGGGGAATGAGTGTCTGATGGATCAATGGCAGTAATTAACTAACTGCTTATCACTGCTTTCAAATTGTATTTTCACAGATTAATTGACTTTGACAGATGTCATCTTAATCTTCATTTGAGAACATTACAGATTTATCTTACAAATTGTCCCAATTTGCATATAGGGTGCAATCAAGGAGATCTATTTCTGTGCACATTTCTTAAACATGACATGCGTTATTTCTAATTTTAATAATTTAAATTCAGTTTTTGCAACATTTTGTTTATTGATAATGATATATACATAATTTTAGTAAAAGGTTTGGCAAGACTCTTGTTATGCTGGGATTTTTTCACTTATCAGAAAAAATGGCTCCTTGATGTACCTTGACAAGATGAAGTCATAGTTTATGTTATTTCAGTTATTTCAGTGTTAAGAATTAACAGGAGTTTGATCAATATCATGTATTTTTTAACACATTTTAAACAATAGTTTTATGATTGAATTTTATAGCTTCATTGCTGGGGTTTTTATATAAGAATTTAGAATTAGCAAGTCTTTCAAAATGAAAGACTTTCTGGTAACTGAAGAACTGCAAAACTGTAGGTGATAATAAAAACAAGAAAAATAAAAATTGAGCATTTGATGGTAGGTAGGAATTTATTCAGACTGTTCTTCTGAAAAGTCTGTGTACAATTTCAGCACAATAACCAAGACCAGATGAAGTAAACTTCTCTCATATACTTTCAGTTAAGAGAAGTAGCTTTTGGAAGTCATAAATGCATCCGTAAGAATGCTTGTTCAAGAGTCATCGTGAAGCCAAATGCTGAGCAAGTACCCTTCTGGTACTTTCATGAAGAGAACTTGATTTGTGCTGCTCAGTGCTAGTGGCAGGTTGATTTGGCCTGGATGATCCTATCCAGTCTTTCCAGCAGCACTATGTGACTTGATCAGGGAGACACTTTTGCTAAGTGTGAGCTAAAGTGCCAGGAATGAGCGTGAGGAGCTACAGAGTAGTTGTGACCTCCCACCTCACAAATCATGTAGATCCATCTTTTCAGAAATCTTCAGGAAAAATCAGGAAGTATTCAACATTCTTGACAGCTTTATGACTGCATAAATGAATAGATTCACTGCAAACCACTGAGGTCTCTTGTACAAGTCAGTAATAAATAATTTTAAATGTTAGATACTGAATTTTATAAAAATGTTAGTTTATCATTTTAGAAATAGTAATTTAAATTTTGATAGGGGTACTATATTTCTGTGTGTAGTTATGTTTACACTGGACAGTGATAAATATTTTGAGGCACATGAGTCTTTGAAACATAAACTGTGAATAGCTTTTCTGTATATAAAATAATATACGTATACACATAGGTCTTGTAGACATGATGAGGCCTTATTGATCCACTCTGAAGAAGTTCTGAGGTTCTTAAACAGCTTCAGCAGAAATGAAAATAATATTAAAATTAAGCAATATTCTGAACTTTGATTTTTTTTTTTTTTTAGAAAAAGCAGAATCAGCTATACTATATTCCTATTTAATTGTTGTTAATTATTGCTGTAGCACCCTGACTGGCAACAGAACATGAAGTTTTCATCCAAATATGTGAAATTATGGAATTTACTTGCATGTTCAAGAGAATTTCACAATATAATGACAAAATATACATTTTTCACTTCCTAATGATAGATGTTCTGCATGTTTATATATTAATTTAATGAAGAATACTGTGGATTAATTCACAAGAAGGATAATGACAACTATTAATCCACAGTGCTGCCATTCAGCATGTAGATTATAAAGGTTTTATAAAAAAAAATTGTTGTGCTTTCATTCTTGACTTTATTGCATCTTAGATTGTTGCTATTATGTCTAAAAAAAATGGAATATTATGTCTAAAAAAATGGAATATTATGTTTAAAAAAATGGAATATTTCCTTTTTCCTTTCCAGCTTAAATTGATGAAAGGAGAAATGTGAAATATAGTCTTTCCCAGCAGATAGTGCCTTAGTGCTTTTGGTTTATATATTTTTACTGCATGTTTCCATCTTCACTGCATGTGACCATCTCTTTGTTTCTACTCATTCTGTCCAAATTCACATCCATGTTTCCAAATTTTATGAAGAACAAGGACGCTGGAGTCTTGCATTCCAAAACAGGAAAGTGTAGACCACCTAAGTTCTATACCTGGAGCAGCACAGAGGTATCCTTGTTTACTCAAATCATAGTTCCAAGTAAATGAGGTATTTGTTACAATATATTCTCCATATGCTCTGCATAATACTTTCACATATTTAGTGGTTTTTCATCTATAAGTACATATATGCATGTATTGTTTATACGTAATATTTAATCCCCTGTAAAGTACATTTAAAAAGTAAAATTTGAGTACAGCATGGCTGTTCTTATTCCCAGTACACTCTTCATACATTATATATGGGCATGAAAGGATGCCTGCCTGTAAGTATGTACCTGCTGACGCCTACAGTGAGCTCAAGCTGAACCAGGACTCCAAATGCTGTAGTAGGCTGTTGAGCTACAAGGAATTGTATGTTGCATTGTCTTAGCAAGAGGAAGGAAATATAAAGGAAATTGTGGTTTTAAATGTATTTCTAACGTGTGCTGCTTGCAAGGACAGCACAGAGAGCAGATAAATAAGTATATTCAGATCACTAGTGCTATATATTACTTTTTCTCTTTACACAGGAAAGCATTCCCTACTCTCAACTTTTCCACTTACAAAGAGTGTGCTCTTTTTCTCCATTGCATATACTGTCACAGTCTAAGTGAGTGACACAAAGACTAAGAGGAAAATAAGCCCCATAACCAACCAAACAGAAAATGGAGAGGGACATCATTTGAGTCATAATGCTACTGCATTCGGTGGATTTAACCATAACTTTAAATACTTTGCTAACATTAGGTTTTAAGTAAAGCTGCAGCATTTGTTTTGCCCTGTGAATCCTTTAATGAGCATATACAAAATAATAAATCTGGAGAAAATAGTTTGATGACAAAAGGGATTTTAATTTTTAATCCAAGCTGATATTTTTTGAGAAGATCTTTTAAAACCTGAAAAGTATCAGATAATGACTTCTGCTCATGAAAAAAAAAAAAAAATTTTTTGTTTTGCTGAAGTGTTTTCTTTGTTTTTGAGCATACTGCATCACAATGTAATGTTCATCAAATATTGCAGTAGGTACCGATCATTAAAATCCACTGTGATTATGTTGTTTGGGTATGATTTGGTGTTACAGCTATTTAGATATCTTCCAGTTGAGATACTGGAATACTCTTTATAACCACAAAGGTTTAAAAGGAAAAAATATTTTTAAAATATTATTTTAATCTTTTTTTTTGCCCACAGTGATTCTTTTATAGTTTACCATATGACATTGATTATGTTACTGTAAGTTCCTGTACATGGTTCTTGCCACTGGTATAAGGTACTAGTTAGGGATTTGTAACGTTGTTGATCATTCAATGAATAATCATCGATCCCTGGTTTTGACCACTCCTGATATACCATATGCACTTTTTATTCTACAAAACTAATGTATAATGATGATTATCAGAGGTTTAAAATTGTAAATCCTATTTTGTAAATGCTCACATAGTAATGGATAATGATGGAAATTTTGGAACACGCAAGACTTGCCGATATTTTCATAGTATTTTTAAAGTCCTAGGTATAATGGTAAAAGATACTTTACCTTACTTCTTACATTTATTGACTCATATTACTGCTGATTGTTCTTATTTACTATGAAAGTAAATACTTAGATTGTCAGAGGTAACTAATACCTCACTATCCACGTCAGATGAGTTCTGTAAAAGATTTCTGTGGGAAAGGAGTGAATGAACTTATATTGACTAGGAAAAACTAGAGTTGTTTTAAATTTTTTCTCAAAAACTTAAACAGGTTTTAATACAATGATCTGAAAAGCCAATAGTGACAACATTATTTAAATCTGATGTGATGCAGTGTTTGGTTTGCTTCTGAAATTTAGATTTAAAAGCAATTTTTAAAGTTTACACTTGCATAGTATTTTCTGGGCCTTTCTTCAACTTTTTTTTTACTGCTGTGTATTCTGCATTTGTTTTTCCTGCTGTCAAGAGAGAATTAGAAGGCCTAAGAGGAGACATTTTTTTTAATCAAATACGGACTGTAATGTGGCAACTAGATGCACATTCATTCAGGATTAATGTCTCCCCTGTTTTGCTACCTCATAACTTTCACACCATCAGCCTCAATCAAACCTAATCGGGGCCATGTGTCTTAATCCTAAAATTCACCAGCCTGTTCATGAAAACAGCTTTCACTTTTTCACCTGTCAGACATTTCTGTTTTTACCTTAACAATACATTAATAAATATATAATCTTCATATTTTTGTGTTCTTTTTCTTCTTTGTTTATTTGTTTTCTGACATGTCATTTCACAGGCAGTCCAGAAAATTGGAAAGATATAGCAGCCAAAAACAAACTAGGAAAGTCTCCGCAACTGAAACAGAAAGGTAGGATTTCTGGTTGATGAGTAAAATTCTCTTAAAATCAATCTAATTCCAGCTTTTGGAATATATCACTAATAGTACTTTTAAAGTGGATTCTCTGTGAAAGTACAGACAGTTATGTTGTAATGTACACTGTTATTTAATTTGTATCTATGTTATTAGCACTGCTTACTGTGTTGCATACATAGGGAAATTTTCTGGCATTCTCCATCATTGCAGAGAAACTCAACTGTAAAGACTAAAAGTCCATCCATTTTATGAGCCAAAATCCGAGATTCATTGCAACTATCTTGATCTCTTTAAGAAAAGATTTGGAAATGTGTAGCACTTTTTATTAGTATGAGACAACATTTTCTGTGTTTTAACACATGTTTTTTCAAAAAAATCTTGTCTATTTCGCAATAGCTTTGATGATAAAAAATATTAATAAATAAAAAGATTAATAATTCAAGATGTCTCTGATCAAAGTAATTTGCCCATATAATATGAAATTGTTACACGTTTAAATATATATAGAAAAATGTTAATCTGTCATTACATAAAGTTAATATAAACACTGGGACTTAAACCTTTGTATTACTTGAATTTTTCTGTACTTGTTTTAATCACCATAACTTTTAGCTTTGATGCTACAGTAGCACGGGATCAAGTTTTCAAGTTATTAAGAAAAAGTGAAAAAGATATATACTAAATCAGAAGTACATCTAGTTAAGTTTTAAACCCTTTATATTGGCTGAAATAAGAGCAGTGAGATTCTGGCTGTGTCAGAAAGATTTATGTTATCTTCATTAGCAGAGCAACAATGTACATCTGTTTACATTGTGAGGGCTAAAAAACTTTGATGAACAGCAGACACATTTTATTTTTAGCGAAAATGCAGATTACGTAGCAGAACTTCAGAGTTTTATTTTATTTTACTGCTTCAAGACCCAGACTATAACTCCTGACCTAAAAGCAATGGTTACATTTTCCTTTGTTTTGATTATTGTATTGTTACAACAACCCAGTTGCTTTTCCAGTTTGCACCAGAGAAGCTTCCTAAATGATGGCTGGAATTCTTGCTTTGTGTAAACCAGGGACAGTTTTTCCATTCAGATCACTAAAGCCATTTCTGCCCTCCCTCCCGCGCCCCCGCCTTTTTTTTTCTAACTTCTGAAGGGTAAGGGGAACCACTGGGACCGAGGTCTGAGAGGCTCACAGTTCTTGATAACCGTTTCAGAATACATGGTTAGAAGGCTTGACACAAAGCTGAGAAGGAAAGAGATATGAAATAAATTAGAGGAGGAAAAATTGAAATGTAAATGTAACTAGAAAATACGGCAACAGGGTGGAGAGTGAAGTACGCTGGTAGAGTACAAAAGAAAATCCCACAACACTTGCAACTGGACAAATCTGCTTATCTGTATATGCGTGTACATTTCACACTTGATAATTCAGTATGTAAACTGGGGGCATCTTTCTTCTACAGATGTTAAAATCAAAAATATACCTCGATAATTCCTGTTTACACTAATCGGTGTTTTACACTGGTCTCAATATATGGAAGGTGTAAATCTTAATCTTGAAATCTTAAAACTTCAGGTATTGCAAGTGATATAGGAACTGATTTGCAGGGACCATGATTTTATGAGGTGTTATGCTGAATACATCAGTAGCCCATGGGCTCCATCTCTAAGGATAAGCATGTTACATTTAGTTATGTTTATGAAAAAGAGGCATTTTGGGGCTTGGGTAAAGTGTTTCTTTGCTTGAAATGACCAGCTCTTGTCTGAAATGTAGATTTTATTTTTTTTTTTCTAGACACGTAAAAGCTTCTAATACTTATAATGTATGGTTGAGGTTTTATTCATGGAGATGAGACAGTGTGAGTCTGGAGGCCACTATGAAATATTGCTACAGTATATAAATGCAGAATTTTCATGGGATTTAATGGATGGAAAGATGATACTATAGTCATTAATGTGCTGAGATAAATTTGGCGTTATTGCATTCTCAGGTAATGATTGTAGTCATTACCTAGTGCTGCTGTTTTGGAGGGGAGGGTGTTGCTGGTTTGAGGGTGGTTTTGTTTTTTTAAAGCCAAACAAAATTGCTGTTTATAGTTGATTATGAAAACTTGAAAAGTAAACCTGTTGGATTTTTTTTTCTCTAAAATTAAGCAACGTTTCCAGAAGTATGAGTCCCCATAGCTACATTTTACTTTCCAGAAGAGAAGAGCCAGGTCTGATTTCTAACGATCTTAAGAGCGATGAACCTGAGCATAGGGAGCATAGCAAACAAGAGCATAGGGAAACATGAATTGTGCTGCTTCCTTTCACGTCTCCATGGCACACGGTATAGGCTTCTCTTTCCATAAAATGATTCACTATTAGTAGATGTGACATACACATGTCAGCATAACTGAGTGCTGTCATTTAGTATTTCATGATAGATGTAATCACACAGTATCACAAGGTTGGAAAGGACCTCTGAGATCATCAAGTCCAACCTATAACCTAACACTAACACCAAGACTGACACCAACCATCATCTAAACCATGGCACTCAGTGCCTCATCCAGTCTCCCTTTAAACACCTCCAGGGTCGGTGACTCCACCACCTCCCTGGGCAGCCCATTCCAATGGCCAATCACCCTTTCAGTGAAGAATTTTTTCCTCATATCAAGTCTAAACTTTCCCTGACGAAGCTTAAGTCCATGCCCTCTGGTTCTGCCACTGGTCACCTGAGAGAAGAGACCAACCCCTGCCCGACTACAACCTCCTTTTAGGTAGTTGTAGAGAGCAATGAGGTCTCCCCTGAGCCTCCTCTTCTCCAGACTAATGTTGCACTAGTGCCAGAAAGTTTTGATAATAGGATAGCAATTAGTTTTTTTCAAAAGGCAAATAAAACTCAAGACTATTTCATCCTCAAATACCCATTTCTATCTTACATTTGATCTTTATATTGCATTTTGCAGATTTTGTATTATGATATTTGCATTAAGATATCAACATGCTATCAACTTTCCCATAAAGCATTTGAACATGCTGAAATTAGGTTCTCTGTGTATTGTGATAGCTTAGGTATTGTACATAAAAGGGAAAAAAAGCAAGCCTTTTCAGGATAGTTTAGAGAGCTCAAGAGTTCTCTTAATTTGATGAGAAAATCCATCAAGATGGGATTCAGTAAACTATTCTGAAGGACTAAAACTGAGTACATGAAAGTCAAACATTTTCTGTCCTTGTATGAATGAGCAAAACTGTGGTAAGGATTGGGTAATCCTAATCCTAAAATGTTTTATTCAACCCCTAATTTATCACCCTAGAAATGCCAGATTTAAGGTTACCTGTCATATATGTTATGATACACACAGTCTTTAATTGCACTTGCTGTTTTCTACATAGGACCCTGTGCTGGAGGTGTACTGGGTTGGCAGCATTCTCTATTCTTAGTTTTTCTTTATAGTTCCATAAGGGACAGCATTTTTTATTTAGTAGATGCTCCTGAGGCAGCAGTCTGAAAGAAAGGACTTTGAGTTTACTTGTGTGCAGGCAGAGCTGGTACCTGTAGAATTCTGCTATAGACCATTGGCAATTACATTAACAGGTTTGCTGCTTGCAGTGTTGTCTTCCTCTGTGAGAATCCAGGAGATGGGATACACACACATGTACCCGTTGCAGTGTCATTGCTCACCAGGTATCATTTATCTCCCAGATTCCTCTCGTCTCTATACTTATCTCACTTGTCTCCTTTCCTCAGTCACACACGAGCTTTTGTCTCAGGTGCTTGTCTCTTTTTTGTCTCGTTCTGTTGATCAGCCATTTGCAGGCTTCTTTCTTTCAGTAACTGGTCTTTTTCCTAGGCCAGCAAGTCCTTACTTCCATTCCAGATTTTCTCCAGTTCTCTTTTAGCTCTGTTTTCATTTGCATCCGAAGTAGTGTATTAATCTCAATGTAATGCCCCAGCTAATGCAAGTCTTAGACCTAATCTGTCTTCATTTTAGTTAAGCAGATTCTCTGTCTTTCTCATGTGGAAAGGGACAGGTCTATAAAAAAGGGTAGTACTGAAAGAGCAAGAGGTAAGTTTCTGAGTCTTAGATAAAGTGTTAGTTCTGTAATGACAGGACAGATTGTCCTGCTGCTTCACTGGGCTCTCATATAAATTCCAGATATTTATACTCTAAAATAAGAAAAGTCAGAACTGAGAACATGATGATTTTGGTAGATTGGAGCATTCATTCACAGTAAAAGCAAGCAAGCAATTTCTGGCCCAGAGTGGGATCCATATTTTCCTTACGGATGTTACAATGTTTAAACATCAGATAAAACAGATGCCTAAAAGCTGGTTTTATGCAATAGTTGACATGGGTTACTTTCAAAGTCAGTGTGCAGAAATAGGCATTTTATGAACTCGGCTCATTTTTATCTTAAGCATCTCTTGGGAGCCAGGGGAATCAGTCTCTGCAAGAATGTTACAGTTATCACCAGGGCAAGACAGAAGTTAATCTAAAGAAGCATTAGTGTTCAAGAGAGACAATATAGCAAGGGAAAAAACAGGTTTTGTTGCATTATGACTGGATTTCCACATAAACTGTTAGTGATGAAATGGCTATGAAACCACACCTGTTTGTTATCCTTGGTAGGCATCTGTGTGTTATCTCAATATACTTTTTTTTTAGGATGACTTTTCAGTGTATGATAGTCATATGAACTAGGCAGTCTCTTGGTTATTTTGTACCTTGTGGGAAAGTTGTGCTGGTTGTGTGAAGGGAGTCTTCCTAAGTCTGCAAATTCTTTTAAAAAAAAAATAAACCAAAACCCCCACAATGAAATGATATCACAGGAAATTTAATTTTCTGAAATTAAATCAGTGCCATTTACACAATGCTGCACTGCTGGGAAACCAAGGAAGAGTAGAATGACACAGTTAGAATGCTTTGTCACTCTCCAAACTTGAAATGTTTCTAGTTACCTTGTATTTGCTGTACATGCAACTATTAAACTACTAATAATTATGCTTTATTAAGCTAACACTATTAATCACTTTACTACGTAGTTTAATTGTATTTTCATTAGACTTCCCTCAGAATATATTCCTGGTTTAGGGCTTATTTCAAACTCCTAAGGAAACCGAGGCTATTGCAAATGTGCTACAAATTGTCCTTTTTTAGGACATGTTGAATTCCAGTTGATATTTTTAAGAAAGATAAAAGGTATGTTTTAGAAACAGAAGTGCTTTGTGGTAAAACTAGGCATTTGTAGCCTCCTCTATGCTAGTACTTAAGTCATATGTGTTGTTAGATTGTGTTTGCTGTGTTTCAGATGTAGCTAGAGTTTTTGGCCAACTGTCAGCCATACACAGTGCAGTTCAGCAGTTCCACAGTTAGGGACATGCGTATCTGCAGTGGTGAGTGTTCTGGAGTTTGTTTTGAAAATGAATTTGCATTCAGAATTAATAACTTCGATCTGAAATGTCAACCCTGGTCCTGCAACCAGGATTTGAAATAGTCTTCGTGGAAGGGGGCATGGGAAGGTGTGCCTGGAGCTGACAACTGAACAGTTTCTTTTTGGCCCTAATGTTTTAGGGGTCTGCTACCATGTCTTTCTAGAAGGGGACTTCCAACCCCACGAACAACTGAGCAGCCAGTCATTAGGGGAAAACATCATGCTCGCTCAAGGTCGAGTGAGCACCCTAATATCAGACCCTTAAGCTCTGTACATCACCTAGCACCCGGAGGGTCAGCGCCACCTTCTCCACTTCTGACAAGGTTGCTATTACGTGTACAGCACAGCTTTTATGTTCTATCTCCCAAGTGTCAGTGTGGTGGTGGTGTGATTTCCTAAGCATCCATGGCGCGTTCACTCATTCTGGCGCTGTAGATTATCTCTCGTCTTGGTATTTACCCTTCTCCCTTACCCTTTATGTCGTCTATCTTCTCCATCCAGATTGTACTCCTTGCTGTTGAACTTAAATCATTATGCAGTGTAAGTGTAAAAAATTGGCTGTGTTTCATCCTTCCATTGTTGTGTTTTGTTCTATATCCGTGTGAAAATTACCAAAGTGTTTTGCTTAAACACTGTGCAGGCAGTCAAGTGATGTTCACACAGCTAACTCTGACCTTACAGACTAATAGACGTCTACAGACGCTGATCTACGTAGTGTGAAAGCCAGCAGTATTTTGAACTTGCTCAAATGTGTTATTTTAAATTGCAAATTGTCTACTTGCAACCATACTGTAGTAGATAAACAGTGCTTATCTGTAAACTGAGTGTGATATTACTGTGAATAGCAAGAAAGGACATTTAATAGAAAGCTCTTCCTCTCAGTGGTCTGCTTCTTCTCATCTCTGTTTTACTTTCTTAAACTTTTTTCCTTAGTTATTCAAGGTGTCCCTACATATTTTAAATGCAAACTTAGCAGTGTTCCAAAGGTGTTTGATGTGTTGCACTTAGATACCATAACAAATCAAGTAACCAAGATGCTCTGAAATAGTGCTACCTAGAATTCTGCCAAAGGGGTTTAGGATATTTACTTAGGTAAAAAATCTGGTATATTCTTTGTGCGCACACGCCCCTACACCCATACCAAGGTTAAAGGTCTTTTTCCTTCTTTGAGTTCAGGGAAAAACAACGCATTGTCCCATGGGAATAGATACATGCGGTTCAGTTCTCTGCGGCCTTGTGCAGTTATTGCATCAGCCCAAAGGGAATACAAAAGTTAATGACATGGAAATGGCATTTTGTATTGCCCTTCTACTAGCACAGGAGAGCATACGTAAATTCTGAGTCATAATCATAAACAATTCTTAGAAAATTGCTTTTCATTCAGTGGGTTTTGACTGGTAGTTTATTAAACCAAAACAAACCAAACAAAATACTAACAACAAAGCAAAGGAAAATATTTCTCCTTATTTGAAGGCAGTTAGAGAAATTAAATGTGAGACCTTGTAAGTTTAGTAGGTGTCCACACCTGAGGATGTGCATATGGTATACACGAAAAGCAAACTTTTTCAAACCCATCTTCAGTATATGCAACTTAATATGTGTGTAAAGCTCAGAATATAAAAATCCTCTTCATTTGGGTTATTTTACTTTTATCTTCATTTCATTTGCAGAATGTATCAACAAGGAAGTCCCACACAGTCTCCTCCTGCAGACACATCCTTCAGCAGTCGCAGGGGAAGACAGCTACCGCAAGTTCCAGTAAGAAGTGGCAGTATAGAGCAAGGTATCAAATAATGAGCTTATGATAGCTCAAACTCTTTGATTTCTTACCTTTTTTTACCTAAAGTCTACTTCCATAACTACCTGTTCAATGCTATAATTCTACCAATAAAGCAATAGAAGAGAATGAAAACATATTGGTAGTCATGAAAACCATGCAGAGGTTGCACATGGTTTATTTGCCTTAATTTGCACATGGTTTATTTGCCTTAATTTGTAATATGCTTTTATGTTTGTCTACTTTTAAATTTCTATTAGAGTCATGGTAATTTCCAACTCGTATCTAGTTTCTATACAGTAAAAAAATCAGGAACAAAGATTTTGACAACATTTTGACAGTGTTACTCGTTTCTTATTTTACGGTGTATATTAATTGTTGTGCGTTGTTAACATAAATCAATAATGAATATCACAAATATATTTTTCTTCTGGAGTTCATAGTTCAGTGATTAGAGAATGAAAATAATCTTCATGAATAAGGTGAAAGCACGTGTCAGTAACTCTTTCTTTCTTAAGAATAAACTGGTCAGGCAGAGTGCTGCTTTTTTCTGAAAAAGACAATGTGGACCTACTGTTACGGTTGTTTGCATACTGATATCAAATAAGTGTGAATATTGCTGTTTCCTTTTCCAGCAACATACTGCACATGGAGTATGAGCCATTATGGTAAAACAAAATGACAGAATGGATAATATTTGCACATTCATGTTTTCTTCTGTGTTTAAAAAGTCTGTTTTCTTATTGACTACAAGCGCCAACTGAGATTGCCACGTACTACAAAGTTTTCTTCTGTGGGGAAGTTAAAGAAGGGCTTCTAAGAATGCAATACTGTAGTGCTTTATAGAATTGTGTGGCATATCACTTTCTTTAATCAATAATGTTGTTGACCATGACCTTCTTATCACAATAGATTACTATAGGAGTTTTCTTTGTATGATGGCTTGCATTAACATGCAATCAACTTGCATTAATTTTATGGCTTTGAACTGTGATGGCATACCACACCTTCAATTAACACACATAAAAATGTATTCTTGTTTTATCCATGTGTTTATTCTGAATGATTATTATACTAATACAAGTGAGGTTTATTCATTTTAAACTTTCCATTCAAGTTCTCTTGGTTTGTTTTGTAGTGAATCTAGGGCTCTCTGGATTATAAACTAGCTACAAACTACATTTACAGCATCTATTTCTGCGTATTAGTAAGCTGGGAGCATTTTAGGGAAACATCGATAAGTAGTGAATTTCAGATTTCTTCCTTGTTTATTCAGCAGTTTCAGAACTTGGTACAATATATAATGATGAATCAACTTTTAATTTACTTTTAAGTTGGCTTTCCTTTGGATATTTGTCTATCATCTTTCGGCTGTTCTTGGTAACTGGTGTGTTGAGAATAAAATACTACTTTGTTTTTTGTTAAAGACGTTGGAAATGATTGTAGAACTTACTATAAAAATGAATGGAGATAGGATGTATACCGAAGAGGAAAAAAAAATTAAAGTTAAGCGGACGGCTAAAGTTACTCTAGGTTTAGAAAGTTGTTGATATCATGAACATGTGTGTAGAATACCATTTTACTGAACTCTTATTTGCACTTGTGATTGATATGCTTGCGTCTTACGTACAAAATGTACAAGTAGGATGTGACATAGTTTGTTGTTATATATCATACTGCCGATGTCTATATGGCTATATTACTGAAAATGGAAACACGGGCTAAAGAGATTCCCTTCTCTAAGTAGTACTTTGATTTTGTCTAAGTAACTGGCTTGGCCTTTTGAAGGGGAGGTTTTCTGATTTTACCCATGGTTAACATTTTGCTCAAGCTGAGAATATATTTGCAGAGAAGTACTAAATTGAATAGGTTTGATAAAATATTTTTAAATGGCTTTGTCAGTATCTTCAGAAATAATTATGGTGGTATGTATACACTTGATATTACTATAAGAAATGAAATTCAGGCTATAAGACAGATTTAAATTCACACTCACCATGGATATAGATGATGTCAAAATCTAGTACAATGTATAACTGTTATAGGAAGCATTTCAAAATTCTTTGCGTTTTCTTCATTTAGAAATACAGCTACTTCTTGGTGGTTAGTATTGACATCCTGTATTTCAAGGAAATCCCACGTGATATACTGTAAGGTATCATTTTTATAGTAAAGTTTGTTGTGCCAGGAGGATTGAATGCACATCCAAATATATACATCTATGAATCTATGTCTGTTTTACAAATCACAGTAATTGCTGCAATTGAATGTCTGTATATCAAGAGTGGGTGTTTTATTTGCCATTTGCATATTCAGGAGACATAGACGAATCCAGTAATTTTATTACTCTTTAAAGGTCTCATTATGGGACACATGAGAGGTAATGAAGAAGCAAGAGACCAATTGTGTTTTTAATCTTGAGAAACAGAAACATATTTTAACTATGAGATTTTTACTCTCAGTCTTTAATCTTTATCTCTCAATTGTAAGTGTTCATATCGATGCTAATCAGGCTTCTGCTAGGACCGACATTGCATCTCGGATATTCTGTTTTGTTATAGGCAAGTTTAGAACTAAAAAACCACATTTGTTTCCTTGTCTCTACTAGATGATAGTGATGTCTTAGTTACTGCTCTGCTTGGCAGTTTGAGAATCATGAAAAGTCAACTTGTGAGAAAATAAGGTCGTTTTAATAGGTATTTATTGGAAAACTCTATTAAAAACAGATCTCATAGAAGTAATTTCAACAGAGAAGACCAAAAGTAGTGGACCCTATTCCATTACAGAAATTAGGTTGGTATTACCGATCAGAAATAGAGAAAAAAATCTTAAACATAGAGGTAAAAGTACAATTTAAGAACAAAAACCTCTCTTGGAACAGTTCTAAGTAAATAATATTTTTAGCAGCTCCAGTACATACATACTTTTTAAAGTGGCTACAGAGAAGGTTGTAGGCTTCTGTAATTTTTAGGCAATGTGATTTTCATTTTAATCACAGTGATATTCAAGGAAGATATGACTGTAGTTTCCTTTGCAACTCCATCAGCAGTACTTCCTAGAGCACAAAACACTGTGATATTACTGCAATTAAAGATCTTGAGATGCTTGAATACTGAAAGCTAGTCTGATATAGGTAGGTCTGTGTTTTTTCGAAAAGTCACAATTTAGTAGTCCTTGCCCTAGCTCATATTCCTTAGAAGGTTTTTTTCATTTCTTTGTTTTAACTGATGATTTTGTAAAAGGACCTAATAATATGAAGACATTTGGGCTCAGTGACTAAAGCAGTGAAGTTCTAAGCCATGGTAAGGAAAATACTGTGTTCTCAGTATGTCATCCTGTGCCAAGCTGTAAGAGATTTGCATAAGTGGCTTTTTTATTGGCGTCATGTTTAAGTGGAACTGCAAATCATTAAGAGGGTGGGAGATTCTGCGTTGACTTTGGTTTTCAACTGTTTCCATAATATTTTTTTATATAGTTCTATAGTTTTTAAATGATACTTTTGTATAAAGCATATTTTTGTGGTCTTTACTCTGTCTGTCCTCTGTTATTGCAACTATCAAATGTCACAGGAATTCTTGTTTGAATAGGATTTGAGGGTGGATCTCTACAATTTTGTATAATGCTTAGTTATTGTATTGATCAAGGAAATGAAGACAGCTTGAAGATCTGTAGCATTTTTCTGCACTCCTTTTTAACTGCAGTAGATGGTACTAGGGTTAATATGAGGTTTCTAGCAAGTGAATACAAAAAAGCCTATCGTGTACCATAGAAATTTATGAGCCAGCAAGATAAATTTACAATGATTGTAGTATACAAAGAGTCTTTAAGAGCTAATTTGTGCAAAACAGGTCTTTCTCCCTGTACCTCCTTGTATTTTGCTCTCCAAGCATGATTTCTTTTTTGTAACCTTGACAATGTGGTTTCATCTTTTAGAAGTCCTATAATGATTGTAAGGTTTGTGATAATCAGCAGCCTATTTACATGTAAAGAGCATCTGTAAACGTAATTGAACGAGTGTGGTTGTATGCATTTCCAGTGGTATCTGTTTACTGCAATAGGCCTTACTCATTGAGCTTTAGAAAAGCTAAAGTGCAACCAGCATGCTGTATCTAGCTCATGTTAGAAAAAGCTTTGTACATAGCTTGTGTGCAGGGTGAAGTGCATGAGTGTGTGTGTGCTGCTGTTTCATGAGAGAAAGCTACATTTGAAGACTATACTGGCACTGATTACTCACGGGGATTACTTGTATAAAGTTCATGTGTATAATACATATATAAATCTTTAATGAGAGTGACATCATAGAGGACTGACGTGTTTTGAAGTCCAGTGATTCCTTTTATCAAAAAAGAATCACAAAATCCGTATATTATCAAACAATATATTTGAGTTGCAAGTATGTTTTTATAATTAATCAACTTAAGATCTTAAAAAAACATAAATGGCTAGTGAAAACCATTCTGTGCATATGTACTAAATCATTGAAATGTCATTGTAGTGAGAGTATGGCTTGAGTAATGGTAAAAGATCAAACCCTTTCAGTTAAAACCTCTTTTCAGATCCATCAGTATAAAACTGGAGTGGCAAAAGAAAAAGAATAAGTAATTTCAATTTTAGATTTTAGACTTTTAGCGTTGTTTGTTTTGTCTTCATGTTTCTGGTTTTATTTTGAAATTATTAGGTGGCACTGCATATTTTGAGGCGGCTTGTGGAATCTTTATTCATGCTGGAGAGTATTTTTTCTCAGCATTGCTAGCTCTTACAAATGAGTTTTAAACTTCGTCATATTTTATGTTTTTTCTAAAGATCGTTTTTCAATAGTCAAGTTATTGAGTATTATAGATTTCAGTAAATAAATTAACTCTCATTACTGAAGAAAAGGCTTCAGAATCTAAAACAGGGTTACATGGTTCAGGAGTAAGACTGATATAAAAAGCAATTTTAAGATTTTTAAGTCATTCGTAAATTTCAGTATTACAATAGTGCTCAAGCAGAATACTTAAAAGAGTCCACAATCTGGATCTCAGTAACTTCATTATTCCTGTTATTTTTAAGGAAAACATCATAGGCTTTATTATTTGTCATGTTTTATCATCTTAATTTTCTACATTGCTTTTACATATGCTGGAGTACTGCCTACTGTACATGCCATTGTCACATGTAACACGTTTCTTTATCTAACTTTAAATTTGCTGATTTCTTTTTCTGTTTCCATCATTCCGTGCATTTAATTCATTGAAGAACAAGAGACTTTTAACTCTTCCACAAAAGGTAAATATTTATGTAATTTTTTTACAAATGTTTTTTACAAATGGCTTTTCCCTCAACCATATCAATATGTATAGTATCTAGTTAACAGTGTTTTAACAGGCAAGAAGATTGTTTCTCAAATATCTATATGCTATGTGATGTCTCTCTTTAGTTTCCTAAAATGGTTTCTCTTGTGATTTCTAATTTTACTATTGAAATGCAGTGTACTGGATTTAATAGGAGTAGTCATGGTATTTTACTTGGCTCTGATGTTGCTCAATTGAGTTAAAGTTGAGTTAAGATTTTGCATAAGTTCTTGAGCTGTGCAGATCTGCTTCTAATGATGCAGCCATGGCTCTTGGTATCTGTAAAGGATGTTTCTAGGAACAGTTAAAAATTATGGTGGTCATTCATATGCAGAGAGGTTCTGATGTGTTTTATTTGCATAACAAACCCTCAACACTCAGAAAGTTAATCACGTGGTAGGTCAAGTTTCTGGCACAGACTTACAGCTTTACTGAATTTGGCCTCCTATGAATTCTCCACGCCTGTGCTGACACCAGTGAATCGGTGAGCTCAAACAACAGGTATCAGCTTTATGAAAAAGTGAAAATTGTAGTGTCATGTCCCTATCCAGGCAACATGGCAGAAAAATCCCAATTTATTATTTTTCTGAAAATAGGAGTTATCTCAAACTCAGAATGAAGCCTGGAGAGAAAGAATGAAAAAAATAATCCCTTTTTACAGCAAAATAATATACTGCATAAACGTAACAGTGCAGATTAAACTTTCTGACTTTTAGTCTTGAGTCCTTTGTATCCAGATCTTTGGAAATTCTGGTCTCAGTACAGGCTTGGGTAGTCAAAGCCAAACTATAAGTTGAATTTGAATCAGAGCATCTCGTACAACTTTACTATTTGGGAATCCCAGTGATGCGTTCATACTTGCTTAGATAAAAATACAACACGTGTCCCACTAGCTATGAACTCCCAGACCCAGATCAATACTTGGGAGTAAGTTTTCATTATAATTTTAGAAAAGAAAAAGGGTGAAAAAGAAATAATATTTAACATGGGTATTGGCAATTACATGTTACTTTGCAGTGTTAAGAATGTGCTATGAAATGTCTTAGAGTTCTGATGATGGTTGATTTTACAAAATATTTCTGTCATTTTTGCTTTCTTCAGAATTTATATTTCTCTCAAACAGAACAATACAGATCAATCATGCCAGTTTGCTGTTTACGCCTCTTTCAAGCTCACAAACCTTGCCTTGTGAATTGGACTGCAGTGGATGTTTCTTTGTTTAAAACAATTGACTTTATGCAGACAAAGTAGGCCATGCTTACAACAGGTTTGTAAAAGAGCTTGTTTCCACAAGATTTAGATGGATCTGCCCCAAGATTTGGGAGAGTGTAGAAGTTGGTGGGTTCGCTATGCACACAGATGTGAATGCAGATGTAGTCTAGAGGCAGAGAAAATATTGGGCAAACGAAGAACAGGAAGAAGTGTAAGGCTGGCAGTTTGTGAGGGCATGAATAGCTTAAGTTGAGCTGACTTACACTAGTACCTGACTGTCATCTCTGACTTTATCATTGCAATATAAGAGATAATAGACATTAGACGAATGTGAGATGGAGACTGGGCCGGGGGGTGGGAGGTTACAAGATATAGTATATGTCAAGAGACATAGATAAGAAGGAAAACACCAATATGAAGAACACTGACCAGGTAAATCTACAACAAAAAATTTCAGCCATCTGTTCAATTTAGTCAATAGGAAGGGTTACTTTAAGCTCTTCAGAAGATTCAGAAAATGCTGACTGGGATAGCTACCAAAACCAGTACTTTATTTTTCTACAAATTTTAAGAAATATAAGTTTGTTTTCTTGTTGTTTTCTTTTAAGTAGAAACTTCTGTTGGGATCATCCTTGAAACTCATTGAGGAAGAAACGAGTGTTGCATTCAGCCAGTTCAGACTTTTATATTGGCTTATCTTCCTTCTGGAGTGACTTATTAAACTCGAGATGGCCAGCATGCTTCCATGCATACTGTGGGATCCAACCTCATTTCCCAGCTTGGCAATCTGAGTATGTGCTTTGGTCATGCTCCTCATTCTGATCTGGGAGGAGGTCCAGGGTGGTACCAGCTCCTGTGGAAAGGGAACCCATGCACACAGCTTAAAGGAGCCATAGCACATTCTGGTCAGGTACAGGGACCAGGGCTGCAGAACAGACTTCAAGAGCCCATCTCCCTCACTATCTGCACATTGCCAACAAGTTCTTTTTGAAGTCCTATATGCAGAGAAGTGGTAACAAGTTCTTTATCTCAGTAACAAATTGATTTTTCATTGTTACTAACATTATATTTCAAAACATTCATCTGCTTATGATTTCAGAATTTTGTGTGTTGTTTAAATTTCACAGTAGACTGCTGTGGATTTTTAAAGTCATGAAACCTACCACAGAGATACTTTGTGTGTTCATAATGCAAAACTCATACTGAAAGCTGAACAGAAATAAACTGGAGACTCTTGCAGATTCTGAAATCTCAGCTGTGCCACATAGCCAGCTCTCCAATAAATGTTCCCCTCTCCCTGTGATTCCTCCCATCCAAATCTCACCACTGCTTCATTCCCCTGCTTTTGTTCTGGACAGTGGTTCTGCTGAGTTTCTTCTTCTGCTTCCACATCTCACTTCCTCAAACCATATAGCATTCCTCCCCACCACCCCTGATTCCCGTCCACAAAGCATCTAAGCAGCACAGGCAGATGTATCTCTGGCTTTTGCAGTGTAGAAAGGGTAAGGGTACATGGCTCTAGCTGTTTGTTATTGTTCAACTTTTCTTCTGAAGACTAAGTGAAGAATAGGTCAGATCTCTGTTGGCTTCTGGGACAAGTACAGTTCCCTATCTGTTGTTTGTGGCCTAGAATCACTGTTACTATTAAATAGCTTTTTTTGAGATAAATCTTCCCTTCAACTTACTTTTCAGTAGCTTCCTTGTGTAAGCAAATCTTTTGTTGTTTTAGAATTCTAGACTTTTTCCTTACAAAGGGCATGTGCTGTCTGCTGGTAAGGGTTGCAGATATCTCAAATCTTGATGCCAGTTTCTTCTTGTTACGTATCTTACTCCAGCATTTAATAATGCAAGTAAGACTTGGAGGATTTCCAAATTGTTCTATTTTCTTGCAACTCTTTTCTGTCTTGACCATCTTGAACAGAAACAATGAAGTGCCTCAAGAGCAAACTCTCTTTGTAGCAGACTTCACCATTACAGAAAATGGTATAGCCAATATTAAGAAATCCATAGGTTTTCTGTAGCCTAGAAAAAAAACCAGTATGGTTATCAGTTTTAATGACGGACCAGGTAATGACACCAGTCATTTTGACATTAAGGCTATACTTGGATTTAAGCAAGAATGTCCTTTTAGAAAGGTATTTTCAGTTATTGACTGCAAGGGATGGAAAATTGTTCCTGTGCTTAACCACCTGACTTCTTAAACATATGTCTTATCTAACTTTACGTAACTTCATAGCTTCTGGGCATTACTGTGCCTATATTTGCTAAACTGAAGAGCCTTCTATTGTTAGAAATCTTCCCACATGTAAATAATTATGAAGCCAAATCAAGCCATATATCTCTTTTTTTTTTCATAATTTCCTGAATTTTTCTCTGCAAGATCATGACCCGGTCTTCGTATCATTCTCATAACTCTGTCTGTATCTTTTTCACCAACAGTATGCCTACTATATTTGCTACGTTAATGTAGTATATTGTTTATGGTTCTGTTATTCTGTATGTAATTGTAAAGGTAGCGTATATTCTGAACAGTTAGGATTCCAGCCAGGTCTAACTTCTCTATCAGTTAAACAGTAGATGATGTTGATTTTCTGAGACTAGAAATATAGATAAGGGCATCAAGTAGTTAATGCCATCAGATATAAGTCTATAAAACTTACTATAGTGCTGACATATTAAAAGGCATATGACTAGTATGTAAATTGTTATTAAACAGATAATATTTTAGAAAAAATAAGAAATTTCCATCACCTTTAAGAGAGAACTATTAAGCTGTCCTAATTGTCTTTGAGGTGGCACGGTGAAAATGAAATCTGTAGCTATTTTCTTTAGTTTATTCCCTATCTTTTTAAGTAGCATATTACGGACTCACATAGTTTAGGCAATCCAAGGACAGCATGTGTTTTATAGGCTGTCAATAAAAAATCCAAAACACTTTCCTGATGATGGGAAAATGTACCAAGAACTGCCTTTAGTGTTAATAAAAACTTCTTTTATCACAAGAAATACAAGCAAATTTTTGAATTAGTTTATCAGTAACAAAACAATTCTTTCGTTCTGTGCTTATGCTTAAATGTTTTTTTTACTAATACTGTGATCATGTCTGCAAAGATTGGAAATCCAGATGTTTAGTTATACTTCCAGCATCTACCTTATTTAGAATTCTGTAAGGTCTGTTATAAATTACAGTACTGGGTGCACAACCTTTACAAGGACGTTTCTTGAATGACACGTGAGGAAGAGACCTTGGAGGAGCCGATGAGCCTGTTAGCTTGTGGGATGGGAAATGATCCTGATATTCTTAGACCGTGTCTTCTTCCTTTGAATCCCATTCACAGTGGAAGCCAGATGGGGCTTAGCAGTGAGTTGAATAAAAGCTAAGTAATAGCTAAGGGAACTTCTGGTTGCTTGACAGAAGACCATTCAGAACTAAATTGGACACTTAATTGTTGGTAGCTGGTGTGGTGTGTTGATTCAAGGCAGCAATTACACGTTTACCAGGCGCTTGCTTGCTCTGCCCTCCACAATGGGATTAGGGAGAGAACTAGAACAGCAATAGTGAGTAAAAACTCATGGGCCAAGATAGACAGCTTAATAAGTGAAAGGAAAAAATGAAGAAAAAAAAAAACCAAACCATAAATTCTACCACCAAGTGATGCAAAGGCAATCACTCACCACCTCTCACCAGCACACTAATGCTGAGTGAGTCTCTGAGCAACACTTACCTTGGAAAGACTACCCCTAGTTTTACTGCAGAGGATGATGGTAGCACAGAACACCCCTTTGGTCAGTCAGGGTCACTTTTCCCAGCTATTTCCCATCCCAATCGCCGGTTTACTTGCTGGGGGGCAGGCAGCATGAGAAACAGAGAAGTCCTCAGCAATGGCTAAAATATCGGTGTGTTAGCAACACTGTTTTAGTCACAAATCAAAAATTCCGCACCTTAGGGGATGCTCTGAAGAAAATTACTTCCATCCCAGCCAAACCCAGTACACGTGGGATTTGTAAGAGGAGACTGATTTATAAATATATAAAAGGAATTGAAATATAACATTGTGATTCCATTCATATGTCTTTCTGTTCCTGCATGACTTGATTGTTTATGTAGATCATTGTTGTAAAAACTGCACATGCTTTAGTAGCAGTAAAAGCTTTAGCTCTAAACTAATGCCCCTCATCTAAGCAGCTTGCTCAATGAGTTCTCTTCTTTCAGTTACTTCTTATACTGATTCATCTCATGTGAATCATCAGCTTGTGAAGAAATGAAAGTTATAGCTCTTTGAAGCATGAGATCTTACACCAAAGAGAGTTTCACTGATATAGGCAGTAGTTATACTGCTAATATGAGACACTCATGGTAAATCTCTATATTTTGAATTCCGGGGCCATTGAAAAAAAATAGGAGTCCTGGGATTATAGTGCTTCATCTGTAAATTACTGTGTAGTCCTGCCTCTCGAGCTCCAGGCAAATCACTCTGGAAGCACTTATGTCCTAAAAGAAAGTAGATCCATATTTCTTTAAGAGGCAGGTTAAATTCTTGAAGTATTGTTTATGTCAAATTTTCATTACCTGTGGTAAACTGCTGTGTTTTAAGAAAGTAATGTGATGCTATGGTCATGTTACCCATGGTTATCACAACTTCTGCTAATGTGCTTTTGCTCCTGTGTTAGATTTTTTCTGCTTTTTTTTTTTTTAATTAACATGTAAAGACTTTTCCAGGTCATTTATCAGGCAGATGATTCCATTACAGAATTGAGATGGATACAATATCTGCTCAGTTGTGCATGGTAAACAAAGCTGGGAAAAAACACAGTTGTATATTCTAGAGCAGACTAACATTTCGCACAGTTGCTGGCTTAGAGATACATAATCAGCTAAGTGTTGCTAAATTACATTTTACTCCATGCACAAAATCAAATTTCTCCATTAGGGAATTTCGATTTACTTCGTAGTCCTCACTAATTGTTCTCCTCTTATTTTATATAATGATATCTAAAAATGAAAACAGTAACATTAGCGTGTTGTTAAGGTTAAGGATTTAAACATAACAGAAAATCAAGAATTACAGAGTTAAAGTTGAATATTTACCCAGTCATGATTGCAGTAATTTTCGTGTAGTCACCATAATAGCATCATTACATAATAGAATAGTCTTTCTCAGTATTATAAGTAATGTAAGGTAAAATTATTTCATATAAATTGTTAAGTATAATGTACAGTTGACAGGGTGAAGCAACTAGATATCAGGGTCATTTTCTAGAGTAACCATAATCTGTGCACCATACACATTTAGGGCTAAATTTTTAAAGGGGTCTCAATTTTCCCTATGATTTTATATTCTCATTTTATTTCATTCATGTATGATAGGACTAAGATATTTGAGTTTTTGACTTTGGTCACTAATTGATATATCTTAATCCTTTCATATCTGTCCTTAAAATAAGAGGCCATCTTTAAAAATTTCACCTAAAGTGCTCAATTTTGCCTTCAGATACCTCCATGCAACTTCCATTGAAGTAATTGGAGCTGTGCCTGCATATCTGATGGTGGAACTGGACTCATTGCAATTAAGGTACACATTTACCGACATAAGTAGTCATCTGGAATAATCACTGGGTCCAGTGTGACATTCTGGATGTGCAGAGTTTCCTAGTCTGGACCCTCTGCGTGTGGGAGATTGAAGATGAGGATGATTATTTTGTGCCTACAATTTGTAGCTGTAGCAGAATTTTGATGTACTTTGATGTATTTAATTTTCCTATTTTTAAATAAGAAATGTGGAAGGATGACATAAAAACAACATATTTTTCATGCTGATATATATTTTTTCATACCCAATCACGTGCATAGACACTCCATCATTTCCACAGGCACGTAACGGATAGTACGTGCACGCACAGTCATAAGCTGAGCAATAGTACAGAGTTTAAAGTATCCAACCCTGAGTGTACTGCATTTTTTTATCTTTCTCCTTGCGAAGAACATAAAAAAAATAGATGCGTAAAGCATCCCACAGCAGCATAAAAACCCCATGTGAGAACTCTGATACTTCTTAATTCATAATACATAGCTTTAAACAACATGATAAAGTACTTATTTTCCACTAATTTAAAATTCTCTGTGTTTTGTGATTGAAAATTGATTCCATGACGCTTTTAATTTGGTGTTTCTCTCCTGTTACTGGTGTGGGGAGGGACTGTCTACAAAATCGTGACTTTTTAAAATTTACTGTTTTGGAAAGAGTCCTATAAATCCACAGTTGACCAAAAAGCAGCAGAAGATGTTTGTAGAGGTTTTCCCAAATGAAACACCAGTCTTGAATTTGTGGCAAACAAAGAATTCCAAATAAAAGAAGCACTTCTTATGAGATTTAGAATCTACAAAATGCCCATTTTCAAGGTTTTGGTTTTATTGATATTCCTTCGCATGTATAGTGCTACCGAGTTTAAGAATAGCAGAATATATTGTTCTTTCTTAAAATTATTCACTACCATGAAGGTCGATATATTTTAAGGAAGCTTTAGCCCATGGGCTTTCACACCACTCTTTCCGTTAGTGCAAGGTCATCTTCCTGTGGCCAGAACAACCAATATTAATTGCTATAACTTGTTCAAATTGAAGAACATGCTCTTTATAGCTCCACAACTTCTTGAAAATTTAAGATTAGTATTTTGAAACATTTTCATAGGGAAATTGAAAACACAAGAAGAAATAATTTATTTGAAATACAAGTGAACATTAGAGAGCAAAGTAGTGCTTTTAAAGGTCTTCTTGTAAGAAGAAATTGCTAGAAATTTACTATATTTTTTACTATGACTGGTTGAATGGAGAAATTATTCCTCTCGAATAACCTTTAGCTATGGTAAACAGTTATGTTTTGAAATAGTATTAGAAGTTAACTACTTTAAAAATAACTTTTAATACCAATACTTAGAATGCTACTGTAATGTTTTCTACATTTAAGCAAATACATGGCTAAATAATTGTGGATTTTTGTCCCCTGCATCCATAATGCCTAAGAGGTTTATAATTCAGCCTACCACCTAAATTCTTTCACTCTTTTCATGTCTGTTGCACCAGTTTGATTATGTGTAGGAAACTGAGATGTCTGCCCATTTGCAGGTAAAAGACTCTCACAATGGAAGTGGTTGATTTCTTGACATTAGTGTTCCTCTGTTCTGTGTTTACACCCTGCTTGTTTTACATGTTTGTACATTTCTTTGTTTTGTTGAGATGGAAACAAGCTAAAATTGCTGCTAAACCATTTGTTTTTCCAAAATTTTTTCACTATTTTTAATTGATTTTCATTGTGTGTTTTTGCAGCAAGCTTAGTAGTGGAGGAGCGAACAAGACAGATGAAAATGAAAGTGCACCGTTATAATCAGACATCAGGGTCTGGTTCTAGCCAAGAACATGAGCGTGAGCAATATACCAAGGTAAAGTCAGTAGTATTGAAATGATACTTTGGCTTGAAAATTGAAGACATAAACCTGTTTATTTAAAATATTATTTAACCTTCAAGAACACTGTGTTATAAATCTTGACAGAAATGTCTTCTAAAAAAAAAGGGTTTTATCATTTTTACCCCTATCAAATGTGCATTAGACTTAGTCTTTGATGTCACCCAAAATGAATCTGCAAAAGCAGAACATTTCAAAACTAATCCTTCAACAGCTGTTATACAAAGCAATGTCACCTCTAAATTAGGAAGTCCCTGGCCTGCAAATCCCTGGAGTTTGAAGAAGTGGACCATGGACATATCATAGTTTGCTGGCCCTGCTCTTTTGTTCTTCTCTAGGCCCCTGCTGTTGTCTGACGTGTAGAATGCTAAATCCAATCCCATGTAGCAGTTCTTACATTTTTTAATTTTTTATTTTTTTTGCATTCTAATAATGTCACAGTTATATGCATACTGATTATTTTGATCCTCTTTTCTAATAAAAGTATAAAGATTTCCTATGTTAATTAAGTGTACAGGAAATTACATTAATGCAGTTACATAGAGGGGCTTTTTTCCTTGATAATGCTAGAATGATATCCTACAAACTTGTATGTTTAAAACTGTGCAGGCTTCAGAGCAAACTGTTGAAAGCGTCTCAATATCTCACACATCAGCTGTGCCACTTGCAAATCAAACTGTGAGGGACTGGAGCTGAAGTTGCAGCTGAAGATGTTTTGCCTTGTGATGCCTAATTAATGGGGAACATTTGCAGAAGCTAGGAGGGGAAATGTTTAGTTAAGTTCTGTGTTTCCTTTTAGAGATACACCACTGTGTTGTAGTTGAGAAAGTAAAGGGCAGAGACACAACCAGCAGCAATTGTGTTGAGGTGGAAGCATTCCTGCAATTCTCTTCTTCTGATGCTCTTGAGAATCAAGTGCTTTCAAGGACTGACCACGGGATGGCAGTATGAATGTAAAAGTCCACTGTAAAAAATTCAAAGACACACATAGTAACTATGAGTTAAAAACAAGGTCTCAGAATAACAGTGGTTGGAAGAAAATCACAGTTTTTATTAACTTAGACTATCGTGCTTCAAGAGTCACATTTCAAAGATTTTGTTCACATCAGCAAGAACTAAATGCTTGTAATTTTATTTCTACATTTTAAAAGAGATGAACATTCCATTTCTGAACTGATGCCATACAGAAAACAACAGATTTCATCAGCTTCTCCACAGCTGTGAACCTGAGAACACTCCTGGCATTTATTGCTGGAGCGCAGGCACTGGACTTTCTCTCCTGATCTTCCAGGCTCACTTCTGTGTGTTTTGCAGAATTGATGCATGCACCTGGAGGCACAGGTTAAAATAACAGATAAGAGCAGCAACAAAATTGAAAATTTACTTAGATTAGGCAGTTGGGTATCTAATTTGTAGTATCTAGCAGATTTGAAAGATATATCCAAGATCTTACAGTTAAACCTGGAAACAACATTAATACGGGTGTATCTTTTTGGAGACCACCTCATTGTGAACATAGAACTTAAATGAAACAGTTCTCAAAGCGAAAAGAAATAAGAAAAAACAGGCTTTAGGTCCTCAATTGCCAAACTCTGAGAAATTAGTGCTATTTAAAAAAAAAAAACAAATGACAACTGGGATGGAAATTTCCAGTAAGATCAACTGTAAGAAGCCAGAATTTATATAATAATTAGAATAGCTCATATAATATTGGTTTTGCTGTTATCTTCACAAGAGATCAACTCAGGACAAGAGGGTGAGATGCAGTATGTCTCTGTGGTACTTTCCAACCAGTTAGCATTTTAAAAAAAGTAGTAAAAATAGTTTTGATAGAGTTTGCAGGAGAGAAAGATAGTGTGTGATCTGAGGATTTTGACCAGGATTACCAAACTTATACCTTTCTTCATAGTCAAAGGTCAGTTTTCTGATTTGGATTAACCTTGCTTACAGATTGATTCAGATGTTCATAATTTTTCATTGTGAAACATATTTTTTTGTTTTGACTCTCTTTGATATCTGTCATAAACATTGGTTTTGCTCTTCAACGTATTTCTCTTATTGGGTTAATATAGATCCAGTGAATGGTTAAGTGGCTGCTGGAAAACATCAAATTTCTCTTATACTCTAGTACCTAGGGTTTTCTAGTATCGTCTGTAGTTTTTAAATATATGTGGAAATGAAATCAAAATTGAAATCACAGCATGATGCTTACTAAATGGAAAGAACACTGCTGAATTTTTTTTAATTTGGAATTTGATTTTTTTTTACAGTATGACTACAGCATGACTACAGCTTTGAGGAAGCCACTTCTCTGTCCGTTGTTATAACAAAAATATTTTTGGAGTACACATTGTTCTTTCTGAAAGATGCGTACTCCTTTGCATGCTAAAAACAGTACTAAAGAGAAGGAGTTAGTTATCCTGGCCTTTAAATCCCAAAATCTTATCTTTTCAGGTATTTTGTTCATGGCAATGGTGTAATCCTAGATAGGATGTTCCAACCTGTAATAAATTTTTAAGTGCTCAGAATGAGTTATATTTGCACATTCTAGCTCTGCACTATAGTCAGTGATGCTGTTTTTTGCTTCAAATCACTGTGGTGATAGTCATCACTTTATGAATAATACTAAAGCAAACTTTATGCTACTGCCTTTCTTTACCCTCAGAAGATGCTGAAAGAGTCAAGAAAATAAACCAAATAGATGAAGATTTAGGCAGCTCTAATGAAATTGTAGTAAGGCATATCAGGTGGTGCAGTAAAGCTGAGGACCGAGACTTCTAAGGGCTTCAGACTAAACCTAATTTCAGTTGCCAAAATCTGTGAAAAGTCTTTGAAAGCTGCAGGAGCAAGACTTACTTCAAATAAAAAAAATAAAATTATATTAATTTCTGCTTTTCAAAGCAGTTGACTCACGTGGATTTGATTCTTCCACTGTTTTAGCATTTGCAAACTGTTTATTTTATTACACATAAAAGTCTTTAAAAACCTTTCAAAAATTTTCCTTCAGTATGGACTGGATCTCCTTTCCAATAGTTAATTATGTACATTCAAAATTACTTTCTAAAATTTAAATGTTTTCTCTTATATAGAAATGAGCCCCCCCCCCCCCCCCCCCCCTTCCAGCAATGTATCATAGCATAGCCTTTGTAATTTCCAATCCATTTTTGGCACATTTCTTCCATTTCTGTAATTTTTCCCGCTCAGTTTCTCAATTTTCTACTCTCACTAAGCAAGTTTTTCATCGTGTTTCTTTGGTTTTAACTAATTTTTAAAGTGTGCTCCATGCAGTTAATGTGTAGACATTTTTAAACATCTGTGTTTGAAACATCTGTTGGATTTCAGATAGGTAACTCTCTGCTCTACAACATTCATATAAGTCTTGATGGCTGTTCCACTCAAATTGTTTTGTGACCTTCACAGAGCTCACATCCTTATTTCTTTCAGTTCCAGTGGAAAGACTCCATAATTTATATGAAAAATAAAATTCAAAAATTCTAAATTAAAAAAAAAAAACAACAAAACAACAAACCCTCTGTGGATTTGACAAAAGGGTTCAAAGAAGAGCTTTAAACATCTGTCTGCCTTCTTTCTTGTATGTTGGTGAGGCTGTAGTGGATAGAATGCACATATTTCTGCTGTTTCAGTGTTTGAGAGAATCAAAACACTTTGGTATCATAATTCTGGATATGCATAGGTATAAATGACAGTAGTAATTAGGCTTTTAAGGATAAAGCTGCTCCAGCATTCCAGAGAATGTGCAACACATTTTTTGTAAGGTCTGTTTATACATCAGAGTTACTGATCAGAGCACTGTAGTACATACTTAAAAGGACATCGCTATATTTAGATGCACTACCAATTCAGGTAGGACTGTTCATGATTGGAAAGCATTGAGCATAGAAGTGTAATCATGGCATTAGTTCAATGATATTCTGTGCATTTAACTTGATATTTAATGTATGCAAGGGAGGGCTGGGTAGAAGACTTGGAATGATAGGAGGCTGATTACATTAAGTTTTATGGGATGCTGGGCAAGGCATTTAGGTCTACGTATAGAAGTGCTCTAGACATTGATGTGATGAGTGTCTTTTTTTGATCTCACTTCATCTACCTTCAAGAAAAAAAAATTTACTATATATCATATTGACACGACAGTCACTCTAGTACTGGTAGGGTTTCACAAAATTCAGTGAGGACTGATCATTCGAGTTGTAGGCTTCACTGCAGTTTTCCTGTGGTTTGACTTGCTTATTTTTACTGTTCCCTGTCTGGACGGGTGTTCAGAGTAATTGAGTTGGATGCAATTGTGGAAAGAGTTATAATGCTTACAATCATTGATGTTTGCTCTGGACCACCATATGAGCTGTTCAAAAGACACAGAGCGTGATGCTGGTAGGAGTCTGAGATGAGGCCTGAACACACCAAGGTGCCGACTGCTAGGCTGTGAACCCTGGCAGCATTCAGAAGAAGCCTTTGTGAGCAGTTATATAATGCAAGGTGCTTTGCACATGATTCAGTGTGTCCTGACAAAATTTCTTGTTAGAGTAAGGTGTCTCAAAAGATGGTTGTGATCTAAAGACTTGCATAAGCCCCTGGATAAATCTATCCCTTAATATTTCTGGTCTGGATTTCTCTTTCCTCATTTAATTTCTTCATTTTAATCGTCATTTAATTTCCTCATTTAATTTCCCTATTTTAAGCATTTAGTGAGGTGCATATTTTCAGAGGCTTTTTTGGTGGTCAAAGGAGGGGACACTCCTTGAGTTTTCAAAGCTCTGAACTATTGCTTTATCCATGGTTATGAGAGATAAATCTAGAAATGAAAATACTTATTAATATGGGAGATAATATTATTATAGTGGACCATTACATGACTTCTAAAATGTGTCTTATAATAAGTAAAATTGTTAACATTGTCAGTCATTGAGGAACTGTAAA
Source organism: Tapera naevia (assembly GCA_033556795.1). Taxonomy (NCBI): domain Eukaryota; kingdom Metazoa; phylum Chordata; class Aves; order Cuculiformes; family Neomorphidae; genus Tapera; species Tapera naevia. The sequence goes on along the minus strand of JAUMJJ010000079.1, from coordinate 6,630,509 downwards.
AATATTCATGAAGTACACTCTTTTAGTTTCCTCTTTCCATTGACATTAGCACATCTGCAGTTCGTCATACCTCTTTTTGCTCCCACAAGTGGGAAAGTGAATGGAAGAACTACATTTCAGGTATTTATGTTATATCCAATATACCTATCTAGGTATATTGAAAAAACTTCTGTCTTTGTAATGCAGAAGCAGACAGTGCAGATAGTTTGGGCCTTTGAAGCTAGCTGCTATTAATGTTTAAAAAACCAGATCAACCCTTGAGTAATTGCTGTCAAAGTCACTGCAAACTTAAGCAATTTTCCTAATGTGAAAAATAGTGCACTTTGCAATAGAAATGTTACATAAGGCATAAGTCTGTAAGATAGAGTTGAAAGAGAAGTGATTGCACTGAAAATTCAGTTTATTTTGAAGCTTCAAAATTATATAATATTTAAATATATCTATGAAATATATATTTAAATGTAACATGACAGGGACATTTATCACAACTATATACAGAATTACAAAGAGCAGCAGTATCATACTACTTTTGGGCCCAGCTGGACATCTGCAGGCATTACTCTCGTGCAGGTATCAAGTGGATCTTGGCCCATGACATTTTTCTTCTTAATGATAATTTCAGGTGTATTGGAACAGTAAAATAGTTCTCTTTTAATAATCACTGCTTTGGAAAGAGTACTATTTTGTTAATCTTTTAACTAAGATGACAGATTATCAGATTGTACTGAAAAGGAGTGGATAGGGAATAAGTAGAAGAAGTTGTATGCCTCCTGTAGAGGACAGGGAATTCAGTAGAAGCAGAAGCTATAGGAAGGACAAGCTAAATCCAGAAGAAGTAGTAGCAAAGTATAAATGCTGTAGCATTCAGCATTGAATTTCAGCATCACCACTTTTTGTGCTAATCTCTGTTTCTGTGAATGAAAGGGTTTTCAGCTTCTTGGGAATCACAGCCCTGCCATACAGTAAAAAGGAATAGCAAAATCTCAACCATGCCACGAAAATCATTGAGGAAGAGATGCTCGATGTTTTATGCAGTAACTCTAATTGAAATATCAAGGCAAGTAGAAGACATGGATTCAGTTATTTCTTTATCTCTCATTTCACTGTTTACCAGTGTATGAAAGTAATACTGGCTATTAAACCAGTCTGATACTTACAAAGCAATTCCGTTCTGTACAGACTGCTGCACTATAGAGACCAACACAGAGTGAGGATATCTGCATAGCCTCCACTTTCAGGGGGCAATACCTGAGCAGAAGACCCTGTAGCAATACATGTTTTCCTATTGATACTGAACAGCCAGTCATGAGGCTGATTCCCTAAACAGTCAGTGATAAACAAGCTGGGGTTTCTGACTTCTTTCCCAGTAAGCTGTGCACCATGCTTGATGTGCTCTCTCTCTCGTCTCCATCTTTCCCAGCCTGTGCAGGTAGCCCATGAAATGTGGAGCAAATTCAGTACGAGTGAAACAGAGGGTCTTCCACTACCCCACATGACATGTATAGTCCACTCTGTTCAACTTTATTATTTTGCTGTGGAGTAATAAATTGAGCGCTAAGCTAATAGTGAGATTCAGGTGTGGCTTGGAACAAAGGCCAGCAGCCTATTCCTCCCTCAACACTTAAGAAGAAGAAAGGCTTCCAGCAGGACAAAGTCAAAGCATCTGTCCTTGGTGGTTCCTTGATGGGAGAGCTCAGGTTGCTCAGTCTTCTCCAGCAGCACGTCATGCTTGCTCAGGGACCACATGGATCTTATTCTGTCATTCTAGACTCACTGTATGCAAGCTCAAACCAAGGGCCACAAAGGGAATCTGGACTTTTGGTGAGGAGGAAAAGTAACTAGGTATCATAACAACAGGGGGGGAAGTCAGATTGTCTTCAGCAAATAGAAGTAAATCACAGAGATATTTCTAAGACACTCTGTTACCATGCATAAACCCCCTGTGTGTTTGAGAGAGATTGCATGGTTATATTATAAACAAAGTATTTTTAAAACCTCGCCTAAATATATAGGAAATCCCTATTTCACTGAAATCAGCAGAAATTTTGTTGTTTAATAGTATCATGATTTCTTTTGCAGATTGCTGTTTCTGTTTAACTCAGCGGAAAGCCAGAACATTCCTTGTGTTCAGATGCTTCTTGTATTTTTAGATGCCTCACTTTAGCTGAGCTTTAAAGGATTCATTAGGAATTCTGTGGGGTAGTTTAACTTAAACTGGAAAAAAATGAGCAGTTCAGTTTTCTAGCCCCTGAACATTTATGTTCAGCCTAAGTAAAACCTTTTCATAGCTTTAATTCTTGCTTTGAATTTCTTTTTAGACTTTAGAAGAAAAAAATATCATCTGAAGAGATTTAAATGTTCCACTACTATGAAACAGAACTGATAAGAATTAGTGTGCTTTGTATATCTGTTTTGGAGAGCTTTATTTTGCAGTCTGATGGCAAATAGGAAAATTATTTAACACACCCATTTCCGAAAGATGATCTGAATTGACATATCAATATAGTCTCACCTTAACGTTATTGGTCACTTATACTCAGATAACACACCAAACCACTTGGAAAGAGAACCTGCAAATAAATCCTTTCGTGGTTGAAAATATTTTTAAATATTGGAGTTTTTGAGTCCTCTATGTCACCGACTTGATTAACTCAGAGTTCTGCATCTGTTTCCATATCATTGCCTACTAGACATGTTATTTGAGCTCAAAATCATCATGCCCCAAAATATTTTGAAATCATCTGCAGAGTTTCATGTATTATTTCAAGCTGAAAATTTCCTTTAGTAATCTAGAACTTTCTCTCCTACAAAGGTTTTTATTCAGTGCAAGCCCCTCACTGGATATTGCTAAGGGTTTCCTCAATGCACTTTATTCAGGTCAAACTCCCTTTTTTTATTAATAAATTGGTTTGTGTTTTAATTTTGGTATGTGCTGCAAGTAACCCTGAAACACATGCCGAGACACTAGATTTGTATAACCTCCATTTCTACTACAAATTTCTATATTTACAGTCAGTGCTTAGCATCCTCTTTCTTCCCTCCCCTTCTGTACTCTTGGTAACTTCCTCATCTTATCCTAGATGTTTTACCAAGAGGTTTCCAAGTGTGCTGTGGACACCTGAAATGTAGTTGCTGAAAGGCACCGAAGTGAGAAAGGATAAACCTAACTTGAGGACAGGAGGCCTAATATATTCATCTGTACAAATCTTAGCATGTGTTTGCCAGGCTTTTAAATTTCAGTCATGACATTTGCCAACTGATTCAGTCTGCAACCCAGTGCCTAGCTGAGCTGGGGTTGTTCACGGGCCATCACTGTTTTGAGTATAATTCATAAATAAACTTGTATGACTTGTACATTTTACAGAGCACAAATCTGAAAAATGAACTCCCTAGAGTGTCATGTCAAAAACTGCCTGGTCTTCCCACTTGTTAATAGTTTTCCCTTTTCTAAAAGAACTTAGCTATAGAAATCAATACCCAATATCAGCTTCATGTAGCATTATAATTCGTTCAAATTTATGTGCTGTTCTATTCCAAACAAATTTTATACAGGTATTTCATAGCGTATTTTTTAGTATTTGAAAAATGGAAAAAAGGTTCTGTAGTCGAATGTGCATTATTTCGTTATTATAGTTCCAGTGCACTAAAGAATCAACAGGCTATTTCCATTACAATGTTGTAATTTATTTCAAGTGCCTTATTTAGTCCATACATACCATGTTTGATTTCTTCACTAGACATAAAGGTGCTATTTAATATAGGTGTTTCTCTGAATTCTATATATTTTTTTTTTGATCTAAAAGCAGTTAGGCAGAATTGTTGTACTTAGGTCATTTGTTTTCTCAGTATATGTATTATGTTTTGATGAGACTCCTCACCCTTTCTTTTCTTGATCTCTAGTATAATATACAGACAGATCAGTACAGAAGTTGTGATAACGTCTCTGCCAAATCATCAGATAGTGATGTCAGTGATGTGTCAGCCATTTCCCGAACCAGCAGTGCCTCACGCCTCAGCAGCACAAGTTTTATGTCAGAGCAATCTGAACGCCCTCGGGGCAGAATCAGGTGAGTTCTCAGTGCAGCTTCAATGTATCACACCCCTTCTTTCATTAGTGCTGAAATACAATCAGAAATTATTGCAATTAGATGACCGCAACATAAGAATTCATGGAAAAATGTTATGCACGTTTAAACTGTCTTCCATTGCTAGCCTAGGATGACAATATTTTTGCAGATATGTATCTAAAATAGAAAACAAACCTCCCGTGAGGAGATGACACATTAATGTATTTGTGGCAGTAGGAACTTGAAGACACACTATCACCTCATTGCTGGCTATGATTCAATATAATCTATATGCCAATAAGATATTACAGCAGATATATTACTAGAATTTTTTTTATCTAAAGAATTTTCTTTCATAAAAGCTCTAATTTTTTTCTTTCAATCTATATATTTATTTCTCTACCTACCTACTTTTATTTTACTGTTTTCAGGCATGTGATATATTACTGGATTTGAAACAAGTGTTTGTGTATTAATATTGATACGTCTAATTCAAAAATATTTTAATTCATTTGCATAATCAATAATCAAATATCTCTTTCATCCTTGATAGTCTATTCTCAGATTAGTGCTTTTTTAGATGCACAGATTCGTTCCTGTCTTCATTTAACTTGATGAATCCCAACAGCTGTAATGGCTGTAGATTTGGCTTGGTAGTCTATGATTACATCTACCAATGTCTGAACTTTCAGAAATTTGACTTTAAGTGTTATAAGACACAGGAAGAATTAGGAATTGTGGGAAAAAAAATTGTCCCTATGGAGGTAATCACTCTGATAAAAGTCTGGATGGCATCATTTAGTACTTCAGAGCACTTCTAGACAGAATCATTGTCAGAGAAGTTCAGCTGTAGGCTTTTTGATCTGTTCATGCAATGGGGAGAGATGTTAGGGTAACATACAGAAACTGCATGCACTTCCCTTTTGTTAAGGAAAGCCCTCGAGGACGTTTAAAGTCATGTTTCAGATTGGTGAAATTATAACCTGACAGCTGCAGTAATGCACAATCCAGCAGAACACTGCAGTGGAAGTGTAAATGTATTTAAAACTATTGAAAATTATTTCAATAAGTGTTTAAATGCTGCATTTCATTGTATTCTAACTTTTCCGTATTTGTCTCTTACAGAGGGCTTTAGTCATACCAGAATACCTGTAGTTTCTAGACACTGAATTTTCTCAAGTAGGTTCTGTCACAGAATCTTTGGCAAGTTGAGTTTTGCCAAGCACAAACAGCTTTCTGACCTTTCCTCCCAAATCCTAATGGAGGAAAGATCCTTAAAAAAACCTAGCTAATGCCTCTTGCCCATCAATTCAGGCAAAATCAATCTGTATCTCTCTTCTCTCAATTTTGAAGGTTTCAGATTCTATTATTTCAAACAATGCATTCTATATTATCCTATGTTTATAAGTAGTTATTTCTTCATTCAAGCAGAAAATTTTTTAAACCTGGAAGCATATCTCTCTATTTTGTGGCTCTAAAGTGTATAAAGGTATTAGCTAATGTCTCACAAATCGTATTTTTTCCATAAATGTTTAATTTTAATAAGTAACTCCCTGAATTATATTATGTTCAAATTACCTTGTGCTTTTCATAACGTACAGCTTTTATAGTATAAAACACTATCTGAATCACAAGGATAAAACACATACTGTGCATGTTACCTGAATAGCTAGACAACATTCTTTAGGTCAAAACTCCCAGATTAAGATTTTTGTAGTAATAGGAAAATTGATCTTGCTGAAGTGAGTAACATAGGGAGAATGAAAGCGAATCTTCACTTTCCTTTAATGACAAGACTGTGTCTAAACCTTTTAAGGCAGAAAGCTAATTTTATTCCTACAGTATATTTGTAATTAAATTACCTATCAGAAAGCTGTGACGTACCATGCATGGAAAATACCATTAGTTAATCTTCAGTCTGGAGATTTTGTTGATTAGCATTTATAATAGCCTGCAAGAGAGAATTCATTGATGCAATTTCTAAATATGAGTATATAAAATAGCTTCATTTCTAATTTGTTTAGCTTTTCCGGGTGAATGTTATAAAAAATGACTATCCATGAATAAACTTGTCTGCATATGAAATTATGCCAGACATCTTTCGTGTTGCTATCCTGGGAAGACTGTTTGACTGCCATGCTCTCTAGTGGAAATGCAGGAAAATATCAGGAATTTTTGTTCTGGGAAAATGTTCCCAGAAGTTTGGGAACAAATTATTCTGGAAGGGTTGACTGGAATCAAAATCAGACTTGTGAATTTGGCTTGCCATAACAATTAAGAGTTGGTGTGTATTTCATGACTGAGATCAGATTACCAGTCCTTCTTTATGGAGGTTTGCATTCATCAGTCATGGTCTTTATGCATTTATGGTACAGTCAAGAAATACTTTGCACCTCTGTGTGCTATATGACTCAGGAACATTACTCAAATCCTAAATGAAGCAGAAGAAAATTCTTATCAGTTTATTGCAAATGATTGGCAAATAAGAATCCATGTTAAATACATGGTCATTAATCAGCACCATATGGGCTGATAAGAGAAAGAAGGACATTTGCTCACTGTTTTAAAAGTTATGCCAAATTATGTCATTGCATCATTTTTCATTAGAGGCCTGTTTATGGAAAGATACCAAAGATACCTGGACTTCTTGGTGATGTCAGGTAGGGAACTGCCATGCATGGTGGAGAGGAGCTGATTTCTGTTCTGGAGGATTTAGCAAGTTGACTACCATAAAGTGTTTCACTTAAATCTCATTAAATAAAATCTGCCCAGTGTATGAAAGACTAGATAACTACATTTAAAGTGGATTTCTCTCCATATTTTTGAATTTCAAACAAATTATCCCTGCATTAGGAATATCACAGTTATTCCTCCCTTTAAATCACATCTTCAGTAAGAACTATAGTATCTATAGCGCATTTGGAGGAATCTCATATACCTTTTCTGGGAGATCAGTGCAGTTGGGTGGCTCTTTGAATGGCCGGAGTGTTAAAGCATGAGGAACAAAAAAGAGGAATTAGATGTATCTTGTGCAGCTGCAGGGCTATGATCTAAACAGGATCACACAGATGTGCTGGGATAGCTCACATGGCTGGAGCACTGTGATCCATGGAAGCATGGTAAGGAAGGAGTGTTGCCCCTTATGTGAGAGAGTAGGAAGCGCTGCCTAGAGATGAGTGATGAGCCAGCTGAGGGTTTAGACGTCAGCATTAGAGGGCCAACCAATGTCATGGTGTTGTGTGTGTCTACTATGAAGTTCCTGATCAGGAAGAAGAAACAGATGAAACCTTCTCCATGAATGTACAAAGGGGAGACAATTCCTGATGAGCCTGATAGCCTTCTTTTATTAGTTGACTGACTTCGTGAAGGAGGAGATGTTCCCTATCTGGTTTTTAGTAAGACTTCCGATACTCTCTTCCAAAATGTCCTCATAGAAAGACTGAGGAAGTACAGCCCAGGGAAGTAAATAGTGAGGCAGATTGAAAACTGGATTAATGCCTGGCTCAGAGGGTTGTGACCTGTGACATAAAGTCTATCTGAAGGCACTTCATTAGTGTTGTACACCTTGGGTCAGTATTGTGGCAGTATTGGTAAATGTCTTCATTACATTTCAACGAGAGAAATGGAAAATCCTGCATATGGGGGGGAATAACCCTATGTACTGTTACCCACTGGGGGCTTACTCCTGGAAAACAGCTTTGTCCTGGGATCCTTGTGGACACTATCTTGAACCTGAGCCCGCAGTGCCTCCCCGCATTAAAGAAGACCAACACCATCCTGGGCTGCATTAGGAATAGTGTTGCCTGCAAACAGTGGAACATGATCCTTCCCTTCTACTCAGCTCTGATGAGAAACATTTGGAGTGCTGAGTCCAGTTCTGGGCTCCCTAGTTAAAGAGACAAGGAGCTACTGGAGCGAGTCCAGCAGAAGGCCATGAAGATTATGAAGGGATTGGAATATCTGTCCTACAAAGAGAGGCCAGAGAGCAGTGACTGTTCAGGCTGGAAATGAGAAGGCTCAGGGGTATCTTATCAATATGTGTAAATGACTCATGAGAGAAAATAAAGAAGACAGAGCCAGACTCTTCTCAGTGAAAGCATGAGAGGCAATGGGCACAAACTGAAATAAGGGACATCTCACTTAAACGTAAGAAAAACATTTTTATTCAAAATGTATTGAACACTGAAGCAGGTGGCTCAGAGGTGTCATGCAGTTTCAGTACCTGGGGGTATCCAAAACCCAACTGGATATGGCTCTGAGCACCCTGCTCTTATTGACTCTGCAGTGAGGTGGAGGGTTGGACTAAACAGTCTCCAAAGGTGTCTACCAAAGGTGTTCTGTGATTTTGTGAATAATGTGTTGAGTAGGTGAGTGTACTGTATCTGAAAATGACTTTTAATTCAAATCAGATTGGGGCTGAAGCTAAACAAAAGTAAAATATTTAGTTAAAGAATGTAAAGTAAGTGACAGTTAAGAAGTGTGAAAGAACATAGGTGATGGGAATGAAAAATTGTTTTGTCTGTATTTAACTCCCATTTCCACATCACCTGTTGTAGATGCTGACCCTTTACATCATTCATATGCATACTTTGCAATTAAAGTTGCGTTCATCAGAGGTAATCTTCTGTAATCATAGCACACTAGATTTTACTGTCTGTCTTTTCCTTGGGGTCGGCTTACATTTTCTTTTGGGTTCAGATCTTATTCCATACATGCACACGTATGCATGCACAAAACTATTGATTCTTAACCAATTTAGGAGGCTTCTCCTCAACCCTGTGATTTTTGTTTTGCTTCTCGGTGTGCATGAACACAATCTAATATGCATGTACTTCAGAAAATGCAAACAACCCTTTGGCAGATTAGATTATCTCCTGCCTTCTGCACAGCTGCTGTTATATCATTATCACAATAGATAGAGATGGAATATTGGTTTTCTTACATGTTGAGGCAATGTGTAAATATTACTAGGAAGCTTCTCGCTGTGCTAGAATAATACTTTTTGTATCAAGATCTAAAATTGACCGTGTTACTTGGTATCATGTAAGTAGGATTAAAACATACAACTTCTGGCTTGTTGTGATGACCTGGTAATATAGTAATCAACCGCTTTGAGCTGATAAATGAGCTTATAAGGACCACTCCTCAGGCATATCTTTTACAGATACCTAAACAGACTGGACATAAGCAGATATTCAAGAATGTTGTTTCTTTAAAACTCAGCATTATTAGGTGAAACGTATGGAAGGATTTGATCATAATTCAGTCCCATATTGCAGTAGATGCTCTCTGTAAGCCAATTCTCCCTATATCTCTTCTTTCATATATAAGAATGTAGTACTGAAAGGGACCTCTCTGGAGTCACTGAATGTTGCCTTTGCTAACACACTCAATTTGTTGCTTTTTTCAACTTATTTCAGAAAATTTTTCAAATCTGATTTCTTTGAATCGCTGGAAATTTCTTTCAATTACAGGGTAAATTACAATTACAGGGAGTTTAAACTCGTTCACGTTTGGCCTTGGCATCTTGTTTAGATAGGGGTTTGCTCCCTTATGTTTTCTCCTTGGACTATCGTAGCAAGTCATCGTAGCTCACTGGTTTAACTGGCTGTTGTTTACTCAGTAGCATGTTACGTCCTTTCTATTTTGTTGGTCGTCCTAGCAGCCCTTCTCTGCCAGTTTGCAGTTTGAATGAAACCTTCTTTAGTTCGTGTGACCAGTATTGTAGATGGGCTCTCCTGCACAGTGTCATTAATTCTGTCCTATCCAACACGTGGAAGAATCCATTTGCTTTTCCATAACCACAGTACTTGATTGTGCTGGTTGCGTAGCAATTTGCCAAAATAGCCAAACTGTAACCATGTCCAAAGCCGTACCTTTGCAAGCGTAGCTACAGCTGGATGGTTTCCTCAGTTCCATTCATCTCCTTCAGAGTGCTTTCTCCTTGATACTAATGTGGAGTACAGCACAGTGTTCTCTTCAGCATCCCGTTCCTGTCTGTTCTCTACAGGCTCTCCTTGCCAATTCAGCCGGGAAAAAACTGAGAAACTTAGGTCTTTTTTCTGTCCCCTCAAGAGTTTTGATTAACAATACTTATTGTGAGGAAGGATCCAGTGAATCCATATTAGCTTTCAGATATAAGTGTAGTTTCCAAATATCCTGCTAATTAATAGATCTATTGTTCATTTCTTTCTTTTGAAAGGAATGAACTTACTAAAGTTGGTTTTGACCATGATTCACACTAGAAGTCTGAATGTCATTGTGAAACCGAGGATAACTCATTTAGCATATTGTCATCAAGTTTTTGGATCCACAGTTTTTGACCAACTCCAACAATTCTTCCAGTTTGTCAAGCAGGGATTAGAAGTACCCTCTGCTACATCCGTGTCAGGCTATGAGAAAATAACCTACTGTTAGTTCTGCTGATGGTTCTCTCACGCAAGGAGCTAACTAGAAATGAGGCCATTTAAATATTTTCTTTTCAAAGCATTTGGGGCTTTCCTAGTTACTGTTACAGTTCAGGAACTCACACTTCTGGAAGGGGAGTCTTTACCTCAGTATGTATAGGATACTCCAAAGCACGGGATAGGGCCCCTGTCCTTCCGCTGTTGTACTTTTTGTCCTGTTAGTTACTGTGGAGCCAATTTCTTCAAGCTCTTTCTTAAGGTCATGAGCTTGCAAACTCTAACCCAGGCAAAGGCTTCCAGTGACTCAAATAAGACCTCTTCCTTCCCCACTTCTAGACCTGCTCAGAGTCATTCTGCTTGGAGTTCATTGGGAAATGGTGAGTGCTGACTGGCTGGTGTTCTGTGTTTGCAGCTCTCACTTATTTAGTAATGTTTTTGCACATAGATCCCTCTTTCTTTCCACGTTTCATTTCATGCTGCTCATTATGCTGTCCTCTTACATAAAATGCTCAGTGTCTTTAGTGTTGAGACAGATGAAGTAACTTAAAGTTTGCCATCTCATTGAGGACAAACAGCATTGATCTGCAGATGATCTCTCAAGGAAGTGTGGCAAGAGAGCACTCAGGATTAGAAATAGATTTTGTTCCATTTGTTTTCTATCCTTTCACATAGTACATTGGAGCTAATTTAATACAGTTCATGGTGATGAGGGAGAATGGAGTAGAGGCAGTCTGAAGGATATTTTCAGCCTTCCCAGTAATGCTGCCTGATACCATCATAAGTGTATGTGATGTGACCTGTGCAATAAAGTTGTTCAGTCATTCCTCCACCCTCTGTTTAGATTAGGGCTGCATCCATCCTTCTCAGCTCACTGATTCACTTCAGATGAAGCAGTACTTCACCACGCAGCCAGCTGAGCAAAGTTTAACTTCATGTCATAACAGTCAGGAAAAACATAATACACCAAGGCTTAGCATACGTTTGAGTTGATGAGACTAAAGTCTGTGTTGAAATAAAAAAGCCCACTCATTTCATGTTAATTACAAAAGTAATTGAAGTCTGTATATTGAATTTGGGCTACAGTGTACAGGGTGTAGTTAAGATTCTTTACTCATTTAAAAAAAAAGATAAATATAGGATCTTTTAATTATTGTTATGGATATTGCAGACAGAACTAGAGAAGGAAACAACAGAAGAATGCTGCAGCTTATTCTTCAATAAAAGCAAATCACCTGGAAAATGGCAACAAATTCACAAGTAGTTTCAAACTGACTTTGTGTGGGGTATTCACTATGCCATGCTCATGATCTAAACCTAGGAGAGGATCCTGAGAACGTGTTGAATATTCCATTTTTTTTATACCTTGCATATGTTTACTCCCATGTTCCTTTTACAAACCTGCTTAAGGGCAAATTAACATTATATAAAGAAAGGACAGAGCTATATAAATTTGCAGTGAAATATGCAGAATTGTAGTTTATCATGAGAGGAATCTGTGTATGGTAGATCAAATTGGATGTTACTGATTTTTGTAGCTCTGCTACTGGTATTCTGTGTAAAAATGAACATTCTAGTTGTGCAAGATACTATCAACACAGATCATTGTTTGGCAGAAGCATAGTGGTTCCTCATTCTAGGATTTTGAGGTCCTTCAGGGTGTCATTCTAAAAGACACGGTAGATTCATCTTGCACACCATACATGCTGCAGCACTGCCAAACAGATGAAAGTAAAAAATCTTATTACTTGCATGCCTCCTGCACACCTAGCTGTATGCTATCAGGTGTCAATGAGTCCAGTGTTCTAGCAGTGTGCTCTTCTAGGTCTCTTCCTCAGTAGAAGTAGATGTTAGCAATATTTAACGGGCTAAATCCCCGTGGCTAAAATCAGATCAGCCTTTCTGGAAATTTTAACTGCAGATTATTACAGTTTGTCACATTCCTAAAGAATCTTGGCCTAAGTTCTCATTTGTTATTCATCTTCCATATTATATCTGCTTCAAAGCCAGCATAGCTAAGCACTTGCAAACTCATAGATGGCTGCAGTTCTAATTAATCAGCTTGACTGTGGATCATCAGAATCCATGCTTCAATATGATTTTTTTTAATCAGCTGTCAAAGCCCCAGTGCAAAGGTGCTTACTGAAATAATGCTCATGTCTGTTCATAATGTGATTTGGCATGGCTTTGGGAAGGTAAAACTGAAGTTGCTCTCTTTCCTGAAATTTTCATTTTTTTGGTCATCGTTATGAGAGTTCCCAGTTTATTTTTTACATTATGTCTCTGCAAATTTAGCTTGACTGATGAGTATTTCTTGACATAAGTGTTTTGTTCTCATAACAACTTGTAGATCCTGCAATTTTCAGGAACAAATTTTCTAGTCACTAGGCTGTGCTTTGCATAAATATGAAATCCATCATCTTCTAAGTAAACAGGAATCCCTCCTTTTTAAGAAAGACATATAGGATAGTATAAATAGACTACACTGATTAAAGTAATCCATATATTTATAAAGCAATAATATATTTCTTTTGGGCTTCAGTGTACAAATAACAGATAAAAAACCAGAAATAAATGATCCTTCCTTCTAATTTGAAAGATTAAAACATACTGATTTTAATAGCTGTTACAGTTCAGAATCAAATTTCAAGCTCCACATTTTAACTTACAAGATTAGCTTTTAGGTTTTGAGTTACAGTTCAGTAAACTGTTAACTGAAAAACTGTGTAATATTTCTAAGTATATTAAATCTTTTAGCTTCCTAGGAACTACATATCTGTTTTCTAACTTAAATGTGCAGCAACTGTATTTTATTATACTGTTACATAATATCTGTTACAATATAATTTTCTGGTACTCGATGGCTACCAAAGGCCAAAGATTTTTAACTTACATAGTTTCTCACTTAATAATATATTGAGTGGAACTGAATTCTTTAAAGTCAGATAAAAATTTACTTGTTTCTTTTGCTGACCCTCCTTCAAATGTATCTCATACTAGTGGGGACAATGCACGTTGTTCCCCAGGATGAATTTTTTTGAATTACTTTCTGTTTCTAGAACCTCCTGTGGTCCATTTTTTCAGCTTGGACTGGTAGTTGGGGAGGGGGGATTTTTGTTCCGTCTAAGGGGAAGAGAGAATTGCTGTAAACTGCTTAACCTTGAAGAAAAATCTATTGCTAATTTTCATTCTCCCCTGGAAACGTTGAGCCAGTCCTTCAACCAGTTTTTTGTCTTACCTAAAAAATAAAATAGTGCAAGTAACGTAGGGGTGAATTCATTGTAGTCTGATTCTCCTTTCTTACATAGCTAACTTCCTTAGAAAGCTGGGGTTGTAATCTGTCTGTGGCTTAGAGACTCTAACAGAGCAGAAAAACAGTTTTTCTTTTCTTACACATTCTTTTTGGTTTAACTTCAAAGACTCTTAGAATTTAGAGTAAGGTAGGAAAGTGTTTTGCAGAGGCAGATCAGACATCCAGCTCAGAGGGCCACCAAACCAGAAACACTATGCATGAATGGCCCAGTTTGACCTAGTGATGATGCCAGCTTCCTCTTCATGGAAAGGAAGGAGGTTATGGCTTGAGTCAGTATTACAGAGCCCAAACTGCTGGGGAGTCCCTGGTGGACTGGGATCACCAAATGTTTCAATAGTCACTCTGTATTGACAGTGAACATCACCAAGGGTTAGAGCAGAGCACTGCTGTCTAATTCTCCATCGAATGCTGATATATTTGCTTTTGTTATGTTGAGATTTGTACTAAGATGTGTTTTTTGGGGGAATTTAGAGGGAATTGAATGTTTCGAGTGTATGTTCATATCAGCAAGCTTAGCTTTGCTTGGGAGGGGAGAATAAATAGGGAGATGATTAATAGTTTTTTTTGTTGCACAACAGTAACAAGCAGCAGTGAGGGAAAGGGAAGGATACTGAGCTATAGACTACATTTGCAAGAAGAACCAGATGGTTTCAGTGAAGGTTGAATGAAAGGTCCCCACAAGCAATGAAGGGTTGTGGTTAGCGATTTATACTCATGATCGGTGAAGTACATAGCCTGTGTTGTGCCACACATGCTTTGCTGGAAAGAAAAAGTTTCAAGTCCATCGCAGCACTTTGCTGAAACAGGATGTTAAGCACTTGTTTATATGTTTTATTCTGCCTGGCTGGACATGTGCATTGCCTTGAATGCCTGCACTGAATTGTCAAGCACTTGCCAGTCCCATTAGCTTCAGGAATTGGACTCTCTCACTGTTTGTATTAACAAGCTAATAAAGCACATGGAAATAGTGACCATCTGCTTTAATGTCACGAATAGTTTTAAACAATTATTTATTTGTAATTTTTAAATACAAGCTATTAAAGTCAGTATTAGAACTAAGAACTATATTATGCAGCTTTAGCTTTTGTTCAGCATTACTAGAACAGTAATGGAATTCCAGTTTTATATAAAGAAGACTGTTATAAATACCAGAAGACTTCTGTATTTATGACAGTAATTATGTTGCTGATAATTTGCCTATGTGTGAGTGTTTCTGTGTAGCCAAGGTTTCTGCTGTAAACAAGACATTCAGAGTCACTAAGAGACTGATGTTCTTACACGATGTAATAAGCAACATTTATTGTGCAGTGGCTTCGGTGGTTTATAGTTCTGTGTTTAAATACTGAGTGACATTAATTAGTTGATATTGCAATGGAGAAAGTCTTCCCTCCCATAGTTCAAACTGGACTATCCATAACATTGCCAGTGCTTCTGGCAGACTAAAGACTTTCCATGGGTCTTACTATTAAAAATAAACAGTAGAAGGCCTCATTGGGTTCATAGCTATACATCTGCTATGTTTTCAGAAGACCTCTTTTCCTCTTGGAATTTTCCATTGCAAAGTATTTAAAAATTGAATGTTTAAATTAACGTTTTACTATGTGACTGGTGTTAGCGTTTATTCAATCCAAAGCGCATCTCAATATTAATGATGCGGAGAACGGCTTATGGGGTAGCATTATAAGAAGCAGTATTTTTCAAAGTATAGGATGCTTTAAATCATCAATGAAACTTATCCATTCCATAGTTGCTAATCAAACTCCTACTGCAAGAATAAAATGCTGTGAAATCAAAACCATCGACAATGGGTACTAGAGTCAATAATTTTTTTGATCTAGGTGTTCTACCTTCCTTTTCTACTTTCAGTATGTTCATTTGCAGTATGTTGCATCCATAAGTACGTGTATGAGCCCCTGGTATGTGTTTGCATTAGAGAGGTGCTCACAAAGGATAAACAAGTATTAACTAAAACATGGAGGGCTGATAAACAATAAATTAAGTGATCTCAATTCTTCTATAACACTTACTGCAGTGAAAAGACTATGCATACAAAATGTTTTGGAACAACTCAGTTAGTGGAGTGTCACAAGCTAGCAGTCACCTTCCTCCTCTACTGTATCTCCATAATGCTAACCATAACAGGTAGAAATAGACAGAGTGAGGAAGCTCTTGCACTGAAATACCATCACACTGCCTATTCTGGACGTAGCCCTGCTTCTGGATGTTCCCTACCATAATATCTCAAGGTATTTGTCTCTATTTTGCAGTTTGATTATCTTTTTGGAGTGCCTGGTTTAATCACACAGTGCATACATGGCTATTCATATGCAACAGCTTTATCCCAGCATATTATCTCCCAGCCTTTCAGGGCTCATGAGGTTGGGCATGGTGCCACTAAGTGCAACTCTGTGGCTTCTCACTCCAGAGCTACTTTGTTTAGAGGGAGCTTTTGGTTGCTGCATTACCTCATGTCTCTCTTTCTTCATGGAATAGTAACCATATGGGCTGTTTTCTTTCGAACAAGTGCTGGAGCGATCTTTTGTATTTGTCTGTGATTTTGTTAGCTAGTTAGTATTTGTTTGTTTGTTAGTATTTGTGCCTCCAAATAATATAGCTTACAACTAGTTGGAAGGCAAATTCATCACAGTGAAGTATGAGTTCCACCAAAATAGTGAAGTTCATCAATAAAAATTGCTCAGAGGTAGAAAACCTACAGTTTTAACAAAGTTTGGCTGGCTAAGCAATTCATCAAATTTTTCACTCAGTGAAATTAAAAATCACCAGAAATGAAAGGATGACCAGCAAACTGGCTTGAAGACATTTTGTCTTCAGAAAGAGGGATTAAAATAATTTATTCTTCAAGTCTTCTCATTCTTTTCATGCTTTAGTATCACCATGAATAAGTCTCCTTTCAGCACTTTTTGTCCATCTCATTTCTCTTTTGCACTTCGGTCAGATGATTTTGTCTTGGGCCATGCCTGATTGCCAACGGAGAAGATGCAGCTTCCTTGTGTACTGGACAGTCCAGCTAACTTTCCCAGATCCAGAGTAGCCCAGAGAAGCAATTCCTAGGAAATACTGACTTCTGCCTCTGCCTTTGGAGAAAAATAGTAGTATTCAGGAAATGTACATGAGAACATAGCAATAGGAGCTGTGTGTAAGTGCAACACAGCTTTGTAATAGAAAGTCTCCTGGTATTTTAATTGTTAATCTCTTTAAAGCCTTTTAACTTGAGAGTTATGACTTAAAGTTGTTCTTTTACCAAATTTACAGATAGTCGAAGGCATGGACCAGCACACTGATGTAACCTGAGTCACAGATCTTGCTTTTTGTGTTGGGGAATAGAGAGCAATAATCTCCAAATTATTATCATAGTGCAACGTGTATGCAAACAGTTAAGCGAAGCTGCCTAAGATATGTAATGTATCCTTTTTGCCCCTAAACAGTATATTACAGATAGAAACTTCTGGTTCTGAGGTCATTCATGTAGAAACCAAGGTGAAGCCAGAGTAATTAATGTTGTAATTATTCATTATCTAAAGATAATGATCTTTTCAAATCCGTCATTATAAACTGCTTTATGTGATAGTCAGAGAGGAGGGGAGATGGAGTCTTTAATCCCTTCAGAACATCTGTACGTGAAAAATGCACTATGGAGCCATGCTTGTGCAATTTTAATTATATAATTATGCTTCTTTTTTCAAAGAAACTGTCATGCTACCAGCAGTCTTTCTTAAAGATTTTAAAAAGACTGAAAAATAATTTTGATTGGTTTTTCATTTAATTATTGCAGTTGATTAAGATGAAAAATAATTCATAAACTTTTATTATAAGAACATTACACTAATGTTATTTTTAGAATGAAGAAATGTAGGGAATTAGTTTTAACCATGGTTCAATCTACCTTGCATTTGCTTTATCTTCATCTCCATTTACCTTTCATAAAATGTCTTCTGTGTTTTCTTTGTTAGTCCTGCCCTTCCACTGTTCCATTTAGCCTTTTGGATTTTCCTCCTCCATTCCCTATTTTGCAGCCATTACCTGTTTCCATTATTTACTTTGATGAAGCAGTAGTGAGCAATCTGTTTCATATCAATGATGTAGCCTTTTTACACAAAGATCAGTGAAATCACAGGTGCTGCAGTACCCCATTCTTTTGAGAGAAGTAATAAATACACCATGTTGTAACATATGTTATTGCTGAGTGTTATACAGAGAAAGAAAAACTGGTGAATTCAGCTTTCTTGCTACTGTACAAAGCTTCCTCCATTCAGTGACAAGTGTAAAATCTCTGCATTTCTGTGCTTGTCATCAACCCAACCCCCCAGTACCTGTTTTCTTGATACAAATTTAATATTTATGTTTGCTATGTTTGGTGCACTTGAACCTAATATATGCATGGCTGTTTGCAGTCAAGTTTGGGTCATTCGAGTTGTTTGCCCTTTGATTCCATTAACCTGTCCACGTCAGCATTAATTGCAATGCTTAACCTTGAGCAGTGTCCCTGCAGTACATAACTGCTCGTGTTGGTTTCATTTTATGATTCATGTGATTAGTTGGCTTCAGGCTGACTATGCCATAGATATGCACAGGCAGGCACACAGACATAAAGACAATTGCTCTGCTTGTTTCAGAGAATATAAATTAGCTTGATGAAATGTTCTTGGAAAATAGTTAAAGTCTGCTTATCTCTTATAACATTCAGACACTTTCTGAATTATTCTTTCATTTCATGGAGAAATGCTAGTTTTACAAGTTTAAAAAATAGAGATCTGTCAGAGCTGTGGAACTTGCACGATTCACTGATCAGTGTGTTGCTGAGAAAGGCATTTTCACAAACAGATTCCTACATGGAGATTTCCTGATCTTCCAAAGTAGGATGACTACAAGTTAAACTCCCAGAGCAGACTTACTGGTAACAAAATCTTCCGAAACTCTTACTTCAGTGGGAGCTGCTTCATGGAACAGAGTGGTGCTGGGACTCTCATTCCAGTGGTAGTATCCGTGTAATTTTCTGAGAATACAGAAATATTATCAGGAACTGATTTAATATGCAAGATTTACTGAATTTGAACACCAATAGAACTGTAATATCTTAACTTTACAGGAGAAGCAAGGTTTTTTTTCCAGTTCTAATAGATATTACATGGATTTCATATATGCTCAGTGTTAGATCAATATGTAATTCCAGTTGGTACAGTTTGGACAAAATTATTATTTCATTGAATAAGCTAAATTCTGTTTGCTCTAAAAATGTCTCTTGACTAACCTTTAATATAGGATATGTATTTGCCACTTAGTTTGTAAAGCACAATTTATGTAATTTATAAAATTACATAAATTGTACAGTAATTAATCTCGCATAAATTGTTATATATCATATGTAAATATAGCTATATATTCTAAGAATGGAAGAGCAATTTGTGGATAGATATTTTAGACTTTGGTTTTATTAATTTTGTATCATATAATACTAATAACAAGATTTAGTTTATTTTTAGAAACGTAGTATTCCTCATTATAAAGCACTGCTCATCTTCCCTTTGGTCCACTACTATAACATGTTTAGGAGGTTATTAGTATTCATGAGCTGCCTCATTGCAAAAGGGTTCCATAGGGGCTATGAATTAGTATGTGATTCTGCATTTGGCAGAGGAGAAAGGAAGCATTCTAACTTGTCCTGATGAAGGCCAGAGATTCTTTCGAAAAGATTCAAGTTACTGCAACTGTGTGAAAGGAACTTATATTAAAATATCATCTATTCAGCAAGGGATACAGGCGATTATTTATTTACTTATGGCTTGCATTGTTGGAAAAATGGATGGAGTAAAACTGAGTGATCATGAAAATGAACACTTGAAGTATTTTTTTGTAAGTCATCTGTAATTCTACGAGAATGAAGGAAGAACTGTAATTTTAGCAATGGCTGATCACTTAAGGCTTTTTCCCTAAAAGGATATATATTATATAGGTGAGTTTATGGGCAAAGTTTATTCTAGCTTCCCGTGTCTTAATATCTTTCTTTTCCAGGTCTTATGTAATATTGGCAGGTATTTTTTGTTCTTAGAGAAATACTGACTGTATATTTATATCCTAATTTTCTCGATCCAAGTAATTTGTCCAGTATAGTGTTATTGATTTTGAATATATGTATTGGATATCTGTAGAGACATATATAGTGTTTTAATACAAGCATTTGGCTTTGTTTCATTTATATTTAGTTGTGTATGTCATGGTTTAAAATAAGCAAATATAACCCCTAATGTCCTTTTACTGTGTTCATTTTATAAAAATTACTTCAAGGTTAATTTTTGTGACAACTTATAACTCAAATTACTCTTTGAATTAGTTTTTATATCTCCGTA
The DNA here is from genome assembly GCA_033556795.1 of Tapera naevia. Lineage (NCBI taxonomy): Eukaryota > Metazoa > Chordata > Aves > Cuculiformes > Neomorphidae > Tapera > Tapera naevia. The sequence goes on along the minus strand of JAUMJJ010000079.1, from coordinate 6,610,360 downwards.
GTTCATTCTTCACTCCCACAGATACAAGTTCAACTTTTAGGTAGCATAAGCCTGCAAAATTCAGACTGCTGCTTTCTTTTACAGCTGTGATGACTGACATGTAAATACAATCTTGATTTGATTTTGCCTTATGTAGTACAGATACCACTTTAGGTAGGACCCATCTCGGCTGCATAAGTTTCAGCAAGAAAATGTGTGCATGTTTCCCTTGGTAAAGGGACTTTTGTCTTCCCAGCTGAGGCGGGAGCCTGGGGTTAGTGGCAGAAAGACCGCTCCGGGAAGCCCCGGTTGGGGGCAGCTCTGCTCCTGCTGGGGTAAAAAGGGGTTGGCTTTAGTGCTTTACTTCAATTGAAAACAAACACACAAAAATCAAGCAACTCTTTTCCCCTGCTAAATATCCGTGAAGTAAAACAAGAGGCACACATAGATTGTCTGTAACGATTCTTAATATACACATCGATGATGATGTTATACTGATAATTAGTAACAGCATAAGTTTTTTTGCTGAGTGATCCTTTGAAAAAGTTGCTAAAGATGGTAAAATAATTTTAAACAAAAATATAGTGAATTATTTCATTTAGAAATAAACGGAGTATACTGACAAATACATTGCTGTCAGTTATTCCACTACTGAAAACTGTGTTTGTTATTGTTATTGTCATAAATAGGTTTGATTCAGCAATATAACTTAATGATTTACAAATTTTAGCCACAGGCCAGCAAAAACTTTTTTTCTGCATTTGAATGAACATGTTAATAATCACAGTAAATCCAGTAAAGAAAAATAAGTTTTGGATGTGTTATTATCAGAATGATTAAGTGCAAAAGGATATATGTAAATTTGTGCAGGTCTTTTGCTTCTTGGTGCTTCTGAAATTAAACTCTAAGCATATTGAGAAAGTAGCATTGTGAGCTAGAAGCTGTTTCTCCAAGTGATAGCCAATAATGCTGTGGTGTACTCAATTACCTTTTATAAGAAGACTGAATTTTAAATGTCCATTCTTTTGATACTGTTCCGATTAATGTCAAATCATAAACTAACCCAGGGATTAGATGAACACAAAGGACTCTTAATCTGTTTGCTTAGTTAAGACAAGAGGAAGTATTGGACAGCTGTAGGATTTGATCCTTGGCCCCATCCCATTAAGCCTGTTTCTAACAAATTAATAGCTATTTTGTACTACAAGTACACTACAAAATATTTCCTAGGAAATTAGAACATGATATTTGCAAGTTAAAAACAATTAAAAAATTAATCCAAATTCCAAATATCTCTATCTTTTTTTTTATTAAGGCAAACCTTCTAGGTCTTTCTACCTGTCACAAAGAATGAAAACTGAAATTTATGGGAATCTTTGAAAAAGCAATTTACCTATTATTAGTAAAGTATTCACAGCCCTTGAATTGGGGAATTAGTACATAAAAAATGGGATTTTCTTTACTATCAACTCATATTTCTCAGTTGATGGACATAATTTTGTCCTAAATTCTTACCAAATAATGCGAGATTGGAGCATTTTAACTCCATGGTAAACTGACATAAAAACATCGTAAAATTATTTTTTATTATATTCATAAATGCTTGAAATTCAGTACAGCAAAGTCAATAGTATGATAAACATTTTTTTCTTTAATTGAATGGTGGCATTTATACTTCATTACAATTTATTGCTGTATATCATATGTTTATAGATTATTATGTCAGCAAAATGTATGTCAATATAGCTCCCATGTCAACAGATGCTCTCAAAGGAAGTTTATTCAATTGCTTCCTTCTCTTTTTGTATAGTATGCTTGCATAAACTCAAGAATTCTAGAACTGACAACAACTCTATGACTCAAAATGAGAACAAAGTGACTAGAGAAAGCTTTGAGTAGAGGATGTCACAGTATGAGTCACTGAACTCCAATTCCATGTCCTGTTAGAAAGGAATCATCTATATAGAAGGGAATTATGCATGTCTAATCACAGTAGAAAGCAGGACCTCCTGTAAGTAAGGCCTGTATGATTCTGCTCTGTCCTGGCAAGTATCAGATCATACTTTTGGTCTGCACTGTGCTTGAAATGGCAAATTGTCTCCTACTCCAGAGAAGCAAACCAGTGAGTAGTGTTGCCTTCTAGCACCCTGTGAACATGAGCATGGGACCTTGTCTCCTCAGCAGAGAAGGAAAAGAGACTCAGCATTTGGAAGCTGCCTGATGTATAAATGATCTTGGCAAGCCCTGGTATGCTGAATTAGGGATTGAAGTTTCTATTTGCATATGGGGATCGTGTCACAGTACTCTGAGCAAATGATGTAGGTTAATTGTATATTCAGACAGTATTATGATATTGTGCATTTGATCTCTGTTTTTAAGGTTTTTCTTGATAAGTGTGCAAGTTGGTGACATCACTTCTTAAAGAAAAAACATTTCCTAAGATTTTTCTGCCCTTAGACAGAACTCTATGCTGGAGCAATGGGCCTGTATCCAGACTCAAAAATAAACTTCACTAAATCTTCACGTATTGTAGAAAAATATTTTTATCAGAAGTTTCAGCATGAATTTGGTGAAGTTCATCACTGCTTTTTAAAATTAATTTACTATTTGAAAAATAATGAGTACTTAGAGCACAGACAAACTGGATTCATATTTTTTCATGTTACAGTCTTTGTGGTGAGGTAAAGAAAGAAATCCATGTTACTTGAAACAGAAGTAAATGCTGGGTTAGGCATTTTATAAAGCTCAGTTTATTGCATTCTGTGAGCAACTATAAAAATGTCATTCTTTGGTGATCATGCAACTTTGAAAAGCAGCAGTATATGTAGCCTATGAAGTAAATACCTGTACTATATTAGGGACGTGATTTATATTAAGGCCAAGAAATTAATATTTATCTCCCTCAAGAAAATCAGTCTCTGTTTTGAAAATGGGAAATATTTTAGAGCATTTTTCCCTCAATTTTTTATTACTTTTGAGTGAATGGAACTAGTTTTCCTTACACAAAACTATTTCCTCGGTATTTGCATGTTTGTGGAAGATGGTCTTTGTGTGAGGTTTTTTTTTAATGACCAAAAAATGCAGTTAAAATTTTTCCTAGAATGCTTAAATATATATATACATGTGTGTGTGCGCGCTTGCAAACATGTGAGGGAATGTTTCCTGGGGAAGGTCTATAGTAAAATACAAAGGAATTATATATAGAAACATCAAAATACATAGGTCCTCCTATTTTTGTCATGCAAACTCAAAAGCCAGTTACTAAAGTTGCAGTGGGATAGCAGGGAACAGGAGAGAACCTATTTTAATCTCAGTGTGCCTCAGGTGGTCCACTAGAATGTGCTCTTGAGTACTTTAGTGCATCATAGGACCTTGTTCTGTGTGAAGTTGGTAGCTGTTTTTTTTTGTTTGAACTTAACAGGAGCAGATCATAAGTGCACACAGTTAAAAGCCTAGGCAGAGATTGATAATGATCTTTCTATTAAGTGTTTTCTATTTGGGGACTTTGCTTTTCCAGCTGCTTCTTCAAAAAATACTGTCTGTTTCTATCTGCTTTCACATGTGGTCACAGATGAGTAAATCTTGGTAACTGTCAGTAGAACATAGTTTAGGCATATACCATTCCATACTTCCCTGGATCTGTCTTTTGGACAGGACTGATTTAAGCATTAGCAGGGCCCAGATCCTTAGCAGTCACAGGATGTCAGTTCTTCTTCCACAGAGCCATTCATTTCTCCCTGGCAAGATTTCCTATCTGTCTGAAACTTGCCATGGAATAAAGGAGTCTGTGCTTCTAACCCCTCTCTTTCTTATCGTAGAGTGATGGTGAGAGGAGCAGTCCATCACCTCTGCTTGGAAGGACTGTAGTTTAAATTTCTGGGTTTCTGCAGACTGATAGCTAACTTTGTATTGCCATTAGGGCTAGGGCAGCACATGGTCATAGCAGTGTCAGGACTGTGTATTAATATGTCCTGTGTGTATTTGAGAGTGTTCACTAGAACGTGTTTCTGAATACTTTATCCTGTCTCTATGTGCAAGAGCAGAAAAAAGGCTCATACAGAGACATTCAAATGCAATATGATAGCTTAAGAAAATCAAGCAAGACTGACAGAGCAATAAATTTTTCAGCAATCAATGAAAGTTCTAGTGGATTATTAGAGGTTTTTGCCTCAAAATTATTTTGCCTTCATACTGTGATTGTTGCATTTACCTTTAAGGAAATGAGAGAGTGAAGACCTAAAAATGTTATATTATACAAATTATATTATCTCTTTATGTGAAGTATGAAAATATAGAAGATGATATCTTCATATATGCTAGGTCTTAAGGCTTTCGTGAGCAGTGACAGTAAGATACATGTTTTAACATATGTATATTCTCTTGATTCGTGTTCTTTTTCTTTCGACATGAAATTGCTGGTATTTTGCTTCCTGTATTCTGGAGGTTTGGACAAGAAGGCTCCATGTGACATTTAAATTTTGCATGTCTCTTTCTGTCACTGAAAAACATAGGAAAGTGCTTATTTTATTTTTTCCCTCAAAGAAGTGAGGAACAAATTATAATACTGGAAATGCATACTCTGAGGAACATCTAATTAACTTTTTGTTTGTGAACAAAATAAATGAAAATGTTTCAAGACATAAAGGAATTTACAATTTTTTTTTAAAAGGCTTTTCGAAATGCTGTTATGCAGATAAATTAACATGTTTATTTTTACTTTGTAACTGTAGTACATTTACTCCTAAAATGCAAGGCAGACGGATGGGCACTTCAGGGAGAATCACTAAGAGCACAAGTGTGAGCGGAGAGATCTATAAGCTGGAGCACAATGATGGGAGTCAGTCGGACACGGCTGTCGGCATGGTTGGAACAGGTGGGAAGAAAAGGCGTTCCAGCCTTAGTGCCAAAGTGGTTGCCATAGTGTCTCGAAGGAGCAGAAGCACATCTCAACTTAGCCAAACAGGTGAGTGAGACATACGCTCTTTGGAAGCAGGACTCTCACCAAATGTAGTTTATCATTATTTCGTGTGTGGCATCTGTGTTATATGTAGTTGGTATATACCACTCAAGAAAGAATATTTTCCAGCTGTGAATTAATTTCTGATATATTAATTTTCTTTGATCATTAGGCATCTGCAAGAAGCAATATACAAATGCCTTTTAGAATATGTACCATAAAAACTTTCTGTCTTGATCGATGAAGAATGTTTTAATCTCTTAGAAGCATTGTTTATAGGTAGGGAAGGAAATACAAAGATACATATGCGCGTATCAACAGTAGATAATGGTTTGGCTAAGAGCAGTTTTCCATGTATATGAAATTTCTTTGGCAGAAAAGCTGAGTATGAATATATTTCTTTTTTGAAAAGAACATTGGGAAATTGGGGTCTGTGATTTCAGGTAAATTAGATGACAGCATGATGCTTCATTGGGAACATAAGACTTCCAACTCTTTATTGCAACTTCAGAAATTTTAGAAGCTTCATATCTGCATAGCCTGAAGGAACAAAAGCTCATACAGAAAGATAGAAAAGGAAAAAAAAATGTTCTGAAGTTCCTATCCTGCTCCTATTGAACCCCAGGGAAGACTTTTGCTCATGTCTTCAGTGGGAGCAAGACCTGGACCTAAGGGTTCTTTCTTACTAAAAGAAGGAAAAGAAAGAGGAAAAGCTTCAGCCTAGCATAGAACACACGCATATTGTGGCACTCCTCTCACATAGACAGGGTAATCTAAACTAAGGTAAGTAAATATACTGTTTATTTATGTCATCTAGTATATTACTATTTTTTCCCCTGTTTTTATCTTGTTGCCAGATAAGCAGTAGAAGTGATTCTTTCAAAATGTAAAGCTTGATCAGTTTTAGCAATAAAGGTTGTAATACTTTTCTATGTTACTCATTTATTAATTTTAAGCCAGAAAGTGTATAGTCATGCAGAAGTAGTAATTAATATCGTATTACTCAAAAACGCACTCTGCCTGACTATTAGATGAGAATATAGATAGTTGTATACAGTAAAATTTTATTTTAGTTGCATCAGAATCAATGGCGTAGTCTTCAAGTAATAAAAGGTGGTATTATATTTTAGGAAGTATTATAGGTTGGTGTTTTGCTCCGCTCAGTATAAAGAACAAAATATTTGAAAGATTTTACAGATGTATTTGTGGCTTGATCTGGCATTCCTTTCTGTCTCCTAAATCTCAATTGAATAGGAAATGCTATGACAGAGCAAATCTTTCCTCCATCTTACTCAGTAATTCAGCTCTGACCAGGAACCAAGGCTGTAATTGTAAGAGGAAGGCATAGGAGACTATAAAACATAGGATGATTTGCCTTGCATGAGGCTTAACTCACTGTTCTCAGTAAAGTTATTTACTAACTTAAAATCAAAACTGTGATTTCCGAACAGTTCTCACATTATCTGTTTAAAGCCCAGATGTTCCCATTCTCATAGAAAAATTCTATAGCTCTCCAAAGTATGATTATTATTATTTATTGTTGTAAAACAGTTGAGAATGATATTGACTTTGTATTATTGTGGCTCATGCAAATAGTACTATCTGTGGTTTAAGCAGAGCAAATGTAGCGTGTTTTATCAGTCACTATTTTTTTAGTTAGATTATATCAGAAAGCAGTGAGTTGAATTAATATATATTTTAGAGCAATAGGTGCATGAGACTTGATAGGTTTTCGAAGGAAATCTATTTTTGGAGACTAAATACTCATGTCCTAAATCAGGGATTCACTTTCCTTCCTTCTATAGTGTACAAGAGGGGAGGAGAAATCTAGAAAGATCTAATTCATGCTAACATGTTGTGCCTAAATACCATAACAGTGTATCCACTATTGAGAATGTTTAAAGAAAAATCTATTTTGGCAGTATGCTATAAACTAGGTCCTTAAAATTGATTAAGTGAAAACTGATTCTAATATCCAAATTTTTAAGGTTTAAAACCAGCATAGAGGTATCTTGACTTCCAAAAAGTGGTGATAGATATGAACTTCTCCTACAGATCTTCAGTAACTGAAAGTGTGCTGTTGATCCTGAGCCTGTATTTCAAAAGACGTATAAAAAGTACAGAAATGTACCTGTATCTTCCATAGTTTTTCCTGAATTGGTGAGCTTAATTTTTTTTCTCTGACTTGTATGATTGTAAGGTATGCATAACATGCATAGTTATTTATTTCTGAAATCTCAAAATAGAAGATCAGATGTAAAACAAAAGGTCAGATATTTCCTGAAAATTGGAGGTTCCATATTTTTGTGAAATATGTGGATCTGAATTCTTCAAAATCAGCAAAATTAACTTCCATATTGCTTTTTTTCATCTAAGGAAATGGTCAATAAGTGCTGAATTCCACTTTTTGTAGATAATCTTGCTTTTAGCATACTGCATAGGTTTAATCTTAGGTAAACATAGAAGTGGTATGTATGAAACTGCTACTAGATATTCCTAAGAGTAGATTTTCTTTTCAATTGAAAAAGGAGTGTGTGTATGTGAGGCTGTGCTTGTGTGTATGTGTTTATATATAACCACATGGACCTCTCTGCATATAAGGAGCAGATCCAGTTGCATGTCAGATTTAGAAGGACTAGTAATCACATTATTTTGTGCACACTTATTGAGTGTTGTTGGAAAATATTTATTCTGAATATGTGCTTTATAACATTGTCAGTGAAAGAACCAGGCTTTATTTTTATGTAAAACTACAAGGAAATTTATATACTTCTGCTGCACCTTTCTTTCAATTATGTTAAAGATTTCATAATGCTTTTAGTAGCTGTTCATTGAAATAATGAAATCCTTACTATAGTTTGTTCATTGTGTCCTCAAACTGGATAGATTTTATAGTTCAGCCAAAAAAAATTTAAAAAGCTCGTAATCTCCTGGCAGTATTCCTAATGAAAAAAACAGCTCTGCTTATTCTAGCACAGGTAAAAAGAAAAAAAAGAAAAAGGAAAAAAAAAACAAACCAACAACAAAATAAAGGAAGTAAAATCCCCAGAAAGACCCCAGAAGAATGAAAATATTTCCAGGAATGTTCTGTACAATTTTAGTTATAGTCCAACATTTCTATCTTTGCCAGGCTAATTTTTGTGAATGTATACATATATACAAAATAAATATGTCATGGTTTAACCCCCACCTGGCAACTAACCACCACACAGCTGCTTGCTTGTTCCACTCGTGGGATGAGGGAGAGAACCAGAAGAGCAGAAGTGAGAAATCTCATGGATTGAGATAAGACAGTTTAATAGGTAAAGCAAAACTGCACATGGAAGCAAAGCAAAAGAAGGAATTCATTCACCACTTCCCAGTGGCAGCCAGGTGTTCAACCATCTCCGGGAATGCAGGACTCATCACACATAATGGATACTTGGGAAGACAAATGCCATCACTCCAAACGTCCCCTCCTTCATTCTTTTCACCAAGCTTTTATTGCTAAGCAAAACGTCACATGTTATGTACTATCCCTTTGGTCAGTTGGGATCAGCTGTCCGAGCTTCAGCCCCTCCCAACTTCTTGTGCACCCCCAGTCTACTTGAACTTTATGTCATAAGAAAATTATAGGAAAACAGATTATGATAGGAATCATCTGTTTCCTTGATTTTGTGATACAAAACTCTGTTCCCTTCCAGATATATTATAGTTTCCCAACCAATGAGTGACCGAGGGCCGTATTGATCATGCTGCATTTATATTTGGGGTACTGGGTTTGTTTTGAAATAGGTAAAAACTGCTGCCATAGGAGGAAAGAGTTTTATTACAGAATTAATACCATAAATAGAGACATAATAATGCATTTCAAAGTGGATGAAGGTAATGGTAGGAGAATCATCAGTGAGATGAGTTCTGGAGAAAAGGAGAAGTTCAATCTCAGATAAACAGAAATATTCCCATCCCTGGATTCCTCTCAGTTCTCTTGGTACAGGCAGAGGCATGCCTTAAGAAGGCGAAAAGATTCCTCCCTTTTGCTTTCTAAACCCTGGTCAGCAGAAGAGGGTTCAGAGAGGTCATCTGCTATTAGGAGCACAATTTTCTTGTTCTTTTTTATGTGCTAACAGTGCTTTGCAACCATTCTGACGCCACATAATCACCATCTTGCTATCAGAGATTTAATGGTGTTACATCTCGTACTCAGTCTGGTGCAATTGCCCCCTCGGTCAGCAAGACAGATTTTTCTCTTTAAGGCAAATGGACGGGATGAATGGCTGTGTTTGTTTTGTTGCAACACTTAGAGGATTTTCATTCTTTAGCCACTTCTAATGGAGGCCAGCTTTTCTGTCAAAACCTCTGAAAGTAAGAGTTTAAAAGGAATTACAAAATAACGTGGGAGTGTTTACTTAATTAAGATATCCAAAACATGATAACTTAGTATGGACAGAAAGACTGAAAAAGCCAGTTTTGAAATAAATATGAACAAAGCCACCATAGATGCAACTGGTGAGCCTTTTGAGACATGGGCTGTATTTTCTCTAAATATGAGTTCTGTGAGACCAAATTTATTTTCCAAGATACTCAACACCATTAATGTCAGTATTCTGACTAGTTTTCCTCTGACATTGCTTGAGAAGTGTTAGTGATCTCAGATAAGCAAAGGTAACTCTTTACTTGGGATATTGTGTATTGTTGCCACAACTGGCTCAAAACAAATGACAGTAGAAGAGATGCAGAGAAGGATAGTGAAGGGGGCTTGTCCAGTCTCACATTACACTGCTAGCAGGTCATTTTCCTAAATAGAAATACCTTGCCATGTTTATGGTATAAACCACGGGAGATATTTCTACGTAACAATCAAAGTTATTTATTGTCAGTCTCCTCTCTTTGAAGTTTAACATCAACAACCTGAAGTGAAGTCATTGGCATTAATGTTTCAGAGAGAGGTTATGTACCATAGAGCTGAAATCAAGTATTGCCACATGGTGAAAAAAGAGTGAAAAAACCCTCTAATCCATTCTGTGCTTCTGTGAAGTGGATGCTTGGAAGGAATCTTTAAGTGTCTGACTGTGACTGCTTCACTCAGGAAGTAACTGACAACCTGAGCAAAACCACATAAGAATCTTCTAGCATTATTTCCTTGTGTAAAGATTGTACATTTCCTCACATGAAATTCCTGATACAGTGTATTTTCTGTAATTTCCTGAAAATTTCCCATTAAACAAGTGGCTTTCTGTGTGTTCTTTTGAATTAAATTTGATAATCCAAATTTCAGAAAATATACCATAAGTGAGGCAGTTGTCATTGAGTAGTGAAGTCATGATAATCTTCTGCTCCACAGTATAGCTGTGTTCCTTTTATGTGCTCACTTCATCTTTAAGAACACTTCTTCTGGTTACCTGCCCCACATTTCAACTTCTAAGACTGATCTTAAGAAGACTTTCTCTCATGGTTTTGTTGATTGACTGAAGTATAGAAAAAATTACCCTATCCATTACACAAAATGCCCTAGAGTGATGGAGAATATGACAGCTCACTGGAGGTACTTAGTGACTGTTAGCAAGCACCACTATACTGTGGTAAAAATAACACTGCCTGAAAAATGTAAATTAATCAGAATAAAGCAATCTCCTGGACTCATAGCTACATTATTTCAGAGTAAACACTACTAGAAAAAAATAATCTCTATTTTTTACTTTGGCAGTCTTTGTTTGGTAATACAGCAGGGATAATTTTCTGTCCATCCTTGTAGTAATTTTATGATACAACAGTGTATTGCAGACATATAAAGCAGATAATAAATCAGAAACAAAATATGCTGGACGGTGGAGGCTTTTGGGATAAGGAGGGTTGGTTGTTGTCTTTCTTTCAAAAGCCATTACTTCTTTCCCTAACTTTGGGGAAATAATTGTGTTATCTTGTTACGAGGGTAGTGACAACCTTTTCTTGCAGTGGTCAGGCTTCTTTTTCCCTATATGTTGTTATGATTGATTGAGTACCAAGTATAAATAATGACAAGGTTGCATTTCTGAGTATCTTTGTTTTACCTCATAACCTCTGAGTTATTTTTTAACTACTGTAGTGAAAGAAATTGTGATTATTAAATAAGTATATTTATTTGATAAGAAAGCTGATTGCTAGACGAAAGTTCAAAAGACATTTTATTTAGACTTTAATAAATCATCTATTACTATTAGACTGGATGTAAAGTATGGAGATTATTAAGCATCCTGGAAGCGTTCAAGGCCAGCATGGCCTAATGGGAGGTGTCCCTGCCCATGTCAAGGAGGATGGAACTGGATGATCTTTAAGGTCCCTTCCAACCCAAACGATTCTCTGATTTTATGAAATACTGGATGTTAGGAAGAAGCTGGTTAGGAGGGAGGCATCAACTGGTTTAATTGAAACAAGAGCCAGAGAGTGCTTACTGGTTGAGTTTCTAAGACAAAACCCACAGCTTCTGAGACAAAAATGATATTTCCCCAATGAGAGGTAGTGGGTATGCTGCTAGAATATGATAATAATAATGATCTGGAAAGTATGTCACTTCCAGCTGATAAAGAGGGAGGACTGATGAAGTCGAAGATGAAAAAAATAGAACTCTGATAAAATGTGATAATACAGATTTCAAGATAATTTCTTTTTAGAATGACTGATGAAGATTTCCAGATGCAATCTGGGAGCTCTGTCATCTTGAAAAAACAGGAGGAGGGAGGAAGACGGGTATAAAAAACATCACAGGATGACTGTAAACTATGTGTAAGATCTGGCTAAGGACAAGGCAAATGGTATGCTGGTTGCATCAGGCAAGATGTTTCCTTGGAGAGCTAAGAAAATGTTAACATCAGTGAATGAGGCACAGCTGACAGCTTATATGGAAAAATGGCCACTCATCATTTAAGAAACTGAATGTTAGTGGGAATCAAGGCCTTGAGGGAAGATTTATTGCCTGACATGTTCATGCTATAAAACTGAAGATTGAAGAGGGATATGACTGTTCTGTAAGAATGCAATGAGAGTAATCATCAAAAAGGCAGAAGAGTTTTGAAGCTAAAGGGCAACACCATTGGAAACTGTGGCATAAGAACAAGTATAAATTAGTTATGAATAAATTTTGTATTCATCTTGACATTACAATAAAACTGTCAGAATACGGAAAGAGGTATCTTAAACCTATCAAAGCATTTAGCATGCTGGGGATGAAACAGCCCATTTTTTGTTTCTATCTAGCATAACAACCCATTGCTGTTTTCACAGATTTTTTTACTGATTTTGTTCTTTTGTATTGCCATCTCCTCTTCATCCAGAGGAAATGCTACAAGATCTCAAATTTTCTAACGGCAGATTCAGAAAATTATCTTGGAAGTCAGAATTACCGTTAAGCTTTACAGCTATACAATTACCCATAGGTTTAGTTTAGTTTTCTGTAAATGACCAGTTTCACCATGTTGTAGAGGAATATCTCCAAGTATCTGCATGCATTGGGCTTTTATCTCAGCAAGAATATTTAGCATTTACACGTGAGCTTCCCTACTACAGATACTTACATTTTATTTTCTTAACTCTGCACACTTTGCAGATGTTTTCCCTGTTAGACTGTGTGTACTTGAAAAGTGACTTTCTGCAGCCTAGCTGAAGTGTAGTGGTCCTTCCTGCAGCTCACTTATTAGCCTTGTTTGGCTGTTCAGTATTGTCTCTGTGAGAGTCTTTCCTGTCTGGGTTGTTGTTTTTCTGAGAAGAACATTAGAACTTGCTTTGCATAGCTGTGGTGATCTGTGAGGACAATGCCTCTGTTGCACAAAAAGAAGAATGGAAGGAGACTGACATTAATATGGATTTCTTTTTTTTTTGCCAATCCAAAAAAAAGTCTGTAGTGCAGCAGCCAGAATGGTAATGGTGCCTTAGTGGTGGTGACAGAATTGGGGCTCCAAACCTGACACCCTGGCAGCAAAGACCACCTCCCTGAACCCAGCCAAAGCTTCGTATCTGTTCTGTATGCACCCAAGTGTTTCTGCAGCAGGAGGGGGGAATGAACAAATGGATGAAATATTAAAAACAAAGAAAACCACCTGATTATTTCTGTAAGAGGAACTCTTTGTTCTAATAATGATACTTAATTCTTTGAAACTGTTGAGTGAATGTAAGCATGTTCTCTTTTATTTACTGTTGCTGTGTAGCTGAGGAATTCACTACCCTTAATAGAAACATAATTCGGTTCCAGTTACTCATCTTACTAAAGATTTCCTAATAAGGGCTAGTATTTTCAAACAAAGTCCTGCTGCTCTGTTGAGTTACTGTTATGTGTGGCTCTCTTCCTTTTTCCTGAAATATAAATTTTAGCTTTGTCTTCTGTTGTGTAGTTGGTTGACTTGTCAAAAATATTCATTTGCTTTTCTATTTGCACTTCCACCCTAGATTTTTTAACAGAGATATTACTACACTAATAACTTACTTGGGGCTCTTTTCAATATATAAAAAGCATGGAGTTTTTCCAAAAGTATAATCTATATTTTAGTTAAGCAACAACATACATGTCTTGTAAAACTATAATGTCAAAATATGTCAGATAAGTGTAGCTTCACTGTTACATTTCTGTTGTATTTTCTGATGAAATGTTTTGTAGAAAGACCTACTGATAATTCTGACTGTATTTAAGAGAGCTTTGTTTAAAGAGGATTTTTGTTTTCTTTTTCATCTGATTCACACTGCGTTTACAGGTTTTACTTTGTGCAAGTATAAACACTGAGTTGAAATAATACCAAAATTGTGACAGAAAAAGGAGATAGAGGAATGCCAAAGTACTATCAAGAGGAAAAAAAGTCTTCACATTTGATGTTTCTACATATCTTCACATTTCATGTTTCTACATAAATGCCTACCTGTAAGAGAATGTCAGCCTTAAACTGGAATTTTATTACTCTTCATGTATTTCTTGCCTGACCAGGTCCACGGGTTTTGGCTTTCTGGAACTTGTGGGATTTTGTAGAATAGTTTAGAGTGCTTGCAATCAACCAGATTAAAAATACTCTCACTCTGTGAGACTGAATTCCTTTCACACAGAAGAATGGAGCCCCTATTTTAGAGTCTGATGACTTAGCTTGATTTTGATAGACTTGAGATTATTTTTTTCATTTCCAAAGCAGTTCCTTTGTAAATAACATAAACTGTGATTTTCGTTAGAATGAGATAACGTGTTCAGCATGAAACGATTGATTTAATTTTTAAATATTGATTTGGGAGCTCAGTCTATCTAGTTTAAAACTAGGAAGAACAAAAATAACAGGATCTGAGATATTTCTTTCACAGGGTTGTTCCAAGTGTCTAGATGAAGTTTGAGGCAGAACTGACTCGTCATATACAGTCGTCTATTCAAGTGGATGCTCAAGACACTGTTAATGTCAACATTTTTTCTTGAATTTTGCATATTCTCACACAATGGCCCTTTCCCTGATACTTCTAGTAAATGTAACACAGAGGTTCCAGAGGGCAGGTCAAAATATTTCATAGAAAGAGAAATTTTGAAATCTGGCCAGTACATTATAGTATTTCTTTCAAACCATTTATGTTTTGAACCAGTTCTCATGTCACTGAAGAATTTGCAATATCTAAAAAATTGTTTTAAAACTATTTGTAATTCTTCCTCACAAACACACAACTGAAATTTTCTTGGCAGTCTTTTCTTTTACAGGTCACCTTTAATATTTTGCTTGCTTTCTTGCATCTTCAGTGTAGCACTAGTCAAAGACAAAATGAGTCTTTGCATCTAAATATGGGCAGATATTCTTCTTTGATTCCAGCACAGTGTTTCAAATATGAGTATCATGTCTGTAAATCTGTTATGGACAAGAAATTATTTAATTCTGGATCTTCTAGAAAATCTGATTTTTTTAAATCTTGAAGTTTTTTGACAAAACGTATATAAAAACGTGTGGTAATCGCATATTTGATGAAAAGATATTGGTGGGGTATGTTTTAAAAAATACATTTAACTGAATACAAAGAAGCATTAGATTCAGAAACACTGTTTTAATCTTATTCAACAATTTTAAATGTGAATGTAAATATGAACTTTAAGGGCTTTTTCAGTAATTTTTTGATTAGGAGTAGATCTGTTAGCAAAAGAATCTATATAAAAAGCAGTAAACCTAACAAGACACAAAGGAGGAACAACAGATGTTTTTAAGGGATATTCAAGGATAATGATGGCGATGATGATAATGGCGATAATAATATCATCTTGCTGGTTTTATTGCAGCTGATGGTGTTAATATACTTATTAAAAATCTGTACACATATCTAGAATGTAACTAATAGAGTCTGCAACAGAGATAATGGCAAAAGGAATTTGATCTCCAATTGTATAACATTTATTGCCTAGAGACCTCTCCATAAATATAATCAAATAAATTAAATTAATGTAATTAATAAGCACTTTGGCAAGTCTTAAAATAGAACAAAGATAGAAGAAATGAAAACCAGCACATGCTAGTCCAAGCTTGCTTCTTGATACTCAAAGAGAAGGGAAAAAACAGATTGAGACACCTGATGAATTTCTGCCACTTGAGTTCAAAGCCTGGCTTTTCAATGACAATTCACGTGTGAATGCTGCTCAGGAGCAGTGTAGTTTATCCCATGGAATTACTTATCTTCTTGCATGTGAATGACTTTCATCAAAACATACTAAATGTGATTGCTTTCTAAGGAAATCAATCAGAAACCAGTGAGAATTTAACAGAGGTTTATATTTTAATATGCTTTTTTCATTTTTACACTGTATTTTTCCTTGCCTTTGTACATGTGCTGGTCTTTCAAGTGTTGAAATTAAACTTCCAGTGGTTTTCAGACACTCCATTTGATAAGCCAGTTTGTTGCATCTGCTGTTTTTTTTTTTAAATCACCAAGAAAAGAAAAAGACAATAAACAGCCTAGGATTTTAGAGATGCTGGGCTCTCTATATCAGTGGCATGTTGTCCAAGTGTGAATACTTTTATCAACTGTGGCATATATTTACTGTTTCTTCAGCATTTTGAATGTTATGCCAGCTTTTTTTTTTTTGTTTGATAAACCTGCAATATTTAGAATGCTTTTCGTGCAAATTCCGAAAGGGACTAATAGCGTAAAATGTTAAGTTTGTTTAAATCTGTATTGATTTCTATTGCATTGTTAGGTGCTCTGTATGTCAGTTATTTGATATAACTTAGTCTGTAAGGCATGAAAATATTGTGCAATATTGAAGTTGAATTATCATTTCCTGTTATACCAACCTTAATATAGTTAGTTGCTTAGACCTCAGACATATTGCCTCTATCTATCCTCAGGTCTCTGTTGAAAGTCTTATCCTTAAACTTGCTTGAATTTACTGAAATTGACAGTCTGTTTAGATTTTCAGATGGAAGTCTACAAATATTTAACTGTAGGATAATAGACTTAAGAAAGAACCAAAAGAATAAACTGCAGAATTGCTTTGAAATGACTTAGTATTTGTAAAAGCCCTTCATGTTCAGAGACAGACACTTGTGCATTTAGTTTACCAATGTAGTCATTTTTCATCTTGCAAAAAAAATCAGTTTCTGATGCGTGATAGCTTCCAAAGCATTGCTTTGCAAGCAATCTGAGAAATGAGATGTTTTTCTTCTGGGAAGCATTAAATGTCTGGTGTTCCCAGCAGAAATTCCTTGATAGAAGTTCAACCAGTCAGAATTGCACATCCATTCCTGCCAGATTCTGAAAAAATGCAAGATTTGATATTCCTGCAAAAGGAAACCAAGACAGCTGAGTCTGTTTGAGAAGGCAGTGTGAGACACTGTATCTCCACACTGTCATTACAGAGAAGAAACCTGCTTTATTCGCCTTTGAGCACTCTTGCTGCCTCCTCTCCAGTTTTCTCATGGCTTACAGCTCCTGAGCACAGTCAGAAAAAAGCATCCAAGGGAGTTCATACTAGGCTTAGAGGAAACTGTTTTCTGCATTACTTTGCTTCTGTGATTTGTGAAGCACAGAAGTTTCAAGGTTAGATAAGATAGAGTGCTGCCCAAACCAGACCCCCCAGCTTCTTGTTTTTGAAAGTTGGTTTAACTGAGTAATTTACTTCAATTTGAAATGGTGCTTGTAAATTATCAGTGTGAAACAGCATTGAAAGTTGTTTGGGTTTTTTATTAATGGTGGCTTTCATGTCTGTGAGATAAAAATCAGTGTCCTGGGAATCCATTTATTTGTAATGATTTCTGCGGTCTTAGAACAGAACTTGTCAGATTGACAAGTTATTGTAACATAGGTACACTCTTTATAAAGCAGGTTAGAATAGCTGAAAAGCTCTTCCAGGGAGGTATCTCAAGGCTGTTGTTTTGATTAGTTTTGCTTTCACATGGCTGTTGATATCTTTATTTATAGCTTTCCCGTTTGATTAGATTTGATGGTGCAAAAGTGTTCTCTCTCAAAGCATTGCCAGAGTGAAACACTCAATTAGGTATAGATGTGAGCTAGGATTTATGTACAAAAGTAAATGTTTGACTCATAACTCTTCCTTTGAAAATTATCCTACTAACCACCTTTTCTCCTGCCTGAGCAGCTCTTTTCTAGAGTTCAGGGTCAGGGCAGGGTTGGAGGGGGTGGTTCTTTGACAAGACTCATCTGCTTTCTGGACTCCAAAGTAACTAAAATGTTAGTGGAGGAAGATGTTGAAGGGGCACTGAAAACAAGCTCCATGTTAAATACACAGTAGGATCGGCTTTTTTTTTCCATTCTAAAAGTACTCTGTTGAAGTTTCGTATTTACTGATAGGATAGGCATAATTTACCAGGAAACCGTTTTGTGGGAAACAGTTATTTTAACTTAGAGGCATACCATGTTAAGAACTAGGTTCTTCTGCCTAAGTAGAGGTACTCCACAGCATTGTGAAGTTGTCATACACAGGATCCGGTCAATCTAGTAACAATACTCTTTCTCTTAATTCTAAGTAATGGCCACGTATTTTCTCACATTATGAAAGGCTATTTAGGAAATGTTACTAAATACAGATGAGCTGCTCAAGGCTTAAAAAACAGCTTTGCTCACTGAAGCACAGCCTGCACTCTGATCTAATTATTTTCAATTCAAACTCTTACTGTTGCACACCTTCATTAAGCCTGATTGTAGGTGGTGCTGGAAACAGCAGGACTGCACTCAGGTGTGTTCAAACCTGTTTCCAGTGTTCTGTCATATTTATCAATTTTTTGGAAAACAATTGTTTCTGAAACAACGCATTTCACCATGCTACTACATTTCAAAACCGTTATTAAATTAGTTTGATTTAGTTAGATAGGGATCATTTTCATAAGATCTGTTGTTCTCTAAAGGTAAAATCTGAGTCTGCATCTAGAAAGACTTGAGTACAAATCATCCAGACACTAATTCCCGCTGTAGCTTATCTCTTCAAGAAATCCCATGTGTCCATGTGACTCACATCATGCATTTTCAGTACACCTCTATGCTACAAGCTGTATTTCAGGAGCTGGATTGTGGGATAGAGAGCAGGAACCCTCCTCAAGACAACTAAGTGATGCTCTTCTTCAAAGAAGCAGACCAGGAGCTGTAGTCACTGACTGGGGTCTGAGCAAGTGTACCTGTTCACAAAGTAGCTGTCAGTTCATCACTTCAGACTTTCTTTCTCGCCGGAAGTATAAATCATGTATAAACCATGTATAAATCTTTCCAGTTGAAACAAAAACTGAGTAACTGTAGATAGAAACGATGCAGTGAATTGTGATTTTATTGTAACTCTAATTACCTGCGCTTTCACCACAACTGTCATGATCCAATGCTTTCATATATTGTCATCAGCCAAGCAGAGCTTGTAACAACAGCATTATCCTGTGATACCTTATTTATGATGAAAATGTAAGTATGTTTGCTAATAATATTTTTTTAGTGTACCATTAACAAAGTTATTACTTTTTTCTATTATGTGACACTGCCAGTTTCTAAGAGCTGGGAATATGATAATTCTTTTAGTTGTCAGAGGGCAACTGGAGAACACAGCAAGCTGCACTGTGCAGCTTGATCTAGTGCTGTGATGTGTTTGGTGCTGGTATAATGAGCAGTGAATATGCTATCTTAGTTTTACTGGGAGGTGACTTTTACATGTTAGTGCTTTTATTCATATTATACTTTTTTACTGTTGTATTGATATTATCTTTCACATAAAATTGAAAATAATCTGTTACTGGAAGAGAAAACGTATCTGGACAACATGAATTTCAGTTGAGTTAAAAGAAGGAAAAGAAACAATGAGGTAAATCAAATTGTCAATGAATCAATTATTGGTCTCAAAAAGAGGGCTGAATGGTGTCTGTTTAGGGTGACAGATATGACATGTCCTGGCTTTCTTTCTCATCATTTACTGTTTTTTTGTGTTCACGTGGTACCCATCACTACAATATTGGCAGTAATTTTGACAGAAGTCATGTGCTGTAGAGAAGCAAGATCATCAGTCTTTTGTAAAAGGAACTGAGAATGAAATGAAGATGCAAAATTGAGAAGTGAACCTTGTTGCTTTGTATCGCAGCATGCCTTTTTCACTTTGCTTCTTCCAACCAGCATGCTAGTCAGCATGTTACATACACTAGTAGTTACTCTTTATCCATAAAAGTTCTCTTTGTTGGTGGGATATGCTTATTTTTAAGAAATCAATTGCTATTGAAAGATTGGTACTGAAAAATGCCATTCATTTCAAGGCTTAAGAATTTGGTTAGCCCAATAAGTCTATTCGGTAGAATAAATAGATAACCTTTTGAGATTTTTTTTTTGTGTTTATTATCCAAACTTTTCTATGCTGTTCAGACTTGCAAAAGCACTATAGCAATCATTTTGCATTCCCAGCTGGAGAAAGAGCTGCTGTGGATACTATGTAAACATGTACTGTTGAACTTTCCTTTGTACTGCAATTTATTTTACGTGC
This sequence comes from Tapera naevia, assembly GCA_033556795.1. NCBI lineage: Eukaryota > Metazoa > Chordata > Aves > Cuculiformes > Neomorphidae > Tapera > Tapera naevia. Next base: position 6,590,507 of record JAUMJJ010000079.1, on the reverse strand, counting down.
TCTTTATTTCTGTTCTGACTTTTATAGTTCATCTCAGATCTCTTTAATAGTAGCAGTGTTCTTCGTTCTTTGTGTTGTTGGCAGTCACAGGCCTTAAAGCATTTTATGAAGAAATGGTAAGTGCCATTGTCTCATTTTATTGAGGAGCAAACTCCAGGACTGGAAGAGACCTACTGAAAATCTCACAGTCTGCAGAAGAGCCAAGACTTCCTGAAAAATTATGATTGTAATTACCAAATTAAAAAATATTTGTTAGTCTTTGAAATACTTCAGAGCACATTATAAGAAATTTAGTAATCTCATTAAAATGATGCTGGAAAAGAAACAACCCAGAGTGCCCACAAAGTGTGCATGTATGTGTGTGAGCATGTGTATGTAATCTTTAGTTAGGGGTATTGTTTTAAGCAAAGATTCCACAGGACCTTAAATGTCCATACATTAAAGCATGTCTATATATCACTTACGTATTAAACATGCTTAATAATGTTTAATGTGCAAGCTAGGACAGTGTTAGCTTTCTTGAAATGGAAATCTATGACTGAAAGCAATGTAATGTTTGACCCCTACACCACATTATATCAGGACTCGCCTCTGTGCTGCTGGGATATAATGCGCGTTGTGCATACAATCATCTTTAGCTTCATTTAGCATCTTCATTTCTTGTGTCCTCCTAGTAAGAATGCTTTTTTGGGGGAGAGATTTCAATTAAATACTCTACCAGGAAGGATTTTCTGTAAAGGTTGATACAATAGATTATGCTCTGCAGTGTAAAATCAGCTAAATGAGCAAGTAGTGGTACCTGATTAGTTGACATATTTTGGTGATATTAATATATAAGATATGTTGACCACAAGCTGAGTAAAGACTTTACAGTAAGAAGACCCCTAAAAGGTCTTAATCTGGTGAATTTATTTGAATTGTGATGAAATGCATAAGATGTGAACAGCTCATTGACTTAATTCAAACAATTACAAATAGATTTATCCATCACTGGATAGCCTTGACAATGTGTATGTTTATACTCACATCCTGTTGACCATTCTTTCAGCTCACGTTTTGTACTTCAGAATATAGCATGGTGACATTTATTATCTTACCTGATGACACAGTCCCAAACTCCCTATAACAAGATCTATTTATTCCGATTGCTAGTTTTTCTGTCAAAGTAACAGCTTATCACTGTCATAAGTTATCTTTACAAAATATCTGAACATACTGTGGTTACCTGTCTTGCTTAATAGGAATATGGAATGATAAGAGACCTCTTAGGTGGTCTCACACAGCAGATGTTCTCCTTTCCCTTTGTGACTGTGAACAAAAGCAGACCAGAATTTCATGCTGATTCTGAGTTGGTGCTTTATTTATTATTGTGGTTTTGCGATGAATAGAACATACCATATATGTTATTTACAGTTATTGAAAGTCACTTCTATGTTGTTTCTTATTCCGCAGTAGTGTATCATTTAACTTATCAAGTAGCTTCCCAAACTTATTCTTTTGTGGTATTTGCATGGTTGTTATGTAATCTTTCATTTTGATTTTTCTTAAAAGTTACCTGCCAATTTTATTATGACCATCCAATCTTTTCTTAATCAGTAGGGTAGTAATTTCATTTTTATATAAATAAGACAAGTGTACTGCACATTTTATTGTTTCTTCTTTTATCACCAATATTCTGTCATGTTAGGTTCTGGCTATAATAACAAAAATGTGTGTTTCATTAAAAATTATTTCATAATGACAGAGAAAAAATGGTGTTTTGATCTCAAGTTTTACCTTGTGTGATATTCATTCGTATTGTATATGGCAATCTTTTTTTCCTGTGCATATACTGTGTTTAATCCTTATTTTGACAGTGACTTACCTGCATAGAATTTACGCATCTTATTTTTGACTACTATTTAACTGTGCATCGCTATTTTTATAGCAGTCTTTACTCAATAACAACTAACCTCTCACAGAGCAAACACACCCTAAAAGCAGCACTCTCACTAATGATCATAGTAATCCTGAGCAGCAAATAGAGCTTTATCTGTCAGTTCCAAGAAAAAAATACTATCTGAAATAATTTGTGTAATATACAGATAATAAGAGATTAGTGCATCTGTTCCAAAGAGCCTGACCTTCAAACCAGTAGTTCTGCAAGATTCGAGCACCATGGTGTAATCCTGCTATGAAAGGCAAGTTTGTTTAACTTTTGTAATTTATGATCTTCATCCATGAGCTAATATATATTGAAATCCCTGGAAAGCAGTGGTACTGTTTGGCTTGAGTTATTCTATGCTAAGAGAGAGGCAAAAATTACTGTGAAAGGCAAGTTTCTATTTAACCAATAGTAAGCCTAGGAACATGTAAATAACACTCATTTATTATATTTTAATTTTGTGCCGTATACTCTGAGGAACCATCTCTCTGTATGCTACCTGCAAGTAAATTAATGTCTTGAAATCTGTGGTTCAGACTGGCCGATTGATGATTGTAGATTTTTGTGTTTGTTTTTATGATATAGATTTGAAATTTTCCCTTCATATCAAGCTGTTTGATTTTATGCTACCTTTTCTTATTTTCTTCAGTGACAATGTTCATATGCACTTTGTTTTCCAGTTTGTTTTAAAATAATTTTCTTCATCTGTGATAGGTTTATCAGTGCCTTCTGTACCAAAACAGCAAGAAAATTTCATGCTAAATCTTAGCCACTGCTTTTGGATGATACAGAAGGAGGGAGATGGCCTTTTAAATAATTGGAAGTATTGGAATTAACCTCATATTTTACTGTAATATTTGTTGTTAGCTTGTGTGGAGCAACTTTTGCTGATATTGTATTTCAAGAAAAATGCATTCAATCAATGAACTTACTAATACGCCTGCACAGTTTCACTTAAAACTGTACTTCAAGTAACCCTGTGTTTTAGTTGGTGTAGCAGTTTGGAAGTGTTTTCACTTCAGAGATAACTAGAAGTTTGGGGCTAGGTGTTTTTGTTTTTTCTATAGAGATAGGCTGTATTAGCACTGTTTCATTTTCCTGTTACATCTTATCCTGCAGTGTATTTGAAAGGGATTTAAAATTTGGTAAATGTTTGCCTTCTGCTTAAATATATTTGCTGTACTTTAGATGCTCTTGAATATTCCTTTATAATATATGGCGAATCTGCAGTTGTGCTTATATTTTTTGTAGCTTTTTATTATGTTTGTAAATGATTAATTGTATGAGAAATCTATCATCACTCAAGCAAACAGTTGCAATAAATAAATCTTGCTTTGTAATGAAAAGTTAGCATAATTTACCAGAGAAAACATGGGACAACTCTTCCTATATTGGTATCTTTTCTGCCTGGTGTCTGTTGACTGTCGTCTTGTCTCTTTTGCCTTTGAGAAAGGCAAAACCTTTCTAAGCAAGATTTGTAAACCAGAAGAGAGAACTGAGGAGAATGAGAAATGGGCAGCCACACAGGCCTGTAAAAATAACCTGGATTCATTTTTGATGGCAAAAGGCAAGGTGCTAGAGAAAATCTTGTGCTCTCACATCTCTCCATACCTCACACAGTCATCAAAGCAATATTGATTTGTGCTAGTATGTCTGTGGCACAGCTGAACCTTTACATCTTGTCAGTAGAGTTTTTCTCAGTGCATATTTGATAATGGACATAAACCAGATATATTGGATGCAAAGCTTATGATTTTGTAACAGACCTGTGCCAGAGCATTCATTTAGGCAGTCTGGCTGAACGATCTGTCTCCAAACTGAGTATTCATGTACCGTTGTCCACTTTCAATATATAAACACAAAGGGAACAATTATATCTCACAGTTATGCGATGTTTATCTAGCACTAATCCACTGTCCAAGTCTGTAGGTATTTTTTCATACTGACTGCTCTGCAACTAATGTAAACCAATTTTAACAAACAGCTATTATAAATAGGAAACATTCAATGACTGTATTGCTCACTACTTACCCACCTTAACTACAACTATGGATAAAAAGCTGATTAAAAAGATAAATTTTGCACCAGGACCATAATTAAGCAGATTTGTGCTTAGTAAAAGAAAGAGCCTTTCCTGGCTTTTTAGCCTCCCTTCTGGTGGCTGTTATGTGGGCTGACCTCAAATTTGAGTAAGGTAGGTCTTAATGTCATCGCAATACATCTGGCTTGGGACTTTACACAATCACATTCAGAACTACATTCAAAAGTAATGAAAATAAATTCAAAAGCAGAGTAAACCTTACCATAGGTGCTTTGGCTCAAGGAAAGTACAGCTGAATTTTGCTGTAGCTGAAGCTTCAGTGGGATCACTGATGGTGATACAAGGTACACCAGTGCAAACAACATTGCAAAAACAACATGAAAATTTGTATTTAGGAATGTAGGAAGTTTAAATGAAAGTTTGTTTTAGGGTGCAGTACTTCGGAGGCTGCCCATAAACAATTATTCTGTAGACAGTCTGAGGCCAATATTTCAGGAGGCAGAGGAGCTCAAATTCGCCCTTCCTGCAGTGGTGCAGCAACAACCCAAGCTCTTGGTCAGCCTTTCTGTTACAGATCCAGAAGAGCAGATCAGAAAGTTATAATGCTGGAAAGGAATCTTGTTCATACAATAAGACATATAAGGAATGATTTTTCCTGGAAGTAGGAAGAGGAGTGTAAAGGAGGGAAGGCTGTTGTGACTGAATTGAAGGCCTTCCGGGAGCCTATGGCAAGAAAGCCTGCCCTCTGTGGATCTTTTAAGTAAACTTTAAGCTTCTGTTGAGTTTCCCTGAGCAAGATCCTGAGTAGGAGAGAACTTCTGTACACTTGACATAAGCGCAGCGCTTTGTGTAAAACTGCTCAAAGTGGCAGCCTGGTCTTGGAGCCTTTGCCATGCACATGCTGAAGACGTGTCTCAGGCAGGCGGTGTGCACACATCAGCAGCTACCAACATCAGCATTTCATTCCTACCACAGCATTGTGCTTATCTTTGGAAAATAAATCACTCCGTTTAATTTTATTTTTTTTTTTAATTTTTTTAACATACATCACGAGAGACTTGCATACCATATAACTACACATTTTTCAAAAAGATGGTAAGTCACCTCTCTGTGGTGTTCTGAACATCATTCCTAAATGCATACTGAAGAGCAAGAAGATACAAATTACTGTAAACCATTGTACTGTGTGGGAAATCTATGCCTATGCAATGAAAATAGATGGACGTTTCTGCATAGATGTGATATGAGACATACTGCATCCCTACTGGAGTGGATTTTGAATTTGTTGTTCACCTATACAGTATTTGCAGTCATAAGTCCTGTTACGTTTATTAGTTAAAATGCATAATACTGTTCGTGACATTTTTCTCTTTAATCATTTTACAATACTTTAAATAATCAGGACTTCACTGTAACTTGAAGATCCACTGGAGAGAAATTTATTTCATGTGTGTTTTTCATTATAATGCTTTTTGGGCAACAAAGCTGTTGAGGGGTCTGGAGCACAAGTCTTACAAGGAGCAGCTGAGAGAACTGGTGCTGTTTAGCCTGGACAAAAAGAGGCTGAGGGGAAATCTTATTGTCCTCTGCAACTGCTTGAAAGGAGGCTGTAGTGAGGCGGGTGTTGGTTTCTTCTCCCAAGTTACAAGCAAGTAGAACAAGAGGAAAAGGTGTTAGGTTGTGTCAGGAGAGGTTTAGTTTGGATATTAGGAAAACTTTCTTCACAGAAGGGGTTGTCAAGCACTGTAACAGGCTGCTCAAGTAAGTGGTTGAGTTGCCATCCCTGGAGGTGCTTAAAAGACATGCAGATGTGGTGCTTAGGGGCCATGGTTTAGTTGTGGAATTGTCTATGTTAGGTTAAGGATTGGATGCAGTGATCTTGAAGATCTTTTCCAACCTGAACTGTTCTGTGATTCTATGAAATTGTTTTCTTCTCTTTGCTTGACAAGTACAGAGTCATTTCCTTTCTCCTTTCTATCTTTAATCAGCCTGATATCCAAATTCACTCCGTACCTTGAGTACCTCCTTTCTTTGTAAAAACAAGTGAGAGAAAGCACATCAGTCCCTACAATGCTCGAATGCCAAGTTGATAAAGGTGTTTTAAATTAATTAATTTTTAACCAGTTGGAAGAGAAAAGTATATTATATTTTTTGAATAGAGCTTCAGAAAAGCTGAACAATTTGACATGGAAACAACCATGTGGCAAAGTCTGTTTCCTCGAAATGAAGTTTAAAGATGAAAGGAGTAATTCAGTGAAGAAGTTCTGTTCTCAAAATGCACTTGGGCACTTAGCAGGTGATGAAACTTTAACTCTGGCTTGCTCAAATCTTTAAGACAATAACATCATTAGGACTTTTCTGCAGTGTAACACTGATTTTGTATTCGATGCTGCTTTGATGCTTTCTTAGCTTTTCAGTCCTTCAGGTGATTTTGTACCAAAATTCTTGCAGAATGAGTCAAAATTACTAGGACAGAGAAATGTGTTTCTGGGTTTATCTGACTCTCCTCATCCAGTTCTGAACAGCAGCATTAAAAAAAAATGCATCAACCGAGGCTGCCAAGAATATTTTGGGCTATCACTAGAGAATACACTGCTGGCTGAATTTTTTAACCTTTCCACAATGTATTAGGAAGTTCTAGCTGGCAGGTAACTCAGTACTTTTTTCACTGCAAGGCCCTATAATGTAATCACAGTTGTAAAAGGAACTTGTGAGTGAAGCAACTTGATCATTCCTCACAGTGCTGCAGTGCCAAGTGGTTACAGGAGACCGAAGGAGAGGCAACGGCAGGACCTCAGAGATTTATTCTACCAAGAAACAGCACAAGATATTTAAACAAAGGTGAAGCTGCTTTAAGTGCTGGCTGCTTGCTAAGGATTATATCGTAGTCCATGTTTAATTTTGCTTAAACCAGAGGTAAGCCTGTATTTTCTGTGTGTTACTGTGATGAGCCGACCTATTAGTCTGATACAGCAGTGTCTGTTAGTCTGGGTTGTAACTTTGCAACGCTAAGTTGCTCCAAGGGAAAACCTGTGTCACGGTGATGTTCCCTTGTGATCCTTGTGTATCCTTTGTGATACACACAAATGATCTCTAAAGGCAGGTTAGTAATATTTTTAAAGGGAAGTGTAATACCCACCTGGAGGCGCCAATAATGGTAAAAAAATACCTTGAAGGGCTTGAAAGTTACAGTCCAAACAAATCAAGCTACAGACAAGTTACAGAATATTGAGATCAATTAACAGATGATAATTGTGAGAAAAAGGAGAGGACTGTTTCTGAAGCTGTAATGTCTCCTGATTAGTGTGCTGTGCTCTCCAATTGGGGATGAGTTATTACTCAGAAACTATTAAACTGTACCAAAAGACATGTAACATCTTTTTTCCTGGAGGATGCTTTGGCACCAGTGGTTTTGACAATGTTTCAATTTACAGTTTTTATGGAAATTATTAAAAGAATTAAACTTTGGGTTGTCAGGAAATTTTTGGAAGATGCAGAGCAATACTAAAGTTTTTTTATTGATGATGTCTTATAAATCATCTTATTGGTGATATCATTTTGAAAAGATTGTCTTTTAGTATTCATACTGTCCTTTAATGGTTTTGATAATAAATGCTGCAATATTTGTAATTGTGAAAATTCTTACTTTAAAAAGTCTCAAATTAACTAAAACTGTAATGTCTGCCTATAACAAAAAAAGACTCTATGGAGTTACTTAAATATGTTTAAATTCTTAAAGAAATAAAATTTTAAGTTAGTTTGTCTGAAGATTCTCTTCAAATTTCTTCTCCATTTCAATTTTGTTTTCCCCTCCTATATTAACTGGCAGCTGTGTCTCAGCACCTTCTCAGTGGACAAATGTTATCTCTGTACCATATGTCAGTTCTCTTCTAAGGACTGCCTGGTAATAAGTTGTAATATAATGCTGTGCTTTGTTGTAAAAATGTTGCAGTTGAAATGCAAACAGGTCTTCTGAGTTTCTTTTCTCATTCCATCTCACTTTCTCCTCCAGTCTAACAAAGCTAAGAGTATATGAGAAAATGAGTGCTTGAAATTTTATAAACTGGTTATATAGTAACTAATTTGTTGGAAACATGACATTTTTATTTTAATAATTCAATTTCACTGAACTAGGTTTAAGGGTTGAAAAACTGGGCATGTATACCTACTATCGGTTTCATTTATATATTCTACTTTTGTGTAGCTCTGCATGTATGTGAATAAGGTAATTAAGATACTATTATTTTATATGTTTATAAGGAGTGTTTAGTGCAATCCCAGCAGTAAAAGCTCATTAGCATATATCATCACTGATTGCCTTATTTTGGCTGACAGACAGTGCCTCATCTTGCTTCATTACAAGCAGGTGGACAAAACTATTAATTTAAAAATCATTGGATAAAAAATACTAGTAATTTCAGAAGCCTTAACTGAAGTTCTTCTGACCAGATACCCTTGCTTTTCCTTAAGGTTAGACATAGGTTTTCTTCCCCAACATGGGAAAATCATATATATCAGGATAATGATACAAAACCACACGCTTGCTTTCACTTTTTTTCAGCAAACATGTCTAAGACCATCTTTTCTTAAGGAGATAAGATTTCTAAAAGCAGTGTTGGGGCCCTTGTCAGGTAGTAAATCATGGCCTGATTTTCAGGTTCTTGTTTGCTTTTGTTTTGAGCATGGACCTTAAGCAGTTCTTGTCATTTATTCACAAGGTACTACTTCAGCTTCCCATGTCAATAGCAGCTGTTGGATAAGTAAAGTTACTTTCCTTTGAAATCTAAGTGCAAACTGCTAAAAGCCTGAGATTGCAAGTTTGCTTAACAGAGCTAAAAGCTGAGATCCTGCAGTACACTGGCTTAAATGCCATCAAAGTGTTAGTATCACCATTAACAGCATTTCACAGAAGTCTCCATTTGTTATGATATGTGCTTTTTGTTTCTTTGTCTCTAAATATGTAAGATAAAAAAATGCCATGCATATTAATGGCCTAATTGTTTTGTATTATCTGAACATATTTTGGGGGAATAAAATTGGTTTATCAGCTGAATGTGTGAATTTATAAATATGGTATAGATACCATTTTTTTCCAAATCCTGAAAAAAAATTATGTCTTGATAAATCATTCCACCTGTAAAGGTGAATATTCTTTCTAGAAGGTTTTGTAATTTGTAATAGTATAAATGTTGTTTGTGAATTTTTTTAATAAATAGAAATGTAAAAATGTACATGATGTTTTATATTTGGATTTTAAATTGTGGGATCTAACACCACAGAATATAAACAGCATTCTCCTTTCTTTGAATATATTGTATGATAGTTAGAGGAAACATTGGAGCATTGCAGGATATAAAGTTTGGAGAAAAATTGTATTTAAATGTCATGTTTTTGACTATCTTTTGTCCATAGTCACTGTGCGCTTTCAGTCTTTGAGATAAATCAGTTGCTGAGTTTATCTGACAGATGCATACATGTAAAAAGAACAAATGCTGTTTGAATTACTTATTTTCTTTCTCTGTTTTAGGACTGTAATCTAAGGGGCGCTTTGTCAATTAATGTGTAAATATATTTTGTTGTTGTTTAGAAGTGCCACATGAGTGACATGAGTGACATGAGTGGCATGCTGCAGAACTTGTAACTCAGCAGGTCTCCGTGCAGTCAAATTTGAGGCTGCAAAATCAGTTGCATACCAGAAAGGACCAGAAGGAAATGTGTCCCTTGGCATTTCTTTTTATAGTCCTTTGAATTGAGGATAACCCTTACTATTCCAGCTGGCATAATCTTAGTGTCTCATATAGTCAGTATGAAAAGCCAACATTATATGGACACAATTCTGTCAGGTTTCAGTCAGAGCTGGCTTATGTTGTAGCCCTTTTAGGCTTCCTTTGGATGCATGAGCATGCTTGATACTACGAATAATTTGCCCTTGAGTCATGCAACAACACTGAATAACAGTATCCTTTTCATTAATTAGTCTAGCAGTAGAGTGTGCTTTGTTCTCTGGAGCATTCATTTGAACCAGCCACGAATTTTCCGTGCCACATACCCAAGTGATTCATGTGTGCAAATTTGGTGGGTTTTTGTAGTGCTAACCAACTAGTTGCCCTCAAGTATGATGTTGGGTCAATGCTCACTCAAGTCACCTCTCCCTATTGACAGCACATAGAAGACCATGGCAGGATTGTATTATTCTGCCCTAGAGAGTTATGAAACACTGTCCTGTTGACTAAGTCCCCACACTTGTGTCCTCGCATATACTTGTGTATCCCCTAGCCTTGTCCCATGGCATGTAATATGCACTTTGACATCCTAGGATAAAGACCAGCAGGCTATGGTGTGGCTCCTTGCATTATTTCAGACTTACAATACTGAAACAAGAGCAAAATGTAGTAAATTGCCTCCAGGCACAACGTGGAGCCCAGAGGACAAGCCAATGGTGATGCCATGTGCAGTCCTGCCCTTGCTGAGGGCAGTCACTTTGGGCCATTTGTCCTGACATTGTCCTTTCTGAATCGGATGCCTTCAGAATTATAAAGCTAGCCTTGAGTTATCTCTAGCAGACTATCTTAATTCTACATACTATCAGTGACCCTTTCTCACTAATGTCATTCTCTTGTTAATAACAGTTTGTTCCTGGCTGCCATTCTTGAGGGTGATTAGGAAGTACAATAAGTGGACACAAATCAATAGTGTTCATATCTCATGCAAATGTCATAGTCCATACACTGACAAGCTTACTTTTTATTCTTCATCATTACTTAGATCAGGATGTCCATTAGTGTACTTTTGTCTGAGAAAACCAAAATCAGGGACCAGTTTCTTGTCAGATCAAAAAACGAACTCAGTATAGGCTATATTTATAGTAGGCAGACTGAAATAGCACATGGCACACACTCATCGGTGTGTTGTAGCACAGGTGCTACAAGAAGGCTGTTTGATGATTTGCAAAATGCTTTCAAATTGTGTATCTTTTATAGCTGCAGATGGCTGCTTTATGAACCTTTTGCATCAGTTACTAAATCTGCAAAAATGTGCATCATATTTGTTCTGCAATAGTTTTTCTCTACTTTGTACCTGTTAAACTAGTGGTTAGATGCAATTTATGCACATCAATCTGCATTTCTGCACACAGAAAGCCTTGCACAATTGACATAGCATACCAACAATTTTGGAGTAAATTTTGCCCCTAAATGGTATTCAGTATACAGCCAGTTTATATTGTCTTCATGATGAATATAGTGTATTTTACACAGTGCAGGCAAATAAATGTAACATATAAAATTTCGTTGTGCATATCAAACTAATAAAAATCAGAAGCAGGACCAAGCATTCTCCAACAGACACCCAGACAAAAGTAGAAAATCTTCCCAATATATCATAGCATAGATATTGGACGAAAATATTTTATGAACTTTTACTGTGCATATAAAGACAGGTTTCTAAAGATAGATGCAGAACTGCTAAATTAAAAATAATACAGGATGAAAGTGAAAGTTTGAAAGAAAATTATCATGAACAGGAGAAACACTAGTAGTTGTTTGGGTCCCATATTTCATTGTGTAGTGGAGGCAAGACTGGAAGTTGTACCCCAGAGTGACTTCACATTACTGGGGCGTCTCTACAAATAACAGCAGGTCCTAACTCAGCTGCCTGCTAACCACCGCCCTCCCTCGCAGAACTGGGTTTTGCTGAGAAATTTACAGTACACTAACAGGACAAAATGTTCTCATTACTTTTTGTGCTATAAGCGGACACAAAAAATATGATATGTATAATTGACCAAAGTGAAAACTTCCAAAACCTGTGCAATGTTTCAGTTCTTTGTCAAGCGCAAAAGCAATTCCCTTTAGGCTGTAAAACTCTTGATATGTTTTAGTGTTCTTTCTTGGATTACTTTTATGTTATGTTTCTGCATAATATTAAGACTGAGGTTATAAAATAAAACATGCAAGAGGACTCCCAGGAAACACTGTGGATATTAGTAGCAGTTAGAAGAGGAAGCAAAAGAATTTTTTTTAACCTTCAGCCTGAAAAACAAATGTTGATTAGAAAACAATGAAGTGGAATTCAGCACAGTAAGCCAAAGAGAGCAAACTTGACTTGAAAATTTTTTGGGAAAAAGAGTCTGTTATTTACAGCAGAGTGAGACAAGGTTGTGGACTTGCTTTTGGCCATGCACAAGTATTCCTACTTCATGGGTCTATGCATTTAAAATCTGTGGAGTTAGTAAGTATGTTTGAGTAGCAACATGGTTGTTATCCGTGATAACATAAAATTACTCTTCAAAAAAAAATCCATTTGCTGTTTTCAATCTCTACCGTGGCTCAAAGCTAAAATATTAATTTCTGTAATTCAGTCAATGGATATATTTTACCGTGATTATTTCTATGAATATGTTATTCATTATGCTTTCCCAACAGCTTGGCTCTACTCTCTAGGTTTCAGCACCCACTGTGTTGTCCAGGTGATCCAGAACAATGTTCTTTCCCAGTTTGTGCCAAGGTCATGATGATCTTGTAGCTACGTTCAGTGTCTCACCACTCCCATTTCCTGAGCCATGAATACTCACAGGCAACCCTACTCAGCTGCCCGCATTTCCGGCTCTACCATTTTATATCCTCCTGGTCATGCTGCCTGATTTGGCTGGCTCCAGGGGAGCACTTTCAGACAGGTCCCAGCAAAAGAAAGAGGCACAAAACAACACGGGTGGCAAATAAGTAGCTACTGAAAATATGAGAATCCTGCTTTGACGTAGGGCTTTGCATGTGTCTTACAGTTCCTGAGATACCTTTTGAGTCATTTTTGATGCTCAGCTTACCTTTCAGCATTGATGCTGGACACATCATCTATTTCTAAAGATAAAACTCATGTCCGAAATGTAGCGTTTGATTTTCTGCATACAGAGTCACTGAGTTCTAGCAAATACCTTCCACAGCCACCTGTGCTGTCTAAGAGTGCAGCCTGGTCTGCCTGACATACCCTGTCTAGGCTATTCTATTTCATGTTTAGCAGCACTGAATAATAATGTGTTTTCAGCTGACCAAGGACCAGGAACTGGGACGAGCTGCAGTGGCCCACAGCAAAACCTCAGAGCTGTTGGACTTAGAAGAGATTAAAAGATCTGTGGAAGTAGCTGATTTCTTCCACTCTGAGGCATTTTTTTCTCTGATTCTGGGTGGCCATAGATCAACAACCCTGGTCCAGAAGGCTTAAAAGGAAAACCACAGCCCCTTTTGCTGTGGTGCTGTCTCTTCTTAGCCCAATGTACGAATTATTTCTTTTGTGCCTTGACCATGTCTTCTGTCCGTCTGCTACCTCCAAAGAGGTTACTGTAATAATCCCAGAAGAGGGGAGCTGCTTTCTCTTCTGTGACTTTTTTTCCCTGCTCCTCCACCAGATCTGCAGACCTGAAGAGCATATGCCAGCTGTTCTCCACCAACATTTTTAATCACCCTGAGCAATGGGCAGGCCACGTGAGGGATACCAACTCCATAGCTTTAATGTGAAGAGATATCAATATCTGTGAGCTTCAAACATCAACCATGTCCAAGTGAAACAGGAAGGTGAAAAAAATTTCAGAGCATTTCGCTCTCCACAGTTCTTGGAGGTGGAAGAAAGATTTATTACTTCAGATGCGTCCTGAGCAGACTGTCAAAGGAAGCAGAGATTTTGCAAAGAGCAAATGAAGGAGTTCTAAAATGAAGGGAAAATGCAAGAGAATGTTTTTGCATGCACTCACGTGAAACTTTGTCAAATCTACTACTTCCTGAGGCAAAGCAACATTATCCAATGAATGACGGGATAAACTAAATGAAAATGAGCAGGACACTGAGTGTGAAGTCAATGCATGCTATAATGTTAAAGGTCTTTGAAAATGAGTATCATCAATTAGAAGCATAATTTCTGCCATGTGACAGCAGAATTCATTGTAGTTTGGCTGTTGCACCTTGAGACCATAACCACCCATGTAAAGGACTGGAAACTGTCCTTCCTCAATGGCATCACAAAACCTTCCAGGTGGAACTGAATTTGAACTTTAAAGAATGTGTGATGGAAGCTTTTCTATATGTATCAAGTTTTTAAACAATTTCACAAGATTTACATTACTCTCTAATGTTTAATTGCAAGTTTAGGATCTGTGAAGTCCATCATATTCCACATGGATTCTTCAAAGAGTTATTTCTTAGGAAGCACTGATATTAGAAGTTATGTAAAGCTCAGTGTTTGCTTTGAAGAACTTATGTGGTGAAAAGTAATATTTTGCTGCGTCAAAACACATTATTATATTTTTGATACTATTTTATTAATTAAAATTTTCTGTTGAATGCATGAAGGAGTTTTTCCTTCTTCTTTTTTCTGTTAGAGTTGTGACTTCTTTTGTAGCCACCTAACCTAAGCAACAAGGCAGCTAGAGGCAGTTACTGTGTGTATGGTTAGCAGACACTGTCACAAGTCATCCTTTCTACATTCTGACTGTATAAAGGTTGTTAATCAGACACCTGATTTCTGAAAGTTCACCCTAGGCTGCAGCCCTTTTAAAGACAAGTCTCCACCAATTTGCAAATGCAGAAGATAGATTCCTTCTTCGATCAGAATAGTCTTTTTGTATTACTAAATAGTAATGGTCAAGTCAGATCACTTGTTGGGGAAAAATGCAAGTAAATCTTTGTTCTGAATTGTTATTCTAACAATCACTTCTTTTACTCTGTTTTCAGAGGCTGGCAACAAGAAACTAAAGAGCACGATACAGAGAAGCACAGAGACAGGAATGGCAGCAGAGATGAGAAGTCGTATGGTTCGACAGCCAAGTCGGGAATCCACTGATGGCAGCATAAATAGTTATAGCTCCGAGGGCAAGTACGTGGCATTAAAAGTATCAGTAACTTTTGAGAAGTTTCATGTCTTAGTAAGACAAACAGAGGATGTGAACAGAGGTCCCAGCTCTAGCTGAAGAGAATAGAGCTGTGTACGCATTCTTACTCTTGAAAAACTGAACTATTAGGCACTTAACACAAATTTCTTGAAAACTGAAATTGAGAGGGGACTTCTTAGGGCTTCATATTTTCCCTATCATCCAGTGAGGCGTTTTGTTAAGCAAAAGACAACCAAATTCAGAGCACCTTATGTGAAAAAAAACATAGGGGTACTTTTTCTTTGAGTTATGTTTGGATTAACTCAGAGTTAAACTTCAAATGTTGTATGTAAAGCTCTGTGATATGAAACTGTTCAGTAATTCTATATACAAAGAAAGTTTAGTTTGGGGTTGGTCCAAGTGTCTTATTGAGATTTGTAAACCCAGAGTCCAGCTGCCCCATCAGCTGAAATCAGGCAGACAACTATGGGGAATAGGGCAGCTGTTTTCAGTCACTGCTGAATGGCTCAGTAAGTAAGAAAGAAGAACAAAAGCAGATCTGATGCAAAAGTGTGCATGAATACTGCAGCCTGCTCACGGCTCTTAGTAGGACTCTGCTGGGTCTACCCAGGCACAGTGATCACTAGGGAATTCTTAGAAGATGCCTCTCCACAAACAGGTAAACTAGGGGTAGAAAAATCCACCCTGTAGACTTAGAATAAAATGAGAGGTTTGGACTTAACTTTGACTTCAGTTTTTTATGTGCTTCTTGGGTTACCACAATTGCTACTGAATATTGTACCAGGCAGGAAGAGCTGCGGCAGCCCTGGTGATGGCAAGGAGCTGTGTAAAGATGTAGTTTCTTCATTATCAGATGATCTCACCACCCTCATTTTTTTACAATGAAGATGGTGAGACACTGGAACAAGTTGCCTGGAGAAATTGTGGATGATCAGTCCCTGAAAATGTTCAAGGCCCGGCTGGATGAGGCCTTGAGAAATCTGCTGTAGTGGAAGATGTCCGTGACGTCTGGAGTAGATGATCTTTAAAGTCTTTTCCAAACCAAACTATTATTATTACAAGAATTGCAGGAGTTCTGTAAGAAAAAAATGTTTCATAATGAATAACTCAAACATGAAGAGTTAAGCAAGTAGTTAAGAGCGAGAGACAGAAGTAAAACACTATGCTCCTATGATAGGGCATTAACTTCATGCTTCAACACTTCATCCTGCCATCCTTCTTCCTCACTCTGTGCTAGAATGTCTGTCTGTAAGGGATCAATCACTCTCCATGGTGATGGAGGGCCCAGTAAACTGGACTCTGCTAAATAGGAGCTGAGGGAGCCTGTTTCCCTGGTTAGCAATATGGGAAAGTTGGGAGCCCAGCACTGACAGTGAGAACCTTTTCAGGGAACAGCCTAATCCTTTGCTTTACCTTCGGAGTATGTGAATAGATTTGGCAAGGCTAGGGCAGCCAAGGTCTAGATCTGGAGGTCACAGTAGGCATCTGGAGAAGAGAAACTGCAAGGTAGAGCCTCTGAGCAAGGAAGGGAAAAGAGCAAGCCTGGGAGGTAAACAGGTTTCTTGCTTCTTATTGGGACACACAGCAGGCTGGGTGTGCATATTGAGACTTGGTTTGAAAATTCTCTTTTTGGAGTAGGTCAGTCTTTAAGGTGAAGTGATCTATCATAAATGGGTTATCACACTATCTGCATCTTATGTCTTGTTTCTGCCTCCTTAGCTCCTATGCCTGCTTTCCATCTTTTGCTGCCTCAGCACCAGTTATGCCTCTGACAAGACTCCTTACTTGTGTCAGCTTTCTCATGCGATAGATTTATCACATCCAACCACGTTTGTCTTGCTTTTTTGATCCATACTTTTGGCACCAGCTCCCTAACTTTTCACTATGCTTCTGTCCCAGACTTTTCAATTGATAGAGTTACCAGCTCTTCTGTTTCATTGCTGATCCTCATTATTCCTCAGCTTAATTTCCTGACTTCAACACCATTTCACACTTGACCTTAGCCTTAACCAATGATCTCCACATCCCTCTTCCAAGTCCTGGCAAGAGTAAAGAAACAGTGAGGCCAGTGAAGTGAGAACACCACCAATATCTAACAGTGACTCTGAAGGGAAGCCCAGGAGAATGGGCCAAAGGAGTCAAATAGCAAAACTCAGGTGAAACAGCTAAATATATCTTACTGCAATGCAGGAGATAAATATTCCATAAACAGGACAAGATGCCATAGGTTAAACGGATGCTAGAGGGCTCTTCTTCATCATGGTGCTGTGCTTTGTGGCTTAGAAAATTTCTCAAGTGTTTTCTGTGATTCTGTGATTTAGCTATAGATCAAATCCTCAGATGCTGTGTTTGATAGAATGACGTTAGTTCACAGCAGTTCTGTGTTTAGTTCACAGTGAATGAAAAATGTTAAATGCAGAGATTCTTGTAAGAAAGATGACCAATTGAACAATCTTTTACTGTATAATCACTTCCCCTGTGTGCATCACTGCCCAATTTTTAGGACATGAGTGGAACACAAGTGCAATGTGGAGGAGAAGCCGCACAACTGCATCACATAACCAGGGGTACACGCTCTGTGCCACCTGTTCCTAAAATCATCTCCTTCTTCTGGGCGTTTTTCAGATTTTAGAAATGTCACCTTTGACTTCAGGTATTATTTCTAGTGTGAGCACAAATCAATTTTTGATAGCACCTTGTATTCAGACTTCCCTTACATTTGAATAGAGAATCTCTTTGCTGTTTTGGTTTTTTTTTCCTGTCTCCTGTGAGATTCCCATCAAAATCAGTGAGAGTTTGACTTTGTTTGCTTGAGTAGTATTTTGTCTTCTGTTCACTGTGTGAAACAATGACAATGAGGAAGTGTTTGTGTTCCTTCTTTGGAAGGCTACTTTTCCTTCTTCGTGTGTGTGCATTATGATACTGACTTTACTTCCAGGATGGCATACTTCATTGATAGTATTATGCCTCATCCTACATTTCATAAGTCCAATCAGATGCATAGCTCAGCTGAGAATGTAGATTCGTACAGTAGATACCCCAGTACCATGTTATGTTTTTTCTGCTTGACTTGTAATGAATTAGAATTAAGGTGAATAGAGTAATTCACCCTCTTCATTATTTGCAGGGCTAGAGGTGTCTGGAATGTGAGAAGGCTCTCCAGTACAGATTTCTAAAGTTATTAGTCATTCCATAGCAAAATGTAACAGATGTTTTGGGGGAAAAGAGGAGAAAACAAAGAGCAAGAAAGTTTTCATAGCAGGGGCAACAGTGAATGGGTCGTGCTACTGGAGAGAGAAGGAGACTGTGTGTCTTGTCAGGTGGGGTGGGTGGCTTGGACCTGCATCTCAAGGTTAGGTGAATGCTGTAACTTGTGGGCTGACGGTCAAACTGGAGACTCTGAGGCTCTTTTCCTCTTTCATTTAAAGAAACTTTCTTAAATATGATTTTAAACTAAACTTCTGTGAAAAGCTTATTTTTTGGCAAATCAGAGTTTTCTAGTGAAAAGAACTCTGCTGATATTTTCTAGCCAACTTTAGCTGCAGGCAGATATAGTAAGATCACTTAGTCTTGAACAGAGAAATGGACTTTTTCTATCCAACGAACTGGGGTTTGCAGAGAATTTTCAGTGTCAGTTGGAACACATAAGTCTGATCTCTGGAAATCAAAGCCCTTAGATGTTTTTATTAGGAAACTTTGTGATTATTTTCTCCAGTCTAATAGGGAACTTCCTTTGAGGGAGAAGTAGAGGCAGAATGGTGGATGGTCTGCCGGATAAGATGCTATCTAGACTTGGTTCAAAGTCTGTTCATCCGTTCCTCATTACTGTGATGAGGAAGTTGAAGTTGAGTCTCCCCACCAGGGATCATTCTCTCTTCCTCTTTTTTTTCTCTTTTTTTTGTCTTTTTTTTTTTTGTTTTTGTTTTTGTTGTTTCTTTAGTTATTATTTGGAGAAAGTGGAAATTCTGGATTACAAGAAAGCAGCTTGGGAAAACATGTATGTTCTGTGCCAGTGTATTACAGTTTAGTTTACGTCCTGAAAGAGGGGTTGGGTACCAACTGCAGATCCAGATGTGGCTACCGAATATTTTGGCTAAGGAGCAGCATCAGGTTTAGTTTTAATCAACACTTGTATACTACCTGCCAGTTTACTGCTTTGTTAAACAGCTACAACAATCAGATTAAATTAGTGTATGTTTTCCTTGTTTGTTCTGACTGATGTGGATGTCATTTCAATGTATATACAGACATAAAACAAGGCAAATCAGGCATTCAAGAATGAAGCATGATAGACTATCCAATTTCATGAAGCTTTTTATATTTTCTTATACAAGTTTAATCACATCACATTTTTCATCTGTCAGGCTCTTTGCTACTCGTGGAGAACTCCTTAGCAAGAACTGTTTTATGGACTACTTTAGGTCTATGTGCAAAATTTCACTACATTTCTTTGGGGTCCGTGGGAGAGAGCTCATTCCTGATGCTGCTTGCACAATTTGTGGTTGCATGTCCTGGGCTGCTTGTCTTGCATAAGTAGTAAGGTAACTACTGTAGGATAATAGAAATTAATCCTGTTCTTATGCTTAACCAGCTTTTATTTTGCTTCAGCTTAATATTTCCTGGAGTACGGCTGGGTGCTGACAGTCAGTTTAGTGATTTCCTCGATGGACTTGGACCAGCACAGTTAGTAGGCCGACAAACACTAGCAACCCCTGCCATGGGTAAGAATGCTATTTTCTCCTCTGTTAAGTGAATAATAAACCAATTAACTAGCACACACACTGCCAGACTATAGCACCAAAAAGACTTCTACAAAGCAGCTTCCTTCACTGTAAACATGAAGGTCCTATACACAGTCACCGGTATTTCTAGCATGCTAGCATCCAACATAGCTGAGAAACAGTATTTGCTTCTTATGTGAGGTATCTGCTAATCTCATTTGCAATTTGAAGACAGAGGTTGCACTTCACTTTCCACTTAGAACTGTTGTGGCTTCTCCAGTTGTAGCTCACTGCAAGATCCCTGCTGTTGCGAGTTTGTATTTACCTACCACAGATTGGATTGGATGTGACAGTTTCTGGTCACACTCTGTACTTGTCCAAGTATGGTTCATCTGCTAGTAACGCCAGAATGTGACAATTCTGTCCACATTTGCAATGGCCAGTAATAAATTGCTGATAAAATCAATGTTTGTCATGAAAGAGACAAAATTGTTTTCTACAGCAGCTGCCTGGGTCCATCTGTGGTCTTCTCTGTATTGCAAACCACTCTGGATTTCCCTACAGAAGCATTATCTGTATCTTGGTTATGACTGGGGTGTGAGTATAGAAGGTGTACAACAACACAGTATCTTTGGAAAGGTTTGATAATATTTTGCTTATATATAAGCAATTCTTAGGCATGCCTTAGGATGCTGAGTGAGGAGTCCTTGATCCACTACTGTAACCATACTCCTCCTGCTGGGCATTATAAATGACCAATGCTTCAGTATAGTTGTGTTGGGAGAATCATCTTCAGGAAGGGCTACTAAGAGTCTTCTGAAAAAGGAGAGAAACAGAAACAAAAATTGCAGAAGAGTGTTCCCCTCCCAATTCATGAGCAGAAGGAGACAGAATCTTATTTGGGAATTCTTTGACTACCCCATAAGGTGAGGGTTGCTGCATAAGTCCAAATAACTGCTACTTTTCTATTGCATTAATAAGCACAAAACTTGTTAAATACTTTGTTTTGGAAAAGAAGATATTTATGAGATGATTTGCCCAATAAAAATTGAGGTGGCTTTTGGTATGAATATAAGGGTCTAGGTTTCTTCCATTATTTATTTTAAATTGTTTTCTGATTTTTATCCCTGCGAATTACCCTAGTAATGTGTTCACTTCTTAGAACTGCTTTAGTTACTAAAGGCTCAAGTTTGGCCCTAAAAAAAGCACTCAATCATGCTTTTTACCAATTATCAGAAGGCCTTCTATGTTGTATCCTTCCACTAGTAACGACTTGAAAATATTTGTATTACCGCTCCCCCTTCTGGTTCCATGTTGCATGTTTTATTCGGATATGCAGTACAGAAATGTGTTCTTAAAAAGGCTTGTTGGAATTTTCCTGTGAGCTATTTTTAGCACAACACAGAGCTCTGTTTATTCAAGCAAAGTTTGATTGATAAAAAATCTTCCCTGCTGCTCTGCCATTCCTCAAATACCAGGGTACAAACATGGCTTTAGTATATTGTTAAAGCCTGTGAAAATCTCATACCCAGTTCTTTCTACATCTGGACCCCTTTTTCTGTAGCTCAGGACTGTCTGGTTTTGGGGTGCTCTCTAGACAATCAGAGTTGGCATGTCAAATATATCTATACGTGTTTCATGAATATATGTATGTTTTATCAAATTGCACATGTCACATAGCTACCCATGTCATACTGTGCATTTTTATTCTAAGTGGCCCATTGGATTTCTACCCAGATGATTCCGTGATACATGAAACCATAGAAATATAATGCTTTGAGCATCAGCCCAAACTTGACTTCCCTTGCACTTTATTATCTTGATCAGAACAGTGCTTGGTCTCAGACTAAGGAGTTTCCTTTTTCTGCAGAAAATACCATTTTTAAGAACTCAGGCAGATAAAGAAGTTTGACTATTTAGTAGCAAAAGCAGCTTATTATTTTAACATGTTGTAACATTTTATTCACACCAAAAATGTGTGTGGAATATTTATTAAAAAAAGGAAAATTGTGCCTTCTGTACTTGTGAGAGACTTTTGCAGAAGATAACCTCTTTTGAGCTCACGGAGGGCAGTACATCATTTTCTGAAGCTGTGCTGTGACTGTGGGTCTCATCTGGTTGGTGTCTGTGCCTTATCCTGAGGATCCAGACAGACAGTTGTAGTCACAGAGACTTTCAAAGTTAGTCGCTACCATTGGTTCTGCTTCCTACTGCATCAGACAAGGAGCCTTTGCACTGACAACTTTTGCTTCTCGGCTTGGACACAGAAACATTCAGCTGAGGGGAACATGAGTTTGGGTTTTAGCCTCTCTGATTGTGGGACCACTGTCAGGACAGTGCATGTCAATGACCAGCACACCAGGGCAACAGTCGTAGGCAGGAAGTCTCTAGATAATTTATGAATGCAAAATTAAAGGTGTGGTAGTTATGCCGTAAGTATTGCTGTAAATCTTCCTGCCTCCATGGATCAGAAATCCTGAGCTCTCATGGAAATTATACACCAAGACAGGGCACTGTGCTTCTCTAAGTATATCTTTTAGTTCTATTTAATGATAGAGAAATTAAAAGAGATCAGGAGGAGAGGTGGCAGGCACACTAATATAGCAGACTAGTAGCAAGCTAGTCTTTCTGTTTCTCACATTTATACCCTATCTGTAGCTGTACTGCATCTCTAAAATGTGGGCTTCTTTCTTCTCCCTCTCAGGTGATATCCAGATTGGAATGGTAGATAAAAAGGGCCAGTTAGAAGTAGAAGTCATTAGAGCTCGTGGCCTCACACAAAAACCTGGCTCCAAGTCTACCCCAGGTAAGGGAAAAAATATACAATATATGAACAGAAAACAAGAATATGAAATATGCTTATGAACTGGGGACCGGAGACCTTTTGAGCTCCTTGGTAGCTGTCACCACATTTGCATTTGTTGGGTTCACCTTTTAACAAGGAATCAGTGCATAGATATATGCTTTCTACCAATGTCCACTTCTTACCAGCTTGCATCTGCCTGGTGTGACATCTTTCAAGGAATGATTTTCAGCAGCTCAACATCCGTTCTGAAAGGAACATTTACAAAAGTATTTTTACGTGTTGAAGGGAAATCAGCTATCTCAGAGGGGCTTTGTCAATGTAGGTGAAGTCCTCTGTGTTTGTTTGTTCCATGTCAAAACAAGAGATGGAGAATAGATGAAAATGCTTTGAACAAACAGACCCACATGCCATGGTCTTCTGAACACAGCAGTGCTTCAAGGCAGCAAGTTACGCTAATACTAGTGTCAATAATTTGTATAATGAATGAGATTTAAAATTGTTTCATTTTATAAGGACATTTTTGGAAGTTCTGGTTATAGAAATCTTTATTAGAAGAGATTTATAATCACCACTGCAACCTCAGCTTGCCATGACAACTGGAACAGTTATTTTAGATGACATTTTGCCAAAATAGTACTGTACAACCTCCTTAGGAGCTTAAGACGAAAGAGCAATTAGTGTCTGTGTTATCTGATTGACATAGTTTTAAATATTCCTTTCAATGAAACATGAAAGTCTTTTGTTTTGAAATATCTCTGACCTCTAAACATACATATAGACTTCAGAGTAGCTATCAGTGACAGTTAATTCCTGGCAAAGGGAAATGTTTTTAAAATGACAGACATGAAGCAGAATTGTTGTTAGTAACATCTTAGATCATTAAATTCAAAGTTTATAAAATCAAATTAATTTCTTATGGGCTATGCTATTTATTTTATGAATATAATTATATCCAGATTATACAGTGAAGACAGCACGTGTCATTTGCTTTCCACTCAGCTTCCTTTTAAGGTAATTTTCCTCCAACTCAAATGTCCAATGTGGAAGTTTTTAAGTCCAGACATAAAATTCATGATGTTCTGTTTGCAGCTCCGTATGTCAAAGTGTATTTATTGGAAAATGGAGCCTGTATAGCTAAGAAAAAGACAAGAATTGCACGGAAGACCCTTGATCCTTTGTATCAACAGACACTGGTTTTTGATGAAAGTCCACAGGGTAAAGTCCTTCAGGTCAGTTGTTTCTTAATCCCATTTTAGGCTATTATTTGGAGAAGTGCTTGCAAGTTTACTTAAGTTTAAGCAACATGCATAAACCCATTCCAACTCACTAAGCATTTAATTTTATAAATACTAGCAAACCACATCTTGTGGTTTCTTATGGTTTCAGACCTGCAAAATATTTGGCTGTATTAAATATTTCTTTTTCTGACTTGCAGTCCTGTCCTATCACTATGTTTTCCCTCAAGAGGGAACAATCATTCACCCTTAAGAATAACTTCTTCATTATCCTCCACAAAATAGCAGGAATGATCATATAAGCATGGCTTTGGGGACAATGCTGAACCTATATTTTATGTTCTTCCAGGTAATAGTCTGGGGAGACTATGGCCGAATGGACCACAAATGCTTCATGGGAGTTGCCCAGATCCTTCTGGAAGAGCTGGATCTGTCCAGTGTGGTAATAGGCTGGTATAAATTATTTCCACCTTCATCACTTGTGGACCCAACCTTGACTCCCCTGACACGCAGGGCTTCCCAGTCATCTCTGGAAAGTTCAACTGGTCCTCCCTGCATTAGATCATAGTAGCAGATGCTGTCTAATAAAAGTCACCCAGGATAACAATTGGAACCAGATATTCACATGATCAAAAAAGGTTGTTGGAGAGAGACAATCACTTTTGTTTTTGCTTGTAGTAGTTATCCAAAAATATGTCTGTTTGTCGAGAGATGGCTTAAATTGACAGAACAAAGGTATATCACATGCAGCCAATCTATTAGCGGCTATCACCGATGCTTATAATGATCAAAAAATATAAAAGAGATAGAGGGACCTCTAGATTCAATCTAAGTCAAAGATGAGCCAAACTGGAAGCTCTCACTCTGTTAACAATGTTGTATTCACATTTTGACAGAGCCCTCAAGCAGTGTTACCTTCCTGGTGTTTCAACAGTTTTTCTGTACTTGTCACTTCCACTACTTTTTTTGCTGTGTGATTCTGCTAGTTTTGTAGAAGTCCTCACAACGCAAACAGAGACCCTTCCTTTCCTTTTCTAAACGAAACAAAAAAGGGCTGAAGCATATCTCTGTAAGCATTGTTAAAGTGTTCAACAGCCACAGTTACGATTCCAGTGAGTTCAAATTGTTTCTCAGTTCTGGTACTTCCAAGTCTCTCATGCAGGAACCCAGAACAAATGACCAATATAAGTTATATTCTTAGAAATAAGTAATCATCACAGTGCCACTTTTTCTTTGTAAAAAGCAGATATGTTTGCATTATATATAATAACTTTTATGTTTATGATGTTTTGCATGGAAGAATTTTGGAGAATTCTGCAACTATTGCTGGGGACTGGTATAAAGCAGCTTTAGTCTTAATTTTTGACATTGAATATGTTACTGGTAATGCAGTTTTCCTCCTAGAAATGGAGAGGAAATATTTATGTTTCTGTGTATAAATGTATATTTTACTTCCCAAAATGTTGACCAGGAATGGATTGAGCATATGACACTTTCAGCTGTACCCAGGCTTCTCTGATGTGTGTCGCTTCAGACGCACCTGTCTGCCCTGGATAGAGCATGGTATGAGTTGTTCAGTGTTTCACTGGAAATTCCAGTTGAAATATTCTGCACTTACTAATGTTTTTATCAAATTTTAGTTTACATTTCTTTGAGATTGATGCAAGCACAAGGCTTGATTTTTTAACGCGAGATATCTTACTTTTTGGAGAAAAAAAAGTCAAATTTCAATTTGCTTTTTATTAATTTAAGTTCCTCTTGGCCTTGAAAACCCTTGTGATATTCTGTAAATGTGCGAACAACTGCAGATTCCTGCAGGTGCATTGATATGTTTCCCTTCCTTTTACAGGCCATTCGATTTTGTGATCACACAAATAGAGCAGCATGACTTGGAACTGTTCAAAGCTGCATGCACGTTTTGTAAAAAGAGATGAAAAAGGTTATTTAATAATGTATGTTAGTTCCACATAGGCCAGCTTGTATGTTGCATGTACTTGTACAGTTTGCTCGTAATTACTATACTGAAGTAACCAAGAAATCTAAGCCATCCATTTTTCTTATAGACATTTTGCAGGTTTTAGCCAGGCTAGGTCTGTGAGTCTGGTGCTAAATGTCTATAGATGGACTTTATTTTTTACCCTATGGAAAACGTGATGTAGTACGGACCAAATTCCTTCTAATAACTATTTTGGTGTAGATTCCTACTGTGGGGCTGTAACACATGTAGAGATTGTGTACACACTAGGTTTTAATTCATAGACATACTGCCTGCACCAAGTGAACTATTTATTATTACTCAACACGTGGGAATTATTCTGCCCATCTTTCCATAGGGTGCAGATTGGTTACTGCTCGACCTGCTGAGCAGGAAGAACTCAAGCATTGGTGCACTACTACTAGATCCTGTTCTGTCTTAGTGGCCAAAAAACAACTAGTTATAATTCGATAGTATCTTTCTATTTTGACCACTTGTCTTAACACTCCCCTGTGCTTTTAAATGAACTTCAACTCATGTTATGTAAACATGTTTAATAAAATTTCCTTTTCATGTCCAGTGTAGTAGTTGTGCTCTCTGTATGTTCTGAGGTTCAACTGTGATTCTGCTCGCTGCAGGACTGTGTGAAATGTGTTAAGGAACAGTAAAATGATAAGTAATTTCTATGGTTCTTTTGATCGCTGTAATAGTGTATGTTGAAATCTGGGGCCAAAAACTATGGCCTGGTGAAAGTCATGTTTGGTTGGCTTCATTTTCACCAAGCAAGGAGCCAAATTGTGCTCTCATTCACAGAAGCAGCCAAATTGAAGTCAAACCCCAAATTTTACCAAATTAGAATCTGGTAAAATCAAATCAATGGATTGGAACTGAGTGATGCTGCATCTGCTTGCACTAGGTCAGCAGGGTGATATCTGTTAAAGACAGACGCCAGCTCTCCATTTCCTGGGTGCTGAGCCTTTAAGATGTTACAAAAACAACTGATATTTTCCACTTTTTAAACCCAGAAATATATCCTTGTGTTGTAATGCCCTTATGGACAGTGCTTTATAGAAATTTACCTGAGAGCAGAATTTGGCACTAAATTTGATTAGAGAAGCAAATATTATGTACTTTGTTTGATTTTTAGTTTTCCATGTTCCACAGGTACCCAAGCAAAATTTACAAATAGCATAAAGACAATATTGCCTCACTTTGAACACTTTTGTTTATTACTTTATTTATCTGAATATATGGTTAAGCTACTGAAAAATGAATTATTAAACATAGTAAATCTCTGAACAAAAGACATGTTATATTTCTGCTTCTGTGTGGTGGGAGTGATCTGTTTAAATATAGAATTTCTCATACTGTTGCAAAAAGCCCTCAATTTCATAAATCTCATGGCTTTGGACATTATGCTCATAATTAGGGTATCTTTTCTTTTCTGATCCTAAGCAATAAACAACAGTTCATCATTTCTTATGTTGCCCAAGAGAACAGAAAAAACGGCAGCAAAAGAATGCACTTATTTCATTTATGGAGTTTCTGATGAACCAGGATCACATATGTGAACAAAGTATTAGGCTGTGCTAGGACAGATAAACTGTGCTGGTCTCCTTTCCCAGGGATTTTTGCCTTTTAAAAACTCAGTGCTGAGTGCCGGGATTATAACAGACAGAAAAATCAGCTTTAGTTCCCCTCTGGTTGTCCCTTTAGAATGCAATACTGCCTTGTATGTCACACGCAGGGGAAGAGCAAAGGTACTAAACTCAGAATCGCTGTTAACGAATCAGACAGCTATTTTCCTTGCGATGAGTAAACGTTCTAAATTTCATAATAAAATGCAAATTTAATGTCCCTCTTTGTGGGCAGATAAAAAGCATTTGGCCTTGACCTTTGTATTAGAGAGACATCAAAACTGCTGTGAGTGGATAGGACAAGCCAGAGCTTCATGATCTCATTCCTTTGTAATACCCAGAGAGATGACATATGCACTTTTGTTGCCTGTTTTCACTAACAAGTGACAATCCCAGAAGTTGAGTTCAGCTTAGGTATGATATGCTATATATACAAGGAAAGTTCAGAGTGGACCTTTAGCGGCTGGTCTACGTACTCCAAGATTTCACTTATAGCCTGTGACTTGTCCTCTATGAACCTGGCTGTTTGCTGCTTCGTGTAGTCACTATTCCACTGTCCACAGCACATTTAACTCCAGGAAAAATGACTCTGGGACTCATGCTCTTCTTCTGCCTTAAGTGAAGAGCTTAAGTATTTAGAAAAGACAGAATTTATTGTGGACAGCATTGTGGCTCTTCCTTTAAAGCCCCAAATATGTACACCATGTGACCCTACTATAATTCTGCAACACAGAAGAAAGCAATCAGCAAGAAAACAGATTTTTGTTGAAGGATGTGGTTTCTCAACTCAGTTAATGAGATTTCTGGACACCCTGAGGGATTAAGAGCTCCACTACCATCTATCAAGAGTAACGATTCTTGATTAATATCTCACTTCCAGCCCATCCACATCTCTGCAGGAGAAAAAAAATGAATGTACAGGTCATGTACGTATTTTCTCAGTATCTGCATCATAGAATCTTAGAGATCCTTGAGTCCAACCATACCTTGTCCATGACTAAACCATATACCTGAGAAACTCATCTACTTCCAGGGATGGTGACTCAACCACCTCCCTGGGCAGCCTGTTCCAGTACCTGACCACCCTTTCAGTGAAAAAATTTTTCCTAATGACTAGTCTGAACCTCCTCTGGTGCAACTTGTGGCCATTATGTCTCGTCTTATCACCTGTCACTTGGGAGAAGAGACCAACACTCACCTCACTACAACCTCCTTTCAGATAGTTGTAGACAGTGATGAGGTCTTCCCTCAGTCTCCTCTTCTCTAGGCTAAACGGCCAGGTTTCCTCAGCTGCTCCTCATAGGACTTGTTTGTTCTCCAGCCCCTTCAGCAGCCTCGTTGCCCTTCTCTGGACACACTTCAGCACCTCAATATCCTTCTTGTAGTGAGGGGCCCAGAACTGAACACATTATTTGAGGTGTGCTGGTAGTTAAATATCATTATTATGGAAGAGGTTGCATGTGGCAGACATGTCACATAGATCAACTGTTCTTCCAAATTTTGTGATCCAAATTCGTCCTGCCTGAGGTGCCAGAGATAGGTGGGGAAGCTGCCTTCACTCCTTTTAGAGTCTAGCTGATGAGGAGGATTTTGCTCCTGAATGCACAGTCTGATGTCTAATGAAATCCTTCTTGGTTAGGTGCTTTCTAGTCATCAGTATGATTTGAAGCCATGGTTGTACTTCAGGACATAAAACCTTAGACTTTCTGCCTTTTTGACTCACTGTCTAACACTCAATGCCAGTAGTACCTGAGGGAAAGGATAAAAAAAGTTGACAGAATCTTCAGATGACTGCATCAATATAGCAATTTATGTAAGGCAAACTTTATACAACTGTATTTGAGTCTCAGCTAGTACAAGAAAGGCACTCTCAAGAGCTGAGTCTTTTGTAGGTTTCAGCTGTTCTCTGCTGTCAGCGAGTCACCTAAGGGTTTCACAGCATCCCACTGGTGCCCTTTGAAAAAATTACCTTCAGAAAGTGATGAGAAGCAGTTTATTGTTATCCTGCTCCTTGGACAACTCAGAACTATTCACTCTGATCGCTGTTCTTAACTCTGTCTATAGTTTCAGAGTCCTGCTAAAATGCGGTCACAAATCGGTAGTGACTCAGTTGGTAAAGTGCTGGATCCATAGTGAAAGGCTGTGTGATATCACTGTCTGTGTGGACTTCCAAAAACTCATTTATGTGAAGATTTAGGGTCTTTTTCATATGTTCTTCTGATTTATATCAGAGAGATGTAGGCTTCTAGTGATTGAGCCACACACCTAAAGAGGACACTTCTATTTTCTTCAGTTTATACCATCCCCTGTAAAAAGAGTTTTTCATACAGAATATGGCTCCTATCCCAGTCTTCTACTCTTCAGGAACTACAGCAGCCCTATCAACTCTGTTTCCAATACCACTGCTTTGTCTGTTGTCACTGTTTTCTGCTCTGTGAGCAGATCTCCTCAGAAGAAATCTGCCTGGGTACATGCTTTGGCACTAATTATACAAGATGGAATAATCCCATTTAGAACAATCTCATACAAGGGTCAGCAAGGCAGTTCGAGACAGCTTAAGAAATCCTGTCATGCAGCTTAACCCAAGAAACTAAGATTTGCAAATCCAGCAACTATTGTAAAACAGAACTTCAATTAAATATTATGGTGTGTACTCAGAAAATAAATCAGTTTTCATAACTGTATTTTCGTATTGCAGAATCAGTGTCCACGCATAATGCAAACATGGTAGTATTACTTTAGCACATAAGAACAAAAAAGATCAATAATTATTTTCAGTAATGCAGAGGATGAGTGATGGCCAGGAGGGAAATGTTTTCTAAATATTTAGTTGCTAAGCAAGGTCTGTTAGAAGTCAGCAGCAGCATTGTCCTTAAGCTGGTGTTTGTTAAAGCTGCAGCAAAAGGAACCAAGAGGAAGCCTAAGAACTTCACCCTCCAATTTTAGAAGGTGCTATCTTACTTCCAGTGACAGAGTCTGAAGCTATGTGAGCAACTCTTGAGCGCTCAGGAATGAACAAGCAACCCAAGAGAAAATAATTACAATAATAACAAAAAAACAGCAGTGCTTCAAAACCACGTGGAAAACTGTCCAATGACTGTGAAGGACTGAGTGCAGCTGTCCCTGAACCAGATGCAGAGCAAGAGCCTGGATTTAGAACAAGTCTCCAGATGTCCCTCCCATACTGCAAGTTAGAAGTGCTGGATGTCTGTTAGCAGCCATTGCTACAGAGCTTCTGAGCCTGAGTCAGCTTTTTCAAGGGAGAAGTTGTATGGACAGTTGGGCCACACATCTCTTGGGAGATGGTCTGGCACGTGCATCGAGAGTGAGCTTAATTTTAAGGGGACATAAAGGGTATATTTAATTTTAAGCTCAAAAAACTATGTTGTAGAAGAGAGAGATTGTATCAGCCCTCATAAAGCACTGGCTATGACGGTGAAGTTGACTGGTACCCTGTGATGGGTAAAGCAATGAGCCAGAAACAGGTCCCCAGGGAGGTCAGGGCAGGCTTGGGGAGCACAGTGGGATACTATAATGGGTGACCCTCTAGGAGTTAAACAGGAGAGGAAAAGTAAGTTGATGACACAAATAAACTTTGAGTTGCTCTATACATAGTCTTAAAAGGCATATAAAGGCTGTAATTAATTGTTTGGAACAGAAAGTATCAGCTGTCTTGTCAAAGGCAGCTTGAGTGGCTTACCTGGTAGAACAAAGGCCCAACATTTGGGAGGCAGCTGAAGTACAGTATCTGCTCTCCAACAAAATGTAGGAAACACTGATTCCCTCCTCTAGTCCTTCCCCTGGTTATTGCTCCTGCAAACTGTGAAGCAAAGTTTAGTGTATTTTGGTGCCTGGACTCAGCCCTCAGTTGACCTGCTCTGGTGCTCCCAGCAGATCACTTGACTCCCAAACCTGTTGGTGGAAGACCAGCATTTCTAAACCATTTACATTAAAAAGGAAAAAAAACCCAAAGCCCCAACCCTAAGGAATTTTTTTCATCCATTATGTGGATGAAAAAATAGAGGAAAGAAAATTATCACATTTTCTTTCTTTGGAGAGCTTGAAACAGAATTAGAATCACTATTGCACCAGAAATCACTGCTGTACTATCTATAAACTCCTTCAGTTCTGCTACACACATGGGCTTCTTTGTTAGATTTCTGTTATGCCATTCAAATATTTCCTAAAACAATTCCTGAAATGTAACGGAGGAGAAGGAGATATGTTGCCATGGCAGTCATCCACCCTTCAGGGCTTAACATTCTCCTTCCTTTGTTCTTTAGGATGGTATCCCCCCCAGCACAAATCTTCTCCTTTTTCTCCCATCACCTGTTTGTCTGATACCAGCTCAGGGCTGTCTCCAGAGAATACCTGTTGGATTTGATAACATTTACATTTCTTCAGGGAGTGAGAGTGAATGGAGGAAAGCAGAGGAGGCTTGTTGAATACCTCTCCTCTCTGGGGCTGCTCTTCAGTCTGTAGGTCGCTGGTTTAAGACCACTGTCTTTATCCCCCTGTACTTGCATATCGCATGCACGCTGTGCACTTTTTACAGAGTCAGGGTTCACTCTGCATTGAAGAACACAGAAATTTCACCACCAATTGCAATGAGACCGAACACAAGGTGCTTTTGTGACAAAAAGTGACTGATACACACAACTTGGCGAGGCTCCTTTGCTGACAACAAAGCCCAAACAAAGCAGGAGGCCAGCCAGCAGCAATTCCAGCTGTGCAAAGCTCAGAGCCTCATTTTCTGTCTAAGGAGTCAGTGATCCATGCAGTGATGATGGAGGTGACAGCCAGCATCAGCACATCAGCCAAGGTGCTGCATCAGTGACAACAGGAGGTTGCATGGCTGATAGATGAGCCTCATTTATTTATTTTCATAATGCAAATGCCTGACAAATAAGACCAAAAGCTGGCATTTTCTGGAAAGCTGCCCACTTCTGAATAGTGGTCAGAGAGTGTGGCCCTGGACTGTATGACCGTGGAGGTGGCCCTGGACTGTATGACCGTGGAGGTGGCCCTGGACAGTACCTGGCCCAGTGTGACGGTGGCTGCAGGACAGGGAAATGGAAAATCTTCCACCGTGGGTGGGTGCTGGCCAAGCAGACCTTGCAAATAATGTAATTTATTTAGAGAAATAAACCTATTTATGGGCATTTATTTGCTGGAACCGCCCTGCTGCTTCCAAACTGTGGAAAAGAGGAAAAAAAAAAAGCTTGAAATATATTATTCTGGTGAGTAAGTGCCTCATGGCACCTGACGGGACCACCAGTGGCTCACGGGGCCCCTGGGGCCTCACAGGGCCCCTGATGTCACCAGGGCCCCCACTGCCACACTGGGCCATCGGTGCCCCACGGGGCTCGCGGTCACTTAGGGCCGGGCTGCGGTGCCACGCGGGGCCACTGGCACCTCCTGCTCAGCCGGCGCCCCGCCGCTCCCCGTTTGGCCGCCGGGGGGCGCCCCAGCACCGCGGGCGGGCAGCGCTGTGGCGGGAGCTCCCCCTCCCCTCCGCGCCCTGCAGCGGTTCGCGCCCGGCAGCGCTCGGCCCCGCGCGGCGCCCGGGCCTAAGTTTCAGGCGTGCCCTGCTGGCCCCTTCACGCGCTGGCCGCTGGGGCCGGGGAGGGGGCGCGGGAGCGGAGCCTGCTGCTGCCTCGGAGCTGGGGCTCACAAATGTGGAAAAACAAGCGTCTGCTTTTATATGAGGATATGAAAAAAACAAAAAAGAGTGTTTTTTCCGAGTGTTGGATGTGTTACCTGAAGATGCAGTGAAAGCGGGTGTGCAGTCTCTGGCTGCTGGTTTCACGTAAAAGCTCTCAAAACAGTCAAAACTCAAAAGTTTTGAAGGAGAATTCATAAAGCATAAGAAGAAGTTATGCCTATATTTAACAGCCTACCCTTTTCTCTGATTCAGTAGTGATTACGAACTCGCTGAAATCAAATGCAGTTCCACTAAGGAGTGTTTTAAAAATCTCATTTTCCCCTGTTCCTGCGTTATTCACAGTGGCTGCTCTGACAGATCAACGTCAGGCTACCGTGTGGTTAAGTGACAAGCCTCATGTTGTTTTCCAGGTGCTGCTTCTGTGCCTAGGCCATGCTGTACCCTCCTTACACCTTTGTTACTTTCATATTATGCTGCAAGTCAGATACAGAGGGAGAATTTCTTGCACCACTGAAAGCTGGTGCTGGAGGATTATTAAACTTTGATGATAACCCATTTAAGGAGAAAAAAATATTACTGCTAACAACAAAAATGGCTTGGTAACTCAGGTACTGCTTGACTAGCTGCTATCTGAGGAAGGTCGAAAGGTCTTGGTCTTGCTCAGTCAAGAATTCTAGCAGGCTGGCTTTGGGGGAACAAAGTCTAGCTAGATACCTCAGCCATAAAAAAAAATCCATATTATGAAGGAAATGAAGCAAGGAACGGCACAGCCTCCTTGCACAGGACTGTTTTGTATAGCTCCATATGGCTCCTGTGGCATTCACATTGCCAAATGAGTGGATTAAAGTCTTCATGTCTTCAACTCACCAAAAACATCCTCAAACATCCTCAAAAAGCAAAGCTAAAGTTTGCTGGGATTTGGGCTCAGGCTGTCCTGAAATGGAGAATTTCACAGCCCAGCTACAAGCTGTCGGACACGGCGTATGTGCAAAGTGTTTGAAAAGATTGCTAGCATAGAAGTCTGCAATTGTGAAAACTACCAGTTCTCAAATTGACTAAGGTGTCAGGGCAGCTGCACTCTATGGTAGCTTCGCTCTAGGTCATAGCACAAAACTTCCTAAATTTAAGCCTGCCTTTCTAGCTTCTTGAAGCTTTCCTCTCCTGGGCAAGACACAGGAGGTCAACAGAAGGTGTCCCTGGTATTATCGCCTAAGTTCCTAGAGAAAAGGCTGTTCCAGGAGACGTGACTAGTGTATCCGTATGTCCTGGCAATGCTTGGTTGCCAGAAAATCTTCTCAAGTTGGTGGTTGGCACAGCAGCCTTCAACCTGCTAGAACATGCTCTGAAGTGAGGACAGCTGCAGGCAGCACTTAGTTCTTTTGAACTATGCTCCAGTCCAATGCTCACATGCTGCCCTTCAGCGACAGAGAAGGGAGCCTCCAGTCGTGAAGAGTCTCATTTCCTTGTGAGCAGGCCTGCCAAGTTGGCTTCACCTGGATATGCAAGCAAGATTCAGCAGGACTTGTTCACAGAAGTTGACAACAGACCAAGCCCTTCAGATGCACATTCCTGAGCCCACTCCTCCCCTTTAGGGAATTTTATACCAGCCCCTCCCAGGTTTCCCCCTCACCTTAATTACCTTTTTGTAGGTAGCAGTTTTGTGTGTGTGTGCATGCAAATGCTAGGAAGGGTTGTCAGCACAGATTTCAGCCCAGTCTCTTCTAATATTATCCTGGCTTCAGGCTGCAGCTTTTTTTCCAGTGCCTGATTCCAGTGCATGTGTATATAAGGTGAAGTCAAGAATTTGCTTTATTCTTGCACATGAAGTGACAAAATGCATTCTGCCTCTCCACAGCTGCCACAACCACAACTGCACTGCTGAAGCAACTGTATTTGCTGGCCTACAACAAGGCAACTTTGCTTCATTGCCATTCCTCTACCAGAGTCCTCTAGACACCAGTTGCACAGTGAGGACTGTGGAGTCTCTCTTGAGATGAATAGAGGAACATTTGGTAAGCGAGCTGCAGCCACGAACAGAGCACTAGAGGTGAGAGCTAGTGCAGTTCCACGGTAGTGATCACAGCTCTTTTGCCAAGCAGTGAGAGAGGGAGTGTTGAAGAACAGGGTGATAGCTACAAGGCAGTCTGAAGAAACACTTCCTCAGGTGTTCACTAATAGGATGGAGATAATGGTCCTTGTCCTGCACCCCTCATAAGGACCAACTGGATCTTGGCTATAAGAAGAGGGCTGGAAGAGTAGAGACTTAAATATTAGCTCCCAGCATGGTTCAGAAATATCTGTCCACACTGCAGACATGACTCAGAGCCTAGAAAGGAATTTGTGATCTGTGAAGATAACCTGAAGAGGTCCAACCCTCAAGAAAAGTTTCCAGACCTTAGATTGGTCTTGTCTCCAGTTCTGAGCTAATTTATTGGTGGATGCAGAATTTCTTGGATCAAAGTTAAACAGAGAAGCTGAACATACCTTACCATTGGCTTTCTTGATGTTACTTGGTTTTGTTTTCCGGGATTTTTTTTCTTCTGATGTGGGGTTTTTTTTTGTATCTTTGCATATTTCAGAAGAATTGGAAAGAAGTGGAAATGCTAACGGGTGTTTTGGCTCATTCTGCCATGTAGAGGGTTTCTGTGCCCAGGCGCTAGTTACCTAGGAAACTGCTGTAGGATTAAATTTGTATAGATGTGTTGTCAACTGCAAATGAGTAGAGTGGCTTTTCGAGAGGTGGGGAAGAGTGTAAAATGCAATGAAAATATGAATGCCTATAATGTGATTTCTAGGTGATATGGTGGTCCTGTCTTTCTGACTGGTGTTTTATAGGCACCCTGATACCTGCATGTAGGGATTGCAGGTGGAGTGCATGGCCACATCTCAGCACCTGAGCATGAATGCCCTTGTGTTTGTAATCTGGGTGAGCATCCATCTAAATGTCAAACAACAACTGTCTGCAAAGAATACTACTAAGGTTGCCATTAAGTATTTTGTCCATTTTATTTTGACAATCTAAGGAAATTACTGCCTTCTTCCTAGAGATCTGAACTGCAGCACTGCATGGCAATTTGGGAAAAAAAAAAAGAGAGAGACTGATGAAACATGTTTAATGATTGAGATACATCTAAGGACTTATGCAATGAAGAAAAATGTGGTTGCAGAGCTTTTCTTGGAAATCATCTATAATGGGCCTTTTTTAATAAAGCAGCAAAACAATGCGAGAAAGCAAATAAATGCTTCAGTCTGAGGGAGTTATACTGATTTTTATAAATTCTGCCACAATGGCTAAATCTGCAAGTGATTATTTACTTATTCCAGGGCAGTTAATACCTAGAGTGGTCCATGACTGAAAAAAACAATGAAAGCAATGGGGTTTGCTCAGTTAGATTTCCCACAATTATCTATTCCGGCCCTGAAACAGGTGCAGGATTAGCATCTGGGCATACACTGAGAGTAATTTTTTTTTTGTATTTTACCTACAAAATGCACTTCAAATGACAAATACAAACTCTTAGTAGTATATTCATGTTATGACAGGTGCCACCAGTTGTCACAGCTACACTTTGTCTTCAAAAGTTTGGTTCCCTCGCCCCAAGCAGGTTGTACTTCTTGAGTTAGGCAAGTGCACCAGGTGAGAAGGCTTATGTAAAGCACCACCCTTACTCCTCTGTTTAAATTTCTGAGGTAGGACCTGCTTCCAAAGCCACTTCTGAGGCTGGCTGGTCCCTGCTCCCTGCTGCTGTGCATCACCAGAGCACTCTGATTCCTAGCATTTCTCTCTGCAGATTCTTCTCCCTTCCCAAGGGTCTAAAAGAAATGACTAAGTCACTAGTCCTAACCTCTGTCATGACCTTGGGCTGTACAGGCTTCCTACAAGGAGAAGATGCGTCCTCCTTTTCCTTCCCACTGAGCACTGCCCAGGCTTTATCAGCAGGGAAGAACTGGTCCCTTAGAGCTGAGGGTCCCACCAGGTGTTTGATCAGCTTTTATCAGGCTGTCACATCTACAAAACTAAGACAAACAACCCTATGGACATATCTGGACTCTGCCTCTGCCTATTTTGCTGCCAGAAGGCCAGACTATGCAGGTCCATCCAGCTGCTGTTGCTACACTGGAGGTAGACACCAGAGTCTAAAAGAAGCTATGATATCCCATATCTCTTACCTGTTGTTTATAAGAATACAGACACTTCTGATCACTATTCCTTCAACTACGTCTTTAACATTTACATTGGAGATCAGCCAAAACCTATAAAACTGCAGGCTGCTTGGCCTGGTCATGGTTGCAGTACAGTCTGTTGCATCCAGACTTTTTCTCTGGCCTCTGTATTTGGAGACAGGCCGAAGTGACATCCAGAGCCGGACACCCTTCTTCTGCACTCAAGCCTATGTGCACTGGCAGATGTGCAGAAAAACCTAAGCAGACTCCTCTATTTCAAGCCCATCTGTAACCTGCATAATGAATAATGAACAATGAAATTGTGGTCTACATGTTTATTAAGTGACTCAGTATTTCCAGTGGAGATTTTGTGCTCATGTTTTATTCACATCTCAAAACCCACTCACTCTTTTATTATTCCCAGTAGGCGATAATAAATTATACAACTGCAGATGACGGTAACTATATCAACAAACAAATTGTATCAATTTTCAGCGTGAGTTTAAAGCTCCTTTTACTGATTGTGCAAACGCTGAAAAAGGAATTTGGGAACACTGCTGCTGTTATTAAACGTTCTTACTGGGCTGTAATCCAAACCTTCCTCAACATGTCTCTGAAAAAAATTTTGCCTACTGTGTGCCACTACTTTTACATATGGGATTAGGCATTTACATACGTAAGAGCAGAGAGAGAAATGCAATTTACGCAATAGTGACAGTTCCCATTCATTACTACATGAAAGGGCTGAAAGTTGAAAGATACCTTGGTGGTGGTGGCATTCAGAGCAAATTCCCCTCTGTTTGCGTTTGCATTTGCAAAACATGCATTCATACCCTCCGAAAAACAATGTCTTGTCCAAGTATTTGGAAAGCTATGTATCCTTTCCAAGAGGAACTGAGAAATTGATTTCTGTAACATAAAGGTCCATGTCAGTAACAAGGTAGAACACTGAGACAAATATAAGTGTGGCTCACTTACCACAACGCATGCTGTGTTCTTGATTTGATTGAAATTTCTCTATCATTAGGTGTTTATGCTCTTGACTACGTGGAAGAATGGACCTGGATCTGTGTTGCTTATCTGAATAACCCTCACCACCGAGGTGCTGGATGGGGCATACAGGTGAGGGAATAAATATAGCTGAAACTTTCAGAATGAGTAGACCATCCTGCAGGCTGGTTGATGGGCAGATTTTGCTCCAAATTTGCCCACATAGTGATTCTAATCCCTCTGGGTCTGGGACAGGCTGAAGCGGTGCAGAGCTGACTAAACTGCTGCATGACTAAGCTTCCTGGACCTCACCAGGCTCAATAACTAATACTCTGAACTGAGCTGCTGATCACTGTCCTGACATGCCAGATGGATTTTGCACGTTTTGTTGCCCATAAGTAGGGTTAGGGCTGTCGTGAGCCTTTTCTGTCTGCTCCTTTTGCAGTTCATTTTTCTCAGGGGGTGTAAAGAAGCCTTCTGCCAGTGGGGCTGGGGAGGTTTCAGCCCAGGAAACTCTTGGAAAAAGACCCTCAGAGAGACTGAACTCAATCCCCCTATGAAGAAGTTCATATTTGCAATTCGGGTTGGCAGTTAAGGTGTTCTTGCAGCTTGACGCCACTAACTTTGACACCAAGAGCTTGAGACCAGACCTTTGAATACTACTTCTTGCATCATCACCAATCTGTGCATGAATAAGAACAATCACAGACATAAGTCAGTTCTTGTTACTCAGATATCCCTTATCCATAGCCTGGATATTCCTCAGCATCTTATCAAAACAGGAACCAGTTACTCTAAAGCCAGCAGTCCATTAGGATATATGAGTTGCTGCCACTGGGCTTTTATAAGGATTTAGCTGTCTTATACAAAACACCAATTAAACAGAAAAGGTAAAATGAAGAAAAAACTCATGCAGTGTCATTAACTTAGCTTCAGACTGCTAGAACCTATTCTCCACATGAACACGGTATGCCTGGAAATCTAAGCACATTCAAAATGGCTCCCATTTTAGCATCCATCAACTGCTTGACCATTTTTTAATTTACGTAGTTAATCGTTTACTCACGCAGGTCTGCAGTTGATTTTATTCTGAGCCAAGCATTTGTCTTTTGTTCTAGAGGACACAGAGATAACCTTTACCTGGGCAAAGCAACTCACTTTATGTTGATGGGAGGAATGTTAGATTTTGCTTCTTTTGTGTTCCCATTGGCTTGTTATGATTTTTTTTCTCTTCTCCCTGCACACTTGTCATCTTGCAAACACCTCTGCATCCTCGAAATGACAGATTTGCATTGTGTACAGCAAGTGAGTTTTGAGCTACCTGATACTCACAGAGATAATTAAAATGTTTTATTGGACTCTCTCACAAGAGCAAGGTGCCCTAGACCACTGCAAGAGACCTATCTTCAGTTCGTGCAAAGGCCTTGTCTCCCACTGTGCTGACAGCACCCAGTAACCTACTCCCCCAGCCGACCTTACTGCCTTAGACCACCTCTCTGCTCCCCTTACTTCCCAATGGCTTCCGGTTGAGGAGCAGAGCTCACATTACCACCGGTCTCCCTTTCCAGCAAGAACAACCTTTCAGAGGAGATTGCTTTGTGCTTAGTTTACATTATTTTGGTTATTTTGTGGATATTTATCTACAGTCAGACCTGAACTAATATTGTTTTTTTTTTCTTCTATCCAATTCCACTACAGTGAGAAACTCCAGAAGCTAACACTTGAGTAAATTACCCTACAGCATATGAATAAACATGAGGATGATCAACAGGAATAACATAAGGTGTTTGCCTTAATCTCATAACAGCATCTCCACTAGGAATACAATATAACAACAAGGAGCACTGTTACAATTACAGAGGTAATTTTGCCTAAGGTTTCTTATGGCTACCTCTGCGGTTTTGGTCATATCCCACCTTCTTTGTGTATGTGCTTTGCAGCGGATCTGCTTTCCTGGCAGATTCCCCATTTGCCGTGTCCCTCCTTCACAGTTTCTGAAAGCAGTCGGAGACATGGAAAGTTACTCTTTCTTATTACAATAATGATATGCAAATGTATGCTACATCCTCAGCCTCTTCTGTAAAGGGAGCCGGGCGTGTTATCTTTACATTCCAGGGCTGCTGTTATTAAAACATCTTACACAAACATAAACTTAGTACTTAGCTTGCACAGAAAAGACCTTTTTCAATTGCATTTGGGTGGAAGAAGAACAGGCTGGTGTTAAGTACATGAGATTTGGGACAAGACCACAATACCAAACAGAGTAGACAATGTGAGAGCACATCTTTGGGAGTATGCCTTTACTAGTGTAGGAAAAAAGATATCTTCTTAATCTAGGTTCACTAACCTGATTTCAAAGAGCTATGAATAGCATGTTGTTCAGTTTTAACTTGGATAAGCAGCTCAAGTTCAAAGTTTGTCATGAACCTGATACTTTAACTTGGGTGAGCGTACTACATGCTGGAGGAGCAGGTTAGGCTCTGCCTCCCCACATCTATCAGTGCCAGGCAGGAGGGAAGTACATCAAGTGGCTGTGGTACATTCCTGTTGTGTCCCAGTGGAAGAGGACAAATGCAGGTCTTTCCCAACTGGATCTGCTGCCATGCTGATTACTCTGCTGCGAATTACTTGGAGCAGAGGCCAAGCATTCCCTTGGCCAAGCAGAGGCAGAATCTGCTCTGGGCAGCTGTACTCCTCGTCTGAAGGATGACTGACTGCACACTGTAGCTGCAGTAGAACAGAGAGTCACTTAGCAAAGAACAAAGCAAGCTGTGCGCCAGTATGGGCTAGTGTGGTTTATGCACAGCTGGGCAAGGTGACTTAGCCAGCACCCTCTCTTTACAACACCAGTGAAAGCAACCAAGTTCTGCTTTGCCACTGTGGAGGGTGCTGCTCACAGGACAAGAACTCCCCTGAAGGTTCAGAATTGTTAAATATCACTCTTCCCAGAAAAGCAGCAAAACCCGCATTAAGTCTTGGGGGAGCACTCTTGGAAACCTCGCCCTAAGCTTCTCTGGAGTTCAGCCTTTCTTTGCATGATATTAACTGTCTTGCTTCTTTGTCAGCTTTAAACTGGGAATATGGAATTTAAGTGGTTTGGGTATGGGGCTGAGAAAATCATCTGTAGCAAAATTTAAGGTATTACATATAACTACATTTAGTTGAATGGCAACTGCTTGGTAGTCAACTAATTCTATGTATGAATCACCATTTGAAGTATTAAGGTAGGACCTGAATGATTTATGGATTCTTACTTAAATCCTCTCTTGTTGGTCATGTGCTGAGCAGGCAGATTGATAAAGGCTCTGGCAAGCTGATCTCTTACAAATTCAACCTTGTCTACTCTCCTGCAAAAACACTCAGATCGCTCTTAAAACAAAAGGGCTATAATATGATAATAATCTGTGAAATCAAGAGAGTGAAGATGTGTTGTACCACCACCAAGGACTAAATGATGACTGTGGCACAACAATATGCTTTAATCTTAACATATCAAGTTCAAAATCCGAAGATTAGCTATACCACTGCACATCTTTTACTAAGAAAGTTTCAATTTCCTTCTTGCCAAGTGCGAATGTCTGTTCCTGGCCCTGTGATTATGTGCCTTTTTTTCAAGTCAACTCTGTTTATAAAATTTCTTTCTTAAAGAATTGCTTAAAAAAGGAGTTAACTCCTTGTTAACCTGAACTGTCAGGTCCAAAATTGTTCCATTTTGAAGATTCAGTTCAAATCACTTCTTCTCTACTACATCACTTTCTCCAACTGATTTTTCTCTTCAGCACCTTAGATTAAAGTGAAATGTTTTCTGACCTCTGTACTATATTTTGCATATCTCTGCCTATCGTGCACTTTAGCCTGTAATCAAATCTTATTTGTTTTCTCCCATACTCATCCATGCTCTGAAAAATCTGATTTTACATCCAAGGTTTTACAGACTTTGGTACTCTATTTCATTGTAATGTGACTATGCTAGTGCCAAGATACATCAATTGCCTGAAAATATTGGTGTTTGAAAGGTTTAATTTCTGGATTTGCTTTAATTAAATACTGTGCAGATGGACCTAAGGATTTATTTCTTGTATATGTTGATTTTTTTCTTAATCTTTCTCACTATTTTTTTCTTGTGAAGTTTTTTGCCTGTTTTAGCCGCAATGCAATCGTGGGTCATCTGCTCAGGAATATTAGAAGTTTCTGTGAAGGCAGATGTACACTTACTATCCATTTAAAATCTTTTTTGAAGTCTGCGATAATAGATTTCAAACTAATCTGGAATGAAAAAAAATATTAAGAATAATTTTATAGATTTTTTTAAACGGATAACTTCAAAGAGGATCATTGCATCAAGTGCTT
Organism: Tapera naevia; assembly: GCA_033556795.1. NCBI lineage: Eukaryota > Metazoa > Chordata > Aves > Cuculiformes > Neomorphidae > Tapera > Tapera naevia. The sequence continues at coordinate 6,548,123 of JAUMJJ010000079.1, read as the reverse complement.
TGATGAAGTATTGTTCTTTGAGTAGCAGGACTGTGCATATGCCAGTATGTGCTAAGACATGGGTTATGATACAGGAGTGGGCCTTGTGAGGTTTCTACCACAAGATCCAGTAGCTTTGGTAATAAATGACAGTAATCTCAGGAAACTACCCAAACAAAAGGCTTTCTGTGGTACTGATGCTGCCACTGAATGGAAGGAGAGCGTTTATTTAAATAATGACCAAGCTGGCTTGTCCTCAAATGTGCCATTTTGTCTTCATAAATTTAGGGAAGGATCTGTAAAATGTTGCCAAGGGCAACCACTGCATCTTGAGAAGCTGGAAACAAAATACAGGAAGAATATAGAACAAAAATTCCGTAAAGGAGTTTACCTTACTGTATTTAGTACTTTGTAAGTAAGCAAGTTATGAGTACCCTGGTGTTCCCTCCATCAAGTAACAGCCCTCGGATATTAAATGTTAAGTAAAGTTAAACCTCAGGCTGAGTACCCCTTCCATCATCCGTCACTGCTAAAAGACTGGCACTGTTAAGGCGCAGGGTGCCTCCACAGAGTGCTGCCTTTGCTTGCTCCTCCTCCTTCACTCCCTCACACCAGTGAAGGTTTTTCCTAGCCCTGCTACATCTGTGGTTCCCTTCATAAGATGGCAACATATTTTGCTCCTTTCTTGTACACCTCAGGGCTGTACCCCTCATGTTTGGTAAAGATGGGTGAGAGGAGGCTCCTGTAGTCGTGGTTCCCTAACATATTCTACATCATCACTTGGGTGAAACATAGCCAAAAGTCCATGGCAGAAAAAGTAAAGATCTGTGATTTGATCTGCAGTCCCATGAAACTGGTCTAAATTTCACTGAGGACTGAATCATCAAACATGGAGGAAAACTCATGTACATTTTGACATGGATGAAGTGGACGAAGGGTTGTCCAGATGAGAGTTCAAACAACTACTGTTCCACTCCGTTGACCCCTATAGCCTTCTGAGTCAGTAAGAGCAATGTAAAAGAGAAGCATGTGGCATAGTACTGGCAGCTATTTTAATGAATGACCTTAATGGGAATGAAAAGCTGAGAGATGGCTCCTACCCAGTATTATGACTGGACCCTTCTGTATGTCTTTCTAGAAGATGGACGACTGTTTCCCTATGAAGAAATGAATTTATAACATGGTTTCTAGCTCTGCTACACTTGGGATGGTTTGGCGCTATGGTTTGCTGTTTAGGCTCATCCCTATTAAAAAAAATATTCAGGATTATTTTCCCATACTTGGACAACTATATGGGCTGATGCTTCCAGATTCTCTCCCCAGAGCAAATTCTCCGAATTCATAAAGCTGAAGTGACCTTTCCAGTTCTCAGCAGTGACTAAGATTCCCAGCATTTGTGCAACCTTTTAATTAGATATAGATACATGCGTGTATACATATTTATGGACATATCTATACATATACTACACACACGCACACACACAGAAAGGCAGAGTGTATGTATGTGTGTTTGTATAAAGACTGCTTAGAATTTCAGCTCTTGTGTTCACAAGATCTGTGCCTTTACAAGTTATGGAAATTCTGGCAAAAATCAGAAAGCAACAACCACATTTTATATTCACACAGCTCATCTGTTGAAGCATGATTTTAAGAGCCTCTAGCTATTTAAACACATATTGTGAGTGAGTAAATGGTTTGCTGGATTAGGATTTTAGTCGGGTTGTAAATTTTTAGAGATTGGGTCTGTTTGCCTAATTTTCTGCACAGGCAATAGATTTTGGAGATGTCTCTGAAGGAATAATTAGAATCATTCCAAGAACAGGGAAAATGCACTGAAAATTGCGTACTATTTAGTTTCCAGTTTAATTTGGTGAAATTTTCCAGACAGCTTCTCAAATTGTAAACCCCATAGTGAATATTTTTTTAAAAAAAAAACCAATATTTCTCCTTTGCAAGATTTCTTTGACAAATATTTGAAATAAACCTTCTGATGCATTGGGGCAGAGAAAGCTATTGGTTCTGTTGCAGTTTCAATCGTTACAGGTTTTTTTAACGTTGGTTGCTTACTGGAAAGAAAAGTTTTGAGACAAAAACCTATCCAATCCAGCCAATATAATCTTCCTCAAACTGTTGATAAAATTTGATAAAACTCTTTTCCCTTGGATGAATAAGAGTAACTTTAGGGGGTTTTCTAAGGAAGCACATGCATCTGGATAGGTAAACGCTTGAGATGCTATTCAGTTCAAGAATGAGAAACATGAAATTGAATGACTATATATATCTATAGGTCTTTAAGCTCTGAGTTTAATAGAAAAGGCAGGTTAATGCAGTCAGGAGAGCCTACAGCTGACCAGCCATGGGGAATGAAATCAGATGCCTATGTAGCCGGAGGCACCATTGCACCACGGACACCGAGTAGCTGCACAGGGCTGGCTGATCTGATGTGTGATGTATGAAAGGCCACATGAGGCATCCCATAGTGCCTAAAACAACATAACATAGAAGCTTAAATTTAGTCAACTTGGGTAAGCCCCAGCTGCATACCAAAGGCAACCTGAACCATGCTTTATGCTCTACTCCTCTGCTGATTGAGAGCTTAAGTCAGTTGCCAGTTCCAAGCACTTCAGGCCATTTGAAAAGCCCTGGTGTAGCCCAGATATTGGTAAGAGGCCAGCAGAAGTGACTCTTGACTTTCTGGAAGAGCAGCTGAAGAACTCAGCTCAGGTAACAAGGGCATTTCAGTTGCCCATCAGTGACCTGTTGAACTGCTTCCTAGATCTCAGTACAGCAGCTGAGACCCTGGTATGTGTATAGAAGCCTTCAAACATCTAAGTGGCCTCACAGCACTTTCTGTACCAGTTTGAAGTTTTCCAGTAATGTTTATGCAGCTACTTCATTCTTCTACTGTTTATCCACCCGCTGCCCTGCATTTTCTCTTCTGTGTGTATGTACTTTGGCTTGCATATTTTGTCCAGACATTTTTAGACTTACCCAGCGTCTCCTCTGCTGGCTCACGCAGTCAGTCCATAAAGTTTCCTTGCTGCCAACCAGCTTCCCACCAGAAACTCTCCACATGGCTCCCAGGCGAGGCATGAGGAGCATTAATCCTCCCATTCCACTTCTTATCCTTAGGGAGAAAGCAGAGGCTGGAACACAGCAGCAGCTGGAGCTGGAGATACCACCTCATTCCTCTGAGAGCCATCTTTTGCTGGGCCAAGGACATCATAACTACTGCAACCATCTTTTTGGCAATACTTTCATGCAGTGGTTTTGTTTTTGGTTTTGTTTTCGTGGAAGACCATAGATACAGTTTCTTGTGAAATATAATATATATTGTATTAAAAGAGACAAATTACAATTAAATGATTCTTGGCCTTCTTTCCCAGGGATTTGAAAAGCTATTAATCTGGTGTTAGCATTCAGACATGCCAGGTCAAGCTAGCTAAAAATTATTTCAGTGAGTAAAACCTATGTATAAAATTCTATTATTTTATATCTACATGTCTGTGTATTTCTTCAAATGTCTGTCACGTTGCCATTGAGGCAGCAGTTGGCAGGTTGTGCTCTACAGTAGAACTCCCTGGAGAGATTGATGCCAGCAAATAACCCAAAGAGGAAATGGAGGACGCAGGAACTCTAGCCAGAAAGATAGAAAGAGAAAAAAAAGCAAAAAATGGTGGCAAAGAGCACTGTTTACAGAATTACAGTACCCTCTGTGCTTTCAGACTGAGAAGAACATATCACATTATTAATTTGTCCATAGGCTAAACAGTACCTTCCAAGTAGCACAGCTAAGAAAAGTGGTACAATATAGAAGCACCCCAGTCCCTAAGCGGCCTTCTCTGACCCCTCTGCCAAGTCCTTCTCCAGAATATCTACCTTTTACCACAATATAAACATTATTACTGTTTTTTCTCTGTCTTGGTTTGCTTCTCCTTGAATGCACAGCTAATGCCTTCATCTGCCCATTCTGATTAATCCAGATTATCTTTCATACTTTTTAATAGATTCCTGCCACATATATGTTAGTGAGCCCTGAATGTTATGCTCACATATTTTCTCTTTCTAAAAATAAGATGATACTGGTTCCACTCTTTTTGATCTTCAGCCAGACCATAGTTACCTCAGAACCCAGTTTAAAAGTATCCTTCTGGTGTTAAAGGTTCCCCAGGGACTCATCAGATCTACAGGAGCTATTTGACCTGCTAATCAGTAGGCTCCTAAGCAGTGGCAATTTTTCAATTTATCAAGGGTGTTGGTATCAATATTAACAAAAAACTAAAGAAGAAAAAGAAAGGTAAAAAGACGATAAGAACAAACTGTGGGCCCAAGAAATTACATTTGAAGCAATCATGATGAATTCATCAGGCTCATTGCATTAATTATCATAATGAAGCATCTTATTTCTTTTTATTGTCACAGTAACGTGGAAACTTCAGAGCACAAAATAAAACCAAGATTTTCTTTTGAAAAAATAAGAGCCTAATGTGCTTAACATAATCAAAGGTATTCAGAAAGAGGAGAATATGTTGCCCTAACTGCCTGAGCTTGGAATGTACTTACGCAGTAGCCCTTCTAAATTTTGGACAGGCAGATAAATTCACACTAAATTTCTTGTCGGCGTGGCAGGTCTGCCACTGGTCTCTGCATCCTAGGGTGATGAGGGAGCTGGCAGAAGAGCTTGCTGAGCCACTCTCCATGATCTACCAACAATCCTGGCTCTCTGGGGAGGTCCCAGATGATTGGAAGTTGGCAAATGTCATGACAATCCACAAAAAGGGCTGCAAGGAGGACCCGGGCAACTATAGGCCTGTCAGCCTGACCTCAGTACCTGGCAAGGTTATGGAACAGATCATCCTGAGTGCAATCACACAGCACCTTCAGGATGGACATGGGATCTGACCCAGCCAGCACCGGCTTTGTGAGGGGCAGGTCCTGTCTGACCAACCTGATTTCTTTTTATGATTAGGTAACCCGCCTGGTGGATGAAGGGAAGCCTGTGGATGGAGTCTATCTGGACTTGATCAAAGCCTTTGACACTGTCTCCCATGGCATACTCCTGGATAAACTGGTAGCCCGTGGCTTGGACAGGTGCACTCTCAGCTGGGTTAAGAGCTGGCTGGATGGCCGGGCCCAGAGAGTGCTGGTGAATGGGGCTGCATCCAGGTGGCGGCCGGTCACTAGTGGTGTCCCCCCGGGGATCAGTGTTGGGTCCGGTTCTGTTTAACGTCTTCATTGATGATTTAGATGAGGGGATTGAGTCCATCATAAGCAAATTTGCGGATAACACCAAGTTGGGAGGAAGTGTCGACCTGCCGGCAGGCAGGAGGGCTCTGCAGAGGGACCTTGATAGGCTGGAGAGATGGGCTGAGTCCAACGGGATGAAGGCCAAGTGCCGGGTCCTGCACTTTGGCCACAACAACCCCATGCAGCGCTACAGGCTGGGGACAGAGTGGCTGGAGAGCAGTCAGGTGGAAAGGGACCTGGGAGTACCGATTGACAGGAGGTTAAACATGAGCCAGCAGTCTGCCCAGGTGGCCAAGAAGGCCAATGGCATCCTGGCCTGCATCAAGAATAGTGTGGCCAGCAGGGCGAGGGAAGTGATCCTTCCCCTGTACTCGGCGTTGGTGAGGCCACACCTTGAGTATTGTGTTCAGTTCTGGGCCTCTCAGTTCAAGAAAGATATTGAGGTGCTGGAGCGGGTCCAGAGAAGAGCGACGAAACTGGTGAAGGGACTTGAGAACAAGTCCTATGAAGAGAGGCTGAGGGAGCTGGGGTTGTTTAGCCTGGAGAAGAAGAGGCTCAGGGGTGACCTCATCACTCTCTACAACTATCTGAAAGGAGGTTGTAGTCAGGTGAGGGTCGGTCTCTTCTCCCAGGCAGCCAGCAACAGAACAAGAGGGCATGAGCTTAGACTCTGCCAGGGAAGATTTAGGCTGGATATCAGGAAAAAGTTCTTCACAGAATGAGTAATCAGGCATTGGAATGGCCTGCCCAGAGAGGTGGTGGATTCACCATCCCTGGAGGTTTTTAAAATAAGACTGGATGTGGCACTTAGTGCCATGATCTAGTAATCATGAGGACGTTGGACAAAGGGTTGGACTTGATGATCTTGGAGGTCTCTTCCAACCCAGATGATTCTATGATTCTATGATTCTATGAATTCATATAAAGGTAGCTCAGGTGCTGCTGGAATTAATCAAAGCCTCTATTGTGGCAACATGGAGACATGCCCTTCCAGTCAAATATGGAATCCAAAAGCTCTAGGCTCTTCGTATTGGAATTTGAGCAGTTTGCAAGGCATGTACTTAAGGCTTTGGCTAGAGAAAGTTTCCATTAGCGTTGTTCTAGTACTAGCACCTCAGCGACTTTTATTTTCCTGTCTGTTTTACTGTGGTATTCTCATTATCTGTTTTGCTTGTGTCACTCCATTTCAGTGTGGCTACTGTTCTGTGCATCTGTGCATTGACCACATAGGGCCACAATACAGCACACAGCTCCTAGCCCCAGATTAGCAGCAACCTGCAATCTGACTTCAATTAGTTGGAAGGATGATGTTTCTTGACTTTCTGGTGTTTAAATGAACTGAAAATCAAAACCTTGTTTTTCTTGGTTCTCTTCCAAATCACATGCTGTGGTATGGTTTGCCTCATTAAAGATTAAAACTGATGTTGGTAAAAAGAGATAAATCTAAATCAACTTTGAGATCCAAATGGTGCCAAGTTTGTGATTTGGTCTTTTCATTTCAGAAACATGGAAGGAACACTGAACACTTCAGATCTATGGGATGAAGGTAAGAGGGGCTGCAGCGGCTTAGCGAGACCCTTCCTTCATTTTCAGCAGCTCTGTGAACTCTTTCTGTTTATGGCGAGCTGCAGGTGAGGGGCCTGCTGTAAATCAGCAAAGATGCCCAACAAGGCATAGGGAGATAAGGTCCTGCAGAAATACCTTTCCACCCTTGCCTTTAAAGATCTGACCCTGGGTGACCTGGATCCCATGTCCCAGACCCAGGATGTAGGTGGTTTTCTCTTCCTGCAGTGGGCAGCACCCGTAAACAAACCGGAGTACTGCTGCTGCCTTTTGCAGTCTAGCATCTGAATTGAAAACAGGAGAGAGAGAAAAGGCCAGGGAGAACAAACAGTTACAATGAAATAATTACAGCTAAGCTGATATATAGTGGTAACAGCAACTACATGCCCACTCACTGTGTGTAATATAGGCATAATAAAGAGGAAAACACTTGGTTGGTTTTTTTTCTTGGGAACATTATCCTGCTTCGCTGTGACCTTCTCGGTTAACTTAATAAGCCAGATATCTTTGTATGAAAACAGCTTCTTAGTTTCCACGCTAGAGAATACACTGCCTTATCTCTTACTATAATTTTGATTATGAAATTACTGTTGTCACAAGCCTCACTTTTCTGTTGCTTGGAGCTATTCAGAAATACTTTTTTTTTTCAGGCTACCATTTTCTCATGCTTCCCTGTCCTTCAACAATAACACTTTGTGCAGTTGTGGGTTATATGTAAAAAAAAAAAAAATGGTCATATTTTAATGATAGTTTTTCAAATCTGTGTTGCATATGTACATGCTATTAGTTGCAGAGGTCACATATTTAGTTTGTAAATACATACTATCCATGCAGATCCCTCATTTGGCCTAACATCTGTTCTTCAGTATAGCCTTTCCTACTGATCATAGAGTTTTTCGGTACAGCTTCAAGGGAGCCAGTTACCTTGGGTACAGAGGGGTGCTAGTGAAGCCCAGGGCTGATGCAGGCTTGTGAACCCTGTTGGATTTCCCTAAGGTAGAAACAAACACCTTTGGCTTTGGGGAGTAAACCTTCTCTAAAACAGTCTTGTATGTTGCCTATGAGTAGTCATTTAACTTGTATTCACCAGCTTCCATATTTCCTCCAAAGTTACTAGTCTCGTCATGCACCCCAAAGGGTTCATCACCCCTCAGATCCCACCAAAGCTTGGGATACCCCACTGTGCCTACGCCCTCTGTGTGGGCTGCCTTTCCCACCACCGTGCTGTAACTCCCTGATTGCACCAGCATCCTTGAAAAAAACACCAAGCTATAGGTCTGATTTCACTCTGGAGCTCAGTAGGTGATGCTGATCTTGTGAGTGAGTAGGAGGTACATCAAGCTGAGGATGCAGCTGATCAGAAAATGTTTGACATTTTGTTTTGGTCCAAATGTTCTCTTATTAAGAACATGCTTCCTTTTGACTAGTAATTGAGAGTTTTCCTCTTTAGTATTAATCTCTCGGCAAAGAATTTTCAGAATTCATTTTCTTAACCTCATTTTTAAAAATGCGGTAGAGCCAGCAATGCTTTCATACCATATCACAGAGAGCTGTGATGATGAGGTTTCAGGTGTTGCTCAGAGATGTGTGCTTCTGAATGCTTTCATCCTGTGCTTAGAAAAGAGGTGTTTATAAAGCCCCAACAAAAGGACTGAATGTCCCTCATCCAGATTCTGTGAAAAAATAACTAGATAATATTAGATCTCAGGTTCATAGCCATGGTTGCCTACACTGCCTCCAGGCGATCTAACATGGCAGTTTTCTCTGACAGTAGCTGATACATCTCATAGATCAGTAGGACCTTTCCTTTCTCTGAGTGCTGTAATCCCCACCTTGCATCAGCAAATGTCTGCAAAGGATAGCTGGGATGAAAATGGATTCTCTAGCCTTGTGAATAACGGTTGCATTGATGTATTTTTATCAAAAAATCCAATTGACACAATCCTAAATTCTCTCATTGTCTGCCAAGATGCCATCCTAGCCTGAACTCTCAGCCTGTCTCAGACAGGAGGACAGGAATTTCACTTCTGAATCACAATATTTTGTTAAAAATACATTAACGTTAAAAGTTGCTATTCTGACAGTCATATTGAAATGCTATGTACTGCTTTAGCTCTCTCTGTATTTGCCTTCTGCTTCAATGCAGAAGACGTTCTTTCCAAAGAGTCAGAAGTGAAAGTTGAGGCCAAGGGGGAGGCTATAAACGTAGGTTTTGCAAACCAGAGAGAAACGCTCAAAGAAGCTTATTAATGTTTTCTTTGAAAGGATGCAGTGTTTGGTGTTCAAAAGACAAACTTAAGGTTAAAAAAAAAAAAAAGAGATATCAAAGAAGCTCTGCATAGAAATAAATCTGAGTAATTAATCACTACATTTGCCTCAGTGCTCATTAGCTTCTTGTGCCCATAGAAGTCATAGTGTGTATGCAAAACCTCCATAGACATTTCATGTTTAATGCTTGTATGTTTGATTACAGCAATTACAAGGCAGTGGCAAGCCAGGGGAAGGAGAGGGACAGGTGTCACTCGGCCCGAAGACTGCAGATGGGTGCCACCACCTGCTGATGCATCTCTATTAGAGATGATCAGGCTGGTACCATGGCCTGAAGGTGCAGCCTTTATGGTGAAGGCCAGAGGCCACATCACTCCTTCCCTGTGGTGCTCCACAGTGTTTGACCTGCGGCAAGTCCCAAAACCCATCCGGGTCTCCTGAGCCAAGGGAAGCTGCAGTGGTGTTTGTGGCTTCCTTCCCCCTCTGGCTCCTGCTTCTGTGTAATTGAGAAGCTTTTTTTCCACAGGAACAGTGGTGGGTGAAAAGGGAGGCAAAAGGGGTGACGTGCCCAGACCTGTGGACCCCAGCTGGACCTTAGCCATCATAGTCACATGTGCCCAATCAGACTGGGTTACAAGTGGCCAGACTGACAAGCTATGTCATAAAAAGCAAATATTTTTTTAAAATTAAAGGGAATAGTTAATATCTTGTAAGACTTTCAAAACTCTGTACTACTTATGAAAAAGCCTACATTGCCCTTTGTGCTCTTCTGTATCCTTGAGCTGTGCTTTTCCAGGCTCTCCTGTGCCATTTCCTCTGCTCCATGGTGGTGCTATCCTGCACTGTCGCACCCAGAAAATCAACAGCAGAGGCCTCAAATTCTCTTGTAAGAAAACACCCACTATCACTAGATCTGAAAAATGATAAACATTATGAAGTGATGAGTATTAGGAGACCTGTAAGTAATTATCTTAGAATTTAGATGTAATTTCTCTTTTTTAATTCAGCTACCTTTTTCCTCATTGCAAAATTAATGTAATTTAGGTTATGCTGTTTTATATAATTTTAAGAATACAGCATCCATTAGAAAGTACATTATAAAGTATATTTTGCCAGAAACATCTCCAATATTACGGTGAATAATCCTGTTGCATCCTTTTATAATTTATACTGGTCTTTTTCCTTATATTTAACTTTAAAAATTTGCCAGTGAAAGATGGTAGTGTTAGGTTTACAAGCTCTATAAAGATTTATGTTTAAGAGAACCCGTTTCTCTGGTTTGACTTCTATATATATTACTTTTTGTCTGGAATTCTTTACAGTTTGGTTCAAGTTTCTTGAAGAACATGAAAGTAGCACTACAAAAAAAATTAAATAGTCCTCTGAATGGAAAATACAAGAACAAAAATATCCTCTGAACTGGAAGGGGAGAAACTGCCAGAAGAGTGGATTTTAGGTGTTTTTTCTTGGATCTTCTTTCTAATTCTGGTTTGATTCACTGTATAGCTTTAGTAAAGTTAAATAATCCTCTTTTGCTCCCTGATTCAGGATCTGCAAGGGTGATAGTCTTTTCCTGCTTTGCAGGGCTTTTGGAAAAGATACATGAATAGCAGAACACAGAAGTACAAGGCCAAATTAGTAAAAGTATTATATGTATCAGCTAATGTTTTACTAATAGGGAAAGCAGTGTACCTCATTGCATATAATTTGGACTGTGGCTGTATTGTAGGTATTTTTCCTTTTAAATCTGTCACTTGAAACTATAGAGGACAGCGTAGGAACAGGGCATTAAAATTGTGATGGAGATCTTAACTCTTCATTCAGTATGAACGAAGATGAAAGGCATAACAGATTGAACAGTGAATGAAAACTTTTTTTCTAATTGAAATATTCTGTGTATTCAGCACTTCCTCTTGTGTAAATACATGAACAGAGGGATTTATTAAATAAAAAGTCATTGCAGCTGTGGAAGCTTTCTCCAGTTTAAGACCAGCAATACAAGGAAGGATACGATGTGCATACTCTGACAATTTACTATAATTCTTTAGCTTCCCTATACATAAATATTTAAATCATAGGTAGTCTGTAAAAGACATACTTTCCCTGATAATATAAGTCAGCAGAAGCTAAAAACCTTTACTGGGATTAAAGTGGAGTTCATCAGCTTTCTCACTGAGACGCAGCTTAATAGCAAACAATCTTGGAAGACATACCTCCTTGGCTTTGTAGGCACATACACAGGACTGCTGCTCCCATTCACCAGCACAGCCCCCCTCCCTCTGGTTCAAGAAAATGGAGAAATGATGTTATTCTATTTTCAGTTTCCTTTAATGAGATCTATTGGATAGACAGGAGGTGGAAGTTCAGCACAATGGAAGCTGAAGTTTTGCTGGTGCTGTGTCAAGTCCCCCTCAATGCCTATAGATTGAAAGCTGATGAATTGTCCTGGGGAGGAGAAGCATACTCAAATACTCTATCTTAGCTTTGCATTTAGGTGACAGCTAACATACTCAATGAGCTCTTGTATTTTCTTAAGTTCTTTGCTTGTAACTGCCTCCTGTAATCCAAGTTTGTCCCAAACCCTTCTTGATGCTGAGGTTTGTTCATTACATTGTGCTAAATACAATGGATCTCTGGAAAAATATGGGATTTGGAAAGATCCTGGAGAGCCTGCTGGCCTTGACCAGCCAAGCGCTGCCTGTTGGGGAGTGATCACACACTTCCCAGGAGAACTGGAGATCTGGGGCAGCAGTGCCAACAGTGAGCTCGCCTCCTAATTAATTGTAGCTGTACCACAATCTGTTAAGGAGCTGTGTGGTGGCAACTGAGAAAATTGATAACTGGCGCCCGCTGATGCCAGATCATAAAAAGCTGAATTCCGTGTTTGGTTCTCCTAGTATTGGGGGGGAAGGGAAAAATACCATATGTTGTTTTTAATCTTTTAGAGTTGTTTAATGTCCCTCTAGCAAAAAAAAAACTTTTTATTTTACTTCACTTTGCAGAATTCCTTTGTGACAAATTATTTCCCTTTCAGCCTGAATCCACACTATGCAGTACTACGTGAGATACAGTTTTCTTTTTCTAAATATTGTTGTTTAGTAAGTTTCAGAATTCAGGAAGAAAAAAGTCAAGGAAATTGTATTTTACTTGACATGTAGGAAACTTACAGAAGGAGCTCAATCTTCCTTTGAAAAAACGTTTAAGAAAGAGAGTGGAAGTATTGCCTTGAGAAGGAGTGTTCAAAACCTGCCTGGGGAAGGACCATGAGCTCTTTGGCCACTAAAAATTGTATCTGAAATGTTCAGTGCTGAAATTTTGCAGTGTGGGTGTGCCAGAAGTGTCTGGATGGTTATGTGGGCACAGGGACGGCTGTTGGGTGCCTTGTGAGTTACCTTTACATACCAAAAAAGAAAAACCCACAAAGTTATTTTTTTATTCAGGTTTTACTGGACATTATGAACAAGTATAGTGGCCAGCTGATAGTCATAATCAGATCTTGTTCACAGTTAGTTTTATTAGATTAGGGGAGCATGGTGGAGGGGACTACCCGAGGAAGTTGTACAGCCAGTAATTATTATGGATCCTTTTTATCTGGATTTAAGAAACAGTGCCTGCTTATTTCTCAAGTTAATGCACGTGAAAGAGAGAGAAGACAAGACTGAGATCTTGCAGATATTAAAATGGAAAAAAAAATGCTGAGCAGCTGTGATTTTTGCAAGTGGTGCACACTGGAAAAGCAATAAAAGATCCAACATTGTCGTATATCACTGGTGCAGAGGTTTTCTTCTTAGTGAGGGCAAGTTTATCCATAAATTGCAGTAAGCAGAATATTGCTGCTGAATATGAACGACATAAAGAAAGAAAACACACAGGAAAGATGAGAATAAGTAGTTTGAATGCCAACGTTTCCTTTTTCAGGAAGAAAATCCTGACCAGCAGTGTGCCCCTCAGCTCCCCAGCTCTCAGGCACCAGGAGGGGTTCTTTCCTCTCTGTGCAGAGGCCCTTTGGTGAGCAGGGCCCTGTGAGAGCTGTGTGGCCTCCAAAGCAAAGGGGCTGGACCCCCACAAGTTATACTATGGAGCTCACCACCCTGCTCAGCTGCCAGGGCAGGAGGGCGCACTGTTTGTGCAAGCATCCTTCTCTGCACCCTCCGTTCTACCAGATGACTAGTTAGAAAATCTCTGTCAAAACTCTTTTGCAGATAAATTTCAAGTTTTATTTTCACCAAACAGCATTTACTTTTGATGGAAAATTTATATTTTTTTCTTCTTCTCTCTAAAGACTGAACAGTAAAAGCCAAAGCATTTTGCCCAGATGTGTGGATAAAAATGTATTTAGCACTGTTGCCAGTGGCTTGTAGGAGTCACAGTTTTGCTGTCCCATGCCTCTGCTCTCCTCACCAAGCCTCCAGATGACAGTACTCTCCTGAAAGGTACTGTGGCAAGTGTGCTGCTCAGGCATCTCTGCAAAGGAGAGGGTGAGTGCAGGGGCAGAGCCTGGCCTGGGAGCAAACAGTGGAGAGCCCCTCCACAGCAACACCTTTGAACCATACGGGCACCTTTGGTACAAGCAGACATCAAAGTTTCAGGTTCAGATTTTTCTTTAAACACAACCCCCCTTTCCAAGCAACTCTATTTGGAAGTGGTTTTTTACCTTTCCTTGGAGGAGGAAGGCAGTGAAAGAATAATTGTTTCTCCATCAGCTCATAGCAATGCTCTTGCTCTGGTGCCCTGAAGCTCATTTTCTCCTATCTCCTACGCGATTGCTACAGACTTTCAAAGGCAGCAGCAAGGTAGCAGACTTGATTTATCACATGCTGAGATGAAGACAATTCATTTTCTATTCCCTAGCAACTGCCTATATAAACAAGTACTAGACTAGCGGTAAAACTGGGTTTGAGAACTACAGGCAAATTGACATTGTAAACAAATTGGTTTTGCACCTGAAGTGGTGTAAGAAGAATGAAAGGGGAGTTAAATCCAAGTGGAGATCATGTTTTTTCTCCTTTCATGAAGTGCATATATGTAGCAGAGTAAAGCACTAAATCCAACCATTTTTCCCAGCAGCACTCACCAATTTTCCCAGTCCTAGCCTCTTCATGTTGCCATTGCCCAAACATTTTCCTGTAAAATTAAACAATTTAAGGTATTTCATGAATGCAGAAATACTGCAGATGACAACTGATTTTAATTTGCTTATAGTTGCTTCCATTGTGTGTGTGTTCTCCACCTTTGCTTCCCAACTCAGCTCCCCTCTTGGCCACGGTGATGCAGCACCACCAATACCAACTTAGCAAGCACTTCCACTCCTCTGGCTCAGAGCTGGTTCTATAAATTGCCTTTTCTCCTCGTCGTAGGGCGATCTGTAGGGCTACCCAGCCTGTGGGTGAGTAGAGGTTGTGACCATGGGTTTGTAGGATTCTGTAATACACAAGAACACGGAGGCTTTATCCTCAAAATTTCTCTGCTTTATTACAGATTTCCACAAATACCATAAAAAAATCACCATTATGAACTATACCTATTATTAATAGAGGGAATATACATATCTCAAGCTATTACAAATTGCTATCAGCAATTAGTAGTATGGGAGCAATCAGCGGTGTGGGAGCAATCAGCATTAGTAACAATCAATAGTATAGCAACAATCAAAAGTATAGCAATAATCAAGCAGATATATACTATTACAGATTACTACAAAGTCATCATCATTGAAACAACTTGTCAAGCATAAAATGACAGCTATACTTACAATAGATTAGTTATATGAATATTTGATAACAGCATTAAGCAAATTAAATGAATCTTCGAAGGGGCCAAACCTTCCTGAAAGTGGTAGAATAAACACAACCAACCTCAGAAGGGGGGCCAAAGGGGATCAGTAATTAAGGGAGAGAGTTTCATTTCGGAGACGCTCTGTGTCACAGAGGCTTGAGTCATCCAGCAATCCCCAGTGAGGGCCCAAAATCTCAAAGAAAGTTCATGTGAAGTATTCAACCTCTTTAGGGAATGAAAAGTACGTGCAGTAGAGGAAATAGAGAGAGAGAGCGCAGTGCCATTTTGGATAAAAAAAATCACCAATATAAGTAGGTGTAGAACACCACCACTGTGAACAGCCAACAGATGCTGTTAATTTCTGTTTCTCACCTGATGCAGCCAATAGATTACAATGTTTTCTGTTCTTTCAATCCAGGTTTTGTTTTCCCAGACTGTTTTCCTCTTCTTGCAGTTAGAACAACCAATGGAAGGCACAGGTTCATACTTTCGCAGGATGTTTTCCTCTTTTTTTCCCCACTATTTTTCTCTTTTTCAGATAAGTTGCTGTTACAGTTCCTTGGTTTTTGCAGTTATCGAAGTCTCTGGTTTCTAGGTACCCAGCTATGCTTCAAAGACACCAGCTGTGTGCTTCTCAAGGAAGCTTCTGGCTCACAGGTCTGGTTCCCAGGCTTACAGTTCCCAGGCTGGCAGGCATTTCCTCTGTCAGTATTTTTCCAGTAGACATATTCTTCTGTTAAGTTTCCCCTTCAACCAGACTACTTTTATGGCTGCTCCCACCACCTCACCAACCAGTGTCACTGCTCAGTGGCCTCTATGTTAGTTCTGCAAGCTGCTAGGCTTGTCTATGGAGAGAAAAATAGTTGTTTTGGCAGTTGAATTTTTCTATGAGCGTGAAGGGGTGTTTTTTGTCAATTTGTTTTTGTTTTAATCCAAAAAAAACCTAAGCAAGAGCTGATTTGGACTAGAAAAAAGTACTTTGAGGATTTCTGTGAAGGTCTGGATGCTAAATGCTAGCTGTGCACAAGTTGTAAAAACAGGTGAACTGGGACTTGTTGCTTGGTTGAGGTTTTCTTCTCCATCAGAACATGTTCTCTGAAATGTTTTTGCTTTATAATTTAATCAAAGAGATACACAGAAGGAAATGAAAGAAAACATTTTTCTGCCTATGTTTTCCGGTTATCCCTTTTCAAAAAGAAGCTTCTTTTTTTTCTCTAATCTGACTTTTAATAAAAATAAAGTTCCTAAAAGTAAAAGCCCAAGGCTGAGCTGTTTTGGCTAATATGAAAATAGAGACTAAGACTCCCAGCTCAGGCCTCCTTCAGTCCCCCAAAGGGAAGGAGGTGGGACTCTATTCAGTCTCTCCCTCTTGCCATTGCAGAAGATCTGGACAGAAGGAGAAATGGTGCAGACTTCTAAAGATACATTGCTCCTATCTGAAAGGTCCAAATCCTCTAAAAGGGCCTTTCAAAAAGAGAAAGAGATGATAATGTTTCATTGACGGTCCACAGGCATTTTAAAATCTCTTTAGAATCATCAATAGGTCTTGCAACACAAGAGCAGTACTTAAAATACTAAGTGAGGCTGACTTGAAGTGGATTTGGAATTGACTAATGTCTTTGACACCTACCTCTATCTCTGGGCAAAGTCTAGTACCCTGCAAAAACACAGGGCACAAAGAAACATAAGGCCAAAGTATGATGTAAAACAGAAATTTTACTGTTACCTTATAAAAGGAATCTAGACATAAAATTGAAGGTCTGATGAGGAGCATCAAAAATACAGCTTTTACCTAGTCTGCTAGGTAGGGATTTGTGTTCATGAATTATCATTATATCATTTTCGTCTACTTAATTCTTCTCTCTGTTCTCCACCAGGTTACCTCTTTTCTTTAATAGCATTTGACTAGAGCTCAGTATTTCTTTGAGATAGTTCTTCTGTAAGCAGTGTTGTTCACAGATGAAGGTCTGAAATCCGTGGTTTAGCTTTTCTTCTATGTCAGTAACAGTCTTCTATGTTTGACAATATACTTTTTTTTCAACTGCCTACCCAGAAAGTGACCAAACGGATCTGGAAAGTTAATGTGGAAAAAAAAATCACTGTCTTTAAAAAAGTCCATATTTCATTTGCACTAAGCAGCTTGTTAGAAGATGAGAAGACAAATCAGCAATGTGGAGGTAGGAAGGCCACACTGTGCAACGGTCAGCTAAATCTGTCCCCTGGCATGTCAAACATCTGAAAAAATACTGCAGCATGAAGAAAGAGCAAAACTGTTTCTGCTTCTCATTCAGAAAATATACTCAGTTCTTCCCTTCTAATGGTTTTCAGCTGGATAATGCTACTGGATAATTGAATTTCTAGCTTTGGAAAAAAATCAAATCTATTTAGGGACAGTAGGTTTCCTTTTCAGAAAGCAAACAAACAAACAAACCAACACTTCCACAAGCAACAGGATGCCTTCTAAGAGTCCTTTCAGTGACAGTCCTCTGGACTGAAGCAGAGCTGAGAGTGGCTCTCTACGCATAACTGGAGTTAGGCTGGGAATGAAACAATGCTTTGTTCTGCAGAACTGGCTCACCCTCATCACTTTTTCTTTCCAGATGGCTTTCTGAAACACCCTACATTTTCTGGGTGTGAAGCCAGCCAGAGTCGTAGTAACCTGCAGCAAATTATTATCTCAAAAAAAACATGCAGGTAGCATGAGGTAATTTATCTTTATGTAGTCCCATTGGCACAGGACAGGCTTACTCATACAGGTTTACTCCTTGTGCAGCTTTGAACTCTTCAGCAATTATCTTAAATTTTGAATTAGCTAACTCAGTTATTCTTTTTCTTGTTGTGGCTGGGACTTGGATCAAGGGTCCCCCAAACAAATTCCTCTTACTTTAAGAACGTGTTTAGGATCTTGATTTGTACTGGTAAAGCTTGCTGATTTTCAGTAAGTGGCAAACACTGTCTTTAAGTAGGTATGAATATATATAAAAATTCAGTATTATGGGTATTAAGTAATAGCAAGATCACCTGAAATTTAGATAAAGGATCGATAGTGATTGCAGGTGGAGTACAGTGGCTTGTACTGAAGGAAATGCTGAGTACACTGTAGACCCAAATGTCACATTTCTGTTACTCATCTAGCGTTATACTGCTTTGGAGGACAGAAATCTCAAATTCTAATCAGCAAAAAATAAGCTGTTTGAGCTATATCCCATTTCAGTGTTAGGAGTCATTCTAACGAAAATGTATGAAGGTAAGAATATTGTCACAAAATAGGTGTGTCAAAATATCTATGTCATAAAGAATAACTAGATTGGGAAACATGCAATGTAAACCATCAAGATTTTGGTAGAGCATTTGCCTTTTTCTGTGATGAAATGTCACACTGGGAACGCAGACCACCAAGAAAATTAAATTCTGATCATATTTAAAGAGTGATTTTGATGACACAGATAGTGCTGTGCTGGTGAAATACTGGAGTTAAGCACAGGAAAGGGTGCTTTCTGGTCACAGCATGAAAGAATCCACACAACTGAGACCCAGGCCTGGCTTAAGTGGGAGGAAATATATATCGCATTGCTGATATAATGTCCTGCATATCTACATAGCATTTATATACAAAGCATTTTCAAAAAGCTAAGGATGAGCACAAGGGAAGAGAACTGAGCATGGCTCTCTAAGCAATGCTGGCATTAGTAAGAACTTACTGTAGCTCTGAAATACAAACACATATATGAAAAGAAGATATGGTATATCTCCATTATTTTCTGGCTCGATTATTATTGCGTAGTTTTCCTTTGGTGAATGTGAATCATAAGCAATAGAAGCTGATGGCCAGTTTAACTGGAAGCGAGCGAGTCCTGGGACCTTTTGTCCCTTTGATCCTCATCACTCCACCTGGTGCCTGGCAGGTCCTGTGGCAGTGGCCGAAGGGCTGCTCTCACTTACGGCACTCCTCCGCTAGAAATTCTAGTTTCTTACCTCAGTGTAGCCTACTCCAGGGGGGCAACAGAGAGGTGTCTGCTGACTTGATACCAGGAAGAATACTAGAAGGCCTTTAGTGGTGGATTTGTACCTCTCAAAAACATGCAGGCAAGGGGGCCATGCTATTTCCCATGTCTACATTCAGTGTCACAATGAGCCCACACAGTAACCCTAATGAGATGTTTCACAGCTGGGTCCCCACAGCATCCCCAGTACTTTTGCATTTGATTACAGAGGGTAGAAGTTCTGCCAGAGGAAGAATAAATATTTAAGGATCAGTAGATAGGGCAGAAACGGGGTGCAGCAGAGCAGAAGATGAAGCAGATGAACCTTCAGACAATCTGAAAAAGAAAATAAATGTGGAGATTGTAATTGATTTATACTCTGTCAGTTAAGCTACTTCGAGTACACCATTAAAAAAACACATACAGTATATACTAATACTTCCATGCAGTGACTTTCATGAAAGTTTCAGTAGAAAGTAGAGTGACAAATATGACAGGAAACTTTGTGTTGGTTTTTGTTTTTTCTGAGATTACTCTGTCCAGAAAATAAAATTTGTAGATCCTAAGGAGGGAGGAAAACCACAGAAAACAAAAGTGAGCATTAACCCAGAACCTGAAAGTTGTGCTTTCAGTCTCTACTGAAGTGGATGTTTTCTAATCATCAGAGAAACTGTATATGTGAGCCCCCATGCAGCAAAGTCAGCTTTTAGGACAATGGGTGTTAAGACAGAAGATTTGAAAAAGATATATAAAATAAACAGTTATCAGTTTGGGAGCAGCAGAAATTTAACAAATAATTTCAAAGAAGCTTCCAAAGGTGCTCTTCTGGGTGATACCCATAGAGCCAGAACATTCTGGTAACCTGTAAGATAAGTTCAACCTTATTCTTCCTGATTAGAGACAGGGATCTGAACTGGATCATTGTCCTCCCAGCAGTATCATGCAAGTAACTGGTGTACTATGGAACACCTCTTTTGCTAAAACAGTCCCATTTTAAAGCACTTGTGTCTGTAGTTGGCCAGAGGGCTAATCAGCAGGTCATGGTTTGGGGACACCCAGTTGGTAGTCCATGCTCTGGTCAATACTAAAAGTTTTATATAAATTGGAAGCATGTTGACCAGTTGATACTGAAATGAACTTCCTTTAGACTATCCTACATGCAATCTGTTCTGGTGGACACAAAAAGAGAGATTTGAAACAATTTCCCAAGTCTGGATGGAAGTCTGAAAGGTGGAGAAGAGCAGTTTTATCTTTTCTTTGGACTTCTTCCCTCATTTAGGCCAAACATACTCAACAAAGTCAATTCAGTTTTCAAAACTGGATTAATTCTAATTACACCAAATTTTCAGGGAACAGGGTATTTCATAATATTATAAACCACTTTCATACAAAAGAAGAGAGAAAGTTAAATGCAATATATTAAAGTGGGCTAGAAATCCAGAGTACTTGTGAGCTATTTCTTCACCCAAGCTTGTTCTGTAATCTTCTGCACTGGACCCTTTTTTGCTCTGGCTCACACAAATATGACTATCTACCTAAACCATGTCTAGGATTTAGAGACACTCCTCCGGTCTCCACAGACTGTCAGACTTTGGCCTGTCTGGGAAGAGAAGTCAGGCAATTCCCAACTATGTTCATCTGACGCACACTCCCACAGAGTGTCATTCTCTACACCTGGCCTGGCACAGCAGAAAGAAGAATGGTAAAACCTTGTACAACTGCTACATGATGGAAGTGTTCAATTTTAAGACAAGTATCATCTTTAATGTGCTGCTCCTATAACAAGTCTACAGGGGAACATTCAATAGCAGTGTTTTGTTCTTTCTTGCCAGGACAAATAAAGTACTAACAAATGAGTCTTTCTGGTGTTTTTCAAGGACTTGAATAGTAAGCACCAACCACAGGGGTCACTTTTGTTCTTTACCAGCCATAAGGTACAGCAAGGACTCCTGGTTTATCAGAAACTGAGTGCCCACTGTGGCAAGAAGCACAATGTGGTCCTGTTAGCCCACCACAAATGTTGCGCAATTACCTTGTGTTTGCCATATGGCCCTATAAAGGAAAGTTAGATGGAGATGCTTTTTTGCTGTACTTCTTATTGATTTTTGGTGGTTTATATAAAGCGAAATAAAATTCTATAATATGCTGACATTTTTGGCATAACAACATATGACCCGATTATCTTTTTCTCTGGACAATTCAAGGTCTGACTCTATAGGGAATAAATACCAATCTGTAGTGGGACTGGACATCTAGCATTTGGGGTACTGTGCTTATTCCTGCCTGAAACCTGTTTCAGTTTTTACATGTATAAAAAAAACCTGTGCCCACTTACATCCTTTCCAGGAGGAATGTTTAGGGTTGGGTAGCATGGCTGAAAGGCACCTTTCAGCCCCCTGTGAGAGAAAAAGCAGAGAGGATGCGTGAGAATAATTTAGTGAGGGAAGCTACATTCCTCTTCCAGCTCCCAGCGAACAGGAAATGCAGAGAAAGCTGAAAACAAAGCCAGTAACTTGACTAAAATGTTTTTCTGAAAGTGTCTGCAATGTTATGAAAGTCCCTTATTATCTTAGTAAATCTGGTGGGTTTTGTCGTAGTATTGCAGGCTCATAGGGCTAAGGAAGGAAAATGCACCTAGTCTCTAGCTACAATGAGTGGCTTGGGTTCTAGCCCTGTGGCCATGTGTAAACTTAATTTGCCTTCTCAGTTTTCACCATACACAGTATTGTTCCACAGTGTGTTATAAGTGATGTGACAGAAGACTGAATCATAGAAAAAAAAGAAGGATCTTGAAATATCACTCACCCCTACTTGAGGGAGGATCAACTGCATTTCTGCCATAACTCACAGATATTTGCCAAAATATTTGCTTTTGAAGGTGTATATTAGTGAAGATCCAGGATTTCTTTGGATAATAAAGCCAGTGCTTCACTGCATTTTAAGGTTTCTCATCGGGGTTTTCTTCTTCTGTCCAGCCAGAACTCCCTTTCTACAGTAAAGCCCATCTGTTCTTGCCTTCTCTGCGAAATGTCTTTTTTCCACATGCTTGAATACATCTTTCTCTGTACACTGAACATCTCCTCATTCAGGCTTTCTCAGAGATCATGTTTTCTGGTCTTCTGATCATTCTCACTGCTTTCCTCTCCAGTCTCTGTCCTTGCTTGCTGATTCTCTTGAAGAGTGCTCTGAGCTTTATTTGTAATAAAGCTGAGCTAGCATACTACTGGTTTAGGGAGACAGCAATACCAGAAGGAAATCCAATATATTTTTTAGAAGAATGCAAGTAATAAGTAAGAGGATATGTTTTCTGGTAGAAGACAAACTATCAAGGAATCAAACAAATAGTTAAATTTTCCAAATGAATTCAATATTAAAAAAAAGTCCCGTCTACAATGCTAATGCAGTGAATAAAATATAGCTAATATTTCTAAACTATGAGGTAGTTTGTATAAACTTGGCTGAAAAAAATCTGCAGTAAGGGGTTTTAGTGGTATAGGGGAAATAAAGTGTAAGCAATTCAAGGAAAAAATATATTCCCTAAGTGGGGGAATGAAGCCTGTCCTGCACTAGGGGGGATGTATGTGTGTATACTACAGTAAGAGAGAGAATTCTGTGGGTAAGTCTTAATGAAATTGAACTATTTATAGCAAAAGAGTTGCTGTAACAGTTCAGTTGCCAACATTTTAAGGAAAGATCCTAGGTCATAATAAATGACAGCACTACTATTATCTGAAATAAAGAATTGACTTTGCAAGAGAGAAGAGCAACTGTGTTAATTCATACAGCATATGACTTGTCATTCATACAGATGGAGAATAAGGATATGTTTACATGGAATTTTGAGGTTCGGTTTGGGGTTTTTTTGAGATACATTCAGAATAACAAGTGTTTGCTTTCACCAAGATGAAACGTGCATCACCAGGGCCAGGGAGGTTCATCTGGCCTGGACAGCACAGGATACTGTCAGTGGTGGGATTTCCTGGCAAGGGTCCATCTGCCCAAGGGCAGTGGGAGTCTAGACCAGGGTGCCAGGCTCGCTGCCACTCTTTCTGGTTCCACCCTGAGGAGCCTCATGAAACATCTCTTGTCTGTTCCTCCTTGTATAAAAATATTCTAAAACTGTTTCTCAATGTATCTACCCGGCATGCTGCTGGGGTCTGTATGCCTTTCTAACATGAAGATGACATCATAAGCTTTTGTCCTGAAGCTGCAGTGAAAGCTTAACTTAACTAATCCATTCCACAGCCTCACTCCAAATGCTAAAATATCCTGTGTAGAGACAGTAAAGTCCTCAGAAGTTCCAGTTCAGCAGGGGATTCATCTCCTTCACCACCATTCAGGCTACTGAGGCTCAAGAGGGTTTCTTCTGTTTGTTCCCCTCTTTGACTTCTGCTTCCCTTTGAATTATTTGATGGGACTTTGAGTTATTCTACAAGACTTTTCTGGCCTCTGCTGTTTCAAGAGTAATTCAGCCAAATTATTTGTTGTCTTGCAGAGCTAACTGCTGCTGCAAACCAGGTATCACCCATGAAGAAAGCAAGAGAAGTGCTAAAAAGAAAAATGCTGAAGCCTAAAACTCATGTAAAATGAATGAGAAAAGGCAGGACTGGACAAGGCTGTCTTTACTCTCCCATTTGTGTGTTACTCCTCCATATGTTGCTTATGCAATATATAACACTTTAATGCCAGCGACAGACTAACCCAACACACATAACTCACGGTCTAGCGACACATCTGTAACTTGTGTCATACGATATTATGTAAAAAGTAGATGAAGCAAAAGGGAGTGTTACTGTAGTCTAATACAAAAAATATATTTCTGTGGAGATCTAGGCAGCAGGGTAGATATGTTACAAGAAGCTACAAAAGAGGAGAAAAGGTTTCTTCAAGGTGTTGATCAAATGTATAAAAGTCTGATTTCACCATGCTGAACCTCTGAATAAAAGACATTCAAGGTTGACTATTTCTTTGAAAAAAATGTGTTGCCAGGAAAATGGGATCAAGTCCGGGACATTGCTGGGGAAACAAATGGCAGAGTTCCTGCTGGCTTTGATAACACGAGAGTCTGGTTCCTGATTAGGTTGCAGTAAAGGGGCTAATTCACTTCCCTGGAAGTTGGAGATGCCTGCCCTTGCACCTCTTAGAGAAAGTGCGTTGGAGTTAATGTGGGGTGAAATAGTAGTTCTTAGTGATTTTGAAGACATTTGGACTGCATTTGTTCATGCCTCAGTGGGCAGCTGGATTAGCTTGGGGGTTTTGCCAATGATAGCTGGTCTTTCATCATTAATGACTCAGGCTAATGTATTGAATTTTCATAATTCTGGCTTTCAACACTTTATGTGTAAAATAATTTTTGGATAACATGTTTCCTCACGTAAATCTGCAAGACGCAGTGAGTGAAGGTAGAGAAAAAGGCAAGCAGGAGCAAGGGTCCAGTTGTGAGAGAAGGTTAGTGACAAGGGGCTCCTTGGAGAGAAGCAAGAGGATGAAGGGGAAGGAAGACACAGGAATGGCCAAATGGAGGATGCTCAGGGTAAGTTCCTTGAGAAGCAGCCTCCTGCTGAATCATAGCTTTCGATTTTTGGTTTAAGCATAGCCTCTGAAAATATTAGTAACTAACTGGTGCATTATTATCAGATAGCAAAAGATCCGATTCACCTAAAAGACTAGAAGCACCACTGTGGTAATGCAAAAGTTAATCATTTTTTACAGAAATCCTCAGCAAATAAGCAGACTGATAGAAATTATCTGTCTCTGCTGGGGCCAGGAAACTCTTACTTTGGCACAAAGAATGAGGCAGGACAGATAATGGAATTGCCCACATTTCAGAACGCAGATATCTGAGTCTTCACACATTGCTTTGTGCAACAAGTTCTCTGATAAATTTGTTGGCTTGTTCCTAAAATTCACATCCTTCGCACACACCACAAATGCACTTAGTGCTATGGATAGGATTTAACTGCCTAATTTGATTTTACTGTCTTCCTTTAGGGAAGATGGAAATTAAGCACAAAGTGCTGGTCCATTTAACATTTTCTGGGCTGGGTGGACTGATACAGATTCTCTCTCCCATGGTAACACCTCTTTTCTTTTTTTGTTGGGAGACTATAAGAGCATTAATCTTCTTTTCTTTTATGACAGAGCTTCCAGAAGAGGTGAGCACAGTTCTTAGCACAATGAGCGAGGCTGTCTTTCCACATGGGAGAGATGAAAGACGTGCAGACAAGATGCTGTGGCGGGATGCTCTTCATCATCTAGAGAACTATAGAACAGCCTAGGTCCCTGGGGGGCAGCAGCAATCATGTAGAACTCTCTAATGCCCCACAGCTGAACCACAGGAGCCCTGCCTCAATTGTAACTAGACATGAGTAACTTCAGAGGATCTTGTATATTAATATAATGCCAGCAGATCATGGGTTGGAGGTAACTTCTCTAGGGACTGAAAGGTTCCCTTCAGAGGTAGCAATGCAGCCAGGTGGTTGGGAAGCCTTTGGCTTGTGATATATCTTCTGACTCATATATATTTGTATGCAGGAAAGATTGTTTTTAACTCTCATGAGAGTGTTGCCCCAAACATGGTAAAAGCCCATGTCTGTAGCAGAGAACACAACTGCTTCTTACAATGTAGATTGATTATTGCATGGAAGAGCTCCCAGTTGTGGGTGCCTGGAATGTGGTGCAGGCAGTCCTTACATCTTTGTTTTCATAACAAGGAGCCCATTTACACAGTGAGTACCCTCACTCAGCTAGAGGGGAAAAACCTTTGAAGTATCCCCATCTAATCTCTGCAGGAGAACTGTGGGACACTCTCAGAGCTCAGTCCCAGAAACATCCTTTGGGCTCAGGTTGTCCTCACCTTAAAAAGGAACATACCCCAATTTGCCTACAACTAAAGGTCCCTCTTAAAAATACTAACAAGTTGCATATGTGGTTGTTGTAGTTGCATATGTAGGTTGCTGTATTTATATGTGGAGAAATCAAACCCAATATGTTACCCAGTGATCCTCGAAGTATCCCTAGATCATAAAGCAAACGCTGAGTGATATTTGTTGGGTTTTTTCCCCTTATATTACTTTGCTGTTTCAGGTGTGCTGGCAAACTCTACTCTAATTTTATTTCTTCCTTTATGACTAATCTATGATAAAGACCTTGTTGTATTTGCAAGGAGAGAAGCAGCTCCATAATGAAAAAGCCCTTGCCAAGTAAGGCAGAAGGGAAAACAATACCTTAACGCTTCTTGACTATCATTCACCTGCCTTCCTACAATGCAAGCAATTCAATGAATATTGGTTTGTATCATTCTTATTAAAACTTTCCAGCATAAAGTCCTAAGTTATTTCCCCTGCAGTTATTTCTTTTTTATGGGAAGTTTGATGTCAAGATCTAATTCTGTTTCTGCCTCAGAATCAATATCATACCCCAAACCACTTAAAATTTCCAGAGAACTTCAGACTCAGCCACTGGCTGAAGATCTTTACTGGACCCTAATGATTTTCCTCCCCACAGAATACCCCTGTAAACACTAAGTTTGCTGAATAAATAGAGAAATGAAAGATACCATTCTTTAGCATATGTTAAATCTAGACCTTGTAATGAAAGTTACATAAAAGCCAAGGTAAGAGGTAAGAAAAACAGATGGTTAAAACCCAGGGAACAACAGAGCTTCAGGTCAGAAGTTATGCTGATGTGGAAATTTAAGCAGGATTAGCATCAGATTTGATCATTATTAATGCAACACTTAGTCTTCGTTTTCCATGCCTGTCCAGACTTGCATTTGGTAAGATACTCCTGAGAAATAAGGACTGTTATCCTTATTGTGTAGTGAGATTAAACTTTTACACCTTTTCTTCAAAAGCTGTTGCAATGGCTGAAGCTAGAAACTTCAGACTGCCCTTTCTACCTCTTCACCATTGGATTGCTCTCATTTTGCAGATGTCCTTGGCAATCTACAATCTTTCCTGTCAGCAGCCTCTTGTGTAGGACATGGACAACTGTTGAGGCAGGTGAAGGCACCAGAATGGTGCTGCAGACCTGAACACATACTGCGGGCCTGTGAAAGCTTTGCCTTCTGCTCCTCCAACTCCCAGCCCCACTTACAGGGCCTGGCTGCCAGCATGCTGCCAGCCAGCCTTATGCCACTCTGCCTTGCACATCACAAGAGGACTGAATCAAACAAGGAAGGTCCACAGTTAATATTTTCACCAAATAGATGATCTGTGTACTGCTCTGTATATCATCTACAAGTGGCACATCACAAAAGAATCACTACCAAGGTCCCAAAATATACAACCCTTGGCAGCTCTCCTCTGCCAGGCAAGGCCACTTAAAGGCTGCTTTCAGCTCTTATGCTAGCACTTCTCTGTGGGTGGCAGGAACAATGTGCCAGCTCAGCAGCCGATGCTAACCTCAACTTTCAGGACACCTCTAAACATTATGGGACTGTATCTGGAAATCCCAAAGCTACTTTCCAGTTACATTTTCACAGCCTGCAACCCACATTGTGAAAATTTTTCAATCTCAGGCAACATTAAAAAAAACCTTCATTTTCTCAGAGTGAGATGCTCTTTTTTATACGTATTCCAACTTTTATGAATATTGCTCAGCAGTCAGAAATGAAATTGCTACCTTGGATGGTCATCAAGGCCGTACTGTAGTTCTTCCCTCATAATCAGATGCTTGTGGAGCACTAGTTGCATCAGCAACACATGACCACGTTGCACAGTTCTGTGTTCCCCTGGGCTACTTTAGGAAAAATAATTAAGCCATGTTTTACGCCTTTTTAGTGCTGCATATGACTTCCAATCCTTTAATTTAAAACAGGACATTTGAGGTTAGATTTCACAGGGAATCAGGTTTTCCTTCGGTACCTGGAAACTACTCTGGAGAAATACCTATTGCGACTCCAAAGGCGTTCTGAAGTCACTCAAATTGAAAACAGGGTGATGATGGAACCCACGACTGCAGGTATCTATGCTGCTTTTCCACCTCTATGTATCGTTCTTAGCACAGTGGGGTTTCAATTCATAACTAAAGGAGCTGTGTGGCTACATGCCACACTACTACAAATAGCAAAAGAAATTTGTTACTTAGATAGCCTGGTGAGCAAGACTGTATATTTTTCAAGCCAGGATCTGTTTTTTGTGCAGCACCTAAAAGCACTTGCTTTTGAAAGATGACCAGAAACCTCTGAGTACATATTTTGTCTATTATTAACATCAATGTACCAGTTTAAAAGTTCGATATCTCAGCTTACCCTAAACAGCAACATTTCTACTCTGACTACTTCTTTTGTCACTCTTGGGTGTTTTATCTCTACCTCCTTCATCCCATCCATGTTTTCTGAGTACCTTCTGTGTAAAATTGCAGCAGGAGTTACAGCTTGGAGTAGCTGTTAGCTGGTCTCACAGAGTTCCTGCCAGTTTTCCTTCTCAGAATTAGAACTTTGCTTTTGTTTCTGCACTGTTTTGTTTTCTTTTGGGGGATATTTTGAGATATGATATTTTTTTCGCTCTTTCTTGCATGGGAAAAAATGTATGAATCCAAAGTGGAGCTATCTGTAGTATGTATGGGAGAAGGAGAAAAGAGGAAGGAAACAAGAGGCGTAAATCCAGCACTTTGCTTCTGATCTGGCTCCACTGGACATGAAGGCAGTGTCTCTCCTTCCTAAGTGCCCACTAGCCCTCAGCAAGCTCACAGTTCAGCAGCTAAAACTCACTCGAGTAGCTTATCTCGTTGGCAGATGAAGATGAGTGCTAATTTGATGGCTTTCAATATTTAGCAGCTGCCAGTGGTAGTGTTCCAGAAGCAGCCTGCTAGATTTGGCATGCCTGTAGCATTGGCAAAATTGCAATCAGACCTGCTACATTCCCATGGATATTCTGAACACACATTTCTGTGTTTTTCCACTTGGGTGTGGCATGCTACCCCACTTTGAGGACGGAGAGTTTCTATCATTGTTCTTCATTTTTCTTTATATTGTGTTACATCCAGAAATCAGTGGGTGCTGCTATGGACACCCACCCTGCTATGTATGTTCCCATGGGGAGGACAAAAGTTCAGTTATTTTCTGAGCGAGGACCAAGCTCAACACTGACTGATATACCAGGCTCTCAAAGCCTGTGGCGCCAAGACTTGAAGAAAATAAGGCCAGTTTTATTCTTTGCCTTAGATATTTGTTCAAGAGCAATGATTTACAGCAGTGAGCTGAAACGCAAACCTGATTGGCAGTGAAATTCAAGCATGGGTAGGCTGATTTAGCAAAATCAGATCTCTTCTTTGTTGGTGTAGCCATGCTGGCTTGAGGTTGTGCGCCATAGCCGTGCGTCATTTTGGCCAAGAAATAACTTTGGTTTGGCATTTGTGTGCGAGCTCTGTCTGAACAACAAAACTGTTCTCTAAGGGATTGGGATGATGATACTTTTTGAGCAAGGGAGGTGGAGAGAGATTTTATAAACAAGTCCTCTTGCTTTTTCCCCTGCTGTTTCGCTAAGTAGATTTGGCTGGGAGCTAACTGACCAGCCAAAGGCAAAACTTTGACACTCAGCTTCCTGTGGCAGGGCGCCAAATTTAGCAACTTGGAATTCAGTGCCTGGAGGTAAGTCCACACTTTGTTCAGGTCACCTGAAACACAGAGCCTTTGCTGTGCTAATTTGGATAAGAAATTTTGCTGCAACAAAGGAGGTTTATATCACTTGGTCCTAGAGAAGCCACGTGTTCTGTTCCCAGAGTGTTGGGTGGTGACTGTACATACACACGTGTTACCAGTATGCTTGGTGTCCTTCAGTGCAGACAAAGTGTTTTGGAGTGTGATACTTTCTGCACTTTGTAGTTCCTAGGTTGAAAAGGGTCTGAGCTGCTCTCCATGGCTGGGAAAGTTGCAAAATATGTCCAGTCTACCTGGAGTTTATATTTGCTAAATTTGGGATTATGTTTTATTCATCTGTGTATAAATGGCAGAATGCCCATGTTTTACTGAAAACCTTTGTAAATCTCTTACAATGTTGTCCCTCCAGAAACAGGTAAACGTAGCCAGTTTAGGGAAATAATATGTTAGCGTCCCATAGGAGATAAGCAACTGCATTTTTTGTTTGTTTTCTTCAGGCACTAAGTTCTCAAGGTGATCTAAGTGAAGAGAGCTTGATCCTATTCAGCTCTTCAGGAGCTGTTAAAAATCCTTTAAATCTGTAGATGATATTGCAGCAGTGTGAGTGTAGGAGTAATGAAAAGAGAAACTAGAAAAAGCAACCTTCTGACCTTGCTTTGCTCCAAAGTCTGGATCTACTTTCCTGACCTTACAATGTGCAGCCACCACACAGCACAAACCCCACAATCCAGATATTTTTCATGGCATTTTCACTGCAGTTTCAGCTTTGCAGGTCATAAAGAGACACAGCATTTTGTACAGCACATTTGTGCCAGTATCAGTTATGTCTTTCACCTACGAACTGGCCCCTCACCTCTTCACATCAAGGCAATGATTCAAGGGGCTGTGGCAGTGCTGGCACATGGGAGCTATGGGCTGCATCTCTGCTTTATTCCTTACAGAATAGGTGCTGCCTTTCATGAAGCTCTTGCCTGGATTCCAGCTTCAGAATGGGTGTGATACTTATTGCCACAAAGAAGGCACTTTAGCCCTGCAGGTGCCATTTTGTCTGGGTTCGCCTTTGTTGCTGTACCACGTTTGCTGATTGCATCCAGATTCATCTTGTTCCCAGCACCAGAATGGCTCTGGGGAAAAACATAAGTAAAGGCATGATTAGTAAGACTTAACATCAGGTTTTCAGAGACAGTTCTGGACAACAGTTGCAAATAAGATAAATGTGAAGATGTATTTTTTATTTGTGCTTGAAAATGACCTTTGGCATTAGCTATTTTCTATACCTGTCACCTGCATTCTTCTGGCATGTCCTAGCTGCAGAAACTGGGGCTTCAGTCATTTTCTAGGGCTTCCAGATGGCTCCCTAAGTTTTATATGACTCTACCTACCCCCTCTGACATTTCTTTCTAGTTAAGAATTGAGTACAAATGGAAATATTCCAGATGGTTTTAGGTGGAGCCAAGTGCCTTCAGTACTTCAGAGTTGCCTAGACAGCCCACTAACTAATTGTCCCTTTTCAGTCTGTTCATGCTAAATTCCTCAGAATTATTTTGGGGTTACGAAATTGTTCATCTGTGATATACCATATCAGTAAGTTATACTCTGTTCAGTGACATCCATATCCCCACTTTCTTTGTAAGGCTAAATATAACCCATTTAATAATAGTATGAATAGCAGATCCAGCAAGAGTTGCTTTGTCCAAATATGTCTGGCAGTTTCCTCCTTCTGCCCTCAGAAACAACATGGTTCTTGTGTGGCATGGTATACCTTGTAGTTGTGTAAGAATCATGGATAGTGCTTATGTAAACCAAGGTATATTTCCAAGATTTCCAGGTCTGGCTTCTCATAGGGAATAATGATGTAATCTGAATATGATTAATCATTGTAAAAGCAAATCTGGAGATATGGATTTGGAGTAATTTGCATTGAGGGCTGTCTGAGATCTTGGGAGTATAATTCCCATCACTTTTGCTATTGCAAATTTGTTTCCTATCTATTTTCATGTGCTTTTCCATGGAATTCTTAAGTATGAACATAATGAATTGAGTGTAATGGTCTGCAAAATTCTAAAACTAACATCTTCCTAGCAAAAAAAACCCGAATTCCTAAGCAAGGGAAGCAACCAAATGCTTAAAATCCTTTGTGCTACACTGCTACCTAAGGAGTGCATAGTGGCTTGCCTCATTAGACTTCAAAACATGACACAGAATATATGAGATAAAAATATCGGCAAGACAAGCTTTGCTAATGGCATGTTTTCCATATTTAAAAAACAGTTTTGTACTCTACAAGAGATTTAATCAAGAGAGAGTACCAAGGTTCATGCAACTAGAAATTAGCATTAAGTTTGTCTATTGTAAGAAAAAAGACCTCTGTCTAGTCAGGGATTTAAAAGTCGTTATCCCACAGAACAACACAGAAAGGAGAGCAAACTCTTTTAGGGTTTAGACCTGAATGTGTATAAATCAGAAACCATTGCTGAAATGTCAGGAGACAAAAATCAAATCTCTTAAAACCCTTTAGGTGAAGTTGACATATAAGTTTTGCACCCTACATGAAAAAGCTAACGCAATTGCTTCTATGGTATTTGAATGCATGCTACTAGAGACAAAGCATTTGTCAGCTGCTTTTGTTGAAGATCCTGTTAGCATTTTGCTAATTAGATATATCATTACCTGAAGATCATTGTAGCACCTCAAAGTCCCAGAGAAGCATATTGAGATGGGCATGTGAAGCTGTGTACTGGCTGACAAGACAATGAACATAGGATGAAGCCAAAGGTGTGATAGAAGAAGCTAATGAAAAAGAATCAGGAAAATCATGTTTGCAAGTTCATGCTGACTTCTAGAGGAATATAATCTGTGATTTCTAAGTGCCTGTTCCCTGTAAACAGATTTCTGTACCAGTACAACTCTGTCTGTGCCAAAGCTGGTTTTCC
Organism: Tapera naevia; assembly: GCA_033556795.1. Classification (NCBI taxonomy): domain Eukaryota; kingdom Metazoa; phylum Chordata; class Aves; order Cuculiformes; family Neomorphidae; genus Tapera; species Tapera naevia. Next base: position 6,515,772 of record JAUMJJ010000079.1, on the reverse strand, counting down.
AAGTGGCAAGTTAATGGTGCTAGCTGTTACTCTAGTGCCTTCTTGAGCAGCTCAAGTGGCAGATCTCTGTGTGATTGATTGAAAATTTCCAGTTCCAGTAATGACTTTTCAACCTTCCTAACTGTCAATAGAATTCCACTTGAGAGAGCTTCTGTTTTTTAATTTACTGTTTCTTCAGTTCATTATACTGATATTCATATCAAAAAGGAGTGTTAAAAATGGCATAAGGCTGTCAAAGTCCACTACTTAAAAGCTAAAAAATGTTGAGAAATTAAGCACAGTGGCACCTTATTACAGCTCACACCACATTAGAAATGAATCTAGCAGTAATGGAAGTTAAAAGCTGTTTTCCATCAGTCCCAGCGCAACAAAATCTGAATTCCCAAGGAAATTTTTCTAACAGCTTGAAGTTGTCCGATGCCCTAATTCTCCTACTGACCTCTGGACTTGGACTGGTAGACCTTTTCCCAAACCTGGTGGCTCAGCACTTTTTATTTGTACCAGTGACTTTTATTGTAAAGTGGCAGAAAAATTACTAAATAAATAAAGGGAATCTACTGTATTAATTGCAGAGAAATAGTCTACCACACAGCTTTATGTAAAAGCCTTGCAAGTGAACTAAATGTCAGACGGAACTGTGCCTCTAGCAATCGGAGCAAAGGGAAAAACAACTCTCAATCTGATTTTCTCTCCCCCTCCTGTGACCTTACAGCCATGCAGAAGCAAGGTAGACTGTCAGTGTGTGCAGACTAGGTGGAAAAGGAGTACTCATTTTAGTCAAATGTTCTCAAATCTTGACAACAGACATTGGCCAGAAAATTTGCTTTTCTTATACAGGAACCAGGTGTGGCATATGATACAGTGATAAAATCTTTTGATTATACAAAAATGTGATGAAAGTTCTGCATACACTAGAATAAAGCTGAGCAGTCTCTGCCTCCGAAACAACTGATTTTGCTACCTAGGAGACAGGGCAAAGAGGAAAAGCAGTTATAGGAGGCAGCAGACGTATTTCTTATCTTCATATCCTTTAGATGGCCTTATTACAGTAGTGTCTGGATATATTGTTCTTCCTGAAGACTCTCAGGAGGTAGGGAAATGATATTTTACCTGTTTTCAAGGAGAATTAAGGCACAGGGTATAAACAACATCTGTGGCATTGTAAGAGGCTGACCCCAGCTGCTCAGTTTCTATTAATCTATCCAAAGATCTTCCCTCAGCTCTGTTTTTGGTTTTGTATGTACGGCTCCATGCGCATTTTTAAGCATATGTAGGGAGAATGCCTTATTTTATATGTATAACTTAATCTATCTAAAATACAAGATTCTTCAGTAAAAAGCAGTCAAAAGGAAGGAAACAGAAGAATGAAGTATGTGCAATCTTATTTTGACTTCTCTGGGCACATGATTACAAAAATCTAATTGTATAAACACCATGTCTTTATTCTTCTCCAGACCCAACATTATTCAAGCAGCAATGATAGATGGCAACAGTTGTACTGGAATGTGCTGTGTTTCTATTCACTCCTAACTCTAAATTGTATAACCCATCTTCCCATTTCTCTGCTAAGTACAAATTATTTAAGTCTGTGGACTTCACTGTGCTTTCATCACTAAAATGCTCCTCCACTACTGAGGAAGACTGACCCCAACTTCCAGAAGTGCCCACTAGGTTTCAGTGCCTGATCATGAGAAGCCTGAGGCTGATTTCTCATAGACTTAATCTCCTCTCTCCAACTTCCATGTCATACCTTTGAGGTCTCAAGCAAGCAACCAGAAAATGAGGAGCATTATTTATGGTTATGAGTGAGTGTTATAGCCTGTATTATATAAAAGACATCTGAACCATTCAGAAGGATGTGGTCTTTGAACAAGAGATTTATTCAAAGTGTTGCTGTTCAAAACCCAGAGTGCATTTCTGAAACCTACTAATTCAGTTACCATCCAGCCTTTCAGTACTGAAATGCTATAAGGAATTTATCACACTAGAGGCTCAGGTTCACTGTGGATTGCACTTCTATATATACTTCAGCTATGACAAGGAGCAGTTTCTTACCTGGCTTATTCTTGAGCTGGCCTGGCATCTAGAAATTGGATTGTCGCATTTAGTTAGATAATTTCTCTCAGTAACTGATTACAGGTAGATGCCTCTTTTCAGGATCACGCGAGTTACCTCAAAGCTAAAGAAAATGTCTAAGAAATTGAAGTCTAGAATTCTTTATCAGCCCAAGGGGTAGCATTTTCAAAGTAAATATTCCCATTTTTCATACCTACTGTATACAGGGTAGTGGATCTTGGTGTGGGATGGTAGGAATATCTTTGAGATTATAGGTTAGGCTTAATAGTTCCCAACTTTTTGTGTCACCTGAGCAGTCACCTCCATTATGAGTTGCTGTTTCTTCCTCCCTCGAGTAAATGAGCAAACAAGGTCAAATGACCAAATGAGTAAGAGTGACCTAGTGGAAGGTGTCCCTGCCCATGGAAGAGGGGTTGGAACTGACTGACCTTTAAGGTCCCTTCCAACCCAAACAATTCTATGATTCTCTGATTCTAAGGTCAGACGACAGCAAGTCTCCAATTACTTAAGTATTCCTCACACTCCCAAAAAATTTTGGATGTGAAACAGACAAAAGGTAGGGGCGGAAGCGTAACTAGCCTAGAAACCCTGCCTATATTTTGCGAGAAAATTTTGAACTTTGTCTTAGCCAGCTCTAATTTAGTTAGAGGGAGGATGTTGCTCCTGTTGTCTTTGGATACCTTCTATAGCTGAGGTTGGGGTGAAGGAAGGTTAAAGCTGCAGCAGTGTAAATAATGTAATGGTATTTCATCTTGACTTGGGATCTTAAAAAATATTATTAGATAACCATCCTTCTGTGATAAGAATCGATTCAAACAGTGCTATTTGTTGATATAATTTTTGTATATTTTCACTGGATGTGCTTTCTGAAGTAAGAATTTCAGATAGCTTTAATATGAAGCATATAAACAACAAAGAATTGAGCTGTTATCTTTGATATAAAAAGGGGGGAAAATAAAATTCCATCCAGGTAAGCATCCCCTTATAATTCATAAATTCACTTTAAGTATTTAAAATGCCTAAAATTTGACCACTGAAGTGTTTCAGCACCATTTTTATAAGTTTTACTTCATGGTAGAACTTTGTAACCAGTGGCAACTTGGACTGAGGCTACGCTGCAACACCCAGAGCCATTGTATTTCACAGTTGGTGCTCCTGGGAATGGCCACATGCCTGCTCCAGTGAGTGACTTTCACTGACAAGAACAAAGTTTGCAGGGCAACAAATGCCAGATTTCCCTATTCTGGCCCAACTTTTTTTTTTTGTTATTAGCTACAAATCAAAGTTGAGAGACAGAGTGTATTAATATGGCAAATACTTGATGGCATGCTTCTCCCCAAGCTAAATTAATATTGAATAACATGAGACTCATTGAATGAGTCAGCCAATGAGTGAGCAGAGTAGTTAATGGTGAAAGTACAAGCCTATGGCTGATAGAAGTGATTTAGAATCTAAAATCCACAGCCTTTATTGTGAAACTTTGGAGATCTCAGGAAAACAACATGATTTCCCAGGCTAACAAGAAACCTTCTCTTTTGTCACATGAACACTCCTCTGTGAGAAATGAACCGTAATGCCACTATACTGGTCTGTGTCAGTAGTCTTTATTCTCTGGTTTATTGTCTCTTTAAGGGAGCAAGCAAGAGTTGCTAGCACCTTTCATTGTATTTTTTAGTTTTAGGGGAAAAGGGGGAGGGAGGGAATTCTGAGAAAATTCTCTGAAATTAAAGTTTTACAGCACAGGAGATATCTCTTGATCAGTTCTCTAGAAGAACTATCTTCAGTGTTGGTTGAAGATTACCCTTCATTTGGGAGAAGTCAACCCCAGCTGGTGGGTTGACTGTTGGACTTAATGATCTTAGAGGTCTTTCCAACCTCTGTGTTTCTATTATTCTTTGATGTGCAGAGAGCTCATTTACAGCTAGAAAATGTTTACACATGCTTAATTTCATTATATTTTTTCTGTAAGATAAGAATATCTAAACTTGAGTGAAATAATCACGCTGACACCAGCTAACGCAATTCATATTGGTTGTCTTTTATTCAAGATGAAATCCCAACAGGAAAACAAGACAAAGAGAGGAGGACTGTATAGTCAATGTCAATGTTTTGGGTTTTGTTGGGGTTTTTTTTTTGAAAGGAAAGAGTAAATCAGTCTTGGAAAACTGTGATCAGTTGTCTTTAAAATGTGCCCTGTTAGCAGTGGTCAGAGAGTGCCAAATACATCTTATTAAATTCTAATTTTATACTTTAACAATACCTAGGTATAGCAGTTAAACAATGAAAACCAGGGAAATTTAAGATCAGTGTTTTTTTAAAATGGATTTTTAAACAGAGGTATTCTTGTCCTAGGCTGTACTTTATTGTATCTTACGCTGTTTGTACTTTTTTAGTTTAAAATTGCAACTTGAGACATATTAGAAAAAATTTTCAACCAAAAATGCAGTTCAGAAGTGCTCACCAGTGTTGAGCCAAAATAGCCTATAATTCATCAGTGTCTAAGAGGAAAACCTCAAACCTGAAAAATATTTTAGCTGAGGAATGTGTGTGAGTAGGTAGGTGTCAGGGGCAGGACAGAAATTAGTTCTCTGTTTCTGTTTTTCTTCTTTTTATGATAGAGGATTTTTATGCCAAAATTTTTACAAATATTTTTTGAAAGTTGTCATAGAAATGTAGTCCTAAATGAGGAGTGCTATCACTGAACAGTCTAAAGAAAATCAGATCTCTTGAATAGTCAGGGAACTATGTCTTGATCCTCTTTCTGGAGCCTCACATGGCTGTTGAGATAATGCCTCTGGCATCAGCAATGACCTGTGTTATCTGTGGTAATGTTCCATTTCAGGTTTGTCATAAGCAGCAGATAGCCCATACACATCACTGGTGCTGCTGAAACTTATGAGGGGAAAATCGGTGCATATATGGGACTGTTGGGACAGTTGTACAGGGCCCGCTCAGTAACATTAAAAGGTTTTGAGATTTCAGCCTCTCTGGAGAAAGTCTTCTCCAAAGGAGGTGGTTATGAGCTAAAAGCACAGTTGGGATGAGGAGCGTAGAGGTGAAATACCTGCCCTTTTTCTGTCTTTGCTCTTCTGCACACTATCAGGATGCTGCCTGAGCAGGCATTAGCATAGAGCTCTGTTAGTTCCTGCTCCCGACTCCAGTAGTGTTCATGTCCCCCCACTACCTGCACAATCGGAGAGGGAGGGTTCTTTTAGTGTCTGCACGGCAAATTGGAGGCTGACAAATCTCCCAGGGTAAATTCAAAACTGGTATTTTGGGCTCAGCCAAAATAACAAATCAGATACTCGGGTGCACTCAAGTTGCAGCTTCCTAAAGTTGCAAAAACAGGTCTCAATCTGTTCAGATCACAATGTGATACCCTCAAGGCAGCTAGACAAAACTACAACAGAACTCATATTTGATCCGATACACTGTAGTGCCATGAAAAAGAGATATAGTAAGAAGTGAGTGAGAGAGAGAGAAAAAAAGTGTAGTAGGGGGAGGAGAAAAATATTCACCATTCCATGAGCCTCTGGAAAATGTGGTCTTCAGAAGCACATGGTCCTGCGGTTCTTCTGTAGCATGTTTTCAGGCAGGTTTCATGGGGTGGAGGGCCTGTGCCTGCCTTCTTGGTGGGAATTCTATTTATAGGGCAAGTCTATGCCCTATTAGCATATGAGGGATGGTCGTGCTGTGAAAGTTCTCGAATAGGGGCATGCGCAGAAACTCCTTTGGGAAGATTTGGAATTGGAGCGGGAGGTTCCAGGGTGACTGGCGTTTCAACAGATCCTTGCCAGAATAACCTCTGCCTGAAACCTTTGGGTCTGCGTACACAGTCCAGTAGGGAAGGAAGAGGGACAGGGACAGTAACTGTTGCTGCATCTGCTCCCCCTCCTCTGCAGCAGCACATTCATCCCATCAGGAGCCACAGAACTTAAGAAGTGGGTTAAGACAACAATGCAAGTAGAGTTGGACAATCTCTAAGATGAAAATAGAAGCAATCAGTCTTTACAAAGTCTGTGATAATTGATTTGGGAGTAGTTCTTATTGTGAAGGTGACTGAATACTGGAACATGTTGCCCAGAGGAGTTGTGGAGTCTCTTTCCTTGGAGATACTCAAAACCTTACTGGACAAGACCTTGAGTAACCTGCTGTAGCTGACCCTGCTCTGCATATGGTGGGTTGACTAGACAGTCATCAGTGATCCTGACTGATTTCAGCTGTTCCATGTTTCTATGAAGCGCTGACGATCCTGGGTAGCAGTTCTTCCTACACTAACTCCAAGACAATCTAATTGTTCCTCCATTCAGCAAGGTAGTAGGTTCATTTCAAGGCCTTGCTGTCTCACTAATACACTATATAAACTAGAACGTCCCAAGAGACATATTACAGTTAAATATTACAACTTCAGTCCCTGCTAAAGTTCCATGGATTTTATTTTAACAGAAAATTAATTTATTGTTTGCATTGGTGGAGCTATCAGGGTGTCATCATCAGGACCTAGTCATGACAATGTTCAAATGCAGAGCCAAAAAGACCTTCTCACCTCTAAAAAAGTGCAGCTCAAGCATAAACCAGAGAAAGATGGATGAGAAATCCATGGAAAAAACCAAACAAATGCTAATAAACGATGTCAGGAGCCTAATCGCTTTTTAAATTTTTTAAGGCATTTTGGGAGTTTAGGAAAGATTTCCTGAGCATGGGGGAAAGAGATCAGCACAGTAGTTCTTGTCTGAAGTGGGTGTTGGTGACCAGGACATGGCCTGATAATTTAACATTGCAGATGTGAATGGTTAGATGAGTATATGAGAATATCAAGGGCAAAGAAGCAAAAAAAAAAAAGGATATGAAATTAGTATGAAATTAATATGAAATATGGATTTATACCAAAAGGAAGGAAATACATAAGCAAAAAGGAAAATGGCAGTCGCAGCTGAGGAAGGGTGATAGTAACTAGAAATTGGAGTTTGAGACAGCTGTAAAAAGGAGAGAAGAGCTTAGAAGAACTTTTTCTTCTGAAGCTTAAAAACTGATGTGGTAGTGATGCTGCCAGAAACATCCTTCTGGCAGCTAGAGAGACTGTCCCAGCTTGCCAGATGTGAGAGTGTGCAGCCACATACTTGTGGGTTGTGGAGAGCTCCCATGTTGGAAAAGGGAGAGAGATGGTTGAGCCAAGAGCACGTCATGTCTGACCCTGCAGGCACGTGGCATGTGGCTTTGGGTCTTTGTCTTTTCAGGGAAAAATAAAGCAAATGTTTCACTATCTAAATGTCATAGCAGTTCACTTATTTTCCCACTTATATTGTTAAGCTTTGGCTAGAAATTATCCCATACCCATGTCACTTAGACAGCATTTGGGCAAGAGATCAAGCATATGGGAAACACAGTTGACATGACTGTGAGCAAGCGTCAGATATTTTCTAGAAGAAAAGCACTGAGTTTGTTTATGTTAATAGGTGCGGTGTTTAAAAAGAACCAAAGAAATGCACTCTCCATATATGTGAAATAGGCTTTATGTAAAATGTCGCTGTTGACCATAAGTTTATTAGCATTATCTTGCTGCATAAAATAATAGAATTCCTGAGATATTAGAAGTGATGATAGGATAAATGAGGTCACTGTATGAGCTGGTCTGTATGGCTACCATTTTCTGAACTTATCACAGGATGTTGTTGTCTGTGTTCTCCGTTGCTCTGTTTGTTTCTGTCCTCATTGTACAGCTGAAGCATCCAATTTGCTCCAGGGCACATGAGGAACCAGGCAAATGAGGAGATTCAACTCCTTTCTGCTTCCTTACCTCAGAGCTCTGATACCGGGTCTACATGTTGCTTCAGCTGCAGCAGCAGGTCCTGAAACCTGGCTTTAGAGGCAACTGAAATGTTACCCCTTTAATCATTCTCTTCCCTTTCCTTCTCATTTCCTTATTTCATTAATAAATTCTGGTAAGGGCTATGGCACTTGCTGGCTCCTACACGTGGTGGTGAGCATGTGGATCAACTTTATTTGATTTTGAAGCAATTAGATCTTGCCACCATTCTTTTTGTGGTGGGACGTTGTCTCCTCCAGTGCTCCCAGGTAGCACATGTGATGGTTTATGTCTTCGTAGTGTCTGTGATGAACTTCAATAAAATCATTGAGGCTGCTGTGTGAGGCTGTTATGGCAACTGCCAGGGAGCTGTGGGTGGCACTGAGGAACATCTGCGGTCACTGTGGAGACACAACTCCTAATCTGCTTAAGGAAGTTGATCTGTAGTGTCCTCGCCCCTTGATCTGGAAACACCTGGAGAGAAGCAAGTGCGGAAGGTGACCACACCTTATAGGAGGTTCTTGCTTACCAGCCTGGGGATCTGGGGTCTGATGCTTCTTGAGGAGCCCCTGGTGCTGTGACATCAGGCCTGCAGGGCTACATCCTGGACTCTCCTGCTTACCAAGTGAGGGCATGGTGAAATGCTGCCACCTCCTTTGCCCTCACCTACAAATGCATCTGCAATGGCTTCCTGCCTGCCTGCCTTTAGGCTGCATAAAGTGTCTCCCCAAGATCAGCAGAGCCTTCAGCACTGCCCCTCTCAGCCTCTGAAACTCTACTGTTTCACGAAAATTCTTCTGCTGGAATATTACACTATTGGTCTTCAGAGGAAAATTGTTACATTTATTTAAAAAAAAGACTTCTAGAACTTTTCTATGTGACTTTAAAAAAAAACCACAAATCACAAAACCCCAACCTAACACAAACTAATTAAAAAAAGTTAGAAATTGCTAGCTCCAGCACAATGCTGGAGAAGATGAAGAAGGCCAGTTCACTGAAATCAGAGTCAGCATGATGCTCTCCAGGCCTGTGGAGTCTAATGGGATTTTTTCTCATTCTTAACAGTTAGAGAAGAAGATGAGCAAACACAGATTTCTCTTAGTTTAGGCTTAATGAAAACATCTTCTATTCTTGCTGTTTTGTGTTTTGTTATGGTTTATAAAAGGCCTTGAAATCTGTCTCCATGTCTGAGCAGGCATTAATGTTTTGAAAAATCTTGTACATTTTTACAAGATCCATTAAAGATGTCAATTTCAACACTCTTCTATCTTAAAAGACTAAGTTTTTCTAGTTGACAAAGTCTTAATGGGAAAATTAAAGCTGAATATTTTAGATTCTTACAAGGATGTAGATTTCAATAGACTTCTGCTTAATTGTGCATTAATTCTCCATGACAAGGATTTTGATCCTTCTAACACCTTGTACGCTAGCACGCACATGTATGAATAGCACCTTTGACTTATGCAGAAGTGAATGCAGAAATGAGTTTGAAGTTCTGGATAATATTTTCCTGTGGTGGCATTTGGTTTGATTATCTTCATCAATTATGAAATATTTTTAAGACCATTTCAAGAATAATGGATTTCCCTAGCGAACTTACTCTGCTCCAGACTCAGTGTACCCCCTCCTCCTCCTGCTGCAAGTAGTCCATTTTTAATTGCATGTGGTTTATATTCTTTCTGTTTTAAGCCACATCCCATTTTCTCTCATGGTATAGAAAAAGAAGCAGAGAGAGGTGATATTTATGTGTTATACCACAGACTGAACATGAGAAAGGATCCCACCACTTCACTAGGGTACAGCAGAGGAGAGTATAGGGCAGGACAGCAAAGTAGAGAAGGAAATCATAGAATAGAAAAAAAAAACTCAGGAGAGTCAAAAGGGTGTCTTCTCCCCTGCATTCAATGGTCTGGCTCCCACAGTGAGGAGATACTGATGTCCAGGAGTTCTGGATTACAGATGACCTTCTTAATTCACTGGCCAGCAAAGTCTCACAGAAAGCCAAATTTCTACAGATTCCTACAGATTTTATAGAAAATGGTTGGTGGTTAGTGAAGAATGGTCCCCATTGTTGCCTCATTTAAGGTAAAGGCTGCTGAGTGAACTCCGCACTTATCTTCTTCATATGGCCTCCTGGCTGGCAGTCAAAAGCATGTACTTTCAAGCAAGTCACTGTTCATGCTGTCCCCTACCCCTCTGCAAGTAGTGAGACTTGCAAAGCAGATAGGAAGTCCTTGCAAAGGAGATAGAATATGTTTAAGGGAATATGCTAATAAATATGGGGGTATTGGGAGGAAGGGAGCATATGTGAGGAAAAACTAAAGGTATGAGAGGATGAAGCTGGGACAAAGAACAGGGGGACAAGGAGTTCATTGGGAATGTGCAGAAAACAAAACTCTGTTTGAGTCAGCTTCCAAGCTGCTGCTGATCACTTTGAATGTAAGGGGGGAGAGAAGAAATGTTACCTTTGTCTATATATGGCTATGAAAACCAGCTGGAGCTTCCAAAAATATTGGTTTTTGGAAGATTGAGTAATAAGCCCAAAGCTTTTTACAATAATAAGAATCTTTCCAGCATATTCAGCTGGCTTAGATTTGTTAGATTTTTAACATCATTTCTTCAGTGCTGTGTTAGAGGTCCCTACTCTTAGGAGCGCATGACTGAAAGGATAGATACAATGAGAGAGTTAGAGAAAACAAATTATACTAATTCTTTTTCGGTTTTGGGTTTTTTTTATTTTTGCAAAGAATGTAAAATTGAGGTTCTCTGGCTGTAAACTACTCGGAACAGTAAGTATTAAGTAAGCTTGTTGAACTCCAAACCCTACTACCCTCACAGGTTAAAGTTCTTCCACTATTTAAAAAATGAGTGTACATGTTACCACGTATATTCCTAAAACCAGTTAAAGACCAGAGTGCTTAGGACTTTTGCTTTCTCTTTTTGCTGTCTGCAAACAGCACAAGAAAGTTAAATGAGGTTTTTGGATTTTCACCAGTTTTAAATGTCACCATTGTATCATATATTCTTTCAATGAATCATGAAATTCACTGCAACTGTTTCTTTCTTGCTCTCTATTTTCCAAAGTGTTCTTGAACCTGAGCCACACCACTTGATTCCCTAAACAAATATAATTGTGTTTTGGCTGTATATTCTTCTCCATAGTAGACTGATTTTGAATATCTCTGCTCAACAAAATGTGTCTTACCCATTTCATTGCTGTCTGGTCTAGAAGAGCTGTTTAATGGTAACAGGATGACACACAAGGCAACAGTCTACAGCCAAGTTGAAGATTTCAGAAGAAAATATGTCTGTACTGATTTTTTTTTCTTACAGTTAATTATTGATGTTTAGTCACTTATGGGGAAAAAGATTGGATTTTATGGGGTTTATGAGGTCAGTTGCTCAGTATATCTGAAAGCCAGAGCATGTGTTTAGTACTTAAAGACAGTTAAAAATGTTCAGCCCGAGGAGTCCATGTGTAAAAGTGTTGGCCAACATACACTCAATCATTTAGAGATGGAAAGAATGCATTCTAACTAGTCTTTAATCTGTGCAAAAAACAGTTGTGCCAAAAAGATTTCTATGTAATCCAAATTAATTTTGTTCTTGAAAAGCTGTCTGAAAGGAGGGAATATGAGACACAGTTCACACTCATATCTCAGAGTTAGATAACAAGTTCTGATTGAAAGGTCTTATGTTAATTTACTTCCCAAGTATTTGACACATAGCAGTTTTCAACTGATGATGCGTTTGTAATAAACAAAGGAGGTAAAGAACATGCGTGGACTTATTGTTTAGGGTACTTGAACTGTACATTTCCTATGTGTGTCTATCTGGGACAAAAGGCAGTGATGAACCGTGTTTCCAGTTCTCAAACTAAAGCATTCTGTGAAAAGAAAAAGCAAACAAATGAGAACTTTATTATGTATGTAGGTGTTGACACCACCAAAATGGTTTTAGAAGTTTATCCAGTGTCAGAGAAATTGCTTAAATTTTTTAAATGTCTGTAAAGTCTGTAAAGGTATAGACTTCTGGGGTTTGGTAATACAAAGGTTGATGCTACAGTCAGACCCCAGTCACTAAGATATTTTCAATTATTTGCTTCTCTTTCAAGCTTTCTCCATGCATAAGGAAAGTTGGCAGAGAGAATGAACTTATTCAAGCATAAATATAAAAGAGATTGTATATTCCTCTCCCCCTCTTTCCACTGTAAGTTACCTTTATGACCTTATGTTTCAGACCATTAACACAGAAAGATTTTAAATGTAGCACAGTCACATCATCCAGAAGGTTAACTAAGCATTCTTCACCCTATGTTTCTTCTAATCATAATGTTAAAATTTGGTATTTTTGTTTCCCAGGCTTTTGAGTGAGTATGATGGAGTGTTCAGATCAAGTTCAGTATTTTCCATATCTTTCATTTTTTTTTCAAATAATTTATTTCCTAAATAGCAGTTACATTTGCTGCCAGGTGCCAAGGTAAATATGGCTACACAAGAAAATGACAGTGTTGTAGGTGCTTTCAGTGGTGTGAGTTGCTGGCTGTCGCTTTCTCTCCAAAGAGTGCGAAGTAAACCTTTTTCAGTCAGTTCATCTCAGGCCTGTGAAAACTGTGCCAGAACTTGTATTTGGGTACCTAAGCGCAAGTTTAAGAGCTTAACTTTTTTTTTTTTTATTCTGATTTTCACTGGTATTACTTAAATACCGGTCTGTTTCTCTTGGATGTATTGTTGAAGTGCATAGTTATCAGCACACATTGTTAAAGTCATCATAAAGTAACAAACAGAACAAAGCCATATCTTGTAGTCCCAAGGAGAGAAATCTGATCTTTTCTCATAAAACGAACTGACACAAAGGAAAACTGCAAGAAAGTTTTCCATAACTCAATACGTGAAGGAAAGAAATCAGAAATCAAAAGATGGGTAAAGAAAAGATGGGACAAAAAGCTAACCAATTCACCTTAGTTGTCCTTTCTTGGAGGTGGAAATTTGTAGAGCAAAAGTGGCTCACAGTTACAAAACTGCCTTTTGAACTATTGAATACAAAATACAGTACAGTATGTATGGAAGAATTTACAGATTACAAAGCTTCGAAGTCATATTTAGGATCTAAAAAAAAAAATATTAATCCAAATAAGATGTTTATGGTTCATCATCAGGTAATTTTGCCAGTGGAAATGGAAAATCTTTTCTCATAAAATTGAAGACTTAGTAAGTTCTGCAGCTCCAAAACAGTCAACTTCACAAATATTAAAGGCCTTTCTTGAAAGGCTTTTTTTTTCTAAGTAATGAAGGAAAATGATGTTGAGGTACTCTTACTTACATCTCTTGTTATTAGTCTTGCTTTCTAGGTAGTGTCTACAATGGAATCAGAATATGTCCATTCTGTCACATTTTTATTTCTTTGAGAAAAGACACTTGATCAGAACCAGACATCCAGTTTAAAAAACTAACTTTATTTAGCTATGTGCCAAACTTACTGTGTACTGTCTATAAAAAACCCTTGGTAATAAGTGCAGCAGATTTTGATAAAATACTGGTTATCTAATAAGCTGTGAAAAGGTATAGTCCCAAATGTGAACAATATTTGAAAAATCCAGGGCAAAAAGATACATGTGAACAGTTTAATATAAAAATATCCTCAAGATAAATACTAAATGAAAAGTGCAGATCAAATTTGGGATGCATAAATTGTTTTCTTTCATTTTGCAATAACAAGATATGGTATAAGGAATCTCTTTTCTTCCAGCTAATCTACTGCTGTGCAATTCTTCAGTGAGATAAATAAGCACATGCCCCATTTTGGACACTTGAGTAGATTCTGTTTCACAGAGACTATTCTCCTGAGAAGTTTAAGCAGACGCCAAGTGACTCACTGAACTGCTCTTTTTAGGCTTGCTGCCCTGCCCTTTGGGGTTGCTGAAAATGTAAACCCACATCCTTTTTTCCTAAGAGCTTGAAACAAGATTTAGTTAGGCTTTCAAGCTCATAAATTCAAACGTGTAGTGCAAAAAAATGCTTGTGCTGCAGCAGCTTTGTCTGAGGAGCAGCTAACCTCCATGATTGTTTCCATTTCTGCTTTCAGGTGCTATGTTTCACATTCAATTCCCAAGATCATGGAAGTAGAGAGAAAAAGTGCAAACACAACCAGTATTTCCATTCACTGGGTACTGCTGGAGAATTTTTCCATTATTTATTCCTAAGATTGTCTGGAATAATTGGAGCAGAGTTTTTTGGAGAGGGTATGACAGAGATATATTTTATAGCAATAAATCCTTATGGCCAAAAGTAACCCCTTCAAGGAAAGGATTATTTCTTCTTTCAAACACTGCTCCTTCACCATCCATGTCCCTCTGCCAAAAGTAATTTTGGAAACAGTATCCTATCTGACCATACATGTGGTACAAGCAATTTGGGATCTCAACTGGCATCAGACCAGAAGGCTGAAAGGTGTGCAAATTAAATTTGTAGCCTTGGTGTTCTGCACGTGTTCATGCTTCTGCGTGGTTCCTGGTGGCCCATTGAGTGTTTGCTCTCCATCAGAACACTGGCTGTCCATAAAGGAGAGAGTGAAGATTGTTGGGTCCTGCCAGGGGAGTGGGGCTGGGTTCTGCCCACAGGTCATAACGCCAGAAGTGGTTGCGAAGAAGCCTATAGAGGAGCTGGAGAGACACTATGTCAAGCAGGACACCCTCTGCTCCAGAGCTGCAGGGGAAATGGGCAGCCAGAACACAGTCAGCATTAACAGAGGTGGGAGGGAAGGCATCCTGTGGAGCCAAGAGAAACCTGCACAGTATGATCTCAAGCAGAAAGCTTTAGAGTTGGTCAAAACTGATCCAGAAAGCAAGGCTACAATGGGTGGAAGAGAGATTTGTTTATAAACCCTTTTACTTCTGTTCCATCTCACCCAGTCGCTTTGAGTGCTTCTCTATTTATGAAGTATTTATATCCTAATAAGATCTGTCTTTTTGAGTTTAGAAGCCTTTTGATCTTTCTGGAAAGTTACTATAGTGAAAAGTAAATCCATTTGAAATGCTGGCTGGGTACCATCACAAATTTTCAAATAATTTAACATGGATGCTAATATTAAAACCTTGAATTTTGAACATATTTCTGTAGGAAATATTGCTCTTATTTTCTCACTAGCTTTGATGTTTCCTTTTACAACATTCTGAAAGAAAATAAATCCTGTGTTTCATAAGGGACTGGACATGATGTATAGGCTCTGATTGCTCTTGGTTTTCTTTAGTCCCTAGTATTTTGAAAATGCTAAGAGGTCTTAGGACTACAGAAGAAAGAAGGCACTGAAGATTGGAGGTGTTTGTGGTTAGGTTGCTGGTGGAATATGTCAATCAGGATTTCCCCATAATAATGTCTGACACCAGTTCCAAAGAGAATAAAAAAAGTTGCTGCACTGTCTCAGATAACTTTGGGCAATTAAGAAACCTGAAAGCTAGCCTTGACTCTTTAATTAAGAAAGTTTGACATATTTCCTAATCATTCCTGCTAAGCAACTTGTTTTCTTGACAGTCTCCAAGACAGAAATTATACAACATTTCTGTAGACTTGGTTACAGTACACCCAGCAACTGGGTGGCATTTAGCATCAACTACAACTGTTGTTATTACAGCATCATTATAAAACCTGTGAGATCTGGTCCTGGATGGGAGGCCCATCAGCCAGATGCTGTACAGAAAGCGAACAAAGAGATGGTCTTAGTACCAAGCAACTAAGTATGTTGAGAAAACATTAGAAAGCATTGAAATGTTTGGACTGAAAAGGTGCCTTGTGGCAGAGGGCACCACGCTGTGCCCATAACTAGCACGGTCACAGTTATTTTGTTATTCAGCTGCCAGAGGGCAGAAAGGCAGGATGCCATTTTCTGTATTCTGAATCTGAAAAAAGACCGATGATCAGTTACTGAGCCTCTGAAGTGAACTTTTGTGTTACTTAAACAGAGCAAGAGGTTATCAAAGATAAAGGAAGACCTAATGAACTATTTTGGGCAGCCCTGCTGCTTCTGCAACAGCATCTTAGTTTTCGAAAAAATAGTGGTTAAGAGAAGAGACAAACACTTTTGCTGGGATCAGCTAGAATACAGCAGTTTTTCTTTTGCTTTTTGAAGGAATATCTGGCTAGATACCATAGGCTCCCCAAGGACAAGCAGCTTGGTAGAGATTTGTTATTCCTCTTTGTTTCCTGTATCTGCCCTGTTCTCTTTTTGACTTCCTTTGGTGTTTCCTGTTCTACCTGGGAAAGCTTGGAAGCAGCTGATGCAGTTGATTACTCTTACCTTCTATAAACTGGCAGGCTGTTGCCTGTCCTCATCCATTGCCAGGAACAGAAGCACATCCACATCCTATGATCTCGATGAATCAGGAGCCCTAAACCGACAGCTTTGCTCTTCTATGTAAGTTGCCACACAGAAGCAGATTTTCCACTGGAATTAAGAAATATTTTCTTAGATTCTTTAATATTTGTTCCTTTTTGGGCATGGCAAGGACTTTTTAAGACTTAGATAAAATCTTCTGTTGACTTAAGAGAAAATAAGCACGTGCTGTGCTAGAACCACCAAACCCCAAATTTATACAAGTATTTAGCTGTTTAAATGTAGTTATGATTCTTAGGCACAATCTACTTTTTCTGTTGAAAAGCCATCTCTTTCAAATTCCTCATCTTCTTCTTGTGTTCCTGCATTGCTCTTTGCACAGTCAAATACAATAACCAAACGAATTCTACAGAATCCTTTCTCATGTCAGCAGGAACACCATAAAAATATCTGCACAAAAGAGGTGAAATACAGTAAAGACGACTAGCCGAAGCCGATGGGGCCAAGCTCACTTCTGGTTTCATGGAGGATAACCAAAAGTAGAATAACACCAGGATAATTCAGGTGCACATAGCTTTCAAGAATTTCCTTTTAATGGAATGATGCTTAAGAAAAGCAAGTTTACAGCAGATGCCATCTGGAGCTAAGGAGAAGGAGGTAATACAGTATAGTAGAGAAATATTAAGTGTTTAGATTGGTGGCACACTACCTATTAAAATGTTGTTTTCATTTTTGTTACGTTAAAGCGACTTATAATCACAACAATTCTCTGCCCAGAGGAATTCTGATAAGATTACGTCAGAACTGCTGAGAAGTATGAGAAGCCTAAAGCAATTTGAACCAGCGCCTGAAACAGCTCTTAGGGACCCTGCTCTCTCTAACCTTTATTTGGACCATGAGTGGTAGACAACGAATTTCCAGAAGTCATCCCAACTCTTCCACCAAACAATGTTTCTGATCTTCAAAACAAGAAACAGAATCGATCCTGACCTTGTGCCCAGGGACAGGAGAACAGTGTTTGAAATCAGGATGTAGAGGGCTACTGAACAACCCAGCAGAGTCATGAAGTGTGGGGAACAGTATCAAACTGGTCCTGGAGTAGAGGTCACAAAACAAAACCAAACGGGCCAATCCAGTGAGATTTTTGCAATCCCTAGTCTGAGTATACATCCCCATAGCAGAGCTAGGCTCATGCATGCACTGATACTCTCTCTTGTTACATCTTTGTGCTGGGGGGAGAACAAAGGAGCTCTGGGCAGTGCCAAGATACAGCAAAGGGTGGGCTCACTGTGCAATGCAATAGGGACTTGTTGCTTAGCCTGCCAGAAATATCTCTAAATCAGTTTTCCAAATATTTAGGGAACTTAGGGGATATTTAATATTTAGGGGATTTATTCTTTGATATAAGTTCTCTGCAGACCTAAGCATATACCACTGCATAGATTGTGCTTGAGACTCATCAGACTTAGCTTTACTATGCAATAGTGGTGACTAGGAGTATGTAAAAGGAAAATCTTCTATCGTCATAAAATGACAGCAAGTAATGAGGCCAGAGATATACCTGCAGTTGCATTAGGGTTTCATAGTCTATCACCTATTGTAACTCTTTCTGCCAGTGTAGTGTTTAATTGTTCTGCCATTCCACATAAGTGTGGAATCATTTCCTGTTAGAAACAAGATTTAATTAGAACTCTGTCAGCTCTAATGTTAGTTCTGCTACTAACTGTAATATATTAGTTTGTCTTGTGGTCTAATTTTTACTTAATTTCCTTTCCTCGGGGATATTAAAAACACATTTAAAAGTGCATCATATTAGACTACAATTGAAAATAATTTTTATACTCTTCTCATAATCACAGGTCAAGAGTATGAAGTAGCACAGCCAAATTGTGGGTTTTTGCTCCTTGAAGATATTCAAAAGCCACCTGGACATTGTCCTGTGCAACATGCTCTAGGTGGCCCTACCTGAGCAGGAGTGTTTGAACCAGATGAACTCCAGAGATTCCTTCCAGTCTCAACCATGCTGTGATTCTATTCTAAAATTAAGATTCCCTTTAGGCTTTATCTTTAGCAGTAATTTGGTATGTCTGCCTGACACCTATTTGGTAATAGCACCAGTGAGGCAGAAAAGAGTTGATTTTCAGCAAGGGCAGGGAATTACATTCTACAGACACATTGCTTTCCATTTTCTGTGCCTTGTTCTTGTTTTAGCTAGTGTATGAGTACAATGTGTTCACCGTGAATTTCAGCAAAGGACTTAATAATTTTATTTTAGAAAACCTTTTCCAAAGGCAGTTATTTGGCTAAGCATCTAATTTATTCTGATGTACTTCATCAATCTCCTTTTTTTTTTACATAATGACCATTCTGCAGAATTCCATGTCTTTTCTTAACAGAATAAAATGTGCCAGTGCTCCCTAGACTTTATACATCACCTATTTTTTATGGTTTGTATGTTTTTCTGCTTTTAGAATGTGAGTTATTCTTTTGTCAATATGTTCTTCCAGTGTTATACATGGATTTTTAGAATGATAAGGTAATTCAGCATAAACCTATACTGTTCTTCATACTACCTCCAAATAGAGGTATTAAAACGTATGTTTTTAAGAATTGTTTCATTTTCATAATTATGCATGTATGAAGATTGTTTTATGTGTATCATACTGATATATATCAGTATGCATACACACAGGTGTTTGTATATGCATATATGCATATAGTTATTATATGACTTAGGCATTCACGTTGAGGATATAGAGTTAATTTTGATATATATATATATAGATCAGCTGAAACAGCTGTGAAATCTAGTGTATGTGATTTCACGTTAGCAGCATGTTCTTATTTTGATGTCCAGTTCCTTATTAGAGGAACATGAATTTATGACACATCTTTGATACTCTTCTGCTTTAGTCTTATTTCCTATGCAAATCTAAACGGCAAATGGGAGGACATAACGACTTTTGCTGGTTTCAACAGAGAATAAAAATAATTTTGATAGATGAAAACTCACCTAATGTTCAATGAAGTAAAATGAACCCAGATAGAATGAGTCTTTGGGGACAGGGCCCATAGGACCAAATACAGTTGACTACTTGTTAGTTACCCTCTGCACTATTTATAGTTGATGGATACAATTAGGAAATTTTAACTGGGATTCAGTTCAGCATACAGTAGTAGATTAAAAGAGATCGGATGACTCGTATCCCAAAAGTTCCTGTTCATTTGCACTAATGATAAAATACCCTTAGATTTCTGCCGTAGACCATTGTAGGCATATAAATCTAGTTGAGATAGACCAAACTGAGCAGCAATGATAGAGGAGTCAACAAAGAGAGGTACTTTGCTGGATCTCATACTCACAAACAAAGAAGGATATATTTCGGATGTGAAGGTCAAAGGCAACCTTGGCTGCAGTGGCCATAAGATGGTGGAGTTGAGGATCCTGAGAGAAAGGAGCAGGGCAAAAAGCAAGATCACAAGCCTGGACTTCCGGAGACCAGACTTTGGCATCTTCAGATGTCTTCTTGAAAGAGTACCATGGGATAAGGCCCTGAAGGAAAGAGAAGTCCAAGAAAGCTGGTTGATATTTGAGGGCCACTATAATGATTAGGGGAGATGAGTATCTCTCCTGTGAGGCAAAGCTGAGAGAGCTGAGACTGTTTGGCTTAGAAAAGAGAAGGTTCAGGTAGCATCTCATCAATGTGAAGGAAGGGTACGAAAAGATGGACCTTTGGCTCTTTGGAGTGGTGCTCAGTGACAGGCCAAGAGGCAACAGGCACAAACTGAAGCACAGTATGTTCTACCTGAACATCAGGAAACACTTTTTTTTACTGTGAGGGTCACTGAGCACTGGCACAGGTTACTCAAAGAGGTTGTGGAGTCTCCCTCCATGGAGAACTCAAAAGCCATGCAAACGTGGGCCTGGGCCTTAAGTGAGTGTGCTTGAGCAGGAAGGTTGGACAAGGTGATCACCAGAGGTCTTTTCTAACGTCAACTATTTGTTGATTCTGTGATTCTGTTAGACAATCCATAGTTGTGTTTCCTGAATTCTTGCTTATACCAGGAACACTTCACTGGGGATACATACCAGAAACATTTTGGTTCTTCCAGACCCCTGAGTCACAGTGGAAAGGCAGGCCACTCACAAATTCCCAGACTGAGAAGCTGGGAGATTGTACCCCAGGAAAGAAGCAATTAGAACATAATACACAGGAGAGTGAAATATTTGGCAACAAATAAAGCATATGCAGAAAGGAAAACCTTCACAAGCCTACACAAATGATTCAGGCTGTTGTCATATGAATAGCAGTAAACTCTGGGGAAGAAGAAGGTCTGTTGAGATTGAATTCCCACTTCTTCATATCTGCTAGTGAAGGGACTACCTCACTGCTAGCCTTTCAAAACATGTTTGCTGATCTCTGTGCCTCTGAGTAGCAAGAGCATTTCTTCTCTATCATACTGCTTACTTATAACTGATGTATGAAATAAATGAAGGCTTGAATGGCGGTGGCAAAAATTTCCAGCTAAGAGGTGGATGTACAGTCCTCACTTTATGAACTCTATGCTGTGTGCAATGGAAAAGAGTTTACTCCACAAATCAGTGCCCTTATCTGATTCAGAAATTTTCATTTTTGTGTGTCTTTCATGTCTAACATGTAAGTTTACAAGCTAAATTGCTCAACAAGCTGGTATTTGTTAGGAAGACGAATCTCTTACAGGTCAACAAAATTAAATGCTGAGCTAGTGTTAGACCAATCATATTACTAACTCATCTGTGAATAGAGCAGGAGAGAAATCAATTCGTAATGCAAGATGAGGCAGGAAGGGCAGAATGAAGAGCAAAAAATGGCTAGTTGACCCTGTCTTGTGCATCTGTTGATGAAGAAAATGGATGATTGCTCTTCAAGGCCTTCAGTCTGTTTTAATTGCAGTTCAAAAAAGCATTAAATTTCTATGCACAAAAAAAGTTATTTTTTATTGTCAAAAGTGCTTAATATTGTGACAAAGACTGGAAAAAGTCAGTTGGGAATTTTTGGAGAGCTGTGACCCTAATTCAGAATATGAATAAAATACAAAAGTAAGGAAGAAGTAATTCTGCTCCTAAACATAACTCTTAACATAACCTCACTGAAAAGCGATATTCCCCACCTCCACAGAACTGTGGCGACACCTGTGTGAATAGCTTGCTAGCAGATAATCTCCCGTACCATAGAGACATCACAGGCTGTATTGCATGTCATGTGCAAATGCAGAATACAGCCTCCTTCAACAAATGTTTTACCTTACTCCAATGTGAGACACTTCCCAAGGGTATAGTCAATGCTGCCCCTTGTAAGTACTTTTCTTAAGTCTATATTGACAGCCAGCTTCCAGAAGATGGGAGATGGGCAAAACCAAGTACTTGATGCATTTCCCCTGCCAGACAGCAGACAATGAACGTCACAACAGGATCACAACTGTGGGTTTGCACCAAGCCACTTCCGGTCTAAAAATTGAATCAGTGATGCGAAAAGGCTAGCCTGAGGCTTCAAACAGTTTTGTTATCACTGGAAGGAAAGAACATTTTATTCTGTTTTCATGCTTGTTTTTTTTCTTAGTTATGCAAGTAATATCCCAGATTTTTTTTCAAGCATGTTTGCAAGGAATTTTCCAGATTTTTCAGGCACGTTTGCAAGTATCCACTGATGCAATGTCATATATATATCTTAAAACTGATGGTTCCCATGAGGGGTTCATGTAAAAAACACCAGTTCTGAAAGTTAATTTAACTGTGCTTTTGTGTGTGAGCATATATTCCTATTAAACAGCTCTTTCTTTTTTTTCCTTTTCTTGCACTGGTTAAGCTGTGTTTGTGGAAAGCTCCTATTTGGCCTTTGCTCACCTTATGTTCATTAGTCTAAACATAGATATACAAGTTTTGGTCTTTAAGTAGATCTATGAGGCATTTGCAGTAGAAGCATGTATCATGCTTTCAGGTGGCATATGAAAAAATAATTTGTTCATATACAAATGGTAGTAGGAGGCAATATTTTGTATTACTGGAATGGTAGTTTTCAGTAGTGCCTCTCATGAGCCTGCAATAATTTAGGTCAATGCTTTAACTTTGACCTGTACCTTCAGTCTAGATGTACGTGTTGTCTTGGAATTTAGGACTGTGCTTGAATCCAGACTCCCTGATTATCCCCAGTGCATATAAATTAACATTTGTTAATCTGTGGAGACCAACTGGTTGCCGGGCAGAGAGGCTGAGGCACAGGCTGCTGCAGGGACACTGGCCCACACTCAGGCTCGACCTCAAAGCAGGGAGAGGTTATTCCACCTTCAGACCATTCAGCTTTGAAAGCTGGAGTCCATAATTAGACATAGATATTAAAAAAGTATAGTATGTATCCTGGTACTCATATTTCCCCTCTTTAAGTAAACAGCTTTCTTTTTTTGTGACTCAGAAAGCATACTACTTATTATATTTTATTTTACTGTGTGCTTGAGGTTGGGACTCAGCTAACGATGATTCTCTTGGTTTACAAAAAAGTGATTTCTTCTTAAGGATTTTTATTTGTTTGTTTGCTTGCTGGCTATTTCCCCCATTCCCTGCACAC
Source organism: Tapera naevia (assembly GCA_033556795.1). Taxonomy (NCBI): domain Eukaryota; kingdom Metazoa; phylum Chordata; class Aves; order Cuculiformes; family Neomorphidae; genus Tapera; species Tapera naevia. The sequence goes on along the minus strand of JAUMJJ010000079.1, from coordinate 6,492,960 downwards.
ATTCTGCTATGAAACAGGCAGAGATCAGTACTGTGTTTTCATGCCTGAAGTGATAACCAGTACCAGCATAGTCCGAGATTTTCCTATGCTGAACACAGACTAGGGGAAGGAGTTAAGTCTTTGGGCAGCCAAAGTGTCTTGCTGGTCTTTAGAATGAACAAGTAAGGTTTTCCTAGATGTAGGCATCATTTATATAATGGACAGAAAATAACTCTGAAAAGTAGAATTTACTGTCGCTATACTACTTTACTGCTTTTTTCATTAAAAAAAATCTAGCACCTTGGAATGTACAGTGTCTTACAATGTGTCCTCCTGCAGCACTAATTCAGGGCACTAGAAATGACAATTTGACCAGGATCCGTGTTTTCTCTATCAATGGACTGTCATAGGCAATTAGAACAAAAAAAAGAAAAGAAAAAAAAAGACTGTGCTTCCAGGCCTAACCCTATATCCAGTGAAATGAACATAAGCAGAATAAAAATCACATATCCCCCCTTATTTTTTTGAGAAACTTATGGATATTTGAGAGATAGCTCCTGCACTAGGCTTTTTACTTGCCTTGAGCTTGCTATGAAGAAGCGATAAACTTGGTACTGCTTTATTTTGGTATTTCAAGTGCTGAATCCAGCTAGAACAAGCATTCATTAAACAAAGACTTGCATATTGTTTCTTAAAAGCCTGATGCAAGGAAAAGAAGATCAGAGATGGGGACAGGAGATTCTGTTAGGGGAGGTGACAGCTGCCTGTTGTGGTTTAGCCCCATTCAGCAACCAAGTACCACGTAGCTCCTCCTTTCAGTGGGATGGGGAGAAGAATTGGAAAGAAAAAGGTGAAACTCATGGACTGGGATAAAACCAGTTTAATAGAACAGCAAAGGAAGAGAAAAATAGTAACAATAATAATAATGAAAGAATATTCATTGTGGGTAATGCACAATGCAATTGCTTACCACTCAGAAACCAATGTTTAGTGCATTCCTAAGCAGCAGTCCTTCCCCTGGCCAATTCCCCTGATTTATATATTGAGCATGGCATCGTATGATATCGAATATTGCTTTGGCCAATGTGGGCCAGCTGCCCTGGCTCTATCCCCTTCCAGCTTCTTGTGCACTACTCACCTTCTCATTGGCAGGCCAGTATGAGAAGCTGAAGAAAATCAACTCTTTCCCAGTTGAACCTAGGACAGTGCCTAATACTTTAAAGAGGAAATAGCCAAGAAATGTTTTGCAGAAGACTCTGGTTTTCTCTGTCTTTACTGCATGTACAGTTTGTGTCAACAGACGATTGCATTTTGTTTTCCTCGAAGCACTATGAAGGAGAGTTCAGAAAAAAGCCATTATATCCCCCTTCTAGGGAGGAGTTACAAGCATAAAAAACAGTGTCTAACTGATTATGGCTTTTAAGACAAAAAGTGGTGCTGCCTGTCAATGGTGTAGGACACTAGTGTAAATCATTGAACACACAGAAGTGTTAAGATTAGGTGGCCTAAGTTGTAGATATTGCTTAGCTTTTGTGGACTCAAATCCATTCTTACCAGCTTCCAAAATGCACAGACTGACATTCGGGTACAATACTTTGCCTAAAAAGTGGCAGAGGCAGAAATAAGACTATGTGAGTCCTGCCCAGAAAGTCAAAAGTCAATATAGAAAATGAGATTTTGGATTCTAAGACTAATAAACTCCTGAAAAGTTTATGCAAAGCCTCGTGACATCCAGCCTCAAAATCACTACGCTTTGAGTAAGAAACACTTTGGCCTTTCAGTTTTTTAATAAGAATGTGGCAGCCTTGCTTCTGAAAAATGAAACTTTCACCAAGGCATGAAAATAATGTATATTCAGCCAAAATGGATGTGTCTTCCATGTCTTCTTACAATCTGAGTTTTTAATAGTGTATATTTTGAGACTTTCATAATTCCTGTGGGGAAAATTACGAAAACTATCAGCCTAGGATATTTTTGAATGGGTCTAACAGCTTTCTTTGTCCTTAGATGAGAGCATTTAACAAACGGTGGTCTTGTGGAGTAGGAGTTCTTGAGCACTAAAGTGATTGTGACTGGCAGTTTAAAAATTACACATAAGAAGATTTTAGACTCTTTATTTTACAATGAGACTCAGTATTAGCTGGATAGGTAGTACTGAAAATGCAATATTTTTTTGAAGATTCCAGTTTTGCCCCTAGTGACATGTATTCAAACAATAAATAAATCTCATTTTGGGCACCTTGGCTGTCAGCCTAAAGGTGCAAGTGACCCCTGAGGATAGCATTTCTTTTTCACAGAGGTGCTGTATTTTACTGGGATTGCCTCTGCAGGAGGGCTGGAAAGAAAGCCTCTGGCAACTGCGAGTCCCTGCTGTTCTCTAAACCCCATCTGATGTAGAAGTTCTTGCCAGAGCATGCAGGTTTTGAAGCTGGATTCTGAGGGAAATATAAAATTCTTTGTTTCTCTGGAGCTCTACTCCAAGACTAACAAACAGAATTGCTATAGGAAGGGGCTAGAAACTTTCTTTGTTATTTTAAATTCAGAAGTCTTTGTGCAGTAGAGTGTTAACCTCAAGACCTCAAGAAATTTACATCACAAGGAAGAGAAGTCTGTGGTTCTTTTAGAAGCATAGATGACAACATGGGAAGAAAACATCTGCTAAGACTAATACAGCAAGGAAAAAGTGATATTTGATCCTAGCATGATTTATAATTTTAAAATATTAGTAGCAAAAATCCTAACAAAGTTGATACTGAGACATTAGAACCTTTTATCCTATGGATGCCATTTCTAATGGCAGTCTCAGTGTTCTCAGCGCACAGTGCAGAATACGTCTTTTTCCTTTAGTCGACTAGTTAAGAAGTGTTGAGAAAAAGAGATAGGAAATGCTATGAGAGAAGAAAGACAATACATAGAAAAGAGTCTTTTTCGTCTCTTTATTTTCCTCCATTTTTTCCTTCTTTTCTCCTGTACTTGTGTCATTCCTTTACAGAGGGAGGAACAAAATCACTCAGTTGTAAACATACATAAGTGGGTAGTGTTTTAATTTCTTTTGTAGCTAAGATGTACAGATAAAGAAAATCCACAATGCACGATGCACTGAAGTCAGTATATTGTGAATGTGGGACTAGGACTGAAGGAACTAGGATTAAAGGATCAGTCCTTTGGTCTCCTCCAGGGCTGGACTCCCTGAAGCAAGAGAATAAGCCAGCAACTCATCATCAATGTAAGAAGAAGAGGCCAATTCAGTTTACACTGCTGAAGTAAGAAAGTAGATGGCTGCACTCCACTAAGCTGCCAAAGAGGTCATGTGGTTTTGGTCAGCAGAGTGTAGAAAATTAGGGACAGGAAAAGCACTGAAATAACACTGAGGCTGCATGTTCAAAAATGAAAATCCTAAGCAAGAAAAGCAACATTTTTAAAGTCAAGTAGAAAGCATTTAGTTACAACAATAGTTGAGAGATAGACAAATAACAGGATACGGCTGGTAGAATAAATAGGCGAGGAGTCTAGAAGCGTTTCCATGAGTCACTGCTGGACCACATACAGTAACCAAGAGAAGCACAGAGAAATAATTCAAAGGGACACAAGGGAGGTGGATGCAGAAGAAATAAAAAGAAGGATAAAAATGTTCTAAGGCTAAGGAGACAGGGAAATGGATGAGATGGAATGATGTCATGGAGAGATACCTTTCTTGGCCAGACATATGGAAAATTGAGGTACACAGATTGTAGTTCTGTTTATGATCAGCTGCCAGCAACTGCTTGTTTAGAGCACTGAGGGTTAAGATGACAGTTGTACTTCAATATGATGGGAAACCTTATTTCACAGTAAGCCTGATTATTCTGGCAAGGAATCACGTCTAGTAGCAGCGGAGACCTGAAGAGACTTTTTAAACCTAATGCACATTTAAAAAAGGAGTGAAGTGGAAAAACTTCAGGTTTATGAAACTGAAAAAGAAAGACCATTTTTTTCCAGGAATCATTGCTAAATGCTGTTGGAAGCAAAAAAAAAAAAAAAAAATCAAATAGGCTACTTTAATATCAAAGTATATTTTAAAATTAAGGATTTGGTTTTATCCTCACCAAGACTGAAATGAAATGAACCTGAGACTACTTGTTACCATGTAAGTGTCTGAAATGAAATAAACAGTTTTCTGGCTGAATGGCTGTCCCCATGGCAATATGAGAGGATTTTGTACGTTGAAGAGTGAAAGGAATGAATAGATGAGAAGAAAGCACAGTAGATCCTGACATACCCCAAGGAACAGCATGTATCCTTAGAACTGAGCTGTGAAGGATATGTGTAGAAAGAACAGTCCCAGTATGTCCACAGTTTATCAGTAATATGAGATAGGACTGCACTCTGAGTCAGGCAAGGACAAGAAGAACCTTTATTAATTTTAGAAACACCGGGATTATTGCGTCTGGAGCACTAAAGGTGCATTATTTAATGGGTGTCCAAAACTCTTATTAACTTCTCTTAAGTTATATTAATTTTCTATTCCATGGCTCAAACATATCCCTGGACAGTTACCAGGATAAACTTTAAAGCCAACAGGAGATGTGCCTATTTATTCCAGGGTTAGAAGGAGATCTATAACTCCAGCTCTAAACTGAATAACCCTTGCAAACCTGAAGCAGAGCTCTATATGGATTACTGATTTTTATTTTTTTTTTTAGCTCTGCTGTAAAACAGGAAATGAGAAATAAAAATGTCATTGGCATCAATGAAATTTGATTTTGGCAAGGACTAAAAAAGATGTTCTGACACAGAATGTTCCCATTTGGCATAAACAAAACCATTAAGGTATTTGAAAGGAAAGTCAAAGAAACAAAGCACTGGCTTCATAAAATATGATGTGGCAATTTCATGCCTTTTCTCCATAGGTTCAGTGATCAGATTTCTCACCCAAACTATCACCAGCTGAATTCCCTCCTCTTCTATGTGTCCCATATCCTCACAGAGCACCCCATTCTCCAACCCGGTAGGACTATTATAGGCTGAGTTTTTTCCTTTAATTCTTGTTAATATTCTTCTATTCTATTAGAAAAAGACATATATATATTCTTTAAATCACATTCTGTGCGTAAGGAAAACTTATTTGCTTGGATTACACCGGAAAGACAAGAGAGCAGTTTTCAGTTCCCTGAAAAAGAAAACAGAGCTTAATTTACACCACCAGTATCCTGCATATTCCTGAAAAATCCTGAAAAGTTCTGGTTCTTGAGCCCTGTTGTGACTGAGCAACACTATTCTTTTCTCTTTTATTTTGATTTCACACATCTGTTTCTTAAAGAGAACAAACCAATCCACTTAAAATCTTTCAATACAGCTGGACTGAATTTGTTGTTTAAATTCAGATGTATTGAAACCCTAGTTTTACCTATGATTTTTCTCTTGAAAAAAAATCTACCCAGCTAGTGCTGAGCACTCTATAATCCCTTTATCTTTAAGGAGTAAAAATTTTCCCAGATGATCTTTACAAATCTCTCCAAGCTCATATTCAGTGGCAAACACTCTGGTCTTGACCCCTCCTTCCGCCACAAAATCTCTTACGCATTGAAAAATGAAAGAGGAGTTGATTGATTCTCTTCTCCTATAAGCAAAAGTGCCCTCTGGAATATTTTATATTTCCATGTCTTTCAGCTCTTTCCATTGTTAGCGAAGCTGGAGTATGCTGCTTTACCAAAGGGCCAGGTGAGGGTTGTGATAAGGTGTGTCATGTTTTAAGATCACTGGACCACTCTAAATTTACACACATTTTTTAAAACAGAAAGCTGAAGCAATTATTGGCCTGGTCCTTATTTCCTCCACAGTTAACACAGTTAGTCGCACATTCAGATTTAAAGGCAGAGGCTGGAAATTAAATAATCAATTTTGGTAGCGCTACATAACATCTTTAGAAACCTCAGTGGAAAGAGCCATTCCCCAGCAATCCATAGTTGCAGGGATCAGTGTGAACATTTATTTTTAAATTGCTGCACAGGATCTGAAATAAGAACTTAAAAATCAGTGTGATCAATTTATTTCAGATGATTTCTGATTTGTGAAGATTTTTTGTTGAAAGCAGTTTAGCTATAGAAGAAAGCATGAAAGCTACTTTTGCAAGTTTTCTGTGGCAACGCATAAATATGACACATAAAGAACAATAAGGTTACAAAGTCAAGAAGCCTAGTGGAATAAAGAAACAATTCACTGAAAAACAGGATAATCCAGGAGGGAAGAGACTCCCAGGAGGTCATTAGTCCAACCTCCTCTTCAAAGCAGGATCACCGAAGGGGTCAGAATCCACGTTGCCCAAGGTTTTATTCATGCGAGTCCTGAAAATGCACAGTTCCCAGAAAATCTGCTCCACTGCTGGAGTGTCCTCACAGTGTAAAAGTTTCTCTTTCCGTCTAATCTGAAAAGTTCTTGTTCCAATTTAGGTTCTTTCCCTTTCATCCTTCCCTGTCTCAGTCTTCTTGATGACCTCCTCATAGTTCCTAGAAGGCTGCTTGTAGGATACCCTTAAAAGTTCCCTTAATTAATTTCAGGAAGCTTAATTAAAGTTTCCTCTTCAACTTTATTTTAGGTTTCTTGACTATATGCATGTAGCATATGCTATGATAGAGAATCTAATTTCCTGAGCAAAAGAATGGATATCATCGTATTTAAAGGATAACAACTTATTAAATTTTTATTCTGCATCGTTCATCATGTAGTCTCATTCTGTGTTTACAGCACATTCTTAAAATGAAACCCCGAAGGAGGTTTTTCTCATTATCACTAATTCCCTCACAGGTTTCTAATAGTATTGACTGTGAGACTTGTGTGGGAATTGGAATTTGCGTTACATGAAATTACATAGAATAGTTCTGAATTTTTAATTTCTGACTTAGAAACTAAAAGTGTTCCTGCAAAATGTTTTTAAATTAGAAATTAACCCACCTAATGTGGAATAGCTCAGACTAAACAATGATGTAATTGTTAAGTTGCATGTTTTGTTTTTAAAATTTCGCAATCACAAATATCAGGCGGCTTAAAGGTGTATTATGCTTATTTTAAAGCAGGAAATTGAAGCACAGAATAAGAAAGTTCTAGAGCAAGCCTATATTGCATATGTCTAAACATAAGCATCTGAAGATGAGGTTAAAAAGAGGGCTGAGAGAATTCTATGGAGTCCTGAGCCCTTTTGCTCTTCCAAATAAAGAGAGGAGTACTTAAAGAGAATAGAAGGAGCCTGAGTCTTCTCTATTAGTGTATGTGGGTCTACACAAGGGGCAAGGATCTTGACTTAATTACCTTTCCACCTGTTTTGGAGGACAGACTGCAACTCATACATCTACTGGGAAGGAGAATTGCCAAATGTTGATGCTCTGCTTATAGGTCCAGTGCAAAACTAAAATAAGTGATAGTTTTCTGACACAGTAGGTTTTGAGGACAACACACAGAGGAGGCCAGTATTTCTACTCAGAACAACATCCACATTCTATGCAGTGACATGTGGCAAAGCATGGTCCCCAGCTTCCCAGGATCTCTTCCCCTGGCACATCAGAGACCTTAAACTTAAGTGTGCTCCTAAGGGTGGATGTAGCTTTGCAACCAGGTGCTGTGGAGACACCTGAGGCCTCTCATTTGGAAGCAGCTTAGACATACTCCTTGCCTGCAGCACATGGATGCTGGGGGATGGCCCATGATGCCAACTGAGGGAGGAGGGGGTCGACAGGCTGCTCAGGATCAGAGATGGCAAACAAGAGACTGACTGAAGCTTCTCCCATCTGCAGATCTAGAGCTCCAGAAGGGGGGTCAGTGCCCTAGCAGCAGAAGATAGGTTGGGTACTATGTCCATGAAGTCTCTGAGCTAGCAGCTTAATATGGTGAAATTCAGGATCCTGAGAAAAAGAGAGCAAGACAAAGAACACAATCACAGTCTTGGACTTCATGAGAGCAGACTTTGGCCTGTTCAGGGGTTTTCTATGAAGAACCTATGTGACACAATCCTAGAGAGAAGAGAAGTCCAGTCAACTTGGTCAGTTCTAAAGGATCCACCTTCTTCAAGCTTGAGATGTGTGGTCCTTTTCCACATGTAGATGGTCAAGAAAGGGAGGCAGGAAGTTTGCATGGATGAACAAGGAGCTTCTAAAAAAACCTGAAACATAAATAAGAAGTTTACATAAGGAGAAGCAGATCACACTAGAGGAATAGAGAGAGAGACACGTTATTTGAACGAGTAGTGGTGGGGTTGGGAAAGACAAAATCCACACAGAGTTGAATCTGGACAGGGATGTAAAGGGCAACAAAAAAAAAGGCTTCAGCAGGTACAAGAGCAGCAAAAGGAAGACAAGTGAAAATGTGAGCTCATTGCTGAATGAGGCAGGTGGTCTGGTGACAAAGCACATGAAAAAGACTGAAGTACTCAATGACACTTGCCCTTTGCCTCTAGCAGTAAGAATAGCCTTGAAGTATTCCAGGTTCCTGAGATGAGTGGGAAATTTTGGAACAATGGAGACTTACCTATGGTGGAAGGTGATAATATTAGGAGACACTTAAGCAAACGGAACATGCACAAGTTCCTGACAGGATGCACTCATGAGCACAGAAGGAGCTGGCTAGAGTCATTGTGAGGCCATCTAGATTACCTTTGAAAGGTCATAGTGATCAGAGGAGGTTCCTGAGGACTGGAGGGAAGCAAATGCTACTCCTTACTCGTTAAGAAGGGCAAGAAGAAGTATATCAGGGACTACATGTCTGCCAGCCGCAGCTTGACCCTTGGGAACAATCTGAAGCGACTAATCCTGGAAATCATATCTAAGCATCCAGGACAAATTGGAGACTGGGAAGTGTCAGCATGAATTTATTAAGTGAAAATCATTCTTGACTAAACCAGCAGCATGCTATGATGATATGACTGGCTCGATAGATGAAGGGAGAGCAGTGGATGTTGTTTATCCTGCCTCTGGTAAGGCTTTCAACATTACCTCTCATAACATTCTCATAGACAAACTAAAAAAGTATAGATTAGGTAGGTGAATAATGAGGTAAATCAAAACTGCCTGAAGTGCTGGGCTGAACAGATCTATGGCATAAAGCCCAACTAGAGGACTGCCTCTATGGGTACACCGCAGGGGTCAATACTCAGCAAGTCTGGAGTTGATACAAAACTGGGGAGTGGCTGATACATCAAATGGATGTGTCACCTTTCAGAAGGACCTTGGTAGGCTGGAAAAAAGATCCAGTGGTTATTTCATGAAGTTCAGCAAAGGAAATGCTATGTCATACCACTGGGGTTACACCTCCATGCTGAGGGCCAGTGGGCTGGAAAACAGTTCGGCAGAAAAGACACGGAGAGTCTTGGTGGATACCAAGTTGAACATGAGCTAGCAGTGCACTCTTGCAGAACAGAAGGTCAAAACCATCTTGGACTGTGTGGTAGGGAGCATTGCCATCAGGTTGAGGGAGGTGATCCTTCTGCTCTGCTCAGCTCTGGCAAGACACATTCATAGTGCTGAATTGAAGTCTGGGCTTCCCTACACAACAGAGACATGGTAGAACAAGTCCAGCAAAATGCCACAGAGATAACAAAGGGATTGAGACATGCATGAGGAAAGGCTGAGAGATATGGGACTGATCAGCCTGAAGAAGAGAAGGCTCAGAGGGATATTAAATACCTGATAGGAAGGGTAGATATGGCGTCAGATTATATTCAGTCACAGGACAAGAAGCAATGGGCACAAAAGGAAATAAGGGAAATTCCATTTAAACATAAGAAAATAATACTTTGCTGTGAGAGTTATTGAGCATTGGCATAGGTTTGCCTAGAGATACAGGGAGCTTGGAGAAGTTCAGCAGTCCTAAGCAACCTGAGGTAGCTGACCCTGCTGTGAGAAGGGTCTACATGATCTCCAGAGGTGCCATCCAGCCTCAAATAGTCTTTGATTCAGTGATTCTGTGGTTCTATGACTTTTTTCTCTCTGAATCTGACATTTTAATAAACTCTCTACAGACAAGAAAATGGATGGAACTTGCTTCCATTAAAGATCTTTCTCTGTTTCACCATAAAACATCATCAGAAACCACTTGCTTATGGTCTTTTACATTTTTGTAGATTTTGTGGTGTTTTCTCAATATATTCTAAAGTGGAGGTTCTGGGCACTGCAACTACTGAAGACCTGTATGGAGTTATGCTTAGACCAGAGTCCATAGTCCCATCCGTGTTGTCAGTAGCAGATTGTGAGAAAATGGTATCATAAGGTCACGCTTCCTGTGCTATATCTTTGCTGCCCCAACTTCCTGCAACCTGGCAGTTAACAGTGTTTTCACCTGTGTCTTTAATGGTTCTTAACATTCTTTTCACCCATACATTTATCAAAGCAAATTTGAACCAATTTATCTTTCTGGACTCCCTAGATTCCTGCAGCAATCATTTCACAGCACTTATATTTTTTACTACATCTGTTTACTTTGAAGTTGCTGCTTAGATCAATTTATTTATTCCTGTGTTGTGACTGGTGAATAATCACTCCCTCTTCACGTTCTCTATGGTGCTAATGATTTCATACACACTTAAAATATTCACCTTGGGAATCTTTTCCTGTGCTAAAACTTACCTGTGATTTACAATTTCTCTAGGCCTATGGCTCCTCCACGTCAACATCCTAGTTCTGTTAAGCAGATATACATTCACTCTTTCTGGCGTTGCTGTGCTTTGGTTTAGCTGTCTCACCCTGCTGTATTTGTGGCAACTGCCTTCTCTGGAGTAGATAACTTGTGACCTTTCTTTTTGAGGTGCTTTATCTGTATTTTTATCATATTTACCTGACCTGAGTAACCACCTCTTCAGAAGATAGAGCTACTTCTTGCTGCCCCAATGGTATTGTAATGCCATTTGAAGGAATTACATTCCAAGTCATGAAATTTTATGGGTTTTTTTGCCTTTTTCAAAAAATTTCCATGTCTGATATCAATACATACCAGTGAAGGTATCGTGTTTCAGTTTTCTGAAGGTTAAAAAAAAATTTTGTACTTCCTTAATGATATTTTACTTTAACTGAATAGTAATAATTACAGATGCATGTCAATCTCATTATCTTTTTAGGTAGGTACTGTATTTTTGCCAATAGCTCATTCCAGCTACTTAGGCTAGAGATAAATGGAGCTAGTTAATTATATTTTCAAATTCAAATTGTACTGCAAACTCATGCCTACTGAAAAGCAATCTGTAGTAAGGCCAGGAATACTATATTAAAAACAAGTATATGATCATGCATTTAAGCATATAAACTATAAAATAACTATAAAATAAGTCTCATCATAAAAAATAGATACAATATTAAAAAAAAATCTCTACCTGTCATTCCTTAATGGACCAAGTTTTTCTGTATCACAAGCACTGGCTCTTTCAGATGACTTGCTCTACATATACATATATATATATATATATATATATATACACACACACACACATTATTTGTAGTTTTTGTAAGCCAAACATCCTTAATGAAAGTTATTGTTCTTTTTAGGTCAACAATATAGTCTTATCCAACTCTTAGGTTTCTGATTCTGTAAATCATTCTTATACCTATCCTTTGAAGCAATTTTTTTCCTATAATAGCTTCGAAATCATTATCTTGGTGCTTTCAAGTAAAATCTCAACAGTACTGAAAACCTTTCCTTACAATGGTGTTTAGGACTACACTGTGCTGGTTCTCCAGGGCTATTTTTTGTAGGGTCTTGTTCCTAACAATAGCGCCAGGAATAATAGTCCTCATTTTCACCTGAAACCAGACCACATTTTTAATCAGATTCATAGTACATAACATACCTCTTGACTTAGCTCCTTTGCACTGTCAAAATGCTTGGAGTGCATGTGAAATCACTAATACTTTCCCCATTTGGGGTTCAATTTGCAAATCATACATTTTTAGCTGAAAAAATAAGCTCTGTTCTTAGTGGCAGCAGAATGGATTGCCAGGCCCCTTTTGGCACTGTCAACAAGTGGTTTATGATCAGTGTCAGCTAATAGCGGCCTCCCATAAATAAATACATGAAGTATTTTTCACCCATGGACTGAGACCAAAGCCACATTCTTTATTTGAGTTTATTGAAAACTTGGGTTTTGTTCATTCCAATGATGATTATTCTATTGGATTTGTTTAAGTTTTGACCACACCATTGTAAAGGATTGTGCAATGCTTTCCTTAGAGCCATCAGTGAACAAACTTGGTTTGCATTTATCATAATAGCATGTCATGACTGAAATCTCATCAACTTCTTTAATGTCTTCCTTTTTTAAGGGTCAGAATGAGAGTTTTATCTTTGTGGTATACCAATTTACTACAGCCGCCTGGTTCATAAAGCAAGGAAAAAAAAAATCACCTTTATTTACCATTTCTCTCGATATTCCTCTCCTTTCTAGGTAATGGAAAATATTCCTTTATTGCGACTATTTAGCTTCTTGGAGTTGACGTCTAAAAGAAAGGTCTATTTTCTGTGCTGAACTGCACGTGCCTGGTGTTTTTTTGGCTCTCCTAATTGCTATATGGTTCTGAGGCATAGAGCCTACTTCCCTATTTTTTTTGTCCAAGACTTAGTGGATTCTGTGAAATCACTGGGATTTTTCAAGTGCAGTACACAGAACATAGGTGCAAATTTCTTTTTCCTTTTGATAGCCTTGGAACATGTTTGACAGAGCTGGCTCCCCTGCCACCTCCAGAGAATGCCTTTGCTGGATGAAACCAAGGTTTTGACACATTTCTAAATGTGGTCTTTTCCCTTAGTACTATTACAGGGAATGTCTTTTCTGTGCTCTGTAAAATGGAGTGCAAACATCTCATACTGGAAAAATGTGGAAAAAGTTAATGAAAATGTGTTACATATCCTTCCTTTTGCTTTTTCACAGACATTCATACATGAAGTTGAGACTAGATAAGCAATTAGAAAGTCTGCTGCAAAGGCATTGTGAAGGGGCAGTGGCTTAGTGGTCTGCAGTGCTGAAGGGAGAGAGCAGCCCACGGCAAAACAAGACGGGTAGCAAAGCCAAGGAGCTGCAGTCCATGGCTGATCAGTGAGCAAGCTCAGCAGGAAGCACAATGGGCCATTCCTGGGGAAAGGTGGTGATGCCCAGCAGCAAAAGTCCCCAGAGCCAAGAGTCTCCTGCAAAGGGAAGCCAGAGCCCAAGGGGGCCATGCCTGGCAGTGCGTTTCAAGCTGGGCTGCCACCTGTCAAGGTCCCACCTGGCTCATGGGTTCTTGCTCCAAGGCACACGAGGAACACTACACTGACCTCTGTAATTCTTCTCTGATTATACACATTGGATTGTGGCAGTCTGTTTTCTTCTGTACATAAGGTTGTTGCTGCGTTTTACCCTCAGAGCAAACATGTTTGCTTTTGACACCATTTTGGCTTCTGCTCCTCTGACTGTGTTATGAGTAATGTGATCCATTAGCTCTCAGGCTGACCATCCATTTGTCATCTGCTGCATCATTGTCCTACAAGGCTTGTTTGAGCTAGCAATATGGAGGTGTTCATTGTTCCTCCTGTGAGTACACACCATGAAAGTGTGCGTCCAAGGTTTTGTATCTTTTCCCATATGATTAGCATTGGCAATGCTCTTTGGCAAAGCACACATAGCTTTTTGTGCTGTCTCCGTATAGAATTTTCTTTTAAACTCTTGTAAACTTTTCTAACCTGGTTCACTCTTTTTGCATGTCTTGCTGGGCTTATGTGTCCACTCCTAATACATGTCATTCTGGACAGGTGGGTTTCTTTCCTTGAAAAAATCTTATGGCTTTGTCCAAAGGCTATTTTGGGGAACTCCAAAACAGTCTGAGGTGTTTTGTCATGCGTGTAAATCCAAATCTATCTTTTAATATGTGATTTGGTTAGTGTCACATACTTTCCAAACTGCAGCCTTCAGCTCTCAGCCTTTGATGAATATTTTTCACATCTTTTTATTTATCAGTGCATTGATGAGCTGGTTTGAGCTAGCTTTCCCAAGCTCTCAAACTGCTCAGTCTGCCTCTTTCCCAAACCTTACCCCCTTTCAAAGGAAAAAAAACTATGGAGGAAACCAAAGTCACTATATATATATGTATTTGTATATTTTTTCTAAAATGCAAAGAACTACACCACAAGGATATGCAAAGGAGGAAGGGAAGAGGGGAAGGGAAATGGGAAGAAAGGACAAACAGGATCTATATAACACCCGGCATACAACTATAACACCCAGTAACTAACAAAGTAAGGACTTAATGAAATCTTACCACACCGCCTTCCCTGTTGAGAGCCAGATGACCAAATCCAACCCGTTAAAAAATTTTCCGCAGGCTAGGCAGCAGACAGGACCAACGCAGGGACCTTCTGCTCCTCCACCTTGCCAGAAGAAGAAGAGAGCGTACTCTCTTATCTACCCCTTATTTATATGTCGGGTTACTTTAAAGGAAGATATGGAATACTTCTATGGATCAAAAGTTAATCCATTACATTCTCCACCCCTTATTCCATATCATTTCTTTAACACAACACCTGTACATTATGTTTGTCTGTATCCCACACATAAACACACATATATATATAATCCTTATTTTATTTCAAAGTCTGTCACAGTTTTGGTTTTGGGCTTAAAGAGTTCAAGCTTGGAAGATCTGCTGGTGGTTGTTTCTCAGGTAGTCATGAGAGTCTCATGCGGTGCAGTGCTAGACTAGCTCGACTGGGCTTGGCTCATCACTGTAGTCTGGTATCCGCTCTGTTCAGGTCTTTCTCATCTGGTGACATCTCCTGTAAAACTCAACTCAAGACACGGAATTAGTTTTTCCCCAAGGATAGATTTCCTTGAGGCACACACTGGGTCACTCCATCCTTTTTCATTACCCACCATGTGTTTCCAGGTCCTTGAGCAAAAACAATCCCACGAATGGGTTTGTCTTGGCCTGAGGAAGGAGTAGTCCAAACAGCCTTACCTAACATATCCCTTAGACGGATCACTGGAACTTTGTCTCCATCTACAGTGTGGAGGGATTCTGCTTGGGCAGGCCCAACTCGATTGACAGAACCCCTGGTATTAACTAGCCATGTGGCCTTGGCTAAGTGCTTATCCCAGTTTTTAAAAGTTCCTCTGCCTAGTGCCTTTAGAGTTGTCTCTAACAGTCCATTACACCGTTCGACGTTTTCAGTAGCAGGTGCATGATATGGAATATGATATACACATTCAATACCATGTGCCCAAGTAGCCACTAAATTGTTTTTAAAATGAGTCCCATTGTCTGACTCGATACGTTCTGGAGTACCGTGTCTCCATGGGATTTGCTTCTCAAGACCCAGAATAGTATTTCAGGCTGTTGCATGTGGTACCGAATATGTCTCTAATCAACCTGTGGTTGCTTCCACCATGGTAAGCACATAGCATTTACCTTGGTGGGTCTGTGGCAATGTAATGTAATAAACCTGCCAGGCCTCCCCATATTTGTACTTCTCCCGATGTCCACCATACCACAGGGGCATCAACCTCTTTGCTTGTTTGATAGCAGCACAGGTTTCACAGTCATGGATAACCTGAGAAACAGTGTCCATGGTTAAATCCACCCCTCGGTCTCGTGCCCATCTATAGGTGGCGTATCGGCCTTGATGACCTGAAGCATCAAGAATCCATTGAGCTAGGAACAATTCTCCCTTCTGCTGCCAGTCTAGGTCTACTTGTGATACCTTGACCTGTGCAGCTCAGTCTACCTCTCTGTTATTAGCATGTTCCTCATTAGCTCGAGCCTTGGGCACGTGGGCATCTATATGGCGGACTCTCACATTCAGATTCTTCACTCTGGCAGCAATGTCTTGCCACAGATCAGCAACCCATATGGGTTTCCCTCTATGACTCCAATTCATCTTTTTCCACCAGTCTAGCCATCCCCATAGGGCATTGACTATCATCCACAAATCGGTGTATAGGTAGAGCCTTGGCCATTCTTCTCTTTCTGTGACGTCTATGGCCAATTGGACAGCTTTGAGTTCTGCAAACTGACTCAATTTGCCTTCACCTTCAGTGGCTTCTGCCACTCGTCATGTGGGACTCCAAGCAGCTGCTCTCCACTTCCAGCTCTTCCCTACAATACGGCAGGAACCATTGGTGAAAAGGGCATAGCGTGTCTCTTCATCTGGCAGCAGGGCATAGCGTGTCTCTTCATCTGGCAGCTCATTATATGGCGGAGCTTCTTCAGCGCGACTCACTGGCTCTTCTTCTTCTTCCAGACTGAAGTTCCCACCTTCTGCCCAATTAGTTATAATTTCCAAAATTCCAGGGCGATTCGAGTTCCCGATTTGGACACGTTGTGTAATCAAAGCAATCCACTTGCTCCACATGGCATCAGTGGCATGATGTGTACAGGGCACCTTCCCTTCAAACATTCAGCTCATCACTGGTAATCTCTGAGGATCTGATGTGCCAGGCCATCTAACCCACACAGCCCAGTAAACCGAATTGCCTTCTTGGTCCCTCTCCTTCTCAGTCCCTCTCCTTCTCCTGGCAGAAGGCAGGGCCCCTCTATTGGTCTTGATCAGAGCAATCGTTGTCGGACTTTGACTTTGGTTTCTTGGAGGCTTTTTTGTCATCAGGGAGGTGGATCTCCATCTTCTTGCCTTTCGGCAATTGCGGGTTCTTGTCTAAATATTCTGCGTCTATCGTGTAGACAACTTTCTTGTCAGTGTCCTTTTGTCTCAGCTCCTTCACTCTAGCTTCGAGCTTGTAAGTGGGCTGGCCACCCCACTTCTTCATGTTCTCTCCCTTACTGCATAGGTATGCCCATAGTTGGCTACGTTGTTGACGCTTAGGGTTTTCCTTCCCTCTGCGTGGGGATGATGAAGATCGTGAACGAGACCAAGGTCTAGGTTGAGGTTGTCTTGGTCTATCCCACCATGATCGTTCCATTGGCTTTTCTCTGTAATCCCTACAGGGTCTGTCATCTCTGTCTCTAGGATAGTCCTCATATCTGGAGTATTCATAATCTCTCTCTCTTCTTTCCCTGTCATAGGTAGGTCAGTATGGGGAATCAGAGGAGTCTTCCAGACTTTCCACTATGTGCCTTATCCAACAACACATGTCTTCCATGCTCATATACGATTACCAAGCAGTAGGTGTATGGTTTAGGGGCACCTTTAATTACCTTTTTCCACATGGGCTGTGTGCAGGGAATATGTTCTGGAGCTAGGATGTCATAATAGCCTGGATCAGAACAGATGATCTCCAACATGGCTAATTCCTGTAGGTATTGGATGCCTTCTTCTGCAGTATTCCACCTTCTTGGAGAGCTCGACAGATATTCCTTAAATGGATATTTCACCCTCACAGCATGGATTCGGACCCAAGGACTGGATACCATTCTCTCCCTTGCCATTTCTTGTTATATTACAGGATCTCAGGCAAGAGATCCCAATTGTTGTGCTTCATGACCTTCAATCACGTGACTAATAGCTCCATTGTCCCAGCATCGCACCAGCCAAGTGAGGAATTAGTTCACCAGGCAAACGACTGTAATCTCTTCATAAATCTCGAAGATCTCTTGCAGTCAGTGATTGTGTAATTTCACTTTCTCACATTATTTCTTGTCCATCTCTCCCACGTAGAATCTTTTCCACTTCTCTTTGTACTCTTCTGCTCTTAGCAGAACCGTTCTTACCTCCTCTCTGTATCTCTCACGAGGAGGTGGAGAGTGAGCATGCTGTGGAGATGGACTTCTATGTCGTTCACACCATGGAGATGGACTTCTACGTTGTTCACCATACCCAGTAGATAGAAGTAGTGAGTAGTCTTTTGGGTGCTGAGATGAAGGCCTCAACAATCATCAGGTAACAATAATTGTCTCTCAGGTTGAGGGGAACACTTTTGCCCCTTCTTAGCATCTTCCTCTGTCCCGGCTACTTCTTCCTCACTCACAGTCACTCCTTCTTCCGATACTGCCTGCATGGATGGGATAGGTCCTTCTACTCCTTCCTCTTCTTCTTCTCTTTCTTCTTCCATACCTTCCAGTTGTGGAGATGGGTCTGTAAGTTTTACGGTCTCCCTCAGCAATGTCTTCTTTTTCTTTATAGGAGCAACGACGACTTTCCTGTTTTTAACTTGAGTTCCAGTTCTAGTAGACTTAGTAGAGACAGCTTCAACTTCAAGTTGTGCTTGGACCCCAGTTTCACAAGTGGGCCCAATAGGGACATCACTAGTTTCGGGTGGCATGGTTTGAGTGCCTGTCTCAACCTTAATCTTCTGGCAGTGATCTACCGCAGCATGATAAGCATTAACCAAGCCCCAGTACAAAGCATAGAATTGCATGTTTGGATCATCATATGAAAGACACATTTCCCTCAAACAACACGTCATCTCACCAGGGTTGAACACCTGCTCTGGCACAAAGTCCCAAGCAATAGGAGGTGTCACACATCCCATCAGTTTACCAAAATCCAACCATGCTCCCTGCCATCCAAAGACTGGCCTGTCCAAGCTCCTTTCCAAAGCTCCAGTGATTCTTCTCAAGGTTCGGTCCTTCTTAAAACAAGGGAACGAATGCAACACCACTGCTCCCATTCTAAATAGGGTTTCTGCTGCCTTTACCACTAATATCATTGTTGCTAGACAATTTAAGTATTTGTTAGAGCTGATCTTATGAGTCCTTTCCACCAAACCTTGAATGACACCATCATGCAGATCATATACTAGGCTGTCAATGTCAAAATTGAGGAATGGAAGCCATTTATTCCATCCATCTGAACGGCTGCGTCTCCCAATAGAATATCCTGGGACAGGTACAAAACCAGCTAGAATAATGAAAAAAGTTAGGAAAAGGGACATTGTTATTCTTTTCCTTCAGGTTGTTCCCAAACAGGGTTTTCTCGGCTGCTTTCCCAGACTCTGGCGGGGTTCCCAGACACTGTTTTCAAAACAAACCAAGGCCAACCATCGAAACCATCCTCTGCTACCAAAAATCTGAGCTTGTTTGAACTAGCTTTCCCAAGCTCTCGAACCGCTCAGTCTGCCTCTCTTTCAAACCTTATCCCCTTTCAAAGGAAAAAAAAATATGGAAGAAACCAAAATCACACTATATATATGTATTTCTATATTTTTTCTAAAATACAAAG
This sequence comes from Tapera naevia, assembly GCA_033556795.1. Lineage (NCBI taxonomy): Eukaryota > Metazoa > Chordata > Aves > Cuculiformes > Neomorphidae > Tapera > Tapera naevia. Next base: position 6,473,886 of record JAUMJJ010000079.1, on the reverse strand, counting down.
AACTACACCACAAGGATATGCAAAGGAGGAAGGGAAGAGGGGAAGGGAAATGGGAAAAAAGGACAAACAGGATCTATATAACACCCGGCATTCAACTATAACACCCAGTAACTAACAAAGTAAAGACTTAATGAAATCTTACCACACCACCTTCCCTGTTGAGAGCCAGATGACCAAATCCGACCCGTTAAAAAATTTTCTGCAGGCTAGGCAGCAGACAGGACCAACGCAGGGACCTTCTGCTCCCCAGCCTTGCTGGTAGAAGAAGAGAGCGTACTCTCTTATCTACCCCCTATTTATATGTCGGGTTACGTTAAAGTAAGATATGGAATACTTCCGTGGATCAAAAGTTAATCCATTACAATTGAAATACGTTTCACCTAAATTTCATCTTCATGTGAAGATACATACAAGATAAGAAACAAAAAAAGTCAAAGTCAAGGTGAATTATGCAAAATCAGCAGCTATGTCATTGTTTTTTTAACACAGTGTGTGAAATGAACAGGGTACTTCACTGCACTGACTGCAAAAAAATTTAGCTTTCCTGATTTTCTCAATTACTATTGCTCAGAATTTCCTAAAATTATCACTTTTATGAACCTCAAAACATGAGTAATTTCAGCCACTAGACTCCAACACTTAGGAAGAAAAACATTTATAAAGAAAAGGCTGATTTAAAGTTGTAGGATTTTAGTCTCTTAGCTGTTTCAGTTGTACTGTCCCTTAAAGATGATATTTCAGTAAACACTCCTGACTAATGCAGAAAAATGGAAATAAAATTAAATTTTGATCTGCCAAATGATGTTGTTGAAAGAATATTCCCAGTGTATGAATTGCGTTCTCCTTCATATTTCAAGTCAACATGCTTAGTCCTCCATCAAGAAAAGCTTTATGGAGAGGCAAACTGGTACTGCTATGGAAATTACATGACTGTCTTCCAGAAGTAGGAGCTGTTTCATATTCTCTGCTGAGATGTGAAGACAGGGGAGCGGGTTGTTCAGGTCAGAATTGTAGTCACAAGATAGTTTGTGTTAGAAAGGACCTTTAAAGAACACCTAGTCGGACTATGGCAGAGACATCTTCTACTTACTCAGGCTGGTCAAAGCCTCATCCAATGTGACCTTGAATACATCCAATGATGCAGCATCCACAACTTCTCTGTGCAAACTGTATGCTTCAGTTTATACTTTAAAGACAATCGTACTTTTTTTTTATCAGTTCCTCAGTAAAACAGCTCTTTGTCTTCAGACTGGGAATGTTTCTTCAGAGAAGTGCTCATTTGTAGGCTTGCTTTCTCACACTTATCCATAAACACTGCTCCCATACAGCACCCCTCCACTGTGACCAAAATCCTTCAGCTTTTGCAGAAAACCAGGCACTGAACAACATGAGAATCAGGAGATATTCTACTTCTCCACACCACTTATTAGTATAGAAAAACTTCCTACCTTCCTACCTTGAGTCTAACCACTAAGAAATTTGCAGTGCTACATCCTTTACCACTGTGAATTTCATGGTCTGCAAGCATCCTCCCAGCTTCCTCAGCAGTGATGTTCAATGATTATAGCATGCACCAGTATCATCTGAGGTCCTTCAGGCCCTCCTTGGAATGTGCAGGTCCAAGGGTTGTCGCTGCACCGTGGGGCTGCTGTGAGGGCTGGGGCTGTGCCGTAGGCAGCACCAGCTGGAAGCCTGGGGCACAGATGGCTCGCAGACACCGTGTCCTACGCACTGATATGGCTGCCTGCACTGGATCTGCTCACAGTTAGAAAGGGTTTGATTTTCTCTGTATAACAACCTCACAAATTAACTGTTTCTGTTTTATGCATCAGCCACTTTCCTAAATCACAGGTACAAAGTTGGAGGCTCATTGTGCGCTACCATGGCCTCCTGTTGATGTATTATCATCTGAACATCTGCCTGTTTAAAAAACCCTGCTTATTCTAATTGCAGCTTTGGGCAGCATTATGGCACAATGCACTTCTTAATTTCAATTGACTACTTTATTTTCATCTGTGGAATGTTTTTGCTCCTTTACAACAGGCATGGTCTTCTCTGGAAACATCTAAAATTACAGCCATACAAATTACTGCAAAGATCAGAGGGTGAGATGTTCTCCCCTCCCAACGTTTCTGAGTGGCTGGTTAAGTGCAATGCTCTTGCATGCAGTGGAGCTGGGCCAGCTGACACCACTTGTTAATATGACACTATTTAGGCAATACTGCTGTTTCATGCAAAATCTATATTTTGACTCTAAGGAAGGAGTATGAACTGCAGTCATGAAGGGTTTTACAAATGAGTCTACAACTCAGAGCCCTGAAACTGCTGTTCAGCTGCTCTCTTATCCTGTATTAGACATTATAGATTCCAAACATAGCCCAAACAGCTAATGACATCCTCTTAAACCCACCCCACTAGACATCTGCATGAGGGGCATTATGAGTGAGTAAGCTTGCCTGGGAAATGATTGACTGATTGGTCTTCATAAAAAATGGTGGAAGGAAAGACAGTAGATGCAGATTCGCTGGTTGCCATCACCCTCACTTGTTCAGCACTTTTGTGGTTACCACAGCATTGAACATCAGCAAGAGAAATTTAACTTGCATCTGAGGCTGACTACACATGGCAGAGTGGAAACACTCATATTCCCTCTGTGTCTTGTTCCACTTGCCTGGAAGAATTCAATATGCAGTAGTTAGGAGAGATAATGAGGATAAAATCCTTATTCCTGGTGGAATTAGGGTTTCCCACCAGGAAATGGGATACAAGGCTGCAGGTCTGATGAATATTAAGTATTCAGAAGTAAAAGTACAGCAGCATTTAAGGTCTCACCCAGGTAGGTAATTACATTGATCACTAGTCTATGAAATTGTTTTCACTCTCCCCCTGGAAGTAGGAACTTTCCTTTGATGCCTGGGTAGCAATTTTGGATTGAGGCATAAGTTTGTGTTGTCTTACTAACTATGAAAGGCCACTATTACTATTACTATTACTATTACTATTACTATTACTATTACTATTACTATTACTATTACTATTACGGGAGTTATACACATAAATGAAAATCTCGGCCAATGGGAAATTAGAAATCAACTGTGGTATGATATTAAACAAATACGATATCTTGTATGGATCTACAATATTTTTAAACTAGCTTTTTCATGTATAATTTTGAGTCCTGTAAATCACCAAGAATTCTTTTTCCCAGAGTTTGTCCATTTTTCTGTATTCTACATTCCCCAAGTACAGAAAACTACTCTGACTATAAAGCCTTGCAGTTGCAGTTTTTTTCTTTTCTGTCACTTCTAGCAGTTAGAGAACCATATTTATGACTTTAATATAAATTTCTTCCCTAGTGTATTTGTCATTGTGATCTTGTCGGAACTTTTAAGTTGTAAAAGGTCTTTGTCCCCAAAGGCATTTTTTTGTTTGAGAATTTGGTCTTTGTTCACTCTTAAAAATGAAACTTAATGTTTTTTTCATACTTGAGTGTTAATTCTCTCTATCTTTACAATTATTTCAGCAACTGTGATTTTATGCATGTTTTATTTTAAACTTGTGTTGAACTCAGAGACTGCAGTTTGTCTGAGAGTCTGGTGGGATGGACAAGAAAGGATTTGTGCCCCTCATTTCTCAGACTTCGGGCTGGAGACAGAAAATGATACCTAAATATAAGTAACTAATGTAATTTAAGATATAAGATAGCTCAAATGTCCTGGGGCATTTCAAGTATATGGTCCTTGAAATGGTACTAAATGTCTATGTTCAGGTAACTGATTCCCACCCCAAAGAGGTGGGATTAAGACACATGAAGTTAGGTAACTAAATATAGGTGTTTACAGTGAGCTAGGTGCCAACTTTACATTGTAGTCAACAGGGCTCAATTTAAACTGTCAGCTGCAGGCACGCTATCTGATGCTGCATGTCACTCCACATTTATTTTTAACTTTTGTGAAAAGTATGCAATGCAGCTCCCATGTCACACTGGGGTGACAAGAAATCACTCCTTAGCCAGAGGTGTGCCAAAGGCATTGCACAATTGCCCCCCTTTCAAACAAAATAGATTTTCACAGGCATGAACACATAGGGTGTCAGGTGTTCTGTAAAATTAGCCTGCTACGTATAGAAGCTTTGCTCCCACAGCCCATCATGCAAGGTCCCATGGCAGGGTAAGATCCTTTCAGATTCCATGTCCTTCTGGCTCCCAGCCATCACAGGTTCCCATACTGTTCCTGCATCTCAGTAACACCACTGTCCCTGGGATGCAGAGCTGAAGGAACAACAGCACCTCTGGGAAGGCAGAGGCCCCAAAAACGTGCATCAGGCATGTGACAACAATGACAGTGAAGGTGACAGGGCAGTGGGCATAGTTCTGGATGGACCCTTGGCATTATTGTGGGAATCGTGTGGGGCTGCCAAGTGCTGAGCACAGGGCTTGTGCCAGGCACAGGAGATGGAAATTGTGGGATGTGTACAGACCCACTACAGGCACGTTTTGCTCTTCAGCATGCCAAACAAGAGCAGAGTAGGGATCAACCAACATGCACCAATTGACCCAAGGGCTGAGTTTGATCTCCAACATGTAGCACTTTGAAAGTATGCACATTCTCAAGCAACACTTGGAGAGCACATGTGGACCATGGAGCTTCAAGCAGCCATCTTTCATAAAGTTGGAATTTCTCTTAGTCATTAATCAAAAAAAAAAAACAACCAAAAAAACAGACTCCCTGCACAAATATTCTTTCAATCTAGTTTTGTGACCAGAAATACTGTCCTGCTATTACTTTTTGGGTAATAAATCATGCTAGCTAGTGCCGTGAGGTTGTAGGACTGGGATACCTAGACTGCCAAGATACTTTTGCTAACTGGTCAAAACATATCAAACATTAAAATTTCAAATAGCATTTTTCACTGAATATTGAATTTTGACACAATTTTAAAAAAACTGTTAGAGGATGGGAGGGCTCAGTGAAGCTCCCACAATTCTTTATATTAAGGTATCTGCTCTATACTTAAATACACAAAAGTTTTTACATCATAGTTAAACTGTTGTGTCACACATACTCTCTTAAAATGGAGAATAGTTAGATATTAACTACATGAAGCCCCTAAAATACGTCCACATTTTAGGTATTATAAGCCAAAGCCTTTATCTGACTAGAGGTATTTTGGATATGTGTTTTAAGGATAAAAATATGACTAAGGCAATGAAGATAATGTCTCAACAACATCTTTTTATTCCCAAAGAACTAAACAATTCCTCATATTTCCATAGCAAATGACTTAAGAAAAGGGAACAGACTAAATAATTTCTAACACCTTCATTTTTTTCCAGGGGAATCTTGAAAACCGCTTTTAAAAATCACCCACATCTATTCAATATGCAACACATTACATGATGTCAAGTTATCACCACATTAGCATTGGAAAGGTGTTTTTCAGTAAAAATTTATGCAGCAGAACAAACTCTGAAAAGCATTTACCTTGTCTTTTCTGCAATGTGGATTTATTTTCTGGAAAGATGTGAATGGTCTCTTAATATTGAATCCCAGTGAGCATGATAATTTGCAAAGAGTCACATTTTCGTGGCTTTTTCCACAAAGCACCAAGAGTATGACTCACTTCATACAGGGAAGGGAGGGAGTTATAGGAAAGATGTTCCTTCACAGCATTCCTAAGGTGAGACCTGTTGCTGCTGGACATGTAAAAGTATATGCTGCTGAATAGCTGAAAACAGTGGCCTTGGCAGAACTGAAGGCCCTTTCCTGTGACTCCCCATAAATTATGGCAATCAGTCAGCATACACTGCCACCTCTGCAACTGATGGCCATGTGTTGTGCCAGGGGAGGTTCAGACTTAATATTAGGAAGAATTTCTTTATCAAAAGGGTGGTCAGGCACTGGAACAAGCTGCCCAGGGAGGTGGCTGAGTCACCATCCCTGGAGGTATTTAAAAAAAGGATAGATGAGTTTTTAAGGGGCATGGTTTAGCAGATGATGGGTAAGGTTGAACTCAATGATCTCAAAGATCTTTTCTAACCAGAGGATTCTATGATTCTATGATGTTGAAGAAGTCAAGAGCTTCTGACAGTGCAACCTGAAGGGTGAAGACAATGACTTAACCTTCCCAAAATATTCTTGATATGTGACTGTGTTGTGACCTTATAGTATCACCTAGGAAAAACACTCTGAACACTTTAAATTTAATACACTGCTAAGCTACAGACATTCTGCTGGGAGAAGAAAAAATATACATCAATTTCTATCGTAATTTGTGGCGAGATTTTCAGCAGAAAATAAGTGACTGTTATGAATGAACTTTAGATTTAGATTTTTTTTTTACCCAGCAGCAGAATATCTTGGTGAAAACACCTGAATAAAGATATTTGAAAACGGTGATCTCCTCTTTATGGGTTCTAAAAGATCTGTCATATCACTCTCCTTTTTTTTTTTTTTTAACAGCACTCAATTACATTTTATATGTTTGTATTAACCTCTCTTTTTGAGTTAGACTGAAACCACTCCCAACAAAAAAAAAAATTCAAAAAATTTTAAAGTCTGACGACTTCTCCTCAGGCACAGAAGAGGGAAGCCCTCTGTTACCCCAACAGAAAATTGCTATTGGTTGTATAGTAGTAATATCCAGAGGACACTTAAAGACCCACAAACACAACATCCTTAGGTAAATCTTTCTCCTTCAGAGCTGGCTTTGTAGGTTTTTTTTTGAAACCACTTAGATAATGTTATTACTTTCTATAGAAAAGTTATGAAAATATATTTCGTATAACAAGAAACCATAAATATACCCAGCAACAGCTTATTTCTAAACATCTTTAAAAAGGGGGGGGAGGAGAAAGTCATCTGTATCATATTGTACCCACTAAATATCGCAAAATTACATTCTTCAGTCTACTGTAGTCATCCCGCTCCAGAGCTATGTGTGTCACGGATCCTGGATCCTGCCGTATTTCCCATTTCTGCTGACACAGACACCTCTTCAGTTGCTGGCAGGTTTTCTGATGTGAGAGTTGAAAGGAATTATTAGCAAGGACTAGACATAACTTCTTTATAGAAGGGACACATCCCACTCAAAAATTGTATCAAGCTATCCCTTACAGTGATTCCCATTTTTCTGCTTTTAGTAAAATTTTCATTCTCCTTCATAAGAAGTCACCAGGATATGATTTAGGTAATCATACACTTCAAATATTTTAGCATGAAATATATTCTTGCATCTTAGCACTAGAATATCGTACTCTTTTACCAAGCCAGAGGAAATCTCATCTTTTGAAATAGATGGACATTTTGCTGTTCATTTCAGGAGAATAAAGAATTTCCATATTGAACGTTTCTTACTCATCATGAGTGAAGACTACCACAGTCTAGTCGTTAATGACTGAAGCTGTACCTTTTTGATGCAAGAACCAGAAAACTTTCTTAGGACAGATGACCTCTAACAAGTAGAAGTTCAAAGTCCAGAGAAAAGCAAGAAAATGCATTGTGTGATTAAGCTGCTGAAGACTAACCTCTGGTATTTACACATTTATGTAAAACCCATGTAAGAGGTGAGAACACTGAGGTCCTGTTTCTGCAGCAGCATGTCCAAGACATTTGCACAGACTTCTACAACTGGTGGTGGCTTCTCAACGGAAAAGAAACCAATAAAAGAGTTGGTTGGGGATGTCAGGAGGCTCTCTTATGCTTAGTCTTCTGGTTAGGAGTCTTTGTATCCCGATTCAGAGCTAGCTTGGCAGCTGGGGCTAATTCAAGAGAAGCAAAAAAAAATCTTGGAGAAAAAGTCATTTCCAACCTGGTTGCTATTTCTGGAGAAGATGGTGCCTTCATCTGCTTGCCAGCTCACCAGGCTGCCGTGTGAGTGGGCCAACTGAGTCCACCGGGGCTGTCTGTTAGTAAGGCTCACAAATGCAAAATAGGGAGCAAAGGAAATCAGAATAACAACAACAGAAATACAGTATCACAGTATCACAGTATCACAAGGTTGGAAAGGACCTCTGAGATCATCAAGTCCAACCTATAACCTAACACTAACACCAACACTAACACCAACCATCATCTAAACCATGGCACAAATACACTGTGTTGGAGACTCTGCATGTCAAGTAAGAAATTCAAAATCCAAACTGAACTCCCTCCTTAGGAAGGAAACTCTTAAATTGCAGTCAGCATTATTCAACACCATGAGATTTCTCTGGCAGCCCCTCAAAGTCACCTGTCACACAACAGAAATCATGGATTACATAGCATTCCCTACTTGTGTGGGTATCATACTCTATCTTTTTTAAATAAAAAGTCTGTACATATTTTTAACAATAGTACTAATGTGTATGTCTGCAGACTTCATATGTATAATAATATGTATGTACACTAAATTATAATATATAATATAGAGTGTATCTACAGTATGTATAAGATATGAAAGGCATTACATAATTCCAGAAAACTGTCAAAACCTGCCTCTGAATCACTTCTGATTATTGTTCAGTGATTTTAAAGGGTGAGTGATACATCCCAAACTGACATTTTTTTCATGTGTTTTGTAGATAGATAGCTGTCCCCAGGCAAGGCACCTGCAAGATGCCACTGTTGGCAGGCAGGTGGCTGATTCCTTCATGTGCACAGTAACAGCTACACAAATCTCTGAGTAGAAGGTGGAAAGGGACAGCCGTCCCCTGCTCACTGCTCAGTAGAGGTTGCCTTACACTTGCAAGGTGGTTTCAGGTCATGCACAGTCCTGCACATTCACTCTCTCATGCCCCTCACCTTTTTCTAATTATGCATGCATTTGGACTTCTTCATTAAATAGTTACCATTCTCTGCAAAAGGACCTGGGAGGCTCATGGTGTTTCCCAGCATCCTCAACCAGTGTCAGCTCCAGAAAGAACAGGGACAGTCCATGTAGACAGAAGGGTTTAGGGAACTACTTTTGTCCTCAGGACTATTTTACCAAAGGCTTGACTGAGGACATGCTGCCAACAGATTACTTCTCCTGCAATCTTTGTCCTAGGGCTGGTTTTCAGCACACTGGTAGCAGGCAAAATACACTGTTCCCAGCTGGAGATTATACAGAGGCTTTCTCACATGACAAAATGTCACTTCGCTTTCCCTTTGTATTTTTGCAGAAGGAAAGGGAAAACACAACTACCAGCTGCTGATGCACAGCCAGGTGCCAAGCCAGGTCCTCCCTCACGTCTAGGATGATGTAACTGGCAGTCAGTATCTAACACAAACTAGTCAAGACTATTGCATTTTTCCTGACCCCATCAAAGCACGGAGTATATCCACATACTCAGTCACCCCTGGGGCACCAGGCTCCTCATCAATGAGAGATGGAAATAGAAGAAAAGGAGAAGAAAAGAGGAGGAGGACAGGCTTTCATAAAAGCCTTTCCTTTCTTCTGCACTTGGAAATAAGAGATACCTATGGTTTCTACTGACTCAGAGGTGCTGCAGGCAGGGAGCCCTGCCCACAGGCTCTGGTCTTCTGTGGTTGGCAGTGACGTCTTTCTGCTGGAGGGTGGAAGGGGTGGTCACCACCAAGTGCGTGAGGAAAGACGTGGATATTTAGGAAGTAGAAGTGACATCAGAGGATAAATACATCTTTTGTTAATATTTAAATATTTTCAGCATTGCATAGTTGTTTGGTGCAGAAAAGCTGTGGAGAATTGGTGCCAGCTGTGGCATCAGCGGGGATTTGGATGGGAATCACTGACAGAAAGCCACATTGCTTTTTAAAATAAATTTGGCATCCAACCTAACAAAGTTTGCCATCACTGCTGCAGAAAAAAGATCAGTGGAAGTGTGATAAAATATTGGAAATGAATATTTTATAAGTGAGAACACTGATATAAGTTTCAAATGATGTTGCCTTCATCTTAACTTGTTATTCCATGTCTTACATATTCGCATAAGAAATTAGGTAGAGTTTTCATATTTTGGCCTAACTTGGAGATGATCTCAGAGCATTTTTGATGGAGTAATCTTTTAGATGTAATTTAGCCTTGCTTGTATCTCACACCTAGATGAGAGTGAATGTTTAATTCAATAGCAATGAAAGATCACTCATGACGTATAAAAAACTATATTGATAGTTCTGTGCCCTTTAAAACCTATTCACTTAGTACCCATTAAAAGCAGAAAAAACACTGGAGTTGGCAAAAGAATTCTTGAATTTCTTTCCTGTTTTTCATTAACCTTTCAATAGCTGACTAGTTTGATTTTTTCCCCAGAAATATCTGTTTTAGAATGGAATCACTTTATTGTTTGTTTAACTCTATGAGATGAGTTAGACTTCAATTTGAAGAACACTTTTACTCTATGAAAAAAATGGCATTAATATCTGCCTCTCCCTTTTTATTAACAAGAGTTTCCAGAAGTTGTCTTTTAAGCACTGGTGTATTTTTTAAATTTTGTTTCTCATTGATAAGAAAATTAATATAAAGAAAAAAGCCTATGTAAAAAGACTAACCATTAAGATATGTTTTGATTCAATGAAAACCCTATAATTATAGTAGCCTAATGTACTGTTTAACATCAATAACACCCTTGAGGTGTCATGTTTGTTTTATGATGTGGGAAAACAGACTTTTTAATGTTGTTTATTTTCACAACTGGACGGGTGGGTCCTACAGCTGATCTTTGTGTCCATCGCATTTCCGAATCAAATTTGAAAATTAGGGATGATAACAGAACTAGTAAGATAAAGCAGATTGCTAACTTAATATATCTTGGTGCCAAGTTTGCTAGTTAATTGTGTTTCCAAATCACTGTACCAGAAGATAGCTATTACCAGAGAGCTGGTTTTAACTCTAACTGGAAAACAGCTTTCATGAAGGATAATTGCCTGCTAGAGGAAATCTATTGAAGTCCTTCAATCATTAAAATCCCTGTCCTTCATGTGTGCAGGCAACTCTCACAGTTCCATCCAATTCAGGAATAAGCTACATGTGTTACTATAAATAGGCTGCAAATTAACAGAAAAATCAACTAAAAAAAACCCAGTATATTGAAGTATCTAATCTCAGCTGCAGAAATTTTTTCTTATTGAAAATGTCTTTAAAATTCAGACTCAAATTTGTTTGCTACCTACCAGAGCTGAAGAATTCCAAGAGGATTTAGCTTTTGTATGTGGAAAATCAGTAGCTGATGGATAATTTAAATGACTGTTTGAGACTAAATTCTGAAGCAGATGCTATTATACATTCTATGCCAGTTAACTGAGTGCTGCTGTATCTTATTATTACCTAAGAGTCTAATTTATTTTTATTTTAACAAAAACAAAACCTTCTATTATTTTGATTACAGTTGGTAATCAAAACACTAGCAGAACATGTTTTCATTAAAATAGTGTAGCTGTCTTTAAATGCTTTGTGAATTCTTGTCTGTTTTTTTCACTGAAATTTCATTTATGTGAGGAAAACCGAGGATGAAAGGCTCTGGCAATGTCAAAATATCTCATTTTGACATCTTTGAATGAAAGGTTTATACTTTCCTTTTTGAAATGGCTTTTTACTTTGATTTTTGTGTTTCATACAGACATATGTGAGATGTTTAAAAAAAAATCTAAATTGGAAAGAATTCATCCATCTGAAACTAGATATTTTTGATTTTGCAGAACATTTTAATATTAGTGTTTTCTTGAACTGGGATAAAAATTCCTCTAGAAAACTCTGAAAGTATTTTCATTATCTGTATAGTTCTGGTTTTGCTTTAAGTTATGTTACCAGAGCTACAAGTAAAATGACCTATAGTAACTCTCTACAATGGTGTCTACCAGGGAAGTGTGAACAAACATGGAAGTTGTAAGAGAAATAGTTATGCAAGCACTTTTCAAACAACCAGCAGCGATCCTTTTATGATGGTGATGTTATATTGGAGACAAAGAAAATTAACTCTTTGAAACCTAAGAAACATTCAAGCCTTGCTTTTGCCTTTCAGGATTTCCTGCAAATCATACAGTGGCCCTCGGCTTGTGCAAAATGAGTTAGCTACCTCAGAGTGGTTCTCCCCAAGTTTTCCTTGAGATAGCAAAGAAATGGAAGCAGAAATAGGTTACTTTTAAAGACGTCATTTTAAAAAGGGAGGTAAAATAAACAAATGTCTTAAGCTTTGGGATGGCAAGATTACATTTTTTCAGAGGTGGCATAGTGTTTTTTCCAGGGGCAAGACTTCCCAAAGGGAGTCAGGTCTCCTTGCTCCTTGGCCATGATAGTGGCCCGCTGTGATCCAAGCTGCCACCAAGTCTGGTCCTGTTTTGCAGCTGGCTTCAGCTGATTACATGGGCTTTCTACTGCCCAGACAAGGTCTCATGCCAGCCAGGAGGAAGGGAAATGAAATTCTGCCTGCTCAGCTACTGGTACAACCTGCTACCTACTCTCTCCCACAATGACAGTGAAGAGTAAGACAGAGGCAGTAACAGAGCAGCTACCAACACAGTTTTAAGGTTTTTACCTACAGTGTGGCTGGGAAATGCACTTGGTGTCTCTTCAGGGATGTTTCCGTGAAAGCACTTGTGAGTCAGCGTAGTTCAGCGCAATGGCCAATGGTATGAGATAAACAAGGTGTAGACGTTCTACTTGATGTCGTTAGTTTCACCCTTCTAGCCCTACACCTACAGCCAGCAATAGATACTCCTATGTGCACCATTTAAAAATGAGAAGCAGACTTGCATGTTTCCCAGCTGTTAAAAAGTTGGCAGCTCATGCCGTCCCTCTTGCTACAGCAGCTGCTTACATTCACAGTGAATCGGGAAGGGGAGGGGATGACATGCGAAAGTAAGATGACAGGCAGCACTTTCAGAGGTGATGAGTGACAGAGAAGGCTGCCACTGGGACTCCTCTCACAGGAAAGGGAATCGCTTGGGCAACTCTGCCTGCCCAAATGAAGCTCCTGGTCCAGGGAAATAGAAGTTGCTATTGTGATGAGCATGTCAGCACACACTGCAGGGTTTCCAAAAGTGAGCTGTGGATGTGCATGCATCTGTACCTATCCGTCTTCAGAAAATAAGCAGATACTCAAGACTTGTTGAAAATCCCTAAAGGCTGGGAGATGAGATGAATTCAGGCTTGCACACTACTGTTTTATAATGTGAGTCTTCCCAGTTCTGTTCCTAGAATAGTTTATCCTCAGGCTGAGTATCATCTTACCAATGGGAAAACCAGAATAATTTAAAATGTGTTATGTAAAACTAGATACATAAACAAATTGAGATAACCTCTATGTTTTCCTTGGTTTATGATCATTAGGTAATATACGGCAAATTTCTTTCTTCTCACTATTTTTCCCAATAAACTAAGTAAACAGTTCCGACACTATTTAAAATATAATACATGCACATAAGATCTTGCATCAATAATTTAAGTAACCTTTATAAAATGCAATAGAAAAATTACAGAGTAAGTGAAATGTCTATCTTCTTCCCTTTTTTTTTTTATGAGTGGAATTCGTACCATTTGAGTGGTGCAATTAAATTCCACTTTAGAAGAATTTTATAGTACTGTAGTGAAGCCTATCAGAAGAACAAATTAAAAACTTTATATAACTTGCTGTTTACAGTAGTCCTGCTATATAACAATAACAATAATAATAATAATCATGTACTAAAAAGGTTTCCCAGACGACATTTAAAATTACTTGAATTCTGATTTTCAATTATCTTTCCCTAATGTCAATCCTTATTGGAGCAAATGTGGGAAGAAGCTACAAACGGTGTCTATATTCAACTCATTCCGTGTTAGGCTTTGATTTTTAATACTATACAGTTCTACCAAAGCAATACAAACTTCAGTGCAGCTGATTATACAGACTACATTTAGAGCTAGATCTCCAGAGATAAAAAAACTGGAGAAATATCCCATTGCATTGACAGGTTTATGCTCAGAAATCTCTAGATTTGCCTGTCTCGTAAATGTAACTACTACCTTAGTAAAGAATACCAAGTTACTTGTAAAATAAAGATGAAACAACATATTTTAATATACAGGTACTATGTAGTTTATGTTACACTATACATTAAATCTGGTTTGAGATTGGAACAAAAGCAATGGCTCAATAATATCTGCAAAATAACAATAACCTCGTATCTCAGTACCCTGCCAAAAAACTATGGCCATAAACGAGCTCCCAGGTCCATATTCTCACCTGGCTGAATGATTTGAGGTGCTACATAGTCAGCAGTTCCTACTCACTTATTGAAAGTTGATGTTCCCTTTTTGTTCAAAGGAGCATGGGTTTAAGCTATAACTTAAGGTAGCCAAAGCAGAAAGAAGTGTTAGAGAATCTGTGGCAGAGTAAGCTAAAAAAGCCAGTTGCTTACCAAAATCTAAGAGCCAAATCCTGATCCAGTGGCACCTTAGAACCATAGAATCATTTAGGTTGGAAAAGATCTTTAAGATCATCCAATCCGACCTTAAACCTAACACTGCTAAATCCACCACTAAACCGTGTCACTAAGTGCCACATCTACCCTTCTTTTAAATACCTATAGGGATGATGACTCCATCACTTCCCTGCACAACCTGTTCCAGTGCTTGAAAACCCTCTACATGAAATAATATTTCATAATATGTAGCCTAAACCTCCCCTGACACAACTTGAGGCCATTTCCTCTTGTCCTGTCACTTGTTAGTTGGGAGAAGAAACCAGCACCCACCTCGCTACAATGTCCTTTCAGGTAGTTTTAGAGAGTGATAAGGTCTCTCTTCAGGCTCCTCTTCTCCAGACTAAACCCCAACAGCCACTGTTCATAAGACTTGTGCTCCAGACCCTTCATCAGCTTGCTTACCCTTCTCTGCACACGCTACAGCAGCTCAATTTCTTTCTTGTAGTGAGTGGCCCAAAACTAAACACAATATTTGAAGTGCAGCCTCACCAGTGTCAAGCACAGGGGAATGATCATTTCCCTACTCCTGTTGGCCACATTATTTCTGATAAAACCCAGGATACTATTGGCCTTCTTGGTCACCTGGACACATTGCTGGATTGCATTCAGTTGGCTGTCAACCAACACCCCAAGGTCCTTTTCTGCTGAGCAGCTTTCCAGCCACACTTCCTCAAGCCTCTGGCATTTCATGGAGTTGCTGTAACTCAAGTGCGGGACCTGATATTTAGCCTTGAACATTATACAGTTTGCCTTGGCCCATCAATCTAGTCTGTCCGTATTCTTGATCCCTCTGCAAAGCCTTTCTGCCCTCAAGCAGATCCACACTCCCACCTAACTTGGTGTCAATTTCAAACTTACTGAGGGGGCACACAATCCCTTCATCCAGATCATTAATAAAGAAATCAAACAGAACTGGCCCCAACATCGAACCCTGGGGAACACCTCTTGTGACCAGCCATCAACTGAATTTAACTCCATTGATCACTATATTTTAGGCCTGGTCATCCACCTGTTTTTTTACCCAGTGAAGAGTACTTCCATTCAAGCCATGAACTGTCAGCTTCTCTAGGAGAATGCTGTGGGAAATGGTGTCAAAGTCTTTATTAATGTCTAGGTAGACAATGTCCACAGGCTTTCCTTTATCCACTAGCTGGGCCACCTTGTCCTAGAAGGAGATCAGGTTAGCTGAGCAGTACCTGTCTTTCCTGAACCCCTGTTGACTGGGCCTGATTACCTAGTTGTCCTGTACACGCAGTGTGATGGCATTCAAGATGATCTCCTCCACAACCTTCCCTGGCATTTGCTAATCTCCAGTCAAGTAGGATCTCCCCAGTTAGCCAAGACTGCTGATAAATGATTGAAAGTCTCTTGATGAGCACTTCCGCCAGCTGCCTCAGTACCCTTGGGTATTAAGTTAAGGTATTAAGTTACTCAGTCTTTTCCTTGTACCTTATCACTAAGTTTCCTTCCACATCCAATAAAGGATGGAGAGACCATGCTGCTAAAATATTTATAGAAATATTTGTTATTGCCCTCTATGTTGGTAGCCAGATTAAGTTCTGTAGTTAGGCTTTGGCCCTTCTAATTTTCTCCCTGCATAACCTGACAGCATCTTTGCAGTCATCTTGAGTTTCCCGCCCCTGCTTCCAAAGGCCATAAACTCTCCTTTTTTTTCCTAAGTTCCAGTCAACACTCTCTGTTCCGCCAGGCTGGTCTTCTTCCCCACCAGCTTGTCTTTCTGCTCCTGTGCCTTCAAGACTTCCTTCTTGAAGATTGTGCTTCAGACTGTAATATTTTGCAATAAAAGGATAGAATGCCTTAGTTTCAATACAGGTTTAATCCACTTCTTGTCATCTTACAATTTCTACTCATATTCTTCAATTCAGGTTTTGGGTTTTTTTTAAGTTGTGTTTGAGTGCTCCATGATAAAAATTTTGAAGGTGTTTTAAAATTACCTGCAGGGTAACTGAGTGAGATTTTGATTGCTTGTGTATAATAACAGATATTTGTTAGTACTGCAGAGCAGCTAACATCATGCTACAAAAAATTTCCATTATACATGCACACTTGTTATAAGAATAAGAACAATTAATTGATTTACCCTGTGGTAATACATTTTTACTCTTAGCCATGCATTAAAATAGATGCATTCTACATCTCACTGACTAAGCAGCATCCTCTTGTGTCAGAGTTATCCTGACTGAAAGTGCAGTCCTCTCCATCTGTGGTAGATGACTGAAGAGATAAGAAAACTATGTTGTTTTTTAACATGAAGCATGTTCCTATTTTATGGTTGGGAAACTGAAGCATAGTCGTGTCATCCAGTTTCCCCAAATCTGCTTGGGGAGACTGCTGCTTGTGCTGACAACAGAACACTGAGCTCCTCACAAACTAATGGATTTGCTGTATTATCATTCATACACAACACATTCAAGATAAGTCAGCAGCAGTTAAATTAGAAAACAATCTTCCTTCTGATACTTTCTTATGAGAGCTTTCCTTTTTCTAAACCAAAAATTAATACTTCCTCTTACCTCATTCCACCCACAAAAGTACTTTCATCAAGTTGAGTTCTTAATCTGGCCAAGATCTGAGTTGCTTTTCCGTCCTGCCCCTTAGCATGCTGAATAACTAGTTCAGAAAAAATATCTTCTGATAAAAAATACAGCTTTACAGCCCCTGTAGAAAAATTATTTAGTATCAATATAAAACTTTCTCTTGATTATTAAAATGTTGTAAAAACCTACATCCTAAATTGTTCTTAAAAATACCACAGAGAAAAGCATTTCTCAGGCAGATAATACTATAGATCCTGCCAAGTCCCGTTCCCCATGCCTCTAAGAAGGAACATCATGTCTAAGGTGAGCAGCAAATCACAACTTGACTCACCTGAAGTTGTCTGAACAAAACAAATAGAAATCTGAATGTACTAAATGGTAGATGGTAGATGCTGAACCTCTTACTGATCATCAGGGAACTTGATAAGATGCTTCTACTTAAGCTCTCTTCCAGATATTTCCTAAAGATGTCAGCTTTGCCCTTCTGCCTCCTTAGAAAGAGTTTGTGCCCTCTGAACTAATGAGCAAAGTTAATAGTAGGAAGTGGAAGATTTGAGGGGCTTCTTTCTTCTGCAGAGGGACAATTTAAGGATCAATAATTGGCATGAAGTTCACTAACTTAAAAAAAGAAGAAATTGCTACTCCATACCATAATATAACTTGAAAAGAGAACAGTAGAACTTTTCAGGAAGTCAAGCAAGAAGAATACAAATTTAAAGGTGTTACAGTGTGGTAGAGCCACGACATGTAGCAGTCACAGAAGTAATAAGGGAATGTATATGTTATGCTAAAAAAGCATATCAGATGTGTTATTAAGCATTTTGTCAGATCTCTAACAGGTCACTGTAATTATTGCACTAGAAGTCACAAAAGCCATGATCCTCAGCCTTTGAAATGTTACTCACAAAGCTCATGCATGCTTCTGGTGATTAGGATAAGTAACATTAAATACCCACAGTCACATGTAAAATTGAAAGTCAAAATCTAGGAAGTGCATGTTTCCTATGTGCTACTGGTATAAATGCATAAGGTAAGGCTACATTCAAAATAACAATAAATAGTTGAGGATAGTCTTTTGGCAGGTGAAAGAGGATTGCATGTAAATATTAACTTCATAATTTTAAATAGTTCGTTTACGTGCAGTTATATGTTTCAAGAAATCTGTAAGCTGCAGACATCACTTTAAGTAACTGCAGGCATGTGATCTAGCACAACATTTTGACAGCTGAAAAACTTAGCATGGAAAATGTATAGCATTTTTTGTTTCCACAGCCTAACACCAGTCAGGCTTCCACTACTCTGTTTCCTTAGTACCAGCCTTTTTCATAGAAGTATGCAGTTTAATGAAAGAAACATTACAATAATCAGTTTGATAGAAACAGACTTCAAAAAATCAAAAGCCTGCAAAAGTTCTCCAATGGAAAGCAAGTAGAACAACACTGAAAAGTTAGGTGTTATTGAATTCTACAGGAGGTAAACAGATCAGCACAACCATGGAAACCACTGCACAGGCAGATCTCCTCTGATGGAATGCACACAACCTCAGAGGGATGCAGAGAAATACCCAGCCTGTGCCTCCTTCTTTCTCTGCTTCCAGCTTACTTCCTCTTCTGTCTCTATATGAATCATCAGTGGGCAAGTGAAGAGGAACTGTCAATCAATATGCCTCTCCAGGCTCCAGAAAGACGCCTTTGAAGCCCTTGTCAATAAAGGTAAACATACTCTTCCCCCACAGAAAATGTACTATTTCCTAGTTTCCCAAAGCCCCAAATCACAAGATATATCATTTCCTTTAAAAAATTTGAGTCCCACTTGATATCATTGACTATCCAGGTCATGACTGCACCAAATTGCCAGAGGTGTAAATAGTGGATACACAGCTTCTGAAAACAAACAGAAAAGCTGCCAGATGATATATGCAAATGAGTCAAATATATAAAAATATATGTATTTTCAGAGTTTATACACAAGTACTAGTAAATAAATAGAACATACAAAATACAATACTCCATTTCTCTTGCCTTTTTCTCTCTGCAACTAAAAAAACGTATGCTATACAAAAATCTAAAATAACCAAAAATAATGAGCAGTGTTCATTACTGGTGTCATTCCACCACAGTCATAACAGTCACAATTGGGAATACAGTCTGGACCAACATTTTAACTACCCTTATTTAAATGAGTACTAATTAAACAAACTCCATTCAACAATCATTCCTGCACATCCTGATCCTCTTATTATATAATCATTTTCAATATTCATTTGAAAAAAAGATATACTTAATGCAGTTTTAAAACACTTAAGATACAATACAAAATGATATTATGGAAACATATAAAATATCTAAAAAAAAAAAAAAAAGAAACTAAACACAGACACCGTTTACCATGGCTGGCGGTGCAAATTCATTATGCTCACATGATTAATATTTTGGAAATTGAAATAAAGAGGGATCACACTGTCTGAAATGTAGTTGTTTCAACGTATTCTTGCATGGATACTTTTTAACCTATCTGCTCCCTTCATGGAATAGGCCAAGACTGGCAACATTTTTAAATCATTGTGTAAGCAGTCACAGAAGTATTTAATGATAACAGCATTAAATCCACATTGATTAAATTTATCAGAAAGATGGGGGGGGGGGGGTTGTATCACAATGTTTTTATCATCAATTACATGCAAGTCCAGTCACAGTCTTGATGATAAAGGGACTGTGTGGAGAAGGGAGAAATAAAATGATTTGTGTTGGAAGGGACCTTAAAGATCATCCAGTTCCAACCCCCTTGCCATAGGCAGGGCCACCTCCCACCAGACCAGGCTGCTCAAGGTCCCATCCAACCTGGCCCTGAACACTTCCAGGAAGCAGGTGTCCAGAACTTCCCTGGGCAACCTGTTCTACTGTCTCACCACCTTCATTGCGAAGAATTTCTTCCTAATGCCTAATCTAAATCTTTCCCCTTCCAATTTAAAGACTTCCCCCCTCGTCCTATCACTACTTGCCCTTGAAAAATGTCCCTCCCCTACTTTCTTGCAAGGCCCCCTTCAAGTACTGGAAGACTGCTATAAAGTCTTCCCAGAGCCTTCTCTTCTTCAGACTGAAGAACCCCAACTCAGCCTGTCCTTATAGCAGAGGTGCTTCAGCCCTCTGGTCATCTTCCTGGACCTCCTCTGGACCCATTCCAACAGTTCCACATCCTTCTTATGTTGGGGATTCCAGAACTGGACATAATACTCCTGGTGGGGCCTCACGAAAGCAGAGTAGAGGGGGAGAATCACTTTACCAGGGGTGATGTGTAGGGTTTGTTATTTTTTTTTCTTATTGCATAGATTTGTCTTTGAAATTCCTTTGAGGAACTACTTAACAATCATTAGAAGAACCACACTGCGTGCGGAGAGCAGGGGGGAGAAGGACGTATCCTGACATCCGTCTGCGATGCTGCTCCCCCGTACCCGGCTGCAGCCGTTCAGCTCCGCGGAGCCCCGGGGACGGTCACTGGGGGGGGGGCTCCGCGCACCCCTACCCGCCGCGGGCCGCCACTGCCACCTGCTGAGAGCACCAAGACATTGACGGTCCCGGCCCCCGGCGACCCCCGGGGACCAGGCAGTGAGGAGGATGCAGAGGATGTGGAGGATACGGAGGGTGCAGAGGATGCGGAGTGCCCCGCACGTCGATGCAAGTGTTGACCAGCAGCATCCCAGCACTAAGGACACTGTCAAATAAAGACAAATTTAGGGCCGCCAGTTTTCTTCCTGTTCTCCTGCAGCTGCTCAGTCTACCAGCACCAGCCTCCTAAAACAGCTAGTAGGTTTTAAGTGAGAGGAAATTATGTTTGGTGGCCTCATGGTTGTGGGGCATCTCCACAATGTGTGTTTTGATGTAAATTCTTCCCTTGTACAAAGCATATTGCTTGATTTCAGAGGCATGCTTTAGGAACAGAGCATGCTGGTTCAGTGGGCAGCAAATTATGCAAGAGGAAGTAAGGTTACACAGTGGAAATTATTACTCCTAACTAATGTGGTGCATGAAACCAAAATGCCTTTAATAGGGCTCCTGAACCAAAGGCAATGTACAAAAGAGATTTTCATATACTATATTAAAGAAAGAAAATATGTTTCTTTTGTAACAGAGAAAAAGATCCTAACCAATATTACTTGGGGTCCAAAGCAACACTGCTCTTCAGAAACTATCATCAGCAACAAAATGATAGTTACTATCTGGAGCTCATTTGTTTCAGCAAGAAACTGCCTCCACTGTTAGGCTACTCAAGTGTACAGATTCGCTCTGGTAACAGAGAGGTATCCTTATCTGTATGGATTTAAATATGGAAAGAGAGAGTGAATGGAAAGAACAACTTCAATCAGATATTTTAAGTTACAACTGAATTGTGCATTTATGTCCCCAGATAGTGTGCTCTGCAAAATGTTTCAAAACACTCACCTCTAAGCTTTCAACTGTTTCTCACTTCTGCTCCAGTGAAGCATTTTGATGGGGGGAAAAATACTAGACATAATCTACCAAGATCTAACATAAGGAAGGTAGAATCATAGTGGCAATCATTTCCAACTAAGTCACGAAGGTAGTTGATTACTTTTATTTATCACCCATCATTAGCACCTAGGCCATTCTTTTTTTGAAATATGTAAGAGTTTTGCTTCCAGTGAATGATCTTTACACTATAAAAAAAGCTTTTAGAACCATAGTTTTATAGTGTATCTTTTAGAAGATAATGACTTAGATTTCTAGTTTCTCTCTTTATTTCAGTGATAGGATAGCTGCTTCTATAAACTGGTCTAGCTAATATGTCATATCTCTCTTCAGCAGCTACTGCACACATGATATAGGAAACTCTCCTGCTACTAGTTACTCATTAAAGTTAAGTGATAGGGATCCACATGGCAAGGTTAAATTTCAACACTTTAAACCCTGCTGAAAGTTACTAATAATAATGTTAATTTTCATTCCAAGCGTTTATGGTATCATCAACTTGAGACCGTTATTTTCTTCTTCTCATTAAGTGGAACCAATGAACCTTCCCACAGAATAACAATCTTCAGGTAGAATAACGGAATAGAGGTAGACTTTGACCCCTGCTTAAATTAAACGATCTAAAAGGGTTTAATGTGAATGTCCTATTAACCATAGGTAAAGTCTAATTAAGATGTTCAAAAAGGACTAGAAAATTCAACATCTTAGCAGGAAAACGCTAATAGAAACATGATTTTCAAACCAGGAGCATTCAACAGTTTCTTAAAATGGTCCATTATGGAGTGAAACTAAAATAACTACTCCTTTTTAAAACATAAAAATTTTGAAATGTTGCCTTTTTATTTGGGGAAAATAAGATTTGCAATTAATCACCCATAATCTTTTGACTCTCAGAAACCCTCCTGCAAAAATTCAGCCACATTCAAACCATCTCATGGAGAAAGAAATAAATGAGAAAAGGAAAGATGTTTGCTATGGCAGAGAAGGCCGGAGCAAGGAAGGGGACGTCAACAGACTGCAGAGTTGTGGGACCTGCGGCGGAGACAGGGCAGGCATGTGGTCTTGTGCTGTTCCTCATGCTTGTGCTTGCAGGAACTGCATTACAGTATCTCTTGTTTATTCTCCCATCTCCCCCCCTTTTCAGAGAAGCAATCAGAGGAGCTATTATATCAAAGGCAGAAACCACTGCTATCCTTTCAACCCTTCGGCCCCTGCACATAAGGTTTGTGATTTTGCAGCAGGGGCAGGATATCAGCAGTGACAGACACTTCTGTGCCCTTACAGTATTGACCAGGTCAAACTTATCAATGAGGTTTTATTTCACTGGGTGGGTCATGAAGTATTCATTGCTGTAGGTCATCTTGACTCATGGAATAATTTAGGTTGGAAGGAACTTCTAGAGGTCATCTACTCCCCAACCGGCACAGCTCATGGTTCTCATCAAAGTTATGTCAAGTTGCTGGAGGCCTGCTAATCTTTGAAAAACTCCAAATGAGCACCTAGCCAACCTGATGGTAAAAGGTTTTGAGGTTTGCCTTATACCTATATTTGTACATCTTGCTTCTCACGTAAATACTTCTCTAGTAAATCTGGCCCATGGCATTTAAACTCTCCTCTCCTGAGTCCCATAGCATATATGGAGACATAAAACTAGCCAGCTTTAGAAGCATCGCAGCTTCTATTTTATTACTCTTTTGAAATTAAATATTTACTTCCAGCCTTTTTTTTTAGGAATACAGCTGTTAAGACACCCATTTAAGCTGCATGGGGAAAAGTCCTGTCTATCATTTTATTTTCCATGATTATGATTCCTGCTTAACTATTGCTGTAAAATTTCTCTCGCTATTATTGTTGTCTCTCTAGATCACCTATATTCCTCTTAACATTTGCTTTCTCATTTTTTCATCTTTCTCCTGAGCGAGATTTTTGAAGTACATACTTTAGAATGAGACGAGTAAGAGAAGTGTTTAAGAAGCCGAAGAAAGTCCTTTCTGCTGTGCTACAGTTCCATTAGCTCCAACTGAATCTCATCACTCATGCAACAGGAACTCTTGAGGGACCTTAGACACTCTCACTTCCACCTTTACAGTTCACCTAACAGCAGGAATAAATCTCACTGAAGTCAACAGGAATGCAGTAGCAGAAAGGAGGAGCTCCAAGCATAAAATTCCTGCAAAAGTTTTCCAACAGCTATTTATCCTCTGAAACACTAATGGAAACACATGCTGTCAGAGTTTTTATCTATTCCAGCTTTCTGTGGTGCCTCTAGTTTATGCATAAGATCTTGGTACGTCACTTGGGTAACTCAGAGGGCACATCTTATTCAGACTTGTTGAAGATCATAGATTCTGTCAAATTATTTGAACAGGCACATAGAAAAAGCAAAATATTTTTATTGTTTTAAGAAAAACAGCAGTAAATTTTGTTTTATTTTAAAATGTACCTGCAGAATATATTAGATTGGTGATTAACTATCTAATCTAGAAAGAATGTTGCTCCAGTTACAATGAATTACAGTAATTTAATTTTGAGTCCTGTATTTATGCTATGAATAAAGTCTAAGACACAAGAACATTTTTATGCAAAATGAACAGCTGATGTTCTTTTGAGAATATTAAATCACTCCTAGATCTCAACAGATACTTTAGATGCCACGAAAGTCTGCGCTTTAGTCCCTAAAACTTTTAAATCCTATTCCAAGAGCAGAAACCAGACTCCTGTGTTAGGACTAGGCTGTCTCAATAATGCATGAAACACAGAGGCACCTCCAAATGAGGGTTGCAGAAGCCAGGGCACCAAACAAGCAACCTTTTAAACTGGCCAGAAACATGCAAAGTGTATCTCCTCTTGTGTCCTGTACATGAGATTAGTGATGCTGCTAACCTATCCTAGCAGTCAGCTGCCAGAGTACTCCTTCCAGCAGCCTTAGCATGGCTCTGCTGCTCAGAAGAAACAACCAGAGCTCTTCAGCATTTCTAAAGTACAAGCACTCTGAGGTAAGAACATCTGAAGTGGCTGGCTCTCTCCATGCTACTCCCCACAGATTTTCTTAAATTTATTTGGGCCAGAAAGAGCAAAGGTGAGCTTATCTTTTGTATCTTCAAGTTAGTCTATGGAATCAAACTGCATAAATGCAAATAATATTCCAGTTCACTCAAGTGAATACTGGCAGGTTTCTAGGTTTGTTCAGAAGAAATATTTTAGTTGATTCTGAAATATTAATGTAAAAAAATTCAATGCCTCAAAGACTAGGCCACAGCTGAATAAGAATTTCCAAAGTCAGAGCTGCAGTGGAAGAGATGTGCAGAGAACGGGAAATAGGAGATGGCCAGAGGTTCACGCCTGGCAAATAAAAAACGTCACTATAGTCTAGAGAAAAAAACTTATAACGCGATACATCAAAATATCAGCCACTAGATTATTTCAGGTGCATCCTGGATGATTTAATGCATAAACTAAGACTACTGCTGTGTCTTAAAGGAATTTTGTTAACTCTAGGGATCAAGCTGAGCTTTCAGTGAATATTTTCTCCACACGCAAAGAAACCAGAAACAAATCCAAATTCAAAATATCCTTACTTGTCTCCTACACTGGAAATCTGAAAAAAAAGAGCACATTCTCTTGCTGAATTCCTAAGCAGCCATATCTGACCTTGCCAAGTTTCTTCAGGTCTGCTGTGGGTTGTTACCATGCCTGCTTGAAGGAACCTTTGACTTGCAAAATAGCCAAACTGCACTCTTCTGCTTGATAACAAACAGTTTTTAAGATAATACCCGAAGGATCCCAAGGATCTCTTTTCTCTGCCATTTCTCATTGGCATGTTTTCTTCAAAACTTTTAGGTATTTTGGGAAATATGATTTTGAAAATTCAAGTATTTTGAGAAATGAAACCTTTCTATGTGAAAATGTATTTCATATTCTAATCTATTTATATTCCCAGCTCCTGTATGGTAAACTGCTTTGCACTTCTCATTATAGAATCAAGCCTCCTTTTTTTTCTGTCCTAGATGATCAAATGCTTTGGTGTTACTAGATTAGAGATTGGGAATGGTCTGAACAGGCCCTGCACTTGTGACACAGAGTTGACACCATTCAAGACATATAGTCTTGTTTTGTCATCAGACTGTTTGCTCAGGAATCCATACAGTTGAATCATAGAGGGAGGAAGCTTAGGAAGGAAGGAAGAAAAGTACCACAAAATATCCAGCCCCCCCCAGATGAAAGCAAAGTAAAAGAGAAGAACAGAAAAGTCATTTAGGAGAGAGGGTGCTTGAGTCTGACCATGACTTTACAGAGAGGCATGCCTTATTAACAAAGAGGGCTGTTTAGATATTTAGTTAAGTAGGAATCAATGGAATCAATTAATTCTCTTATCAGGGATGAATACCTGATGAGTGATAGGAAATACTAGATGTCAGGAAGCAAAATTAACATTTTGCTAGGACAGCCAGGCAGCACAAAAGCAAGGCCAGGATTTTCTGCTGTTGAGATGGACCAGGCAAGGAGAGGAGGCCAAACTATTCCTCCAGCTACACAGGAGCAAACAGCTTCTGGCAGACAAGGGGCACACTAGAAACAGTTCAGGAACTGGCCATGGTTTTTACAGATGTAATAACTAGGCAGAAGCCTTTCTAGCATACCTCTGGCCAAGGAAGCACAAGTGCTGCCAGTGAGCGTTTCCCATCTTGTGCTTGGATTAAAATTTACCCTGTGATGGTAGTAACCCAGAATTATTACCAGTGCCAGCCATGGTCTGCTTGGAATAAAAGTCTGATCTCAGGACAGCTCTTTGTGGAGAGAGGTCTTCCTCAGAGTCAGTAACCTTGTAGCAGTCTAACAGCAAGGTCAACAAGTAAAAGGTACATGAAAACTAAATTACTTTTGAAGGTACTCCCTCGCGTTCAGGGTTAAAGCATCGCATGAAGAATGTACTGGGAAGGCTGGGCCTTCCTTTCTGCTGTGTTCAGTGCATGAATGCCTCATGCTAGAGACAGTCTTGTTTCTCTCATTTCTGTGAAAACAGCTTGCAGGAAAATACTCTAGTATCTCTTGAAATATTAATGGAATATGTATATATACTATTCCAACAATTTTTAATATAAATATCAGAGCCCTGCTAAAGTGGCTAGCATGTTACATGTGCCGACAAGAGAGTTTGCAACATGCATCCTGATATACTCATCTGACATTTTTGCTAATGATTTATTATGCAATGGTGATGCTCCATTTGGGGTTTCCTGGAGGTGCACACAGGCCACACAACAGGTCCACACAGCAAAAGAATTGTTCCTAACACCTAAGTGCTTTGAAAACCTACTCCTGACACTTCTGTGCTCGTTACCAAGAATAGAAATATGTATCTCCTCCTCCATGTAATTAGGCAGAAAGCTAAAAATCTTACAAAGAGACGCAGAACTAGAGCATACACAATACCCTCACAGTATTACATAACACAAAAAAGGTTATTAACAAGCAACTCAAATGAACTCAAAACATGATACTGTGGTAAACTGACCTTTGCAAACCGTTGCTATGAAAGCGCTCCACCTTGCACTCTGGCTGCCTTTCTGTTTGAAACAGCCACTATATGTATGTGATTTCTACTGTTCCCCCTTTGTGGTATTTAAGTGTCTTACACTGTTCCATGAATTTATGCTAACAATCCCTCTCTCTACGAATGAATTGCTACCACCTCTTCTGTCAGATATGTAATTGAGGCACAAAGACAGATTTTTCAAATCCATGTTAATACTAAAAGTCATATATAGGTACACAACTGGTTTTCAGCAGCTTAGTAAGCATTTCTCTGTAACTTAGAAGCAACGACAGGCTCAGGTACTTTGGATTTGATGTGGGGCAGGCTCTGGCTCCTATCTGGCCTAGCAGCACAGAGCAAGGAAGTGTACCAGACGTACTGAACTCTGGCCAGTGCCTTCCAACCCAACCCCTCTGCTTTGTTTCTCTTTTTTTCCCCTGCAACAAAGTTTTTCTTCTAATAACAGCTACACTTGATCACAGTTAGACCAGTGCATTTCAGTATTTCAGTTACTTATCTGCAAATTTAGCCTTTGTGAAGGCCTGCTTTAACTTCTAGTGTGGCTAACCCCAAAATGGCATTAGTAGATATCTTAGAAATTTGCATGTCATTGCAACACCCTATTTTTTAATACATAAGAGAATAAGGAAATATCACTGTTGTTTAAATTATTTCCTCTCTTTTATTAAAGTGGAACCCATAAACACAGCATATCACAAGTAACACACTGGAAAGAAAAACCTTGAAAAGCTCAAACAAATGCAACATTTTGTTCCTGATGAGAAAAGATGATATGTATCAGCTGATCCTTCCAAAAGTCAGGATAGATAATATTTGATGCATACCTTTGAAATAATGCAATGCAAACTTAAAAACCTGTCAATTACTCTTTTGGAAGAATATGTTATTGGCATTTGCCATAAAGAACAGCTGTACTTCGGCATGCCCTTTTCCTTGTCCCACCTGCAGGTGAGATATACTGTACCTGCAGCCTCAAGAAGTCAAGATTCCTTAGGATGTTCTTGCCTTGAAGATTTCGTCAAGTAGATCCTCTTACTGACACCTGAACCCAGGGTGACCTTGAACCATGCAGATACACTAGAATTTCACACAACTCATGTCTGTAGGTATTAGATAGTCTGAAGCCAAAATGTTGGAGGAATTTGTTGTCCTATAAATCTATGCCCATATTTTGCAATAAATACTTAGAGAAGAAATACCTTTTTTTTTTTTTTTTTTTTTTAATATAGTACAGCCCCTCTCCCTACTACAGAGCAGGCAGCTGCCTAGGTGCTAATGATCTACTCAACATTCAACCAGTGTATCATGCCTTGGTTATCTGACATATGAACAAGTAGGTATTAGATTAATTACCATCAATCTCTTCTCAGAAAGCATGCTTTTAAAAGTATTATTTAATAAAAGATAACAAATGTGAAAATACTTTTGTTAACACACTGTAAAAATAAAATACTTAATTCATTACTAGGAGTATTACTTTTGTTCGCTTCTAGCTGTGCTGGCATCTATGGCTACATTTCAATCCTGGCCAATGCTATTTATACTCATAAACTGCTTTCCTTACTATTATTTAAATTAATAGATGACTTTAAGCGCCACTAGAGGGCACAGAATTATAACAATATTTCTTAGTGGATCACAAAAATTACATCAGGAACAGGAGTTCAGTAATTTCATAGTCTATTGTTCAAATCCCCAGTTTAAAGCCCCAGTCCTGTCAACAGTGATGCACGGATGTAGTTCTGCTGCCAGCTGAGCCATTGTCTACCCACAGCAATTACCCCAATGAAGTTTAGGGGTGAGTACTTGTGGTACAGGGGCCTCACTGAGTCGGCTGGGCCATGTGCTTTCAGTTGAATGGCACAGTTCAGCTTAAGGTCAGTACAGTATAAATCTAGACACATGTTTTTGAGGCCCAGCTGATGTGAAAGGCACGCTATATATCCTCAGCTGTAAACAGGGATGAGTAAAATGAAGAGGATAAACACTTGCATATCAAACCAGGGAAATGCAAACAAGTATTAAATGAAGGATTAACTAACTCAATTTACAATTCAAAGAAAGAGGAGTAGATACGTGCCACTGGAAAGCTTAAATATTAATGGGATTGCTGTGGATACTTATCAACTACTTAACATCTGTTTGGACATATGTGCTGTTTCTGTCATCTCTTATCAGAAGCGTGAGTAGCCACTGTGCTTCACGTTATAAAGTTCCTGTTTGAAGCTGCCTGCAGTGGAGGAGGAAGTGCAGTGAAGAACGGAAGAAGATGAAGCTCTTTTTTTTAAGACAGCTATCTGAATGGCTCTGGAGACACTGTAGCAGTAAATTAGTAGTGTTGATGTTTCCATATTGCTTTAGTAGAGGCACAAGTTAATGTCCACAGGCAGAATACGACACCTGCTTCACTGCTTACTTCTTTTCTGGAAGTTGGAGATGATGTGTTAATCCAACGCTTGAGAGCCTGGCCTCTGACTAGCCAGTAGGAAGAAAACATCGTGGAATTTATCTGAATTTCAGAATGCTTCTATTGATTTTTGCATAACGTTAGTGTCCACATCACTCTTCATTAACTCTTCACGAATTAGTGACACATTTTCACATTAGGGTGTTCAGACTTGCAAAACCAGTGACACGCAGTTGTTCTGTCACCAAGCCGGTGCTGAAGAGTAGGGGCGGCGGCTCCCCTTCTCCCTGGGGCAGCGCGGGGCTCCCAATGGGTCCCGCGGGTGGGTCGGCGGGCGCTGTGGAGCCCCGGGCAGCGGGGCGGGGGGTGACCGCACGGCCGCCGACCGGCGATAAACGGGGAGGCGCGGAGCAGCCGCGCCTGCGGCGTGGTGGGATGGATTTTTTTTTTTTTTTTTTTTTCCCCCCGCAAACTCACCTTGATGCGGCGGGGAGTTAAAGGCCCGCTCTCGGCAGGGGGAGCTTTGTTTTCTCGGCGCAGCTTGGGCACCGAGCGGCGGCACCGCTGCGCTCCGGGGCTGGAGGGCGGGAGGGAGAGGGGGGGCCCGCAGCGAGGGCAGCCCCCGCCGCCGCTGGGATTTGCTCTCCCGTCGGGAGCGGCTGCCGGGCTGCGCCGCCCCCCCCGGGGGGACACCGGGCGCCTCTGCTGCGCTGCCCCACCCGGGCCGGCCGCGCTGCCCGCTCGCACCGGGGTCCCGCCGCTGCCAGCCGAGCCTGCCCCGCGCCGCCGCTGAGACTTACGGCAGTTTTGTTACTTTCTCGGACTTAAATGGACATTTCCCAGGAGCGCGCGTAGCCCGCGGGCGCCGCGTCCCGCCAGCCGCCCGCCCCGCCGCAGGCACCGGCGCTGCCTTCGCCGCTGCCTTCGCCGCTCGCGCCCCGGGAGGCGCCCCCGCCTGCCTTTCTCGCCGACTTTCGCCGCCGCCGGGAGCGAGAGCAACAGCTTGCCCGGCCCGGGCGGGCCAAGTGCGGCGGAAGGCACCGCCGAGCCGCGGAGCGCTCGTCCTCGCCGGAGCTGCCCTCCAGGCGCCCCGTCCCGAGCCGCGGAGCCACGCCGGGCGGCGCTGCGGGGGCCGGCGGCGGGAGAGCGCGCCCGGGTTGTGGGGGGCCGGCCGCTGCCTCGCTGCTGCCCCCGCGAAGCTGCCGCAGCCCGGGCGCCCAAAGTGGCCCGCGCCCCCGCACCCCCCCTCGCTCCCCGCTGCCCGCTGCGGGCCGCCGCCGCGGGGTGCCCGCCCGCCGCCGCCCGCGCCCTGCTCCGCCGCGGAGCCCGGGGTGATGCCATGCCCCGCAACCACGGCGGCGGGGAGGAGGGCGGCTCCGCGGGGCTCTGGATGAAGAGCGGCTCGGCGGGAATGAAGGATGTGGAGTCGGGCCGGGGCAGGGCGCTGGCGAGCGCGGCGGCCCGCGGCGACGGGCTCCTGCTCCTGGGCACCGGCAGCGCAGCCGCCCCCGCCGGGCTGCGGGAGGGCCGCCGCGGGAAGCACGGTGCCCGCATGAGCCTGCTGGGGAAGCCGCTGTCGTACAGCAGCGGGCCGAGCTGCCGCAGGAACGCCAAGTACCGCCGGCTGCAGAACTACCTGTACAACGTGCTGGAGCGGCCCCGCGGATGGGCCTTCGTCTACCACGCCTTCGTGTGAGTACCCACCCGCGCCCTTCTCATTCCGTCCCGTCCGCAGCCCCCGCCTGCCGCCCGCGCCCGGGCAGTGCGTGGTGCGCACCTTCCCGCCTCCCCTTCACTCCCCGACCGTCTCTCGCGGCCGGTGCCCGGGGAGGACCGGTGAGCCACGCTGAAAGCGTCCGGGAGGCGGCAAGGGAGCCGCTGCCACCTGCTGCGCGGGCCACGGGAAGCCCGCGCAGCCCTCGGTGGGAATTGCTGGAGGGGAGGCTCGATGCTCTCGGCAGGAAGAGCCGGAGGAGAGCGCGGTGGGGCCACATGCTCGTGTGTTTCCCCGGCGCGGGCGGGGGGGGAAGGGCGAGGGGTGCCGGCTGACCCCGCACCGGTGGAGACGCCGGCGCTCACCCCTGCGTGCGCTTTGCTTCGCAGACAGCGAGAGGTTTAAAAAGCGAGAGCCGAGGAAGCCGCACGGCGCTTTTTTCCCTTCCGCGCCGTTCTCCGGGCGCGCGTGGTTCCCGCCCCACGCGTTCCCACGCGTGTGGTCGCCGCGGTCCTGCCCCACGGGACGCTGCCACCGTCGTGCGCCCGCCTGCCGTTCGCAGTGCCGGGGCCGCCCCCGAGCAAGGGGCGCAGCCAGCAGCCCCTGCGCTGACAGCCCGCTCCTCGGGGCTCTGGCTCTGTGTTCTGTGTCTTCTTAGCAAGTGACTTCTCCTGTCTCTGAAAGAGCCGGTGACTGAAACGCGCGTCCCGTCGTATCGCTCTGTGGAGAGCGGTGCTGTCACCGCGCTGCGAAACTTGGGCTACCTTACTGACAGGGAAAGCCGGGTGAGGGGCTCCCGAGGTCTCCAGCTACCCAAAGTACCTCCAGGGCCAGAGGTGCTCCCTTCTTCTTTAGCAGTCCCCTATTTTTACGGGTTATGGTAATATTTGGCAGAAAGGCCCAACTCAGAAACCTTTTGGTTGGCTAACTTAAGACATTCAGTACTGTCTGGCAAGGAGTCGTTGCGATGGATCACCGTTCTAGATGAAAACGTTGCAATAAATTACAGAGGAAGGATGATGAGCATTGCTGTATCAGGGATATAACATGGGATATTCCTGTTTGACTTCAGAAAATATTCTTTAAAGAAAACGGAAGATTCAATGGAGATGCTGTAGGAACTGTTTCCATGATAGTTGTCAGAATCAAACTAGTGGTTACAGCAGCTTTTGTAAAAAAACAGCTGTTCCCTGAAAGCTGTATGATAGCATAAAGAGTGTTCCTCTCCCAGTAGCGAGGGAATCCCTAAATCCTACCTTAATAGAAGTTTTTATAAATGAAAAAATACTTTGCCAAAGGAATGGTAGTCTGATTAATAAGGTATTTTGTGTAAAGATTTGTTTAGTAGGTCAAAATTGCGATAGATAACAAGCAGTAGAAACATACTTAATGTTATATTTAATTCAGTAAAACATTTGTTCTGTACTTAGATGATCTGCCCATTCTCTCTGTTTTACTGTGAAAATCGATTCTTACAGACTGAACTTTCTTCTTGGAGGTCGTTTATTCGGTGCATTTTGCTGTTTGGGTTCTTACAGGTGTTATCCTGCGGCGTAGATGAATGTTAATTAGTATTGTGAGAATCACCAGAGTATTTGCTGGGAATTGTCTTACTGCAGTACCTGAAGTTACAATACAAAAACCGTGAATACGAGTTTTGGGTCTTTGTCATGATGAAAATCATTAAACCAAGTAAAGTTCAAGTTGGAAATAAAGTTGACAAGTTTAAATCTAAAAAAAAATTAGTAAATTTCCAAACAGAGTTAAGTCATGACACAGCAGCTCTGTAAACAAGGAAGATTGCCAGCTGCGTTTAGATAATTGCCTGCATAGAAAGAGTGCCAGTTTTAATTTTTAATTGCAAATAGCAATTTTGGCAGCTGTAAATGCCAATATTATATCTCTTATCTGAGCAGATCTGTGTGAAAAAGCTTGAAACATTACTGTAATATGAAGGCAGCCAGTAATAAGGAACCTTTAAGGGTCTGCCACTGCTGCATTGTTTAATGTGCATTTGAAGTTCCTTTGGATTTCAATTTGACAGCCATTCTCATTGCCAATCAATAATTATTTTAATGTATTTATATAATTCTGTTTTAATGATTGCCAGATATTCAGATAATATTTTTGGTATTTCAGGCTCAAATTTTTTTTCAGCCACCTGATCAAATACAATTGCATCTTGGAAAACATTCTTTCTTACAGAATTTAAAAAAACAACCAACCAAACAATGCAAATATTTGAAAAAAAAAAAAACTCTTGAAGCAGACGAGTAGGTTAGAATTGCCAAGACACTACTAAGTATGTGAATGAGATGTCTGCTTCTACCTCTGCTAAGCTATTCTTGATGCAGTAGAGCCCGTTACAGCTCTATACTATTTCTGTTACAGGAATGGGCTATCTGGTGTGAGACCTTCTGTGTAGATCATTTATCTCCTGAAATGAAGCACATTCTCATATGCAGGTTGAAAGAACGCAAGAGTGGTTTCTGAGTTTGAAGTCTTTGATCTGGAAGTTTATTTAGGTTTTCCTGATTGCTTTTGAAATAAGAAGTGGGGAGTTAAGGACCAATACAAAAAAGGAATCATCCCTTCAGTGATATTTTCATAGAGAAAAACAATTTAAAGCTGATAATTATGCATAGTTAGTTCTTTTTTTTTGCCCTTTCAAATAAGACAGAAAAATAGGTCAGCCACCTGAGGAATGAGTGTTGTGACCTACATTCAGAAGTCAATTGTTTAGTTATTTGTAAATACAAACTTGTAAAATGCTGGAAGAGACAGCTGTTTTGCAAACTTCTGCTGCTAGGGGAAGGATTTACTCTTCAGTAAAGGCCTTTGTCTTCGGTATAGTTGTGCTGCAGGGTAGAGACATAAATTACATGTTTCTTGGCTCTTTTTTGTGTACCTCAGTAGTTCTGTTAACTAGTTAAAAAATTAAGCCCTAGTTAAAAAATTAAGATCTTCACATTAAGTTTTTTGAGAAGCTACTTTTCAGATACCACAGTCTTCTATTCTTAATCATTCAGGAACATCAAAAATATGAACACTTATGAAATCAGAAAAGAACATTCATACCATTTGTGAGTAATGAGTCAGTAGCTTAGACTCCTGCTGGTAAAATATTTGTGCCACACCACATCACCTACACATGGAGCATGTGCATATTTAATACGTACGCGCTTAATTTAAAATGCTGTGATATTGTAACTTTTCAAAAGCATTGTCTTGGGATGTCATAAGATTTCTTTCTGTTGTTGCTAGTGTTTATTTTGATTATTTTGGGTTGTTTGGTTTGATAAAAATGTATAGACGTTGCCTTAGAATGATCAAAGGGGAACTCCAGATTTGGTGCAAGTTTAACTGTGGGTTTCATCTTCAGTTGTCATAAGGATTTCGTATTATTTTTATTCTTATTTGACATTCTGAAAAAGAGATTACTTGAGAAGTTCAGGAAAAAAATACTGCTCTTTGATATTGTTTATTCTGGTAGGATATAATTAGTTGCATGCATTTCCTAATTTAACATGTTGGATTTATTTCTGGAATAATAAAAATTCTGTTTCTTTGTAATATATTCCATGCAAAAGTCTTCAGCGTTTGTTGGAGGGATGTCCTTCACTTTACAAAGCCACCACCTTTGCTCTGGAAGCTTCTGAATCACAAATTGCAGGGCTGGATGAGTGCTCAAGGGCAGTATCACTTTGCATGACCTGTGCTGATAGGTTTCCACTGGCATCCTCTGTTGACCATTGCTGGCAATAGAAGATACGGCACTAGGTGAATTTAAGAGCCTGTACAATGATGTTCTTGTTCTTTGCCTTATTGATGGAAAGAGGGCTGAAAAATTATTTCTAAAAAAAATAAATCTAATGATGCCCTCAAATATTTAACTAGCTATTTTAGTTTTCCATATTTGCTGGAAAGGATATAGCTTACTAATGATCAACTGTTGAACAGCAGTGTTTTTGTATGGTAGCTAAAAGCACTGCTTCATACTGTCCCATTCGTATAATTGGAGAGGTTCTACATTTTGATTAAAAAAAACCCAATAACATGCAAAATTCTAAATACCTGTTTTTTCTTTGATTATTAGTAAGTAGGAGAAATTATTTTATCTCTTTATCCATCTTAAGGTATCTAATGAACTAGTTCCAGGTGCTCGGTAAGTAGATCTGTGGATTTTATCTTTTCAAGCACCATTTCAGAATCAGGATCTGATGTTATCAGGATAGTAATATATTTTTATAAGTGTTAAAAAAATAACAGCATATTTACAAATAATAGGATTGACAGCATAGATGATATGGTAAAGCAAATCGTATTAGGTACAAAGGAGGTAAAAATTTCTGTTCAAGTAGTTGTAGGCTGCTATTAGGTCACCTGTTAGATCACCCTCTTGCCAGACTGAACAAGCTCATCTCCCTCAACTCCTCTATGTAAGACGCAAGCTTGAGACTTCTGACTATGTTGCTTGCTCTCCTGCATCCCTTGCACATTCTGCACATTCCTCTTCAGTTGGGGGGAGCACAACTAGGTGCCATAGTGTGAGGCCGTGTTGAATAGAGGAGAAAAATAACTTTCTTCAGCCAGTCCTCTAATGTAGTTGTATGCTTCTTGCTTTATTTCTGATGAGAGCATGCTGTTGGCGTGTATTCAACCTGCTGTGTCTGCAGGAATGCCAAAGACATTTTCAGTGGAGCTGCCACCCAAATAGTGTGTTGCCAGCCTGTATGGGTGGATGTGATTATTCTACACCAGATGCAGATCTCTGCTTTTCTTTTAATTGGAGTTATAGGTTTTTATGTTCATGCCCTGTGTTTTCTTGTACTATCTCAGTCATTGTACACTGACCAGAGAGGTAGAGATATGAATCTTTAAAACTACTTGCACTTTCTCTGTGATTGGCAGAGAATATAATATGGTCAACACTGCTTCATTTCTCCTCTTTCCTGGCGTTGTTCATTGACGGCAGTCTTCTTCTGGAACACTGTCACAGGCAATATGTAACATCTAGCTTATCTTTCTCGCTTGTTTTTTGTTGGAGAGCTATTGCCCATCTCAGGATTTTCAGTAGATAAGTATCAGGAGTGCTTATCATGTGATATATAGTTACCTTATTGGAGCACTGCCTCGCATGTCATTTTTTGAGGCTTGGTATACTAAGTTTACTCATTTGTTCTAGTCTTACTTTCTGACTCCAAATTAGTGATCCAGGGGTAACAACTAATTTGTCATAGGAATCAACAACTTCAGTTTCCTAGAAAGAAGAGAACATAAGACTTTTTTTACAGAAGAGTCACCAAGACCTGAACTGGGGAAAGTTCATGCACATGGATTGTCTTCTATTTGTCATTGCTTATTTCTCAAAAGGGATTAGGGATTGTGTATGTGGTTAGGAAGGTGGATAGTATCTTAGATTAATGTTTGAGTTTCCAATTTTTAAATAAATGTACAACCTTTGCAAGCAGAGTCTCATCCATCTTCTCCCAATCTTTAAGCAAGAAGTGAGAGAAGAGATAAGGTGGAGTTCTACCTTAGATCTTTTTTTCTCTGCGTACTGGGCTTGGGCATGACGTTTCTTGTCTGTCATACTGAGTGTCTTATATGATGTGGGGACTCTTCATGAGCTTTCTGAGACTTCATATGGTGTAAGATGTTGCCTGAAATATTACGTATTGTCCAGGGGTTGGATGATCTCTGAATAAGTAATGTGGCATTAAAAACGTGCTGTCTCAAAGGAGCGGTTGTTTTGGAGGTTGCAAGAAAGGTTTTAATTGCACCAGTACCAGTACTGTCTCACAGACTTTGAGAGTAGGCTCTAGATGATGGCTTTATGAGCTAGACACCTTTTTTGTGTTGTTTTTTTTTCCCCCAGCACTTTTTCAGCCTTTGTGGTATTTGACTTTTTAAAGTAAAAATAAAAGTCATGAAATCTATACAGACTTGATGCTCTTTCCATGCTTGAAATCTAACTGTTGTTGTTTGTAGTTTGTGTCCTGTGTTGGATGAAAGTGCAATTGAATTAATAATTTTTGCAAGAATTGCAAATAGTTTCTAGCATCAACCAAATAGAATACCAATGATCAGTCACTCATCAGTAGTGATTCTCCTAATCATGGGAACAGATTAATATATTTACCAGTAGTCACAAAAATGCAGTGAAATCTTTCATGGTAGTTTCAGTGGTTTGTAACATGTATATATAATGGACATTATTTGCTACATTATTCCTAATAAGGCAGGTGTTAATTTTTAAAATAAATGTTACTTTTTCCCTCTGAAAACCATTAATGCAACAGAGCATGTATTCTTGGCTTTTTTAAAATTAATGCTGTTGTATTGAGATTTGGTTCTAAGTATGTATTACGTAAACTATACTGAGTTTGAGGACACTTGTATCTTTTTTTCTGCTTTCTTGTTTTCTCTGAGAGATTTTTTTTTAAGTTTGGTTTGCAGATTTCCTGTAAGAGTGCAGATGCAGATTACCCAAGGGATTGCCACCATGTGTCAGTTAAAGTGAAAAATTCATCAGCTATACAGTTTATCAATTGCAAAATAATTTTATGGAATTGCTGTGCTCATGAGCAAATTAAACTTCCTTTAAAGATATTAATTAAAGGTTCAAATGTTTGTCTTACAGGTCAGCTACACTTAAGACATATTTTCATATTTCTGTTGAGCATTAGATTTATCTTGTGGTAGCTGTCTAAGTTGCAGTGTTATTGCATTACAGGAAGCTCAGCAAAATGTTCATCAGTTTGGGCACTGAAGTGTAGTCTCAGACAGTGTCTTCTACTTGAAGGACTGTGTGATTACTTCTTAATATATACCATCTGGTACAGTGATTCAGAGGTGGACATAGTGCTCCAGCTAGACGTATCTGAATTTCTCAGTTTGGCCTTCACCCCAGAAAAACCTTCAGACATCAATATGTGAGTTTTCCTCAACACAGATGGACATAAGCATGTATGTAAGCATTTTCTAGAAGAGTGGATGATTTTCAAAGGGATGGAGTACCTGCAGCTTCCTTCCATTATTCTATTGTGCATTTAATGGGTAATTCACTTTTTTTATCCCCACTTCATTGTATACAATGAAGTTTAACAAGTGAATCATGCTCTTAAACTGATTAGAAATAATGAAGAAAGGAAGTTCTGTACCTGCCCGCTTCTTGATTTAAGCAATATATTCCTGTTTGTCTTGGCTTCCTTCTTGCTTTGAGACTCTCCAGTTCAACAAAGCAAACATATTATGCCTTTCAAGATTTCTGTAGAGTTATATTGTATTGTAGTCATACCCAGTATCATGTAGTATCAAAAGAATGGTGCCAGGGGTCAATTATAACAAAAGCAAGAGAGCAAAATCTTTCTGTTTTGAGAGGAAAAAAAATTCACCAAACACATTCAAATGCGTCCCTAATTCACAAGTGTCATAGATTAGAGCATCTGCACACACCCTTTTGAGGTTATTCAGTCAGAAATAGCATCCAGTTTCTCCTAGAGCATTGAATGTAATTGCTTTCTAAAGCCTAAGCTCTCCATAACCATGGTATCCAAGAATTACTCATTAGAAGCAAATGCACAAATTTTCCTCTTTCATGCTCTCTTGACAGGAGTGCACTTAAAAGTTACAAGTGGGGCCTTTCTAAATAAGTTAAGGGATCCTGACATACTTGAGAGGGCTTTTTGTGGGAAAATTAAGGTGAAATATTGGTTTGGATGCATTCCTGTAAGTGGTGAGAGTGGAGGGCCACTCATCCTTGGCAGTGAGCGTGGAAATGATCTCCCCAGGAGACAAATCTGTATCAGTAACTATGTCTTTTCAGTGGCAAAACTACCATGTCTTTGGAGAATGACATTATGGCTCATTTGAAGCTGGTGTGGTAAGGCTGGAGCAGCACCCGTGCTGCAGCTGGGGCTGGTGAGTAGGGGATGTCCTCTTCCTTTCAGGTGGCCCAGCACCACATAATGAGCATTGCTGTGTTGCCAGGAAATCACAGAGCAAATTCATCGGCTTGAAACACTCTTATACATCCAAGAAAGTTACACTGACTGAGGTTAAGAGTAGTCTCTAAAATCATTAGGAGGAAAGAAATCTCTCTGCTCTCACTTCTGTTCAGTTGATACTTTCTTGTGGAGTCATATCTTTTCACATCCTTCAGATGAACCATTGCCACCAGAAGGAGTACAGTCTTGCTTTTTGCTGCTCTTTGCAAAAGGATGTGCATAGGTGGCAGGAAATGTAAAGCAACATGTGAATGAACTACTTGCAGATATCTGTGCAACAGGGATGAGAGAAAAAGCCTATGCTGGCAGTTGGAGGGTTTTTATTAGACCTATCCCTCAGACCCTTCTGAAGTGCAGTTGGGAGGTAGAACTTAGAATCATGGAATCATTTAGGTTGGAAAAGACCTTTAAGATTGTCAAGTCCAACCATAAACCTAACACTGGTAAGCTCACCGCTAAACCAAGTCCCTAATTGCCACGTCTATGCCTCTTAAATGCCTCCAGGGATGCTGACTCCACCACTTCCCTGGACAGCCTGTTCCAATGCTTGACAACACTTTCTGTGAAGAAAGAGATTTTCTGTGAAGAAAGAGAATTTTTTGATATCCACTCTAAACCTCCCATGGCGCAACTTGAGGCTGTTTCCTCTTGTCCTGTCACTTATTACCTTGGAGAAGACACAGGCACCGGTCTTGCTGCCATCTTCTTTCAGCCTCCTCTTCTCATGCCTTTGGCCACACCTACTTTTTTTTTGCTAGAAATGCTAATTAAATGTTTTTTTTCAAGGAGGTTCCAGTACACTTTCTGTGCAACTATCATTAGTTGCAGTAAGTATGCATGTTCTTGAGTGATTTATTCAATTGCTAGTCATTTAATCTGTGGATGTTTCTCCCTTTGAGATGTCCCGACTGCATCTGTAGACTGAAGATGAAGCAGAATTTAGGATAGAAGAGGAACAGCTTTGCTAATATCTGTGGGTGTTGTAAATTTTTGTATCGTAGAACAGTTTGTTCAAACAGACATAATTCTTTCCCCTTAAGCTTAGAAACCATAGATTTTATTTGGTGGTTGGAGATATTATCTGGAAGGAAGTTAGCCTTCCTCAAAGGTCACATTTGACTGACTAAACTCATGATTTGGCATCTGCAAATAATATAGTTGCCGGGGTATTGGTATCAAGAGGTTGTAATAGGCAGGGATAAGGCAGGTGACGATCCTGAATTATAAACAATCTTTGGAAGGAATTTTTATTTTCATGCTGTAAATATTTGTAGACATACTTTTTAGTGGTATTAATAGTCTTAGGCACTTATGTAGTAATCATTAGAAATCATCAAACTAAGCATTGATAAAAGCTTTTATGTTTCAATCAGGGATGATGATGAAACCCCATCTGAATTAGACACGTTTATAAAGCTTCTGAGGTTATAATAGGAGGAATTCTTCTGTGGAGAGAGGAAGGCCTATCCTGAAAGTTACTGTCTTCAAAGTTAATGCATTATGGATGTGCAGGCAGTTCACATGACATTTTGCTGTTTGGAGATACTATGTAGGGACAGTTATGGTGAGATCATTTGTGGAATTGCAGAGGCAGGAG
Source organism: Tapera naevia (assembly GCA_033556795.1). Taxonomy (NCBI): domain Eukaryota; kingdom Metazoa; phylum Chordata; class Aves; order Cuculiformes; family Neomorphidae; genus Tapera; species Tapera naevia. The sequence continues at coordinate 6,433,161 of JAUMJJ010000079.1, read as the reverse complement.
AAGTTATCTGCGTGGGAACAAGATCATTGAGGTGAAAGAGAATTGCTTTCAGATTAGAAATGTATTTGTCTTATTAATATGTTTTTAATTAACATTTTCCCTTTTTATTATCTGCTTTCTGTAGGAAGAATGCTGAAGTACCAGCATGACTCAATTTATTGGATTTATATATAAATAAAACTTAATATTGATCTTCACATTTTTCTTCCATTGAGGTCTTGACCCTGTGTGCAGACCTGAGGAAATCAGTAATGTTTTTACTACGACATGAAAATTGTATTCATTACCTGATTGTATTTCTGATAGCTTTCCTTTTGGTAAATGTTTATGTAATCTTCTTGCTGAGATTGATCCTCAGATGGTTTATTCCTGTCTGGGTCCACTCTCTGCTGCAGCATAGGTCACTCTTTAGCTGCTCTTGTGGGATGTTTGATGGGCAGGAATGCAGCAGGATGAGCACAGTGCATCCCAATCTCTTACCTCCAGTATGGGAACATCTACATTTGGAGAGGAGGTGCATCTGCAATTCCAGTACTTCTGAATACTCTTTAGCCTGGTGAGAAAGACGATCCTTGGGAATGTTTTCTGCAGGATTTAATTCAGTCGGTCTTATTCCTCTCCAGGGAATTTCTCCTTGAAACCATAGTTGAGTTAATGATATGCATAAATTATAAAAGAGATCTAAATATATGATAATGTTAGAATAAATGTTGATATTGCAATTCTCCATTAATAGGAAAGCTGGAGGTGAAGTAGCTGTACCAAACTGAAATGTGGTATCACACCAGTAAGTGTCAGAAGAAAAATTTACTTATTTAGTTAGAAAAACCCTTTGTATGATTTTGCTTTCCGGTATTTTTTTCATCTGCCCATATCTGTAAATTACCTTACCACAATGAAAGGCCACGGAATTCTTTTTTTGATTGCCTTTAGTATCAGCTTTAGGAATTAATCATATGTAATATAATGGATAGTGACTGAAAATCTGGATATGTTAAGACAACACAGTGACATTTTAGATACAATCTGTGTCTGGAAGATAAAAGTAACTAGCAGAGAGCTCAGTATTTAGGAAATATGATTTTGTGAAATTTTGATTATTGTCTTCAAGTTTAATAATCCCTGGCAAAATCGTATTCTTCTGTCTTGAGTATAAAAGAGGCAAATCTCTGTGAAATAAACCTAGAATGAAAATGATGCTGGATGAGAACATTAACAGTTGTGAAGATTTTGAAATCATTTAAAGACAAGTCAGTTAAGTGACTCACAGTAGGTAGGTTTTGATTTTGTGAATGGCCTAAATATATTACAGAAGTTCACTCATCTCCAAATACTTACATTTAGCACCCTGCAATGAACCAGCATTTGCCTTCGTCACAGTCCAGAGGGTATCACATAGCCTCTGCATTCATAAGGCATGGCTATCTGCTGTATTCAGTATGTTGCAATGCCTCAGTAATAAAGTTCTGTCTTTCAGCCTTGTCTTTAAATGTGAGGCTTACTGTAATGGATATGTGACGTTGGCAGGTTATGCAGTTCCAAGTATGGATCTGTGGATTAATTCCAAACAGAGGGCTGCCTTGCCTACCTCTAGAGGGTGTGCAGGTGACGGCAACAAATCACTACCATACAGTTCATACTGTTTCTGGCAGGAGGAAGGTTCATACTGTTCATACTGTTTCTGGTATCTTGCAGTCTAGCCCTGGGAACTACAGGTTATGTGTTATAAAAAGTCATTAACACTTCTACTAAAAGCAATAATTAACGCAGAACACTGGAAATTGTTAGAATACCTTGTGAAAATGATGTCACACCCAGCCATAGCTCTGCAGATTGTCATTCACTAAACTGCAAACTTTCATGTAACAAATGCAGGAGTGTGAGTTTGTGATTAAATAATACCAAGTATTTTTATCAGTTTTGTTCTTGCGTGTTCTAGTTACCTGTCTATCTGTCAGTGTCTTAGATGCTCTGCAAACAGAGAAAAGTTTTTATAGAAAAAAAATCTGTCTTTGCTGTTGGAATAATATAGAAAGGCGACACAGTGGCATTGGTGGGCATCATAGGCCAGTGCCAGTTCTCCCCCTATCTGTTTCTAAATTGCCACTGGCAATAGCGTCACTGTCTTTTATTCAGGACTGTAATGCAGGTATTTTTTGAGATGGACCTTTATCATTCCTAATATGATTTCTGTCTACCTTATATCTCAAAGGTATGACCTATCTGTCATGACAGCTCAAACTATCACTCAGACTCTTAATATTTCAGTTCTTGCAGCCTCCCTCTGTGTGGCCCTGCAGTATGTTCTGAGTGCTCAGCCCTGTAATTCTATAACCCCTGCTGCTCAGTCCAGAATTTGCTCCTCTTACTGCCTAGGGAGAAAGTTATTTCTCTTAACTTTCAGTAGGTGTAAGAAGCATCTGGCTAGTTAATTTTTAAAATTACGTTTATAACTGAGTAATGAAAACATAAATTCAACTTTGCATGATTCATTAAATGGAAAAAAAAGTGTTCCTTTTTTCTGGGTCTGACAACCTCAGCAGCATGTGATAGAAGTTCTGTTTGTTCAACAAGAAACTACTGACAGCAGAAGACTAACATGGGTGCATTTCTAACTTACTGCAACTAAACCAAACTTGGGTAAACCTGTAACTAAAAATGTGTTGTGGGTTTTTTTGCCAGTCACTTTTTGAAAGTGATAGTTGTTTTGGCGGATAGTGAGCTGTTGCATTAGCTGGGAATTTCGCTGTGTGACTATGAATGTAATTTATAGCATGGTTAATGACAGTCTTCTTCCTGTATTATTTGGCTTTGTCTGTACATACTGAGTTAGAGAAATGAATAATTGGTGGAAGAAAAAGCGGAATGGCAACACAGCTTCCCATCACATGCCAGGGATGATAGGACACAAATTAATTAATTGCAGTAAAGATACACCTAGTCTTATGACTTTTTCTGTGGGTGGGAGCTAAAAAGCCAGCAGATATTAAGTGGCTGATAAAGAAGGTGGGGAAAATGATCAATGGGATGCCCTGGGAGAACAGATTGATATCAGTCTCACAGGTTCTTTGGAACAGTCTGATGTCAAAATCTTAAGACTTGACAAACTTTAAAACAGGTAGACGTGAATTGGAGTAGTTTATTTGTTTTAAGATATGTTTTTATGTGTCTGCTTCTCCCAACAGGCTGGTGTATCTGCATACTTCTGCAGTCTGAAGTGTGGGATAAAAATGGACTTAATACGCTTCAACTAGTTTAATTAATTTTTACTGATCATATTGCTGTGGTGTGATCACTGTGTCTTTTGGGACATTCTGCCAGACTTTTAAAGACTTGTGTAAACATGCAAATCCTTGAAAAACAGGAGTAAATTATTGCTTGTAACCTAGGATGGAAAAGCAATTCAGATCTTTGCAACTGAAAGTCTCAAATAGTTTTTCTATCTTATCATCTAGCCTCTAGATGACAGGAGTTTAAAATTGATTAGTATTGTGTCTAGGTAGGTTGAGTCCACTGTGTCTGCTCTTTCAGTTCTGCATGGGATCATTATATATGTTGTGTTTATTAAAATAGACCCTAGAATTTGTTGCATGTGCACACACACACTGAAATGTTCTGATTGTCCCTTGTGTTCACCTTTTTTGTGCCTCAGAGAATTCACTGAGAAAGGTGGAAAAGTATGGCCTCTCCATTCATGCAACCATAGCAAATCAAAGAGAACTTACACTTTCTTGAAACCTCACCCTTCATCAGGTAGGCACCTTTGTCCCCAAAGACAAAGCAAATAAGACTATCATCTCTTCTGTCCTGAGGGAAAAAATATAAATCCAAATGAACTGGAAAAGCATGGTTATTCCTTATATATATATATGGAGAGTCATGGCAAGATTTTGAGTCTGAAGTGAAGTATTTCTAGATTCTTTTTCCAAGGGAAAGGTAAAAAAAAAAAATCTTTTTTTCGTCTTAGCAGATTTCAGGTGTTTTCTGAAAAGTCACTCAAAATAAAGACATTAGATTTGCCTTTGAGTGGCTAATCTGGCAGTCAATTTTTTTCTTCTTCTGGTGGTGCCCAGTTGGCTTCTTAAGGGACTACTGATCTTTTTGTACCTCTGTGCTCTCTGATTAACTCAAGTCCTCCCTCAGAGGACCGTGGAACTAGAACCTAAGGGCTTGCTAATGGTCACCCTTGTAAGAGGACTCGATGGACATTGCTGAAAGGTGAAAAGAGAACAGCTTTTATGACAGTAGTTTATTACCTTTCAGCTCGCAGTGTTTTGGGCTTTCAGAAAACTCTCTGATGCATTCAAGCATGTAGATATTTATATATTTATATAGCTATATATATATAAAAGTGCTGACATACACTGCTGTCCCTATTAATGAAAGCAGAGAATGTGATTTATATTTTGTTGAGTCAAACATTAGTACTTTTGGATGGAGAAGTCTTTAGCAGGTGCAAGTGGCAGGCCAAATCCTAAAGCTGTTTACTAGCCATTAATTCCATGCTTAGTCCAGAAGCCCTTACTGAAGCAAAATACCAGTGAAGAAGTAGGGTGCATTATCTTTATATTCTTGAATTTTCTAAGAGTAGTTCAAAGAAAATTTTGTTTCAGATTTCTGTCAGTCCTGTGTCATTGCTGTCTTGTGCGATCTCATGAGTGTCACTTGTGCTTTGTCAACTGTGCTATGTTATTTGGTGTATCACCTGCAACTGCAGTGGATCACAGTATGCTGTAGACAATGTCTTTAGATCTTTGCTTTATCTGTTTGCAATGAATAACAGAGATTGCAAGTGGCAAAATACTTTTCCTTGAAAAGTAGCCATTAAAATACTACTGCAAAGGTAACCATACTGTTTTGAAAATGATATGGTACAAAATAACATATTTTGCTACATACAGTTTTATTAATTTCTGAAAATGATTGTTCTCTTGTGGGCATGGAAATCTGGATATGTTCCTAATCTAAAATCAATAGGAAATACTTCAGTTGTTCAAATAGCTCTTAAACATACTTTAGTTTGATAGCTGATTGTATATTATGTTTGCAGCCTTTGTGCAAAACAGTGTTTAATAGCAGAGTTTGCTTCATAATGAATATAAATTAATACTGTTCTTTATGTTATCAGTCTAAAACCCCCAATGTATTCGTATAATGCAGTTGATGTTAAGTTGCCACATTGCTTGAGATTTATTGCTACGTTATTTGACGCATAGCTGTCAACTAAAAGAACTCCTTCCAACTCAGACTCAACACTTGTCACTTCCCATTTAGAAAATGACCTTACAAGTTAATCAAATGACTGCATTAGCAGAATTGTAATGGTTCTATGGAAAAGCAGCCATTAATGGACAGTTCTCAGTATTGGCATGGATCACTTACTGGTTTTCCTTTAATGGTTTCTCCTTCTCTGGTTGTTGGACTGGATGATCATTGTGTCCCTTCCAACTGTAATTATTCTATTCTATTCTATTCTATTCTATTCTATTCTATTCTATTCTATTCTATTCTATTCTATTCTATTCTATTCTATTCTATTCTATTCTATTCTATTCTATTCTATTCTATTCTATTCTATTCTATTCTATTCTATTCTATTCTATTCTATTCTATTCTATTCTATTCTATTCTATTCTATTCTATTCTATTCTATTCTATTCTATTCTATTCTATTCTATTCTATTCTATTCTTTGTCATCATTGTCTTTGTAGGCAGTGGTTATCAATGTCTATAATTGTTTTATAGTTCTTATTCTCTTACTGTTATGATAAATTTTTAACTTTCTTAAAATTTAGGCAGAAAATATGTGAGAATTAACCTACTATTTTGGTTTGTGCTTTTTCTGGCCTCTTTGTGTAAGTTGCTAACTATTAATGACCACCCTTGGGGCATGAAAACAAATATCCTTAATGTTCTCATGATGAAATACATTTTCTTTTGAAATCTCTGGGACCAGATTTGGTCCAGTTGATTTACACAAATTGCATGCATAGTAGTGAAAATTAAATTAAATAAATTAAAACAACTCACTGCGCCCTCCATTATAGAGATGTTTCACAGAGAAGAGATTGGGATGAGCATGTTTTTTGGGGGTTCATCTGGTCAATTGCCCACCTGGTCCTGGACCACTTGCAAAATACAGCACCTGAGTTTATCTTTTTAACTTAAGGTTAATGACAAAGTCTCAGCATCACTTGCTTGTTAATTCTGGGTTTGTACAAGTTCTGTGTTTACTAAAGACATTAAAGGAATTAAATCTGGCTGGAATATTTTGTCTACAGAGAGTGTTGGTTATGAAGTGAAAAAAACTTGCATTTATAAAAATTTAAAAAGGGTGGTAGGTAACAGCTGGAAATCAAAAATGTCACTACTTTAATGCACTTATCCTCATTTCATGTTAAACCTATTCTGTAATATTTAGTTTAGAATAGTGGTTCCTCTGACTCAAATTGCATAAAGTCACAGTTGTGATGATACTCTTAGCAGTACTAGGGACAACTACTGCCCTCAAACCCTTTCCTGTTGTGATCTTTTTCCTTGCAGTGTGGTGTATGCCAATATGTGAATACTTGTAGCTTGCAGTGTTTTATTGCTTAATTTAACCATCGCTTGCATTTCTTATGGTTTGATTGGCTGGCAAAGCTTCGAGAAATTCTGAGTCAGATACACCTATTTCTGGATGTCCAATATAATTAGGTGTAGCCCTGAAGCAACATGTTTTGTGCAACTTTCCAGAAGTATAAGGCATGGTGTAAATTTTTTTTGGGGAAAAAAATAATTACATTTAACTTTGAATTAGGGTTGTATTTATTCTTATGTGCCTCTTGGTAATAATGAAATTCTGTTGTTCTCTCCCCCTCTTTTTTTCTTTTACCTTTTTTTTTCTTTTAATAATTATTACTTTGATCATATGAAATATGCCATGTGGATGTTAATGGAAATATAGGTGTCCTGTACAATCTCAGAGTGCCTATACAGAACAAGCATTGTCATTAAATGGCACAAATTTCTACTTTCTATAACTCTGTCCTGGGGCATTGCTATAGAAAGTGAGTTTTGTTTCTGTAGCTTGTGTAGTCTGGTTTGCATGACCAGCCTGCTAAGAAGTGCATTAATTAGTGGTACTGCACTTTGATGCATTTGCCAATTGAAAACAGGACTGAAAACAGCAGCTTGTGTTCCAGGAGACACAGGAATTATTCACTGCCGATAATTTTTGGCTCCTGACACTTGGGTTTGAATCTGTCACTAGGAGAAGGAAACAATTTGACTATAACTGTCTTACTGAAAAAGGAAAGTTATCTGAGAAATGTTTCCGTATATATGAAGGCTAAGATTCTATTAAACAGATAACTGTTAACTACATCAAACATGATTATGTGCTTAATTGCTTGTGTTTAAATAACGGAGTAAAATCCTTATGGGTAGTAATTGAGACACACCTGGGAGCAATTAAATACAGCAGTGTATAATATTGCTTTCCTTGAAATTCAATAAATATGCCAATACTCATGGCACAAAATTGCACTTTTCTGTGTACTGAAAATACTGCCTCCTAAGAGAACCAGATAGAATTTAAAGCCATAGGCAAAAGAAATCCATTTGTTATGCACTTTTATAAAGAAGCCTATAGTCTACTCTTTTTTTTTTTTTTTTTTTTTTTTTTTAGATTTATCTTTTGATGTCTGCCATTGTTCTATCTGCTTTGTTTAAGCAGGCATGGGTTTCTCTGGGAGATACCAGTAAATGTCTACCAAGATGTGGCCGTGTGGGAAACCTGGCTTGTTTTTTAGTGCTGTTAAAGTACAATTGTTATGATAGTTACTTCAGCTCTCGGCAGTCAATCTTGAAGTCTGTAGTGATGTGAATACTAAGTTTGAATTGCTAAGGTTTTGTATTTATGGTTGCTGAGGCTTTTTCCCTATCCTGTTTCTTCATTTATTGTCTTTTTAAAAATACGGTCTTTTGGGTCTTGTTATTTTCCCTACTAAAAACCTTTGCATGTGATTTTTTTTCTCTGAAACCGTACCTTAAGATTAAAAATATTCCATTTAAAATATACATATTTCAAAATTGTATTAAATAGTTAAGACTAGATTATTAAGTTTATTTTATTTAAAATACATTTTATAATCCAGTTAAGTAGATAATAACAGTAAATGCATTTCCTAAAATTCCAGGAAATAACATGGACAACATCTTGAATTATCACAAGAGGAAAAATGAAATGACATTGTAGATACAAAGAGTGGAATATAAAGCCAAAGCTGAAATTTTGGGAAATTGCTGTGGTATTTTTGGTTTATTTTTAAAAAGGGAGGAAATATTTTTTACACAACTCTGAAACCCAGTAATAGTTTTTAAATAATATTGATGTCAATAAATGTTTATCCCTTGGTGTGTAGCTTTTGAAACTTCTGGCATTTCTTCTGTGTTTTAATCTTTCCCTTCTTTCTCTGATGTTTGTGCCTCTCTTTTGACCCAGCAGCCCTACACTGGATGGGTGTCGCAGTGCAATGTGAGCAAGTTTAACTGTTACTTAATGTATATGCCGGTTTATTTTTCATGCTGATTGCATACCAGAAGCACCACAAAGGGAATCAGTTCCAACAAATTGTAGATCCGCCTTAGCTTTTTTACATGAGTGTATATGTATGTGTTTTAAAACATGCTATTGAACACAGCAGCTGCTGATCTCAAGGTGAAATGATTTAGGCTTTCCCCTTTCCACACCACTTAGGTCTAACTTGCACAAGAGCTGATGGACAGCATCTGTCCCCTCTTGTACTTGGCCAAGGGCCTTTTCTGGGTTTGTTTGCAGTCCTTTAGCCATAGTTTTTGGTGCAAACTATCCAAAAAGATGAGATAACTGTGTTGCAGCCCACCAGAATGGTGTTTTTTATAGCATGAAACTTAAATCACACTTTATGACCTGTCAAGTAGCGTAGAAGCCAGATGTGTGGCCACTTCATCCATCTCATGCCCTTCTCCCTGAAAATGAGGCGTCATTGGAAAAAACTGTCCCTGTAGTCAAAGAGCAAATCACAGCTGGGGGCTGAACAGCTGAAGTGTTCGGGAGTGTGGTACCCAAGACCTCCTCCTCGTCACCTTCTCTTTAGCTGGATAGACACATGCAATATCCTTATAGCTGTTTTTGCCAAGCCATAGTGTAGTGATTTTTTTTTTAATGTGTTGAACTTCACTTCACTGAGAACTTCTTCATCCAAAGTAAAAACGCTTTGCAGATTCTTCAACATTCCTGCAAATGACAAAGAAAATTCATCATTTCCTTTGATGAAAGTTTAGATATTTGTGAATCAGTACCTTTTTTTTTCAGGGGAAAGTTTTGCTAAAAATTCCCGACCAGACATCTTCTCTTTTCCACTTCCCCTCTTTTCTTTGCAGGTGACCAACATGTGGGAAGGCAATGAGACTCTCAGCAGAGATTTTTTTTTCTGCGTTTTTCACAAGGAATTCACAGAGGAAGGCCGATACTCTTAAGAGATGAGCTTCTTCACTCTGGTTGGTGATCTAGGAAGCACAGTCAGTATTAAAAGTACAAAGTAGAGCTGAGGAGCTGAATAAAAGGGTGAAGAGAGAGAGTGGAAGTACTGCTGAATACTAGTTAAAAGCATTAAAAGCATTAAAAACTGTCAAAATACTTTGGCAATCTGACACCTAGCTTTAATCTTTAATCGCCCATTTCTACCCTTCCAGAAATGAAAAATGATGTGAAAAGGTTGGTGAGTCTGTCTGGGCTGGTTAATGAAACTTGGTGAGCAAGAGCACTGTGCTTTAAAACCATAGTTGTATGTGTAAGCATGTGTATCATCATTTTTCAGACTCAGATCTCTGTGTTGTTGGTAATACTTCCAGTTTTGATCTTAGTGTTTTCCAGGGCTTCTGCTTTAAGGGAGACAAGGATGATGGAGCAGCACCCAGCAGCAGAGCTTAATAATCAGCATCCTGGTTGACTGCAGCCCATAACCAGGCTTGCACTGCACATGCACCAGAGAGACTCGCTTTACCTCTAGTTTTGTCAAGGGACGAGGTCTTATCCCTCGTTACTGCAGATGTAGATCTATATGCAAACCTTTAATGAGCCAGCTGCAGTGTCATTGTGCTAGCAGTTCCAGACTACACCGTTCTTCCCACTAGAGATGCACATGTATTAGAAGGATCCAACTAAAATGAGATGTTGGTCTTCCAAATTAAAACATAACATCATAGAATGGTTTGGGTTGGAAGGGACCTTTAAATGTCATATAGTCCAACCCCCTCCAGTGAGCAAGGACATCAACTGGATCAGGTTGCGTAGAGCCCTGTCCAACCTGACCTTGAATGTTTCCAGGGATGGGGCATCTACCACTTTTCTGGGCATCTCGTATATAGTTTGCTTACTTTTACCTGAAGCCTGGTATATATAAATAATGGTTTAGAAGTGTTTAGTGTTCCCTAGCACACATTAAAAAAGGTGAGCAACTGCCTTCATATGTATTTTTTCTTATGTATTTAATTACAATTTTTCTACCTTGATATATATATTTTTTTTTTTCCAAGACCTCTAAATAAAGTGAGCAGTTCAGATACCAGATGCAGCATTTGTGGACTTTGTATATAAAGTATGAAATGTTTGGACCAATAAATAATGAGTGTAGTTGTATTTTTGTGTTTAATAGTATGATGTAGTATTTTTAGCACCTGAAATACTTCTAAGAAAAAGAAGCCTTTTTGTTATGCAACTCATCAAAGCAAAGTTGCTGCTACATTAGAAATATTCTTCAAGTTGTTTAACATTTTGCAGCTGCTTTTTGAGAGAATGCGAAGTGCAAGCCAGTAAGTGAAGACAACTTGATGTTACACTCTGGTGTTGCTTCCTTTAAATTTGGCTTAAGGCATAAAATAACAGCTTGAGAAGTCAATGCAACAGCCACTAACTTTTATGATTCATTTAGAGTAGTCATATTGTTAGGCATGGAGGAAGTTTGAGGCTACGCTCTTGATATAATAAAACATTCATAGGAAAATGAACCTTTAAACGTGCTTACATTTCTCTGCCATGTGCTGCTGTAACAGAGTGTAGATTTCTTGGATCAGGAAAGTAACCTGAAAGCTGTGGGATTTTTTTTTTTTTCACATTATGCTATGGAATACCAATCAAATGTCATTCTGCATTGAGGTCTAGGAAGAAAAAATATGTTTGTTTGGCAACTTCTTTTATTCCTAACCATATTAATCTCAGTTAATATTTGTTTCTAGAGGAGAACCACAAGGAAGTGCCACAGGAACTTCTTGGTTATGCTGCAGTTCGAGCTGCAAGGGAGGCAGATGCTGACAACTCTCCATACCGCTTTGCTTGTCGTTCCTGCCCACCAGTCTGTCCTGCTATCTGCTGGCTTCCTCATCTCTCTGCACTTATGGTTTGCCATCTTCTATTTCCTTAGTGGACCTTTCTGCAGCTTTTTGAACAGTAAACAAGCTGAGGTGAAGTCCAGTGAGCGGAGACATCATGAGTTTGGTAACTGGGGATTAGGAGATCCTATCACATTCCTATGTAGGTTTTCAAAATTAAATTATTGATGAAGGATTCTGCACTTAATATTTCCCCAAAATAAATTCAGAATTGAAAAATATTTTTACTTTTTTAAAAAAAATTCTGTGGGAATTCTTATGTCCTGCCTGGATCTTGAATATTTTCTAGTTTAAATAAACATCTAATTGTTTTGATTGAAATAAAAATATGCAACATGCTGGAAACAAATTGACCCAGACTATTTCCATAGTTGCTATGTTTGGTCTGTGGGGAATGCTCACTACGGAGTTGTTTGGAGTTCCTTGCTAACCTGCCCAAAATTTGAGAGCGAAAACAATAGGAAGGTTGCTAATACCTTGTGACATGTTTTTTTCCTTGTTCCTCCTGATGTTTCTTGATGATGCCAGCTCTCTTATGTATGTAGGGGCAATGTGGCACAGCTGAAAAGTCTAGGCTGCATTATTTTTTGAAGTTAAGGTTAGAAGCTAGTGCAGGATACCAGCATTGCCAGTTTTGGACTACCATGTAGACTGCAGAGGTTAATTTTTGTAACATGAGGCATGCTGAATGTATTGAAATTCAGTGGGAGTGAGTTGTTGAGGCCTCTGAAGTTCCTGACAGTGCCAGGCAAGCGCAGAGCAAATGCTCTTCCTTTTGTTGGGCTTGGATGCATGTGGGCATTGCAGGGAGCCCACTCATCAGTAAGCAGATATTTCTGCTGTGACTTTTACTGTAGTTGAAAAGCACCTATTGCAGCACGTTTTGCAAAGGTATTTGGCAGCCACACAACTTGCTTCATTTTTATTGACTAATTACAAGACAGTATTGGTTACTTTGTTTTCCAAGTCCTGTTACTTACATATAAAGTTAGCAATTTAAAAAAAAATGCAAGAGATGCTGGCTGAGTGGAAAGTTGCTTTGATTTTAGTTAACAGGTAACCCAATAAGAAGCAGAATTAGTAAAACCTGGAATTACATTTTGTGATTTATTTCCTGTTTCGGTGCCATAAGATGATTGGAGCTCAGTCTGATACTTTTTCTTCAGCTGTGGCATGTTGCAGATTTTTTTTCTATGCATTTCTGATGTGCAGTGAGAGCTGTGTCGCATGCTGCACCTTTTCTTTGGCACAAGATTTGCATGTAGTTTCTTTCATCTGCCAGGTCATTTATTTTCGTTAAATATGTAAAAGAAGGAAACATTTTTGTGAATTTCCCTCTCTGTTAAGTCTGACTGAATTCAGCTACCAGGCTGAAAATTTGATTTGCTTTGAGGGGAGACGGGGACAGGTGAGCATGCACACAAGCTACCTCATTGCAAAAATCTTGTTTCTGTAAGAATCCCATTCCAATCCCACTGCCAGCCGATCTGTTATTGGAGTGAACTGAACTGACTGTATTCCTAGAAGCATACAGTAGCTGTTCAAGACTGCATGGCATCTTTCTGAGAATACACTTAGTTTGTACAAGAACAGATGACTTAGTGGAGTGGTAATGGTAGCACTGATTTTCTTGTCCCATAAATATGCATTATCCTGTACAAGGAAAAGATGAGTCCTCTTTCTTAAAGGTTAACCTGAATAAAATGCAAATCACAACATAGTAAAATTGGCTTGTCATTAAGGTCTTTCCATTGTGAACAAGAACAGCATTCCTGTTGAATGACAGTTTTCCTGAAAGACAAATATGAGATACCCCATACCTCTTGGTTATTCTCCGTGAACAAAAAAGGGTGATGAAAATGAAGATGAGAAATCATACCCTTTTACCAGTCTGGAGAGATGTTGATATTAAGCAATGATAGTGCTTTCTGCGAAGTTGCCAACTTTTAGAAGTCTTATCCAAAGAAAACTCTCTAAATAAACTGGGTGCCCACTGGGCTGCAAGGAGTGAATAAACAGAGAGGTTGCCAAGAAAGCAGAACACAAGGCGCTGCTTGGACCGGGCCAGATGTATGGGGTAGATGGAGGAGCGATAAGAGAAAGGTGCTTTGCTCTGTCAAAAGCTTCCAGAAATGCTCTTACTCCTTAGGGAGCTGGTGCAACTGTACTGTGGGAAATACATTAAATTAGATTGGGCAAACACTTGAGACTGTGTGGAAAACCAGAAAAATATACCGAATATGCTCAGTATTTTATACAGCAAAGGAACACTTCCAAGTTTTTCTTCTGTAGTCATTTGTCTTTCACAGCAAAAGCTTAAACATCCTGGTTTTATGTTACTGAATAGTATCTTCTTTTTATTGGTTTGGAAAATAACGCTTTATTAGTCTTGATTGGAGACTTTCCTTTGGGTAACTGTTCTGTATAATAACAGTTTAGCTGTTCATGTTCAAACTCTGCTGAATAAATTGATTCTAGAGTAAATTATTTTATTTTCAAATCAGTTTGTTTTAATATGAAGTGGCTTAGAGTGACTTTGCTGATCTACAATACACAGAAAATGCAGTGCTTCAGCAGAATAACATGTAGTCCTCTCTTTTGATTAAATTTTCATCAAAGCTGTACCTGTTGTTAATTATTATGGTGTCATTCATGATCTTAGTGGCAAAGAAAATCATATATGGGTGGCAACAAAGTTTCCATCCAAAATGTCTTTGTTTTTCATTTCATGGCTTTCAGGACAATGATTTAAAGGTCTCTCCTTTTCTACTGCTGATTAGTAACTATAACTAAGAAATACTTTTTCTCTTGTGTTTTTTCCCCCCCCCCGCTCTTTAACTTCAGCAGATTCTAAACTAAACTCTTAGTTAGGATGTACAAAACTAGTGACAGCTGTACAAAAATACATCTAAAACTGATGGATTGGATTAAAAAATACTGATCTGAAATAAAAGACACGCATCAATAATCCAGAATGACCAAATGCTTTAGAAAGGGCATACTTAAGGTTGTTGCTGATAAGTAGGAGTGGCAATTGAGTGTATGTGAGCAAACTAATACAATTTGAGACTTGGCAGGTAGTATAAACGTAAGGTACTGTTAGCATCACTCATATACCTGAAGCTCAAAAAGCAGCAGTATTTTTATTGCATCCCACCCTGTGTGTTTGAATGCCATCACATCTACATGTGCAGAATGCTGAGGAAATTAGCAACAAGATAAGGCACATTCCCTTCAGGGTTCCTTCAGCGTTTGGGTTTGAATGTCAGTTACTCAATGGCTAAAGACTGTTGGTGTCAACAGAGTTAGGTGATACCTCTTCCTGGGCATATGTCAACATCACAAAAAAAGTCGTATTGTCTGTCATTAGTTGGCAAGATAGCTAAAAGCTCTAGACAGAGAAGTTAAGAACTGAAGTTATATGAAAGGACAAATGCCATTTTCTTCAAGAAAAGGTTATTGAAGGTCTTGGATGGAAAGAAGGCTGTTGGAAAGAGGATGCTTGTACTGATCTTGCTTGATTTTTGTGGGTTTTTTCCCCTTCTCTGAAGAAAGAACATCATTACATGTCTAAAATAAAGAAAAGCAGGCAACTGAGAACAAATGCCTAACATTCCTTTTTATTCTACGTATACTTTCCTTGCCATTTTTATAAGAGGATATTGGCATTTTATCAAGCCAGCTAGTAGCATTTTACAGATACCAAAGAAAATAAACTAATTATGGAGCATCCATTGTTTAATCAAGAATTATTTGCTTAATACTGATGGTTTTGAAGGACAAGAACAGTTTCTAAAAGACATAAGTAAATGCCATATTTGTGTTAGTACTAAGTGTGCAAGAAGTTAAATTCTGTCTCTTTTAGGTTTCTAAGACTTGTAGAGTTGTAAACATTTTAGCAAAATTACAGAATCCCAGCAGAACTCTATTAAAAATATTATTATAAAGTTCTTTATAGTTATTTTTCTTATTTATGCTTTTATTGGCTCTCTGTAGGATATGGGTTCATAACCCAGTCATAATCAGTTCCACACTGAAATTAGAAATGGGAGTGAAGCCACTTTTCCACAAGTAAGAGAGTAAACACTCTTCTGGTGCCAGCAAAAATATGACTAATAATGGTTCTTCCTAAAGACATGAAATACAAGAGGTGATATAAAAAAATGGTTAACTTGATAAAAAGTGATAAATTATTAAAAGTATTGTAAATTAATGCAATTCATTTGTCTGCATCTGTAAAGTAAAAAATGAGCATTTTGTGTTTTTATTTTAAAATATTTTTAATACTGTAAACATATGCCAATATAATTTATATTGTCAGTTAACATTTTATATGCTACTACCTCTAGAAATTTCCAGGGATTATTTCATGTTGTGGACTTCTGAAGCAATTTAAAGTGAAACCAAATACAAGTAATTGTGAAGCAGCCGTTAATTATTTCTTAGAATTCATGTTTGTTTTTTTTCTTCTTGGAATAAATAAGGGAACTGGAAAACAAAACAGAGATGAGAATTCCTATTTTAACATGCCATAATATGATTTTATATGCGTAATTTTGTTGGAGTAAGTTGTGTTAGTGTGTTCAGGTTCCTTGTGTATACGATATGGGCAGATATACTCCCGTCCAGTTGTGTTGTAAGGGAGAGAAGTGATGAGAATTTTGAAACAAGTGATTTTTATTTTAGTTGCAATGCATGTTGAAAGTTAAAGACGAAGTCTAGTTATTGTATGGATTTCCATGCATTACTGAGCTGGGAGGTGTACTGTGTGGAGGACTTTTCTAATAGTTTTTTTTGCAAGCTTGTTGCCCCAATGTGCAGGTTATTGAGGAGGGGGTTTGGTGGTGCCCTAGCCTGGGTCGTAGTTCTCTGTTAGTTTCCTTGGAGCTTCTATGGCAACAAGACCCCTTTGAAGGTGTCAAGGGCCAGAGGTGATAATTTGTATGCTGTAAAAGGTGAAAGAAGTTGTTTCCATCACCGTAGAGCTATCTGAGATTCGTGGGTATCAAGGGGCTGGAGTATTAAGGGACCCAAACCCTGACTCTAGCAAGGGGACTGAAAATTAACTTCCTTAAGGTGAAATTCTTGCAATTTCCACTCACTTGTAGAAGGATAATTGTTGAGGGAGCCTGGGGTAGAAATGATGTCTAGATTTTTAAAAAATGACAATTAATGGAATATATAGAAGAAAACATTGGCTCTTGAGCATCTCAGGGTAAATTGGTCATTAGGACAATAGTCTAATTTAAACTAATTTTTTTAACAAAAACATATATGCTGAAATACTTGTAGTCTTATGTTAATATCTGAAAAGTGTATACCAGAACTAAATACACTGTTTAGAAAGTCTAATTTAAGGTGTGTTCATCAGAGGAGATTATAGAGATAATGACCTAAAAATTGTAAATAGTAGACAATGGGCAGACTGTTGCATAGTGCTTGGATATAATTTATGTATCTTTGGGGCATAGATCCCAGTCAGATGCAAAAAGATCCATTCAAAGAAAGTCATAGCGCCAATTAATAATTAATCTATATATTAACAAAAATAATGATGTTAGGTGGTGTCAGAGGTAAAATCATTCTCTGTGAGACGCTGCATTTTGCAATAACTAAGATATGGTCAAATTGGCTATATGACAGACTTTCAGTTTTATTTCTCTTAGCTCTTCTGGTCCTTTGGCAAACTTGATCGAAGAATTTATTTCAGAATAGTCAAAAGAACCCCATGAGTTGAGTTGAACTCTGAGTCTTTACTAGGTAATGGCTAAAACCATTTAAAGAATGTTTGAACTGAGATTATAGATTTCGCTTGAAGCCCAAGCATACTGAAGGTGAAAAAAAAAGAATTAAGGAAAAGAAGATCAATTTGATTAAAAACACAGTACTTGTTGCATTGGCAGTAGTTGAATATCAAGTACAAGAACAGTGGATATTTGAGACAGCAGATGTATGTTGTTCGTAGATGTGCTGGATTCAGATAAAATTGTTCATTGACAACTAGGAAATAGTCGTGCTGAGGCAGAGCAGTGTTGTGCAGGCTGCTTTGGCTTGGTTTTATCTCAGTCCTTCATCAAAAGAAAATGCTGATCTGCATTTCATGGAGCAGCATGATGCACTTCACCTTCCTTTCTTGCTGGTGGGATCTTTTCCTGTTAGCTCTCCTAATTGGGTGCATTTCACAATAATGTTATTTACTGGAGACAGTGAAGTTGGTTCACCTCTATGACTTTTGAGACCTTTTTGAGCCTGAACTCCTTTTTGTCATAGTGTGAGTTTTTGTGTATTCTAAGCACGTTTTCTCTTTTGAAGTATTTTCTACCAAAACCACTAGCTGTTTTCATGCTCAAAAAGCCATGTGTTTGTCAACAGGGACCACAGTAACTATATCAATTTTTTCCGCATTCATTCATATTTACAGCCATGGATTTTTATAACCACTACATTTTTTCTGTAGACATGTCTCAATCCCTGCACTCCTCCCCCAGTTTCACTGCCTGTTTGTGCTTTTCTGCCTCCATGTTTTCTTTCCTTTCTCATATTCATCAAGGGCATTTCTTTTTCCCCTTAACAACTCTCATCTTTTTCTTTCCACCTTATTTTCAGGGGGTCTTAGAATCAGTAGACAGAGCTTGGGTATGTTGTATGTCATTTGTGCCATCTGTGCCAGTCACACCAGCTTTTATAAGTTTCACATGGCTGAGAAGAGACCTACTTATATGGGTTTTCTGGATGTCCACTGAATTCCAGGCACTTGTTGCAGGAATAACTAAATACCAGAGAAGAAATTGGAAGTGGCCATTTAACCTAAGTAGGTATGGAAGAAGTTACCCTCGAGTTACATGAGAGCTCCACACATTTGACATCATTTTGATGGCTGGCAGCAAGTTTTCCAGCCTGAGGGCACCGGAGCAGAGAGCTCCTCCTTGCACAAAATGGGCTAAAACCCTTGCACTAAGATGGGTACCTGCTATGAGTTACAACACTCTTAATGGTCCATTTATACTCCTTGGAGAGAAGGCAGCATAACTCAACTTCTGCTGTGATGAATAGCAGACAAAGCATGCAGAGTGTGTTGCTAGAGAACGGTGTAAAGGTCATGCAAACTCAGGCGGTCCATCTCCAAGAAAACAGAGACAGTTGCTTCCAGGGACCACAGCGACTGATTTTCGTCCCTTCTCAGCTCGTTTATGCTCCATGATTGGGTTAGCACTACGCCTTAGCTTGTTAAGTATAATGATGTTTAGCAATAATTGGAAGCAGTGACTGTTGATGTAAGAGAGATGTTAGCGGTACTGTGATATTCAGCAATGTAGAACACTGTCTCAAAAAATAAAGCAATAGCTTTGAAGTACATTGTTCTAATTTGTTTAATATCTGCTGAATTTGAACTTAATACTCTATTCTGAATCATCAAATGGCACAAATGGTCAAATTATTTTAAACCAGAACTACTTGTGTTTTGTGTTTCTTCAATATTACTGGAACAACTTCTTTTCAGAATAAGGACACTGCCATCGATTAAATGTGACATACAAGGGTGTTTAGAAAAGAAAGTCGGACCTGCATGTGTGAGAGTGGTTGATGACTGTATTGGCCTAGCTGTGATGGGTATGCCAGTGCTCAGCTCAGTTCCAACACCTTGAAGCTTTTCAGCCTTTAGGTCTGTTCCTTAGCCCACTCTGTGTACATTGTCATCAAGTTGTCAAGGTAGCATCCAAGGATTGGGCTTTCAACATATTTCCAAGATAAAGAAGAATGTGAACTACTAAAAGCTGTCACTGTACATGCAAAGTGTAGTCTATGTGTGCCAGGACAGCTGAACTCAAGTTTGGCTCTCTTTTGTGAGAAAAGGTGTTTATTCACCTTTTGTCCTGCTGATCAAGCTGTCTGAAGAGGAAAAATGAATCAAGGCTATGTAAAATAAAACTAAAAATAGAAATTCCTGGTGTCTGCAGTGTAGGCACAAGGAACATCCAGTAAACTGGCACATTCACATCATCTAAGTTGTATACAGGTCACCAGTTTTCCCATTATGGAAAATCATGTAGTTCCATACAAAGGCCATGCAGAATAAAAGAAAACAAATGACAGCACACATGCATTTCATGTCCTGGGAAGAAACAGGAGAGCTGAATTGTATAAATGTTAACCATGTCATTTACCCCATGCCAAAAGATTTTTGCATGCTGAGCTAATTAAGACCATGAAAGAACACATTTACATTATAATGAAAATCCATTTACATTAATGAAAAACTAGTGTTACCTGTCACATGAATGCTTGCTGTAATGAATAAAGATTTTAAGCTTGGAAACGTATCTTGCTTTAGAAAACAGTTTTCAGTAATAATATACAGTGAGGCTAATAGGATGTTCCTAAGGATAGGTATTTTTTAATTGAAAATTTTGTTCTTGTTTCCTATACCATCAATGTCATGGTGAAAAATACATTTTTGCTCACTTTTATACTCTTTTCAGCTTGATTATATTTAGAAAAATAAATCATCATAGTCAAATTATTAATTCTTTTGGCCGATGGAAGATTAGGTTAAAAAAGCAAAAAAATATTAATTCAAATTTCGTTGAGGATTCTTGAAACTGTTGAGAATTCTTGAAACTGTTGATGTAGAATATCTACATGTTCTCTGCATTTTGATTGTAGAATATGAAGCAATCTTCTTGTTCCTTCAAAAACTGGGATTGTGTTTTATAACTTTTTATTTAAATAAATTTGTTAAATCACTTTAGTTAATATCAGTAACCGAAAACCATCAATGCCACCAATAGCACTTCCTGTAGGGAAATGGGCTTTTTACTCTGGACCTCTTTCTGAGTCAGTGTACAAAAGCAAATTAATTTAAGTAGGTGCAAATCCCAGCAGAGACACTGGGGCCATAGATAATCTTCTGAATATTTTAGGGATGGGTGATGGATTCATATTTAAAGTTTATGCTTCTCTGTGGAGAGTTTTGCTTCTTCATTGATACTGTGACTCTTTAACATGTATGGGATCAGGTCTGAAAATTAGGTGTTTGGTTTGAAAGTTCTGGTTGTCCTACAACGGTTTGTCTTTTATTTCCTCTTGGATTAGAGCTGTACCATTAAATTACCTACTTCTGTAGCTTAACAAGTTGTATTGGAAAGATTTTGCTGTTAAAGATTGAACTGAGAGCCATATTATGACAAGCTAACATATTAATCTGTGAAGAGTACAAAGTCCCACTGCTATCTAATGACTAGGAATTTTAAACATGAGTAGATTTGTTTCCAGTATCATTGGAGCTGGACATTTTCAAATTGAGAGGACTGGTGCTGTACTGATAGCTTTAGAGATGATGTCTGCTCAAAAGCTGTATCTACAGTATAATCTACAAATATTAAAACATTAAAAGACTATTACCTACACATTCTGATGATGCAGGTTTAAAATCAATTGAAAATAACCAGAAGTTACAGCCTGTCCCTGTATTCTGCTCTGTCAGTTTACCTTGCTTTTTAGTGTGGAAGCTTTCCTATCTGGTATGTTCTATGACATGGAAACAAAATCAGAGTAAATCTGTGGTCTAGGAATCCAGACAGTGTAATTTTCTTTTGTTGTTCCTGTTTATCTTGTCACTTAAGTCTTACTCTGTTTTTGTGGGAGGGTGTGCATGTGTCAGCTTCTTTTTCAGTATTTTTGGGGTGGATTTGTATCACTTGTCATAGCTCAGCCATCATGAAAACTTTCTTTAATTTTGTCTAAACCCACACAAAAGTGTGTTCATTGTTTCACAAGCTAGCATTTAGGAAATACTAACTATTTCAAATAGTAAGATCTTTTGAATGGTCAGGGAGAAGATGCAATGAAGTAAATTCCTAGTTCATATTCTCAGCTTGCCATGCTGGAAGTGTCTTATGAGACTAGTGACCTGTTGAGAAGAGAAGATAGAATCTATTCTCACCACAGAAGGTCAGGGGACTATCCTTGTTTAACTGAATTTCAGAATTTGAGGAAAAACGTTCTAAAAAGACAGAAACATCTCTGAACTCAGAGAAATATGCCTACTAGCTCAGTATCCTAAAGCGAATTTTAGTTCAAGTTTCTTCTGTATTTTATACAATACTAATTTTTTCAGCTAGTAGACGTTTGTGGTGGTGCAACACTCTGTTGCACTTCTGGTTGTCCTACAACTTGTTTTATGTTTCTGCTAATTCAAAGGGCAGTATGACATTTTTTCTAGGTTATTAGGAAAAGAAGATGTTTCATGTTATGAGAGCTTAGAGTAATTGTTTGGTAAAGTACTGTTTCTTAAGAAGCAATAAAATATAACATTTGCAACTATGGAAATAATACTTACGGATAACATTGTAAAAGAACTGTCTTGTGGTTCTCTTCCTCTAAATGACGTTCCATGTTTTGTTTCTACTTGCTTACATACACAAAGTTCAGATGGAACAGTCCTACACATGGATCTTTTCCTTTGGACTGGGGGGATTTCTTAATCCTGATACATAATCTCCAAATATACAGTTTTTCAGTTCTTGGATGTACTCTGAACACCATGGCAGCCTCAGTATAGACCTGGATTTCCCCTGTAAGCAGCAGTCCACGAGTCATCAATTCAATCTCAGTATCCATAGCAAACACCTCCTCTGTTTCAAGCAAGAGTGGTAACTTGCAGTTTAAATCCCAAATAAAAGGGATGCCCTGGTCCAGCTCTATGACCAATAAACTCCTTCTCTCCTCTTTTGCAGCTCCAAGTGCTGTTTTCCCTCTCCTGTAGTTAAATTCCTTTCTTACCCCCATATCTTATGAACTCATCTTTCACCTGGTGAGCGTGTGGAGTTTACCAAACCAACTTTTCTCCATGGACCCCCATGAGAGAGCTCTTGAAACAGCTAAGGAAATTGCTGGAGTGTACTTTTGGGGTCTTTTGGGCTTCTGGTGAAGTTGTCCTGGGTTTGTTGCGTGTATGCCGAGTTAGGACCTAATTAAACTCTTCATTCTTCCACTGCTCTTTTCCATTTTTTTATATTAAAAATAAACCAGAAAAAAATGCTGACGCTTAAGTTCTTGGTCAGCTCTGCAGCTGGAGAGTAAGCACTGCCTTTACTTGCAAGTGAAACTTGGGAGTTGTGCGAATAGGACTCATGGCAAAGTTCCGCTGTGCCACATCTCCCTAAATGACAGGCAATGAGAGGTATGTAGCCAGAAAATATGTACAGACTTCAGGCATTTTGAGAATGACATTTAAAAAGAAAATAAACAAGCAAACAAAAAATTATTGACATTGAAGACAAGGATATGTGGCACTTGTCTAGAATTTTCATTTGGGATTGATGAGCTGAACTTGCAGAGCGATTTAACAATCTATGCTCTCATGTTTCTATAGGTTGCATCTGGAGCCTAATTGACACAATGAGAGGACCAGTGAAAATTCAGGATGTTGTTTAACGTTTTAATTTGCAAAGCAGTCTTTGGGCATCATATCCTGCAGTCACATGGACAAGGTTTTATTTCCAATGATTTGAAATATTTTTGAAATTGAAAGTACAGTGTGATTGTCAATTTGGGATCTATTTGCTGGCACAGAAAAAAAATGAATGAAAAGTTTGTGCTAAGTTATTGCGATTTATTGTTGAATAAATAATAAGTAAATTCTTGAGCTACATTATGGGGTTTTTTGACAAGATTTTTGGTTTTATATGCTGTGTTAGAAAAGGCTTTTTATTGCTAATAACTGAAACCTTTTAGTCCCCAGTTCATACAGGAAGTACTACCCAAATCAAAGAATAGTCGAGGGAGTGAGGACACTCCTGTGTGTTTGGCTTTGCAGAACTAAGTTTTGTTTTTCAGCTTACTCAAGTTTTTTTGAAGAACTGTGATTTCCTTTTGGTGCATGTTCATCTGTCTTCTTTATTGATGAATATACGTATATTCTGGATTTTTCACTTGCTGTTGATTTCTGAGACTTCATGGGAACTATTTTTAGGAAGATGAGTATTTGGTGCTTCAGTGGAGGTAAACAGAGTTGGATTCTTAAAAGTGAAGTTACATTTGTAATGAGATAAATGCTACAGATAAAAGGTAAGCCTTTGATGTCATGCTGGCACAGAACATCTGCAATTGCCACTTGGAAAGCTTTGCTGAGAGATAGGTTATAAGTTTAAAGCTTAGGAAGAGAGGCTTGAAAGCTCAGGCTTTCTGTGTGTTGCTCTGGGAAAAACTTCAATGGCTAAAGGTTTTTTTTGAGAAAAAGGCTTCTCATATGTGTTGTAGCAAAATGTGAATTGTGATAATGTGCAAATAGTTCTGAACACGTCACTGTCTGTTTCTATATTAAAAAATGATGAATTTGTATGTGCATTGTTGTACATATGGCTCAGTTGTAATGCAGCCTAAACCGAAGGGCAATGAATGTTTTTTTCTCTTTTCTAACTATAGATTGAGTCACTTTCATTGCCTACCCTCAGATATGCCTCATGTTTCTCATTCATGTCTCAAGAATGTGTTTTCAGTCATTTTTTGAGCTGTGGGCCATGCTAGCTGAGTTTTTTTGGTAGCCACATTTCCTTTCACCTGAATTATTTTGAAAAACATCAATTAAAACATCCCAGCATACTTAAAAAGACAAAAAAAAGGAAAGAGAAGGAAACACAGATGCTTTTGTTTACATTCAGCTACAAAAAAAAATAAATGAAAACAAATAACCAGGCAAGAAGCTGCCAGAGCATAGGTTTGCAGTTGTAGATGTGTCTGGCCTTTGGGAGAGAATATATGAGTATCTGCTGGCATTTGCTGACACTGGAAGCCTTTGAAAAACAGATTAGCAAGTCACAGGTCGAATCTGCCAGGTTAGTGACTCCAGGATATGACACCTGTGGCTGAAGAAGGCTTTCTGGAGCTGTGAGGGATGCAGGAAGCTGTGAGTGTTGCCAGGCTTGTCCCTGGTGTTTACTGTAGTGGCTGGATGCCAGTTTTGGTGGAGGAGCAGGTGCTTGGCAGACCATGGACATAGACATCAGGGCTCCTGGGGAAAGGAGCCAAACAGGATATATGAACAAGGTGTCTCTTCCCTCACCCCTTTTGTGAAGATCCTCCTGCCTTTCCATAGCCTGGAGCTCCTGAATGCCTTGTCTGTAGACATTCCCTTTGTAGCTAGGACATAGTTGTGAAATAATGTTCAAGCCTGGAGTTGTCTCACTAAAATTAATTACCAAAGCTATTTTTTTTTGATCCATCATGAGATAACCAAAGAAAAAGGGGCTAATCTGGCCACAGAACTTTATGTTGCGTTAGGGTAAAGGCAATGCCAATGACATTTACACATCTACTTTGGCTCAGTTAATTAATTAATGATGCAGTGATATTATGATGGTTGGCTTTATTTCTTTCCCTTTCCTGCACTTCCTCTGGCAAGAGAGGTTTTTCCTTCATGTTTCTTACTCAAATCTTGAGTCTGTAACAGGGTCCAGGCTGATGCATTTAACTGGATTTTGAGCCTCAGCCTTTCCTCCCCTGGGTATGTGTGACGCATGATACTGGCCCTCTTGAAGCAAATTAATGCAACAAAATAATTACAATCATTCAATGATTTAAACAAATAATTTAAGAACAATGAGCATACACTGTGCATACTTAGTTCCCATCTAAATTGGACCATGCCCTAATTAAGATAAATTGCCTTTTCTCTTTATTTACAGGAATTAGACTGAGTGTGAGGTTTTGTTCTCCCTAGCAAAACCTGGATGCTTCCAGGCTCATATGGCTGTTTCTGCCCAGTCTGACTGACCTTGCTCAAGCTGATTGATTGCTGTTTGGCACCAGGGCAGGGTAACAATCCTAAGGGAGCTCCTTCTCACCTGACCTAGACTGACAATTAACCACTTCAATGCTGGCAGAAGGGACCTTCCTTCTTCTTTCACTGGCCTGAGGGGTTTGTGGTGCTGTGCGGAAATGCTGATTTGGTGACCGATCCAGAAGCAATTTAGTAATTGCTAATGAAAGTGCACTAGTTGATGTCACGTAAGTGTATGGAGTTTTGAAAAGGCACGTCTTAAATGTTATTATTACTGTTACATTTTATCTAAGATCATTCTGTGGGTATACGTGGATACATACATGATGTGAGGATAAGCCATTTACTTCTGAACAAGGTGATGAACCAGTTCTCTCCCTGCTGCCTTGCTTGCTAGCGTGTATAAACTAAACATATAAGGGGTGGTAATTACACTTATCCTCATCCTTACAATGCTGAAGGAGAGGGAAGCTTGTTCATTTGCTTTAATAGGTCTCTCCTTTCATCGTTTTTCTCATTTTCCTACTTACTCTTGCCAAAAGGAGAGGATGAGACTGCGGAGTTGGAAGTGATCTGGGTCACTGTGACTGTGCAGCATATTGGGTAGTTAACAGATAAGAATTAATTTGAGTTACCTCCTTTCCAGTTGCCTGCTGACTTGAATCTCATTTCCCCTTACCTTTCACAACAGTCCTTCTTTTATTTTCCTTTTTCCTTCTCTTGGCTTTCAGAAAGGTTCTTTCTAAATTAATATTTAAATAGGCCCTTAATAGATATGTGAGTGAACTTAGACATTGCCCAGAGATGTTAGCTGAGTTGAACTGATAACCAGAGATACACTTGGGAAGCTTTCTTCCTCCAAAGACACCTGTTAGGGGTCTTCCCACTTGTTATTTGCTGATAATCACTCTGAATTGAAACTCCTGTGTAAAAGGCATTAACATCATTGCCAACCTTTATGGCTAGTTTTATACAACAATAGTTCCCTAAAACTTTTGACTTCTATTAAGACATACACACCATAAATTTTAAGCATGCCAAAATCCTGTGTTAAAGTTAGCCAAGAACATGTAACAACATGACCCCAAACAAATGCGATGCTTGCAGTCAGTTCACATTTTCAATAATATACTTGCTCTGCCAGAACATTTGCATACTTATAAAATTTGAGGTTAACAGTGTTTGTAAAAATTTGCATTGCTTTGCATCAGTTGCTGAGCTGGAGCACACAAACATTATTATAAATAAACAATTTTGCATGCTGCTGGGAATTTTATGAAAATCTTTTAGCAGCTCCTGTTTACACATGTAAATTGTGTTTCTTTCTTACGCACACTTGAAATATGACCTCAGCATTTCATCCTTTTATTGCACATCTTCAAGCTCTTATATATTTGAAGTATAAATGTTTTCAGAAAAGATACATATAGTTTTTAAACAATGCAAGTCTAGATTTCAGTGTGAAATATTGCTGTTTCTCAGTTTTTACCACCAAAGTGCACAGTCTAAAAATAAAATTGCTGGCAAATAACTAAAATAGCATAAGGAAGTGTCTCCAGAATAAATAAATAAACCAGCCTTTAGCTAAAGCATTGGAGTAAAATGAATGTGTAATTCATCTGGGAAGCCACATATTTGGAAGGTGATATGCTATGGTTGGGATGTCCAATTTATCAAAACAAAACATTTTGCTGAATATTTGCTTGGAACTGCTCTGAAAACTCTTATGATACTGAGTTTTCCACTGCACAGAGGCCATCAAAACTAAATGACTTGGAAAAACAGTAGCCACTAAGTTACAGTTGTATTAGCACCTAAGTGTACAGTAGTAAGAAATTGTAACTATAAACAAATTAATAATTAAAAAAGAAGAAAATTAACTGTAAGATACTTTACACACTAGGATGTCTCAGGGTAACCATGACAACAGTCTGGGGCTTCATGATTGTTTTTTGGATCTGCATTTTTTTTTTAACTGATGTGAGTGCCTACTGTACAAGCACTAGGAAAAATGACAAGTGAGAATAGAGATATATCATTGTAGGTATATTCCTATGCTTATCAACCAAGTTATTGTTTTGGTTTTTTTATGTCAATGTTAGAGCTATTTCCTATTCTAGTGTTGCTACAAAATGTGTATTTTCCCTATGTCATTAGATATTATATCAACTATTTTTAGAACTAGGGTTTTTCCTTCAATTCCATGAATTTTATGATTAAAAAATTAGACCCAAACTATGTATGTATAAATGTTTTTTTAATATTGCAATAATGGACATGGGTTTTGTTTCCAATTACAAAGAGAAATTTGACATTAAAATAAATGGAGTTGTCTTTTTCTATGACAAATGCTTATATTTTCAAGCAAATATCTTAATTAAAAAAATAGTTTTATTTTAATATTTAATTTTTTAAATAATTTTAAATCAAAAAAATTACAAAACCAGGCATTGATGTATCGTGTGATATTAAAGATAGTGAAACTAATCTACCTTCTAGGATAAATGTATTAGTTTTGCTCATAGAAAAGTAACAAAAGAGTGATAGTATAAGTGAATGTTGAACCTTTGGCCATCATCTTGACAAAAGCATCTGAACATTCTTTCAATGAAAAAGGTGATGTGGTGGCCCAAGGGAACCAAATGAAACATTCCAGCCAGTTGAGATGTGACACAGGACCCACAGCAGACTTATGCCTTTTGCCTAACAGCGTAAGGCCATAAAGCATAAGAGTCAATAAATTCAATCCCATAAAATGATTGTTTTGTGGCCCTACAGTGTGAGAAGCCTTTCACCATTTTGGCATACTCTGTGTGATAAATGTCCTGCTCTGGTTGGCAAATTATCAAAAACAATGTCTTGCAAGTTGAAAAATTCAGCAGATTATTCCTTTACTATGATGTGAAGTTTTTCCGTTACTAATGAATTAAGTATTAAAGTCAAAACAATTCTGAGTTCACTGTCCAATCTGGAGTACACATTTCTCGACAAGCAGCAAGAATACTTTCTTTTTTTTGTTCTTTCTCTTTTCCCTGTTCTTTGTCCAAATGAGGGGGAAAGGGGAGGAAAAAAATAAAGATCACACAATAGCCCGGGTAGTAACAAAGACTGTTTTGATAATGATCTTTATTTTACTTATTTTAAGGAGCTACTATCACATAGACAAAGAAAACTTCTGGTTAGAGGACATGGTAAAGATGCATACGTAAGTGGTCACATACCACTTATGTACATCTAACTTCATTCTTCAGGTTTTACCTTTTGAAGCAGTATCTCTGCTTAGAGTGGTATAACTGCAAACAGAATTTGTGCCTATATTTTAAGCAAGAGCTTAAGGATAGAATTATCACTGCTTAAATGCTGATTTTTTTTTTTCCTAATTCTCTGGAGTAATTACAATTTCTACATGCTTTTTATGTATTGGTTTGGTTCTACATTTTTTTTTCAGGTTTTGTATATAATACTTCCATTGTGTATCTAGTATATATTAAACATGCAACCTGTGTTAAAGTTCAAAGTTGAATAAGGATTTTTGTGGGCTCCTGAACTATAGCATCATAAATCCTGACTTGTCGTGATTAGATTTGGATGACTTTTTTGACCAGTAGTAAAAACACCATCCTGAAGCAATTTGTAAATATGTCCCCAGTTTGATGAGTTGTTGCATCAAGCAGTTGTTTTGGCTTTAGGTTCAGAAAGTCACCAAGGATGAACGGTTGTGATTTCTGGCAAGTCACACTTCTATCTTTGTATTTTCCTAGAGTGAACTTTGAGCTACAAGTTTACAAAGCATTTAGGGGAGATTCTCCATCTCTTCTCTGCATCTTTACATTTTGTACAAATTAGCACTTCCATTGAAGCTGTCATGTCCTGCTTCCTGGATAGATCTATTGATCTGTTTATCAGTAATTTTTTTAGTTTTTTATGTAATATAGAGCTACTCCAGATGATACTTGGATGCTCTGCTGACTGCTAGGGCATTCACTCTGACTTTGGGGAAGTCCAAGCTTGACATCCAGATCCTCCATGAGTGGTCTCGCCACAGAGCTATTACATAGGTGAAAAAAATTTTATGATTTCATCCTTATTTTAAAAATCGAGTCTTTAATTTTCCCAGGTGTTTCTATTTTCCACGTGTCCAGAAACAGATACTGGTTTTGTTGTTTAGCTTGGAAATAACTTAAAATGTTGTCTTTGAGCAAAGAGTTAGAAAGATTTTTTCCAGTTGACCCCACAAGAGGTGATCATTAACTGAAGTCAGAGAATGAAACTGTAGCAGTGTATGGAATATGCCTCCTTAGCTTCAGTTTATCATTTCAAATTGTAAAGAATCTGCCTTGATATTACTTTTGCAGCCTTTCTTCTGGGCTGCTTCCATAGTGACCATCCTGGGTTTGCAGCCTGACTGCCTAAGACGTATAATTTCAATGAAATGCACCAACCCAGTACAAAATATAATAAACATGCCTTTTTAATATTTGCAATGACAAAAGCACTTTTGTCTGCTGTGCTTCTGGGAGGTATCCTGAAAAATGGGAATTAATAAATGGATCAGATCCTTGCAAGAGGTCCAATTTTGTCTAAACAAATTGACATTAATAATCATTAATGTCATACTAACGTTGTACTAGTTCTAATTAGGTCCTACTGCGCTATGTGATATGTGCCATAACAATAGAAAATTTGATAGTATTTCACTTCCCTCCATTTCCCAGCAATGAGGACCGCTAGGTTTATTTGAAATCAGTCTTCCTGAACCTGGGGTCTTTGCTAAATATGGCAATTTCTTTGTGTGTATGTGGCAGGCTCACATAACCGGCATTTTATCATCAGCGTAAGATTTGAGGTAAGTTTGACTGTCACAGCTAAATAGTTTTCAGATGTTTACGAGCGGTTTTGCTCTGAAGTGCATTAAAAAAAAACAGCATAAACCTCAAATCCTTAATTCTTAGCATAATGTGTTGTGTCCTGTATCCATATGGTATTCCTAGTTAAGTCTTATTAGGCAAATTATCTAAATATAATTGTTATAATTGTATTAGAACAGACTTATTACAGACTTATAATACTTGTCGAGAATTGAGCAAGCAGTACCATTCCCCTTAGTTGAATTTTTATCTCTCTGATAAGGACTATATAGCCTTCTAGGTTACATATTTGGGGAGGGTGATAATTACTGCCATATCTGTCAGCAGTGTTGCAGTGTTTTGATAAAAGGCTATTCTGCTCATAATCAAATGACTAAGAAGTTATTTTTGACTTTGTTTATGGAAAAAAAGACGTTTTGTGAGATTATAGCTGGAGTCTGTGGAGCGAAAAAGACAAATAGTTTCTTGGCATCATAACTTAGAGAGAAGCAGGAAGGAGGACCTCTTGAGATCTTCAGTCAGCATGAGGAGCTGGTGCTCTGTTTTGAAGTTGCAAGCAGCTGTATGCTAATGTTCATCATGCTTTTGAACAGTTAAAGAACAACTTTTACATACTGTTCTACATGAGGGTTAAGCATCGTGTTGGAAACTTGAGTGTTTCAACCACCATTACTTTCTCACAGCATTGTAGGATTGTTCTTCTTTTATTCATTTACAACCAAATTGACATAATGCGTTGTGTCAGGAATGAGGACTCCCCGTTCTGGGCAGAAAATTTAGTGGGATATCGTTAACAGTTGTGATAATTTAAAAATTAAAAATGTTAGTCTGTGGGTTGCAGAAGTAAGGTGTTTTTATGCAAAAATGATCTTATAAAGACAAAATTAGATTGGAGAAAATACAATGCCAGACAGAAGACTGAACTGAACTTGATGGGGTATAAGTGGAGTATAGCTTGCCCAGATGCTATTTCAGGAATAGCTAATGGAGTCAGGATCATCCATGCAAATGGAGCTATGGCTTGTCCTTAGTGTCTAGTAGCCTCTTAACATAATACCAGTATATTATTGGAAGTACCTACTAATGTAAAGACAGTCTGCGTCAGCAGACAGTATGGAGCTTTCAGTTTGGAGTAAAATTAAAGTTATTATGAAATGAGAACTTTTTTAGCATTTTGGCAATATTCAGATCAAAGAAGTGGCTTGCTTTTTCATGGCAAGTAGAGTTGAATTTGTTGTTTAGTTAGCAGATTTTTCTGTATATAGTACAGTTCTTTCATGCATAGATTTATTGATGTCATGCTTATTCATAAACTTTTTCAATATTGCCCTGGAAACAGGAGTGATCACTCTTTTTTCTTTGGTTGATTCTGAGTGTCTATTTTGCTTTGGCAGAAATACAAGAGTATCAGAAACTAGGGATGTCTTGTATCCCAGGGGCCGGAAGGAAATGCTGAAATGCAAAGTGAGGCAAATTCAGAGTGATCAGATCTTGTGTGGCTCAGGACTGAGTAGAGAGTTGCTGTCTCACATGGTGCTTGTCTGTTATACGATTTGCCCACTTATGTTTTAAGGCTGTTTTAAAACCAAGATTATCCCTAACACCAAAAACTACAAAGATACTGTTGTATGGCTTCTTTCTTGTTGAAAAGAAAGGAAAAGGAATATACTGATCAGCGCAGTGCTGGAAGGCTAGGAAATGTTAGGATTCACACCACACACGCATCTTTTTCAGGAGGTGGATATAATGTGTGTATGTGTGTGTTTGTGTGTTGTGGTGTATAACCATTTGAATTGATTTTGTCTACTTTATTCAAGTAAGGATTTTTTTCAATGAAATCTTTCTGCCTGTTTAAAATTGTGACCTATCAGTCAATATGTACTATGAAGTACAATTTATATTGACTGTTTAAAAAATGTTTAAATGCTGCAAATTTTAGAATCAGCATGTTGGATATACCATTAAATGTGAAAATTTCTGGCTTAACCTCTCTGTAGTAGTCTCCAGTCTCTGCTCCGTAGATGAAGAAATAGTATTTTTGGCTTGTTCATTTCAATAGCTAAAGAGTTTAATTTGGAATTGAAATGAAGTTGCATTCTCTCCATTTTCATACATAAAAAATATGTCTCTTTTAATCTTAAATTCCTTAAAGATGTGATCATCAGGAGTTTCAGCTCAATCCAATGAAAATGTGACTTGCTTTTGATTTGTGCATCATTTTCCTAAACTGTTTTAATAATCTCAGGGAGGAAGGAGACTGTGTTTGTGTATATGAATCCAAAAGTCTGATAAATGTATATAACTATTTTAGGACGTTATTTTCTACATTTTATTTTCCATTACATTTTAATTTCTGTCTGAGTGCATTTTGACACAAATTATGAAAACAAGTTACTGCTTCATAAATTAAAATACAAAATGTAGCAAATGAGTACATTTCATGATACAAAGCTGCATGAATGTTTTAATTTATATATAGTTTCTCTCTGTGTGAAAATATGTATAATCTGTGTAGCCTCCTGGTTACTAACAAGTAGTGCCAAAAAGTTGTGATTAGTTAGAAACCAATGGGTTTTAGTAAGTAACAATCAAGAAAATAGGTCTTTCATTAGGAAAGAAAATAAGAGAGAAAACACTCAAGAGAATATTTTAATAAATTTAATGAAAGGTTTCCTATTAATTCAAAGCCATACTTCTCTCAATTATTACACTCACTTCTTTAAATTGATCCACAAACATTGAATTACCTTTAACACTTCCATTATAGCTTGTAAGGGAAACTTTCAGATTAAATGGGTATTGAAACTCTTCTATACTTGGCTTTCCTGGAAAATAATTGCTTCAAAAGTATCACAAAATCACAAAAGCAAAATCCATTTTGCTTTTGGTTAAGCTCTGCTCTTTCCAATTTTTTCATTGACTAAAGTATAGGCTATTTTCCAGTAAACTTTTGCCTTCCTTGCAGGTCAGTGTTTAAGGAGTAACACTGATATATTCTTAAGTTTAAAGGAACAACAAGAAGGAAGCTGTTCATTAGTCCAAAACAAACTTTCAAAAAAAGTAGGTTAAAGTGGTATTTTTTTCCATGAAAAAGAAATGAATGTGCCTTGATAATATCAGAATAAACAGTCTACACTTTCAAACTAGCAGTTCATCCAGGCCAAAGTTTGCCTGAGACTTACCTGTTCTTATTAATAGGAGTCCAGAACTTGTATATGTGTCTCTGGCACTGTTTCTGTGGTCATGTCTAATCATTCTGTTTCCCTTCCTAGACATGAACTAACTGAATTCATTTTGACCCACCCAGATTTTAATAATTCTGCACCAATGTAGAGTTGTAATCTGAAGATGTTGGTCCTTATGCCTTTGCTTTTATAGTGCTTCAACACCTGTAGCTGAGGCTCTACCCTGGCTACCCTGGGACTTTCTTAAGGGTTAAGAGATATAAATGTTAGTTTGGGGTCTTCTCAGGAATTTGTAATCAAATTTACAGAAATATATTTATCTCTCCTATATCCTATCACATGGATGTGATTTATCAACTGGGATAAGATAAATAAACACCAAAAATCACTTGGAAGGTTGGTCAAAAGCACAAATATGCTTCTAATTAGGAAGAAAAAGGATAGCATTCTGGAATCCAATTCTTCTCAATTGAGAACAGAAAACTATAATATTAAGTAAAACCCATTGGTCATTATTTTCATGAAACAGCCTTATAGAATTAGCCTAGGGGTTTATCTACCCAGTACAGGCCAGTAATGGATTCTTAGAGAATGAGTGAAGGAGCTGAGGTCCTCCTTGATGCTTCCTATAGTAACCATCTTGATTTCTGATTAGGAAAGGTTAAGGATTTTCTAAACTTGAATCTGTATTCTTTCGGTTGTGCTCTGCGTATTCCACTCTATGTCCTTAATTTTTAAGCTATGAGACTTAGTAAATGTTTTCTTTTCACTTCATGGTTTTGTAGACATCCTCACTTTAGCTGTGTTTTTCCACACCCTGAAGACCTATAATCTAATTATACGAACTCCACTGAATCATCTTTCCTTGCTCTTTTTCTACACAAAAAGAAGAAATGTGAATCCTCATATCTGAATTTTTAAAAGTGGACATTAATTAGGTTTCACCAGGGAAAAGTGCATTAGGCTACAAGAGTAAGTATTTATTGCTGATCACAAGTGGGTAGAAATATAGCTTACTAATTTTATCCTAATGCACTTGAGAGGGATGAAATCCAAGCACTGAAAATAAAAGCATCATGTGTCCTCCATTATTTGGTTATGGAAGCAATAATACACAGTAGATGCTACTGCAAACATAAACTGATCTTTTTTGGTTGAAATCAACATTGGTTGATTGACTTCAGTAGAAGCAGGTTATTCCCAACTGGTAAATATGGTGTGTGCATTCTTCCAACACTTGTGAAACAAATAACTGCATGTCCTGCTTCTATTTTTATAAATGCAAATTAAAATGAAAAATAGCAGTTGATGTTTTTGCTGAGCAATGTTGATCTATGCATGCTTGGTCAGTAATTGCAGAGCTTCTCACTGACTGAAGCTATTTCCCTGAAAGAAAGAAATTTTTAATTTATATTATATTTTCCTATATGTTTTTGATAAGTATAAGTAAGAAGCTCCTGTCCTAACCGTTCCTATCAAAAACAAAACCATAACAAAATGGTGGATCTGACAGTTTAACTTCAGTTGATAGCCATGATTAAGTGTATCTGAAATATCCAAAAGCAAGAATGAATGTAAATGATGTTTCTGGAGTTGCTTTGTTTTAAAAGTCCAACTTCCTATATATAAAGAGTCAGGAATGTACTTCTGTGATCCCCGTAAACCAGCTGAAAGAATAATATCCATTTGGGCTTTCAACTTGCATTTCAAGAGAATTTCAGAAGAGATAGCAGGCTTTCTGTTTCCTGAGGTGAACTCATGCTTGCTGTGGCTTTGGAGTGGGCATAATGTCCCCTGGCATTAGAGGCTGTGCTGGGCTGCGGATGTCTCAGTGGGTGACAGTCGTCCTATGCTCCTTTAATAGCCAGTGGAGAGAAGTAGGCATTAAGGTACAGTCTGTCTGGCCAGCTTTAGGCCACTAGTTTCTCATGAGATGAACTGCCTTCTAAAAGCATCAGCTTTTCGACAGCAGTTTTAAGGGTCAGGTGACATGTTAGGCAATATCTGTCTTCTGTCAGGTGAATCTGATGCTGTATGCTGCTGTCACATAGAGTTGTTTCTACCACTGCCATGTTATTGGCTCATTCTTCCTTGGCAACGTTTTCAAGGCCATCAGGTGCGTAACAGATTGCAAAACTTAATTGTACCAAACCCACTGTTATCAAATGAGGGTTAGGTTTTTTTCCCTGATCCTTGGAGATTTTGCTTCTGATGATCCAAACCAAACAAAAGTCTTCTTGCAGAAGGTATTCAAAGTCTGTTTTGTTTTCATGCTTTTATGGAGGCTCACATGATGTGAGTCTCTGTAAGTCAACAGTCTAAGTCTTCTATGTCAATTGTTTTACCATAGTACCCATTTTTAATTCAGTGTTTTTATTGGTTGGTCACAGGACTACTTTGTCTAAGCTCAGCAAGTATAGCACACATAGGTCTCAGCCAAGTTGATGGGTGAGATACACTATGTGTATGTGTGTGTATACTGGTGTGTCTCAAACACTTTAGATTTAAAACCCATGTCATTTTTTCTATCTTTTATAATTAGATTATGGGGTTTCTTATTTAAATCAGGTCAGTCTCTTAAATCCTAGAGGCTTCTTCCAAGTGGATGTGCTTCTTGAAATGCAATGTTGTTGCATCTGTTTTGTAAGTGAGCACCAGCATATCACTTTTCAGAGGGCTTCCCCTCCGTCATATGACAGAATATTTTTTTAAAAAAACTAATCTCTTTGACATTTAAACTCTGCAAATGAAAGCAGGGCCTTTACTGAACATTTTTTCAGGTTTAGGAGCTGCCTTCTTGCATTTGCTTTCCAGTTGACCCTTTAGTCCTATTTTGAGTTACCAGATGAAAATAAGGTTTCCCTTCAAAGGCTGGTTGCCAGGGGTAACTGGTACTGACGCCAAAAGATGAATACTCTACCTACTTAGGATAATGCCTACTTTGTGAGCTAAATAAAGAGCTAAATTGCAGAGAAGGAAGTTGGATAAATGTGAAATATCAAGGGAGGAAAAACAAGATTATTAGGGACGTAGAATTCAGAACGGATTATTGCCTTTTGCACCAGTAATGGTCTGGTGCACAATCATGTACGCTGCTCTGCAGCCAGGCACTTGGGTCTCTCAGTCCTGCTGATCTATTAAACAGTGTCCATACTTTTACCTCTGCCTGTGTAAAATGTAGAGCTGTGGAAGTGAGACTCAGGGAGGTGGAATATTTTGTGTGAAGTAATTACTTTGAATTTTACAGAGGAATGATGGTTACTGAGATTGCAAGAGGTTTAATATTTTGAGCTTGAGGTTGAGAGGCTTAGCTTCTGCTGGAGGAGTTGCTGTTGGAATTTAGAATTTCTCAGCTATATTCATGCACAGTTCATCTAAAGAAGAAAAACTTCTCTGTGTGTAGTAGTGTATAATAGAAGGAATTTATTATTTTGATATTTATTTCAAAAAGCACTTAGTCCCTGTCCCTCTAAAAAGTTGGGATGCTTTTGGGGAATATGACAGAAGAAAGCTTTCAAAATGATTTAGTAATAATCCTGAACGATATCTTCAGAACTTGGCATCTACTGATGTTGTCCTATTTAAGCAAAAGAATATGAACATCCATCACCTATATCATTTAATATCAAAAGATGTAAGCTTTTGTTTTGTTACAGTTGGTTAACACTGAATAATTCCTCAGTAACCGGGAGGTACACCATATGCAGTTTCACACTCTGATGTAATTTTCAGAAACTGTATTTTGTGTGATTTTCCTCTAAGTAATGGAGCAAAAGTTGGGGTACAGACCTCTGCAAGTGACTCATTGGGCTGAACAGTCAAGACTGTTCATAATAAATCTGGTTTCTACTGTAGCTTTTTTGAGTTTTCAAGCAGATCCAGTAGCTTTTTCATTGGATTTGTTCTGAAGATACAAACCAGTTCTTCTCACTGCTAATTTTACCAAAGAAAACAAATACAGTTGTTTGAGTAACCAGAGATCACAAAGATGGCTAAGACTGCGTTTATGTTGGAGCTTACATTTACATTGGAGATCTCTTCGTTTCTCTCTGCAAAGGCTGTCAGCACTCGTCATGGTTCTGTGAGAAGAAAGATTTCTGCAGGTTGGCAGCAAGATAGCAAATAAGCTGCTGCTTGCAATTTCTTTGAGCTTTTTTTTTATTATAAATCCTTTCCATTCTAGAGGCAATAGTCACACCATACACTATAGAAGCATGGCCTAAAGATGACTCTTGCCAGTGATAGTTCAGTGAAATGCTATGACCTGAGTTCCCTAAATGTCAGAAAAGGGAACAAGAAGAAGTCTTTTCATTTTAATGTGCTTTTAGTGGGTTTTATATGCCCTGTAACATTCTACTTTGTTTTGAGAACTTAGTTGGGTTGTGGAGGAAGGATTCAGCATATTCCCTGTGTTGGTTGTGTCACATAACACATGGTCTAGGGAACTTGAGCCCAGGTAAGTATCATTTTTAGTAATTGTGTAATTTCATAAGATACATTTGCTGCATCTCAGATAAGAAAAATAGCTTTGCATAACTAAAAAATACACTAACAATTAACGTTAGGATACACTTGAGCACTCTCATCTATCCTGTGCTCCAGTGGATTTCACAGTATCACAGTATCAAAAGGTTGGAAAGGACCTCTGAGATCATCGAGTCCAACCTGTAACCCAACACTAGCACCAACACCAACCCATCATCTAAACCATGGCACTCAGTGCCTCATCCAATCTCACCTTAAACACTTTCAGGGTTTGCGACTCCACCACCTCCCTGGGCAGCGCATTCCAATGGCCAATCACCCTTTCAGTGAAGAACTTTTTCCTAACATCAAGTCTAAACTTTTCCTAATGAAGCTTGACTCCATGCCCTCTAGTTCTGTCACTGGTCACCTGAGAGAAGAGACCAACCCCTGCCCGACTACAACCTCGTTTTAGGTAGTTGTAGAGAGCAATGAGGTCTCCCCTGAGCCTCCTCTTCTTCAGACTAAACAGCCCCAAGTCCCTCAGTCGCTCCTTGTAGGGCTTATGCTCCAGCCCCTTCACCATCTTTGTTGCCCTCCTCTGAACACACTTCAGCATCCTGACATCTTTCCCAAACTGGGGGGCCCAGAACTGTACACAATATTCAAGATGAGGCCTGACCAGTGCCAAGTACAGGGGGACGATTTCCACGGTTACTCTGAAATCACCAGCAGTGCTTTTAGTGGACAACAGAATGACCACGTGAACCTGTTTTTCTCTATGAACTTCACTTGCAGTTAATCCTCATCAGAACAGAACTAAAGTTCTTCACCTACAAAACCATCTGATAGGTTAGAAATGTCTACCTTTAAAAAAACCAAACCATACCATTCTTTGCCTTAAACTACACAGAACAGTGGAAGAGACTTCT
This sequence comes from Tapera naevia, assembly GCA_033556795.1. Classification (NCBI taxonomy): domain Eukaryota; kingdom Metazoa; phylum Chordata; class Aves; order Cuculiformes; family Neomorphidae; genus Tapera; species Tapera naevia. The sequence continues at coordinate 6,394,519 of JAUMJJ010000079.1, read as the reverse complement.
GGCTTGTTTCCTGTGCAAACCATCCTCAGAGTCCCCACTGTGGAAGTTACTGCCAGAAGAAACCAGGCAAATCCTGTGATTGACTGTTTCTCATTTCTAACTGCTACATGATTTTGCACAGCAGGCTTCCAGGGAGGTTCTGGGATTGACAGCTAAATGTGTATACTTATGCCTAAAAAATACACTAACCACATGTAAGTAAGAGTTTGTATTTCACTCAGGACTTTGCAACTCATTCATCCAAGTAATGGTAGTATTTGTGATGCTGAAACAAAATTTAGAAGACGAGGGAGTGGTAATTGTAGCAAGTTTTTTTGACTTTTCATGGATTGAGGAGAAATTGTAGCACTCGTCTAGAATCCTTTACCAGTTCTTGCAGTACAGACTAAGCTTTAGTCACTGCAGTGACCTTTCTTAAGCTTATACTTGTATACACTGAAAAGCTGACTTAATTTCTATCTTAAATAAAACCAACTGTAAATATAGAATGCTTTCAATATAAAAGGGTTTCACATGTCAAAATGTTCAACATTTTCCTGGCTTTTAATTTTGATCTTATCTTTGTAAAAGAATGATCTAAGGAAATTTCCTCTTGCTTTAAAGTTACATCAAATGTCTGTGAATCTCATGGAGGGACCTTGATTTCTTACAGTTGTCAGAAGGTTAATAATAAACTGAAATATTAAATAATTATTGCAGTTGAATATGCTGTCAGTGTCTAGTGAAAATGAGTGCCAAATGGCTTGTTATGTTCTTGATATTATCGATACAATGTGCTTAAGTAGACTTTCTTATTCACTGTATATTGAGAAAAATCAGTTATTTGTAATTCTAATTTTGAATTCTTTTCACTTCTTTTCTTTTACTTCAATGAACACTGTCTTTCATCTTAACCACACAGCTCCATAAACTCTGCTTAACAGCTTTTTGGAAAGGAACAACTCCTAAAATAGTAAATAGAGAAAAACCTATGCGCATGAAATACGAATTGTAGGACTATTTTAGTTCTGTTTTTTTACACTCTTTAGCTACAGAGATTTTAAGATCCTAAAGTAACAATTAAGATTATCTCATCCTCTTACACAATTAGTGATGGTCATGTATGATGAATACATGAATGAAGGCGTTTTCTGGTTGAACTAGCTTACAATTTTCACAAGGGTGTTCCAAATCCAGATATTTTTATGGTTGGAAACAGGCATCTAACTTGAAGCTTGAATTTCTTCATTGCCAATTTATATGCATTTGCTTTTATGCCATACGTGTTCATTTGTCTCTTGTCTCTCCTACCTCACTGCCCCCAGTGTATCCATACATATGGATTGTACTCCCTGTGGCTTGTTTTCACTGTGCCAAAATAGCTGTTCTCTTGTACCCTCCTCATGTAAGATGTTCTCAGTTGTTTTTTTAAAAAGATTGATTAGACTTCTCCATTGTATTCCAGATAAGCCTGTCACCTGTGCCTCTTGTAGTTTTCTTCTCTGTCTCTGTGGGGGATGCTACTTAGGCTGTTAATTTCTTCGTCTATAAGGACATACACAAGGCCATGCTGATCAGACCAAAGATGCATTACTTATGATTGCCAGTAAGCACAGGTATGGAAAGACGGTATTCCTCCATGCTCCAGTAAAATGCAGCTGCACCTCAGCAGGGAGCTATGTTGGCAAATACTCTTAATTGTATTTCAAAACTCGTTATACTTTAGCATTCAAATCTCTTCCAACATTACATTCTTTAGCTTGATGTCAGCACTTACATCTCTAAAAGGGCTAAACATGATATTTCTTTCAACGAGTGTCTCTTGTAGATCAGCGGTTAAGAGTTTGGAAGTTGAATAACACAAGTTTAGATTTATTACAGTATAAAAGTGCATGCTTCTGATTAGTTAAATATTCATGCAAGAATGTTGACCTCAAGGATTCACTCCAGTGAATTCAAGTGGTAAATTTTGTAGCATGATGCTGATTTATATTTGAGTAAGTCCAAAAGAATTTCATACGCTTAAGAAAAGTTCAGCGTGGTTTGCACTGATCTTAGTGACAACAGTGGGTGTTAAAGGACATGTGTTAAGACAGCAGTATGCGGGTAAAGCATAAGCAAAATAACTTTAAGACTATCACTATTATTGCACCCTTTGAAATTAGCTTGTATTCTGATCAATTTCATGTGATCATTAAGGTGGCATCACCTTACCATTCAGAAGTTGACTATCTTACCTGGAGTACTGCATCTGGCTCTGTGGCCCTCAGCATAGGAAGGACATGGAGCTGTTGGAACGACCACAAAAATGATACAAGGGCTGGAGCACCTCACCTACAGGGACAGTCTGGGAGTTTTGGGGTGTTCAGCCTGGGAAAGAAGAAGCTGAGGAGAAACCTTACAGTGTCCTTCCAGTATTTAAAGGGGGCCTATATGAAAGATGGATGCAGACTTCTTAGCAAGGCCTGTTGTGACGGGGCAAGGAGTAATGGTTTTAAACTGAGGGAGGGTAGATTTAGACTGAATGTAAGGGAGAATTTTTTTTTATGATAAGAATGGTGAAACGCTGGAACTGTTTGCCCAGGGAGACCCCATCCCTGGAAACATTCAAGGTCAGGCTGGATGGGGCTCGGAGCAATCTAACCTAGTTAAAGATGTTCCTGCTTCTGCAGGGGTATTGGACTAGATGACCTTCCAATTCAAAACTTTCTGTGACTCTATCTAGACTTACGACATCTACCTTAGACTCAGCAAGATTCAGGAACTGAAGTCTGCATGTTAATTTATTGAGAGGAAAAAAGGCACCTTGAGAGGCAGAGATATCATAACTATTGTCTTTGATATTTACTTTAGAACAGGATAAATTTCAAAATTACTATACAAACAGTTAATGATGTATTAATGTGGAAAAGATTCCCCGGAATTATGTTTTACTGCCTGAATTTCTGTTTTCTCATTATTTTGTGAGTTGTTAGAATTTCACATTTCCCTTTTAGAAAACTGCATTTAGCAAAAATCAGAAAGAGTAAATATATCATTAAGAAGCCTTATTTAGATGAGAAGTTGCTGGTACCCTCATTTTATTTCTTTCATGGTAATTCTGTGTGTGTGCTAATAGCCTTATCTGAGAATCAGTAACCTTTCCTAGTTTGTCCTGTACATACAGCAGAGCAAAGATAAAACATAAAAGCTTGTCTGTACATGTTTGTGATGGAGAGAACTTCTGCTTCTGATCTCTTTATGATTTGATTTCATTTAACATAGTGGCACAAGCATTTTAGATGCTTAGAAAGAATACTTATTGTAATTTTTTTTTTCCAATTATCCATCAGTTTCTGGAAACTGAAGAGAACACGAATCTGCTATCACCTTCTCAGTGACAGCTATGATTCAGCGTGCCAAAAGTGGAACCATGGAAGTATTTCCTTGATTCTGTATTCTTTGGCAGGAGCATAATTAATAATAAAATACAATCTCTCTAGAAAAACACATGCTATCTTTTCGCCCAAATATTGCATGATTGTAATGAAATGACTATTTGGTGCTTTTTATTCTCATATCAAGTTGCTAACTTTTAAAATATAATACAAAGCTGTTATATCTTACTACTAGGAAGTAGAGTATGTATGTGTGTGGCCTCATGTCTAATGTTGCAGCTTGCCATCTTCTGTCATTCCTACCATCTATAATTAGCTAATTGGTACTGTAATTTTTTCTTTATTACTTTAACGTATGAATTAAAATATTAAAATGTTGCTAAAGAAATACAACCTTTTTCCTTTAGAATGAGAAAATTTGTCAGTTTCGTTTATATAAGTGTTTGTAAATAGGTATTTCTTTATGGAGCACAGTATTATATATACACATATAAGCAATACTTCTTTTTCCTAGATAATATTTTTCTGTCTGACAAATAAACTGAAAATAAAGCTCAGCTTGTGCACTGTCACCCCAAAATAACAACTCCTAGGAAGTCTGCCTAGCTGGGGAGAGGGGGGAGAAAAATACTTGTAACATATCAGAAGTGCTGTTACCTTTATGTGATTTTCCTTTTGGTGTATTTTTTTTGCTATAGACCTTTTGAGTTACTTTAGTGATGAAAATGATCTTTGGTAGCTTCTTCTCTAGGTCCTCTATTTCTTCATTCATGGATCATTGTTATTGGAAGACTTCAACATTTGAAACAATAGTTAAAAAAAAATGCCTCAGTTAATCACCAAAATAATTTTAGTTGATTTAGTTTAGTCTTTAGTGTTGGCAATGCCCTTTCTGAATTTGTAGTTGTCTCCCAACATTCTTTCACTTTGAAAAATTTGAGTGATGATGGTAAGTAGCTTTACCTAGTGCCATGGTGGTTGGTAGGAGAATGAAAATGTTAGCATCTTGCTTGCTCATTTCTGTTTACTAATATCATGAAGAGAGAATCCACAACATTTGGTGGATCAGTTACTGAATCTACCAGATTTAGGAGTTCTGGCTTTGTTTTTGCTTATCCAACATGGTTAATTCTTTTTCTAAATTAAAATATGTTTTGAGAATTTCACACAGCATCCTAAGTAGCATACTATTCAAAGCCATGTGTAAGAAGAGTTATTTGACTGGAATCATCTTTTGGAGTCCTGTGTTTTACTTGCTTATCTGCTCTTTCAAACCACACGCTCTTTTGTCTTGGAAGGACATGAGACAATGGGCATAAACTGAAGCACATTAAATTTCACTTAAAAATAAGAACGTAAGAATTTTACACATTTTTGCTGTGAGGCTGGTCAAACACTCGATCAGGTGCCCAGAGGTGTTGTGGAGTCTCCATACTTGGAGACTGACTGGACGTGTCTCTGAGCAACCTGCTGTAGGTGACCCTGCTCTGAGCAGGCTGTTGGACTAGATGATCTCCAGAGATGCTATCTAACCTCAACCAGCCTATGATTCTTTGTGTGGATGTGATTATAAACATAATATCATAAACCTTAATCAGTATATTCCCTCTCTGAAGCACAGCCCTGTTGTATGATCAAATAAAACTTAACTCTTGCCACTGAGAAGACTGATAGATGAAATGGCAGAGCAGCTAGGCTAGTTTTAGACAGAGTATAACGCCCCAAACCTTCTCTGTTGATTTTTGTGGGCCTGAAACTTGGAGATTCTCCATTCTTTACACATCTGAGCAATAAAAAAGACCTCTATTGCTGATTTTAACAATATTTGTGATAGAGACCTTTCAATGTTTCAGTTCTGGTAGGAATTGTGCCTCCAGGACCAGAAGTTTGACACATTGTGAAAGTGCTGATGGTCTCTGGAAATATATATAATGGGAATTTTGTGTTCTGAAAATTGGGTATTTAAAGCATGTTTTGGAAAATTGACATGTGTGGTAAGAGTTAGCCATGATATCCAACTTGCTATCAGTATATTGGGTTGAAAACTGTTTTTGCACGTAGTACTTTTGTCAACCAAAAAGGTACCACATGAGAAATGCGAGATAGGTTTAGAACAGGTTGCAAAACTTGCAGGCATTGAGCATGGATGCATCAAAAAATGAGATTACAGCCAATAAGGCTGGTCAATAAACCAAAATAAAATATACAAGAGCGGTGGGGCAGCCTACCAGGTGTGGATCCCCAGGACATGGAGTGAGGCTGGTAGGGTGGAGCTTCCAAGGTGACTTGAAAGGTCACGTGTGTGTGTCAACCTCAAACCCTAACAGTAAGCTGCTATCTCCTGCTCAGTTGGAGCACGCAGTTTTGTCTTGCCCTGCTAAGACCCAGCCAGCTCTCTGTGGCGTGCTCCGGTGGTGATAGTGACGTGATGGGCAAAGTGATTTATACTCTGCTGGTTTTGAGCAAAATAGGAAGATGCTAATATAAAAAACACTAGACAAGACTCTCATAAATTCGTGTGTAATTTTAAATCATAATATTCAAATAATGCTGTAAAATGTAGCATTATCTTCTGATTTCAGATTTTTGACCTGCTTTATAAGGAGGCTTCTGGGCATACTTCATTTTACTGGCTGCATAGCCCTGTACTTGGCGACTTCCAGGCTTGTAGTGACAGTAGAACATGCACATATGTTATCTGTTGGTTTAATGAAATTGTACTGAAAATTACCATGGTAACTTTTGCATCATATGAATCACTTGCCAATCTAGGAAGGTACCACTGCGTCTTTCTGAACTCTTTGTGCTACGAATATTTTATAAGAAACCTGGGTTATTTATTGTTGTCATTGTTTTAGGATTTGCAATCTGAAAAAAATTCTAATATGTGGCTGAAAACAAGGCTATGCAGCTAAAGTACTGGGCTGCTCCAAAGCAAATTGAATTCCCTTTGCCAAATAATCTATCCTCCCCCAGTAATTCTGTAAGTAATGCCGTTAAGATGTTTTGTAATCCTCTTGTTACAGTGACTGAACTTCTACTAGAATACTGTGCAATTCTCTGTGTATTATCTTTGTTCCTGACTTAGACTTTGGTAGCATAATAAGAATATCTGTGAGGAAGAGCACTTTTGCATAGCTTGCAGCTACTTTGTTCTTCCATCAAGTCCCCACAAATTAATTAGGTTTTACTCTCTTGAATGCTCTGGGAAACTGAGGCATCTACGATGCTGCAGGAAATAATAATGATGAACTAGTGGATGGCTCAGTTAATTGCAAATCTTTTGAGTGCAGGGCATTAATAATGAATTTGCAATTGTAGATCTGTTGCATGTATGTAGAACTATGCATTGCTGTATCCGAGGTAATTCTGACTATGTTAGCTCGATAAGAGAAGCAGCACAATGACATTACTCCAGGATTTGTAGAGATACTGTAGGGATGATACAGTGATGCACTTTTTTAACACTCAGTCATCCTATAAACTTTAAAACAAAACTAGCCTAAACTAGAAAATCAGTTGAGTATGTAAGTAACTGTAGTAAAACTGATGCAGAGGGAGTGGGGGAAGTATACTCCCCCATTGGCTTGTTTGAAAAATATAATGACAATCATGTCATTGCATTCATGATTAATGACCAAATATATTCTGAATACATGGTAAATACAATGCTCGTGGTTAAAGTTATTTTCCTTGATGGATATTCACTATGAAGTGACTGGTGCAGTTGTGCCCTTTAGGAGTTTTACTGAGGTTCTAAATTGTTTTCTAAACTAATACCTATGATATTTTGAAACTACGATGCGTCACAATAAATTTGAAAATTCCAGAGTTAAAGAAAATCAGGGTAGCAGCTTTGCATTCTTTTCTAATCTCTTTCCTATTCCTTCTGCCTTGTTTGAATCAATATGGGTTAATAACGTGATTTACTTGCAACAGTTTGCAATAGGAGTCTCAGCTCTAATGGTCTGTGCATTATGCTCCTCCTGCTCTTGCAGGCACTCTGAGTAGTTGGGGGTGGTACCACATACCCCTCAGGGTAGTGGCACTTCTGTGCTACAGAACTTTCAGCATTTAGGAAACCAGCCCAAAATGCCTAGTGTTTTTCATATGCATATCATGCCTGTCCCCAGAGTGGTCAGTAGCTCCTGTGTCACGTTGCAGTGTTCCCTAGTCAGTGAAGTGGTGTCTGTGGGACAGCTTTCCCATGGTGATGTCCAGAGGCTCTTGCAGGGGTGAAATAGCTTTGCAGAATCCAGTGCTCTTGCAGGTCTTACTTTTATCTTTCCCACAGTTTCCTAAATGTGCAGCAATGTAAGTGTATAAATTAATATCACTGTTAGTAGTAAAACTGTTAGAGCTGACAGGGTACTGCTGCCGCAGGGGATACTAAAATGAGCATGTAAAAGGCACTTATGTTCTGCAGTGTACAATTCCAGGGTGCACTGAGATACTGCTTAATGGTCATTGTAGGGGAAGAGTCTTAAACAGGATAGAAAACTGAGACCAAAGAGTTTATACAAAAATAAATGCCCAAGTGCAAATAATTTCTGTTGTTTATTGCCCCTAGGCATCTTTTCATTCTGAAAATGACATGAGATGAAATGGCTGCCGCATGTCTCCTCTCCACATTTCAGTATTTTCTCAAGCGTGTAGGTCCTCTTTGGACTTCTGGAAGGTTTCCCGTTGTTTTCTAAAATGTGAGTTAAATCAGCTCTTAGAAGTGGATATTTCTGGGAGTGGACAATTGCTAGCTAGGTATTTTTGAAAGGTACAGCAGAAAAGCAAGCTAGTCTTTGTCAAGCTGTATGCAGGAGAACAGAAGAAGAGGTTTTAAAAATTCATCATACTGGACAAAAATATTACTGGAAAAAGTAATCTTGAAGATGGCTTTCTTCAACTTCAAGCATTCTTTCAGAACCTCGCTGTATGTATAAGGGTAGTCCTGCTAATCAGTTTGTGCACAATGCTTATTTCATGGCCTTTCAGAATCCTTTGTGCATTTACCATTTATTATTTCTTAAGGCAAACAATTATTTTATCTCATGGAAGCAATGCCAAAGAAAAGATACTGGTGCGTTAAAAATCAGACACTTCCTAGACAGTATATGCAATGAATGATATTCTGGAATTTCTTTGTGAGAAACAGCTATATTTCCCACTCTTTTAAATGATCAATTATAGCAGAATTTCTCTTCTCAGAACTGACCACGTTTTGTTTTAAGGCACAGTGTACTAAGTAAACTTAAATTGTGTACTACGAGAAAAGACTGTTCCTTAGGGTAACATTCTTCTGATGTGAACTCAGTGCTAGAATCTGTATTTTAATGACAGAGAAATTATAAGCTGTCGAGTAGTGATTTAGAAAGGCTAGAGTATTCTGAGTTTCTGCTGCCGTTATTACTACTTCAATAAAAATAGATGTAACTATAAAGAATTTTTTTTTTTTTAATACAGTTTCAGGAAAAGAAAAGTGTTTCAAAATCTAAACTTTAGAACTGTAGAGATTGAAAGCAGGGTAATGTGAAATACAGTTTGGGATAACAAAGCAATTTAAAATGTGTGTAAAAATACCATCAATAAACTACATAAAGGAGATTCTGGTGTCTATGCCTACCCTGGGAAATAAAACCAAAGTTGAATTTTATGTTATAGTAGAACTTCAGTGGCAGCATACGGTAGTTTTATAGGAGAATCTAATGCTGAATATAGTAAAGCATTTGTACACACGAAGAAAGGTGAAAAGAGCCCATGGCCGTCTCTGATACTCTACAAAATACAACCACAGCCTTCAGAGGAAATAGCATCATCTTCTCCTCCTTCAGAAGACTGTTTGCCGTCACAGAGTTTGGAGCTGTGAAAGGAGCCAGTGGAATTTCTAGATGTGATAAGTAATTGCATTTTTCCAGAGCTGTTCTATAGAATCTGACAGCTGCCTGCACCTACTCCATTCATTGGATGTCATTATTAATGTCTTCTATGTATGGGGCTATCACACCATTCAGTACTAATGTCAGAGTGTGTAAGACTGAAATTTGCAGAGAAAATATTGAGACGATATGACATTCAGTTTTGATCATGCACTTTTCTAGTGAAGCTACGTTCTGATAGTTTTACGCTACCTGTAGGCATTTCCATGAAGGCAATCTGTGTGGGCAGATTCTGTACCATAGTCCTGTGCTTGGCCATGATAAGGTGGAAAGCAAGGAGTAGTATCTGTCAGGAAAGTAAGCTGCCTGAAGAAGGGCTCAAGGATGCGGTGTGTGGCACCTGACATGCTGTGGTGGAAAATGCATTTTTTCTTTTTGTGTGTGTGTCTCCCATCACACTGATAAATCTCTAGAGTCAAACATTTTCATGCCAGTGAAATTTAAATGTTCAAGAAGATTAGGCATTATTTCTGAGGTCAGTTGGGTATTGGTAGAAGTTCTTTTTGTAAATGTTTCATGCATTCAAAACAAAGATGTTATTTCTCCTCACAGAAACACGTGCCTTTAGCTTATGGACAAACTTCTTTTAAAAAAGGGAGATGCTACTAAATGCCAATCAGTGGTCACAGTCCTGCAGACGCCTATGCATGAGTTTGTCTGTGCGTAGTGGAGCAGTCCAGAAGTGGTACTATTAGACAATAGTGGGATCCTCAGCTGGCCCTTAGAAGGTCATCATAATATTTCAAGGGATATTGATGAGATGATAATGGGAAATAAAAAAAAAATCAAGTAATGAAAAGGGATAGGAAGCATAGGGAGAATACCTATCTTTTGGATGGGATATCTGCAAATATTCACAAGGACCTGAACTGGTATTCTCTTTTTAGTTTGCTTTTGGTCTCTAAAGACTTATTTTAAATGTTGTATAATATTAAAGAAATTAGAAATGGAAGAATTGTATTTCTTAAGAAGCTGAAAACCATGGCTTTTAGATCACTTGGGGAATTTTGATTCATCTCGGAAGGGATAGATGGAGCTCTTGCTGTTTTTCTGTGGCTTTTGTTCTTTATCTTATTGAGTAATTGAAATTCAGATTTCACACATATTTGATGCTTTGATATATATATTCATTAAAAGTTTGCCAGTAATGTGAGCTATGTATTTTTTTAAGATATTCATTAAATGAGATTTGTAACAGTTTACATGCTATTCTGACAGTTTACCAAACCTATCAGTCAAAAGCAGATGGCCTGCGTTGGTAGGATTTTTCTGTTATGTACTTCATTTATATTATATTTTCTAGCAAGATTTTATTCTTAAAAATCAGTTAATCAACTCATGATTCCCTCTTACACTTTGGCTTGACACTGGAATGCTCGAATGTCATCTATCTGCAGTTCATTTCAGTCATTATGTCATATATCGATTCTAAACCACTGAAAACACAGGGGTATTCATTTGTAGCTTCTTCATAATTTCCCCTTCAAGAATATATTTTGCAATTGCATTTCCAGGTGTCTTTGGCTTTGATACTTCACTGCTTGGGGTTGCTTTTTGAATGTGGCTGTGTTGGCCATCTTACCCCAAGGTGAGCCCATCCTATTGGGTACTGTTCGGATCATGGCACAGTCTGGCCAGGAGAGGAGGGAGGGGAGGAAAGGCACACAGAGTTGAGGCAGACCCCTAGGAGGCCAGATAGGCAGTGTCTTGAAGAGGACCTGCCTGGTGGCCACCATGGCTACTCCCATGAGGCACTGCACTTGGGTACTTGCTTGGTGGGTTGCCTACGTCCCAGCTTTCACAGACAGTGAAGCAAAGTACAGAACTGTGGCCAGAACGCAGGCTTGTGAAGATTCCAGTAGCTCTAATTGCAAGAGGTTTTCAGTCTTCTACCCACCCTGAGGAAGTGGGAAACCCCAATAGTCATGCACAACCTGTGGTGTGACCATGGGAAGCTTGGATGCTGGAGCAGAGGCACAGCCAAGTGAATAACTACCTGGATGTGGACAAAGGTAGTGTCAACAAAACCAGCATCTAAGAGCATTTCATAATATAGTTCCTCCTATCTGCAAGGACACGTAGTTCTCAGAGACTGAGACACAGACTTTCAGTCTTTTGTAGGCATCTGAATTGCTCAGAGCTATTTTGGATCTCTTCCTTTTGATCTAATTTGTGTTATCCATGTTTTCACTGTAGTCAGGATACCAGAACATGCTACCATTCACCTTTGCAGGTGTCTGCAACGTGCCATGGCAGCATGAGGAGAAGGCAGATGAGGGTCCAGCCAGATCTCTGCACCATGCACTGCTAGAGCATGCAGAGGAAAAGCAAAACCCAATAATTCACCATCCTGACAATTTACCCACAGATGACTGAGACTTACTCATTTATAGTTATGATTTGACCACGTCTAACATTGGGCTCTGTATATGCAAAAGGTTTGTTGTAGTCTTTCCGGAAGTGAACTTCCGTTGAGCTACATTTAGCTGCTTCGTCGCATCCTGTTTAGGATGAGAGCACTTAATCTGAAGATTAATTTATTAGTTTAATTGTGTTAGGTAAAGAGGTGGTGTTGGAAGTTCCAGGCTTGGGCCTATGTTAGATAAAGTAATTGCTAAAGGCAAGCTTTTCTTCAGTCTAATCTCTCTGGCTAGTCCTCATGTATACTGGGGACAAAGGATTATAAGGACAATTATTCTAAGGAGAAAGGTTTGGGGTTTGTCAGATTTTTTTAATTTAAGAAAACTTATTCTCATAATGCTAGATAGGAAATAACTTAGCTTTGAGGATTTGTCTAGAGAAGCATTAAACACATACTACCCTGGTTTGGGCAATATCCACGACATTTGGGATGAGATGGATTAAGATGAAATTCTGTACGCTCCTAGATAATACTACTTTTTTTATGAAGATATTTGTAAGAGTGTTTTCAGTGAGCACACTTTGTACATTTGTACAGAAATTCATAGCGTTTATGATGTCCAGATTTAAGTAACCAGAACATCTGTGATGGACTCACAACAAGTGTGAAACAGAAACAAATGGATGTGAACTTCCAAAGTAATTCAGAATCATCAAGTTGTGTGTGAGGGTGCCCTCACATCATTTGTATTTTGTATGATTTGTTCTTGTAATCCTGTATAGAAACAGGTAATGGGAGGTGTTATGGGGAATTTTAATTTTCCAGTAGCTAGGTAATGCAATGCTTTTTCGGTTAATGTTAATTCAAAAGTGAAGTGAGTAAGAAAGGAAGGTTTATCTGGGTTTATAATGGCTTAACCTTTTCAAGAAGGAACTGCATTATCCAAACCAGTTTGTAACAGTTTATACCACTGTTGCATCGTCAGTTAAATTCAATATTTTGAGAAAATATTCATAATAGAAAGTTCTGAAAGGACAGAATTGAAGAGTGTTCCTAGACTTTAAATTCATCAGCTAACCTGAACTTGAGGGAAGAAACCAATGCAAAGTGTTGCCTAAGATATTATCACACCTAATGTTACATATTGTGAATTAAAACTTTCTTTCTATATTAAAAGTAATAATTATTCAGTGATTCTGTTACTAGATTTTGTTAATATCCTCTAGTAATTATATAAATAAAAATATTATTAAATAAATACTTTCTTAAAATATATCAAAAGCTAGAAATGAATTACCTGTATCTGTGTTTTCAGAACTTCACTGTTTTTACTTTAGCTTGAATCCTCTGACAGTTGCGTTGTTTCTGTTCAGTTATGTGAATTTGCCCTTTCTCTGTCTAAATGCAGTCTTTTTTTCTGTCCTACAAAACTCTTTTCAGTAATCTGAATTAGAGAACAGAAGAGTCCTAATTAATCTCTGTTTGTCCTGCACATGAGAAAGTAGCTAAATTAATCATCAAAAGATTTACCCTATGAGTGGGACTGAGCATCCCTGCCAAGCTACAGCAATTGCACCCCACATCCCTTTGAAGATCCTGTCCTGGAGACATTTCAGCCATGTTTGATATGCAGGCATAACTCACAATGTAGCATGAAAGAGCCCCTTTGTGGTTTTAAAGATGTCTCCAAGCTGCGTGGGAACCTGAGGAGCTTTCTGCTCTGACACTGGCAGTCCTGTGGGCCTGCCAAAGGGACAGCAAGTTCCCAGCTTTCTCCTGTGTACTGTGGTTACTGCATTGCTCAGGGCCACCCCATTGCTGTGCCTCGGTTCCTACCCTGCCTTTTCTGCCAAAGACATGCCCTTCCGAGGGCTTCTGCAGGGATTCAGGGAAGACAGCTTTGCCTCCCTTTTTTATATTAAGTTATTCTGTTAGAGATGTAGCCTCTGGTTATCTCAGAGAGTAGTGGTAGTACTTTGGGGAGAAGATGAGATGAGAAAAGAAGTCCTGACAGGATCAACTCCTGTGGCTATGCAGCATCCAGACATGGCTTCTGTGCTTCTGGCTCTCCAAAGACATGAACGGAACAGCTGGCAGGAGGCTTTTGCCACCGGTACTGAGCACTGCTTTTATAGAGTGAAAAGAAAGAAGGTAAATGTAGATAGGTGGGTGTACTGTGCTTAATTGTTTAACCTTATAGATGCCTCACATAAATGGCTTTGTACTTTTACTAATATGTATTACTGAAGATATTGGCTGTCCGTATTGCTTCTACAATGTACAAATGGTCTTAAGAGGGATGCTGATTTCATTGGTCTGCCTTTTGGGAGGGTGTATCCTGTACAAAAAGCTGTATCTTCTCGATGTGACTGTTAAATTTCTGTATTTCAAGTGATTTATTGTCTCTTGAATAATTAATCTTTGTGCTTAAAGACAAGTATCTTTCCTTTTGATCTACTCCTTTTCTAGAATTAACTGAGTTTAAATCAGCAGTTGCTGCATTAAAACAATGAATATGTTGCTTGCATTGTGTAGTAAGGTATTTTACAGTGTTTTCACAAACCTGGCTATTTTGAATGGCAGATCTGCAATTCCAAATAGCTTCCAGTTAATAAAAAAATAAATAAATGTTCAATAAAATAGTAAACAGACATGAATCTGAATCAATTCTTTTTTTGCAAGCTGAATTTTTCAGGGAAATTAGTTTATGAACTAGATTTTGAAGTCTGGACTCTATCGGTCTTGAGGAGAAAGAGCTGTAATTACATTCTCTCTCAATTTATGCCATGTATCTGCACTCCTTTTTTAGAATTTTTCTTTTTAATTATATTATATTGAACTTAGTTTTACATGACAAGTAGCAGAATAATGCAGATAAGTAACAGAAGAAATATAATTGTTCTGTAAGGACCCCATAGTTTGCTGTAAGGATATTTGTATGTTGTAGTCGCTCACTAAGAGTGCAGCTTTTGAGAATGCCTCAAAGCTAGCTTTAGACTCTTGGCCAGGGCCCTGCAAACCGGAGTTTCTCACTAACCCAAAACACAGGTGGACTGTGTTCTTCTAGTTTGATCCATTTTCATGGATTTTATTTACAGCTCACACGGAGACATGAGCTGCTGCAGTGGATGCCCTTTTTCTAGCACAGTTTTGTTACTTTTGTTGTAAATGAGCTAAAGTCCTAGGACCGGATTTAGTATGGATGTACATCTTAGCTAGAAGAAAGATCCTCCACAATTTTGTCAATACGGTAACTTTCTCTTTTTTGTTTTTGATATATTGAACTTTCTTCTGTTACTTATTGAAAAAAATGCATTATAGTCAATATTCTACAGTCAATTTTTCCCCTGGTTTAGAATCATGGCTATTTTAATTCCACTGTTAAATTATATTTTGTAATTTAAAAAAAAAGTGAAAAATCTCAAGATTAAGATGTTTTCATAATATATTTAGAGTATCAGTGTTTTCTGTTTGATGTTAAGAACAGGTAGAAAAATGCTCAGTGAATGCCCTCCTTCCTTCCCCAATTTACCAAGATGTTTATCCTTGATGGAGATTGGTTGATGGTAGCAGCAGACTCAAAGTCTACAGACTTTGGAATTTTTATCCTAACAATGGCTTTTCTGTCATTGAATATACTGGAAGTAGAATACTTAATTTAGCATTATACCTGTATTTTTTTCTTTCAATCTTATTTCACTGAAAAAGGTTGCAGGAGTTCTGCTGAATTTTTTTTTTTTTAGGTGAATTTTTTTCTCTGAAAGTGTTCCTGTCTGTTCTGTGTTAGCATTTTTACTTGTAGTAATGTTATGAACCTTTTCATCCTCTCTTGATAACTTTCCCGATACTCTTCACTTCTGGAAATGAGATGCATTTTATAGAATATAAATTTTAAACCCAGGTGGTCTTATTAGATCTTTATTTCCAATTTTCTTTAAAAAATTAATTTTCTTATTGGAAAAGGACAGGATAAGATCAGTAATGACAAACCTGGTTAACTAAGCAAGTTTTAATGTACAGTAATCTTCCATTTAATGAAAAACACTTAGAATTAAATGTTCTCTTAAAGCAGGCTTGTCAAACTCATGGCACACGGGCCAAGTCCAGCCCTCCACCTTGTTTTACCCAGTCCAGCACCTTGTTTCTACCCAGCAGCAGCGCCGAGCTCCTTGTCCCTGCGCTCCTGCCAGCGCTGGTCACGTGTGCAGGGTGTGATGCACGTTACGCTGCAGGAGCAGGAGAAAAGCAGGAACCGTGAGTTTGACACCCCTGTCTTGAAGCATGCTTCTCTGATGTTCCTTATTATTAATGCCCAAAAGGACTCATGAAAATATGCTTTTTCATAGCCACTATTTCTTAGTAATTCTGCTTTTCTTCCGTTGTTACAAAGGCTAACAGTAAAACTGGGTGCCTATTGTATAAAGCCAGAAAGGTGCACGTGAAAATGTAGTTTATATATCTAAGTGGCCTAAAGCACAACTTTGTCATGAAGTAAGATACAGAAAAAAGGCTTTGGGGAAAAGAACAGATTTTTTTCTCCATCACTTCAAGAATGCCCCATCTATTACTTATGCAGTGAGCTGGGTATGTACAACATTGAGAACAACTCAAAATGGGTATCCTGGCTGGTGGCAGTATAATTGGTCCCACCAAAACATGTCTGTGAAAATGATAAATATGGTCATTATGTGACAGGGAAATGTTGAGTAGGAATCAGAAGAAGATCTTGAGGATTTTGCAGGAGTGTTCTCTGCAGTTCTGGCCACCTGCATTCCAAAAACGTCAAGTCCAGCTAATGTGCTCAGGGTGTCTGGCAGAGTGGTCCTGTATGAAATGACTGATGTGTAAAATGAAACAGACACTCAGCACTGCAATTTCAGGTTGCATTTTCCATAGCAAACTCAAGGGCCTGAGTCGGTGTCCTTGGTTACTGAGCCCAGGAATAAATGTACTACACTGCTAAACAGTGTTCCATGCCAACTGGTGCTGTCCCAGCAGCCTTGGTGTTAGTGTGGATCAGGGCCCCTCCAAGGCAGTCCCCTCCTTCTTCTCTGATGGTTGGCCACTATTGTGATTTAACCAGCCAGCAGCATAGCCCCATACAGCTGCTCACTCACTTCGCCCCAGTTAGATGATGAAGAGAATTGGAAGGGTAAAAGTGAGGAAACTTATGGGCTGAGATAAAAGCAGTTTGATAGGTCAAGCAAAAAGTATGCATACAAGCAAAGCAATATAAGGAATTAATTCACTACTTCCCATTGGCGGCCAGCTGTTCAGACATCTCCAGGAATGCAGGACACATTCATCACGCATAACAAATACTTGAGGAGACAAATGCCATCACTCTGAACATTTCCCCCTTCATTTTTTTTCCCCTCAGGTTTCATTGTTGGACGTGATGTCATATGGAATATCCTTTTGATCAGTTGGGGTTAGCTGTCCCATCTATGTCCCTTCCCAATTTCTCATGCACCTCCAGCTTATACTCAGCGGTGGGGTAGGGAGAGAAGTAGAATAGGCCTTGACTCTGTGTAAGCACTGCTCAGCAGTAACTAAAAGATCCCTGTGTTATCAACGCTGTTTCCAGCACAAATCCAAAACATAGCCCCATACTAGCTACTATGAAAAAAATCAACTCTTTCCCAGCAAAAAACATCACAGTGCCACCTCCAGAGAATAAACCTACGTCCGTTTTCTTTGCTAGGACAGACTATGTCCCACTGTGTGCTCTTCAGGGCATGTCCACCAGCTCCAGCACTACAGACACAGCCCACAAGGTAGAAGCGTCTTTTCTTCTTGTTACTCCCTGCCCTGTCCTGAAACACTGCTCTTTTCACTTAGCTAGGATTTGTGCTCCCAGTTATGTTGTTAATGCATATGCGCACTGGTGGTCACTTGGAAAAAGGGACCAACCTACTGCTCCTCTTTCTCCTCACAAAAAATTAAGGCATACAAGCAAAACTCGCATCTGGTCTACCTGCAAGGAAGGAGAACTTCATTAATATCAGCTCATGCTATTTCTGATGCTGTCAAAGAAAATGAACAAAATGTGAGTTTAGTTATGTTGAACTTGTCAGTACTGTAAGAGAAATGCTGTTCTTTGTATAGAGAAGATGCAATGATAAATCACAGTGAATAACAAGTGCAGATAGTATACCAGTTTTAGCAAGTGCAAATCACAGATATGACCATCTTGTTATTGGTGGCCCATAAGATATATTGTCAAATGACAATGTCTTCTATTGATAACTAATGAAAAGATAATGGCCATAGTCTGTACTTTATATTTAGCATGAGATAATTTGAAAATAAAGCATCTGGTATTCAGTGAAATTGAAAGGATTATTACTTTTCCCTGCACAATAGTTTTCTTAAAAACAAATTGCAACTCAAAGATTTTAAGTTGCTAATATGTCATCTAAGAAATATTGAACTTGAAGGAGGATGAATAGTTTTAATTATGTGTAAATAGAGTCATTAAGAAGAATGCAAAGGTCCAGCAATTATTCATTCTCTAAGATTGGATTAAGAATATTGTGTTTAGAGTCTTGTATCTTAATAGACCACATTAATTTATGTTTATACCTATTATTCTATTTCAAATGCACATCAATCTTCTTCTCAGTGAAATGTATCTATTTACCTAATGAGAGGAAATGTTGTATGTTCCTAGATATTCATGCAATTATTTGAAAACAATGAGGTTTTAAATTTTGATTGGCAATAAGTACATTTTACTTTGTGCTTCCCATTGTTGCCTTGAGTATATCTAGACACTGAGAAATTCTCTACTGTAGAGGAGAAAAAATGATTCTATAAACCAGGAGATTATTAGTGGCATTTATATACACTTTGGCAGTATCATCTGTTTAATTATTTTATTTCTTATGTTTTCTTTCCTGTGTGAACTTAATCAGTTGTGTTTTAGTTTAGCTACTAGTGAAGAGACCATTAACATATATTTACAAAATACTTCTCGTTTGTGATGCAAATATCTATTCTCATACACAGGATCATTTACATACACAAGATCATTTACATACACATACAAATAATGCCTTTAGATGAGAGTTCATAAATAAGCTAGAAAGCACACACTTTTCAGTATTGTAATTGTGGAAATACATATTGGTAAGTCAGGATAGTGGTGTAAAGGCTTTCTCTTAAGTACCGTCACTCTTGATTATGCAGGTGTAAATATAATCTAAACCAAGCCTATCACATCCAGGCTTGTTAATCTAGAATAACATTGCAGTCTCACTGGCAACTTAGTTTCAATTATAGTTCTTAACATAGTCCAGCACAGTTGTCTTGCATGTTTTTGTGTTTCTCAGGGGGCTTGAATATCGTAGTTACCAAAAGACAGAAAACACAACACAGTAACAGAGAAATGAAAAGTATTTGGTGCCCCCAGCCGGCCTCAGCTGAAGCAAAACCAGATGCAGTCATCTGTTTTTCTGATGATTTCTGTCCCTTCCTTCCTAGCTCAATTTTTTGAGAAGGCCCCTGAAGTGTGTTTTCCAAATCTTTGTTTTTTCCTACTGCTGCCACATCAGTGGATGACTTTCTTTAACACAGACTCAGTCATCATCTCTGTGCTGATGACTCACAGATCTGATTCAAACCTGTTTTTTGATGTCTAGGACTGTTTGTTTTCATCTCGTCTTGCCCAATTGTCTCTAACTGAAATTTGAGTTGAATTAGGTTTCTTTCTCATTCAAATGTTGCTCAATACTTCCTTTCCTGATGTATATGAAAAGCTTTATCTCTATAAACTAGCGTGTTGGCTAATGGCCTGAGTGGCATCTTTGACTTGGTCTTCTCCAAAGCAACTCATTGCCAGACCATGACAAGTCTTACAGGTCACCTCGCTACCTGATCTCCAAGAGACTTCTCTCTCCTTTTCATCCACAGATATAAGTCTCTTATTTGCATCCTCACTGTCTTGCATTGTGACGACTGCAAAATCATTTCCTCTTGGCTTGACAGGTGCAGTTCTGCCCGTATGGTATCTGTTTAAAATAAGGATGATACAATGATTTGTCCAACCAGTCTATTTGGCAGTCTTACCCTATGTCCACGAATCACTCCACTGTCTCCTGTGTCTCTATTGTGTTGTACTTAAATGCTTGTCTTAACATTTAAAGCTTTTTCTTAAACAGTCTGAACATAGCTCATCAAACTTGTAGCCAGTATGCAGTGGCTGAGTTCCTTGATTAATATATACTAAGAAAAATTTTATGAAAAATATAATTTTCTCATCAGTTCAAAGTTTTCACTTATGAGTCACAAGTTAACTCTTTGCATTAAAGCCCTTTAATTTCAAGGACACAAAAAAAAAAATTCAGAAAAAAAAAAGTGATTTGGTAAAACAGACCAGAAATTGTAGAATCACATAAGTGTTAGCTGGAAGAAACTTCTGGATGTCATTCAGTCCAAGGTCCCACTCAGAGCACAGGTACCTTCACACTGGAGCATATCAGCCATGAATTTGTCTAGCTGGGTCTTGGAAATACTCAGGGGGGAGGTTCCACCACCTTTCTGGGCAACGTTTCTTAGGTTGCATTGCACTCTTTGGAGGATGTCCAGCCTGAAACTTCCAAGCCACTGTTTGAGGTTAATGTCCCTTATTAGGCCACCTGGCACTGTCAAGAAAGTTTGACTTCATCTTGTTTACAGCTTCCATTCAAGTGGCTGCAGGCTGCTATTACATCTCCCTTTAGCATCCTTTCTGCGACACTGAGCAAGCCAAACACCCTCAACCTCTTTCCACAGGTCACTTGCTGTAGACCCTAACTGTCTTGGTTGCTCTTTGCTGGGTATTCCTAAGTTCCTGTTTTGAACTGGGATCTTAAAACTGGATACAATATTGGAGATGCAGTCTAAGCAGTGTAAGTGAAGAGGGAAAGTAAGTTCCCCCTGTGATGTCTGCACTCTTTGTGATGTAGCCCAGTGTGCATCCCTCTGCAGTGGCAGCATGCTTTTGGCTCATATTCACCCTGGCATTCTCTGTACCCTCCAAGTCCTTTTTAGCAGAGCCTGAGCATGATTATAATGCCATGGCTTCATGCCAGTAATTTGCCATATGTGCCAAACTGTGTTATTGGTGTCACCTTTTCTCTTCATTTATCGGGTTTGTTTTAGTTTGATTGCTTCAGTTCTCTTTGAATTTCTCTGTAATGCGAAGCAATGAAAAATGTTAAAAAAACATTCTCCAGTATGTTGATCCTTCTTTTATTTTTAGGGTAATTGCTCTTATTTTTTTCCTAATAAAAAACAACATTTTTATTATAAAACAAATGACCCTTCAAACTTCAAAGTCTCCTTTTCAAAACCTACAAAACCAGTCCTTACTTAGTAATTTAGTTTCGTTCCATCAATTTAATTTTAAAAGGAACAGAATTTTTTTTTATTTTTTTAATAGTCTAGTTATTAAATATGTGCTGTTGATGTTCAATTAACACATACACACAAATTACAAGTGTAACAAGTAAATGCTCAACAGTAGTTTCTTTTAGTCACCTGCCCAGCTGTATGAGAATGGTTTTGGCCTTACTGGGATGAAGGGAACTTCATGCCCTTTCAATGTTGTAAGCCTGGTAGGAATGTCAAGAATGTCAGAGGATTCCTGTCACCCCCTTTGCCTTGGACATTCAGCGGTTTGAAGTTCATATTTGTAAGGCATTAGCACAATAGCAATACTGCTGATCTGTGATAATATAAATACGAGCAGACATGGATATTAATATGTAACACCACAGTGCCTTTGTATAAACTCTTTCTTTTCTTTCTTTATTTGCTTACCCCCAGATCTGTGCATAGCTACCACATAATTTGCTGTGCTTCTGTGGCAAAGGAAGCCTCACTGTGACAAAAAGCCCCACTGTCTGACAGAGTGAATTGAAGGAATTGCAGGAAGAGCAGATCCCCAGGCATCCCTGTCTCTCCTGCAGGTGCATCTTCAAGAATATTTTAAAAAGTACATAATTAATCTAAAGTGTAATAGAATTAGAAATAAAGTAGAACAAGCAGAACTTGCATTTTACAAACCATGTGTTTTATTACATTATCTTCTTTTCATATCTGTGGACTTACCATGGATAACTTATTATTTTCTCACATTTATTCAAATTAATTTGCATTTTTACAACTGATTTTTAACTCTTTGGATCTCTTCAAAACATTTTGGGGGAGTATTCGTACTAATCTGTGCTGAATCATTGTGTGTCTGATCAGATGGGGTAGACATGATGTTACTCATCCAATTTAACTGTGGCAACAAGCAAGCCTTTCTACCATTAATGCTTCACTCACATACATAAAATCTAGGTGCTGCTTAGCCATCCTATGTCACCCAATATTGAAATGTTTTTAGTGAACATTAAAGGAAACACTGACTGAAGGTAATACTCATGAAAATTGTGCAGCTTCTTTGTAGTATGTGCCACTTTATTTTTGTTCTTTGAACGTAAGCTACCTCTAGGGACTAGAGCTAGTGCCAAATTACTATTTTGACTTTAAAATTACTTCCAATTATGTGGGCTGGAATACATCCCTAAAAGTTTCCAAACAGTGTATGTAATCACTACTTTATATTGCAATGTAATTTGAAGTAGCTTGGATATTAAAATGGAGTTCATAAGGGCAATTATTATCGCCCTCAGTCACAACACTGAAGATTGTTTCTGTGGATCTGAAAAGGTCTACTTGCTGTAAGTATCCTTCTGCTGTCGTTTCCATGTATTTGTGAGTTGAACCACTATAAAAATCTAATACTGCACATTAATTTTCCAGTTTTGCTTTGCACATCCCATTTCTGACAGTGACTCATTTTTAATTTTATTTAATTTGCTTATTTTTAAAAAAGATTTGCTAATTTTCCTGCTTTATTAGAAGGACTCTTGAAGCATTTCCTGCTATTTCTGAGGGAGTGTGCTTTCTTTTTCATTGTAGACCCACAATATTAAAATTGAATTCTGGAGTCTCTCAAACTTACTGAGGTTGTTTCTGCAAACTGTTGGCTAATGTTAGGCATAAATAGACATTTCCTCTGCTTTAATTTATGCTTTTCAAAGCAAACTAATGAAACTAGTAATTCAGAACAGTGAAAAAATGCTTACTATTTACATATCTATTTAAAACTTTGTATGAAATTTGACATTTTTAATAAACCTACTCATTATAGAAGTTGCCAAGGAGAAAAAGATCTCATATTATGTATCATAAACTTCTAATTTTTTTGTTGATTCTTATTTTCAACTATATCTAATTCTTGTTCACCCATACAATTTCAATAACAAAATCCATTGAATATTAGCCATCCTAAGCCTAAGGCATTACATTCTGCACAGTGAAAAAATCATCACTGTGTTGTGATCATCAACCTATTTGGTGGATGTTATTTTTTCAGGGTGGGAATGTTATTGGAGAAACATGTAAAGTAATGCAAATTCGCTGCCTATGTTGCTTCTGGAATAGATGTTGCCAAGGGCTAAACAAAGGACAGGAGAGAAGAACAAGCCTTCAGCTACGCCAACACTGAACCAACACTGCTTGGGGCTTCTAGAAAGCAGAGATGGACAGACGAAAAAAAACAGGAATTGTCTTCACATCTTTCCAAGCTGACAGTGACCACTGTCCTGCCAATTCTTGCATTATGTGTTCTTGGAAGTAGAATAGGAGACCATAGGCAGGGTATCTGTAGACAGTTGTGGGCTCAGGAGCATCTTTTTGCCATGGCTGAGGGGTGGCTCTGCTCTTCATCTGTTGGTTATGGATAGGCAAGTAGTGGAACCAGGCTACAACAGAATTTTTTTTTTAAAAAATGAAATGGGAATCCTACAGAAATTTGTATTTTCAAATGTATCCAGGGAAGGGCATGAGGTTCTGAAGTATTTAAAACAGAATTGCCTCCCGATCTGATGAAAATTTAACAGATTGCTTCAGTTGTTTATCTTATGATATGTCGAAAAGAGCATTTGACCTTTTCCTGATGTATGTTAACTGCCAGGTTATTGGTTTACATCTGGCCAAGGGGCCTATTCTCTCCAGCCACACTCTGTCTGGTTGTGTGTTCTACCCAGCAAGAAATGAATTGTTCATTTCCATTTGTACCTCAGCCAGCAGATGCCTTTTCAAAAAATGCCGCTTATTGCAGCTGGAAAGGAAGGTCAAAAGCAGATCTTAAATTCTTGCAAAAAAGTATCCTTTCAGGTCAGGCTGGTTTCAGACACAGCCTAATGATGCCTGTGCTGTATGTGTGCAATGTAAGGAGACTTAATTTTTCACACCTGATAATCGTTACTCAGTTCATATTAACATGATTTTGATGAGGTTTGTTCCCAGGTTTGGGGGTTGTTTTATTTCTTACAAGATTAACATTTTTTGTCAGCATTCAACAATCACAATCTTTAAGATTTTACAGTATTTGGATTTATTTTGAAATCAGCTTGAAATATAAATATATACTATTCTCATGCTCTTCCTTACTATTTATTTTGTCTTCATTTTTTGTGTTCAAATCTTGCAACCTTTTGCAAAGTGGGCAGATATCTGAGGGATGCAGGTGTAGAAAAAAAACCTTCAGTTTTCTCTTGCAGGTTTTAATTCAGAACGGATAATTCAGCACGTTACAGGTGCTACTGATTTAGTTGCCAAAGAGGAATTAACAAGTAAATACTATAAGGGTTTGCCATGTTTCAGAGACTGATAATGATAGTTGTCAGAGAAGATGAAGGAAGTGCTGCAATAGTAGACTTCTTCCTTTCGGAGTTTGTCCAATTTAAAAATAAGTGCTTTTGCTTTTGGACTAAAAAGTTGAGTAAAATGTACCTGTGAAGGAAGTGAGAATTGGAAGTAACTGTGTCACTGTGGTAAATTGCTATCATCTTTATTTATTTAGAAGCTATAGACTAAGGTCTGTGTAAAGGAAAACCATCTTTCGCATACAAAGAAACAACAGAAAAACTTAGATGTCAGACAAAAAAAAAGAATA
The DNA here is from genome assembly GCA_033556795.1 of Tapera naevia. Lineage (NCBI taxonomy): Eukaryota > Metazoa > Chordata > Aves > Cuculiformes > Neomorphidae > Tapera > Tapera naevia. The sequence continues at coordinate 6,369,877 of JAUMJJ010000079.1, read as the reverse complement.
GCTTTTTTTTTTTAGTGCTTTGTTTCTTGTGATCCAGGCCTTCAGGCAACTCTGCCCCCGATGAAAATCAAATGAACCATCAGGATTATCTCTGTGTGCCACATATGTTTACTTCTAAGTGTGTATTTAAAATCTCCCTCTGTGACTTATGACCATTTGAGGAGAATATAAGGTCCCTAGTAAAAAATTGTCTGTGTTTTAGATATTCCAAAGCAAGCACATTCAATGTTGTTATCAAGTTCATCAGGCAGGAAATGCTATGTATTATGGGAACTTGCATATTGTGTACAATAGCATTTTGACATCTACATAGTCACTCTTTCTTGCTTTTCAAACTTCTTATCTCTATGTATCAGCGTGAAAGATAAAGATCAGGAAGAGACCAGCTCTGGCAAATTTGAGGGCAGTTCTAATTCTGTACATCTGCAATCACTTCGGTTCTTTGCTACAATTACCCGGTATAATCCCTGGCATCTCACTCATTAAAAATCAGGTTTGCCGCTAGAAAGCTATAATAAAGATCAGAGAAACATAAATTATTGGTCTAAACCCTAGGTTAACTATCTTATCCATCACTGCTAGAATGATTATACCTGCAAGCAACATGAGGATTTTAACTACTGCAGGATTTAAAACTCAAGGGGTTTTGCCTCATTTAGATGCAGATCTAAAAGAACAGTGAGTTATGCTAGCTTAAATAAATTTATAGATCTTCAGTATATCTTCAAGAAATTTACTTTCCAATAGAAAAGTAAAATGTAGTTATTTTCATTTTTTTTCAAGATACACGAGCATTAAGTTTTTCAGTTTGCTTCTAATTTCTGAATTTTCCTGTTTTTCATGCCACTCGCCTCTGCTGATTATTGTCACTGTGTTCTAACCTCCTGGTTTCTTCAAAATACCCGATATTGTAACTGAAATGTCATTAGTGTTTAAACTTGCTTACTCCACCTATGAAGAGGATCACACAAAAAGAATTCTAGCAAGCTTGAACATTATTATTTGACCTGCTCCATCATTACATTGTAGACAACCTACTGGTTCTCTTTGATCTTCTTCATGCTTTCTATATTCTGTACGTTTTTTCTTAATCTTTATAAATAGCTCCTGCCCATAGCATCATTAAAAAAATTCTACATAGACATAAACATATTTTTCTGAAGTTAAGTATCTGTTAGATATATCTGTTAGATATATCTGTTAGATATATCTGTTCTGGGTTTTTTTGGGTGAAGTTGTAGAACAGCAGGGGTGGACCTTCCATGTTCTGGTACATCTTGTATCCAGGCTTCCCCCACAGCCTGACATAATTCTTATAGAATTGCATTCTTTAAACAGAAAGAGGCAGAATGTCTCAGGTCACTTCAACCTATTAAATTGTCTCCAATAACCTGCTTTCTAGTGTACAGAGGAGCACTTGAACATAAGAGATTAAAAGCTGTAACAGAAGAAATCACCAAAGACCCAGACAATAATGGCATCTATAAACATGGCAGCCTAATGGCTGATCACTGATCAGATAAAGGCTAACAATAATGTCCAAACACAAAAAAGCCAAAACAGAAGTAGTAGAAACCTAGTCAACTACAAAGGGCATCCAGATTTGGAAAGATATAGAAACAAAATGAAGCCCATGCTCCTGGGTTCAAACAGAATCATTAGTTTTCAAATTACACCTTAAAATGCCACAGCCCCTTCATACCTCTTTTTTAATTCACATTATGCTTCATTCATAATATCTCATGTGATTTTGTTGTTATTACTAAAGTACTTTTAGCATTATAGGTAAATAATTGGTGCTGCCTCTTCATGGTCTTGTTTCTGACTTTGGGCTCATGGAACCTTAGCATGCTTTGTTAGAGCAAACTGTGTTTAGAGATCGTTAAATTTTGGCTTTGAAGTTGCTACCGCTTTGCTTGTAGAAAAATTGTACAAATTCAACGTTTTTTGGTGGCGTGTAGTCTTTATTCTCTCCACATAGCTGTTTTTTCCACTTTTAGATAATGGACGATTTCTGTGAGCTGTTAGTTTACAGACACGCAGAAGTTTTATCATGTCTGCATATGGGAATGCTCTTTATCTGACACTGAGTTCTTCTTAGTATTAAAATATTCCTTCAATATGGGACCAAACCAAATGAATGTTTGTGCTTCTTCTGGCTTTAGGAGCTAGGAAAGTTAGGAAACTGTTAGAAACGAATGAGTATACATTGAAATAGAATAGTAGATTCATAAATAAAATGAGAAAACCCTAGGGGTTGTCAAATAATCTCTGCTTCTTTATGGAGGATCTAGGTTAATAAATCTAAAGTTTTCCATGTTTAAGTCTTCGTTTATATTCTAAAGAAACCAAATAAATTAAAAAAATTGACAGCAGGGTTTCACATATTTGTATGGAACTTGGATAATCTATGCAAGGATTGCCTTCATCTCCCCAGTGATTTTTAGGTATTGCTGGAGGAGAGGAAAAGAGGACTAGTGTTTTTGTTTTGTGTTCTTGTTAATCCTATTCGTCTAATATTTTAACACATAAGATAGTGAAGTCCACTCCAGAAGTATTTTTCATGTTATAGTGTTTACTTCTACCTCTCCATGTTTTTTATACAGAGTCTCAAAGCTGATTTGTCCATTCTGGCAGATCATTATTTGCACCACGTTAGGAAATATCTAATAGAAACTGATGTTTAGGCACCATACTTTATCAGCTTTTAAGTACAGTTTTGCTATACCTAAAGCTGTTTGTTTATTTCACTAGTTGTTATAACACCAAGGATTATTCTATATTAAAGCAGTACCTTGTCTATTTATCTCATTATACGTGCATAAAAGAATGGAGCCATTAACATCATGAAGATGCAAGAAACAGACTGCACCTCCTGTATGAATTCAAATGACTTACAGTCTTTGGTACTTTTAAACTATTTTGAAGAAAGGTGCAAAATGCTAAGAAAGGAGAAGAAAAGAGACCAACGCCTTTTGCAGAGTTTGTGAAGAGTCTAGGTGCAATTTTAATTTAAGAGGATAATAGAATGTCAATGGTGACTGCTGATTAAGCGCTACATGGCAACGTGTTGAAATGTTCAGAAGTGCATTTTGGAATATTATTTTCAAGTAAGTATATAATCTGTCGGCAATAAATGTGAGAAGTATTACTGCCTCTTGTTGCATGAAGTTTGAATGAATAATGCCATTTTAGAACCAAAGAATGTGTGAGGAAGAAAATCTTGAAAAGCAGAACAGTTTCTTTTCGTCTTGCTGGAAAACGTTCCATTAGGATCATAAAACAGTAAGTAAAGTGTTCGAGTTCTATTGTATTGCAGCTTTTTGTACATGACCATTATTCTTTATATGAGCATGTACAAAGAGGTGGAAATAAAGTAGACTGTCTTGCATTCTAGCTGCTGTGTTTCACCAGCTGCATACTCATTTAGGTGTTATTTACCCTGGTAATGATTATTTTAATGAAATCAAAGCCTAAATTGATGGTATCAGGGAGCAATCCAGGAATAGTCAAATGACTTAGTACCAAATTAGCGGACAGAGAGGGAAGCACTGAGTTTGCTTGCACGGTTCTTCAAATTTCTATATTCTGCACAAATAATAAGACTGAAGTGGAAACAGTACATAATTTTCCTCATCTAGTTTTGGTACTCTATTCAGCAGAAGAATATTGAGCCCTAATAATCTGAAAGGGTGGGGGAAATAGAGCTTGAGGCTGCCAGCATTGAAGTGGCTTGAAAATTAGCTAGATAAAGTCAGGCAACCTTTTCAAACTGTTGCAAATGAGGAGAAGGTAGATTTATAGTCCCACTTTTAGATGAAATATTTTCACTAGTACAGTTGCTTTAGAATGTCTCTTCTAAAAATAATTATGCTGACACTTTTATTGAATTCAGTCAACATTCAGATTTCCTATCAGAAAATTTACTTTGAGAGTTATCTACATAAAGGGGAAAAAATTGTCCTCATACATATATGATAGTAAATAATCAGTCAGACTATTATGGGATATTTTATATGGCAACAATACTCAGAAGGATCACACCTAATTTTAGATGCATAACTAGAAAGGCTAATTTAGGAGTACCGACCATCTACCAAGACTCTGCCCATAATTTATCAAGACAAACAGGCAACTGTCTGCTGGAGACATTTCAGATCTTAGGTGACATTGACTGAATTTCTTTGGGAGGTTTCTCTTTGTCTCTACCAACTGTAACAGAGAATTCAGGCCAACAATATCACCTAGGCCAGACACCCTAGTACCTGTAATCAGTTTCAGATCAGTCTAGCCTGGAATGTGTTGTCATACAAAGTCAATTGAGGTTTATTTAATGCAGCAGTGGACATTTGCCACAGCATTTGCCATTTATGACAACATGCTTTTATCTTAGTATGTCATTATCTGAGGGAACTAATAAAACTCCAAAGAGGATGCACTGAAGAGAATAACACTAATTCTGATTAAGTTTGAATCTTGGTTTTCTGGTGTTGTGTGCATTGGACAATAGAGTTAAATGACTGACCTCTGTTGAACTTAGATCAAAAAGTAATACAGGAAGTGACGGAAGACTATTTACCTAGAAGCATTTAGCCCTATTTCTGTTGATTTTTCAACAAGTAAAGAGATAGCCTTGAATAAGAGTATACTTCAAAATTTACTCTAAAGTACATTTATATTAATCTAAAACCACTTTCATCATCATTTCTTACATTCATCAGCCCCAGTTTCGTTTCTTGGTGGGGCAGAAAAATTCCTTGTTGAGTTATGGCGTAAATAGGGCAATCAGCACTATGCCAAAGCAGAATTTGACAGCTAGTAAAAATTACCACCGTGTTAAATATGCATTGAATTTTGCCTTATATTTCCCGTGGCATGAGTGAACTTAATTATGCTTCTCTTGTGTTCTTTGTAAAGTAAGAAGAAATTTTAGTAACACAAGTTAGATGACTGTGTTGTACTGATAGTTGATCCAAGATAACAGAAAGCAGATTCTTCTTTCACCATCTGAAGTTGATAGTGAATTCAGCAGGATGGGTACACTGCTTTTATGATGGTGAGTAGTTTGCTGCTTGTGATTTAGGTATAAGCACAGCAAGGAAGTGTGTATTTATGCCTGGAGAACACATAGGGGTTCATTTTTACTGTCTGTACAAATGGTGGAAATATTCTGATAAACTTTTGCATCTGTTTTGTCTGTCTGCTTACATTGCTTTATGTGTCTTTTTATTTCTTTCCGTAGCAGTTTATCTAAATAGAGTAAAGGAACTAGTCTGATACTCCTGTGTGACTTCTCTCACCTCTAGATTTCCATGTTTTCTGTATTTAGGACTAGGTAGTGCTCAGTGAGTGTGTGACTGCTAGGACAGTTGAGTCAGAAGAATAAGGGAAACCTCATATTAAGGCTAGATATCATAAGGTTATTCTTAAAAAATCTACAGATGGTATCTTGGAGCCTGGATAAACTTACAGTGGATTTATTTTTCTGGGTTTGTGATCAGGGTGTTGGAATAACTGTCAACTAAGGTCAGGGAGGAGGCAAAAGCAGTTTCTGGTGTTTCTTTACTTGAACTTCTTCTATAATTTTTGTTTTAAAAGTTCTGTGAAGGACAGTTGGAAACCTGGGTGGGAGTTCATCTCTGTAGAGTCTTTAAATAAAAATACAGATAAGTACTTAGCTCTCAACAGTTATTAAGTAATTATTATTCTACTACTTTTTGCAAAAGCAGGCTCTGCCATTCAATCAATGTATTATAGAACTGCTTGCATTTTATCAGTGCAATACAAATACTACAATGTGCCAGATGTTTTAATTTCTAACTGATCAGTTAATTTATTAGGATGATTGTGGTTGTTGTGCTACAATTTTTTTAATAGAATGTTGCAAGTTACTAGAGTGGCATATAGGCTAATATATCTAATCCCAGTGCATCAATATAGCACATAAATTTCTTAGGGTAATATGCACTATATTTGTCCAGGTGTAATTTCAGCAAAATTATTCTGATTAATATTTCCCTATTTCCGTGATATGTTTATTGAAATCTGTTTCACTTATCCACTCAGGTTGGAGGGTGGGGAGGCAGCGGGGTGTGAGCTTAAGAGCCCTTCAAGCTTGTAATTACTCTGTCAGCTTTTCTGTTGTCTGTGGCTCACCTCCCATCCTCTGGAACTTGTCCAGTTTTTCAGGTTTTATTAAAAATAAATGTCCGCAGTCCAAAGATACATTTTTTTTTTCAGGCCATAATTTTACTTGAACATTTCAGTTATTTAATTCAGGCATCTGAGAGGAAGAGCTCTCTGTTAATAAAGTATGGAAAATCTGTTTTTGAGAATAGTTTGATTAGTCTCTGACCTATTCTAAACCATATTTGGATTTATTAAAGGACAAAGGCAAGAGCTGCTCCACAAGGAGTGGAAGTTCATTCTGCTGGTACCACTCTAGCGGTCAAAGTGTCAGTGAGGCATCTGCATCACACTCTCCCTTGTAACCCTGTACCTAAACCCAACATAGATAGTATAAATAATTATTATAATAAATAATAATATGAATAACATATAAAACACTAGTATGAGTGTATAATGCTGCTGGAATAACAAGAAAAGATAGTGCTTAGAAAGTCTAAGAATAGTCACTATGGAGAGAAGGGGCTAAAAAGGAAGCATATCATTTTTGTTACTGAAATACCAGTCTGTTTCTTAGCTCTTAAAATAACATCTACCTTAAAAAGGTTCAAAAAAGAAGCAGTATTTATCACAAATCAGAAGGAACTGGGTTACCAGTACCCAGCACTTCAGCTGGCCCTTCAGATGTGTACATCCCCTGCAGAACTGCAGTAGGGCACACAGAGAAGCCTCATCAACACTAAGGAACAAAACTACCTTCAGAGCAGCTTCATTTTCTCTGAGGCCTTCCAGACCTGAAGTACTACACAGCTAAACATGTTATGCTGATTCATGCAAAACCAGAAACAACAGAACTGTAACAGTATGCTGAAATGCAAGGTTGGCTGTATGCTGACCCTTAGGAAGGACGCTGAGTCAGGCTTAATTATAGCACCGTAAAAATGAAGTGCAGAAATGTGACTTGCAGACCACTGAGCAAGGAGCTGATGAAATTGTATGTGCTTTTGGGGTAACAAGGAAAGACACTGTTTGGGACATCTGAGCCTCACACTCTTAAAATCTGAAAAATATGTGCATGCACACAAAGTTTGTATTATGTTGTTAAAACTAAATGAAGAACATAAATTCTTTGGTCTCAAGTTGCTGTCTTCAAGGAACGAGTGGGAAGAGTCACAGTTCTTAGCCAAAATAACTGTGGTAGTAGGTGGAAGTGACCACCTAGGGGGGAGACCTCATCACTGTGTACAGCTACCTGAAAGGAGGTGGGGGTTGGTCTCTTCTCACAAGTGACAAGCGATAGGACGAGAGGAAATGGCTGCAAGTTGCACTAGGGGAGGTTCAGATTAGACATCAGGAAAAATTTCTTCATAGAAAGGGTGATCAGGCACTAGAACAGCTGCCCAGAATGGTGATTCAGTCACCATCCCTGGAGATGTTTAAAAGACAGATAGATGGGTTTCTTAGGGACATGGTTTAGTAAGGGGACGGGTGTGGTTGGACTCGATGATCTCAGAGGTCTTTTCCAACCAGATGATTCTATGATTCTATGACCAAAATTTTACTGTTTATTATCTGTGTTACTCTGTGAAAGGAATGCCATCAAATAAATCAATATAAAATCACATCAATATATTTGTTAGGAATACAGAGATGTCTTGATTTTGAAAAAAAATTCTACTTTACTCTGGATATGAAAAGAAATAAACCACAAAAAGAGGCACTGAAAGACATAATTACTTTTTTATTTTTAAATTCTTCACCTCTTCAGAGATCTAGAATTTTGTGTAATTGCAGTTAATAACAGTTCTTAGTTTAGTAAAACTGAATGAAAAATAACATCAATCACTAAAAAAAACTTTGCATTTTTCACTTTTTTTCCTGCATTTTTTTTCCAAATTTTTGTTTTAGGATAAACACTCAGAAGGCACATTTTGAAATATAAGCAATTTTGAAGTAACGAAATTATCTTCATGAGGAGTAGGAAAAGAAAAAAAACACATTAATTCAAATACACTTTGGACTGAAGAGGTCATTCAGCTGTAGCTAGTATATGAAATCTGTGTCTGTGTTTAATTTAGTTTCTCTGGCATTTATAAAGTACTTGACATAGTTGTACAGCATCTAACTTTGGACTTGGAAAACTCCGCGTCTACTTAAAATACTTAGAGTCTATTTAAGGATGGAATTTTGTGATACAATTTGATAGGAAGGAAAATGTTTCAGTGTATTCTGACTGCTTTACCAATAAATATTTTGATTGCTAATACTGCTGAAATGTTTTTATCAAATGTTCTTCTTTACTGAGTCTGTGTGTAAAGTAATAATTATTCTGTTGACAAGGAGGAAGAAAGGTAGTGAACTTCTATAAATATATTCCTGACAACCCTGCTTGGTATTTTCAAGATCTTTATCGAATGCCCTATTGCACTGTAGTCCTGAGAGTCCCCAGCTCATCGGACACATGCACACATGCTCATAATACTGCACCTACTTCTGTGGGCATAGGAGAAGGGTCATTAGTGTTCAATTATGTATAACTTCAATTTTAGAATCCAAGTTGAAGATATATTGGAAAGTGAACCAGAAAAAGCATTTTCGCACATGATGTGAGTGGATGTACCTAATGAATCTATAAAGCAGATGACAACTCTGCAATCATATGGTTCAAATATAGCCCTCAACACCTGATGATTAGATGTGAAAACCCAATAGGAACTAATTCTTTTGGCTATCACAGACAGTTTTTCTTTAATATTAAAACCCTCTATTTAAGGCTGAACCAGTTACTCTTCAATTCACTATCCTTGTTAAGATATAAATAAAGATCCTGTATGTAAATTAAAATGAGACACCTTTTGAGATATTTAAATCCTCCAAAAATAATTCAAGATTCTAACCAACTCTAAACTCCTATTTAAAGTCCTTGAAGACTGTGTTTCTGTAAATGATTTTTAACTTATTTTGTTGTGTTCATTATGCCCCCTTGGAAACTATGAATTTGTCTTGAGTCTTCAAATAGATTTGGCTGACATATCTTTGAAAAGAGTAGACACCTTTGAAAAGATGAATCATGGCATTTCAGTGGTTTCTAAGATAAATACTTCAGCTTTTAATTTTGAATGAATGTGTTTTGAAACAAAAAAAATATTTTGAAGCCTTTTTAAATGTGATTAAGTAACCCAAGAATAAAATTAATCATTTTAGTGACTAAAAATGGGATAGAAGATTGTGGGGTTTTCCCATTTAATTTCATCAAAAAGCCCACTATCAGAATTTCCATTTGGAGTCAACCTTCCTCTACTCTAGCTTTGATTTGGCTGCCTGTGTAAGTCCATTATTTATACAGGACTACTCCTGGGTTGTTGAGTCTGATTACCAGCTGCTACAGGTAGCCATAGCATCTGATTGTTGGAAACTTTGTTGTTTATGAACTCCATCTTCAAAAGCGCTTAGGTTTTCTTCACTCCTTACTCCCGCTGAGTGTTTCGAGAAATCTTATATCAGCTTTAGTTTCCATAGGTAGTTTACAATCATACAATTTGTACAATATGTGATAGCACTGTTTATTGGTTAAATATCTTTTCTTCATTATCCCTCTCATGTTTTTGAAAAAAATACTGTATCCCTTTCAGTTGACTGCTGGGTAGAAAAAGCCAATCTCATACAGCTATGTGTTATACTGAGTACACTTCCATGACTTGGTCATTTAGTTGGGCCTTCTTTGCACTTGCTTCGCATTCATTTCACTTTCTTGAACGGTGGCCAAAACAGTACTTGGTATACAGGATGTAGTTTCCAGACAGCGCTGCTAATATCCCCTGTCTATACTGGAAATACTTAATCTATTAAAACCTAAAGTCATGTTTAACATTTTTTCCGCAGCAACCTGACACTGATGGTTTTTAGCCATTCTTAACCCATGCATACGACTCTTTTTTTCTCCTCTGCTATTTCAGTTGAATAGCCTCAGCTTGGAGCCAAAATTATTAATAGGATGGTAGTCTTTCAGGACTTGTATCTAGCTTCTGCTCAGTGGTTGGATATTTCTGAATTGGCATTAACATGTCTCTTTGGGAAATTGCTACATTCAGAACTGTTAACGAAAGCTCTGGATTCAGTCTGTTTTCATCTGTCTTAATTCCACTCAGCGTTCATAATATTTCCCTTCTACCTTATTTTCTTCATATATGTTCTTTACAGATAGATACAGATTCTGGACACTTGCAAAACACTGAAATCTTTTGCTTCAGCTCAGACTCTCTCCATTTCAGAGAGAGGTAAAACTCCACCGTTCCCTCAACCTGACTACCATTATTAAGTGTCTGAATGCAACCATATATTCTTTTCAGGTGCCACTTCTCTCGATGCTTTGTAAAGGTTACCAGAAGGTACTAGCTCCACCACAGCCAGGGTGCCAAGCTTTGCAGTTGCTTCCATGTCAGCTGTGGCAGTTTCTGAGTATATTTTCAGTCATGCTATCTTTTACCTTCTATTCTTATTCAAAAAAAATATTTGGAAAACAAATCAAATATTAATTTTGCGTTTGGCTCATTTGAAATAGTTCAACATTGAGTTCTTTATATCATTCCTTGTAAATGTTCTTTGTCATCCCAGTTTTGTTTGAGCCCACATTCAGACCAAGTAGTTCTGCAGTGGTACCACAAGGTCCCTCACATTACATAGGCTACAAACTCTAGAATTTTTTTATCTCTAACTTAAACAAATTTAAACTCAGTAGTACATCTGCTCCAGCAGGGAGTAGGGTAGAGTGGAGAGGAAATTTCTGGACTTCATGTCTTAGCTGACAGATAAGACTTGAGTCCAGAACTCAGATCTCTCACTCTTAGTTCACTTATGTGACTAAAGCCAAGTTGCATTTAATCTTTTAATGTTTAATTTAGTCTTTAAACCTTTGTTTAAAGTTTAAGGCATTTCTCTTTTCTTCACTGTTCCTTCTGCTATGTGCAGATTTAAAAAAAAATACTGAGTTAATTTTGCATTTTAGTTATTTTGGGAGCAAATGAGTAAAATTAAAGACACTAGACAAGTGCAATATTCCTTAGTACCTGAAGCCATAAATTTTGTGGCAGGCTTCCAAAAGTAGTGCCACACAGAAGTATCCCTAATAAGTACAATGCCCCCATAATTGTTAAACTGTGAAATTAAATTGTTAAAGAGGCGAAGTGGTCCCTATATCTGTATGTTTACATCTGTTACATATTAATATTTCTGTGTATTCTGTGGACATAGCAAAATCACTCCAAGTTCAATAATTGGTTTCCATAGTAGTTGGATTAGTGCCTAACAGAAAATGGATAAAAATAGATACTTCGCAGTTATGGAGGTAAGACACCAGTTGTGTTCTCTCTTCTGTTTAAAAATCTGTTTAGTTTCAGTTACCTATTAGAGACCAATGTAGTGAGGATAGGGAATACCACTGCAGCATGTAATATTCACATCCTGCCAAGAAGAATGCATTCCCTCAGCCTTCCTGAGGGGAGCTTTGATTTTGGGACCAGGTGAGAAAGACTCATTGCTGACCTCTCCTGAGTTACAGAGGTGATTAAAGGTTTTTATGAAGAACAATTCTGAGCATAAGAACGTGAAAAATCAGATTTCTTCTTTCTCACTGCATACTGCTAGTGTCCCTGCTTCTTTCCCTGCTGGCAGAGGTAAGGGTTTCATTTTGCTGAGTATGCTTCTCTTCAGAGGGCGCTTTCCCTCAGCAGGGAGAGTCCTTCTGCTTGCATTCACACAGAGGATTAGCAAAGCAGCTGTGCAAACCCATAGAAAGCCATTCTGATGTCTGCCTGCCCCCATGCTGCGGAGACTGCCTTGCTGCACACCCCTGAACTGGACCTCCCTGTTGGTCCTCTTCTGGAGCACCACATAGCAGCTTCACCTGAGACCTGCAGGTGCCTCTTCTTGTTCAGGACATCCCTTTCTTATCTGCTTTTGCTGTAACCCTTCTGGCAGACCCAAAGCATGGTCCAAGATGTCACAGGGTCTGTCTACATTAGTATTTTAGTTCAGGTCTTTTAAAGTAAATGTCCTGGTTTTCCTCATTGGCTGGTTTGTTTTTTTTATGCACCGTGAACAGTCTTGGAACATCTTAAATGGTTTTCTCTGGACTAAAAGAAACTGAAAAGATGAGTACCAGGTGTTTGCATCCAATACAGCTACTAAGAGCTAGCATTCAATATTCAGGACTAAGCTTGATTCGGGCTGCAATTAAACCTCCATTATTGTAAATAGAGGGTCCTCAACACCAGCAGTTTTGCTGTTGCACCGCATTGTTTGCCCGTTGTGCATGTCAACACAGCTGTGGTTTAGCAGGTGTGTTTGGTAAGGAAGCTGAGGAAAGGTGTTGTCAATGTATGACAAACAGCTCCTTCATGCTTAAATGAGTAATAGCACATTACAGACATTTACTAGTTATTTCAACTTTTTTTTAATATCGGGTCAGATTTATTGCTCTGGAAAGGAGGCTGTTTGTTTTCCTGAAAGGGTAACAAACTACTTGTGTATTAATTTAGTTATTGAAGATACAAATTTAGTCAAAAGCACCTCTGAAGGCTAGTTTAAAACAAAAGGGAAAGGATCTAAATGTCATGTAATAATGTGTGGCACTCTCAAGATGGGTAGAGGATAGACACTAATAAGATTTTAATTTCTTAGGTGAAAGTAGTTTAACATAAAAATACTAAATTAATCATAAATACATGCTATATATGAACATCTGAGTTGGGAAATCACCTCCATTCTGTCAAGTATTGTATTAGTTGTTGCTAGTCTTGCATTGCTGGTTTCCTAATTGGTAGCTATTTCCCAAATACTGACACAATGATAGTTACCTTGTTTTGTTGCTGAAAGAAGGTTGAGTAGTTATGTACATTTTATCTGGATTTATAACTTATTGGATCCAAAAACTGGAGTATGGGTCCAATCTCCCATTGTAGAGAACTTGAATAATTCCAGGAATAGTTTTATGGAGGTGGGACTGGTCAGATGAGCATCCACCTCTTGATACTATTGGTTTATCGTCTGCATGAAAACTAGAAGAAAGCTAAATATTAATGAATAAGTACAAATGTCTGTTGTGCGTTAGCATACAGCATGAATTCTATGCATACAAATCTGCATGCATGTTTGCTTTTTCTATAACTGCACTGACAATTACGCAGTCAGTACCAACTCGACTGCAAAAGTGCACACACATTACTGTACAGGACTATGTTAGCATAAATGAACATTTTGTTGCTTTTGCCACCACACTTCCCCCTAACAGTACTGCTTGCTTTCTGGATTTATGAATACAGACAGATTCTCTAAAGTATGTATTGTTTTGTGGCAATAGAAAATAAGCTTAATACTTAACCACACTGAGGATGTGTCGGCCTTGAAGGGATGAGGTATTATAAACACTATCACCACAGACACTTGAAAGAAATGGTGTGGGAGTCACAATTATGGGTTCAAGAACCTAGTTTTCTTTTTTCTCCCACATTCACTCATCTCTTGTCATATTCTCTTTCAATAGTTTGCAAATTCCAAGTGTTTCTCAGAATGTCCTTCTGCTGAGTAGATTAATACAAATATTAACAGCAACCCAGAGTCTGTTACCTGCATTTGTTCAGGGCTCCTCCTCAAAGCAGTACTGCAATAATATTTACCGTGTGGAGAAGAACAGCCCAAATTAATGTATAGATTTATGAGTTGACCAACACATGGGGATTACTTAAGGCCATGAAGGACACATTACTTCAAAGAATGCTGCCTGTGAACCCAGAGTACCCTTTTGAATCAGATAGCTTAATTTAAATACATTTAAATTTAGTTGTGTTTTCATTCATGAGAAAGGGATAAGTGCTGGATAGACTGTCAATATTATAACTCAACACAGAATTTGCCCCTTTATTAGTGCCCTATTTCTTTCGTGTGTTACTGTATTCTTCAGAAAATGCTGTAATTGGTATTTTACAAGCCTTTGGATGTTAAGAGTGTTCAGTATTTCTCCCCTGGACTTAAGCGATTTTGAGTAGTTCAGATAAGGGGTCTTCGAGTTTTTTACATGAGCAAAGTAAAGTTATTTTTCCTGGGCTATATAGTTTCAATTCACATAGCTAGAGTCTTATGTACGTCTAATTAACACATAAATTTTCAAAATTAACCAGGACACTTACAGAAAATGTTTGACATCGTTACTCACGATCAATAACAATTGTTGGAATCAGTAATTAAAAGACAGCTTTTCTGCGTTCCAGCGCCTCAAGCACCCAACTTCTCTTTTGAGCAGTAACTTTAAAACTAAGAGGCAATATAGAGTTGCATTTTCTCATGTCTTAGCTCCAAATAAGCCATTAGCATTCAACAGAAGATCATTTGGCCCTGTGAATTGTGGTTTGCTTAGAGAACATTTACCAATTAAGCAAAATGAGCCTCGGAATTGTCAACAGTGTTCTGATAATGTAGCAAGTGTTTTTGGTGATGTCATCAGCTCTTCTAGGAAATAAAAGTCAGAAATTGGAATTCACAAGATGAGCCAGAAGAAGACCTAGTCTACTTTGTATGAAATATTCTTATCATGAGCTCCAGTCAGCCTAATGTCTGCAGTCAAAAAAATCCTACAGTATAAGAGAGTTAGACCCAGTCCTTGCTCAGACTTGTAGTCTTATTGCTAAACTGTGTCAGTAATGCTTGAGGACCAGAGTGCAAGTACTAACGAGATATCATAATCAAGAGTATTACCCTTTGGAAGTTGTACAAAACCAGTGACCCTGTCTGTATTGCAAGTTAAATGTGTTATCTTTATCTTTTTCTTTATCTTTTAACTATTGAGACAGAGAGGATATATTGGATATTTTTCTGTTTCTTTTTCTCTCCCCTCCTCTGTCTTTTTTACTGGCATAAGAAACTGGAAGCAAGAAAACTCAGCATCTTTTGTAGAGATATAAGAATGAAGAAGAGCAGCTTCTAACTTGATTGAAATGGGAATGTGGCCATAGATCTGAGGAAATAATTACAGCAATTGTTCTGAGAGGCCTTACGTTGTCCTCTTCACACCACAGAAAAAGCCATGCATGGGGCAGTTGAAACCATGCTGAACTTGGGTTAATGTAACCAGTTGAGGAAGGATGTCTGAAATATTTCACTTAATTCTCCAGTGACTTTTAAGAGAACAGAGTAAACTAGACGGTATATCTAGCTTAGTAATTATTTTCATTTTAAGTGCTATGACACTACATTGAGTGCTATATTGGAATATATAGTAATCAGAAATTAATAAAAAAAAAGTTGTCAGGTGATTGTACCATTTTAAAGATCTTACAACACTTTTATACAGCTTCAGAAGAGAAAGACTTACAGTTCTGTATCTTGTAACATTTCAGATAAAATGTGTTCTGCTTAACTTTAGCTCTGATTTGAGCTCCCACCTAATCTATGGTAAAAGAGAGTTGCCCGTTCACCCAGTGCCTCATAGACTGGTTTATTTTTACAAAAGTGTGTTGCCCGCTTTGTTTGGCTGCAAGCAGTAGAACTGATTAAGCTTCAACATGAGAACCACTGAGACATTCCTTATCCAGTCAATTAATTTCAATAAAAGGGCAGTGAGGGTAAAGCTTATATCCAAATAATGCAGCTACTACTCACTTCCTCATGTCAGATCCTATCTTCAACACGTTTTTGGAGGAATCAAGGCTAGGAGATATCTGTGTCTTGGCATTTCCAGGGAGCTTGGATAGTGTTAGACAAAGTTACTAACCTTAAGATAGATGAAAACTAACTAAATGAATACCGTCCTTTCTGCTAATCTTTTTTGTTTGACAGAAAAAATGCATTTTTGAGTAAGAGATTCTTGTGTCTTTGGTTTTGTTTTTGGTTTTCATTTTTAAAAAAATGCTGGCCTTCCATGAAAAGTCTTAGGTTTCCATACAAATAAAAGTTTCTGAAACTTTCTTGAGGAAAGCTGCAATGTTTTCACTTGGCGGCTTTGCCATATCATCTCATGGAATTTATGGATGAGTTGATTTGTGGTCTCCTAGTGAATACATGTTCCTTTGATCTCCTGTTCTCAGTTTTCAAAAACATAGCCCATCACAAGGTATTGTGGGATCAGGGAATTTGGCTTATAAAAGAGAGTGAAAATGAGAGATATGGGAGTGACAGCGTTGAGCAGAAACATTTCCTTGGGGGAGGATGGCGACAAACTTCTGTTAGACTCAGTCATGCCATGTGTGGCTAAACTGTGCCCTGGACAGTGAGTTTATGAAAAAAAGATTAAAAGACAGCGAACTCCTCCATCATTAAAGATGGATGACAAGACAAAGCTTCAGATCCATGTCCTTAAAGCAATCACTAGAGAAACAGAGTAAACTACCAGCAAACTGCTATTCCTGTGAAACTGAAACCAGACAGGTTCCTGCTTCTTTGCTTGGATACTTCCTGTTTGATGAGGACCCTGTCTGAAAACTGTCAATACACTGTCATTTCAACTAGAATGAAATTAAAATTAAAAATTTTCATCTGGACCAAGTTTTGGGACCTGGTGTGAGAGAGTACATTATAATATTTGTATGTTTTCTCCATTGGGGAAAAAACAAGCCCAACTTGCTGTGTCCCAATGGTCTTCCAAGAGGAAATGCCCCACATCATATTTAATTACTAACAGTGGTATACTTAGATACTCCTTAGCCTATTCACCATGAATGCCTTTATTTAAAAAGAGTAGTATGTTTGCATTTGGATAGCTATAGCACCAGCATGGAGAGATTGGAGAAAGAACTCTCTCACGTTTAATCACTTAAAAATAAACAGAACATGGAGAATCATAAGCCCTTTGAAAGACTTTTTCTTAAGCCTTAGTATTTTGTATTTTTGTAGCAGTTTCAGAATAAACTGTGTTTCGTGTAGACACCCTGTGATATCCATGGATGTTGTTTGATTATCTGATTTGAATGGAAAGAAACTAGAAGGTATGACAATGACCTCTATAACAACAGACTTGAAGTGTCCGTTGCAGTCATGGGAAATGAAAATTTAAAGGATTCCAAACACAAGTAGATTGAGAAAAAAATCCTCATTATTGAAATATAGCAGAATAAAAAGAAATAGTTAAATTTACAAACAGTAGTATTATGTGGTATGAGACTGTTTTTGGGGTTCAAGGACAGAGCAGCACATTGCTATGGACATGGTATGTTGATATTTTGGTAGTTACCTGAAAAACTGCTAAAGTCAAATCTTTCTTCATAAATTCTGCTAGAACGATTAGTAATTTATTGTGAATTCATCATGTAACTATTCCTATCAAAAGCTAGTATATATTTGCAAAGGCCCAATTTAAGATTAGTCTCACTCTTTGGACTTACCATAGAGAATAGCAACAGTCAAATCAAGTGTGGAAATACTGTTAAACAGAGGCGGCGTGCCTCTCTAAACTGAGAGCCCCATAAAAACTTTTCTATGGTATCTTTTTAGAGTTCATTTCAGTGCCTAGCCATAGGCATCTGATGCTGTTTGAGATGTTCTTGGGTCTTCTCCAGGCCATCAGCTGTGTCTTCTGGAGGATGTAGGTCTCCTGCTGATTGTCTTTTATCTACCAGCCCTGTGCTGATGTCTCAGATATTCTAGTACATCTCCAGTGGGTTGCCAATGTTTAGAAAACTGAATTGAGTCTTTAGTTACTATGAATTTGGCCTAACCAAATTCTGGTGTTCATGTTTTCTGTCCTTTTTGTATCTGTAGTAATAAATATGGTTTAGTGTTTATGTCACATCTGAGAGGAAAATAACGTACACACCTTTCCAGTGTTTCAATCTGACAGTGACTCTAGGTCATGCATATCATCTTGTGAAACTGGAATAGCACTAGCAGAAGTATGCTGTTGTTTGTTCTGCAGTGTCTGGTCAGCATGATGACCACAAAGATTTCCTCATTTGCTGCCTGTCTCCTGTGGCTCACTTGTATAGATTATTGCTGATGTGATTAGGTATAACTTATTTTTATCGTCTGCATTCATATACCTCTATTTCAGAGAGTGGCATGCAAGTAAACTACATGTTTTTCTGAATATGCTTGAACATGACTTTATTACGTTATTTGTTAGAAAGTAAAGACAGAAAAGCAGAGAACAAAGATATTGGGCTGTTCTAGCAGTGTGTATTTATTGGGTAGAAATAATTTCCAAATAAATAGCATTTGAAGTAGAGACAAATAACCCCTCTAAAAGCAAACTGTTAGTTCCAGGAGCTGGCGGTTCAAAGCGAGGAGTTAGTCCTCCCTGTCCCAACCTGGCTGTCTAGTGGTCTTCAGATGCATTTGAGTCCCAGTGGTGAGGGTGGTCCTTGGGAAACAGAAGCACTGCCAGTTGCTGGCAGTGACCTTTGTGGTGAGTCCCTGGCTGTTCCTGACTCCTATAGGTTTTCAACTACACAATTTAATATTTTAACAGCGAAGACCATTGTGAATGTGTTGAAGATCTTAGCTAAAAGACAAAGCAAGCAGAGTTAAACTTGTTAAGTTTCTCTGAAAGCCACTTTCTGATTATGCCAGTCATTCTACTGCAGTCAAGCAAACCAGGAAAACTAAAGCAGCATTTCTTGATAAGTGTTGAGGGAAATAAGAAATGTTATTATGGATTTGTTCCTTTCTGGAAATGTGTTGGGGGAAAAGCACTAGGACTTCTATGCCAGCACCCTGACATACTGAGCCCTGGTGTTTTTTGCAGGGTTTTATTTTGCTCCTGTGCATGTGTAGTTACCATCCATGCTAATCAAACTTAATCAGTAGAAGTAGTCAGCTGCTTTGTAGAAGCTATTGTTCTTTTGACTACAGTAATTTATGGTAAATTTTTAAGATCTGCACTGACTCATACAAGGCATATCTAATGAAAACTAAATTAAACTGCATCCGCTGATTTGATATTAATGACAAGAGCATTTACAACAGCAGAAAAGTGGTGCTCTTTATTGCATAAGATTAAAAATGAAAGAAGACCAGTGTTTTGTTTATTTTCTCACTATATATTATTGTGTGACCTTAGACTGAACATTTAAGTTTTAATTAGTGATATTTATCAAGGTGATTTCATATATAGCAGATTATTGTTTTTTAATCTGAGTCCTTAAAATTTTCTATTTCGTAATCTTAAATGGAGTAGGAGTACATTAACAATCCGTATTCCGAGGTTGATGAATTATGCTAACAAGAGTACTCTATATTTTTAGGGTGTCTTTATCAATTTTCATTTAAATAATTTTAAACCTATTATAAAGAACTTATATTTATAAAATTGCTATAAGTAGTTGCCTATCTGTCCATCACTAATAGCTCTTTTCTCTGCTTTTTTGATACTTAAAATGTGTGTCAGCATTTTTTTCAGGGAGTTATAATTTAACTATAAATATGAATAGTAAACTAGCATCTAGAGAAATGACACCAGTGTAGTAAAAGAAGAGCAAAGGTAGGTTGAACTAGTTGATATGGATGCTGGTCAGTGTAGCTATCTGCATCAGCTGCAAAACCTACTCAAGAAGCCAATTAATTCTCCTTAGCACAGCATGGCAAGTTCATATACTGAGTTACTGAGTTTCAAGGTAGCTTCTGTCCGCTTCAGTTGCTCTGACTTCAGACCAAGGTGTCTGGCAAACAGGGGCATATTGTATATTTAACAAGTGCTTTCTGTGTCTAACCGACCCAGACTGGCCCTATCCTAAAGGAATGAGTCCTACAGTGTACCAGGAGGCTTCAGTTCTTGACTCACGACAAAATTTTTCCTTTCCAGAGGGGCTGAAGCACATTTTTTTAATAGAAAAGAAGTAACTTTTCAGTGCCTGGTGGCGATCCCTGTGAGAGTTTGCACAGGCATTCAGATGCTGCCCCTCTAGATGCACTGTTCCTTAATTGCAGTGCCTTTGGAGGTGCACATCTTCATGTCTTTACTCAAGAAGTGATTGCTTTTGTTCTAGCCAGCTCTTGCCAAATATTAAACAATAATCTTCTAATTGACTCCATTGGGAGTACTGAGGGTGCAACCCCTATTCTTTTGATCTTCCAAAAGATTTTCCTCATCTGTTAATATGTCATGCTTGTGTGTTTTAAAGTATTGCCTGACCATTAATCCTCACAGCAACCTCAGCAATGCTATGCTCATTATTTATTTTTGAGAAGGTCTACCTTTAAACATGTCACAACATCATATCAATCAAGGTTAAAGATCCGAGATTCCCAGTCCTGCCTCCTCTCTTTCAGAAGCCCTTCCATCTGCTCTGTGTTATGCAAGGCTTCTGCTTAAGAGGTGCGTGTTTGATGCAATCAAAACAGTGAAAGGTGGAAGGGTTGCAGATAGAAATACTGTTGCATGTATTCCCTGTGGTTTCCTTGTGTATTTCTTTTTCCATGGCTGTATAAGAAGATCATTACCCTTCTGATCATAGTAGAAATTGCTTGTAACTTAATAGTCTGGAGAACTTGGTGAGTTCCCTTGAGTCAGTATTTGTGTCAAGTTATCTGTCTTGTTTCTGATTTTTTACCTGTGTTATATTCTGGGTGTTTTTTTGAAGCTACTCAGGAAAGAAGGTTCGACAGCCTGTCATAATGTCAAGAAGACTAGAAAAAGGTAGACAATTAATCCGGATTGTAGTAAGAATTCTGTATTTTTGTTATTATATAGGAATTTAAAGAAAAAAAGAAAAAACTAACATGCAACAGCCACTGAAGAAAGCAAATCATTAGTCTATTAGTATCAGCTTTATAGTAATAAACCTAAAGCAAATCATTATCTGAAGGAAATAGCGAAGTATTATTTTAACTGAATCTCCACAGGAAGGTGTCTTATTTGTTCCTTCAGTGGGTAACAGATCATATTTTTTGTCTTCCGTTCAGCTACACTAGTGGAAATAGTGTAATTTCTTCTGTGAGTTTACCAACTGAAGACTAAAAGAAATTGCAAGACTGTGCAGCTATTGATTATATTGTGGTATAGTGACTTCAGAAAAAAATATAAAGTGTAGAGTAGTTTTAAAATTTCTGCTGTGTCTGAGCATAAATTTCCTAAAACAAGCAGTAATACTTAAGATGTAAATAGGGAATATGTGTCGGTGGCATATTGTCAGTCCTCTGACAAAGTGTTTCTGAAGTTCATAAAAAGAAAAACCCCGAAATATTAATAGAAGTGTTTCACTAACTGACTGCATTATTTTCTACATAAGGTAAATCCTATTTGCTTTTCGGCCAAGTTATATCAGCACCCTCCGGTGGTACCAGTGGTTGGTTATTCTGTTAGATCCAAACATGCGTTCTTTAGGAGCTCCTAGATCCTCAAAAATTGTAGTGAATTTGCATACATTATAGCACGATTGGAACAAAATATATGTTTGACCATGCAGATATGCAAAGAATTCAAAATTCTGCACTGATCAATAATAGCAATACAAAAATGTTTTCAATATGCTTTAATGTTGCACTGTATCTATCATTGAAACAGAACTTTTTAGACCAATTTAGTTGAAAAGACTTAATTTATATTGACATTTTAAAATTTTATCTGAATGTTACTGTATTAGAACACCAGGTACATTATATCTCCATTAGCTGAAAGATTTTAATGTAAATTTGACTAAAATGTATTTAGTCTTTAAAGAAACAGCAGTGCCTTCTTCACTTTACCAAAAATCCAATTTAAAGCAAAAGCAATTATCTTGTACTTCCTTGGGGTTTATGCTCTGTCTTCTGGTAGGTGTTAGAATAAACAGCAGCACTTTCTCCTTGCTTGCTGAAAGCTTATTTAAGGAGATTATTCTGAATGCCATACACCTGGAGATTAAAAGCTTTTTCATTCCATGTTGAGAGAGACATTAAATCACTATTGTTTGTCTCCTGTGTTTTTGTAAGTGGTGCTTAATGATTATTTATTATTACATTTACACACATATGCATGTATATTTATTGCACCTTTTTGGCTGTATTATCTCTGTTTAAGCAACTCAAATATCAGACAGTAATTTTGGAAAAAGAAAAGAACAAGAGAATATTCATCCTAATATAATTCAGTAATTTAGATTTGATAATGAAGAAGTTTTGCACCTCTGCCAAGGAATTTAAATGAGTTTTACACATCTATCAAATATTCTAGGCTAACACTCAGAGCAGGTAAAATGAATATTTCTTTGAGAAAAATATCTGGGCTGTACAGTCATTTCTTTAGGTATACGGTTTTAGAAACAATGGAATTTTAGAAATATAATAATCCCTAACTGTGAAGTAAATATTAGTGAGGTTCAGCTATGCGACACAGAGCAGCCTGAAAGATCTCATTCCAAAGCAGAGAAATCCATACTGTATGAAGGTACCTCCTTTGCTATATTTCCACTTGTAAAATTCTGCCCAAATTCATCTTCTGCCAGTGAGCTAGAAATGGAAACTGTTGCCTGGGAGTGGATAAATTTTATTTGGATGCAGTTTTATTTCTCTAGTACATTTTTAAGCTAACTTTTTATTTTTATAGACCGAGGGAGTGAGGAGGAGACTACGACTAGAATTTCTCAAAACAGAGCATTTCATTCAAATACATGTTGGCTCTGAGAGCCTTGTATAAAGAAATCATTCACGCATGCCCTGGTAGTCTGGAGTTCACTGAAGTGCCACTGTGCTGCCCGTAGTGGTTCTAGCCCACAGGCAAAACATTCTTATGGCAAAATGCTATCAAATTCCCGATGACTCCATTCACTTAAAGAGCAATTTGTAAGTAGGTAAGTGCCTTGGTTTTAAAAAAAACAGAAATGCCCATCCCTGGATAGGAAAATTCTCACAATATGAAGTCAAGGGCAGGTTATTTTTATTTATATTTTTTTTTTTTCATAACAAAATATTCTATGATGTGAATGCTCTGCATGAAAAGATTGCACTGCATCGACTATAAGCTATCCTTCATGGGTACAACACATGAGGGACAGAGAAGAGCGTGGCAATAGAAGGCATTCTACATTGTGTATTGGTATTCAGCCAGCTGTACACTTTGAAGTGGGAGATGAAGAATTAAATGGTTTTCTGTTTGTTTTTCTCTCTTTTGGATTTACAGTTGCAATGTGTAGAGCTCAAAATTCCATTTGATGTGATTAGAACATGGAGTTTAAACATTCAAGAGCATTATTTGAATTACAAAAATTGGTACAAAGATAAGGTTTATTAAAAAAAGGAATGATACATAAAGAGTAACAAATTCTGTCTGTGCTGTTCATGTGTGCTTCCAAGGTTAATCTTCATTCTGAGTTTTAGTTTTATTTATGGTATTTTCTTCCTAACCTCAAGCTGTGATTTGTCTTTAAGTGGATATTAAAGTAGTTGCAATGATACTAAACCTTACAGTTTTCTATGTGTTACACAATAGATTCCTAGTATATATTTAGATGGGGAAACCTATTGACTGGAAAAGTATTAAATTATCATTCCACTTTAGTATAATACGATTGGATGGATCATTTAGATTTGAGTTTTTGTATACCTTTATTTTAATAATTATATTTTAGCACCTACTCTACAGCTTTATACGTTCTTTAACCTTTGGTCTATACTGAGATACTTACCATACCGTAACCTCTATGATGCGTTGTTTTGCAGTGATCTATTCACACCATCCCTGGCTGGATAAGTAAATACTTACATTGTTGCACTGTTATAAAGCCATTGTTATATATGGGCCTATATCATTACAAATGGAAGAGGGGGTTGGTACATGTTTTGTTTTATTGAGGTTTTTTTTCATTCACTGTTTGATTGCCATCAGTTATTATTGATTTGACCTTGAACAATGATGAAAAAAATCTGTGTCATATATCTGTGGCAAGTAGTGGAAGCTAGACCACTTTTTCAGGTGGTACCAGCATTAGAGGCCAACATTATCCTGCAAACCATGTGAGAGCACTTGAAGTCACTGAAGTTTCTACTGTGTAATTCATAAGACATTTTGCTGAGATGTTGTGATAGGGCCATGAGATACACTGCATGAATTAAAAGTTGGTATTTCTATAGGTAATTTTCTCATCAGGTCAATGCAGTATTATGTACAATGTGAATTTCCTATCATTCCTTCTAGTCCAGGGACTATCATCTTCCCTGCATATGCTTCACTGATGGCTAAATTCTCACCTGTCACCTTCTCCAGCTTTCTCCCTATCTCTCATCACTGTTATCCTAGGCCATTTTATTATCATTATCCTTCCTCTGTGCTTCACTAACTCTTCCTCTCCTCAACACACTCTCTTCCAAATTCCCAATTTAGCATCTGCTCCACTGCTGCTTTCTCTGTTCTTTATCTTCTGCCTTTGAATTTAGAAATTTCATGGATGACTTTTTAAGGATTTTTTTGTTTTGTAAAAAGTAAAAGAAATGTAAAAATAGTTATTTATTATTATTTAAAGGATGTACTCTGTAAATGTTATGGTAGATATCAGGAACCCCATTGTATTTGTAAATCACAGTGCTAGGTACACCCTGTCACTGTCATTGTCTGCCTGGTACTCACGAGTCACGCTGGCACTGTCTGTAAAGCTCCAGTGTAACGCACTTCTAAAATCTGCTTCCCATCCATGTTCCCAGTTCATGAGGATGACTTCATGCAGAGAGTTGAGCTTGTGTCTGAAACTGCCACAAGGATGACTGCCCAGGCACGCTCAGCATCTTTATCCCAGGCCATGAGCCCTCACTCCTGTTGGCCGCAGGAGCAGGCACTAGCAGGATCAAGTGTTATACAGCTGTCCACTTCGGATATCCGAAGTGCCACTGCCCTGTAGCAGAGCATGAGCTCTCTCCTCCGAGCAGTGCGATCATCTCCTGGCAATAGTAAGGGGAAGAGGTTCGAGTTGCAGGGCTGGTAACATGCAGCATGCTTTTAACTTTGCAACGTTGTCACTGAGGGGACAGTTGGTCCCAGGGAGGTGGGCACAAATGCCATGCTGCACTTCTCAGAGTTCATAGGCCATTTTCTTCATAGCTCTGGGGGCGGGAGGTGGGCTGGGGATAGAAGCTGTGGTGCCATATTCTCTTCTCCTACTCTATTTGCTTGCCGTGTCTGCTCAATTTAATTCCATTCTGTTGGTATCAAATTTCCTTTGTCTCCATCTAATATTGCGTATGTCAAAAGAGGAAAACCAGATACTGTTTCTCTGATGTAACTTCCTTTGCAGAAGGGAGTCAGGCTGCTTGAGTTCTGAACATTGCGTAATTGCCATTGGGAGTTCCTATAGTTGCCAGAACTATTAACTCTTAATAATTTTTACACTATCCAAGTTCCTTGGAGTCACCAGTGTGCATCTACTGATCATAAAAAACGGGATTTTTTTGGTTCAGTGCATCCTTTTGGTTTCTCAGTAAGTTTTATTTTCATTAGTCTGTGAGCCTTACAAATGCACTATTTCTTTGCAGTAAGCTACTTTTCCTTGTGAGGAACTGACTTAAGTGTGCTTTGCCATAAACTGGAATTCTCAATGTGGATCTATGAGAAATAAATAAGTTCATCATCATTATGTTTAGCATATTATTTGCTTACTCATTATCTCCTTGAAATAGACACCCTCTATGAGCAATCCAAACAGACTTAAAGAGACATCTGATACTTGTATAAATAGCTGTGGTCTTCGATTTTTTATCAACTCATATCTCTGATTATGTGAGTTTACTAACCCCTGTAGCTAGAAATTAATTGTGTAAGTATATTGAGTGCCACAAATCTAGGATCAACTTCATAGTGAATGGATTTGCCCTCTTCCATTGTTAAGTGGTGATTCCTCGTTATTCATCTCACAAGAAATGGTGTCTTGTCTTACAACTTAGAAAAAAAAATGATTGCTTAGTAATGCCAAGGTATTCCATAAAGTGATATGATTAATGCTCCTCTCACTAGATCTGCTGATGGAAGTAAAGTCTTATTCAATTTCCCCATGGAGACACAGTGAACCAGGATCTTCAGCAATAATTGTTAAGCAGAATGCTTTCTGCTTATCTCAGCTGTATTGTATAGTCATTTCAGAATGACATTATATAGCTGGAACAGGACTATAAAGTAGGTGGATTTTCCCTAAGTCACTGAGGCTTCTTTCACTGAATACAGGTTATGGTGGAGTTCTTTCCCTTTTTACCATCTGAGATAATTTAGGCTTCTTCAACTTTATTGTTGTTTAGTATAACTAATGCCAAATCATATGACACTTCCTTAACTCAGTGCAAGTAGTTCTATGTTCTTCATGCCTTTTATTGTTTTTGGCCAACCACCTGCTGCAGGCAGTTATTGTCTCTATTACAAATATCAGCTCAGATAGCTGACAAGACCCACAGCATTTCATTAAATTGTTATTGCAAGTCAGTTTCTTGATTCCTTTAATTGGCATTTTTTTATGTGGGAAATCATAAAGAAACATGGAACAACTCTGCTTCTCTTTTACATGTATTTATTTTAAACACAAGAGGAAGTGATAAGGCAGAAAACTGTAATATTTGGAAATCAGCTACAGGGTGCAATATAAGCACCTTGCCATTGAATAAGCCTTGCAGTTTGTGTTGCCTGCTGTTGGGGCAAGTTAATATGCTGAAGATGGTTGGTGACAAAACTGAGTAGCAGCACATGGCAGCCTTTCTCCCCACCACTGCATGCTGGGCTTCCAAACAGTAGATGGTCTTGGCTTGATGTCCTGCTGAGTGGCTTCTGCCTCTTTGCCTTGCTGATTTCAATTTCTCCAGGCTGTTAAATAAACTTATAAAATAAACCTAAAAGAGCAGTTCCTCCTTCTCAGCTTTTTATTTGATGTATTTTGAGTCGAAAATGTGGGTGAAGCTATTGTATATGACATTTTGGAAATAAAAAAAAAAAATTACTTTACTTAAAAGCAAAATTAAGAAGTCAGTTCCTAACTGCTATATACTGGGTAGAAATCAAGGAGACAGTCCCAAGGCAAAAACACAGTATATATCTGGCAAACCTTTGGAAATAGCAGAATCAGTCAGCTTTTGGATTGACTTTCACCATAACTTGCAAACATGTAGTTAGTTGCCAGCAAACTGCAAACAGTGTACAGTGTTCTAGCATGTCATAGAATCATAGAATGGTTTGGGTTGGAAGGGACCTTAAATACCATCTAGTTGCAGCCTCCCTACCTTGGGCAGGGACACCTTCCACTAGACCAGGCGGCATCCCTGCCCATGGCAGGGGGGTGGAACTAGATGATCTTGATTTGGTGATAGCCTTTTCACTTGTACCTCTTCTGAACCTTCCCTTCTTTATAAGACAAGGTCTGTAACAGTCTTTTAAGGTTCAGTCCTATATGTTGTAAGCAGCTGGAAGATTTCACACACCCACTGAAATTTCCAATGAACACAAAATACCACAGAACAGATGCCAATAAGAGGTATTTTTAGCAGCTCATGTCACAGTTGCTGTTTGCCTCTGCTGTGACAGCTAATGAGGTTTGAATGGCTGAGAGAAATAGTGCATCCTGCAGTAAAAGCCTGAGAATGTCTCTGTTCTTTAATGCAGGCTGTAAATGTTTGCTTGGGGTCTATCTGAAGCTTTATAACAAACAATTACATCATATTTTACACTGGTTAAATGGATTACACCACAGACCTCCATTTCATACATTTATTTCCATAGGAATCTGGTATGACAGTTTACTGTTTGTTTGCTCTGTAATATGGGCTGCTAGACGTAATGTTATTGTAAACAGAGCTTGACTGAGTGACCATTTGTTACTTACTAGTAGTTAATATTTCCGTACGTTTTCTTGGCTTTGAACAAGGAGTACTTAAAATGTAAGGAAATCCATTCCATACATTTTCAACTGAAGCTGAAGCTGTTAATCATTGCATAATGGAAAAAAAAATTAAAAATATCATCGACTGAGGGAAGGAAAGTCATCCTTATTTTGAGGTTTCTTATTCTTTCTCCTTTACTTTGCATCATTATATTACACAGAATATAGCATATTTCATTCCCAGGAGAAAGTCAGACTCATATGAATGTGTAACCAGCTGGGCGTTTACCCTTCATTATTCATAGTGACAAGGCATGAGAAGAAGAAACAGATAAAGAAGGAAATTCAAAATTGTTTTAATAGTTGTTCCTTTTTGTCTCATAAATGCCAATTTGAAAATTCTCTTTGAGTGGCTTAAGAGGAAAGCTCCCATGTAATCTCTCAACATACCTGCTGTTTTTATGATATATATTGGTAGAAATTGTTGATTGACATACTGAGGTGTGTTGGCAATTAGCCCTTTTTCTTTAGAAATTGGTTTACTATTCTTGTGCATCCAGAAGAACAGACACTGAGTGTGCAATTACAGGAAGCACTGAATGGACCACCTTTCACTATCCAGAGTGAAAGTTGTTTTACAATTGTGAGCCAAGTGTAAAAACCTCTGGAAACCCAGCGAACATTACTTGGCAAGATTTCAAAAGATGAGTGGAAATTAATCAGATCAAAACTGAATCTCAAGTGATCAAATTATGAGATCTTTTCTACAGGCATATGCAGGAGGTGCTTGTGGGATTAGAAACATTCTTCCTGGAGAGGGTCTGCCCAGCATCTGGCATGGGATTTTGAACACCCTATTTTTCTCAGATGGCATAGAAACAATATGTATTTCTTGACAAGCATTCTATAGTACAATAAATATGTTTTGTACTGAAGAACTTGTGTTCTTCAACTCATGTTCAAATTATAAAGAAGAAACATGTAAATAGAACTTTTTACTCTGATTTTATATTGAGGAAACTGAAGCAGAGTGGCCAAGGGATTCCCCCGCTACAAATGTATTTCTGCGTATGGTTCAGTCTGAGACTTGTTACTTTAAGCATGACGGCAAAACATTCCTTATTCATTTCCAGAGACTTTCTTTTTATGTGTTTTTGACTTCTGTTCTCCTTGTCTTTTCTTTGCAATCTTCAGAAATCTGTTTTCAGTTGATTTCAAAGGTCATTACCTCGTCTGCACAGCATTTTGAACCGATTTGGCTGTGAACGGTTCTCTTAAAGTTCATTTTCTTGGCTACTAGCAAAGAGTAGGAGAGCCTTAGATGGTCCTGAATACCTATATAAAGTTTTATCTAGATAAAAGAAGTAAATCTACCACAGCAGAGGCAAAACTTTATTTCCTGATCTTTTGTATAGTTTGGATGTTTTTATGGGTCACGAGATGTTCCTGCCAAGGCCAGCTGCATCTCTTGCACTCATGTAAACATAAACCTCATACAATGTAGCCTTTGGCTAAAGATGTAGGATTGGTTACAGGTAAGAAGTGGAGAACAAGGTTGGGATCCAGCTGTGGGCCCTTCTGGTTGGGTGGTAGGAGAGCATGAGATGTCCGGGACATATGGTTGAGCTTTTGGTCCAGCTACTTGCAGGTTCCTTCACAAGGAGCTTTTTTGCACCCACTAGAATGGTTCACCAGGGTGGCCTCATGTAGGCAGAGATCTGATTTTTTATGTGACACTCCATTACAGTGCAACCATAGCTTATCATAGAACTAGGGATGTGAATACCTCATAAGACATGCTAGAAGTGAAAAATGGCATCTTTAGACCATTAGCTCTCACTGGTAAATGTGTCACTGATACCTTGAAGTGTTGAGATCATCTCCTTGCTCAGAGGATTGAATATGTAGCCAAAACTGAACTTTTGCTTTCTTTTGTGTCTGAAAAGATTTCGGTTTGTTGTTGACTGTTACACCAAATTGTCTTCTGTTCATTGCTGTGAAACAAGAGTTTGTGATGTCTTCAGTTATTTTCGCTTTTTTGAAAAACTTTTTGCCATCAATGCCAATCAGCTCTTTTTTTCTTTTTTTTGGGGGGGGGTTGTTGTATTCTAGTATCTCTAATGTTTCTTTATGCTTTCATTCTCCTTTGTTATTCAGTTGCCTTTTAAAATATTTTCTGGTTTTTATCATCTGTTATATTCAGCAGTTTGACTTATTTTCCATATCATTTATAATGGTCTAAGATTAGGTCTCAGTTCTTACTGCAAATTACGAGTGAAATATGCCAAAGCAGTGGCACTCTTGCTATAGATGATGATAAAATTTCAGTAATGTTTAAAAAAAACATTGTACGTGTTCATTATCACTGCAAATATTTTATTGTTTAGTGGCAGAAATATTAACTATTATGAATGGTTAACTACTGCATAAACTGGCATACTCTGAGATTTTTAGTAAACCCTGGAAATTACTTTTTTGTCTATAGCAGTCTTTTCTGTTGGCCTTCGGTCAGGATCTTGAATTTTTCACAGTTCTTCAGCTGCCAAATATTGACTATGAGGTGATTAGTTTTCTGAAGAATCCACTCTTGGCCTCTATGATGAAGATAAATTCACTGGATTTCCATATCTCTAAAGAGTAACTTTTAAATAAAGGATATAGGTTCTAGTGAATTCTGCTTGGATCCAATTTTAATGACTAATTTTATGATTCAGTAACATAGAAATTTACCAAAAACAAATGTAAACTTTATAAAGAGAGCTACAGATCAAAGAAAAAAAAAGAAACAGGAAGTTACTCTTCCTATCATCAAAATTGCTTTCCTTTGAGTAAATGCAAGCCAAGTAGCAAAATTTAATAATTTTACCCTTTAAAAAAGAAGAATTAGCTATGTATGATAAGACACAGTCATTGTTGGCTGCATTTGCTAACTATTGGCAAATGAGAATGTTTTATGAAAAGAACTTTGGCACTATCAATGCCCTTATCGATCGTTTTCATTTCTAACAGCTGTTTTCAAACTGCTTTTCACATTTTCTGGCTCAAAACTTCTTCAGCAGGCTTAGCATGGAAATCACGTATGTTTTAGCACTAGAACAGAACTAAGACAATGATGGAGACTTCTGCAGAGATCCAAGTGATATTTTTTCTTCCCCAGAGAACAAGGTTTCAATTTAAAAAGATTTTCTTTTCTAATTTTAAAGACAGACAGCCAAAACAGTAGAACTCATCCATATGTCAGTGTGATACTAGATTACTACATACCTCCGGCATTACATTTTGACCAACATTTTTACCAAAGCTGAACTAAAACAGCAAGTCTAGTCCAAGCTCATTTTTATGACCACACCCTGTAAAGGGAATGACGCCGCTGTTTTTATGTTATCTTTATTTACAATTTGCTATCTAAAGGTTTTTGAAATGCACAGAATGCTATTAAATATAACAGGGCTTCAGAATTTTAGCACTTTTCAGTCTTCTGCAGCTGCTGTCTTCTCTTTATATTTCTGGGCAAATGTGGGGTGAAACTGTTGGATGTAAATATTTCTAGGTTTTATAAGGTAGGGGGTTTTTTTAGCCTACAGAACCAAGTCTTAGTGCCTACTTATGCTTCTATGAAGTGAGCCTGAAATTATTTTGTGTACTAACAGGAAATTTAAATGTTCTCAGGAAGAGGAGTAACAACTTGTTTATTGTAAAGGTGATGCCTTAGAGGCATCATTCTTTAAAAATAAGCAACAGTTGTGGCTGTGTTTACTTTGTAGAGGAAGAGAATTGATTTGCCTGAATTAGCTTTCAAAGTCACTTTATGAAGTGTAGGGAGAAGCAAAAAAATGTAAGGATATTAGAAATCTACAGGGAAATAAAAGTATGCTAATGAATTATATAATAAGAACAGTGAATAGAAAAAGTAGGAAAATAAAAGCCTTTTTTATATTCAGTGAAAATATGTTTGCAAAGGAGGCTCCAGTATCTTCTATCTGAATATTTCCTAGTGTGACTGTATCTTGCAAACTTTCAGTAGAAGCTGAAAAATGTACTCTGTCATTAGCAACTGGTAAAATAAGTAACATGCTTTGGCTGTGCGTGGCTGAAAGAGAATGACCTTGGGTTGTTGTACTTCGTATCCCTTTAGCCAAAATAGTTTTTACTAGGTACTGACTGATCTGTATAGAATCAAAGTAAGTAAGTTCTATACTAAAAGCATCTGAACAGTGATTTCAAGATAAAAAGAGGTAAATGTGTATTTCTTTATGTTCAGTGCAGTTTGAATTCTCTGAATTCTGTTTTTATTCTTGATTAAATTTCATCATTTAGAAATCAAAATTGAATTAAGTGAAAAATATCTCATTTTTAAAGAGCTGGAATATGCATGCATATATGTGGATTTCCTTTCCATTTTCATTTATTGCTTTGAGATTTTTTATTTTTATTCTGATGATATTATTAGTTGGACTGACTTCTTGTGGACTTTCTATACTTGCTTAACATTATATAAAATTAAAGCAGTTGCAGAAAACATCAGAAGCACAACCAGGATAAAATTAAAATGTTACTGATGAACAGGGAAGGACATTTTTTATTCTCATTCAGTGTCTGTTGAGGTCTAATTGTTCAAGATTTCTGTATTTGCACTTTGCCAGCAAACTCTATGTAAAGTTTTAATATACAGCAGAAATAATTAATGAAATATTTAAAAATAATGTGCAGTTTTGGCACTACCAGTCAAATAACAAATTAGCTGGTAATATTGTTATGGTGCAGATCTCCCTAAATAAGCAAAAAGAATAGTCAGGAAATACGATGGGTTTGGGTTTATTGCTTGCCCATCTCCACGTGGGACTGGAATGCCATCACAGAAATTCTGCCTTGGTACAACACAGGGGCTTGTTATTATGGTGGAATCATCCAATGCTATTGCTCTTCTCTCAGGGAAGTTGATCACCAGTGAAAGATGTGAAGAGAATAATTTGAAGAAAACGCATCTTTCAGATGCCTTTTCTTTGAATAAAAAGCTTATGATGTAGGTTGTCATCCCACCAAGTGTTCTGTATTTATAATGATGTTCTGTAAGTTTACAGTGAGTTTCTCTATTTGCAATGAAAAATACTTCTTTTGTATCAAAAGCATTGGTAACAGAGACCACTGCACAGTGTTTGCAGTGAATATAGTAAAAAACAAGGTTTACAAAGGGAGAGTAACTGGACTTCTTTCCAATGCTTTAGCAATATCAATGGATTAATCATGACAAGGTCTATGCTAAGTAAACATGGTCTTTTTCGGGGACTGTAAATGAAGGCAGAAAGGCAAAATGCCTGCTCTTTTGAAAGTGGTCACTGATAGCTTCTGTGTAATTTAGAGCAGATTAGACTTGATTCTGAGAAACCAGGGCAGCTACAATTCCCACTGAAGTGCTGCCAAGTGGAGGAGTGATTATTGCAGCAGTAAATCCAGGTAGGCTGTTTGGAATTGTTGGAACACAGCTCGATAGGACGGTAGCATCCAGTGAAAGTGGTAACAGGAGAGATACTGTCACCACAGGAAAGGCTATTTGAGGTAAGTTACTCTCTTACTGAACTCCCGAGAAGTCGCCTTACCTGTTACGTCTTGAATCTGTCTGCTAAGCTATTAGTGTTACCTGGATCATGGGATAAAGTATTTAGAGATACTGGTCAGTTTTTCGTTTTCTTGCAAGAGTGTTGTGTCATTTTGGCCACTGTTGCACTTCTGTTGCACACAGCAGCTAAACACTTTTACTTTAAAATTAGGAATTACTAATAAGAATACTGTCTGTCAGCTTTTTCTTTCTGTGATACCAGCCCTGTCACAAGTATGGCTGTGATACAAGAGCTACTCTCACATGGCTGATTCTGCTTCAGAAGTTGCTTTGCTGTAAAATGGTAGTAAAGAGGAGTGATTAGGTGAGCACCCGTTCTCTGCTCTCAGTCTGAAAGTAGCGAGAAGCAATGACAGTCAGAATACCTGAAACACATTTTCGTTCTGCTACCCACAGTGTGGGATGTTTTGAAAGGTGGCTTCTCTTCTACTGCCACTGAGCTAGTGTGTCTGGGAGGCTTTGGCCAACCACTGGGAGGGACAGTCTTTTCCAAAAGGCTGATGGGATTGTTTAAATTCCGGTACACCCAGACATGGAAATTAGCTATTTTCACTTGGTATGTGAGAGCATATTTTGTATTTCACCATGGAGGACCTGTAAAACCACTAAACTTGCAACACTGCTATTTGTATTAAGATTTAGAAAGAGAGGGCAAAGTTCTGCATGTGAACTGGCCAGAAACTTGTGTTTTCTGTGGACTGGAGTTAATGAGGTGAGTAGGATCAAATTACTGAAAAACTGAGGAGCTAGCCACATGACTTACCTAGAATTTAGTAAAGGCTTTGTCACAATTTTCCACAGTATTATTCTGAAAAAAATGCCTTTTGTGACTTAGATGGGTGTACTCTTTGGTGGGTAAAAATCTGGATGGATGGCCAGGTCCAGAGAGTTGTGGTGAATGGAGTTAAATCCAGTTGGCGGCCAGTCACAAATGGTGTTCCCCAGGGCTTAGTGTTGGGTCCAGTTCTATTTAATGTCTTTATCAACGATTTAGACAAGAGAATCAAGTGCTCCCTCAGTAAGTTTGCAGATGACACCAAATTGGGCAGGTGTATCTATCTACTTGAGGTAAGAGGAAGGTTCTACAGAGGGATCTGGACAGCCTGGATTGATGAGCCCTAGTCAATTGTATGAGGTTTAACAAGGCCAAGTGTCAGGTCCTGCACTTTGGTCACAAAAATTCTGTGCAATGCTACAGGCTTGGGGATGTGTAGCTAGAAAGCTGCCTGGCAGACAAATACCTGGAGGTACTGGATGACAGCTGACTAAATATGAGCCAGCAGTGTGCTCAGGTGGCCAAGAAAGCCAACAACATCTGTATCAGAATTTCTGTGTCAGAAATTCTGTGGTCAGCAGGAGTAGGGAAGAGACCATCCCCCTGTACTCGGCACAGTTGAGGCTGCACCTTGAATATTGTGTTCAGTTTTGGACCTCTCACTGCAAGAAAAACATTGAGGTGCTGGAGCATGTCCAGAGAAGGGCAATGAAGCTGGTGAAAGGTTTGGAGCACAAATTTCATGAGGAGCAGCTGAAGGAACTGGGGGTGTTTAGTCTGAAGGTTATAGCAAGGTGGGTGCTGGTCTCTTCTCCCAAGTAACAAGTGATGGGATGAGAGGAAATGGCCTCAAGTTGTGCCGGGGGAGGTTTAGGCTAGGTCTTGGCAAATGCTGCTTCATGGTTGTCAAACATTGGAACAGACTGCCCAGGGAAGTGGTTGAGTCGCCATCCTCTGAAGCATTTAAAAGATATCTAGATGTGGTGCTTAGGGACATGGTTTAGTGGTGCACATGACAATGTTAGGTTTATGGTTAGACTCGATGATCTTAAGCGTCTTTTCCAACCTAATTGATACCGTGATTGTACTGGCTTGATTTGGCCCATAGACAGAGGGAGGAGAGGTAGTTGCAGAAAAGAAATGGCCAAGGGTATAAATGGCCTTAAGATGTCTTCCTTGCCCCATAACTACAGTTGTGTTATCTAGGTACTGAAGCATAGTCTGAAGGCAAGACACATGAAGAAAAGATTAATTTGAGAAATACTTAGACAAAAATAATGAAAGTTTCCTACATGTGACATTTCCTGTCTGCTTATTGAATTGCTGTTAAACGTGTGCACATGCTTCCACACTTAAGATCCTCTGCAGTCAGTAGGTGAAAATCCAGTGTATTTTAACAATTGACCTTTTCCAAGCAATTAAATGCAAATGATAAACACTCTAAACTAGATAGAAACTTAATGAGAGATGAGATGTAAGTATATAATCTTTCACTCTGTCTCATCAGAATGTGAATTTAATTTCACTTACAAGGAATATGCAAATAATTTCTCTGTGTTATCATTTGTATGTCTTCTAATGAGAAGCTAATTAAAAGAAATGGAGAAGACAGAGAAGAAGAAAACATCAAAGATAAGTTTGACTGAAAATACAGATTTTTATGTATCAAGTTTACGGAGTATAATGACATTGCAAGTTTTAAAGTAAATAGCATAGCATTAATGGTGCTCAAAATTCAATTGGTTAGAAACTGGTTACAAATAAAAGGAATTAACTATGCTATTTTCAATTATCAGGGATAGAATTCAAATTAAAACTAATAACTTAAGCGAAACATACAATAAATCAATTTCTAAGAGTTGTTTAGCTTTTGCTAATTAAACATGAATAAAAACCTATTTTATTTTAAGATACACTTCCTGTATTTGTGTTAATTAAGCTAAGCATGTCCATGCTAAATTTACTCTGTAAATCTGTAGTATTTCGTAACAGATGTTTGTAACTGGAAAAACAAAGCATCACGCAAGACATCTCTTATTTTTATAAATAACAAGTCACTTTTTAGCTAGCTCTACATCCTTCATAGTTTGTTCAATAAACTAGTCAGTAGTCATTCAAATCAACAGTTTCATATCTGCTACAGCCTGTCACATGAAACACTTGTAGCTTCTGACTTGAAGTCTGAGCAAGAGTTGGACTAAGAAGCATTATAATTTGGCTGGTATTTCATTAATTAATAGAAGTATTATTACATTATATGTACAGGATTTTTGACTTGTGTGAATTCAATACCTTGTTTGAGAGATTGTGAGTTGGTTAATAAGTACTTAAAGAATCAATAGACGTAAATGGTATGGATAGAAAACTCGCGAAATGATAGGCTTCATAGTTAGTTTTAACTAGCCAGTGATCATCAAGGGAATGTAGTATAGTCCAGTAGAATTCCCCATGATTCCTCCCTGGGTACTATTTAATACTTACCAGTATCAGATACTACAGGTGGAAATAAAAACTGAAGAAAATTTGTTTGAATAATTATTTTCTCCTGTTGCTATAGGTTATAACATGACAGTTATATAATTACATGAGATGGATCTTTGAAGATTACATTAGTATCTCAAAATTAGATAATTTTGTAAATCTGTGGATTCTGTAATTTGCTAGCTCACATTGCAGTCTCTTTCAGCCATGTTTATTCTCTTCTCCAAAGTGTATCTACACTCTTCTTGGGGCAGCAGCACTTGAAGGGTGGGAGAAAAAAGGAAAGGATGCACCCATCTTCCTCCAATCTGGCTTTTCTGCACTGAATCCCATTATTTTACATTGGTGAACAAATGAAATTCTTTAGCCAAAGGCATGTGGCCGTCCTATGATTAGCTGACTTATGGAATTGTTACTTGGTGGTTGCTTTCAAAAAACAGAATGCTTTCCTGAATAAGAACTTGCTTGTTCAGAGTTCCTTATTCACTGGATTGGTACACGTGTGTGCTGGTATGGACTTCTGGAGAGGAGATTAATATTGACAAATCCTGAGGCTCATGGAGGCGCAGAAGAAAGCTGGGGCACACATGTGCGTGTCTGTGTAACAGAAGGGAGAGACCCTAGCCTGCAATAGCCAAGTGGGCCACAGGATACGGAAGAGACCCAGTCTGTGGCTGCCTGTCTGAGTGAGTGGTGGCCCACGCGTGGGGTGCAAGTATGTCTGGATGAGTGGGCGGTGGAGTCAGCCTCTCTCCTATCTGGCGAATATTGAGTTATTTAGGCAGAGCAAAGCAATGTCCAAACTCAGATAAAGAGTCATATTAATGCCATACTTACCCAAGACAGAAGCAATCAGAACAGAGATTTGGAGTTAGTTCACCTCCATTGTCTTCATTACATGTTTGATCAGTGAATTATGCTGAATTATGGTTAACTTACTTTTTTCTCCTTCCTTTTCTTTCTCTTCTCATTTGCATTCTTTTTTTCTCATATCTTTTCTCTACTTCTGTGACTGAGAAGTTTTCCCGATAAATCAGTTACCAGATCCTGAATGTTTTGAAAAAAACTTGGTTTTAAAATTTTTACCTAGCAAAAAGTATGTTTTGTTGAAAACCGTGCTTTCAGGTCCCAGGGTTCACATACTTGACCTCCTGTACAGGTGCCTCATGTGTCAATTTGCTTTCATTTATCCCTTTGGGTGTTGGTGGTTAATCCATGTTTTTTAAGTTGTCTTCACAGCTGTCTTTCTCCTAAAAGAAAGGAGATACACATCTGGAATGAGCTCTGAGTGAAAAATTTTCTGGAGTTCCTGTTGCAGTGTAATATTATCTATATTTGATAGGCAGGAAGATGAATGCAAAGTTTTCTGCATGTGTTGACTACTTTGAAAACTGATTAAATATGTCATCATTATCCATACTTTTCCATTTCACTATATTGCTTTTTACCATGTATGTCATGTTAAAGATCCTAATATGAGGGACTTCACTGAGTAAGTAGTTTTTTCCAGAAATGTTTTACTAATGAGTTAATATAGTGGTAAGCATTTTCCCTTTGCGTCTATCCTCTGTTTAAGACAGGTCTTCTATTTCAAAGGTTTTCAGTGAGCAATAAAATGGGAAACAGAAGATTGTTGGCCACTTACACCAGTTCTTAAGGAAAAATTCTTTCATTATTTCTTTGTAATTAGGTCTACTTGAAGCTTTTCTGTTTGATTTTTTTAATAGAATATAAGCTTTCCATTCAACAGTTAGTGATATTTTTGAAACAGACAACTCCACTTAGGAGACTCTCAGTGTTTTCTCTCAGAAACACTGAGAGTCGAGAGAGAAAAATTTTGCTTTTTCATGTGTATGTAAGAAATCTTGAAGAGTATTATCAAGTTATTCTTGGCTTTCAAAATCCCCTTTTTTAATTTGCCTCCAACTTCCACTATATTTCTCTAAACTGGGAAACTCATCTGACTAAGCCACACTGTATTACCCTATGGAGCTACCTGTCTGTCTCCAGTGATGCAGAAGTAAAGATAGGGGGGTAGCACCAGTGGGCTGAAGTTTGCTTTTGAAAATCCCCTGCTGTGAGTCTCTGCTAACACCTATGTGTTTACAACAGGTAACTGTGCATTGAAACAGGTGGTTTATCATTGACTCAAGTTATGCATGCAATTATATATGCACTAATGAGAAGACTGCACATTCTGTCATTTGCTATTGATTATATGTTTTAAAAGATGGCTGATTGTTTTAAAGTTGATACTGGACCACCATTTATAGTGGAATGAAACTGGCTGGGTAAAGAAGTAAGACAGTATGTGGTAAGCAGAAAAGGATATTTTAAGTAGATATAAACAAAACGCAGCCAAGGGCTTAGAACGGAAATGAAGAAAGTAGAGCTAGAACAGAAAGAAAAGAAAATCATTTCTGGTAAAACAGGAAGTTTGAACTGAAGTGACGAAGTGAAGACTTTCAGAAAGACGTTGGCACCTAGGGTGAGAAACAGTGTATCCAAAATGAAAGTTACTGTTGATCTTTGCAGGGAAACTGCATCAAGCTCTAGGAAAAAATGTGTGACTTCAATTGCTAGTTACTCTTCCAGTGCTGTTTTCAGACTGGAGAACTGCAGATAGGTTCAAGCATGGGGTGTATCTTGCAGAAGAAGATCTGAAGATCTTCTTGCAGGAAGATCTGAAATGAGGCCTTTGATTGTCTAGTTTGCTAGTGGGTTTGGGTTTTATAATTTGACAAAACAATAGTTCAGACTTTTTATAGGCTAGTGATGATGTAGATTCATGTTCTGAAGGACATGAGGATTCCAAATTCTGAATTATGAGCTGTGGTCTCTGGCCACTTGCTTAAAAACATTCCAGTACTGGTTGGATAGGAAAGTGACTTACAGGACACCTATTTTTGAGAGGACTCCAGAGAAGATCCGTGATATCTCAGATTATTAAATCAGTTTTCTGCCATTAGTGCAAACAAATTAAAATAAACTATAATAAATAGTAAAGTTAGTGCATACTTGAATGATATGATATTTTGTGACAGATTCAGCATGACTCTGCAAAGGAGAACCGAGCTCTGTACTCTACGTCTGCATTCTGAGGGTTTCCATGATCAGATGAAGGAGAACTGGTTGGTGTGATCGCCTTGAATCATATCAAAGGCTTTTAGCAGGATCCTTCATCAGAGACTCTGTACAAAGTTACCCTGAGATATAAGGGAAATTCCCCACAGAGGAACACAACTGATTAAATGTAGGAAACAATCACCAGGAAGGTATTTTCAGTTTTTACAGTAAGGGTTGATTGCTGTTGTAATCCCACATATGTAGGACCAGAATATTTAGAAGTGATTTGAATAAAGAAATGCTAAGTGGCATGTTATTTACAACAAGGACTGTTGTGAAGAACTGCAGAAAGATCATATGATAGTGAGTGACTAGATGTTAGAATGACAGTTGAAATTCAGATGTGAAGCAGTGCACAGGGGAAAAAGAAATAATCCTTCTTTCAGACACTGAGCGATGTGCTGTTAGCTAATGAATACCACATAGGAATGAGATACCAGAGTTACAATAGACTGTCTGTGAAAAGATGAGCTAAAGGTTCAGAACTCATTAAAAAAGGCAAATGCAATGTTTGGCATTATTAGAAAGACTAGGGAGAACACAAGAGAAAGCATTATGCAACTGGACACATGTTTGAGTGTTGTAAATACTGTGTACAGTTCTGGTTCCCTGAGTCTCCAAAAGGGTGTTCTGAAACTGAGGAAGATTCAGAGGAATCTTTAAGCTGAACAAGGTATAAGGTGGAGTGTGGCATAGCAAAGGTGGGTAAGGGACTAAGTCCCTTTGACTAAAAAGTAGTAGGAGACACAAAATAAAACCAGAGACCTGCAAGCTGACATGCAGGAACAAGATTTTTTATTTGCCAGCATGTACATATAAGGAACATACTTAACATGACATGTGAAAATATGTATAACAAGTACCTGTAGATATTTTAATTACAAAAGATAAATTATTCTGTAATTGTATGTACTATAAAGTTGTAAGCAGTACTATTAACAGAATTGAGGTGAACTTGATATGTTCATTTTAGCAAATCCATATATAAATATGAAAGGTTATCATGATGCCATTGAGTCGCTTGATACAGATTGCAACTGAGTGTCAGATGAATGAAGACTTTTATTACCCCACTGTTATTTTTATCTTCTCAAATGATAAGAAAGTAATAATCAAATCATTTAATTAAACTTGATATTCATAATAGTACTTTAGGCGATTATTTAAGTGTAATACAGGTTTTCCTCACAGACTGAATCTCCTGGTAAGATTATCCTTTTTAGTACCATAGGAAACAGAAGATTGTTACATACTAAATTTAGGCACTGGTCATTGTTAATGGATTAGAACCAGTGAAAGTGAATGTGTCTGCTGGAGTTTTTCAAAGGTTACTAGCTAATGAGTTAAGAGAAACCCCATGTAGGAAATATCTATAAACCTGAATCATGCAGAATTAAGACCCTATTAAAATCTTGTCAGTGGAAAGAGTAATTAAATTCACCTTGAAGTGATAGGGACAAGCTTAATAAATATATACTACGTTGCTGTCAGTGGCATTGGCCCTGGGATGAGCTGAGCTTTGTGTCCACGGGCATGCATGGTATTTCCTTCCAGCTGAAATCTTGAAAAGACTGGCTGAGTACTGTGTTAGAGTGACTCTGCCATCCTTGCTGTAAAGAGGAGTGAACTGCAAGAACACCATGCGTTGAAAATGTTCACAATGTTATGTTAAACACTAGACTCATCCAGAAGATGCACAGTCTCTGGGATTTTCCCCTCACCTTCCAGGGAAGGGTTTAACCACCTGTGCATGGGATGCAGCAGGGGTTTGGCAAGCCCAGGAGGGATGGCAGCATGTGTGGAGGGAGGCTCCCCACGGCAGCTGATGGAAATACCCACATGTGGATCCTGCGGGGGGGAGCTGCCCTCTGATAGGAAGCATGTCTTAAAATGAAAAGCCTCCAGGTCCTAATCAATCCTGACTTCATGTGTGCCCTTTGTTTACACAGCTGTTGCACTGACCAGTTGTCCAGAGGCGCACGCAGATTACGGGATGTGTATCAGTGCAGGAGGCAAGGTGTTCTTGTGCTATGCAGACATGTAATGAAATAATATAAAAATTTATGAGGTTTTGGATTTTGTTTTATGGGAGCTTTTTGGTCCTGCTAGCCCAGAACTTTCTATATATCTAGCAATCTGGGCCCAAAGTAATTCAGCACTTCTATTTTTAAATATTTCTCAATAGAGAACTTATGAATATTACTGTAATAAGGTCATAAGGCAGGTTAAAAAAGTGTTACCTCTGTATTTAGTACTACAAAAGATGCTTGTTTTCATGAGGCTTATTGTTACTTAGAGAATACTAAAGGTCTTGAGTAAAAGAGAAGATGAACCTGTTATATATAGATTAATAAATAAATAATGGAGAACACATACGTGTATATTCATAAAATATACTTTGTATTGTGACAAGCAAGGTGAAGGCAAAGGTTTGGCTATAATAGCTTTTAATATTCAGAAACAAGTGTTCCTCCCCTATGCTGTTTCTTAAGTCTGAGCTGCTGCCCATGAGCAGAGAAAATTTGAACATAGTCAATCATACCTGGCAGCTCAAATCTTATCATTGATAAAACTAACAGCCACCCCTGTGCATTTTCTTGTCAGTGAAATAAGATGTTGCTCTCAGACTGGCAGTATCTGTTCTTCTCAGCTGCTGTCTGTCTATCTGTACCTCTGCCAGTGCAAACTAAATGTAAATGCAGTTCTCACCACTGTGGGGATGGCAGCAGTAGCAGAGTGTGCAGGATGGACGGTGGTTGCCAGGGCTGCATAATGCCATCCATAAGGGGTTAGTGGGGACTGATGGGTTGCAGTGATGAGAAAATATGCAAGAGTGATTGTGGGAGCATTGGGTTGGCACTGAGCAGGCAGGTAGCATGAAGGGGAGCAGGGTGCTGTTGGTGTTGAAGTTTCTGTTTCCCTTCATGCTGTGAAATATGGTGGCTACAGTGCAGCAATTTGCTTCAGAGAAATTGAGACCCCTGTAGGTGCCTGGAGTAACATTGAGCTTAGTCTGCTTTGTTTTACAGTTGTTTTTTTTTCTTTCCCTCCTCCTTTCACCTCATGTCTGAGGTGTAAATCATCCCAGACCTCACCACTGGCATTTTCTCCATCATGTTCTCTTCGTCTTGCAGTACTTTACATGATGTCCATGCTTCTCTTTGTGTGTGATGTCAGTTGAAGATGATGAGAGGTCTGTATACATAAAAATTGTCATAGCTTGTCTTAACCCATGTTGAAAACCAAGCTATCTGATCGCATATGTACATAGATTTTCAATACTGTCTGACTCAGA
This sequence comes from Tapera naevia, assembly GCA_033556795.1. Taxonomy (NCBI): domain Eukaryota; kingdom Metazoa; phylum Chordata; class Aves; order Cuculiformes; family Neomorphidae; genus Tapera; species Tapera naevia. The sequence goes on along the minus strand of JAUMJJ010000079.1, from coordinate 6,326,717 downwards.
ATTCTACTACTTTAGATAAGCTTCTCATAGACAATGAAGGCAGCTTGCTGTCTCGCTACCAAAACTGTTCTGTATCATTGAATACACCTTTATGTTAGTATAGATGTTATTTTTACTTTAACATCCCAGATTTTTATCCACCACATGTGAGAAGCACCTTAGCATTATAAATAAAAAAAGAATTAAACTCAAGAGGACTCTGCTCTTGTGTGCAGAAATTACATGGAATTACATGCAGACTACTGGCAGAATTTAATAATGAAACAATAATGTTTTGTTGCTATCTCTTTTCCGTGGAGATATTTACTTTGTGTGGGCTTTTTCTGGTGTTGATTTCAAAGTAGATACCTCACAGGTTTCAGTAAAAATTTTGCTTTTGAGCCCAAGGGAAGAAACAACAGTAAAGAGACCTGAAATGAGAAGTACTTTTTTTTTTCTTTTACTGTGTTAGAGAAAAGTACAGTGCATGAGGGAATAAAGGTCAGCATTTTCAAAATTATCTAAGCATCATTGCAGCCTTAGTTCCATTTTCAAAGCAATGTAAGCACTTTGGAACCTAATGGCTCCAACAGATTCAGATAATATCCTTATTGTCGTCTAAAATTGATAAAGTACTCTAGGTGTCTAATTCACACTAAGTCCAAGTGCTTTGATGCTCTCAACAGCCCTGCTTGTTACCTCTCTGAATCAATATGAACCTAAAGCCTCCTGAAAATTGGACACTCGATTTCCTCAAAATGTAGTGGGATGTGAGTACTGATGTCACTTCATAAAGTAGGTTTTAAAATCCTAAGCCACATAGGGCCTGATTTTTAAAAGCATGAAGTCACTGACAGATGCAGAAATGGGTCAAGAGAAATTTTTCTAAAAACCTGAGGACCTCATGGGGTTTTCAGAGAGGGCACAAGAAAAGGAAAAGGGAAGACAGCTAGTTTGCATATCAAATATCTCTTAAATAATAGATTCTTTACAGATATTCACAGCATTAAAAGGAGGATAACATCCATTCAGGCAAACATTACTCCATCCAAGTATTAATATTTTTAGTTGCTATGATGCTTTGACTTTTGAATCTGCATAAATGACTGGACATGCAAGCGAATGTTACTTGTAGAAGTATGTATGGAGTACCAGCTCTATACAACTCTCACAAGTACACCTCCTAATCCCACACCAAAAATCATTTATTATGGTCTTCATGAGAGAGACACACGATGTTAACTTGTGCTCACCCAGTGGTGAGTGAATCGATCCCAATTAGCACATTGCATTAGCAGTCAAGGTCGTATAGCAAACACTTAGGAGAGCAGCAGAACTGGGATTATTGCACTCAGGAAGTACAGAAGTTCCTTCTGTCCTAATAAATTAAAAGTGCCAGGCTGTGGTCCTGGATTCTGGTATGAAACATCTTTGCTCTGTGACTACAGGAATGGCACCTGGCAGAGCTGATAAGGAGCCCTTTCCCAAATAGTCCCTGGGCCTTTTTGGGGCAGGGGAACACAAACCAGAGACCATTGCCAAAAGGTAGTTTAAATTTGGCCACTTTCCTTTATAAAGTTTGCTCTGCTGAGATGGTCCAAGCTGGGCCACCTGGTTTCAAAGCTGGAGAATTCCTCTGGACCATTGATTTACTGCTATCAACGTGGCCAGAGTACAGCAAAGGCTATTGTGTTACGTAAGAGTAGGAGATGTGAGAAAGAGCTTCAACTATGGGACACGGCTGTGGCGACAGCACTAGTTTTGCTGTTCAGAAGGTTACATCTTCTGTTATGATTTAGCCTTAAAACAATTTGACGTACTATTTTTTCCAAGATCAAGAAGATGACAGACAATGGCAGTACGAAGTCAACAAACACTGTTAGAAATGTTTTTGCTTTGTTTGTCCTTAGTTTTAAGTCCATTCCTCTTGCTAGATATAGTATGCTGCAGAACTACATTACTTCGTTCAGGTGCTGTTAGATGGCATAAACAAGCAATGTCACTGAGTCTGGTTTCATTGCTAAATACACAGCATGTATTGCAGAATTCTCCTAGAAGGAGAAAGGCAAAGTAGTGACTATGGAGAAACATGCATTCAGAAAAACAGATCTGCTACTGTGATGAAAGCATAAAATTCTCTGGTTTAAGGTAAGATCAGAAAGGCACCAGTTCTGGCAATGTTTGTGTATTCTGTCTTTTCTTTGGAAATTCAATATAAGGAGTAAAGAAAAAAATTTACCAGAGAACAAGTGCCCACTAACAGTTTTTGCCTTTGACAATATTCTGCTCCTCAATAGCAAATTGATTTGCTACTTCATCTTAGCAATATTTCATAGAAAACAGAGGGCAAGAAGGCCTCAATGAAAATCTAGTTGTTTAATTATCACCATATTAAAATCAATAGAGTAATGTTAATGCCAGTGTCCTTCACAAGTGCCATACATGTGTTTGCTCTGCATAGATAACTCCTTCCCACTCTCTTAGAGAAAATGCAAACTGGTTTTGGTGGCTTCAGTGAAGTAGTTTGGCAGCCACCACAAAACTGGTTTCCAGTACTTTCCAGTCACTGGTGCTCTGATAGGGTGGAATGGGAAACAGGGGAATGAACCTTCTAGGAAAATGGAGGATGACCAAGTGGAACACTGAATGACTGGCACAATGCCTCGACTCATTGCCCTCTTCACCTTCGTCTGACCAGCAGAGAAAGAGGTCCCAGCAGTGAATAGATGTCTTCATAAACTCAAAGATATGTGGCACTCTAAGCTACTTTGGTTTAGTAGATAAGTTAGATCAATAGAGGGATAAAAGTTTTTACAGTTCCTATAGAGAAAAGTCAAAACTTCTGAATGTTTTAATCAGAGCAAAAGTTCCTTGTTCCTTTGTTTCTGGAAATAGATTTGAGTTTATAGCATTTGGTGTCAAACACAATTTAGGATAGCATATACTTATACTTAGTCTGTACAGAAAACTGACTAATAAGAGCCTCATGTTGGGTATAATCCAAACCCTAATATTTTTTTTCCAGTGCAAGATTAAACCTACTGCTTTGTACTGATTAATATGGTTCCAAAATTGTTTACATCAGGTTGATATGATAAAACTAAAGGGTACACTGGTAATATGTTACTATCACAGTGTCATCACTTTACTTTTTGACAGATCCTTGGCTTGATGTTTTTCTTCTCTAACCTTTATCTGTAATGCTTAGATGCGTATTCCTGTAATAGAAATAGCTGCATGAAGGGATTCAATATTCTCTCTAGAAATGTGCTACAGAGGGTTGAGGGAGTGGCCAAATCTTCTTATGTATAGTAACAATACATTTGATAAAAAAATATTCCTGCATGACATTAGTAGATATGCTAATATGGAGGATAATCAATCAAGATAAAACAAGCCAGGCTGTCCCAGTAATATGACACATGGAAAAAAGCTGTTCTTCGTTCAAAATTTTCAGAGTAACCTTGCCCTAATCAAGTGAGCTGAACACATCAACTGCATGTCTGAGGGCTGGAGAAGGCAGGAGAGCAAGTGCTTGTCTTAAATGGCTTATCTCCAGCTTCCAAGTGATTATTCCCTTTCTGAATTTCTCACTTCCTATTTTTATCAAGACAGCTTTTTTCTTTTCAAGATCCCGTGGGAAACTATGGTTGGCTATCAATATGAAACTCATACAGTGATTGTAATGAATGATATTGTGGTCCAGTGTCGTTGTAATTTGATGACACAAACTGGATACACAAAACTCACATTGCTCTTTTTTGTCCCCAGAATTTCTCCTGACTATTTTATATAGCCCATTTCATAAGCTTGAGAGTTGTATTAAAACAATTTAGGTTTCTTGCCCTGTGTGGCCATTTCAGAACTCTAGTCTTCAGGTGTTTAAATATCTTCCTGTAATTTTAAGTCTAAATTTATTCATGCCTCCTTTCTAACCAATTTATAGTGTTGTATTATGTTATATTGAACTTATAAACCATTTACATGAACTCAGTAATTGAGATATATGTATTTTGATTGTATTTGTTACAGATGTGTGGTTCAGTTCATCAGCTTGCTTATGAGAATAATTTGTAACTCTCTGTAATGCCTTTGATTGATGTGTACTTATAGCTATTAAGGGTAATTTTATCTCCACCTGTCTCTAACATGATTATAACTTCTATCAACCATTTATAAGCACTCGTGTTATGTATTATCAGCATACAGTGTATTTGTGAACTAATTAATGTGACTTCATGGTAAGATCCTGGGATATTACAGCTTGTGTAAGTAAAGCTAAGTCAGCAGGGAAACCTTTTATTTTTTAATCAGAATAAATGTGCACTTGGATTTTAATACAGTAAATTCCTTACTGTGGTAATAAAACCAGTGTTAAAAACATCTCTATGTGCATGTTCTTTGAAGGCTTGGCTCCTTGATAATTAACAGAAGAAGGACCAATACACCTAATTTAGCAGATGCTTGAAATTGTGCTCCTTCTGTTGTTTCTATAATGACACAAAACAATTACCTTGTTTTTCCAAAGTACTACAAGCCATATAGACCTTTCTACTTCTGCACAGAGCAAAACAATGGGGTTTTGCCTGATAACATCATGTTATGCTGGATTTGTAAAGTTAAAAAGCTTGTGCAAGCAGGGGGGAATCTGTACCCGAGTTATTTGATGCAAAGATTTTTTTTCTTTTTTGTTTGTTTTTGTCCGTTAGGTTAGGCTTATTCTACCTTGTGTCATATTTGAAGTGTTCTATATTCAGATACTGTCTTTAAAATAAAATAAAAATGCTTATCCAGCATAGAGTATTTTTAGCACTAATGTGAAGGTTTAAAAATACTGAATGAAACCAATCCAACATTATCCATTTCATGCATATATTTAGGATTTGAATGAGTACCTTGAAAACAGTGGAGATTTGGAGATTTTAATTTTGACATTTATGATGATCTTTTACTAAGCATGATTTTAATACGTTTTCACTTTTAAGATGTTTTTTCACATACCTCCTTATTCTGAGCAGTAAATCAATAAGACAGACATAGTATCTAGGCATAAATCTTCATTCCCAAAATAATGAGATATGGAATAGAGCATTTTTTGTTTTCTTCACAGCAAAAAGAGATGCATCTTATTATAAAAATACCAGCTTCAGAAGCCTAATAGCAAAAAAAATAGATAAATGAGTCATTTGGCATTACAAATGGGGTAATGTAGATTCTTCAAACTTAGAAATTTGAGGATTCAGGTAGAAAAAGAATACCAAATAAGAGAAACAACTTTTAAAAGTAAGCAGAGAAATAAGTAAATAAATACTTATACTAAAATCAAAAGAAAATATTAAACACCATTTGAGATACTTTGATTAATGTAATATATTTCTCTCCTCTCCTCCTCTCCTCTCCTCTCCTCTCCTCTCCTCTCCTCTCCTCTCCTCTCCTCTCCTCTCCTCTCCTCTCCTCTCCTCTCCTCTCCTCTCCTCTCCTCTCCTCTCCTCTCCTCTCCTCTCCTCTCCTCTCCTCTCCTCTCCTCTCCTCTCCTCTCCTCTCCTCTCCTCTCCTCTCCTCTCCTCTCCTCTCCTCTCCTCTCCTCTCCTCTCCTCTCCTCTCCTCTCCTCTCCTCTCCTCTCCTCTCCTCTCCTCTCTTCCTCAGTGTAGTAATCCATTTTACATTTTTACATTAGTAATTGTTCTTATCCAGAACATAAAATATCTTAAAATGACAAGCCATACAAGTATAACCAATATTACTAATGACATGAAACTGGGGGGAGTGGATGTCACTCTTGAGGGCAAAGAGGCTTTACAGAAGGATCTAGACAAATTGGAGAGCTGGGAAATTGCCAACCGCATGAAGTTTAACAAAGGCGAAGTGCTGAATTTTGCACCTGGGACAAGGCAACCCTGGATACACATGCAGACTGGCGACTGAGAGGCTGGAGAGCAGCCCTGCAGAGAGGGACCTGGGAGTCAGACAACAAGTTGAACATGAGCCAACAGTGTGCCCTGGCAGCCAAGAGGGCCAACTGTGCCTTGGGATGCATCAAGCACTGCATTGCCAGCCAAGGCAGGTGATTGTCCCATTCTGCTCTGCACTGGTGAGGTCCCACCTCAAGAACTGTGTGCAGGTTGGGGCACCACAGTATAAAAATTACTGGAGAGCGTCCAGAGGAGAGCCACAAGGCTAGTGAAGGGTCTAAAGGAGAAATCGTATGAGGAGCTGCTGAAGTGACTTGGTCTGTTGAGCCTGGAGAAGAGCAGATTGAAGGGAACCTCACTGCATTTTACTGTTTCCTCACAAGGGAAGGAGGAGGAGCAGGCACTGATCTCTTCTCTCTGGCGACCAATGACAGGACTCAAAAAAATGGCAGGAAGATGTGCCAGGGGAGGTTTAGGTTGGCTATTAGGAAACAGTTCTTCACTCAGAGAGTGGTGGAGCACTGAAACAGCTCCTCAGGGAAACAGTCAAGGCGCCAAGCCTGATGATATTCAAGAAGCGTTTGGATAATGCCCTCAGGCACATGGTGTGAATGTTGAGATTGTCCTATGCAGGGATAGGAGTTGGATTCGATGATCCTTATGGGTTCATTCTACCATTCTGTGTGATCACATGACTATGCCATGAATGGCAGTAACCAGGTGCATATACACAAGGAGTCCAAGTGGAGGTTGCCCAAAGAGTCTTAGCACCAGTATGTCCTAAGAGGAATCTTTTGACTTTGAAACCTGAATTCGGTGTGTGCACATGTGTTTGGAAAGAAAGAAGATTTCCACCTTTAGTGAAGGTTTTTTCACTTGTAATGAACCCAGATCTTTCCACAGAGGATGAGAGTTTCTGTAATAATCACATGCCAGTCAACAGTAATTAAGAAAAGTCCGTGCTGTGGCAAAGCTTGTTACTTGCCTAGCACCTTCATTAGAATTGCAGAGCGAGTGGGACTACCTGGCTCTGCGTAGGCTCACAGCTCTGTGTAGTACTAGTCCTAATAAGCTGTGCAAATATGTTCCTTGTTCATTTATTGTTAGCAAATTGCATGAGTGTCACTCAGCAGGTTGAACACTTTATAGCAGCACAACATGTGTTCTTTTCTTCTGAAGAGGCCCAAAGGGAATGAGCGGCCTTGTCCCTAAACAGGTTTGGCAAGACTGCTGTTTTTGTAACAGCTGCAAATGTGTTCCCTTTGTATCCAGGAAGATTTTGAGAAATGCTCTTAGATGGAAGGACAAATCAAGAGATGAAATGTGGATTTATGAAAGTAATGCATTTCAGAACATAATGGATATTGTACAGTTGTCTTCGTGGACAAAGAAAGCAGAAAAAAATTGCAGCTATTAGTGTACAGTAATGAGATAATTAGCTTGAACTATTGTTCCTGGAGTTCTAAATATAGCTTTACTATAGTTATGTTACTAAAAAAATGCACTTCAGCTTAGTTGATATCACAATGGCATAAACAGAACTTTGTTCTGTGTCAGTGCTATTGTCGCAAATATTTTGCTCTGCTATGTCTCATGTCATTCCAAAGTTAATTTATTTGGTGAGAAGCTTCACCACTTCTGTCAGATGGATTTGGTTCTGCTGAATTCCACATCTGTAGAACATTAAATGAGAGAAATCAATGTTTTTTTTAATGTATAATTCAGCAGATGCTACAAACATAAATTTTATCAGAATGTAGATGTTCAGAGTCATGCTTTCACACTTCTGTATTTTCAGCCTTTCTATTTTGACCAGCTGCTTTCACAAAATACAGACAAGGGTACTGTCTGGGGCATATTTAAAATAACTTTTAGTTCTCCTAAGGAAGGAATATTTCCTCTGTGAAGCAGAAAGATAGTAAGGTGACTTCATTTCTCTACAACTTGGAAAAAAATTATGTGTGAAGTAGATGTCCTAGATTTCACTGCATTCACTTTCAGTTTGTTTTATGGCTACATGAATACAATGATCATTATCTTCTTTACATCTCAAACATTACGTATCATAGGGAAAAGGTGTTGTACAGGGCTGTATGTTTCAATGCAATGTCAATAATTTCATGGGTGCTGGCTCAGCACTTACCAGCAAGTACAGCAACAGGAACATTTACTGTAGGTTGTAAATGTTTTCCCATGTTCAGATGTTCTGGCAGTTAGCAGTAGAAAGCCAGTATTTTTAGAAGCCAAGGCTGAGTGCAGTGCTAGAAGCAAATAATACAGATTGAGGAACAGGATGGAAGAATATCATTGGAGTAGGCTGTTTTCAGGGGCATGCATTCCTCTTATCAATGACTGATCTGAAACACATTGAAAGCAATATAAAAACTTCTGATAAGCCCGTAAATCTCCTGATATTGAGTATAAAACGTAAAATGCATTAGTCTTTAGGCAATAATGCTGAGATGTTCCTACTAAGCATCTCACTCCATGGCTTGCCCCTTCCACTAACTGGGTTGACAAAAATGGTGCTTAGGTCCTTGTGGGACCACAACATACAACGGAGCTCATAACAATTCGTAGTACCTCACTGTCTTTTAGTAAATATTATTACAACATGGTCTTAACTTTTAGCATTTGCACACCATATTGTCAGCAGGACTGTCAGCTTCAGAATTTGTATGAAGGCAAGGTGAAAAGTATGAAGTTGTAAGTTGTACCTTAACTATACTTTTTGGCTTTGTACTGCTTCAAAGCTGACAAAGGCACTGAGAAGCCAGAAGTCTCAGTACTGATCTCTGTCATAAATTGCCCATCCTAATGCACTGAAGCATTTTGGTCAACCTGCTCAAAATCAAATTTCTCTTTTGTGTGTTGCAGGTGTCTGTTTCACTAACATATCAGTTGGAACCTGCTCCAGCTATGCTATTCTAGCTTGATAGCTTTTAACAAGGATGGGAAATGGCAGCCAGGAATGTGGGATTTTCACTGGATTCCAATTTCACTTTGTACAATTTTCCAGTTGCAATAAACCCATCCAATTAAACCTAAGTACTGCTAAATTAAGAATGCATATGCATTTAGAAAATTATTCATTCTTTTACATCTCCTCAGCTGTAATGTTTAGTACGCCCATATAACAAGTTTTCTAATAGAGGTGAGAGAGTAAAAACAGACCAGATCACACACTGAGAACCCCCAAAGGAAACATGATGCTTTGGGTTTACCTGCATTGATGCCACTTGCCTGTGAGGTAAAGAACTGATTTTGAATTCTGAGCAAGTATTCAAGGCACCTTATTTTAGAATCCTGACTTTTTATCGGTCCATTCTCATTGATAAACAACTTCGTATTCTTCTGTTGAATATTAATTTATTTTCTCTGAAATCTAGATAGATGGCCTTTGACAAGCTTCCCTTAACAGATTCTCATATATAAGCTTGTGCTGTCCTGGAAAAGAACATTATTTCGTCATTTAAATCTCAGCCTAGAATAAAAAGTATGTGTTTCCAGCAGTGGTTCATTAACTAACTTGTAACATTTCATTGATTGACAGTTTAAAAAGTGAAATTGTGTAGAGTACATTATTTAATAGTATTGGAATACTCTGGCTACAGCTGATGCTCTGCAAAGAAGTTTATGAGTATTATTATGTATTACAATTATTGTTAGGATTTTCATTAGGGTAGTAAACAAGATTAAGGTTGATTATATCTGCAAGAAAAACAACTTTGCAGGTCATGTGTGCGGCTACTTTGTAGTGTGTAGAGCTTTTGTGGAAACAACAGGGTAAAGTATCATAGACAATTTATTTCAGAAGATAAGATGGAAAAAAATAAAAAAGATGATCCAGACACTTGAGAATAAGTGGAAGATTGAATTTCGTTCTGCACGTCTCATCGTAGACATTAGTTATCTTTCTAATACTTACACGTATGTCTTGTGAGAGAACAGCTTAGGCATTGATTTAGAGGAGGACTGTATTCTCATTAAACAGTCACATCTGTGCTTTGGCTTCAAGCGAATATGCAATTGGGACATCACTGAAAAATTATGCAAACTTAGTCGTGTGTTTAAATTCCAGTGAGACTGTTTATTTGACCTCTGTTCCAATTTGACTCTTCCCATTTCTGTTCTGGAGTTACTCTTTACACCAAAAAATCTACTTGATTGTAAACCAGTGCTTTCCAGTTGTAGATTTTGCATAAATAGTGATATGTTTCTTCAAAAATTCAAATTATCAACTTGTTATTAATTTCTACAAAATGGACAGAAATTCTTCTAGTATAATCCCACTTGCATAAGTTAATTTTGATGCTTTATCTAAATTACAGAGAATTTACAGACAGTGACACTTGCAAATATATTAACGAGATAATCTTGCCATTTAATGTAAGTCCAAGTGAACTTTATGTTTACCATGGTAAGTAAATATTAAGTAAATAGTATAGTAATACCAATGTAATAGTAATATGGTATTAGAATACTAATATAGTAATACTTGCTATATTAAGTAAATATTTAGTGGAGCAATCCTATAAATTTAATTTTATTAGGCGGACTGTGGCTGGTGTTCATTATACTTTTAGTAGTGTGAAAATGCTGAATTTCGAAAAGAATACTGAATTTGGAAATAAATTTGTCTTCTTTGAGGAAGGCATAAGAATTTCAAAGTAGACTGTCTCTGTTGTCACATAGAGCCATTTTTCCACTGTAGTTCACTCAGAAGTACAGCTATATGCAGCCATATTCTAATTAAAATAAGATTCAGAATGAACTCTTCTGCTAGTGTCTTACGTTTTGAGGATTGGTGGTAATAAGTGGTGCTTTCTCAAAGCGTCACCAAGGTGCCAGGTGGTGCCAGGGATGTGCTGATGAATTCACTCCAAGTCAAGCACATCAACATCCACCAATATTTCTTATACGAAATAAGGTTGATGGATGTTTCTGCCTCAGGGATGCTGAGGAATGTGTAAATTAAATAGCTATTCTCTCTTCAGCTGTGGATCTGCTTTCCTCTTCACACACAGAAGGAAATTTAGTGTAGACAAATGGCAGAATAGTCCCTGTAAATTGAAGTAAAAGTAGTGAAATACATTATTCTGCCTCTCATCAGATTTTAGTGAAGTCTTTAACTTTTCATTTTTGCATCATGTAATAACATATGAGAATTATATTCAATTTCTTTTAATTAGATTGGACCACAATCATTCTTTGCTTTTTCATATATAATGATACATTCATTATTCACACACACACACAAATTGTTAAGAGAATTGTTAAGATTTTCACTGAATTTGCCGTTAATGTAGAAAATGGAGAATAAGAGACTTTCTAACAATGACTTGTAATGCCATTTCTCCATACATTGAAGTCTGTTGGCATGGAAAGTGTTTCTGCTGAGCTCATCAGTATAAGAGTTCAATTTATAGGCTTGGTTGTTCAAGCCCGGAAGCTCTTTCTACTGTAATGGGAGTGACTGGAGACAGAACCAAGGCAGAACATGTGATTCATGCTAGCAGGAATTGAAATAACTGAAGATATCCCAGGCTAATATGGTGGAAATGACAGACTTGTCTGATTAAATGCTCTCTGCCATCCTTTCAAAAATACTGTGTGTGCAGCTCTAGAAGCAAGCCTAAAGATATTGCAAAAGGATAAGCAGTTGAAATCAGAAGAGAGCTGACCTTCCTCAATAACATAATCCTTTGAATAACCGTTTTTCAGTTCAGTCTTTGGATAGGTATGATTTGCTACATGGGTTGTTTTTATAATTAACAGAATTAGGCTACTTTCTGCAGTTTGAGTCTACTTTCTGTAGTTTTGATGCTACCTATTTGTTTAAACTCAACATTTAATAAATATTTGTTGATAATTATTCATATTAAGGACACAATTCTTAAAACACAAATGCTAAATAGTCAGCTACAAAGATATTCTTAACGATGCCTTAAAAATGCATTTAAGTCTGCGTTGGTCTTATAACCCGTCTAAATATTATTAAAGTGATAAATCCACTGTTGGGGAACATTTCCATGCTTAAAGTAAACTCAGAGACTGGGATTATGGTCTGGTGATTGCTTTCTGTTGACACACAGATTAAAGAAGCATCTCCTTTGCAACATTGCAAATTGTTCAGAATAGGGGGGAAAGACATGTTCAGAAATGTTTTAGCTCTGTGAAGCCTCTCAGGACTTATTAAAATCCTAAATGCAGCTTGTAAAGCTGCTGCTCAAACTCCCCCTGAAGTTAGTGACAAGTTTTTCTACTGACTTCAATGGCAGGCCATACTACAACTGCAACTGTCAAAAGAAGTAGAAATCATTCCTGAGATCAGCCAGCATACAAGTACATTTTAATCTTAGCAAAAATTATACTTTGGGAAGCTCTGAAAAGAAACCAAATTGACCTTATTTTTTCTTAAGAAATACGCCTCCCACGGTACTGCGCTACGGAGGAAGTGAGAGCTGTCAGGACTGTTTTGATCATTTAGGCATGTGAATTGGCACTAAAAATGTGAAACTAGAAATAATAATTAAAAAAAACTTACAAAGCCAGCAATTTTAACCCTATTTTTGTCTTCAGAAATAAATAAGTGCCCATTACATTTTCGAGCAGTCTCATGGCAGGTAGCAATACCAGTTAGAACTGATCCAAAACGCTGAATAACTAAAAATTGCTCACACAATTAAGGGTAGGTCCAATACTAAGTATGCTTACCTAAGTGTAGTTGCTGTATATTGCTACAAAGTTGATTAACCTCTACTTTATAATTGGGGCCTTTTTTGCAGTGTGGTCTTCGGAAGGCAAGTGTTCCTGTTCCCAAACTGTCACATGTTTCACTGATATCAGCTAGGCGCTAAGGCACTTTGTGAAGTGAACCAGAAAAGGAGTTGGATTTTGCATTTACAGTTAAGACCTCTGTATCCGTACAAATTATTTTTTTATTACTGAGGTAAAAGTTAAAAATCATTTGTAACACACTGTAAACTTTTTAGCAGGATGGCTTCTAAAATAATTTTCCTAGAAGGGTTGAATATCAATAAAGGAAAATGTGCAACTTGAAAAAAAAATCCCTACTCTTATTTCCTTTCACTCCCGGTGGCTTTCTGAAACCAAGTTCCTGCTGCTGCTGGTCAGTGAGCTACTTAAACCCATTCTTTACTTAAGGCACATTGGTATTGCCATTGGGTTTTGAAAGCAGACAAATGTGAGGATGTGCTTCTGAAAAAAAAAAAACATTCTAAGACATTTCTGCCACAGTCTCTGTACTAATTTTGCAAACTATATTGTGTTGCCTCTTTTCTTACATTGCAATGCATAGGACAAAGAGATGAAAAGAGCGAAAAGGAACTTCATAAGCCAGCTTTATGGCCAAACCCAGTGTATTAGAGAACTACTGTCTTTGAGATGTTATATATATTTAGTGTTCATATTAAGATGTTCAATATCAATCCAGGGAATTAAAAAGCATCTCCTATATAGAGTCAAGTAATTAAATCTGCACAGTTTAGGAAATCAGAATCTGTGCACAGACAGTATCATGCCAAATCAAAAGGGTCAATTTGAATTAAGTAATATTTTCAATGAAGTTCCTCAGTATGTTCCAAAGTTTTTAAAGAAATATGAACATGATATTCAGCAGTTTTGGTTTGGGAGCTCCCATAGAAAACATTACTTTGGTTTAAATTTGATTTTAACTGAGTATTTCTGTGTCTTTTTCACATTGCTGTAATACTGTGGAAAAACAGGGAAGTATCATGTTGCACAGGTCTGTTTCATATAAAGGGATGGAGGGTAGATGGTTCAGCATTCCCAAAATGTAAGAGCAATTTTGAGGTGGGCTTATTCCTTGCTGTGCTGCTTGCAGCTGTAGGGTAGGGAGCTCTGCTCCTGCAGCTGTCTTGTGGGTGCAGAGTAGAGTCTTGCTGCCTATGCCCCTATCACACCAGTGACTTGTGCCCCACAGAGTGGCTTAAGGAAAGGCACAGATCACTTGAGGGTCTTCATCAGGTCAAGGCAGGAAACCAATAGCGCTGCATTCAGACAAGACAGCAAGAGTTCTGAAAGTGAATAAAGTATTTTAAAGTAGGAAATGGCATGGATTGCAAACAAATTAATTATATGAAGTCTTGAGGGTTTTCCTTTGGATCAAAAATCTTGTCTTCTAACTGTATTCCACTCAGCTGCCTTAATCCTACAGCAAAAACACCTGAAGTTCTTTGTAATGGGGTTACATAGAGACATTAATACTTAGCTGAATTTGAAACATTGAAAGCAAATAGCTCTTTTTGCTCTTTCAAGCACGTATTACTGCAGACCAGTAAAGTATTAGTATTATTAGCATGGATGCTTAAATCATGAACATAAAATAGAAAACCAAATGGAATGTAAAATTCCCCTGAGTACCATAATGGAGAATAAAGTATGCTGTAGATTATCTGCTAAAATACATCTTTTAAACTATAATTCCAGAGAATGTAGTACGCAAACTGGCTGTATATCTTAAGATAATGGATCTTAATGTGTTTACATTTTAAATAAACCACATTTCTGTATCAAGATTGTTATGAATTTAACTTTGATGTCACTGATTATCCATCAAGAGTTTGAAAAAGAACATATCTGAAAAATTTTATTTGGACAGAGTAAGAATCAGAAAAACGATATTTGTCATCAAGCAGAAGTTCCTGTAAAGTGACTGAGTGAGGGATAGACTTTACATACTAGGTATGATCTATAATGGGAGAAATTTTTTGGGGATAGTTTGTACTTAATTAATTATCAATAACATTTATTACTACAGCTCCTAATAGTTTTTCTCCCATCTATACCCATTGATAACAAGAATGGAGTGAATTTTCTCTGCAAAGGCTGTAGGAACACTTTATTAGCAGTTAACCTGTATTAGCAAACTTCTGTGGGAGAGAAGAAAACGCCTTTAAAGGGATTCCTAGTGCATCACTTTCTTCAGCCGTGCCCATTGCTGGATTTGCTGAGAACTCTATGCTTCTTTCTATTTTAGAGTATCCCCTTCCACGTAGCCTGTAATCACCAACTGGTGGCCAACTGATGATCTGCCCATGAAGAGCAAGGATCAAGCAATTCTGAACAGGAGGTCTACATTTTATTTGCAACAGCAGTGTAGTTCTAGTCAGATAACAAATTAATCTGGGGTATATTTTTCCAATGTCCATACCGGCGGCAGTTTTGCTGGAACTCTTAAAGACTCTATGACAACGGCCATAATCTGCAAGGTGCTCTGGATTTTCTCACTGGACAGAAATTGGTAACCAAAAGTAAATGCTATATCCACTTCTGCTTTTATTTCTTCTTATATTTATTTTGGTAGTGTTCGTCTCTTAGCAGCCACAGTTGCAACCTGTAATCATGCTTTATTTCAAGAGTTTGGCCTTGGTTTCTTTATTTGCCCAGTGCAGCGTATTTCCTTGGTGAGCAGACATATGTTTATGGCTGTATTAATTGGGTCCAGTTATGAATTTTTCCTTCAGTTGCAAGCTGTGAACTGTGGTCTTCTAGGAAGAGGAAAGTCTTCTATTATAGGAAAATACTTTTAATTATATTTAGACAATTTATTTTATTATTTTTGTTGTTTACTTCGAAGTAAGGCAAGGCTTTAATAGGTCTGAATTGATCAAAATATTCCATCAGCAGATGCTGAAAATGCCCTTTATGGCTCTGATATAAAAGACGAAATAATTTTTTTGTGAAGTTTTCCACTGTATGTGTTCTTCATATCCATTAAAACAAGTAATTGGCTTGAAGAAAAGACTCGAAATCATGAAAATACCATTAATTTCTGATGATTCTCAATGAAAGTATATTATTTGTCAATTTTCTTTTTAAACTGTTTTGTATAGTTATATTCATTATATGATATTCCCTGTAAATATTCAACTTTTTTTCCCAATTATAGAGTAATGTATTCATAACCCTAGCATGTACAGTTTGGCAAGACAGCCTGTGTTGCAGCTGTTGCTGTTTTCTCCATATTACAGTCTGTACAAGTACCTTTTTTCCCTCCCTGTTGTCACACATTGGTTTTCACAACTTGGAATAATAGTGCTGTGAAGCGTATGAGAAATTCAGGGTAAGACTTTAAACTTCACATGAAAATGTAACTCTGCATTTAGGGAACAAGAAACAAGAATAGCACCTGCACTAGCTGAGGATTCTGCTTGGTCTGTAAGGTTCTCCTCTGTGTTGAATGGGATCCTCCGGGTTGGCTTCTGCTTTGCAGGAAAACTGTATCTGCCTGTGGATTTAGCAACAAGATACGCAGATACACTGCTTGTTAGAACTTCTAGAAGCATTATAACCAGTGTTAGCAACATTGTGAAGCACTTTTCTACATCTTAAGTGGAACACTTTTTTGTGAAAGATGTTCGGAGAACAGTCCACTTGTCATTTATTATTTTTTTATAAAATTGGTTGAAAACCCTAGTTGTAAAAATATGCAGTAAAATTTTACTCCCTTAAAAACCAGAGATCTCTCCTTTTGAAAATTAAATAGATATACTAATTTTCCATTTGTTTTTTTTTTTTTTTTAACATGGGTATGTAACTTCTAGAGCAGAGTTTGCTATGATTTGTCTTCTTGTATAGGTGATGACTGCGTACCCCAGGGAGATGGAAAAATGAGAGAGGAGTGAATGATGAAAATGGCTTCTGTAATTTCAAAATCTCATTGTGATAGTTGGGCTTCCTAACACCAATGCACATGGAAAAGAAAAAGGTGTGCTCTTTGACGCAAATGGCAAAGCAGAAGTGTAACTAGTTCTTCTCTCTCCATTTCTTCAGGTAAAAGCCAGAGAACAGGAAAAATTTATAAAGCTGGAATAAAATGAATCTCAGTTATTTTCTTTCAACTTGTTTAGTGATGAAAGGAAATAACTGTGTCATTAGCAAGCCATAGCTCACTGTTTGCAGTCCATAAGAGGTTACATACACCATACTACAGCCTGTTGACAAGAAAAAGTATCTTTATATTGCTCTATAATAAAAGTTTCTTATCATTCCCCAATAGTTTTTAAATTAAATGATGACTGTCCACCCTTTATTCCATTTACCCTCTAATTTGGGGTTACATAAATGCTATGGGTTTGCATTGCCTTTCAAAGTATACCCAGTCTGCTTACAGCCTGCCAGAAAATTAGGTGGGAAGAGTGTCCCACAGTAGGAAATATGTCCCAAGGTGCAGAAGGATGAAGGGGTTTGGTGGGGTAGCCAATGGGTTCACCTGAGCAAAGGCAGGCAGAGCAATGGATGGGCAGAAGGTTTTGCTCGGATAGACAGACATAGTGCTTCACTAAGAAGCTTTGTACCCTAAATGCATTAATTGCTTTGTATGGAAAGAGAAATGCATGATTTATGAAAAATATAATATAATACTAGAAAATAGTCAAACTGCCTTCTATAAAAACTTTGCTGGAATTGTTTTCAGCAGCACTTCTTAAAGGAGTAGACCCAGAAGATTAATATTAGCTAGATTAGACATATTAACTGGAAGAATGGCTCCATTCTGCTTTATAGCTCTTTAAAGGTACTAACTGGAGTCTGTCAAATGACAACTGTAACAGGAGAAATAAAGCACAATACAATAGACTACATTTCTTTATAATTATTCTAATTCAGAGAGACTGTGGATGAAAGTGCTTTTAAAGAAACATGCGTCATTGGTGTTCTGTGAACTGAAATCCTTACCCACACAAATATGCTGGAGAAAATGTGTACTTCGTATGTTTGGCTCTTATCGCATACTTTCGTCACATCAAGGAACACTGTATGGAAACTACAAAAACAACAAAGAAAGTGATAGTCTTTACTGTATCTATCTTGCAAAGGCATCATTCTAGTTTACCAAAAGCAGCATGGTGTGAGCAGGAGGGCTCCACAGGGGTCCGTCAGAGCAGAGGCTGTCAGCCAGGGCCTGTTCTGCCACCCAAGCCAGGAGCAGCCGGGGGCAGTGGCATAGCCCCAGCCCTTGGCACTGGCACCCCCATGGGGACAAGTCAGGACATCTACACCGGAAAGGCTTTGCTGCAAGGTGTGTACCTGTGCCGACAGAGCTACACCCAAATGCCTTTTAGCTATGTTCTCATCACGCACTTGAGTGTGACACACCATACTTCTGGAAAGTGGCCTGTGTCACTTGACCAGATGGAACCTTCTTTAAAAAGAAAAGGACATGGGGAAGATTTAAGGAGTGCATCACAGTTATTCTGTCATTCAGAAGAAAGAGAAACCAAGCCATGTAACAGCCTTTCTATTACTTTTTCTGCTTTTGTCATTGAAATTTCTTTCAGAAATTAATTTTGAAAACTTTCATTGGAAGCGCTCCTTTTGGTTCATCTCTCGAGGTTTTCTTTCCCCTGTCACCAGATGGGAGCTGCAGACAGCCTGCTGGCTGTGCTGGGAAAGCTGTTTCTTCTGCTTTGGCTGTTGCACTTTGTACAAACAAGTCGATGTTATTTTTGCTTGAAGAAAAAGGTTTTGCTGCCTCCTGATTAAGGCAGTTATTGAGGGACTGACATCAAAGGAGCTGACCTGTGCTTCTCACTCTGTCCGGTCAACAGAACATCTTTTGCTGTTACAGTGCCATCAAAGAAGTTAATTCCGGACATCTGAAAGTAAATAAAGAAAACATGGAAGTCTTTAAATGTAGCTTCATCTCTAAATGTACTCCATGAGAGGAGAGAAAAGCATGATGGTGCTAGGAAGAAAAGTTTTAAGATTGCAGTGGCAGGCCTGGTTCAGCAGATGTGCTGCAAAACAGCAAGAAATATTTATCTTGGTCCTGACAGGATGGGAATTTCATGGTCAGTGAACCAGAAGAGAATACATTGTTCCCAAAATAAAGTTGCTATTAGAATTTAGCCTGTTTGAAAGTTAAGGGATGGAGGGCCAGGCTTGGAGTCACTTATCTTTTCATTATTTCTGTAAACTGCTAATAAACCTGCATCGTCAGATACTTGGAAAGCTGAAAGAGCTTGGCTGGAGGCATAAAGGAAAAAAAGAAAAAAAAAGAAAAAAAAATCCTGTTAAAAAATCTTTCTGTAAACTGGCAGTAAATATTTCGAAACTGTGATGGTGCCTAACCAGCCATTTGTCACTAGACCAAGGAATCAGAAATCATAGGTCTTGTTTCAGTCAAACTTTTCTAACTTTGGCCTATTCTTTTGTCATTATTGTTAAGCATAAACACAAATAAATACACTTTTGCTTCTTCTACTTGACATCACCTACCTCTGCTTGGCCCTGTTACTTTTGACCCCAAAAACTAGTCTTGGCTTTGGTAAAGTCTAGATGTGTTAACAACTGTGCTTAGTGAATCCAAAATCAGGGGAACCTGGAAAATATGTATCAGAAGCATTTCTAAGTGCAAGTCCTTGCTCTGAAATATAGCAGAGCACTATGAAGCAAGCATTATGTTTCAGTATCTGGAGAAGTTATCCACATAGATAATTTTAGTGTTGTGTAAAGTTTTATTCAGCTTTTATAGATCAAAGTAGTACTACTGGCAATGATCATGGCTGATAAGCCAAATTTAAAAGTCTTTACTTAATCTTTGCTACTTGGCTGACTTGTTTTGTTAGCCAGCATAAAACCTTAAAAACCTAAAAAATAATGTCACCAATTAATATTTAATTTCACCACCTCCCCATCACAAAGAAGAACTACACAGTAACTCTGAGAATCCATCTTCCTCCCACAAGCATTAAATATAATCATCTTTGATAGGGAAATCTGCTCTTTCTGGAGCAGTGGCTTCCGCCTATTCCTGGGGAGGCTGCTGGGAACAGAAAGTCTCCTACTGAACATGTGTGTCCTCCTGAGACTTCCCCAGTGCTTCCTGACTACAGGCATTCCAACATCCCAATCACCATATAATGAGAGTCGGGAAAACAGTGCTAATCAATTTAATGAAAGGTGTTGATTTACTTCAGATGACAATCTGCTTCAATAAATCTAGAGCCTCTTGAAAAAAGCAAAGATATCAGATCATGTATTAGTTGTTTGATTTGAGATATGTATTTTAAGCACTTTGTCCCTCTCATTTAACATCCTGGCTCTAACGGATTACTTCTGTGTTCTGTAAACTGCTTTCTCTTCTGAAGGTAGATGGGGGTGGTTGGTCATTTCTTGTGATTTATATGGTTTGATGTTAGGAAGTTAATTTTATCCTCCACAGATGTGTCATGCAGTATCTCAGTGCAAATCCTTTATTTTTTAAGTCCAGGCTGTTCCTGTCTTATCTCCAAAATATTCTCTCAGAGTGGGGATGCTTAGTGGTTACATAGCTGTCACAGTCGTGGCCTTCTCATGTCTAGGCATCCTAGGAATGTGGAAAACCGTGACCCAGGGAGGCCAAGTTCTGATCTTAGATGAGATCTTGGGAAACATTTGTAATTCATTCCATGCATCTGTTGGATTATAGCTTTCAGTATTCTCAAAGAATATTTTCCACTCTCAGGTGAAGAACTTTCCCTACCTTGCTTGTGGAGGTGTTGCTGGAGCTGGTTCATCACTTGGAACTGCTGAGGGCTGCTGGGGAATTCAGGCTATAGTTGTCGAAGTGGACAACAGCATTAGACCTGCCTGTGCTTTGTCACTTGCCATAGGATATGTGCATGACTGTCACTTATATCATGTGCTGAATCTCACAGTGTTGGCAGAGTAGCACTGAATATGTTGCCAGATTTATTAATTTATCTTTCTGTGACAAAGGTAATGAAATTCATAGCCTACCACCTGACTAAATCCTTTATTTCTGTTTTATTTTGTGATTGATGAGGTAAAATTGTTGCCATTTCAACAAATTCCACATTTATTTTTACTTTAAATAAACTTGAGCATAAAGTTTAGCTGAAAAGATGAGCTATGCAATTTGGGATTATATGACTTACCATTTTAACATCTACACTATAATTTTCTTCTTGCTTTGGTTCTGTTATTGCTTCCAAAAAAAGTGAGGTTAAAATGGAAAGTAAAGGGCTTGCTGGAAATAGAGAATATTTCTGTTAAACTTGAGTCAGATAGTAGGTAGCTTATACTCTGACCAGTGGAATTCTTTCACATAAGCTTTTTTTTCTCTAAATATGAGTAATCCTGGGGAATGCATCTGAAGTTAGATCTTTAATGTTCACAGATTTAAGAATATACGATTGTGTAGGTTCACTGGTGTTCCTGAGCCATTTCTCAGCTATCATTCACATATAACTTAAGGAACAGAGGATTGACAGTGAGTATAGGCAAGGAAAAGGTTTCACAGATTGGTTAAGACATTGAATTATCTGAGTGTCTGGAAAGCTGGGAATCACTGCAGTGTATTCACAGAGCTTAACCTGGGCTTGATTTAAGCATGTCTTTTCATGAAATAGCCATTCTACAACCATCCTGTTGCCTTCATTAACTGATATTTTTAACTATTAGGTACACTTTATGCAGATTCTGGCTCAGATAGGAGTTATACCATGAATGAGAATTTCCAATATGCTATTTGCAAGCAGGTGAAAAGTGTTTACGTAATTGAAGAGAATTACCTTTTCTGAGAAGTCAGCAACATAGCAATGGAGTCCGCTAAGAGCAACAGGCTTTCATTTCTGTTTGCATTTTTTGTAACACCATCGAGAGACCAGGCGATATGAAACACTTCTGTACTCTAACCCAGTGCATCCCAATGGAGGGTCCCAAGGAACCCAGCTCCCCGTGCTCTTCTCACCAGTGTTTCTTATGGCTCTGGGTGATTCCCATACTATCGGACCTCTTGCTGCTTCCATCTGTGAACTCATGATCCATGATTGGTTGAGATAACAAGACTATAAGTATTAGTACCACCTGGAACAACAAGTTTTCTTCCGTTCTGTGATAAAATTACCGTATTGTATATCCTTTCCACTTTGATCCTCTCCAACACGTAATTTAAGCCATCACAAGAGAAGACAGTGTTTATAAATGATGAGAGAAGTACATGTAGGCCATCAGCTATATTAGGATGCTCATAATGTACTTAAGCATTCTGCTGCATTGGTATCTGCTGAAGATTATGACTGTTTATGCTGAACAATTACTATAAAAAGCAAAGTCTATCAAGGTAAATAATAAGTGTAATAGTTCCCTTTATCATAGAGACTTTACAAATGTACATTTATGTATGTTTGGCTTTCTAATCTTTAAAATTAGATGAATTCTAGTAATACTTTACATTTTCCTTTGAATAAGTGTCATTTCTCCTCTTTCTGATTTTAATAATTTGTTGATAGTACAGGCATAAAAGCTAGTCAGACTAGTGACAGATGTTAATAGAACACTGTCTGTTTGCTGAGGATAAAGGTGTTGTAGGAGTGCTATCTACAGTGTGCTTATAATTTGGGTTCTAACCTTATGTTGTTACTTATAATTGGATTTGTTTGTTGATTGGGAGTTTTGTTTAAAAAAGAGAAAAGGTATATGTTTTTTCCCTTTTTTTTTTTTTTTACTTTTTCTCTATTACTTCACAGTCTTCAAGCAAAAACAGGTAAACAGTGGTTGGTTATAGTGTACTAAAAATTGAGTAAATGTATTGTTGTCTCCGGTGAGGTTTTATAATGTTCTTGATGACGTTTTTAAAAATCTGCAGAAAATCCCTTTTCCCATTTGTTTATTATAACTTCATAGAATCAATGTATGGATTTCATAGTCACCAGAGTATTAGCACTTTGTATTGTGAAATAAATATGTGTTTGTTGGGATATGTATGCTCTTGGTCAGCACAATGTTCTGTCCGTTATTAGCCATTTTATCAAAACTGCCCTTGATGTAAATCTAATTGATGGGCCAATTTTGAAATTCTAATGTTTCCCAAAAAGGCTGCGTACATAGCAAGGTCACATTCCGCCCTGGATATGTTTGTGAAACTCCCACTGAAAACAGTGGGAGTTCTGCACGTGGAACAGAGGGTGGCCCTTGATCTTTAAACCGTTAATACATAAAAAAGGAGAAAATGCAGCATTCCATATCCTGAGTTTCTTACTGCAAGTTTCACTTAGGCTAAACCTTCACTGTGGGTCACCATGATTTAATTTGAGGGAGAACTTCACAAAATTCTCACTGACTGAGGCAGTGCTACTGCTGGGTGCTCGGCATTCAACCTGTCTGCTTCTGGGGTGACTTTAAGTAGGAATAAACTTAGGCAATTTACATGTCTAAGTGATACGAGACCTATTCTAAACTCTGTTTCAAAAATTAGGTGCTGAACCTAAGACTCACTGAAAGGCTGTGTGCTACTAAATGTCTAAGTCAGCCTTTAGTGCTTCTTAGACTGCTAAGTAATATGACTTTTTAAGTGTTGACCCTACTTCTCATTTTAAGTATTTTGGGGATCTCTTTGTTTACAAATACTTTTCAAACCAAAAATTATTACTTCTGCCGCAGTCTTCCATTAAGTTTACTAGATAGCATCTTATGTGACTTTTCACAGAAGAAATTGAAGATATTTAGGATGTTTAACAACTTAGGAGATTCATAGTTCTAGCTTTCTTAGCTTCTTACTGAGAGATTATTGGATTGCAACGAGTTTCAACTGACTCTTATTGGTCTTTATGCATCTTGAGGAATTGTGCCTCTCCCAAACTTCCTGCTCAACTTACAGTGAAAGTATCAAGTTAGAAAGTCACAGCCACTAAAAATGAAGGAACACTAAGTAAGTGATTTACTGCTTTACAAGCTTTAGCCAGAATATAGTTCTGCAATGCTTCCTGTGTTTCAAGTGTTTTAAAAAAACATTTATTTGGGGATTAATGGACTTTTATATGAGGTACAGGGCTATATTTTACAGCCAAAAGCAGATAAAAGTGTGAATTTGTGCCTGTAGGGCATGAGATGTGTGGAACTGAAGAGCTGAAAGAAGGGTTAACAGGCTAGTCTGCAGAAAACCAACTCTATTAATGCTTCTGATAAGCTGTATAGGACAACTCCAGTTGTTTATGTGGTGCACCTCTGTTCTTTAAAGGATGAAATCACCAGCTGCTTTAAAGCCTGTAACTATTGAACCTGGGCTTTCTGCCTGGCCAGAAAATCACCTGCTCTCTTAACTTTAGTGGTACTTTCATTTTGTGAGTGAAGTCCCTTTGAGCAATCCATGGCAGTACTTCCATTTTTCTGCTTGTAAACTCATTTCACAAAACTGTAAATGGTGACATTACCTGAAAATTGTATTATTAGAAGGCAGAGGAGTATTTCCAAAAGAGCCCAGATTTTGGAAAAAAACGTTGTCAAAATACCATCTGCCCTCACAAAAAAAAGTGGCAATACTATAAAAGATGTGATCATACAGGGTCTGAGATAAACAGAAATTTTTAAAGGGATCTCTTTCCGCACAGATCCATCTTTATTTGCTACTCTTTGCTGTTTTGCAATCTGCTGAATGATACCAGAATACATCAGGCTTTATTAGTAATTTTCAGAAAAAAAGTTTGAAGAGTCTTGAACAAAAGATCACTGCAGGTATTCCAGTAATATAAACACCTGCAATGCAAATATAGGTATATTTGAAAGAGAAGAAGAAAAAAACAAGAGCTTGGAAACATGCAAACCTCTTGAGGCACAAAAAAAACTGTATCTGGGCTATAAAATTGATTATACTCTCTCTGGAAGCAAAGAAGTAATTAACAAATTACTGTATCTGGTAAAAATATTATATCATATCCTTATGGTCCATTAGTTGTGTTGTATTGTATGCATGAAGATTCTTGTGACAGTTTTCTGTAGTATAAATTATGTAATATAGGATATGCATTTACTCCCTGCTATTTTTCAGATTGTGGAAAATTAAACACTGACAAAAAATTCCTTTCATCTCTCAGTCTCCCTAATAGATAATAACAATAATGACAGGAACAGTCTTCATTAACTCATGCTGAATTACATCCTCAGGCTACTTTCTGATTTTAGACATGCAAGCTATCCCCAGAAGCTCAAGCAATGTTTCAGTAGTTAGCGTATTGTTTTAGATGAGAGGGAACAGACAGGAATAACTATAATAACTGCTGTGTCTGCTAAATCTGCTGTTCGTCAGAAATCTGTTTTGCGATGATTAATCAACAACAAAGGTCAATAGTGCCATTTTATGATTGCTGGGCTTCAAATTTTGAATTGTAATATGGTTATAGTAGCTGTAGGCTTTAGAATTGTATTAGCCCTGAAATCAAGGCATGAGTATGTTAAGGTGAGAAACTAAAAGTTGCATATGTGGGTACATTTTAAGCAAGCATTTCATGTTTCTTTTAATATTCATCTCAGTGCAGCTAATGCATCTTGAATTTCCTTGTTATAATTCTTTCTGATAAGTTTTTTTTCTATACAGTGGTGCTAGTGACATATGAAATCAAATTTCTCTTTCCTAACTAAATATGCAATACGTTTTTATGTAGAAGTACGCCAGAGGAGAACCTTATACTCAGTTTTAGGCTTTCTAATTGCTGATGAGGGAAGGAAATGGCTTAATGTGGATTTCTAGACTGAAAAATGACTGTAAATAGCCTTTAGGAATTCTGTGTGTATTATCACTCAGTGAATTCCATATCACATTTTTTCCTTTTACAAGTAAGAAATGTTTACTACTATCTGCCAACACTATGCTCACGACCTACAAACCTAAAGTTTCTCGTTATCTTTGAACCTTTACTAGTAAAGTTAGTGGGAGTTCATGATATAAGAGAGGGCAGAATTTTTAATCTGAAACTCAGATAAAATAAATTCTTTTTATGGTGTGTGTGTATACTCATGGAGTCCCATTCCCTTTTCCATGCACAGATATGGAAAAAAAATTGTTAAGACCAACCGAGGCGTATGAATGCACCGAAGGAATAATTGTGTTGATAGAGAATTTTGAAATAGAGATCTCTCACTAGGGCTGTTGTAATGAAGAGGCAGTTTTTTCATTGCATTGTCTTCTCTGGACCTATATGGTGTTTCAAAATGGGGTTCATTATCTTCTGTTGTAGGAAGGTATTGCTGGTCAGAAATGCAGGGTCTGAGTAACAGTTTGCCTCCATTTGTGGAGTGGGAACACACACTAACAACAGGCCATGTAATACGGCTGCATTTCTTCAGGCTGCCAGGAAAACATGGGGGAATAGGATACGTGTGTAGTCAACTGTAGTTTCTTTCTGCCTTTGGAGGACCTAGAGAGACTGTAGCATCACAGAGCTTCCAGGATGTCACAAATTACAGATAGGAGAATGGGAGATAGCAAGTGGCATTCAAATATAATACAGGCAATATAGCAGTAGAAGCTGCATTCAGCTAAGGAAGCATTGCCTCTTGTCAGGGTACACAGTGTCGGACTTTTCCTCTTCTTGTACCTATTTCTCTGCATTAATCCTGTGCACCTATGTAGCAGCAAAACTGTAGAACGCCGGATAAGCTATCCTACGTGACCGTTGCAAAGCATGGCATTGGAGCAGAAGGTTGGGAAACAGGATAAGTGGTATGAATTAGTTACAGAGTCATGAAGTGCATACAGCGCATCTGAAAGATGGTGAAATCCTCACTATTTATGAACAGGAAGGAATGATTAAAAAAATGAAGGCAAACAAAAGTAAAACATCAGCAGTATGATGCAACAGTTTATCAGAATTAACTTTCTAACTACATCATCCACGTTTATCTAAGAATCTGTCAACATTTTATGTCCGACAAAGACTTAAGTAAAGAAACCAGGCAATGAAGTACTTCTGAAAAGGTGTTTGCAGGGAGAAACCTCGTGCTTCAGCAAAGAAACATAGAATCATAGAATCATTTGGTTGGAAAAGACCTTTGAGATCATCTAGTCCAACCGTACCATCTGGAGATGGACTTTGTTATTCAACACTTATTGGGAAATTGATGAAGAATCCTGTCTAGTCAGACAGAGCTAGCACACCATCTGCTTAGCCGATAGGTCAAGTGCCTGGTCTCTCACCAATTACTTGTCAGGACCCAAAGTCTGCCCAGGTAAACTGTAAAGGTATGAATCAGATTCCAGAATGTGAATTATACTTACCAGTGTAGTACCTGGCAGATAAATACTGAGTTAAACATTTTTTCATAGACATTTTTAAACTACTAAAACTTCAGTGTTTTCACACTCATGATAACAAATATGTTTGTGAATTTTTGTGCCTAGCATCTTTTTCCAGATTGGAATAACAGGAAATATGATCTGGAAGCAACCTTGACACAAATCAAAGAGAAATATTTAAGCTGTGTTCAGAGCTAGCCTGATTTGAAATGAGAAAATATTGTTCAGACACCCCAGTGATCATTGCTGTACCTAAGAAAATTTTTTCTACCTCTACGATACAAAATTTTCTACAACAAGAGTGTAACTTAAATTCAAGATTAAAGAGAGAAGGGTTATGCTAGAAAAGTGGAGAAAGAGAAGCAGCGTATAAAGGAGAATGCATGTTTCTGGGTCAGGTACCAGGAGGTGTGTTATGAGCACATATAAATTTATTTGTGGTAACTTTAATTCATTTATTTCAAGTCCTAATAGCAATAAAGGCTTGCTGAAGAGTTTTTTGGATAGACTTCACAAGCCCTCCCAGGTTGCTGGTTGCCTGGGCTTTGGATTCTGAGCCGGAATTTGACACGAGGTGTTTACTGAGACAAGTTGCATTCACAGACTCTGTATATCTGATGTTTTAGAGAAGAGAGGGAAAGAGCAGCCTGTCTGCAGCTCACTAAATAAAATTAAGATTTATGAACTGAGTAATTTGGGAAGGTCTCACTTTTTATATATATATATTATGACTAGCAATGCTGAACTCCTGTCCAAGGGCTTCAGAGTGTGTATAACTTCATTCTCACTATGCGTGCTGTTATTCCATCTTGATAGATGAAGGCATCGAATCAGAAAAATTGGATATGTACAAGGCTATTAGGCCAGTGGGAGGCAAAACCCTGGAGAAAATCTGACAATGCTTTCTTTTAAATGACAACTACAAACTTCACATAGGGGTTTGTACACCTTTACTATATACATTTCTCAATAGGTCCATCTGATTTATGTAGTTTACACCTGAGTCTTACCAGGTATATCAGTTTGGAGCCATGTCACAGTTTCTGTCAGGCTTCCAAATATGTATCTATTCACGATTTTTCTCTTCACTGTCATTTCTCATACCTTTTTTTCTCTTTGTCTAACAAAAATGAAAGATGGCTGTCAACTGACTGGGACTAACACAAGTCTAAGGAGATCTGAGATGGCCAAAGCTATCAAGCTGCGTGGTGTGGGGCATTGCAGCAGTGAGTCACCTCCTGAGAAAAATAGCCGGGAGAAACACTGGAGATACGTGGGGGCTGATTTCTCTGCAGGAAATAATTCCCTAAGATCAGCTTCATGCAGTAGTTGTTGATCAATGATCTGACAGTTATCCATGTCAAAGAGATTCCAGTCTAACACAAGTGACTTGTCTTGAAGAGGGATACTACTGAGTGGTGTGTTTCAAGCAGAAACAGAGGACAACTTTTACAAATAATTTTAAAGTACAAGAAAAGCAAGAAAACTCTTGTGGCATTTTTATCTTGGTGTAACTATTTCGTAGGCTATAAATGAAGTATGTTTGGTTTGGGGAGGAGACACAGATCCATCAGCAGAGACAATAGGCAGAGGAGGATGTTTTGTCCTTGAATCGTTCGTGCTTTTCTATGGCAAGCTATATTTAAAACCATTTAATGAGGAAAAAAAAATCTGTTTATGAATTCACTTGATACCAATTGTCATTGATGAATGTTCAGCTGTTGTCCAAAGCCTTGGCTTTCATTATTGAGTTATTTAAATATGTATGTGTGAGGACTAGAAAGAACTGACATTTTTCATATTTATTAAGAGGAAAAAATGTCCCAGATTTGGAACACATCTGTTTTTCTGGTTTGCCTTCCACTTCAAAATCAAGGCTGTATTGGATTTACAAAGCACATGTGTTCAGAAACTGTAATACAAGTCCTACTTTAAGAGGTGAAATATACCTTTAGTTCCCAGGGGGACTGGGCAAATAGATCTGCCCTAGTTTTAGTAAAGTTATCATTGAAAAGAAAAGTTGTGTGGAGAAGAAATGTAACACTGCATCCAGCTGACCCTTGGGAGACCAGCTTCAGATTTTACTTGTGAAGAAATCTCTCAGGATTTGCTTGTTAGTGGGTCTAAATTGGTATAGTGCCATTGGCTCTGGGGCATGCAGACAGCAAATGTTTGTCATGATGTTACTTCTGTACATATAAAATACAGTAACAATTTTCTACTGCATAAGCTTGATGCCACCTTACAATCATGGCATTTTTGTGTGCTCTGAATCTCAAAAGAGAATACAGAAATTTGTGTGTGAAGTATTTGGCTTTCATATGCAGGAAGAAAGCCCAAATAACCCTATCGCCAGACAAACTCCCTTAAACTGGTGATGCTTATTGCTGGTATGAAGCAATCATTCTATTGCATGGATCAAAAACTTGAGCTCTACATCCCACTGATCATTTCATTGATCTGAAAAAAATCTGTATTTTAGTGTCAACTCCATACCCCACACACTACTTCCCAATTCCATTTTTCCACTTTCTTTCAACTGTTGTTTCTTGTCAAACTACATGATCTTTATTGCATATATTATTTACCACTGAACTCTGCCATAATACAAATAATAAATGCTCATAGAGAATATAGTCTAAAAAAATTAAAGATCTTTTTTCTTATATTTCTTATTTATTGATTAATTTTTAAGGATAAGCCATTCTTTGATATTTTTTCCATCCAGTTCTACAAATATTGCTAGTCCATGGATATTGTAAATTTTAAATGTTAACTCCATTAGCGTTTGGTAGGGGAATGGACAATTGCGCTTTCAGAAAGAATTGTTTTCCTAGCTAGTACTGCTCATAGGATATTTAGGGCATCATCATCAGAAATATCTCTTTTGTGATTATGTCAAACTGGAGCTCCTGAGAGAGTCTGTGGAATTCTCTGTGTTAAAATGGTGCACCAGTTATTCCTATGGGAGCTGTAATATGCAGGAACAAAATATTTGCCCTCTGGAAACTTAGTTGAGCAGGACAGACTGGTAGGACTCTCCTTCCCCTCTAGCTCAGTTAAGGGCTGTTTGGCAACTAACAGAATTTTGGTTTAGACCCTTATCTTATTTTTTTCCAGACCAAATAAATAGATCCAGGCAAGTTTTCTAGGCTTCCTAATAGGTGGCTTCTCAAAGGATGCCAGTGCAGACAGTCTTTTATTGTTGCTATTAATCAAGATGCCTACTCGTACCCCGTGGTAGCTGGACAAGGGCATAATCTCAAGTGTATTAATGATTTCTTCCGCATATCCTTTCCTCAGTCTCCTACGATATGTCAGGATTGTAGTGAGATGAGTACAGGTTGATACCTCCAGACTTACATCCCCTCAACATAATGAATTCCTAATGGCAAGAGCAGAGGGAACAAGGACTTTTCTGTGGAAAAAAAAGAAATATTATAGAGCAAAACTATAGCATGAATCAAGTTACTGTTGCATAGTTCTAATACAAGATAAGAACACAAAATGAAAAATGGATAGAAAATGGAGTACTTTCATAATTAATAGTCCACTACGACTAATTTAGCCTGACTTTAAGAAACAGCCTGAACCCCAAAATTTTAAAATACTTGCAGCTGCCAGCCTGACATGGCAGGTTTTACTCGTATTTCAGGTTTTGGTTCTGAAGAATCGTTTACTGTTGTTTCATTCATCTAAGTATCTGCTTGCTTCTCTGTGCCACAGGACTTGCAGACTGCAGTGGAGTGACTGGGTAGTTTACGGAGGCTCGCGGGATCATTCCATTCAAGTTCACAGAAATGGGCATTATAAAATCTTGAGGTTTGTGTTATCATGAAATTTATTTAGAAAGTGAGGAAGAGAATAACTTAAATATGCTGTCTCAGAGGTGGAGATAAGCACTGCAAAAGCTTAAACAAATCTAAGTAATGGTTACATCCATCTTACTGCTTAGTCAAAACTTCTAAATCTCTCTCTTCAAAAATGCTAGAAGTAAATCCAATTTATATAGATTGCTACATCTGTTTGTACATTTAGTAGAGTTACAAAGAACGGGCAGTTGATAAGAGAAGTTACAGATACAAGAAAGCTACTCTGATGAAGTGAAACTGGTTTAGGATTTTTGTTTATTGTACTTAAAACACCACTTCTTATTAGTCTCTTCAAAAGTTGTTTAGTTCTATCACAGAATGGAAATATATTGTCAACGATGTTGCCAAAAAGCCCAGATGTCTTTAATAAATATTTGTTAGGTATTTGGAAGGGGAAAATTTATCTATTACATAAAATCTGACAAAGGATCAAAGATTTTAAACAACATCCATTAAAGCTAGATACTATTCCACTAACAATCTGTGCTAGCTTGCTGCATGTCCTGAAAGGGGAGACTTAGATTTCTACCATTTTGATGGTAATTCCTCCTAATTTCTTAGAATTCAGGTTAAGTTTAAAGGCATCTGATGTGCAATTGCTTGGAGAGTGTAAGTGGGAAGATCCAGATGTGACTAGAAACTAGTTTTCTCAGTTCTAGTCCTGGGCAAATAATGGCTGTCCATGAGTGCTTTATTGGAAAGAAAAGAGCTCAAGAGCAATTTGTCTGATAAAACTCTAAGGGAATGAGTTCATGGAGTCTCATAGTCGAATGAACGTGGTAGAATACATACCAGAGGTAGCGTCCATAATTTTCCAAGGAAATAAAATTAAACAAACAAACCAACTGGCAGGTAGAATTTGTAGATAACACATGCTGGTATGTAAGTAGTGATTAAAATATCAAATATTTTGTGTTTAAAAATGGGTATATCTTTATAGAGCCAAATACAATCTTAGTTAAGTAATTTTAGCTGCAACTGCAGAAGTTAATCATTGAAGGGAGATGCAATATAAGGCAAAACCACTAAGTATTTATACACATATATACATATAATACATTCTTCATGCTAAAAGTAAATCCACACATACACACATCTATATATATGTATAATATAAATAACATGTACACATATGTATAAAGACATGCATTACATGTTATCATGGTTTGTATGCATGCATGTGGATACATGCACTGTCATATAAATACATATTTATAAAGTAGTGAATGTATAAACAAAGCAGCAGTAAACAAGTGACTTCATTCATATAAGTTTAGCGGGGAAGGTAACTGGGAAAGTAGCTTGGTGACAGTATAGATCTTCATGGGGAAAAATAAGTTACTGAAGAAAGCCTTAATTAAATAAGCAATGTAATAGTCTATATGTTTTAACTTCTACATAGGTATATTCCACAAATTCTGCTTGCTTCTGTGCATACCAGACCAAACTCAAACTATAAGCTCATACATTGTTTAATTAGATTGTAGGCATTTTAAAGAGAACTCCCTCTTTTGTAAGGAAAAAAAAAACAAAACCAAACCAATCAAACTCTATGACACACATATAACTGATGTATTTTTTTTTAAAAGGGAATAACGTTCCATCACTAATCTTCTGCTGAACAGGATAAAGGTAAAATTGCTTGCCTGCTGATATGTTTTAAAAAGATTCATGTGATTTATTTCCATGCAGGACAGAATGTGAAATGTCTTTAATAAGCTTAGTTAATAACCTTTCCTATTCTTTCTTTAATCATGTTAGTAGTCATTTGAGCATTTAATTACATTTCCAAAGGTCTTAATGGGAGTAGCAATGTTAGCTTATTACATTTAAATGAACCTGAAAAATACAGGCCATTACCTTCCTTGTGCAGCCTCATATTTCCGACAGGACATCAGCTTTAACAATTATATCTCTGCTAATTAATGCTATTTTCACTAGAATTGAGAATATATATGAGAAACTTAATGAATCTACCCCTTAACTATTAAGAGATTTTTTAGAGGTTCCTAAGTGCATAAATGTGAAACAAAACTAACCTAAATCCAAAGAGAATATAATGTCTTTTTATTCTTATGTGTTAATATTCATTCATCTAGCTTCAAGCTACCAGGGGACAGATTTATCCCTGATGTAAATCCATCAAATTCAGGAATCAGTGGAATTGTGCCAATTCCTTGACCCTAGACTTCCTGAAATTGTACGAACCCTCAAAACCTCTTGATCCCAGGGATAAATGGCTGCAAAGCTGCCTGGCAGAAAAGGACCTGTGAGTGCAGTTGGCAGCCAGCTGAATATGAGCCATCAGTGTGGCCAGGGTCCAAGAAGGCCAATAGCATTCTGACTTGAATCAGAAATACAAGCAGGACCAGGGAAGTGATTAGCCCCCTGTGCTCAGCTCTAGTGAAGCCACACCTCATATACTGTGTTTTAGAAAGACATACTGTGTTCACTAGACAGATGCTGAGGTACTGGAGTGTGTCCAAAGAAGGACCATGAAGCTGGTGAAGGGTCTGGAGAGCAAGTCTTACAAGGAACAGCTGAAGGAGCTGGGGTTGTTTAGTCTGGAGAAAAGGAGGCTGATGGAAGACATTATTACTCTCTACAGCTACCTGAAAGGAGGCTGTAGCAAGGTGGGATGTTGGCCTCTTCTCCCAAGTAGCAAGTGATACGATAAGAGGAAATGGCCTGAAGCTGCACCAGGAGAGGCTTAAAGTAGATGTTAGGAAGTATTAATTCACCAAAAAGATGCCAAGCATTGGAATAAGCTGCCCAGGGAACTGGTGGAGTCATCATCCCTGGAGGTATTTAAAAGATGTGTAGATGTGGTGCTTAGGGATGTGGTTTAGTTGCAGCTTGACACTGTTAGGTTAAGAATTAGACTTAATGATTTTAAAGGTCTTTTCCAGCCAATGATTCTGTACTTCTGTGATCTCCAAAAGGCATTTTACTCATCAAACCAACTTCTTCACTGAGAGATACCAGGCAATTTTTTGTCTTAGTTCTAGTCTTTGAATCCAACATGGGAAGTACCTGAGACTTCAGAAGCTGTCTTGTGACTACTGAGCAAAAAGATCTGTGCATGCGGTATTCAAGAGTAATGGAAACTTGTGCTTGCACAGTATTACATATTCTGCCTTAAAATCAGTTCTGCTTAGCACATAAATTACGCTTTTGCTTTGTCTTAAATAGTTAATTGCTAGGGATCTCTTTAGAAATTTCAGTAGAATACAAACTGAAATAAATTTAATCCACAATTTCATTCAGATTTTAAACTGACTTTTAGACTATATGCTTTTTGACGTTCAGAAACATATGGAGCAAGCAATCTCTTCTCATTTGACTTAAGCTCTGGTATCCCATCCTTCTGCTTAGTGATCAAAAATAGCGTCAAAATAAGTCAGAAATATTCTCACTGTAGGAAACTGAGAAGACTGGCCAAGGTGGATACCTTGGGATATGCAGAATTTTCTACATTCTGTAAGTATTGGCATTGTCACAACCATGCTGGACAACTCATACCATCTTCAATGTGCTAGGTTGGCTGTATTCTGTTTCATCTTACAGATGTTAAAATTATTATTACCAAAAAAAGATAGCTGGAAAGCTTGAGGTCATATTCTTGGCTCTTTTCAATTAATCAGCTGAGCATTCGGTCAAACATGCCACATCTCATACCCTCTGACTATGAAAAATGTCCCTTTGATTAAACTCCCATCTAATGTTAGTCGGTAAGTAGAGCAGTGTGGTCAGTACACCTTGTGAAAGTTAGCTTCTTGCTACAAGGTACAATAATAAAAGTAATGAATACCTCTATATTATAATATATATTACAATAAGGGACATTTTAAATAAAATATAATTTTAAATCAATGGGATCAGAAAATTGTAGTTACAGAGGGATCACAAAATGAATGTTCTAACATTCATATATAGACTGCTTTCAGTCAAACTTACCCGTTCCGTTGTTATATCGATGGTCTGTGTGTGTGAGTGTAATTCAGACTGCATTCGAAATATGTGGGAGGAAATCTTGCACCATGTTGCTACCCTTTAGTAAAAGGCCTCTTCTGCTTTTGTGCCATGCTCCCTTGACTAAGTTTACGATGACTTACTTCTGTGAAAGTTGAACATGATCTTGCTTGGGAGCCCTAGGGGCAGCTATTGAAGTGTGAATTTGTGTTAAGGTAATGTCTGCAGAGAGCAGATGGAAGTGGGAAGGAGTTGAAGTTGTGGCACATACTTTCTAAAAGCAAAATGTAGTTGTAAATGGGACAAGCTTTTAATTGGGGGGAGCAAACAGCT
Source organism: Tapera naevia (assembly GCA_033556795.1). Lineage (NCBI taxonomy): Eukaryota > Metazoa > Chordata > Aves > Cuculiformes > Neomorphidae > Tapera > Tapera naevia. The sequence goes on along the minus strand of JAUMJJ010000079.1, from coordinate 6,291,590 downwards.
GGGTGGTTTAACTTTTCATGTTCCGACAACATTTTATGTAACATCTCTGTACAATTTTATTGAGAAAATAGGTCAGTGTAAGATTTCAGATATGGGAAGAATCACAGCATTTCAGTACTTTCCAGTTTTTCTAAACAGGTTTGGGAGTTTGTCCCCCAAAAGAAAATAAAATGAAAGAAATTTTGCTTTGAAAATAGAGAAGAAGAAAAGTGTGCAATATCTATGAAAAAAAGTATTACTTGAAAGGATATTTATAATAGTGTAAAGTGTCATGAAAATTAGGTTTTGACTTGTAAAAACAAGGGGTAAGCAAATCAGATGTTCAGTGTTACTCGTTTTTATCTGCTTCTTCAGAAAAAGTATTCCTTACTGTTTAAAACCCTGTGAAAACATAAGGATTTTATAGCCAATGGAAAATAAAACCATTTAAAGGAAATAGCAAACTAGAAAAATATCAGTCTCTCCAGAATAGTAATCATTCCTGTATCTCTTCAAGGAAATTGTTAATAAATTTGTGCCAAGCAATACTTCTAGTAGCTTTAAATATAAATAGTAAAGGAGAAACAGCTATAATACTTTTAACTCTTCCATAATTTTGTACAAAACAGTCTCTTCTTGAACAAGCACTTCCACTTTGCAGGAGGCTGATTCTCCCATTTTGACAATACTTTCTGATTCATTTATACAATGTTCTTGAACACTAATATACCACAGTATTCTGTCCTATTGAATTAATTAATATGAAATGTAATTGTATAGCCTTTGTTCTTACTGCAACCAAGTTAAATGTTTTTGAAGGCCACTACCAAGCCCACACTGTGCAAGCAATATATGGAAATTTTGGTTTTGAATCAGGCATAGCATTGACAGGGTAATGTAGATGGCTCAAAGGCTACTTCAAACAAATGCTTGGCCACAATACAGAGGCAAGCTGTAGGCATCAGAGGACCCTCTTTGCAGCATTTGCAAGAAAATCACAGAAGAACTTAATTTTAAAGTAGGCTGAGGTTTCAAATTCTTTCAAAGTAAACCGCAGAGCCAAATATAATGGTGTCTAGGAAACTAAAATGACCATCAGTACAATACATTCAAAAGGGACATAGCTGCATATTCAAATCTTTATTAACATCTGGTTTCACTCAGGGATTAATAAACTGATTTATTTTATTTATATTTATTTTTGCTTATGTTATAGTCTTCATTTATATCTCATCTCTCCACAATCAGAATTCTCCTGGAGTTTGCTTTCTTATTCTGTAAGGATGTTTTATCCATTACTTTCCTACTTCTGGGAGCTCGAACAGGCATGTACATGAAACATGTTTGCTAATAGTAAGAGTACTTGAACTAATTCAAAAGCAAGGTACGATCTCACAATCCTGTCTTCTGCTAAGTACAGACCTATTCCCTGGCCAGCTTGAGTGTTTGGCTCACTTTTATGAGCTCTCCAGAGATATTAGATTAACTTCCAGCTGCACACTCTACAGAGCTTCTGTTGGTGTTAATATAGCCATGTTTCTAGCCTTTGAATGTAAATGAAACCAAAGGAAATGCTCAGGGAAGAGCCATTCCCTGCAAGAGTTAAATTTGGCACCTCAAATTACATTGTCATCTTACTTCTGACCAAGAAACAACTGCAGCAGAGTAGGTCCCTTCCAAGTCACATCAATGATCATGGATAGCTGGCCTTGCAATTTTGAAAATTGTGGATAGCCATTCAGTCTTGAAGTTAGGACTGCCCAGGCTCCAAGACAGGTGTGTGCTGTTGCCATGCTCCCGTCTAAGCACATTGCCCTCCAGGAGCAGGACTGGGGCCTGGGAGAAGTACCACATCTCCAACTCTTTTCTTCAGGGTAGCTCCTTAGAGTGTCCTTAAGAGAGGTCGGTCATGCCGAGAGGGCTCTTCACCTCCACATCAGTTATTCAAGTGGAATAATAGTGTACTGGAGGATGCTGGGAAATGTCTGTTTGAGGGGGGGAAAAGGGGGAAACAGATCTAACCATGACGTCTGAAATGCAAAAACTAAAATACTTTAGTTGTAGTACTCTTCCTTAATTTCTCCTCCTTTCTGGCCATTTTTTGTGATTTTGTATCTATTACCTTTAAACACCAAAGTATTGGCCTTTCTTGGGGAGATGGGGGGATCAAAATGGGAAAGAATGGAGCACGGAAGAGGTGTGCATATACCTTTAAGATACAGCTCTTTCTTACAAAAATAACAAGGCTAGAGAGAAGACCTATATAGGACAAGGAGGCCAAGAAAGGTTTGGATGCTTACAATTTATAAGTAGAAAGTTGCATTTTATTAAGAAATCATGCCTCCTGTCAGGGAGCAGCAAGGGCTGGCTACACAAGAACATGCTATCCCTGCAGGTTGCAGGGTGATAGCAATGGGGCCGTCAACAGCACCAGGTGACGGTCTGGTGCCAGAGTCTGCTAAGGAAAGCTAAAAAGCCAGAGCCAGAGGCAGGGCTGGGAACTAGCTGCAGTGTACAGAGGAGGGTCCATCTGGAAGACCGCCTGCCTGCAGGGATGGAGCCGCACGCTGGCCCTGCTGCAGCGATACTGGGGCATGGACCAGTGGCCTTAGGGGGCTGAAATGGGGTCTTGGGCAGTGGGCAGGATGGGGGGAACCCCAGAGGGATTGTGCAGGAGTAGTCAGGGATATTAATGCTTTCAAGGCCATCACATGTCGTAAAAGCAAGCTTTTTGCTAATTGCCATTGCTCATAATGGTTACACACTAAATGAGCAGTGAGTTTTAGAATAGGCGAGTAGATGCACTACAGTGAATATATTGGTGTTTGTAAATGAGAAGAAGGGGAAAGAGTTGGCAAGCTATCAAGCAATGATTGCTAGGGAATAATAAAATCAAAGAGACCATAGCAAACATGTGGCAATTGTGGCTCAGAGACACTTGCACAGTCTTTGACTCCTGCCATAGTGAGCAATGAGTGTACGAAGGAAGGCAGGACAGCTGGCTAGTACACAGCAAGAGGCAGAGAGGCTGATGACACTGTGGAATGCAAAATAAACAGCAAAACAAAGATGCTTGTAAAAGCAACCACTGCCAGAATAGAGAAGCAAGGCTTTCCAAAACATACATTTGCAGCAGCCACCCTGCGGCCAGGCGCAAGCTGGACAGAGCATCCTTCCACCTCCTCCATCCTGTTTGCCCCCAGCTCTGTCTACTCCATCCCTGCTTCTTTCCACCTCTGCTCTTGGACTGTACTATTACAGCTATTAGTTTCACTTTCTCGTCTGTTCCCAGTTCTGCTTCTAGCTTTCTGCATCCTGCATAATTCAGTGAAAATACTGGCGATAAAAATCAGCAAAATGACTGAGCTTTTACTGGTGTTTTACAATGATGGGTAGAGCCAATGATCTGCAAACACTGTAGAGAGATATAGATACTGTAGCAAAGGGCTATAATTTTCCTTGAAATGCCAAATTCTATAACTGGCTTGGTTTGGTTGTACAAAAAACCTGAAATGATAGACTGAGGTACTGCAGGAAGCTGTTTGTATCTACTTAAGAGAAAGAAAAACGTTTGGATTGTTTCACAGAATGTTGCATAAAGGCTTTTTCTAGCACTGTGATTAGCACTAGAATGCAACAACATTTAAAAATTAGCAAATTGTTAGAATCTCTTTATAAAAATAAAATAAATTTCAAAACCAGAAAAGCTTGGTGTTTAAAAGATTGAATACAGAAATTGTTTTTCATATGTTATTGTGTGACACAGGAAAATAATAGACCTGGATTATCTTAGTAACTCACATGAATAGCCACAGTTATCTTAAAGAATTTTAATTATGGTTGGCTGGTTTTGGGAAGGTTGGTTTGTTTTGTCATAACGTTTGCCATCAACCCATCTGAATGGAGATGAGACTTCCCCATGCAAAAGAAGAGAGCTGCTCTGAGAATAGTCTGCTCCCTAAGTGAAACTCTACTAGCAATAAAGATGTTTTTGTTCCTGAAAATGTTTATGCTAAGGATTCTGCTGGCATTGCTTTGTCACAGGAGAGAGTTAAATAAAGGTGCTAAGTGAAAGTGAATTAGCTTCAGTGCATGGAAAGCCTTGTTTGCATGCTCCTTTTGAGAGTTAAAGTAGTGAGGAATTAAGACAGCTTTGTATGTGAATGAGGGCCTGCACCTTAGGGATTAATGCATTTTTACTGATGCATTTTTATTTCTCTTATTTAGTTAATTCAGCTTCAATTTCCTAACCATACTGGTGTAGGCAGATCTCGAGGGACAGACAAATGAGGCATTGCAGAGACCTATTCAACTGCATTGTCTAAGTGATGACAAGATGCAAGATGAGTTAATTGATTGCAGACTTTTATTTTTGGTAAATTTGAAGAGGCCTCTTCTCTATGGTTTTGTGTACACAAGCATGTTGAGGAACGTTAATTTAAATGAAAGAATTAATTCAGAACATATTAAAGCACTTAGCCTGAAAAGCCCTCACTAAGGTCTCTTTAATTTTGAATACTAGGGTGTAGTGTGATGTGCTCTTCTTCATGTAGCTACGTGTGGCTTGACTTTCCTGGCTGTATCTTTCAAAATACACTGTAAATGTGAGACACAAATGTGTCTCACCAAAGTAAGCAAATATTTTGCTGTTGGCTTCCCTACTAAGAGTAGCAGAAACTGAAAGTCCATAAATACAAGTAAATCTATTTATATTAAATGACGTGAATTTTTTTCTACCTGGTTTTTGAAACTTTGGGCTCTTGACAAGTTTGGAGTGTAGGCATTGATTGGGCACATATTTTGTTTTATTTTTCTATCTAAGCAGTATTTCATTTTTGAGAAACCCTGGGTGATACCACTTTTTCATCTTGATAGTTTGATGTTACTACACTGGCAGAATGGATTAAGGGACACTAAAATTGCCTCCAATAGTGAAGGTTGACAAGCAGTGAATGTGGACTTCTTTTGTGGTTTAAGATTTTATACGTGCTCATTTGTTGGCTGTTGTCACACTTGCTTACGTTAGGTATCTACCTTGTGTACCTAAACTTCAAAGTTTGGTCTTTTGACTCTGTGCATAGACAGAAATGATAAAGATTTTCAGAGAGAAGTTCAGGGAATCTCTTCTTCTTTCACAACTGCACCTAAATCTAGAGGTGAATAACCTCCTTCCATTTTACAAATTACTGTTATTCCCAAAAGTAAAGTGTAAAATCAGTCTTAAAAGCTGGTAATCAGTTTTCCCACTAGGTTTGCTAATGACCATGAGCCTCTTCACTGACAGGAGTGCAGTAGCTGATTGAGATAAAGGTTTTCATATCTGGTTAGGTACTCTATGATCTTTGTCACTCTGCTTAGCATCAGCTCTCAGCTTAGAGGGAGGCTTTTACAAAGAACTCAAAAATAATTATCTTTTAATTATACAGCAACTTTCAGTTGTTCACTTAAATACTTGGTCTTCAGGCTGGAGAAATGTCTAAGATGCTGCCAGACAGTCTGCAGCTGAGTACACACTGATGTTTAGTTTAACTTTCAACAGGAAGCAAGGAGTACAACATGAGATTAGCAGCTTGATTAGCTGTTTGATGTATAATGTATGTGTGCCTCTGAGGATGTGGTCTCAGAGCACGGGACTGCTTGTTGAAAAGAATCATAGTATTTCTGTATTGAACCTGCTTTAGCAGCTTCAAAAACCCCTACTAGTGATGGGACTTGCTGATAAACTTTAGTTCTTTACATAATCTATAATTCACTATTAATAGTTATATACCCCTTGTGCTGATTGGACCACTTACATGGTAGTGCACTTGGAGAATTCGCAAGAGTTTTATGTTAGTAAAGAAATTCAAGAATGTAACTAGTTTTACAAGAATTTCAAGTATTAGGATTTCATATTTTAGTAGTTTCAACAGTAAGATCCAGTGCTGGTGTGTTGCCTGATGACAGTTGCTCAGTTATTGAAATGCCTGTTCTAAAATGGGTGGTTTGAGCAAAGTATACGCATCAGCAGATGAAAAATGGCTACTTTCTCTTCAAGTCTGATAATTTGGTTTCAAGTATCTACTAGTACTACTGAAGACAGTATAACAGTATTATCCGGAAGGAAATTAGCTACAAGATGAGGAACTGACCTGTTTTCTGCCTATTCACATCACACCTCTTCATAAACTCTTAAAAAGTGTAAAAAACATTCTGTGGTTTATTTTTTTTACCTCCTAATAGGAGGTTTACCTGCTTCCCTTGGTGGCTGAGAGATGTGGTAAGTGTTTGCAATGCATTTTAAGATCCTCAAATAGGAAGGAAGTCTTAGAGCAGTGCCTGATGTAATTGTTTAAGGGTTGGCTGAAGCCTCCTGATTCTGAAGCCTCCTGATTCTGCCTGTCATTCTGCTTCTTGTTTCCACCACACATGACAGATGATGCTTAATGTTGTCTATGTTCCTTATATGTAGCATACCCAGAAATCGACCTTGTCTAAGTTGCTTATGACAGCAGATGTTAAAATATCGTTCAGTTGTGTATAATTGCTTTCCAGTGCTGCTTTCTTTCCTTCTCTTTTATTATTTGCTTCTAAAAATACTGCTTGTGCTTTTGGTGGCTGATAGCTTAGACTTTTGCCTTTTCAGCAGTTAGAGCTCAATTACACCACATGTTCTTCTGTAGTTAAGAGTTAATAGAAAGTCTGTTAAAGCCCTCCTCTATACAGAATTTACTACAATGCTATTTTTGGATATCTACTCTTCAAAGTTTTTGAAGTTTTGTAGTTTAAGCTATTTAAAGAAATGTAACATCACTCAGCATTTGAATTCAACTTTTACAGTAGTTGTAAAGCTGATGGAAAACTGGTGCTAGTTCTTCTTTCTCGTACCATTATTCCACCACTGCATTACCATTCTCAGAATCTCATCATCACTTTGGATGCTGATATAAGCTTTTCGCTCAGTAACAAATGAACTAATAAAAAAAAAATGAAAAACATATTGTATATACTAAGCGGAAAGCCAGTGAAGTTACCATAATGTTACACTGAAGGCAGATTTTAGGTTGGACCTGTCTTTCAATCAGAAAATGCTGTTGTCATGATAAAAGCCTTGCTGAAGTAATTTTCATACATGAAATAAAGATCTGCTGTTCTTCCAGAATTGCTTGGACAATGCAGTGAGATTTGATATGCAGAGAGTTTAACCTAAAATAGGCAGATATGTCCTCCCTGACATTGAAGAAGGAATCCAAGGAATTGGACCTTTTCATTTAAAAAAAAAACAACAAATATTTTCTGGGAATGTGAAGTGGAATTTCTGGGAATATGGGCTTGTGGATATGATACAAGGCTGGGCTACTGTAGAGTAATCCAGGTTTGAGAAAATAGGGAAAGACTTTGCTTATCACCCCTGACCATATGCAAGATGATGAGGATGACTTTAAAAATACAGTCATAACTAGAATAGAGATAAATCAACTCAGTCTTTCATGTCACTGAGGTTTGTTTTACAAGTTGAAATAAATAATTCATCCCTTCAATATGAATTAAAAGTGTGGTTCTGTCCTCCTAGAAGCACTTCTCCAGCTCTTCTTTGCATTTAGTAATTTTAACCTTTGATCTTGGAACCATACTAGAAGTGGCGTATCTGTGACATAAGAAAACAGAAGCAGCCTACTCTTTTCCTCAGTTTTAGTGAAAATTTAAAAATGGACAAGCAGGAGAGTTTACCTAAAGTTACAAGAGAATAAAAATACAAAGGTTACTAAGAGCTTCTGGATAACACATAATGGGAAATGACTGTAAATACGAAGAAGGAATATATAAAAAGTTTATACGTGATAAGTATGTGCAATTGTTACGTACAATGATTATTGTACAAAAATTAACAGTGGCACTTAGGACACAGCAAACATGAGACTGAGGAAAGGTACAATTCAGAGTGACATTGGGCAAAGAAGTAAAAAAATAGAGTTAAAGTAGTCTTGCATAGGACCAAACTAAAATAGAGTACCTAAATTAAATCAGAGCAGGGAAGAGGGGTTCACAAAACCCTTTTCTTGGCCAAAAAATGGTAGCACAAAGAATTTATTTTGCTTAAGAGTTTGTGATCTTATGCCAGGGTTGCTTTGCTTTTAGTGACAGAGCTGAGAGAAAGTGACAGTTGTGGCTTATGTGGTGAGGTTTACCAGGCAGCACATTTTTCAGGCTGAAAAATGGCATAAAACCAGAACTGGTATCACAGGAAACACAATGAGTGTGAAACAGCACTGGTAGATGCATTAACCTCTATCAGTACTGCACCCATTTCCCCTTTCCACAGACAAAAGAAAATCAGAATACTAAAATTCAAGAAAAGCAATGTTAGTGAAAACAAAGCTCGATGAGGTTAAAGGTAGTAACAGTAGTATTAGTGACAATAATAATGGTGATAATAACTTCTAGATGCTTCTGCACATATTCATTGTGGTTTCTTTTTCGACAATAATGGCAAAAAAAAGGTTGAACATGCATTTACTGACCTGCCATCTGGATACTTTGTCATTAATATATCATCTTAAAAAAAAAACCTACAAGGAGAATGAGACTTTTCAGGAGGAAATGTTGCGCAGACCTTGTCAGGAATTTTATGATAAAGGCTAATTGCCCCTTCCTTAAAATCCGGTATTATACCTACCTTTGCTTTTTAATGCCTAGTGACTATTACATGATATTCTTCTGAGATTTAGTGACAACAGTTCTGAAGCATTTTCCCCATCCCTTGTGGCCTTTGTTGTCTGGATTGCGGCATAGCATGATGTGCCTATTTGGAGGGACGCGGTGCGAGGATGTGCTGATATAGCACATCCAGCAGGACAGTGTCTACACATACCAACCATCACACAGTATGCACTCACATTTCCTGTGTCTGAGGCAAAAAGGATTGGCTCTTTGCAGGAGCTCTGAGAAAAATAAATTTATGTATTTTCTATGTGGCACATTCCCACTGCTTATTCTACTGTTGTCATACATTGCTCACATCCCTTGCTTTCTAAACTCATCTCCTCATGCTTATTTATTTTTCCATAGAGTTACCTGGTTACATTTGCCTTACCCAAGTGACTGTTGAACACTTGGTCCAGTTTTGTTTATTCTTTTGAGTCAAGCTCCTTTACACTTCTGCCAGTGGTCTGGCACTGTATCCGTTGCTGTAAGGGAAGAAGTGAAATACATGGGGCAGTCTGGTGGTAAGACCTCAAACGCTGGATATTTGAAGTCAGTTGTTGGTTTTAGTCTCTATGTATACCTTTAGGCATGTCACCTCACTTTTCGGCATTTTGATTTCCTCTCCTTTCAATACTTGTGTCTAATGCCCTCCAGGAGTGCTATGTAAAATAAATAATACTGTATATGTTCATGTATACAGTCATTTGTAGACTAGAAATGCCCAAAAATTATTACGGTTTATTGAGAACTGATTGAAACCATTTAAAAAACAGCAAAAATACTGCATTTCCCACACAGCCCTCCCCTGAAATCTGTAGTTCTTATGTAGATTTTGGCAGGAGGGTTTCCTTGTAACTGCAATGCATGAGCAAATTAGAATATGTTGTATGCTTTTCTTTGGTCAAATCAAACAAAATGGAAAGAAACAGACTCCCGTTTTTTACAAAAAAACTTTTTACTCTTTTCTTTAAAGAGTTTTGCAGTATTCAAGCATGAAGATCACATTACTTCTCTGGCGTATTTTTTGGTGGCTCCTGTGTTTCAAATTATGACATAAATATAGCTTGAGCATTTTCCCTTGACTTTGGCAGTATACAGCCTGCCACTCCCATTCTTGACTGTAGTAAACAAGAATTTTATAGGATAAGTTATAGAAAATAAATACATTACAGCAAGCTGAAGTTTATAGAGCCTTTTAAATAATTTTAGTAAGATTATGTTAGTAGAATGTTATTGCAGTTGCCAGCGTTGTAATTATAGATTGCTAGGAGGTCAAGAAAAACAATCAGTACTCCAAAAATAGTGGGTTGGAGCTGAAGAGTTTGTATGAATCACTTAGTCCTGCTAGTGTCAGTTCAGACATTATATCCCAGATATCCCTGATTTCCTTTCTCCTTGTCCTACTCCACATGCTTGAAGCTCTCACAGGACCTCTCAGGTATTATAATGTCTATTTATTAGGCTCCTGGGGCTCCATGGGGCAGACCTTTGTTTTCCACCTTGACTCCCAAGGTGGATCCAATTGGATCTGCTTTCAGGCTTAAAATAGTAGCAAAATGAGGTTCGGCAGCCATAGGCCAGTCTGCGCAAGTCTCTGGGAAATGCATCCAACCTTCTGCTCCATATCTGGATGTGGAGAACATACTGCACCTCCCTCCATCATGCCTTGCCAGGCATGGATTTTCCAGTGTCAGACTTAACCAGGCTTTTCTCTGAAATATTTTTGACTTCAGTCTTCCACACAGCATTTAACTCCAGCCATTATAGCCAACACTAGTGAGACAGCTGAAATGTCACAAGCACAGGAGTGATTGCAAGTGAAGAGGCTCATCCCTGTGCCACTCACCCACTGGCAGCTGTGGCATCATGGCCAGGATCAGGAACTACCATAAGTCTCGACGCTGGGAGGACAGGTGGCCCCAGACACAGGTCCTGTGCTGCAGCCTCAGCTGTCCTGCACCACTGCTGTCCTTCCCCTCTTTCCTTCTTACCACTTATTGATGTCCCTCCAGCAGGTGTGGAGCAGAGGTGGCACTGTCCACAGGCTGTCTTGGCAGGTCAGGGACAAGCTGTGATGCCTCACTGGAAGCAGCAGTGCCAGAATCGCTCCTGAGGAGAGGGAGATGGGAACTTACTTCAGTGTTAAAAGGTTTTTTAGACCGTCCAATAACGTTGTGCCTACCGGTGGCTGTGAGTTCTTAAACTCTTATAAAAGGCTGGGATGAATTGAACCAGTTTCTGAGAGATCTTATGGTACCAAAACTTCTGCAGAGTCTTTCCACTATACCCACCTCATGGACTGCTGTTGTCACTTAACCTTCACTGACACCCCAGCACTCCTGCAATGAATTTCAGCCTGTCTCTCCATTAGGGTTGATAAATGCATCCATCGTATGTGGTAGGATAAGGCAAATACTGAAGCACATCCATGAAGTAGGTCATTAATCAGGCTGTTCTGTGACCAGAAACATCAGGGGATGAGAACAACGGAATGGAAAATCCCTCTTTGGGATACGTATGTTGTTTGTTCTGGTACAAGATCTGCTTTATTCTCCTGCATCAGCCTTTGAATGGGGGTGAACATCAGGGACATCCCACCAACTTGTTGGGACTGAAATTTGTTTCCTTTGCCATGATTGTAGTCTCCCAGCATAGCTCCATACCTGTTCCGAAGACTAAGAGAAAAAAAAAAGAGGTAACATAGATATACACACTGGTGAAGGCTTCCAGAATGTTGTTGCAGCTGTAAATTTTTTGAGTCATTCAACTAGAGAGTTATGAGTGTTTAGTTCAAGAACTTGATTTGAATGACTACTGTGTTTCTAAAGCTGACCTTAACAATACCATCACTGAGAGAGTGCAAAAAGCGATTGACTATGGGTCCTGACAGATCAGAAAGATGACCTTAGCAGCAGAACTGTTGCTCAATCTTTGCTGGAGCAAAATGCGTAGAACTAAACTCTTCTCTGCAGCAATAACTGTAACCACCATTGCACTGGTCATCAGGCATGTGTAGAAAGGAATACTTGTGACCATATGCTCTTGTGTCCTCCTCTTTATGCATAAATCCTTCACTAAGAAATGCCTTGTATTTCTAGTAAATTGGGAAACTCACTGGCTTTAAACAGGAAATTCTTAACGTGGTATGGAAACTTTCTCTTTATTGTTTTCCTCTGAGAATATTTAAAGTTAGAAGGGAATTCCAGTTCCACATATTTGAGTTATTTGAATGCTGCTTTCATCATCATTATTGTTATATTTGGTTCATTTGATGGCTTTTGTGTATCTTTCCGGCTCTTGCTTTATGGCTATTTTTACTCTCATGATCTAGTATCATTCCTGTTGCAACAAAACTTAAAGACTCTAAAGTAATGATAATGGAGGTATATTTTGTCTGTCTCCATTCCATGTTGGATTTCTTCTCACGTGTGGTGAGTATTAGCAGCTGGGCTTGATTCTGTCCTCCTGGAAGCATTATGAAACCTCCTGCAGAAATCTTGATGCTTTCAAGACAGGGAGAAAGTGTTGATCATTTATTTAATTTTAGTTTTCATTTAGAGGAGGTCATTAAAGATAATCCAGCTTTGAGTCTTCCTGACACACCACATCAATCTCAAATGCTTACAGTAGAGCCCAGCACCTCATGGAAAATTTCCTCAAAACTTTACTCTTGGAATCAGTGTGGGCTGTATAGTGTGTCTTGCCTATTCCCATTCCCTTACCTCAATATATTTGGCTTTGGTCTTTTATTCTGTCAATAAGTTCTCCACAAAATAAAAATTCATCCTTAGTGCTCATTTGATCATTATCTACCATTTTCAAAGTCATAATTTTTGCTAATTAAGATATTTTAGATATACTTAATTTAAAAGAAGAAAGTAATAAATAGTTAGACAAGATTCTGAAGATAGCTATGGAGAATATTGGGGAAAATGAAACAAGATACATTAAGCAGCCAGCATCTGCCACAACTGTTTTGCACTGTTTACATTTTACACCATTTTTTTAACCTGAGAAGAGGATTTTTTGGTTACCTTAGAAATCTTTAACTCAACAAAAGATGGTTAGATCCTGTTTTCTCTTTGTTGATCTAAGAATAGATGACTTCTTTGCTGGAATATAATCCTGGCTTGAAAAAAAATGGCTTATTTTATTTTACTGAGAAAATTATCTGTTTACGGAAGTCCAAGACGGGTTAAAGAGTACTATGTGTTTTCAGTGTATATAAAAATCATTAGTATGTAGGCAGGTAGTGGCTCATCTTTCATTTTTAGGAAATTTTCAAAGAAGAAATTTTGAAATATAAATATAAAAAACATAAATCCTACTGACTAATGCCTATATTGATTGACTAATTTTAAACTATCTCATTGAAATATGCTTACTAATCGCCTGATACATATAACACAGTTATTAATCACAATAATGTAATCATAGTAAAACATCACTGTGAAGAACTTGTTGGGACATTTTCAAATGCATCTTAGCTCTGCTACTAGTCTTATTTGTGCATATATACAGCATGATGGAGGTGGGTACAAGTGCTGTTGTCAGATGAATTTGCTTGCTTACTGAAACTAGATGCTGGGATCTTTTTTATCATTTTTGAGAAATGTGAGCTAATGAATAAATGATTTTCTGTCAAATTATTTAGACTGTTAATTTAAAAATCACATCACACTGACCAAAGGAGTCTAAACTGAAAAAGAAAACCAAAAGCTCCTGAGCCCTGGCACTCATGCCATGTAAGTGAGAACATCTACTAGCTGTACTGGGAAAATGCTAAATATCAGTAAAAAGCAAGCCTTCTTGCTGTTGTAACATTGTCAGAAGTTTTGGCCAGAATCCCACTGTGATTGTCATGTACTTCTGATGTGACAAATGAGTTTATGAAAGTTCCTAGGAAATCTGTTCTTATTCACCTCTTGCTTTTGCAAAATCATTTTGATTATATTTGCACTTAGAGATGTATGAGCTTGTCTCTTCCTCTTTCATTTGGCTCCTTCTAAACATATTTTTTACACTATATAGGATTTTAAGAACTTGCTCTGTCTAATTTTCAATGTTTTTGAATGTTGGTTTTCTTGAAGAACTTAAGTTGAACTCAGTATTTACATTGAGTTTTTAAAAGAGCAGCAAAGTAAAAAAAGTAGAATTCCGATCAAGAAACTAATTAAGGAACATGACACAGAGCTGAAGGGACATTGAGCTCATGTGAAGTCCTGATGCACTGCTCGAGCTCTCATATTTCTGTGCAGGGTTTCTTGGGCTACGTACCTTCTCAGAAGCTGCGCATCTGTTCTGCTTGCATACAGCAAGTCAGATGCATTTGGCACACATGGGATTTCTTAAATCAAGCACTGGGAAAAACAGCAGATTCACCCAGTGTATCCGAGGCGTCAAGCCTGGTGTAACTGAATGACGCACCACAGCACCTGTGTGCAATTTGAATTGCTCCTTGCATCCAGAAATCTCAGAAATTACTGAAAAAAAAGAGCTTCATGTGCCTGAGCTCTTGTTGCTACCAGTTATCTATACATTCTAGACCTGTTCATAAAGAATTTGCATATATCTAATTTGGCAATAAAATGTTAGTTTGAATTTCTTAAATTTTGTAAGACCTTTTCAAAATTTTTTATAAGAGTTTATGCCTGCCTATGTCTTTGATTCTGTAAATGTCTTAATAAAATCCCAGCAGTTTCCGTATTATTTTACCCAGTTATGTCCTTGGGTAACGATACGTGGCCATATATCGTGTGTTTATTATATCACTGCAAATATGGTTAAAAGGGATACTGGGAGTCATCTAGTCCATTATTCTGCCCCCAGGCCAGTTCAACAAAATTATTTTTCATGGTATATTTTATATTTAATTGATAAAATTATTGTCTTACAGTATTTGAATGGAAAGCTTATGTTCAGAAGCTGAAAGTCCAAAATTTTGAAAGCACACCCCAGTGACTAGACTTGTATGAAATTCCCTTCACTATACATCATCTCTCATTCCACACTGAGAAGCAAGTGGTTTCTTCTGGCTTTTCACTGAAGCAATATCAAGGCATATCTGGTCATACTCAGAAGTCTACAGCACATGAGGAAAGTGTGCTGCAAAATGGAGACCTTCCTCTCTAGCCCTCTGCTCTCTCCTCCCCTTCCAGCCTAGTGTTTGCCCTTCTGGCCTCAAAAATAGCATTGCACGCACATTTTTCAACTTGGATCTGTTTGGTTTTGGCCTTAATATTTAAGAGGAAATGCCTATTAAATTGTCTGGAGTGGTCCAGAAAATTTGATCTCATATTTACATGAAGCAACATTGTAATTATAACACTATCAGGTGTAAAAAGAGACATGGAAGCTTTTTAATCAGGTATAGTATGAGAAGTGTTATGACAGATGAGTGAATAATTCTGTAATAATAATCAAGTACTTTGCTGTCATTAACGAAGTGTGATATATCAGGGACAATAATTTTTAAGTTCTAACAAGGCTTTGTTTTCTATATTTGCATATTTGTGAAAATAAAAAAGTATTAAAATATATGAAGAATAAACAGAAAACAGTGACGTTTCAGAGAAGAATGTCAGTGCAGTGCAATAATGAAAACACCTCAGCAATATAAAAGCCAGTGGTGCCAAGTTGCTGTTATAGATCTTGCTTCACACACAGGTGATTTAATCTCACGTGCGCTTTTGCATTATAATGCATATATTAATGTTTTGAAATTACTTTGGGAATAATTAACAGTAAAGTAGTCAATCCCTCAGGTTTAGGATGAAAAAAATCTCAGAAAATACTCTGGATTTATTCTAAATTTATCAACTGCATCAGCGCAGGAATGCTGCAAAGGAATATCTGAGTATTCGTTTCTTTATAAAATGTTTGTTTTCAAATAGTTTTATACTGCTTTAACAAAATCTAGGATTTGTATTCACAGGATGGTAGCATTTTGATCATAGAAAAATGTTTTGTATAGCTGTTGCATGACCATTTTCAACTGGGCTATGGATTGAGTGATCCCACATCTTCTTTTCACACATTTGCATTGAGTCATGTTGACTTGGTTTATTTCAGACATAGGGATAATGATCTTTCCCGTAGTCAAAGATGGATCTGATCTCTGTGGAGCATCTATTATAGCCGCAATCAGTTAGCCTAAATGTTTCCAACAGTGAGAAGCACTTTCTAGCATTCTTCCAAAGGCAGAAACAGACTATGAGTTTTTCTGTAATGGAGATAATGAGAGATGAATACTGCTTTCTAAAATGTGTTTGGTCACCTCTGTGGTGCTGTACCACACCTGGCCTGGGACCATCAGACCGACCTTCCTGTTTTTAAAGTTCCTCACAACACAAGGAACTTTTCTGGCTGTTTATAAGGAGGCCAGTCATCGACAGTATACTGATGCTGTTCACCAGTACAAGTTCTTTTTAAGCCCATGGGACAGGGAAGAATTCTTCCCACTTTACAGGCTTTCAAGGAGGGTTTAATCCAAGAAGATAAGAAAAACATTTCAAACAGATACTAAGTTTAGATCAGCCAGCTCATAATCCAATTAACTGAAAGATGAAACCATTCTTCTTTTATTGTTTTTCTAGATTAAACATGAAAGTATATTTCTTAAGATGGTATAATAACTCAAATAAAAGCTGAAAAAGTAACCATGTTCAGTTAAATGTCCACACAAGGACCACGCAGGTGAAGTCACTGCTTATGCAGTTTCTAATACAAGTTTCCACCATGTGCTGCTGTAGCCACAAAAATAGCTTTGACGTCCACTATTTTTTGCATTATGCCTGAGTAGTTATCTTCTGTACTGAATTTCTCTTGTCTTGAAATCTGTGCAATGCTAATATATAAAGATTTTTTTATGTGTCATGTTTCTTTGGCATTGGCAGGGGCTTTTTTCTGCAAGGAAGGAGGAGAGAGTAATTTCTGCAATAGTTTTAAGAAATATTTTTGTGTTGTAAAAAGTTGAATTGCAATCTCTTAGGCTTTAGTTAGGTTATTATGGAAAGGACCTACAGTCCTCTGGGTTTTTTTCCTTAATTTTTAGTGTATAATTCTGATCTGCCCCTAGGGGTAAAATGAATCTTGGTAGATTTAATTCTTTTGCTGTATTCACATAAGTGATGTTAATATTGGGCCTGGGGGTGGCTTTACCATTAGGGAATTAGTTTTTGTGGTCTTTTTCTCAGCCTTCTGAAAATTCTGATTCGACTTTTAAGAGCACACTGTATCACCTTAATGAGGATAATTTTATCACACTATAACATGCTTTTGCAACAAAAACATCTGTAATCCATCTGAAGCAACTTTAGGCATGCACTTTTTCAGTGTTGTATGTACTTCAGTCAGTATAAATTTCAGAGGGATAGTTTATATGTTGATATTATCAGAAGGATGAACTTCAACTGCAGTTTAAGATACTTTATCAATATGCATGTAGTTGTCTGGAAACACAATAAGCACTTCAATAAGTTGCCTGAAATACAGGTATTTAGTGACATTTGAAATTTACTAGAGTAGCTGAAACATCTTTGTAGCATTGATAGATATGACTCATGATCTCTAGAAGACTTTCAGCCTTCTGGTACAGTAACTGGAAGCTGAAGTATAAAGTACCTTACATGACACTAGTGACAGAATTACATTCAGGCCGGTAAGCTCACCATGTAAAACTTGTCAGGCATACTCAATTAGCCTGAAGATCGATTTGGTTCACCTGAAAGTCTACTTCAGGTGTGGAAATCATCTAAACATAAGCATCTAGTGCCATTTGGGAAACACTGGAATATCCAGTCCATCAGCATGATGCTCATATGAAGATACTTCAGCACAAGAATGAACTCTGATCTCTTGTATGTCTAACGAATTGGGACACGTTTATAGTAACTGAGATGCCATTGGTTTTTTTACTGTCCGTTAATTGCCATCTAACCATGATATCTGGATCATGCTTGTATCTTCTGATCTTGGTTGTATAATCCAAGATCTTGATGGTTTATTTTTAAATTATGAGTCTGATATGTCTCTCACTGATATACGCAGAAGAGTCCTAAATTAAAATCTGAATAGGTAAGAAAAATTCTGCCCCAAAGTATATCTTTTGTTCAGTCATGTCTGATCTGCCAAAAAGATCTTATGGTTTAAGAAAGTGATCAGAAGGAAGATTTAAATCTATATCAAATGTCAAAGGTCATGATTAATAATAATAACAACAATAATCAGACATATAACTTGCAGTATAGATGCCTGCATCTAAGTGCTTGAGAGTCTTTACAGCCAATAGACACTTTTCTACAATGCTTTTATATTGGCACAGAGTTTAAAAGAAGAGCAGGAAGAAAATAAGCAAATTTATTAAAGATGAATGTATCAACCAGTATTAAATATAAAAATATTATGCCTGGTTCAGGAAGTCCCTGTCCTGTACTGGAGTTTAAGGAACTATTCTGTGTGCTGCCTTTGTTCTCATATCCTTATCTATAGCGCTGTTACTGAAAGCCTTGAGGCACAAGGGGCTGATGAACTGTGACTGGGACATGCTGTTGCTGTTCTGCAAAGCACAGTTAATTTCCTAATTTTAAATCTAAAACTTGTTAAACATATCTTATCCTAAAATACCTGTTCTTCAGGGGACTGCAGGAGCTAACTAAGCTGCAGATGTCTCTGTTACAGCTGTCTAAAGGTGAACCCTCCATCTCATGTTTCAAACATGAAGAGAAAAAAATAGTTAAAATATGACTTGAAAATGATTGAATTGGCCACGAGTTTAACTTGTGGCAATGAAAAGCAAAACAGCTGCTAATGAAGAGTGAAGATTACCCAAGTAACTGACAATTCCTACGTTTTTGCATGCATAGAACAGGATGCCTATTGATTAGAGTCTTTTTTCTATAGCAAAAATATATTCCTTGGCAAAAGTATTATACTTTACTGTAGGGATTATATTTAGAACTCACCAGGTTATGGTTTGCATCAGTAATAACCATATAAGAGATACCACGATTTTCAGAAGTCAAATTGCTGAATAAATAAGACAATCAAGAGGGTTCCTTAATCCAGCAACTGTTATGAGACTTACACCATGGCAATAACCCTTCAACTCACCAGGCAGTCTTTTTTTTTGCAGGGTCCATGTCTCTTTTTTTTCCAGAGAAATCTTCAAACTTTGTTGTGCTGAATAATAATGTAAATAATTCTCATTTGCTGTATATTTGGCATTATGGATAATGTGAAAATAGTTTGTTATTCTACTTAGCTCTTTTACATCTCAGAACAAGGGAGAATCCTAACCTTCCTAGTAAAACTGGAAGGGATTTTTGTCCTGGAGGACTAAGGTTTTGAAATGGGAAGAGGGAGCATCTCTTTCTGCTAGAAAAGAAACAGGTAAATGAATAGAACCAAACAAGGTCATGGGGGATGTTAGCCACTATTGCATAGTGCAGAGCTGCTCATCCTGGGCCATTTTTGGCCTTGCACAGAACCAAAGCAGCTGCTGTCTTTGAAATAAGAGGGTTACCGTCTACCTCCTGGATTTTAGATAGAGGCTTTTGGAGGGAAGGATAAGGAAACGTTGTGACTGGGTTTTGAACACTAAATGAATGACAAATACGTTGTCACTGAAATTCCTGTATATGTTATGTGTATGTAAAATGTAAAGCAGTAAATAGGATTAGATGCTGAATACATCACACCATTCAGAGTGTTTTCAAAAATGCGATAATACAAATGAACATTGATCCTTGCAGAAAAGAAAGAATTCTTCTCGAAGTCACAGAGGAAGTATACCTTTCCTATAAGCAATGACTGGTGTGCTTTTTTCTCTCACTTCTGCAGAAAAGTAAAGAGAATTCTGAATATATGTCTAAAATATTTTGCTTCATATAAGACAGCTTATGGGGAAGAAGGTTATATGCATATAATTTTTCAAGTTTCATGTGGGGCTGTTTGAGATTGTCCTGGGAAGCTGGCGAGGAAAGTGAGAGATGCTGGGTCAGCAGGGCACACTGATTTGTGCATGATTTCACAGGAAGTGGGAGCTGACTGTCTATCTGCAGTGCTGATTATGTATTTCCTAGACTGCCTGGAAAGAACAGCAATTCATTGGGAATAGTTTCTCAGGGTTAATAAACAAACTACATTTGTTCCTTACCTTTTTAAGGATTTTTTTTCAGAGGCAAGCAGAGAAGTGTGTTGTAGTAGTTGAATCTCATTGCTTTTTTAGATATTCTAGATATGTTTTTTCAGACATTTTCTCATGCACCACCCCTGAACCTTTGTTTTAAAAGGCTTGTGCTATCACCTGGATTGGTGAAAGAGCATATTTGACCAGTGACTATTCCGTTGATCTGCATCTAAAACAAGTATGAACCACAAAATATGTTGTAATAAAATGTACCATATTTTCAAAAAGCCTTAGCACAAAGGATAGCTTGGATGCTTGACTCCACTAGTGCAGTACAATTGTGTCTGACATCTGTTTAATACAACTACATAGAGCTTAGAAGTGAAGGGAAAGCCTCAGGATTCAATCTGATGGAAACCTGCTGCCAATGCAGTGTGTGTGCTCATGTAGTTTATTAATCTTGTCAGTTGTTATTACCTTTTTATCTGGATCCTGTTAATTTAGAATTTCTATGTAATGCTTGGAAAAGACCTGCTTTTGTTTTCTTTTTCTGTTGGCATGGTTCTTCAAAAGCATTAAGTCAGTAGCATCATGGAAATTTGGCTATGTTTTGAGCACTTGAGTAGCTATATAAATTAGACATGGTTATTTTAACAGACTATTGTTCCACAATCTATCTCATCTTTCCTTCTATTTTTTTTTTCTTTTTATAACTTTCAACTCATTTGAAGCTACTTTGTTTTTATTCCAAAGCTCAGTAAAAGCTGTTACTTAGTCTGTGGGACTTTGTCATTTCAACATTATATATCCACTAGGTATGTCAACAGTACATAGAAACATAATCCAAACAGCTGAGACCTTTACAAATGGAAGAGTATCTAACAAACAATTTCTCTTAGCTTTGTTTTCTTACAGAAGAGAACAAACAATAGAAGGCATTGGTCTGACACTCTATTTCTTTTATTGCTCTGACTCAATTACACTTGATTGTGTATATCTTGTTGAATGATCTCTTTGCTGTGGATCCTTGGCAAGTGTTCTACTGTCATCTAATCTATACTTTTCCTCCCTTAACCCTCCTGATAGGAATGGACAGTTGGACTCATGTGCCCTAAAGCAAAGCTATGATCAGCGTTCATTCATGCTCCCAGAAAGTTCTTCACTGAAGAATCTTACTACATTCATGCTGAGTGTTTTTACAGTCTTCCCTTTGTGAGCCCCCCGCTCTCAACTTGCTATTATTTTGGGGACTGAAGTCATACCTTCATCTCTTACTATCAAAAATTTTCATAGCTTATGCAAGGTGTAATATCATTTTATTATCACTTCGAATACTTGAAAATAACCACTGGTTTTTTGGGTTTTGTTGCTGTTGTTCAATATTATGTAAGCTTAGTAATGATTTACTGAGTTTTCTTTTACATATCTTTAAATGAACCTCTCATATTTTGTGCCAATAACCCCTATGATTCATTATTACTAGTACTATCCTACATAATGTGCTACCTTTAGTTTCTTTCGGTTTGTTTTCAAGGCTGTCTTAACAAGAAAATGTCTTAAAGCCTTTCTGGTGTCTGGGTTTTTTAAGTGGAGAATGAAGGGGTTCTTTTTCACAGCCCACAGAGGGGCTCCATAAACATAATGCTATTACTTGCATTCCACCTCCAGCTCAGCAGCATCAAGTATCTCCTCACTGGGAGCTCCTCTCAGGGTGACATTGAGGGCTGGCACGTTAAACTGATAGTCAGTCACCCACACTGTTAATAACTTGGATGGAAGCCTGCAAGATCAAAAGTTAGTTAGAAAAAACATGGATTTTGTGTCCTTAAATCTTTTTAGATTGTGATTTGTTGTTAATGTCATATCCAGGCCCATAGTACTCCATCCAAGACCACAACACCTGCATGTGGAATGCTTATCAGGCACATTCAAGGAACAACAGCTTGCCTCCAAAAGATTGCCATCTAAAGTTTGGTTCCTTGTCTTTGATTTGATACTGCAAGATGCATTTTTTTAGCAATGGGAAGATATTTTAAGCTATACACTTAATTGCAATCATTCTTTGGAGTTACAATCTCCTAGTTTTAATCAGTAATACATCACTACTTCTATGTCACCTTATTTATTCTGTAATATAAGGGAACAGTTTTATTTAACTGTAGTCAGAACATATTGTTTTTCATAATAACATATTTTAAATCATCTAAATGTCTTTCAGGGCAAAAAGAATTAAACTGTTATCACGTTACTTGGGTAAGATTTTTAAGAAAGATTGTAGAAGGTGCACAATCTGAAAAACTTCTGAAAAATCTCACTAAGTACATATTTATATCTTTTGCACCTTAAGACCCTTGGAAATGTTCTGTTAGGGTCCTAGCACTTTCGCAACCCTCACAAAAGAAAGGTGGTTTATGATTTCAGAGTTGATTCTGCATTATTTCCATGTACACATTCCTTTGACTTCAAGATTTGTCTTGCATCATTGGCCCTATTGCTATTTCAAACACTAGGCGTTTCTCATAAAAGACTGGAAGCTATATTAAGAAATTAACTTTCCTTAATTAAAAAAAAAAAAGCTGTGCTGTATTTATTGTCATTCAAAACACTGTATCAGGGATGCTAATGGAAAAAGGTAGACATTTAGAAGTGTTGCCTGAAACACAGTTCTCAGCATCTTCTGAGATATTTACTTATTGCACATCAAGGCACATGAGGTACAATCTTTTATTTCTTTTGGATTAATTTATTTTCATAGATTTGCAAGGACCAACACTAATACAAAATGGATTCTCTGTATTTTGGTAGTCGCTGATGTCATGTAACCTAATTGATACTCAGTATAAACCCTGAGCTTTGCTTATCAGGATGCAAAACAATTTCTGAGTTCCCATTTCATTGACATTTTAATGCTTTTCATAGCATTTATTAAATTAATTCTGTTATTTTTTAAAAAAACTTAAATTTCCTTAAGTCTACAAATAATTTCTTTGGTCGTGTGGTGATGAAGATAAACCTGCTATTCTCCTATAACAGATTCCCTGAGGAATTTGTTTTAGATATTGTATTGCAAATTGTATTCTTATGCTTGAAAAATCTCTGATTAAATCAGTGGGAGATTTTGTGGACACTCATGAGCTAGTTTCTATGCAGTTGGGTAACGACAGTAGCGTAATTGTGCCAGGCTGCAGCACAAGTATGAACTGCTCAGATTGTCTGGCAAGCTGTGTGAATATTGGGACCATTAGCCTGAGCTAACCTCTGTGCTGCTTTGGCTGCTCTTTGTCAGAACTCGAGCTAGCTTGTTTAAAGTTAAGCTTGGCAGGCTGACGCACGCTACGGTCTCACTGTATCTTCACACCTTTAAGTGTAGTAAAGGCCCGACGCTATGTCTTACTGAGATGGTCACAACATATTCCTCAGACACTGTTTTTGTTACAAAAAGGGGGCTGGTTTCCTCTCAGGACACCTTAACATTAGTAATGTCGACAGCAAAACTCTTATTCATTCCAACAGGGATGGGATGTTGCTCTACAAATGTGTAACTCATGTTTCTGCGTCTCTTAGCAAGTGTAATACATCTAGGAAAACAAATTAATCTTCTCTGTATCACAAAGGCAGTCAGGAAGGGACCTGCTTGTGTTAAATATATTTCCTTACTAAACCAATGGGACCAAACAAAATGTATTTCTATGGCCTTGTGCTTGATAAGGAAATGAACTCAGAAGGATAGATTTGTGTGAGCCTAAAACGTTGACACTTTTAAGGAAAGAGACAAAAGAAAAATAGAGTGTGTCTGTCTGACAAAATAAAATCATATTAATTAGGGTATTTTCACTGTCAAATGTTCAGGAACTTGGCATGAACTATGCTTTGTGTCTCTGTTACTGAAAACAGGGCAATTGTTTCAACCAAAGTGAACACATACAGTTGTTGATTAGTTACAATACCAGAATTGATGGATTGTTTATCCAAATGTTACGAATTCTCTGGTTTTCAGTTTTCCTTTTGCGGTAGCTGTTGCCTCTGCTATATAAATGTGGTCTCCAAAATGTGGTAGCTGTATAAATGAGGGAGAGAGCCTTTGGTGATACTGATGCAAAATATGCAAACAACTTCAGCTAAACATAGCTTTACCATGGTTTTGTTATATAAATGTCAACTCAAAATTAAATGTTATAGAAACATTTCTTTTATCTTTATGGACTCTACCAGCTGCATAGTTACAGTTTTTCTCAAGTAGAGTTTACATTTATGATGTTGTTTAAATCTATCACATACATTCAAAATGCACAGAAGAATTTTTTAAAAGCAAGCTGTTTGTGTTTGTGCAGTAACTACCTACGGTCCGGCTTCAGTCTTCTCATATGCAAGACAAGTTTGTGCTGACTCCAGGGAGACCAGGAGTCACTGGTAGCAGCGGTTTGATTTTTCCAGAGAGTAATGAGGTAAAGGCTTCTCAAACGTGTATTGCAGGACTCATGCTGTATTATTATTTTACAAAATGTGGGCAAATTTTACAGTATTATTAGCCAATTATGAATTTTTTCCCTCGGATATTTTGCAATGCCATTGCAAAGGTTACATTTTAGCCTTTATTTTCTCCATACATACGATTTGAGGCTTACCTAGTAACTGGAATAATAAGAAAAATGGCAATTTTAAAATAGAGTTGCATTGTCCCAACCAGGTCCTCTTATCAGGCAGGCTGAAAATATATTTTAAAAAAGTAATGACCCTTTACATAATAGCAATATGGCATTGTCACTGTGGTGCAAAGGGTAAATATTAGGTACTATATATATGGTTAAAGCATTGGACTAGCTCAGACTCATAAGGTAAGCTGTCTCCAGTCAACAAATCTGGTTCTGAAACCACAGAAGCAGATGGAGATTATTCAAGACACATCATCCCACTGTGAGTCATGAGAAATAGACACCAGCATTTGTTAGCACTGCCAGCCAACTTGGCCTGACATGGGCTGGGTTCAGTGGTCATTGGATTAGAATTTAGAAATTAGAGCTCACTTCTGTCTGTATCTTCTCTAGTTCCTGAAAAAAGGTTAATTCTCTACTTGCATATACTAAGAATTTAAAAGTTAATATGCAAACAGAGCAGATGAACAAGAAAGATCATTAACTGCCTCTCAGAATGCCAGTCAGAGGTGGCATAGGTGCGATTATTAAAGAATAGGTTCAGGCAAACAAATTAAAAGATACATCTGCATAGACCTCATACTTGAACAGTTTGTGTATGCATGCTAAAAATACACAAGGACTCCAAAACTGTGATTGGGCAACCTGATAGCAGCAGAATCTGTCCAAGTCCACAGCCTGCTATTCGGGAAGCCCCTGAGCCCCTGCTGGCAAGGAACTGGCTTACCACCTCCACAGGGTTTTCCCTTGGCGTGCACAACCAGCCACTGCTGCAAGGGTTGAATGGGCTTTGGCCAGGTCCACTATGATCGTCCAGATAGTGAATGGCAAAGCACATCATTGCAAAGTCATTTTCATGACAAAGCAGACTTGCACAAACTTTCATTACTAAGTGTACTTTTTTTTTTAATTCTGAAAAATCAAACTATTTAAAGAAACTTTTATGTGCTACATTTAACTGTTAACTGATGCACATTCAACCAGCCAAAGGCTTCCTGAGGCAATAGGCAACAGGCTGTATTAAGAGGGCGAAACTTGAAAATATGGGAACAAAAAAAATTTATCTTCTGTCTTTATAAGTGTTTTCTGTCTAAAGTCATTCTCATCTTATTTTTTCATGCTATTGTGAAATTGAATTTTTCAGAAGAAGCTTTGATAATACTGTTATGTCCTCAGCAAGATAATTAGAAGTGAAACTCAGGGATAAGTCCTTCAGTTCACAGCAAGAAAGAGAGAGGATCTGGAGTTCTTTCTTTTTGTCCATGAAGCAAAATCAACCAAATACTTTTTGTTCAGGCTGCAATAACAACAACTGGGGACAGGCTGTGAGATGCTTGCAAGACAGATGTCTAAAATAGTACCAAAAAATCTTTATTAGATGCCTCCATTTTACTTCCTGTTACTTCTTAGAGATCAAATGGGTCAGCCTGGAGTCAGGAAAAAGTGTTCATGCAGCTCAAATTGTCAGGGACTCAGAAGGAATTTGGGATTTTTTTAGCAGCCAGACCATATTTGCCCTTTGCAATCATGTGGTCCTTCCTCGATGGCTTGGAGGCGCAGGGCCCTGTGGATGGGCTGTGATTTTCCCAGGTCCTGAAGGCATGGAGAAGTTCAGTCTCCTGAAGCTCAGTGCTGGCTGGTACTGTTCAGAAGCTCAGCTAAGTGAGCTCATGGCCACTCCCAGTCACAAGCTCTAAGAAATATGTGAATATACGTTTTTAAAGTAATTCCCTCTGTTTTCCTTTGTACTTATAAAAGCACTACAGCTACCACTGGATGTGTGTGTATTACAGCACACTGGCTGAAGTGCCCTTTTTATCTTTCAAATAAATCATTTAGACATCTTCATCTAAAGCTAAAACAGCTAATAACGTCGGCGAGTGCAGCATGTGACCTGTTGGGGGCCATGGCCACAGGTAGAAATGCATTTTGGAAAGACACAACACAGCCTGCTGAAGAGGAGATAAATACATTTGCAAATGAAAATGCTGCACTACTAGACGTTGGAATCTGTGTCTGGGCATTTAATTATTGGATTGAGCCTCAGAAGAGCTCCACAGGCAAACAGGGATTCCTGAGTATGTCTGCCCTTGAAACAGTCTCTCAAGACTTCTGTACCTGAAAATTCCAGATAATAGCTGTAAAATCCTTCAGTGCTCAGCAGGAGATAATAATTTAAATAATAGAGATACTATTACATGCATCCTGTACTTTTACTTCCATGGCCTAGTTTGGTGGGAATTCTAGCATTTTCAGTAATTTAAAATAAAACCCTCTGACAATCTAAAAGGAGTATTAACAAATATGTCAAGTTATTTACAAAGTAAATCATGTCTGTCATTATAGTAAAAAAACAACATCTTAGCCTGAGTTACAGGAAAAATAACAGGCAAAATAGAAAGAAAGAGAGTGTCAAGAACAGCAATCTAGATGAGGATACTATGGAGAACTGTGAGAATATTTTAGGTTGAAAGACCTGGATACCTGAGCTCAGTAGTTCAATGTCAGGTTTACAGATCTTCAACCAAAAGGTACAAACAGAATGAGGTTATTAGGATAAGGAGGTTAGCGCCATGAGGATGAGAATGAAGAACATCCCATCATTGCAGCCCATCAAGCACCCTTTTCTTAGTCTAGTAGATTGAATGATGCAGTCTGGTCATCTGGAAAAAAAAAAATAATTTGGTGATTATGCTTTGAGGAGTAAAGAGTAAAGTAATGTGGTATTCAGTGTTTCTTATGTAAGAATTGCAACTTGATATTAAGAAACTATTATAACCATTCAGGCAGTTGTGTGTTGTACCAGGCTGCCCAGAGAGCCTGTGGAGCCTCCATCCCTGCAGAAGTTCACCACTCAACTGAACACAGCCCTGAGCAAGCGAATGTAATTGAACTTGCTTTGAGCAGGGGATTGGACAAGATAACCACTGGAGGTGCCTTCCAGTCAACATGAAGCCGTGCTTTTTATTAATTCCCTTTGTAAAAGAAGGCAGTTTAAATTTAGTTTTGTTAGAGATTAATATAATGATTTTAACGGACAGTTCCTTGGTAATTTATTTGCCTGTGATTGTATGAGCTGATGATGCTCTGGGCGTACTGCAAAACTATTTGTTTCAGAGTTTTGTAGGAAGGTTTGACTAAATGATCTTGTTAAGTTGGAAAAGGTTTCCGTTGCTTTGATACATGAGTTGATTGGGTTACTTTTTCATCTGTGTGCTCTCATATCACTAGATGGATACTGTTACATGATTTTTCAGTTAAATCAAGATACCTAGTCCTGCTCAGAATTTGTTCTTGAAATCTACATAAATGAATGTTCATAACCAGTCACAAAATACATGAAAAGAAAAAGGTTCTACTAGCAGAACATGTTTTTACAGATAAATATATGCACCATTTTTGGCTCACCCTGAATCCAGTCCCTTGCTTGTCAAGTTTCCTGAGCAATTAGGAGACAGGCAGGCATGCATCTCTGCTGGAAGGAAAAAAGCACTGCTCTCACTCACTACAAGAAGGTGCAGTCAGATGGTGTATCTCAACTAACAACGATTCCTGACTATGTGAGCACTCTGTTTGGATCCCATACATAGCTTGAGTCACTCTTAACCGAGGAAGGACCAATTCTCAGCTCTCAGAAGCTTGCTGTGTACATTTGAGTTAACATTTAAAGACAGTTAAGCATTTTAGACTCTCAGAGGTTCAGAATTCACAAAAGCCCTTCAGTGCCTAGCCTGGACTGATTTATAATGGGAATCTTAATGAATTGTAGAAAACCAAAATATCATGTATCTCTGCTCCACATTGTTAATATAGGGAAATAATACTACTGTATCTCATGATGGATTTGTCTGGACTGAGTAGACTGAAGGCTGTAAGATAACGGTGGTGAGTGTCATAGAGGTGCAGCAGAGAGATGTTGCCTTGGTACTTGCACAGCCAGGAATCATTCTTAGCTGAGATACACCAACAAACTTTACCTCCTTGCAGTGAGAGAGGTGTTTTTCTCCTTCCAGCACACCTACCTCTCTCCTAGTTCTGGGAAATTACAATCCTACTCAGTAGAACATTCCATACAACTATGGAAAGCTAGTACTTCATATACTGAAGCTCCCGAAAACTGGCTTTAACGCTTTGGTTAACATAGGGATCTCCAGGGCTTCTTCTCCAACCTTGAAGCATACAGTTGGTGTTTGGAAGTATGTACTTGCAATAATAGAATCATGGAATGGCTTGAGTGAGAAGGGACCTTAAAGATCATCTAGTTCCAATCGTACTATGGGCAGGAACACCTTCCACTAGACCAGGTTGCTCAAAGCCTCATCCAGCCTGGGACTGAACACTTCTGGGGAGGAGGGGGAAATCTATAACTTCTCTGGGCAGCCTGTTTCAGTGCCTCACTGTCCTCATAGTGATTAATTTCATCCTTATATCTGATATAAATCAAGTCTCTTTCAGTTTAAAGCCATAACAACCTTTTCTATCACTACTTGCCCTTGTAAAATGTCCCTCCTCATCTTTCCTGTAGGCCCTTTAAGTACTGAAAGGCTGCTATAAACTCTTCCCAGAGCCTTCTTTTCTTCTGGCTGGACAATCCCAAGTCTCTTAGCCTGTCTTCATAGCAGGGGTGCTCCAGCCCTCTGATCATCTTTGTGGCCCTTCTCTGGGCCTGTTCCAACAGTTCCATATCCTTCTCATGGTGAGGATTCCAGAACTGGGCAGAGTACTCCAGATGGGGTTACCCAAGAGCAGAGTAGAGGGGCTGAATCACCTCCCTTGAACTTCTGCTCACACTGCTTTTGATGCAGCCCAGGATACAGTTGGCTTTCTGGGTTGCAGGTGCACTTTGCCTGCTCATATTGAGCTTCTCATCAAACAGCACCCCAAGTCCTTCTCTGCAGGGCTGTTCTCCACCAATTCTCTGTCTGGTATGTATTTGTGCTTGAGATTTCATCAGCCCACGTGCAGGATCTTGCATTTGGTCTTGTTGAACTTAACTTAATGAGGTTCTCTGGTTAAACTATGCACATAGATCATAGAATCATAGAATGGTTTGGGTAGGAAGGAACCTTTAAAGGCCATTTAGTCCAATCCCCCTGCTATGGGCCAGGACATCTTCCACTAGATCAGGTTGCTCAGAACACTTCAGTGCTTAGGTCAGCATTTGTGAAAGGAAACTGATCTACTAAAGTAAAATTCATATAAAGTTATCTCTGCCTGTAATATGTCATAAAAATGCAAAGTTGTTTCACACTAATTTCTAAGCAGGAAGATTTTGGCAAAGAGTGCAAGCTTCTGTAAGATAAAATGTTGGGAAGTAAAAGCACCTTCATGGGTTTGGGTTTTTTTAAACAGACAAGCATCAGCTTTAATGTGTTTAAGAAGCTCAAAGGGAAAATTTTCCCCATATGGAAAATAAGTGGTCACTTTGTGTTTTTAACATTCTGAAGAAGCATAATAGTTGTTCCAGAACCTTTGTAATTCAGCATTTAACAAAATAACTTCTTCTCAAAACAGAAATATTATTGTTGCTAAAGCAATGTATAAGCATACAACTGACATGCAAAAGCCAGACATGTGAGTAGCAGCTGTCTTCCTTACAAGCATCCCAGGAGAAGCAGGTCCTGCTCTGGGTACTCAAGATGCTGCCCTTCCACAACACTGTGTGCAGCCACTGCTGGTGTGCTTAGCAGCAGCATGTTGTACATATTTCAGAATATCTTGTTTGATTCATAGAAGAAATTATGTAGCTCTCTTTCCAGTTGCAGTGATTGTGAGATAAAAGAACCTGAAAAATAGAGGAAAATGAGTCACATCATTGGGCTTTGACTAGAGAGACTCAGACTGAAAAATGTTTCATTTTAAAAAGTGTTACATTTTCCTTTAGGTCACTCTGAAAGCTGTTGGGTTCTCAAAGCAGTGTGTGGTACAAAACCACAAGCCATTTGTTGTACCCACCTCAGCAAGCCAGTGCCTGACAAGTGCTCTTTGCTTTTAAACATCAAGAAACTGAAAGCACAGAAGGAAATAGGTGAATATTCCTCTTCCCCTCATTTTTGAGACTGATTTCCTGTCAATATGGATTAGCATAGAACCCCACGGAGAGAGGGAATGTTACTATAAATACATTAAACCCAGGAAATTCTTGATGTCATTTGAACCGTTCAAGATGAGATTCTTCTGTTGCAATCTCACATGCTTCTGCCATCAGATCTGTTAGTACTGCTGCCTAACAACGAGAAAGGACACCTCAGATTCCAGAAAGCACAGAACTTATTTAGATTATGGAAGACAAGGCTAATGGTGTAGTATAAAACTGAACACCCTCAAGCTAAAGTGCGGTGATTGATTCTTAGATGTAAGTTTAGTACTAACAATGCATTATGTTGTGAAAAATATTCTGTGTTTCATATATATCCTTGTTTACTACTGGGAGAAAACTATAGGAAATTAAAAGGATTTTCTTTGCACTGGTGATATTTATGAGTCAGCTCATAGTGGAAACCATACTTCCACTGAAGTCAACTGTAAGGCTTCAGTAGAGACCAAAATCCAGCTGTTAGTCAAACAAGTAAATTAAATTAGAGAAAGAATACCTAGAAGTTGGTACAATGGAGGCATTTTCAAATATGTTTATTCTTGATGCCATTATGACATTATTCTGCCAGGTTTAAGGAACCCCGATGTTTGTGGCTGCTTACATTTCTGTGGTACCTGTGAGGGCTGTTGGGGCTATAAAGTAGCCTAGACTTTTAAATACTGTTGTTACACTTACTATTTTTCAAAATTCTATCATGAGTATGTAGTTTTGTTGAGGACAAACTCTTTCACCCTTATTCTCCTAAATGGAGTGTTTAAAAATATTATTCTGTATTTCAGTATATTAATAAGTGATAAATTGTTCCTGTCTCAATAAGCTTGCTGAATAAAGGCATCATAAAGTGAGCACATTAACTGGTATTTCTCAATTTTAATCATTTTGTACTATTCCTCCCACAGGCATTGCAGGCTAATGTAGTCATGTGATACAACACACATTAATTACAGTCAGTAACTCTGATGTTTCCACATAAAATACCTTCTTCTATTTAAAAAAAATAACCACGTGTGTTTTACTCTCTTGTCCAGTCTGCTGGTAACATGGATAATAATATTTAGTGACAGCAAATAAACTGCAATCCCTATGCAAAGCCAAGTATACCATAAATTATTGGTATCATGAAAGTAAACATTACTGCCATAATAGTTGTGTCATTTTGCAGTCTGTAAAGCTATTTTTGGAGGATTTGTGGATAGTATTTTTTTCACACATGTAGCATAATAAAAAAATATAGAGGTAGCCAAGGGTTACTGAGAGGTCTTCTTGAGGGACGCGATGAAGAGTGCCTTTTACTCATGTACTGCAGAGTATTTGCACAACTATAGTTGAGTGATCCTCTCCCCTGAAGAACTCCCTTAATTCTCTATGTTACCAGACACACACAACTGAAAAACAGACTTAAAACAAAAGCAAAATCCAATATATAATATACTACTGAGAAAAACTAGAATATATAAGGAGATGGATTTATGTTCAATAGGACATAAATAGAATGGAATATTTTAGGTGAAAATGCACCTTTTGAGTGCTTTGAGTGCTGCCCGCCATATCAACCTACCATAGTCATGTCAGGCTAGTGGTCTTAATCCCAAATCTTGCAAGTAGTTTAATCCCATTTTTTAATTATTATTAAAATATGCCAAGCAGGCACCTGAATTTGGATGATTAAATTTTCTGTAAACTTTGCCTCCATCCTTACCTTCAAGTGAGACATAAACCAATACTGAAATATCCTCATTGATCATAAATTACAGCTCATATTTAAAATATACTCATTTGATAGTACTTGGGTGTGGATTTAAGTACACTAGTGGTTTATCAAGACAATAATTTGATGTCCAGAAGTGCCTGACCATAGTAGGTGTACTAGCAAGTCCCAAAAAAATTTCATCCAGATACATGCTGACTCCCAGACCATACCTGGGAATTGTCTAGGAAAGTGTTATTTGACCCAGGCCAAAAGGATGCTAGTGGTAGTCCTCACAATTTAACTGTGTAGACCATTAGGAGCCATCAGGAGTACCATTGCTGTTTCCTGGCACAGTGCAATTTATTAGGGATCTAGCTGAGTCACACTGGGTGGGATTAACTCCAGAGGCTAAGTTATACAGGCTTTTTCCCCAGCCCAATGTGGTTTCTACTTATTTTTGGCTGCCAAAACTGTGGCACTGTTGGTCACCGATGGATGATTAGATAATAAAGGTGAGTGATGTCTGGCCCCATTACAATCAATCATGCCTTAACTTCAGTGGAGACAGAGCTGCACTCCCAGTGCTAAGCAAAGGGGAGACTGCTACTTGTGGCATAAAATATACCCAACAGTCCTACAATTCTTCTCTTCTTTTGATTTTGCTCTCTTAATTTAGACAAAAAAAAAGTGTGGTAGTGGTAGTATTTCTATCTTAAAATGTGAAGACTTGAAAAGCTGACTTTGAAGTGGATTATACTGGTGATTACCGGAATGCATTTCTTTCTTACACATCTACACATTTCTTATATCAAGGATTGTTTTTTCTGGTTAGCAAGAGATCTGAGTACAGTGTGTGAGCAAACACTTTCACAGAAAAATATGATTTGAGTGTTTCCCTTTGTCCTAGACTGTGGACAAGGTTAGAAAAAAACAGAGTGCAATGGGCAAATTTTACAAAAATGTTTATGCAGTGTTCTTCATTTCTCCAGCTTCATTCTGTAATTCTTTTCATTTTCTCCATTGCATTATAACAAAGATTTTATCTTAATTTTGTACAAATCCTAAAAAAAATAAAAGCCGCAACCATTGCTCAATAGAACAAATAGAACATAGTCACAAGTATCTCTGAGCATTAAACCCATAAGAATAAGTAATCATTTATCGGTTTGGTTTGTTTTCTTTCAAGTTTATGTGCTTGCTTAAGGAAGAATGATGGCTGCTTTATACATCCCTGGAGAAATTTACCTTGATCTTTTATTTTTTGTCTATGATGGAATGGATTATCAAGTGGGCATTTAATGACACTTTGATTGGTGTCCCATAGGTAACTGAGCTATTTAATTTGCTTGGGTTTGATTATGTCTCCTGTTATAGCCCTTTCATTATTTTGTCAATATAAGCCAAATACAATCACTTAGGAGACACTGCTGAAAATATGACTCCTTAAAAATATTAGAGAAAAGGTCAATTTATGTTGACAACACTTTTTTTGACACTGCAAACTTAAACTCTTTCATACTTGTTGAATAGTTATATTTTTTAGAAAGAATAGACATCTCCCACAGGGGAATGAATAGAAATGTTATTTCGATAACATTTATTCATCAGAGCCTGACAAAACTCACCTTTCTAAACAAGTTGCTTCAGCAACAATTTTACTTTTTAAAGAATTTTGAACATGAAATTCAGTTCATTTTTCTGTATTTCTGAAGAAGGCAACAATTAATCCAGAGAAAGAGTATACAAAAAGCTGGGTTTGCTGCAAATTTATTTTTTAATCCCAAAAAATGTTTCTAAGGTTTTCTATGCAGTTTATTTTCCTACTTTGAGACGATGAGGTCATCATGTTCCACTCTCCATAGACAGAACTGTGCTATTTCTGGGTAGAAGGCAGCACAGCATCAAGCCCTTAACGTGTTAGTCTTCCACTTGAAGAAAAGGTTGAAGTGCAAGGCATTTTGAAGAAAGCGTAGAGGGAAATTTATGAGCTTTTTCTACTGGAGAGCACTTATTCTCTATGCGGCTTTTGTCAAACACTTTTAACAAATTGTAATAACCTTTGTCATGTCTCATTTTCTTGCATAAACAAGTCACATTGAAACTATAAATGATGGAAAATTTAATCCACATGGTTTGCACTATCAAAACTGTTAAACTGTATTCTTTTCCACCATGTCAGCAATGCATTATCTGTTTTTTAGAAATGTTGAAAAGATTACTTTTTAAAGGAGATACCACAGGACCTGCATAAATATATCCTCATGCCTGCATTAGCCGACATTTTCACTTTCAGTTCTTCCTGAAGCTTGGAAAATGCTCTGGTGTTTGTCATTCTGTATCCTACCAGAGGATATTTCCACCAACCTCCAGAAACTGTCTGCTGAGAGACACCAGAAAGTGCAGTGAGGCTGACGGGAGCTGTCAGGTTTCTGCTGCCTTCCTGTCGTGAGTATATACATCTGCTCCAGAATGCAACAGGGTACACCAGCTTTCAGTCTAACAGTATGCATACTTTCTACCCTATGGGAATTTAGTGCCTTCCAAATCATAGGTGTCTATAGCAGCAACTCCTAGTCCAGGAGATGCTGTTTTAATCTGTCCTCATCCGCTATGAAGTCTCTCTTTCTCAAACACCAAGAGGGATGAGAATGCTGGCAGCATCTGGCCAAGGCAGGAACCTCAAGTAGGGCAACCCACTTATCAAATATCTGTCACTCTGCTTTTTCTGACAACTGTTCACCAAAACTAGTAGCCCCAATGAAAGTATAACAGTGCCATGAATCACCATCTCTTTCCTTCCTTTCTTTATAGGGGTTTTACAGGGTATTGTATTCACTTATCTATACCTGTAAGGGATCTGTTGGTGCTATACATCCGGTATAATTTTCATCACCTTTATTTATGTAATACCTCACAAGGATTTTATGCATTCAAGGATTAAATAGTCCTTTAAAGGTGATACTTGGGTAGCCAGCCCAGGAAGATCCTGGTCATTGTTAAGAAAACATGGACACTACTGCTGGGTGTAGGAAGGAATTACTTATGGAGGGACTTTAATAGCTTCTTTATAGACTCAGACCTCATGGATGTAAACAACTTTCTGTAAGTTGGCAATCAACTACAGTAGTTCTGACTTTGTACCAGTGGGAAAAGTAAGAGCTACTTTTTGGTTGTGGTTAAGGCTAGCAAAATCTTTCAGACATTTTCTATCTCCATGGAAAATCCAGGATAATGGCATAGCCATTGGCTTGAAAACAGTCATGTTGATAATCCTGAATGTCCTTGTATTTATAGGGATTAAGACAGACCTCAGATAATACTGAAACATAACTCTGGTGGTCCAGTCACTTAATTATGTCACTTTAACAGCAATACATTTTTATTATTTACAGAAGAGGTCATAAAACTGTTTGCTGATGTTTGAGTTTTGATTATTTTAATAGTAGCGGTAAATAATGTAGCAAAATAGCTTTTAAAGATCTTCCCTGAGCGTATTTTTTATGCTTACAATATTCCCTGAGTATGTTTTAACAATTGCTTTAAGCTCAACATCCCCTTCCATATGAACAGCCCTTAAATCACAAACTATAGTAAAATTCTGTTGAAAATTAAATAAATGGAGAATTGGTAGTTCCTAATTAACCAGTAAGAAAAGTTTATGAGAGGTAGGTTGAATAAATATCAAAGCTTCCGAGTTATATTCTCTTTCATAAATTGGCTTTTCTCCAATTAGTGTGTGCTTTCAGAAGCAGGGGAATAAGATGAAAGGATCTGCATCAAAACTGATTAGTGCTGAAACAAAATGGAAGTTGTTGCTTTTGATAATATACAAGACTATGGCAGTGTTTGAATAATTTTATGGGAAGTTACTGCCTAAGGCGTATGTTTTACTGTCTGATACTGAATGCATGAGGAAAGACCATCTGTTTTTTTCAGCCTGAACAAGTATATGATCCAGATTGAACCACTAGAGGCCAAATATAATTACTTTGTGTTTTGCTTTGTAGTCCTCTACCTACAGCAGCATCTTCTTGTATAGCATGTGTCATAGAACACAGTCCAAATACTGGCACTCTAAAATACTTCTTCCTCTATTGAGGTTTATAAAATGATTACTCAGGGCTTAATGCAGACCTCTACATTTCATCTGTCACTGGAGAAATAGATCATGACAGGAAGGAAAAACTTCTGATATGCTTTGGCCACCATGCCATTTGATACTTATGGGTTTATTTTTGCTGGGCATGTGCTTATTTAATGTCTAGCCATGTGAAAGGTGTTGCTGTATCCCCTATGCATTCAGTTCTTGCTGGGGAAAAAGAGAAATACTTTCATTGCAAGGCTTGAGTAAATAGTTTAAATTAAAAATGGTAAAAAGTGAATCCTGGCTATTAGCTTGTTTCACAGGAAAGCATGTCAGCAGTAAATAAACTAAAGAAAATATTCCAGAACAGCTGATCCTTTTATTTTTTGCTGCTAATATTGTGTTTTACAGCATCTAAAAGTATGCTTTTAGTCCTGCAAGGCTAATAGGACTAGGTTTCCCATCCCCCAGAGTGCTCACAGTCTAATTTTAGGCATAATATTCTGAATGGCAATAAAAACAGTGTTCAGTGTTGGAGGGAGGAATGAGGGATAGAGGGGCAAGATTTGAACGTGTGGGTGGATAAATGCAAACATTTCTCTTTTGTTCTTTAACAATAATAATTAGTAACAATGCTCCATTGCTTGTGGAGTTTCTGGAAAAACTGACAACAAAAGCTTATAGAAGTTTGGAAAAATACCTTTCCAAAACCATTCTGATGTATGGCTGTGTGAATTGTTTCTGGTTTTCATGGATAATCTGCAGAACTATGTCTACCAGGTGCTAATCTAAACTGCACCTGGCTTTCCTGAATATTTAGCTTTATTTTGATTAATACACTGCTTAACTGTACCGGTTCCATCTCATGACTCACTTTTACCATCTATCATGAATTAACTCTTTGCCCACTGTGATCTTCTACATCACAGTCCTGAGGAACTATGGCAAAGCAAGTGGTGGGTGAGTGGAGGATGGTTTTGTTACTGCAGCACTGGGCTGGGACTTAAAAGGTCGAGGTTTATTCCATGTGTAAAGATTTTCTGTGTAGCCTAAGGCAAGTCCCTTACCTTTTCTGTGCTGTGGTCTCCAGCTGAGATATGGGAACAACAAGCTTTCTTTTTTTCTTCCTGCGTCTGTTTTCTATAATTGTGCTGTAAGAGATCTCTTCCAAGTGAAAACTCGTATTGTGTGTTTGGATAAGACCCAGTACAACTGGGCCTCCAATTTAGTTGGTATTACTGGAATACAACTAAACAAGAACGATTTTTAATACCTACACACAAAGGAAGCAAGAAAATATAATTTTAACTGATTCAGGACTAAAGAAATTCAGCAAAGGGAAATTACATCCTTTTACCATAAATTCTTAGTCACTTCTTAATTTTATTTGGCCCTCCATGCAAGCCTTAACAAGGAAAAAACACATTTATGCCTGTGCCAGTAAGATGTAATTATGGGGAGCTGTATCTGAAGACCATAGCAGCTGGAACTATCAGTAATGTTCTGGGAGATTTTTGCTTTTAAAATAAATGGGGGGAAGAAGAGCAAAATTGTTCACAAGATGGATTTTTGTCACTTGAATTAGATTTTTATGAAACTTTTGAGCATATATGTGCTCATCTTTATCTTTCTTCAATTTGGAAGATAGACTTGCCAATGGCATGTGCCAGGCACACCCTTTACCCTCTGGATAGGTTTTATCTACAGTTCTTGATAGATCTTCTATGCAAGCTCCTACCAGCTTTGATTTTCGGAATGGATCTTCACCTCAGCAGTTAAGGGATACACTACAAAATGTGCCTCCAATGTCTTATTGCATCGCACTTCAGAGTTTCTATTAGAAATCCTGAAGAAGTGGGCATAAGTTTTTGTCTAACATACTGGATATATTACTCCACTACTGTATTACAGCAGTATGAAAAGTCTATATATTATAAGAGAAAGATAAACTTTAGCTCCTGAAGTGCAAGAGAGGTCAAATTCAATAATATATTAAAGTTTGTATCCAGTAGTTAGAATAACAGAAGAATTTAAGTCAGGAAAGGCCTCTTCTGAAAGTCTCCAGGGACAGAGATTTCACAGCCTTGCCGTGCAACTTGTTCTGATGCTGAACCCCCTTCACTGTGACTTTTTTCCTTATAGGTAATCATAGTTTTCTCTTCTGCAAATTGAATCCTCTCTGCCTTCTTTATCACCAGAATTAGATAACTGAGGACAGTAGTCAGAGGTCTCAGCCTCCCTTTGTCCAGGCTGGGCAAACCAGCTCTGCTCAACACCCCTTATATGTCATGAGCTTCAGCCCCTGACCACCTTGGTGGCCCTCCACTTGGCTTGCTTCAGTCTATCCATCTGTGTCTCATGCTAGAAAGTACCAAAGTGGGCACAACACTCCAGATGTGGTCTTGAAGATGCTGAACAGCTGTAAATAATCACTTCCCTCAATCTGCTGGATGCGTTCTTGCTAGTACAGCTCAGCACATGATTGGGTTTCATTGCCACAACAGCACACTGCTGAGGGATTTTCAAATTGACCGCCAGAAACACTCACACACACACCCTTCAGTGCTTTTCTTAAATGCTGCTTTCTGTGTCTTCGGAATTATTGTGCTGGTTAATGAAAACTTCATATTGAAAAGCATGTGCACCTTCTACATGGATCAGTAATTTCTGTGCTTTTTCCCTTTGTCCCTGTAAGAGATCTGAGTCCCTTTTGGGTTGGGATGGAGCCATTTGTACTTTCTTGAAGATCTATATCTGCATTAATTACAATATCTATTCATGTTGGTTTGGAGCATCTGCTAATAAGAGCTGCAGCAATCCAGACAAAAGCCAAAGTCCTGCCCCTTGCTGGTTGACTCATTGCCCATCATGACTGGCAAGTATTTTAAGAAGGAAATTTGGAAAACAGTAATCGAATAAATTGTTATTACTTGCAAAATCCAGTGTAAGAATTTAAAATACAGAACATGTACTGCCTTGCACTCATTCAGCATGCTGCCTGGCTGCTGATTAGTCAGTTTATGATATTGTGGGTGTAACTAGCATCTCTTCCGGTCCAATTAATAGATGATTTCACCAGCACATTGGTATTATTTTGTAGTACAATAGGAAGGGATATTCTTTATCATCCATAGTACAAGCCTCAGAGAAATACCAGCTCTATAGGCTCATGTCTGCAAACACCACATGTGCTGTATGCTGTAAGGATCAGACATGGGATATACAAGCATATCTACAGTGATATTAGGTGTTTACACCTTTCTTGCAAAGAGATTTTGCAGCTAGTCGGTCCTTTGCCTCATGTATTCATCATGAGGTGAGATAAGCAAGCTCACGTAAGCTCAAAAGTGTGGTTATGTTTTCCCGTTTGTAATTGCAAGAGTATCTGTAATGCATAAAGTTGTAGGATTGTGATGCCAGAAGTAGGGTTTGTGCGTATTGGGTCAATTTCCCCAAGAAAATCTTGTTTCTTGGGTTTGTTTGCATTAATTCTACCACTGCTGATCAGAAGCTTGTGGATATAGTAACATGCTATTCTAAAGTCTTTAATAAACTAAGTTAAGTAGTAGTTGACTTCCCTTCTATTAATGAAGAATGTTCAGTGATAGTCTTCTATTAATGTTGGTGAAGTAGGATCAGTAACAGACATCAAGTCAGGGTTCTGAAAAATATTAACAATTATTAATATTTTCTTTTTCAGTTTTCTCCTTGTGTTTGGTTGCTTGATTTTGTCCGTGTTTTCTACTATTCCTGAACACACAAAACTTGCCTCTGGTTGTCTCTTCATTTTGGTAAGTGAAACTTCTAAATACAAGATAGTTTTACAAATACTTTTATATACACTAAAATCCTAACCATGGAGAAATAGTATAACTTGAGCACTTTAAGAAACCAGACTTCTCATCAGAATGATGAAAAAATAATAAAATAGAGGGTTCCATCATCTTTATCTTTAAAAACAGGTCAAATTTTACGATATGTTAATGAAGTACTGCATTGCATCTCCTTCTTTGCTTGAGAATTGCTGTGGTTTATAAGTGATAGTTTTTCTAATGCAGTTCGGCAGTGATTGAACATGAAAGACCTTTGATACTGCTACTGCCATTTATAAAGTCAGTATGTAGTAAGAGGCACTTATACTTAAAATAGGAAATAATTTTGGTATCTTAGATACCAATTTGTGCTAGTTATTGGTAGATACTGACATTTTTGTGGCAGTTGCTGCAGTAGGATGTGGTAGTTTCATTATTTCTTCATAATACATGCTTCTACATTATGTTTATCTCTCTTTTCCCCTTTTGAGGTAGATGTAAATGGCTTTAATCCCTAAAAGTGCTTAATATTTTTCATGCATTGTATGGATGCTTCTTTATAAATCTGCTTCGTGATGGGCCATTTAGTTCTGCAAGTGATAGCCTGAGGATAGACGATAGTAATCATTAAAACGGCACTATATACCCAGAGTTACCATGGTTATTTCAGTTCCACGTATACAGCAGACTCTGGCTTGCTAGGTAGTGCCTGGGGTGAAGTAACTCTTGACAAATGCCAACATTTTAATTGTCATCACTGTATGTATCCGAAAACCCTTGTGTTTAGAACAGCTCCCTAATTAATTGCAGCACGAGCAGGCCAATAAATATTAATTATGGTGTGTGCTATGTCTCTATGGCATGATGTGCTACTGCAACAAAAACTGAACATCCAGAGCTGGCTAGGTGCAGATGTGTGGTGTTCTGCTCCATCTGATTTTTTCTTAGCTGGGGTAATTAGGGAGACTGGTGTTAAATGTGGTCTTTTTCTTTCAATCCATATTAGGGCTTTTTATTTTTCTGGAGAACAGATCAGGTGGCGTTAAACTAACCAAAAGTCATTAGATTTAATCCTACAGTCATACCTAGTCCCATTCTTTACATATCTGAACAATACTGTGAAAATGGAAGTCTGTTTGAATGTTCTGCAACTAGTTATATTATTGGAATGACTACACGAATTGCGAATATTTTCTGGTATATAAAGCAGGAAAATTTGATTAGTCTAAAAATACCTAATCTCTAATCGCACGTGCTTTTGTGACAAGTAATCTGTTTCCCTGTATACTTATGCAATTTGGTTGTAGAAATGCCATTTGTTCTGACATAAAATAGGCATTTCCTATGAGCCACATATTGGTTGATTGTGTTGGTAAGCTTACCGCTGTTGATTCCTCAGCTGGCTGATAAATACATTCCCTGTGCTTTGCCATGGCTCTCCCAGGAGCCTGGGCGTGGAAGAACTCCGTAAAGTCCTGGGTTTGCTTCCAGTGCTGGGTGGATGTGTGGTGAGTTCTGCTAGCAGATACACCTGTAGAATCGAAGCTGCACTGCTCAAGGTTTGCAGCCGGAAACTGCTACTTTTTCTGCTGCTGTGGCTTCAAAGATGGGCTTTCTCCATCTTAACAGTTATGACTGTACATTCCGTGGCATCGTCTGAATGCAGAAATGGCTTTAAGGAGGAAGAAGATTGATGGCTGATCCTTGAAGCATCAATACTTGCCTGGTCCAACATTTCTATGCTATAGCCTGGTGTGTTCAGCAAATCCTTGACAGGGATAAATATAGTGATGACGAATTTTATGGCTCCTGCTGTGGATCTCTAATGGAGAAAAATATAAACACAGCAATGTATGATGTTCCAGAAAAAGGCTAAAGCTGACTGGTTTATTCCAGTTTGCTGGTGCATGATTTGCTCTTTCTCTGCATACTGAACCATTAGCTGATATTAGCAATGTTATCAAAGCAAGATTTTACAGCCACAAACCAAGGAAAAATACACACCTACATTAACGCAGGAGCGGCTGTTTTCGCTGTGCCAACACATAACTACAGTCACTAGAGTTTTTGCAACCTTCTTCTTGCAGTGATTCACACAATTCTTACAAAAGTGTCATTTAGTAGAGACAGTAGTATTAACTATAAGAGACCTAGTTTAATACTGTTTGTGCTTGAGATACAAGATGTATGTTTATATTCTAACGAAGTACCGTACAAATACAACAACCCATAGACCTGCCAGCTGGGTTTCTGTGAGCTGTTTACTTCACAGATTTATTCCAGATGGTTATCCCTACAGCCACTTTAATTGGCTAAAAAGCTAATATAACGTTCCTTCAACTTAATACCTGAACTGCTGCCTGCACTGTCACCTGTGGCTTTTGACATATTGCAGCTATTCACAATTACACAGGGAGGTTAAAGAGGGAAGTGAAGATGAGGTTAGCAAACTTTTTCCTCCTTCTCAGAAAGAGCAGAGTAGCTAAGAAGATTATTGTTCTACAATCGGTCAATTCCGTTTATCTCCCCTGGCCTCGCCTTACAAGGAAGCAGAAAATATATCTCCTAATCACCTTATATACTCTCTCAGAAAAATGCAGCAGTGTGAGATAGCTCAAAGTTAGTAATTGTTTAGGAAAACAGTGTTAGCTGAGAGCTTCTGAGCATCAGCAGAGGTTCATGGACTTGAGCTTGAGCTTTGCTCCCAGAGATGGCGCAAACCTGCCTCACTGTGTCATGCTGTACCCAGCTAGGACTTCAGTTCTGGCATCTGCACAAGTACTACTGTGTTCCTAGGCATCTTCTACTTACCACGGGGCCTGTCAAGGGAAACACATTTAATATCTGAGTTTTATGCCTGAAATGAAAGTCCTGCAGATAAGTGCATGTTTTGCAGAGCAATGTTGGTTTGTTACATCAGTAATTAATTTGGTTTTGGTTTTTGTCCAGAAATAATAAGCCTTACCAGGGAAGAGAATCAGATAAAACTCCTTATACCTACAATGATAATTATGCTTTTGTTTCGTCTGTGCACATAGCTTCTGGCACTCAGGTTATAGCAGTGATATATCCCAGACAGACAGTAGAATAAAATCTACTTCAACATCAAAAAAGCCACAAGCAGCTTAAGAATCCAACTAACACAGCAAGAAAATAATCTTCCGTCTGTTGCTGATCTTCTGCAAGTACGTTTGCTAGCACTTTATCAAATAATAAACACAAGGGAAGTAAAAGTTAGGCTGGGGAGGGAAAATAAAATCTTTTGGGGAAGATAGCCAAGAAGGAATATACCTAGAACTGGAGGTCATTCACTTTCATGACCAAACTCTCTATATTTTAGATAATTTTCAACTAAAGCTATATGAGTAACTGGTTCGCTTCTGTTTCTTTGCTGTCAATTCAAGAAAATAAATAAAATCACTTGAGTTGACCCAGAAAGGTTTGGCAAAATGAAAAGTCAAAAATGTCTTGGATTAGATTAAATGTTTCATTTGACCTGTCATTAAATATTAGTTTATTTGAGCATTTTAGAACTTTAACAAATCTGGTTTGTGTTTTTCTATGAAAAAGGCTGGGGTAGAAAGCAGAACCCAGTTCTGTAGGATAAGGACGTCTGAAAATGTACACTATGAACACATTCTTCAAGCAGAAATAGTTCCCAAAGACTTAAAAGCAGACAGGGTCAAGTAGATGAGGCTTGCTTCTACATGTACTGCAAATCAAAAAGGCGAGCCTAGTAAGTGCTTCTATCAATTAAAATCTTCCTAATATTCCTTCTCTAACATTTTCCCGTAAAAGAAAAATGTTGAACATTCGTTAAAAAAAGTAGGTTATAGCTGTCCCATAGCAGCAAGGATTTATTCAGTTCACGTCTACTCTAGAAGAGTGAATCCATCCACACTAATATAATGATACAAATCTGCTAGAATTTTAAAGCAGAATAGATTTCAAAAGGGAGATGGATACTGCTCAATTTAAAAAAAAAAAAAAGTGGCATTTTTCAGTTTAGATTTATTGTCCCAGAACTTCAATCCTTTTACGACACTTGGATAAAGTCCTTTAGA
This sequence comes from Tapera naevia, assembly GCA_033556795.1. Classification (NCBI taxonomy): domain Eukaryota; kingdom Metazoa; phylum Chordata; class Aves; order Cuculiformes; family Neomorphidae; genus Tapera; species Tapera naevia. The sequence continues at coordinate 6,247,399 of JAUMJJ010000079.1, read as the reverse complement.
CATGAGTAGAGAACTGGATGGTTGGCTCTGTAGGACCAGTTCAGAATGCATAAAAGAGAAAACTGAATGATCTTTAGAGTTTTCTCTTATAGATACTTCTCTAATGAAGAAGGTAGGCCATAGACCACATCATATTGCAGTTTTGTTGAGCCTTCTTCCAAGAGAATCAGATGAACTGTTCCTCTAGCTAAAAAATCAGTGACTTTCAAGTTTGCTAGAGCTTGCCAGAACTCAAAAACAGTATTTCGCAGGAAATACTCATTTTCAGTGCTTTCTTTCATCTCAAATCAAAGAATGGCTTTGTATGTTGAGTTGACCCTGACAGGATGCCAGGTGCCCACAAAGCAACTGTATCATTCTCCCTCCTCAGCTGTGCGAGGAAAAGAATCATAGAATCATAGAAAATCAGGTTGGAAGTGACCTCAAGGATTATCTGATCCAATCTTTCTTGGCAAAAGCACAGGAGAGACAGGATGGGGCAGCACTCTGCCCAGCTGAATCTTAACTGTCCCATGATGGGGAAGCCACCACTTTCCTGGCAATATTATTCCTGTGGCTGATTGTGAAAAATTTTCCTCTTGTGTCCAACTAGAATCTCTCTCCAGGACTGACTTGTAGCCATTGGTCTCTGTGGAAAGGGAATCTCTGTCTTGTTTTTAGCCACCATTTAAATACTAGAACATGGTGATTATGTCTCACGTGAGCCTTCTTTTCTCAAGGTTGAACAAACCCAAATCTCTCGGCCATTCCTTCATATGACAGGCTTCCCAGTCCTTTGATCATCTAGATGGCCCTTCTCTGGTTTCTCTCCAGCCTATCTACATCTATTTTCATTTAGTGAGGGCCAAAACTGAACACAGTATTCCAGATATGGCCTGACAAATGCTAAGTACTGGGGTATTGACTTCTTTATCGCTGCTGGTGATACCCTTGTTGGTGCAACTCAGTATCCTGTTGGCTTTCATTACTGCAGCAACACACTGTTCGCTCATACTGAGCTTACTGTTCACCAGGACCCCCAGGTCCCTTTGCATAGGACTGCTACCCAGCTGGATAGACCCCAGCCTGTGCTGCACTCCTGGATATTTTTACCAGATGCAAGACCCTAAATTTTCCTTGTTGAACTTTGTAAAATTCTACCTGCCCACTCTTTCAGCCTATCCAGGTCTTCCTACAGAGTGGCAGGAAATATAACTAAAGCCTCATGGGTTGAGATAAGGACAGGAACAGATCGTTCACTAGTTACTATCACTGGCAAAACAGACTCAACTTGGCAAAATTAGTTTAATTTATTATTAAACCAGTGAGAGTAAGGTAAAACACCTTCCCTCTACCTCTCGCTTCTTCCTGGGCTCAGCTTTAGTCTCAAATTCCCTACTTCCTCCCACCAGCAACACAGGGGGACAGGCAATGGGGGTTGCGATCAGTTCACCACACATTCTTTCTACCACTCCTTCCTTCTCAGGGGAGGACTCCACCCATTCTTCCTCTGCACCAGCATAGTGTCCTTTCCATGGAAAGCAGTCGTACATGAACTACTCCAACATGAATCCTTCCCATGGGCTACAGGTCTTCATGAACTGCTCTAGTATGGGTCCCTTCCTCCAAGAACAGACTGCCTCACAGTGGATCCCCCACAGGGTCACGAGTCCAGCCAGCAAACCTGCTCCAGCATGGGCTTCTCTCTCCACTGGCCCACAGGTCCTGCTAGGAGCCTGCTCCAGCATGGGCTTCCCGTGGTTGTCACAGTCTCCTATGTCTATCTGTTCTGGCATGGAGTCCTCCACTGGCTGCAGGTGGATATCTGCTCCACTGTGGACCTCCACTGGCTGCAGCAGGGCAGCCTGCCTCACCCTGGTCTTCACCATGGTCTGCAGGGGAATCCGCTCCAGTGCCTGAAGAACCTCCTCCCCCTCCTCCTTCACTGACCTTGGTGTCAGCAGAGTTGTTTCTCTCACGTATTATCACTCCTATTTTCCACTGCAATTACATTTTTCTCTCTTGTACAGTGTTTTTTACCCCCTTCTTAAATATGTTATCTCTTAAATATGCTACGACCTTAGTCAGTGGCAGGTTCATCTTGGAGTTGGCTGGGATTGGCTCTATCAGACATAAGGGAAGCTTCTAGAAATTTCTCACAGAAGCCAAACCTGTAGCTATCCCTGCTACCAAAACTTTACCATGCAGACCCAATACACTTTGACATTTCAAATTTCTGCATAGACATCTCTGAAAAATTACATCCACTAAACATATAACACTGACAAAGACAGAATAAGAGAGGGAAATAATGTTGATAAGGTCAAAGTCTTCATGTTTTCAGTCTTGCTTGGATTCAGGTACAAGAATATTCTAATAAGGTAATAACATAAGCATAAAACAATTCAACCACGTCATAATAAAATAGCTGTTAGCTTTGAAAGAAAAGATTCTTACCTTATCAAAATAAATACTTTCCCGACTTTACTGATTAAATTGATATTCTCCTATTATGTACACTGATTTTATTGAATCAGAGCTGACTTGTTATAAAAATTTGGACCAGATCTCGTCACAACTGCTTGAGAATATTTGTGTGCTAAAAGAGCAGACTTCCCATTGGAAATGGAGATGTTGGTTGCAGTTTTCTGAAACTAAAAGTTATTGGGAGGAAGTCTAATAGAAAGCAAAAATTTAAATGAAAAAGTAAAGTTATTTAAAAACATAGCAGTACATGTCCCCAGAGCTGTAATTCTTCTGTCAGAATGCAGCGTTGACACTACCAACCAACCAACCAAGCTCTAAAATAAATAAGCACACTCTGTAGCTATGGAAAGAAATAAAATTAGCAATAAAAATTTATTTCATAACAAAATCACATAGTACTGAATATAAAACTGTAAAGGTATACATGAAAAATGAAATTGTCAACAGTGCTGAGGATGATAAAGTACACTTCAAACATCATAGAATAAAGATGTCTCACTACTGGCATAAGCCTGTTATTGAGACGTTTCTGGGCTTGATAACATTGTCAGTAATATTTTGTCCTTTTCTTTTATTCTTCTGTATTAAATGGAAATAACCATTGTAAAAAAAAGAAAGAAAAATTACACATTGAGTGAAATAATTTTTCTCTTGTAATTAAAAATTGCAATATGTTATAGTTCTAGTGGGAAAGCTTAAATAGGTTTGATGACTAAAGCTGACTAAACCAGCATTATTATACATGATCTGCAGATAGGGCAAAGAAAAACCTTATAATTGAATCACTTAAAGACAGTAGGATAACTATGAACAATTACCTCAAAGGCTACAAAATTCAATAGTAAATGTAGTAAAGGCCAAGAGAGAGTTTCAGAGTCACTGTCGGAACCTTCCCTAGGCAGGCAGAGTTACCACCCAGGTACACTTCAACAAGAAATCCCCATTTGCTGTGCAATGTTAAATTCTCTGGAAATGTCACAAGTCAGTGACTACTGGATGAAATCCCATCCATGAAATTATTTTCCACTCACTTCGAATTAACAAAGCATGTTTAGACAAATAAGTGTTACTATGAAATGAAGAAAGATGCGTGGAAATAGCAAATCCAGAAGCAGAGTTAAATGTAGCACAACTCATGACTTGTTACAGTTTTTACATTAAAATGACTAATCTGTAGTAAGAAAGTCAGTGCTGATTTTTTAAATAGGTGCATTATACTCTTTTATATTCCTGTTTTCTGTTCCTATCTAAGAGCTTTCACTTAGCTTATCCTGTCCATGATATTATATGACTTATATGCAGAAAGTCATGAGAGAATATAGTAGTACTATGAACAAACAGTTTCTGATTCCCTTTGTTTCCCAACAGAGGAAGGACTAGCATTCAAAGGTGGACAACATATTCTTAAGAGGGATTATTCAGAAAAGAGCCTTTTGTCCAGCCAGTCAAAGGGCCACTTTTTGTAGAACACAGAATCTCTAGGACTGAAAAATGTGGAGAATCACTAGGAGTGGAAAATGGAGAGGATTAGATGTTAGTGATGGGATATCAGGATTCACATTAGTAGGGATTTAATTCTTTGGCAAGGAACACACGGGTCTCCCTTTAGGCTAATCAGTGCATTGTGCTAAAGAACCCAACCACCTCTCCCTGACCTCCTTTAAGGACAAATAAGCAAACACCTTGCAAAACAACTGCTCCTCAGTGACACAATTTCCTTCTAGTTTTATCAGTTTAAGTGATAACAATGTAGCCTGGGAAACAACTTCAAAGTATTAAGTGTAACATTTTCTATAGACTAGGGTTTATTACTAATTTATGCTAGACTGCACTATTGCATTTTATTGGCTTCCTGCCAGAGTTTGATAAGGGTCTAAACATTATGTGGAGAGCAAGATCTACTTCCTTAAAACAGACGACAAAACGTTTAGACTGCAACAGTAAAAATCGATAGATATCAAAATCTCTATCAGAAATTCAGATCTCACCCTTGTTAGGGAAATATTGATTTGCCGAATAGAAATGCAGAATACGTTTCCAGAGGAAATGCAACATAGATGGTAATAAATAATATGTAAGGAAAAAGTCTACAATACACTAACTGTCAAAAGGAAAAAATGCTAAAAACCGCAGAACATCAGTGATGTGAAAGCTGTTTGGAAACCTAGGGAACACCCACCATCTGAGTACACATAGTACATCTGAGTACCTAATTCACTCATTCACTTTGCACGGATGTGACAAAACATGCAAAAACATAACTTGCTACAGTCAAAATGTCAAGTTTCCACAAGCAAGGGAAGAGATCTGTTCGTAGGATACAGTTTAAAATTGAGAAGTCAAGCAAGCAGGTATCAAACTACAGGCAAATGTAAAAAATACCTATAAGAATCCAGAGTAGACATACATACCTATAATACTAAATCCAAAGAGCGTTTAAAGTGGATGTGCTGTTAAATACACAGACACACTGGAACTAAAGTTAAGTCCTAAGGACTGTGAACTGTGGGTGAGCTACAAGCATGAATTAGTAAAGTAAGCATTGGTCATATTAAACTTGTAGGGTTCCATAATGTACCTAAGGAAAGGGCATATGTCATGGATGGGATAATAACTTTGGTGTCAAATCTGAACTAGACAGGAATTGACTGATTGTACTGCATGAAGATAGGATCACAGGAAATGAACGTCTCACAAAGATATATGTATGTTTTTAGAGGATGTGGAAGGGGTTTGTTCTTTTCTTTTTCCAGGAGACCAAACTTCCATAACCCTTGAAAAAAAAACATAATAGGAAAGTTAAAAAACATTCAGCAAATATAATTTGTAAAACACAAGGCTTGCTATACTGGCTTTCAAAGTCTAATTATTGGACTGTACAGAGGGGACCAAGTCAACATTTTAACTCAACCTAAGAAATTGATTAAAAATACTGCAGCAAAAGATTTGTTCAAGTAACAGAAATCTTTGGTGAGATGACAGAAGTTAATATCTTGAAGAAACTAAATGCATAATCAAAATTTTAACAGACTGGGTAAAGTGGTGCCGTCCAAGTTCAGTTTGCCAAAAGTTACCTGTTGTCACAAAATATTTTATTAAAATTGATTTCTGAACACATTTGATACTGGGAACATTCCACTTGTATATCATCCCAGGTGCCCATGGGTCTCCCACTGGTCAAAACATGTATTGATGTACTCCTAGGGAAGCTCTGTTAATGAACTTTGCGAACTGGGAAACTGCAAAAAGAACACAGTAAGCATCATTTACAGGCTTTCTAAGATTGAAAAATTCCAAACATGTTAAGACCAAAAAATTAAAGAATAAATATCCTGTCCCACTCTGCAGCATGTCAAATGTTATCAGTCAATTCACATACATGTGTTCAGCCATGACAATTAGCCTAAACCCCTTACATCAATACAAAATTAACATGGATGCCAGAGCATAAAAGGATTCAGAGTCTGTACTGGCTCTGGCACCGATTCCTCATTTCTTTTGGACACAGAAAAAGATATCAAATTCTTCACACACATTTCAAAAGAAAGATTTGGGAGCTGTGTTGCTACAGAGACATGTGTTTGAATGTCTGCCTGTAACATGTGACATCAGAAATGTGACAACAGCAGAGAAAAATGCGTGAAAAAGTCACAAAAGAAATGCAAAGGCCTGGGTACAGCTGTACAGAGCTTCATTGTTTTCAATAAGCTGATAATTTTAAAACAAAAATGGGATGATTTACTGCTGATATCTCACTACAGAGAAAGAAAATGTACAAGCACAAAGCAGGATACGAATATATTTGGAAAGTAGAAAATTATTTCATAGTGTGAGTTTCACAGCTACCATCTTTCCTCAGGAATTCTGTCAGAAGTGTAGCTGTACCTGACATAAACAAATGATCTGGAGCAAAGCAATGAGTGCAAATGAGAGGGACTGAAAAGACCCATATTTAAGGGTGGTGATCTGTCTGAGGAAGAGCCTCATGGCAGGTGGTGAAGTCAACATTTCCCATTGCCATATTCACAGTTTGAAAAAGGGTTTAGTGATCACCAGGATCTTGTTAGAAAAAAAACACATCCACTAAAATCCAGCATCCAAAAGGAGTTTTGGGATGTGTTTGCCTGCGTGTGCACTGACATGGTAATCGCAGTAACCACGATGGCCCGCAGCCGGGAGCACAGCTGCCCGGGCCTCTCTGCCATTCACTGCTGCAGCACCAGCTGGTGCTCAGCGGCCAGTCCATGGTAGTGCTCTGAAGTGGGTCTGCTCATCTGGGGAAGCTGAAGGGTGTCTGTCCTTCCTCATGGATGCTGAGGAAGGTTTGCCCAGTGTTGGTGCTAGGAATCGTGTATTGCTTCTGATTTGGTAAATACCTGCATTTACTCTGCGAGAGATGATGAAGAACCTAATTAAATGGCAGTTATCCAAGTCTGGTGCCTGCTTTTACTGTCTGATTCAAAACCAGGTTTACTTAAGATAAAAATTATCATCTTTTTTCTGCTGTGAGTGAATAAAGAAACATGACCAATAGGTGCCATTTCAAGTAACAAACACAAAAAACTAAAAGGGACTTGGATAGCAGAAGTAACAAACACAAAAAACTAAAAGGGACTTGGATGGCAGAAGTCCTATATAACACGTGGCTACTTACAACTAACCATGTCACTGGGATTTTAATACTGTATCAATAGACTTGTATCGAAGTATGAGATTAACTGATTTCTCAATAATCCTCTATTAACATAGAGTCAACATGGGAAATCTTAATCATAATTTGGAAAAGCAAGTGTAGTAAAAGTGTCACATTCATTGCAAAAGTGATAAATGACAAAAAGTTGCATAAATTTCATTTCATACACAATTGCACTGAGAACTGAACTGAAGGCTCTGGTTGTGATTTATTTACCTCTAATATGCTCTATTCTAGGTTGGGTTTTCAGATTTATGGCCACCTCTCCCACTGTTAAACTGCAGTTGGAAAGAATTAAAACATTAGTTCCTTAATTATACATATGCTTGCATAGATGTACTTGTTAGTTGTTTATATCAAAGATCATAGAACCATAGAATCATAAAATGGTTTGGGTTGGAAAGGACTTTAAAGATCATCTAGTTCCTACCTTCTTGCCATGGGTAGGGACACCTTCCGCTAGACCAGGTTGCTCAAAGCCTCATCCAGCCTGGTCTTGAACACCTCTAGGAATGAGACATACACTGCTTCTCTGGGCAACCTGTTCCAGTGCCTCACCACCCTCACAGGAAAAAATTTCTTCCTAATATCTAATCTAAATCTCCCTTCTTCCATCTTAAAACAGTTCCCCTTATCCTATTACTAAGCTCCCTCATAAAGAGCCCCTCCCCAGCTTTCCCACAAGCCCCTTTAAGTACTGGAAGGCTGCGATAAGGTCTCCCTGGAGCCTTCTTCTCCAGGCTGAACAACCCCAACTCTCTCACCCTGTCCTCATATGGGAGGTGCTTCAGCCCTCTGATCACCTTTGTGGCCCTCCTATGGACGCACTCCAACAGATCTATGTCTTTCCAATGTTGAGGACTCCAGAAATGCAGTACTCCAGGTACTCCCCCTCTAATGCTGAACAAGGAATAATTCAAATGTGTATGCAAACTATACTATTATTTTGAACAATTTGTATCTGCTGATTTTAATCTGGAAACTGGCCAGTATAACAGAAGAGTCCCTAGTCCTCCACCACCTTCTGCATCAGCCCAAACCTTCCTCAGGTTTATGTGAGCCAGACTAGTGTTGTGCTTCCCCTCACATCTCAATAGTATCTTTTTAAAGTGTTGAGTCCAGCTCTCATGCTCAGTACTTTGAATCAGTAGAGGGTTTTTTTGCTTGAGAGAGGGATACAGAAGCTGAGGTGTTATGTTCTTGCTTTAATTGAATGAGAAAACAATCTCATCCTCTTTGACAATGAATAATAAAACATCTCTATTTGAATAGTTTCAACTATTCCCCATGTGTCACCAGGAAGAGATTTTAGCAGCTGGTAATATTCTTAATGCAGTCAGCTGTAAATTAAAGGATGAGAACAAGTTCATTCTTCCTTTCCCAACTGATTTGGAAACACTGGACTTCCCTGTTTATGAGATTTTAGGGAAGAGAGGACACTTCACGAGCTCTATCAGATGATATTGTTCCTTCTATTCCTGCTGTTGTGATAATGCAGTGAGTCTGTGCTGATTTACACCAGGTGAGCATCTCCAGTGCAGCTACACTGCAAACATGTTGTCTTTAGTAGGGAAACACTTGTGGCCTTATTAAAGCTTATTTCAGAGGACTGATTTCTTCTAGACCGTTTCCTGGGCTTCTGATAATATCACTTGTTTTCCTATAAGCTCTGGGCTGGCAGCTCCATCAGTTGTCCTACTTCACTACCCTTTAAAATACTTAAAAGCACAATTTCCATTCAAGAAAAAAATTAAAATAAAAGCAGAGCCATTGTCTTGTGGGCAGATTTCTTAAATGCACACCTAAGCTCATTTATGCATTGCAAAATAACCAGGAGCATCCTAGAACAGCACTGTGCTCAACTTTGGTCATTTTCTCATCTTGAAAATGATTGTAATTCCCAAAAATGATGGTCTGCAAGCAAGGCACCTGTTTTCACAAATTATTTTAAGTTTTAATAAGCAGTTACGTTAATGAACTAGAAAGCTGTAACAAAAAGGTTTTTGCTGTTATAATGTTATGCTTAGGGAAATACTGATTATTGAAAACTACTTCAGAAGCATATTAATGTAGATAATTTCAACAAATCTTTACTTGTATCCTAATGAGATAGGAAAAAAAGTGCTCATCATAGCTGGATTGTACAAAGTATGCTTGATTTAGTTAATCATCAGCCCTGTTCATTAGAGTCCTCAGGGACCATCTGTTAATAGAAGCTTTGCTTTGGATGACCTCTTATTTTCCTTTCCTGCCATTTGTGTGACTCTCATTGTTCCAGTGGCAGAGCAACCAAGGCATATGCAGATATTAAAAACTTCAGGAGTATACTGGTACCTGTGTTTCTTATGCCAAAAGCAACTGAATCTTTAAAGCCCATGAGTTTCAGCCTTGCTTCTCTTGCATCTGCATATTTCACCATGACAACTGGAGTTGCGTATGCAGAAACATTTCAGAATGAAAAGTTCATCCATCTGGATGAACTGCGCTTTGAGAAGGAAGAAAGATTTTCCACTGTCCAAACCACCAATGCATCTGCCATAGCAGTTACGGGGGCCGGGGAGGGGGGGAGGATAACTGTAAACTTAAATAGCCAAACAAGGTACAGATTGTGGTAACTGTGGTGCAGAGCCAGATGCAGCTGTGACTGGAAAAGGGTGACAAGACTGGGAAAAGTAAGAAATAGCAAAGGAAAGGAAGGGTTGGGTTAGGTTTCCAGTAAATCTGTATTTGCTTATCAATTCAAATAGAGTCTTGCTAAATTTTGAAGGCCAGATTTAATATGTTCTGATGTAAATGTTGTTATTCATACTGCATAAGTATTCAAAAATTACTGAGATTCCATTGTGTTATATATAGGACAGAGATACTTAGAATGCTTCATTTCTCCAGCAATCCTACAAATCATCTGAGGTCTAATGATTTATTCTGTCGTATGCTTTTCCAATTGTGTCCTCATTTTCTGTTTCAATTGCTAAGGAAATAAAACAAAATTATTTACCAGCCTAGATTTATGCTTAATTTTGTAATAAATCATTCCAACTGAAGTTTAAAAAAAAAATTCTGATCTTGTTTAGGACGCATGCTTCCAATTTTTGTCTATGGAAAAGCAAGACCCTTGTGACTGTGCAGCTGCCATAGGAAAAAATAATGTCATTCTCTGGCCTGCGTTAACCTTGACAGAGATTTGAGTTTACATGGTGACTGAGTGCACTGATTGCTAAAATATTACTGTTTTCACATTGTTTCTCTTTGGTTTCAACCTGGACCAATCCAAAACACAAAAAGAACCTGTCATATATATTATTATGAAGAGTTTCTGTTTCGATGCACTCATATTTTCTAGGAAAATCTTTTTCTTTAGATTTTATTCACGATAATATGTATTCCCATCAAAATCAGTTGTTCGCTGAGGAAGCAGAAATGACCAGGATATAAGGATGATTTTGAAACACCACTATTTCAGAAAGTACAAAAATAAGTGTGAAGCCCCATTTCCACTTTACTCAATGTCTTTTCTGTTATTAAGTCTTATACTGTGTTTTAAAATATCCAGAAATTGGGTATGTGTGGAAGAAAACCATGTATCAGTAGTTCTTTTAGCATTCCAGTATGCAGAGCCATATTTACTGCATTTAAGCTCACTTACTGTAATTGCGGTGGCTATTCTTAAAATTTACTTAAGCAGCAGAAATTTCAGTTAATTTTGAGATAGTAACACCATGCATAAATTTGTAATGTTGCTAGAATGGTAACAATTTTTCTCAAGGAATGAACAAAGACAGTTCACATTGTTTCTCCAAGAAAAATCTTATGCCACCCTCCAAAAATAACCCAAAATTGAGAAAAAGCTTTTTGCTCATTTTCTCTCTCAGAATAGATATATCTCCATGAAGTTCCTCTTTGTAGTACATGTATATGCATTAGTGTGTGAGACAAATAGGACTTCTGCCTCTGATGCACAAATACACCATGTAGTACAAGAGACTCTCAAACATGTGCTTTCAGCACACAATGACTTTTCTCATCTTTGTGTAATTGAACAAGCATAGCAAATAGTAATTGCTAACAGTAGTACAGATGATGAATACAAAACTGCATAGCACTAATAGGAACCAGAACAGTAATCTACTAAAGAAATTGTTTCTTTTCAGTTTCTACCGGCAGCTTTGTGATACTAATTTAACCAAAGTGAAACTGTAGACTGGTTGTTTCAGAATTGTTAAGTACTTTCTGTTCTTGCCATTTCCACACTGGAGGCCCTACTAGGGTCTAGAAAATGATAGAGGACACGTTCCAGCGTGTTTGCATCAGCTCCTGTAAGATCCCTGCGGCAATTTCAGTGTACCTACAAAGCAGGAAGTGTTTCTCATGCACCTGTGCATACACTGTGTTTTTCAGGGAAATGACAAACTTCAGTCAAATGAAATGTGATTAGGTTTTAACAAGGAAAAGGTTTTATTGGAAGCAAAGAATGTTTTGTGCTTTGTTGGTCTCCTCTCTTTTGGTATCTCTTACTCCTGCCCCAAAGAAGAAATTACATTCGAAGAATAAGATGTCAAATGGCCTGGATGCCTGCCATCAGCCCCCATAAATTCAGAGACATTTAACTATGTGTAAACCAGATTGACAATTCATGATTTAACTACCTCTATAAAAGTGGTAGTTAAATAACTGAAATGTGTAATCTTCCTTTTTTTCTATTTGGCTTCTTGTCCATTATATTCTTGGCCTACACAAAATTTCCTACAAGGAAATGTGTCACATGGTAGCCAGCTATTAAGAATTATTGTTACTATATGGAGAACTTTTTCAATTTTGCACATAATCCTTTCTAAAGTTTTGAAATAACTCTGGTCATGGAATTAAGCTGAAGTTTCTTGTAGTAGAATGTAAAAAAAGAAAATGTTAACCAGTTGTACTCATTTTTCCACAAGTTCTTTTCTAACAACAAAAAAAGACATTTTCTTTAGCCACATTTTAGCACAGAAATTTCATTCTGCTTTTCTGATTTAGTTATTCAATATGCAATTGACAGAACTGGACACAAACATTGGAGAAGGTTCTAAAATCTCTTCAATGTGATTTAGTTAAATAAGCTAACATGTTATAGGAAGGAATACTATGTTTTCAAATTGTTCTATGATGGAAAAAGCAAATTAAATTCACAGTGTTTCAAAGTGCTGCCAGTGATCATAAGCTAGTAAAGCACCATTACATGACACTATATTAATAATGCCATTTGTTCAGGTAAATTAATGGCTGAGTTGACATGTGGTATTTACAGCCTTATTGGCTTCTAAAGTTGTAGAGTCTCACAGTTTAAAACCATGCAAATTTTTATTGGGAAAAAGTCAATATAAGATTAACTCTACCTTTACAAATATTACTCTATCTAATTCACTTGCAGTGTTTTCTTACAATACCACACTAGTCCTCATCCTGTAGAAATAACAGATTAATTGGAGGACGAGGACCTGCTTTATCTTGGAAGTGGAAATACATTCATGTGGCAAATAAAATACAATTTTCACACCCCTCTTCATTGTGAACTGCTTAATAAGTTCCTTCAAGTATTTTTCTCCTTCTTTTGGTCAACGCACAAATTTTTATTTTAAAACATATTTCATGATGGCATTCCTGAAGAGAGTCTAAATTAAGTTCAGAATTTCATACCAGTGTTTATGTACTATATCACTGCATATTGTAGGGATTCAGATTTCCTTAAGGCATGGAGATTAATTGTGGTCCAAGCTCTATTGCTGCAACTCTGCTGAACTCACTGTTGTACTGAAAAATTTCTTCCTATGAAAGTTGCATGAATACAAGCTGATGCTATTGAAATGGACCATCTTAAAGAAGGTTCCAATGTGAAAGAAAAACAAGCCAGACTAACAAGGCAAGATTTTTTAAATGCTTTCATCCACAAGTTTTCCAGGGAAAATTATGCCTAGTATGAACATTCATTTACTGTCTTACAAACAATTGCATGCCCATCATATGTAATTACATTTGCATGTATCTTAACCGACTCTTAGGAAAGAAATTATTTTGTAAATGCTTCTGCATCATCTTAATCACTTCAGCTGTATATTGCTACAATGAGAATATATCTACCAAAACATTCAACTTTCAAACTAAGAATTAATTTTATGAATGTAGATGTATAACTTATCTTCTTCACTAACTGTTTAAATTACTTGTGGTCTCATCCTCAATATCCAAAGTCACTGAATAGTTGGCTTTGGTAAGTTTTAAGTGTCCTTCAGTATTTCATAGTTAGTAGCCAATCTTTGCTATCCAGGTTAGATTTGGACCCTTCAGCAGGAAGCTCTGGAGACTGTGTTTTGTGTGTGGGTGTGCAACCATCGTGGGGAACAGGGTCCCAAGATTGACTTGGGGATCTTCAGGTGCTCAAGGTATACATATATAGTGGTCGTACGTTTCCTGGTGCTTCAGTGTTGGTTATTTATAACAGGCATTTTTCTTATTTTCCGTTTCTAGGAATTTGTCATGATTGTTGTCTTTGGTTTGGAATTCATTATTCGTATCTGGTCTGCTGGATGCTGTTGTCGATACCGAGGATGGCAAGGAAGATTGCGCTTTGCAAGGAAACCATTCTGTGTAATAGGTGAGTGTCCCAGACCTAGATTATTTTTAGACAAAAAAAAAAGCTCTCCCTTCTATTTTTCTTCTCAATGAAAACTAACGGAATCTGACTTTATTTACCGTAACCAGATGTAAATCCAGAATACCTGTGTGTCACCTGTCACTTGCTCAAAGCTTTTCTAGATATAAAATCACAAAGTCCCTAAATACCAATGTTTCCTACATTCCCCAAAAGACATCTTTCTATGTATGCCATACAGCTGGCACGTATACTGGAAGAATGAAGGATTGAGAGCCTGAAAATCATGGGAAGCTGTATGCATTTAATGGGCATGAATACTAGACACCTTGCATACACATGCACACATACTGTGAACAGCACATTCATTGTGTTCTCCTTATTTAACCACTGTGATCAGATGCGTGTGCACCGTAATAAGTTTGCAAACCTACCTAGAAACGTCTTCTGACATTGCAGCTTGCTGCATTACCACTCTCTGGCGTGACAGTCAGGTATCTGCTTATACTTCTACAAGTACTGTAAAAGATTCTTCTTTCCCTTCTTAGCTCTAGAAATTCTCTCTGAGAATGGTGAATTGGCCCACAACCAATCAAAACCATATTTTTAGAAAGAACCTGCAAGAAAACAGTTTCCCGATAAAGGTGGAAATCAAGGGTGGTTAACCAAATTAATCTGATAATTTCTTATCAGATGAGTTTTCTGCCAGTGCTTAACTTCAGTCTGAGGTGTTAATTACCAGCCAAAGTGAATGGATGGGTTCTTCCCTGTCCAAAACTCTGCATGTTAACATGGGACGACTGATGTAGATTTCCCCCATTTCCTTTAAATAGCTCATAGTTACCCTCCTACTGTTTGTGAAATAGTTCAAGCAGGTCTCCTGGCACAGGCCTCAGTGAGTATTGGGGTTTACTTCACTACTTGATCCTGTGTTTTCCTTCTTTCTCTGGAGTTCACCCATTCTTCTTGTTGCATCTGTGTTCACATAGGTGATCTCTATAAAAGCATCTTCTCTGTCCTGTTTGCCACTCCATCCTTTGCTAGCAGAATTAATTAGCAGCCAAGTCTTTTGCTTGTGGATGTCTTCCTGTACTGGTCCATTGGATCAAAAGGGAGCTTTGCTCTGCAAAACACTATACAGCTAACTAGCACAGCTGCTGGAAACTTGCCATTAATTATTCTGTATCTCCCTTCTGCTGATGATTGATTTTTGTCCTTTTCTGGGCTTAAGCATCCATGAAGCGAATTTCAGATGTTCAACATCCCTACAGATTTGATTTTTTGAGGAGGAACCTTTAGCAAATCATCTTGCAGCTCTTGCTACATAAGGTAACTACTTGCCTGACACCTCAGCTTTGCAGTTGTGGCAAAGGCCAGTATTAGCTAGAGCACCATCAGTAGATGAATATGCTTGTTTATCCCCCTTTATTCAGTGCTAATTAGCCTGTATCTAAGATACTGCAGCCCATTTTCCCCCTGCAACACCATACAGGAAATATGTCAATAAACTGGAGTGAGCTCAGTGAAGGCCACCAAGATAACTGGGGCTGGAACATTTGCCCTGTGAGGAGAGACAGAGAGACATGGGCTTGTTCAGCTTGGAGAAGGGATGGCTTCAAGCAGAACCCTGTGAACTCGGTGCAGAGATCTCCTTAAAAACACATAGCCAGTTTTGGCGTATTTCTTTTCATGTGTTTGTTTAATTATTTACTTACTCATCCATTCAGTTATTCTTTCTGCTTATTGTTAGAGTGGAACAATAATATTTTAGCAGACTTAGTCTGTTTACTATTAATTAAATTTGCTATGTGTCTCCAGCAGACCTGTTCTTTGATTGTTTTTGTTGTCATACAAAAATCACATAGGGGAATGGCTTAAGAGCTAGAAATAATAAATTTGAGGATTACCTTAAGGGTCACATTCAGACAGCTTTGTTTTTTTCCATTAATAAACTAATAATAAGGAAAAAACTATTCAGGGCTAAAGTGCTGTGCCAATATTAGTGTGTCTACAATGTCACTACTCTGACAAATTAGTTCATCAAGCAACTCTGTATGCTACCATCTTAGTAATGATATCTATCAAATTATTTGACAGTTTTGTACCCTTGGGTTTTTTTGGTGAAAATGGGAATAATACTGTAGCATTAAACTTTGTTTTTGTATTTTGTTCTGTGTTAGGAGTTACTTACCACCCCTCATTTTCTCAGGTTGCATATGAGCTTGTGTACATGATCTAAAGGGCATATCAAGATACTGTCCCAGGTACTTATTGTATGTACTTAAAGATGTACTTAGTTCAGCTCCTGAATTTCCCCAGCATATCAGTCTGAAGCTTGGCTGTTAGCACTGTAGAGCAATGCTGCTGCGTTATACTGTGCACAAAGATAGAAATCAAGGAACTTCATCTCCCAGCTACTGCATCTGGGTGCCAGGGTTCCCATGTCCAGAAAAAAATCCATGTCTGCCTCTGCCTTAGGGAACGCCATGCTCTTGGAAGATCCCTGCTATGAAAAGAAGATGTTTGCTAATCAGAAGAAAGTAAAGCATCTCCTCCATGTAAAGCCACTCAGAGAGCATGTAACATTTGTCTGGGGCAACCAGACATCCTGGTGATCTAGCCCAGTGAAAGATTTCATGTATTTCAGTTAGTCCATTAGCAGTTCCCCCACAGCTGCTTCTATTTTACCTCTAGTCAAGCTACAGCACGATGGAAATGTCACAAGTTCAAATTCTGTTGAGGCTATAGAATGAACAAATTCCCAACAGGAAGCTTAAGTCCATTATATGTAATCAGCCTCTTGAACTTCATGGCTGGCAAACGTCATTTCAGACCATTAAGTGATAGCAGCGGCTGTTGCATATTACTGGATCTATTTTTCATTAATTAGAGTAGTAAAGAGCTATCGTATAGCATTTTTGTCAAAACTTTATAAAATAATCTCTATCTAGTGTGTTACAAGAGCTGCTGAACTTTTAATTTGAATTAATTCAATATATTTGTGTAATGATACATTGTGTGTCTGTCACCTTGGTATTTAGACACATTATATAATTTAAAAACACACAGATAGTAAATCCATTTATGATAAAAAATATAAACAGCCCCTTTCCAGTATAATTTGAACTTTAAATAACCCAGCAATGGTCTGTAATTAAGTATATGCTTGACCTCGGAGATACATCTCACTTCATACCCCGTTATAAATCGTGGCAAAACAAAGTTCCAGCAGCAGCAAATTTCATTTTGGGGGGAGTTGTCTCCTTCCAGCCCAACTTGAACTCATCTCGGGAACCTGCTGACCACTTCACTCCAGAAAATACTCCTGATAGCAGTAGGAGTATTGAGATTGGAAATTGAAAGTTCATCAGATAATTTCAGCAGCTGTAATTTTGTGCAATGAACAGAGGCACTGTTTAGGCTAAATGAGTCCCAAATTGTGTAGGTTTTGAAAACTAATATTTAGTGGCATATTTTCGTGTTTGATAATCCTGGAAGTACTGGCTTTAGAAAAGTATAGGAAAAATAATGTCTTCTCAGTACCATCTATGGGCCTTATTCTCTCACACTTACCAACTAATACCCTCCCTGCTGAGAAAGGTATTGTTTGCTATGAGTAAAGACACCAGGCTCTGGTCTTCTTTTTCTGGAAGCTGTGTGTCTGCTGTTCAAAAGAGATCTGTTAGTTTGGTGTGATGCAGTTCATGTTGAAGTTTCTTTCTTGTTTTTTGCTAAATAATTCAGCAGCCTGTATTTATTGATTGGCATGGGGTTTTGATCCTACTCTAGTGTCACTACCATGTTATTTTGAGTATAGGAGTGCCTTCTGTTAATTGGGCAACCTTAGTGAGGTGTTTAATTACTTCTTTCCTGCTGGGCAGCTGTAGGTAATGTTACAATTCATCTTCAGTTTGAGGTTTTGATCTGAGGGATGAGGTTTTTTTTGCATCCATATTTTGTGCATCTGTTCAGATATCTGGTAATGGAGGAAGTCTGCAAGGCTAACATAAGGTTTCTGATGAAATTATTTTCATTGAAAAATAGTAATTGAAATCAAAGTAATTCATGGAAACAAACCAATTCCCTTTTCCTGAGGAAAGACATTTTATATTCAGTCTGGATCTTTTTCTCTTTATGATCAAAATTAGAAGCACTCTATCTCCCAAACAGCTGATAATACGGTTTCTGCTTTCTGAATAAAGTATGGTTAAATTCCTGCTCTCCTGCTCTTAGCCCTGTTGAAACTATCCAAACATCAATGAATAATTCTTAATTTGTCCAGAGAGAGATGCTGATTTGCCCTGTCACCGGATGTTAGTTTTAGTCATCTATTAGGCTAGAAACTTTGAATTTTTTCATCCAAAGAATAACCAGTCATTTCATAAGTAGAGAATTCCAGAAGTATAAATTGGAAAAGATCCACACCAGAATGGGTGCAATACGTTAGAGTGCTGGAATGTGAAGAACCAGAGAATGAAGACAGTTGTGATAAAAAGCTTGTTAAAAGCCAGACATGTTTTACTAAATAATTATTTGTGATACAATTACTTTCCTAGAAGGCTACTGAAGATATTTTCCCATGCATTTTATGGTCATCCCAAATAAGACTGATATATCTCAGTACATGAATTTCCACTTTTGCTAAGAAAGTCTCCTAAAGTCTAGTATCACAGGCAAATGATTTAGAAATAAAGAGATTCGCTGTTCATAATCAGTTAGATTCTGTAAATGGTTTATGGAGTAAATAACTGATGAGCTCTCATATTTGAATGGCAGAAAATATACTGTACATGTATGGCATTTATTGTAACTATTAAATTATGTATTATAAAATACTATATATTTTAAAATATTATATATTATAAATGTATATTATAGAATGCCACTGCCACTTTTGAGCCACAAAGTTTGACTAGGAAATGTACAGTAACTAGGACTTAAACAAGTCAACATGCCTTGATTGTTCCATTTCACTTACATTTTTTAGGGACTGGCTTTAAACTTGTTGCTACTAGAGATACCCAGTATATAAATATGCTTACAGAAATACTTTTCTTTTCACTACCTGTCTTTATTCTATTTGAGGCATTCATATCCTGCCTTACTACACTGAATTCCCATCATATCCACAGACAAGATGGTTGCTCAAATTTCCATACATACACGTAAATTCTTCAATCCAAGATTATTGTTAGTGTAAGCACTGGTGTGGAAGTTAAAGGTATCACACAGTATCACAGTATTACAAGGTTGGAAAGGACCTCTGAGATCATCAAGTCCAACCTATAACCCTACACTAACACCAACACTAACACCAACCCATCATCTAAACCATGGCACTCAGTGCCTCATCCAGTCTCCCCTTGAACACCTCCAGGGTTGGCGACTCCACCACCTCCCTGGGCAGCGCATTCCAAGGTAGGTAGGTAGGGTTGTGCCAAATTCATTTATCTGCCTATCTCAGCATATGATTCTCAAAAGCAGTAAAATGTTTGGTTTGTTTTTCAAATTTTATCATTCCTAGAGTTGAAAAAAATTAATGAAGTGAATAAAGTGTCAGAGTCTAATTAATACACTGGGAAATAGTTAGCTTTCTTAGCTTCTTTCCAGAGGTTGTGCTGCAGATCAGATGCTTCAGTATGTGACATTCCTTGTAACTCCTATCTTAGATCATTGTCAGCTCTTTCCCATAGCTCCTCTTTTAGAGGAATTGCTGCTTCAGTGGCTGTACAGATTTTGCTTTTGCAGCAGTGAATTATGCTCTCCAGGCAGAAATCTGAATCGTTTAGGAACATTTCAATATTGGTCCAAAATAGCATCCTATTAGCCTAGGTGTTTGCTATTTTGGACTTTCACAAGTGCCTTTTTTTTACTCTGCCATTGGCATACGTGCAGCCACAGGATTGTGATATCCCAAGCCTGTGGTACCGCTTTATTTCAAAAGCCAGTTTCAGTGGGTCTTCTATTTTGCTAACACGCCTATACTTAATTAGGGGTGCTTTAGCAGCTTGTTAACATAACTTTCAATGTTTATGCCTCAGTGTGGTACATTAGGCAACTGCCTGGCTATTTGGGCCATAATTAACTGCTCTTGCCAGTATTGTTTGATCAAATCGTGCTTTCTCTCATAATCCCAGACTCATCCCTGTGAACACAAATGAAGATATTTGAAGAGGTCTAAGTGGAGTTATTGGCTTGGCATATCCTGTAGGAAACTATCTAGAATGGTTTGTAAGCACTATGCAAGTAGGGGAAATATGATGACAAATGAAGGATGCAATGGAATGGAATGGAATAGAATCATGGAATCATTTAAGTTGGAAAAGACCTTTAAGATCGTTAAGTGGTGATTGAAAGGGTGATTGGCCATTGGAATGCGCTGCCCAGGGAGGTGGTGGAGTCACCGACCCTGGAGGTGTTCAAGGGGAGACTGGATGAGGCACTGAGTGCCATGGTTTAGATGATGGGATGGTGTTAGTGTTGGTATTAGTGTTGAGTTCTAGGTTGGACTCGATGATCTCGGAGGTCCTTTCCAACCTTATGATACTGTGAAACTGTAAGTCTAATCCTTAACCTAACAGTGCCAGTTTAGTTCAGCACTGACCCATGCCCCTAAGTACCACAGCTATACATCTTTTAAATACTTCCAGGGATGGTAACTCAACTACTTCCCTGGGCAGCCAGTTCCAGTGATTGACAACGCTTTCTGTGAAGTAATATCTCCTGATATCCATTCTAAATCTCCCTGGAACAACTTGAGGCCATTTCCTCTTGTCCTTTTACTTGTTACTTGACAGAAGAGACTGACACCTGCCTCACTATAATCTCGATTTTGATAACTGCAGGTGATAAGATCTCCCACAGACTTAGGAGCCCCAGTTCTCTCAGCTGCTCCTCCTAAGACTTGCTTTCTAAAGCCTTCATTAGCTTTGTTGCCCTTGTCTGGTCATGCTCCGGTGCCTCAATGTCTTTCTTGTACTGAGAGGCCCAAAACTGAACACAGTATTCAAGGTGCGGCCTCACTAGCACCAAGTACAGGAGGGCAATCACTTCCCTTGTCCTTCTGACCACTCTGTTTCTGATACAAGGCAGGATTCTATTGGCTTCTTGGCCACCCGGGCACACTACTGTCATATTCAGCCGGCTGTCAACCAACACACCCACTTCCTTTACTGCCAGGCAGCTTTCCAGCCACTCTTCCCCAAGTCTGCAGCGTTGCATGGGCTTATTGTGACCAAAGGGCAGGACCTGGCACTTAACCTTGTTGAATCTCACAGAACTGGCCTTGGCGTATCAATTCAATATGACCAGATCCCTTTGTAGAGCCTTCTTACCCTCAAGCATATCAACCTTCCCACCCAACTTGGTGTCAATTGCAAACTTATTGAGGGTGCACTCAACCAGGTCACTGATAAAGATATTAAACAAAACCAGTCCCAACACTGGGCCCTGGGGAACACCACTTGTAACTGGCCACCAAATGGATTTAACTCCATTCATCACAAATCTTTGGGCCTGGCCATCCAGTCAGTGTTTTAACCCAATGAAGGATACGCCTATCCAAACCATGAGCAGCCAGTTTTTTTCAGGAGAATGTTGTGTGAAAGTCCAGATAGAGAACATCCATAGACTTTCCCTCATCTGCTAAGCAGGTCACCTTGTCATAGAATAAGATCAGGTTAGTTGGGCAGTATCTGCCTTTCCTAAACCCATGCTGACTGGGTCTGATCAGCTGGTTATCCTGTATGTGCTGTTTGATGGCACTTGAGATGATCTCCTCCATCAAGAGATATCTGCCACCTTTCCTGGAACCAAGATCAGGTTGACAGGCCTGTACTTCCCTGGATCCTCCTTCCAGACTTTCTTGTAGATGGGCATCACTTTTGCTAATGTTCAGTCAACTGGGACCTCTCCAGTTAGCCAGGACTGCTGATAAATGATGGAAAGGATCTTGGTGAGAACTTCCACCGGTTCCTTCAGTATGCTTGCATTAATCTCATTAGAATAGAATAGAATAGAATAGAATAGAATAGAATAGAATAGAATAGAATAGAATAGAATAGAATAGATTTCAGTTGGAAGGGACCTACAATGACCATCTAGTCCAACTGCCTGACGAAAAGGGCCAACCAAAAGTAAAACCATATTATTAAGGGCATTGTCCAAATGTCTCTTTAACACTGACAGGCTTGGAGCATCAATCATCTCTCTAGGAAGGCTATTCCAGCGCTTGACTGCCGTTTGGGTAAAAAAATGCATCCTAATGACCAGTCTCTAGGGTGATCTGCTCAATCACCCTGTATTGTATTGTAGGCAACTACCCCATTCACGTTTGTCTGTAATGATTATACTTTTGCTAATCCTTGTATGCAGATTCCTTTATTCCTTTTATGTTCACTCTGCAGCATACAACAGCAGGAAACATGCTGCTATCTTATATTTCCAATATGTCTTTCCATTTCTTTGGTGCCTTTAGTTTTTAATTATTCCTCTTATGTTTGTTGAATGTTGGGACTTTGTCTTAGCTGAAGACTAGTTTATTTCTGTTCAGGTCATCTGTGTATGAGCAGGAAAGGAGACATAGGTACAGTCAGTTATAAACAGTGATTTCATTTTACTTAGCTATATTGTCATTTAAAAACATAAGCTTTTTCAGTTGGTTCAAAAAGAATGTCTATTTCTTCAAATGCAGTTTTCTGGTATCTGCTCAGCTTTCGTTTGTTAAATGGCAATGCTGGCAGTTTAAAATACAAGCTTTGCCCACTGCTACATTCAGTATAGTCAAGCTGATTGCCAGGTGTCTTCATCCAGCCTTGCAACTACCCTATTAGTGATCACAAACTGGAAGAAATTACGTTTCCACGGATGTTTCCATTCTTTTACATCTCTTCAAAGAACTGTTTGTTGCCGCCAGCACTGGTCAAGTGACTGATGGACAGAGTAGTCCAGTGGGAATTGCAGGAAATCTTTATTTTTATGACTATGCCTCCAATGGTTACACGCCAAGTGCTACATTAGAAAAAGATTTGTGTACAAGAAGTGAAAGGACCATTTTTTAATTCCTCCTTTTTACAGCTGCTGTGTTAAATACAGCAATTAGGAAGGGTTTGACAATGTAACAACATTGTTACTTTGTGTAACAGAGCTACAGTATTTAAATCTCAAGTTTAATATGGCTAAGTAGAAATATTTGCATATTTACAACATGCAGGTTGGGGATGTCTTGCACATTTTAATTTTCTCCTTTCCCTTGCCGCCGTAGCACTGAAGCACCAGTCTCCCATAATCTATAGTCTCCTCTTACAGAAAAATTGTTTTTTTACCTTTAAGCTTGTGCTGATAACTCTCAAAAGTGAGGATCTGACCTTTCCACTGATAGATGATATTGCTGTCAATGACAAATCTAAGGCAGGTGTCCAACAGATCTGTTTTACATCAACTTGTATAAGCTCCAAAATAGTGTAAATGCTTATTTGAGTCTGGCCTAAACTGTCCCTGACACAGAAAGGGGTATCTCCAGCCACTTGCTTCCACCCTTGTGCCACGCAGTCCTGGTGCCCCCAAGCACACGTGTGACCATCTTGGGAGTAGCCAAGGTGTGGACAGGGCCCCTTGAGCCCCAGGGCTCCCCTTTGCCAGCCCAGCCTGCTCGTGAGAGCTCCACACTGGGGACTTCTTTGTTTCAGATGAAAATGTAATGAAGCAGAGTAGAGAGATTATCAGTGGCATGGGCTACTGTATTTAAGATCTCATTTTGGGATTGCCTCCTGTAGGGAATGTTAGAGGACTAGCAGATTATGGGGGTTTCCCTCTTGGACAAGCACTGAACAGAGCTTCTATTTCTTTCTTCAGATCTTCCACACCAAGAAGTCTCAAGGGTGACTGCAAGGTGCCGCACACTAGTGTTCTCCAAAACATAAAAGCTTCATGCTGTCGCAGTAGTCCCTCTTTGGCTGGTGGTGGGATAGCAGCTGAGGGTGTAGAGTGGCTGGAAAGCTCTGGTTCTGTATTGTCTGAGTAAACTCTGTATTTACAAAAACAGAGGAGTCCCTGGAGGTGCTCACACGGATTGTGCAGACATCCAAAATGATTATGTAAGTTAGGAATACAAGTTCTGATTTTAGGCAGCTGGGAGAGATATATGTGTCCAGAGGACAGCTCAAAAAACTTAAGGTAGGAATCCATTTCTTTCACTCAACACTGAGGGACCTATATTGCTTCCTTCAACACCTGCATTAGATAACGCAGCTAGGTGCTGACTACCTCCCGTTCCCCTCCGCCTCAAAAAATTGAGAGCAGATTTTTAATACTGTCTTTTCCCTCTCCACCTACAAATAGGCTTTTTCTGTCTCTCAGAAACATGCTTCTCTCTCCCTTGCTCTTTTCATCATCTTTACTTCTCAGTTTTTCCCTGTTTGTTTTCACCCTCACACCCAGGATTTTTTCCTTCCCACATTTTTTAGCCTTTCCATGCCCATACCATTGTATTGCCTTCACTTTACACACAACCTGCAAATTCATTTGGTGAACACTACCAGACATCCTGCCTACCTGCCCCTCCCCGAGATTTTAGACTATGATTGAAAAGGCCATGAATGTGCAGGCTCATGCCTATAGATTCCTTCCTGTGTGGTTACAAGGACCCAGCACAGAGATAGCACTGCTTCGCCTGCTGAGTTGGATCACGTAGGATCCCCATTTACTGTCTTTTTATGCACTGATTAGTGTCAGATACCTTTAAAGAAGGTGTTAATACCGGTAGCCCAAATAGCCAATCACACAATATTTTTGTTCAGACATCGGATAATCAGTGGCTGACTTACACAGGAACTCAAATACCCTGAAAATTCTAATTCCAGCACTTCAGTAGAGACGTCCAGTCTTGTATTTAATTTTCCCAAGTTATTCCTTTATGTCCTGTGGCAGTGACTTTTACAATGCAATTGCACTTTGTATTTCTTTTTATCAGATTTAAATTGTCTTTTGATCTCTTTTTTATAAGGAACTGTAAATAGGAGGCATCCAACAGACCTTCTCATCTTCTGCTAGTTTGCATAACTCTATCTGGCATCTCATATTTGTCTTCTGACTAACCACTCCTAAATTATTCAGCCCTTTCTCCATGCACAAGTCTTGCCATGCCTGTTGTTATTTTGGTTTTTTTGCTTGCTGATGACTTTGTGGTTTTCTTACAGTATGACCTAATAAGCCTCTATATTCATCAGATCTGTGTGTCTGGCTGTCCATCCTGCTGCCTTTCCCTACAGAAATCTTCATTTTTTTTCTTCTCCACAGCAGCCTTTTTCACTAAGGTCTACTATCTTCTAGGGAAAAGCCTCAGACATCGTAAAATGGCTAACAAACCCTATTTTCTCAGGTCTTGTAAGGCACAAAACAGTTACCAAGCGACAGAATAAGTGAAGATTTATGGGAAGGATCTGCATGTGTTACTTGTGTTTTCTTTCTTTGATTGAACACAAATCAGGCTGGTGAACACTGGGTCAAAGATATCATTTTAAATGTGTTTCTGTCAGCCTATTTTAAAACCAAATAAAACTCCTACTGAATAAATAGTGCTTTATTCATTCTGGCAGGTGCATATTAATAATGTTAAAGATCAATTATTGGAAAAAGTTAATGAAGTATAAATTCATGAAGACTTGCAATTGAACTTAATCTTAGCTTGCAGGAGGTACTTAGATTTTTAAGATTTATTGAGCCAGCTGTTAATAACATAAAGATGTTTGCTGAGAACTTAGTCCTTAGAAAGAGTGTGTACTCAACGGGGCCATGAACTTTAGTTGCTAATAGTACAAAGGCAGGTGAAATGTTCCCGTTAATGTTGTTATTTTTATCTAGACTGAATAAAAAATGGTAACCATAACTAGAATTTAAAATTCAGTATTTTTTGAGCTATTGTGATTTTAAGCCCAGAGAAATATTTTAGCTATCTACAACAAAAAATACAGTGATAATATTTTGATACATTTGTCACTATGGCCTGAAAGTGTTCTACTTTTACACAGGAGCAGTGTACATGTACTTTTAGTACATTGGCATATTAATAGCATCAGTTAATCCATCTATGAAATTAGGGTCTCATTTTAAACCTTCATGTAAAAACTGACAAAACAAAAATCTGTCCCATCTTCTTTATTCTGGAATGTCATAAGTGTATGCATGGTTTTCATGTCTAAAAAATGTCCAGTATTGACTTTTTCAAAATTTTCCTTGGTTTTCTGTTTCAAAACTTGTTTGACCTACTGAGTCCTGTATTTGGTTAGCTTTGATAAGAAGTGTCTTTGATTTGTTTCCAGTTTTGTTTCATTTTGTTTGGGGGCAACATATGATTGCATTATATGGTAAAGAGCATGCTAAGGTGCCTGTAAAGAAAGACATTTACTGGCAGTACTTGAAGTATTCATAACCGGAAGAAAGATGGGATAGTTCTTCTTGACATACAAAGACTACATAGTTCCTTTCTGTGGTTGAGACAAGGTATGTTAAGCTAATAATTTTTAATTCAGAGAGATTGAACAAATATGCTGGGCATTGGACCAGCTTGAAAATAGATGTTTAACAGAAGGGTGTGCAAATTCAATTTTAGGTGGTAGTTTTGGTTTACGATTCTCCAGACCACTTTGCTTTGCAGTGTCTATATGTGTGGGCTGGGGTTCAATGGCAGGGATTTACATGCACGTTCATCCTGTCTGATGTGCCACAGAGGAGTAAGCTGGGCTTCCACCATATCACATTTCATCAGTTACTGCCAACCTCAGCCAAGTGGATGCTCTCGCTCCAGCTCAGGCGATGCCTCTAGGTACCAGGGCAAGGCCCTTTATGTCTTCCACTATATTGTGGGGCTTGATGTAGTCTCTCCACCCATGGATGGGCTCTCCATTGACATGCCATAGGGTACAGCCCCATTTGCACAAAGCTGTTTTGCAGAACTTATATCAACCCCATCACTGGATGCTTGGAGCCCCCATCAAATCTGGATTTTCAGCATCAGGAGACAGTGCTATAGCTAACCCTCACAGTGTTTGTAGTTTTAAAACCTTTGAATTGATTTCCTAAATCACGCTTGCAATTTAATGCAGTTTACTTTTCGTGGCACTGAAAATACATGAAACACAACCTATTATATGTTATTATGTGTGGTGATTTAATGCCAACTGGCAATGAAGCACCACAGATTTTTGCTTTTATAATATAAATGCATATGGGTTTTATATTATATATTTCATGTTACATATTACATAAGGTTTGTATATCATGTAAATAATACTATATGTTATTCCATATGCATGTTTTAAATTTTAATTTATCTTAAATAATTTTAATTACTACCACTTTATCTTTGCCAGAAATGATACCTTTACATGTTGGTGTGCTGCTTTTTTTATGACAAATAGATCCAGTTTGGCTATGTAAAAGTAACAGGTACCCTAGAAAGATGGTGTCTGTATTTCCAGGAGGTCACTTCCATGTCACATTAAATGATTTTACTTACTCAAATGATTCCAATACATTGCAAATTGAAACTATAGATGGAGAGAAGTGTTTGAGATGGTTCATCCATTTTGATCTCCTCAATGGAGTATTGCTCTACTGATGAGTAAAAAAAATCAAAGTTTCTATGTACAGATCGCATTTAGTGGACTCCTTAAAACCGAAGTCAGTGACTTATGTAGCCATTTTCCGTTATGAGGAGGAAAAAAATCCAACACAGTAGAAATAGTAACCTATAGAAATTGTATCACTTATTTCTCTACTATATGCCAGTGCCATACAACCCTATCTTCCTGCTTTTCTGCAGCCATAAAAGCCAATTTTCACACTCATCTGTGACTATATTTGTGCATTATCTTGATATGCAAAACTAATTCACTTTTTCCTACTTCAAAAAATACTAAGCTGTTTTGACTCTTGAAAAAAGATTACAAAAGGAAGAAAAATGACCAGCTTGTTTTGACTGTAATGACAATTAAGATGATTTCCATCTAGAGTGTTATATACTTGAAAACACAAAGACCTTTTGGCTGGAGTGACAACACCATCTGCAAAAATCAAACAGCGTCATCCATCCCAAGAATTTCCTGAAGATATCCTGCCAATTATTTTTACTAGTAGGTGACGATTAATCATAACCTGTCTGGCATCTGAGCAGAGAGATCTGATCCCAGACCAGAAAGAAAAGCTATAGTTGGGCATAGCTGAAAGTAAATTTTGCCAGGACCCGGGATCCTGAGGACCATTTCCTTTAGTATATGCAAAATGCAGATTGTCTTGTATTGCTTGGGGTTTCTTGTTGATGATATTGTTGTTTTGCCTTTTTTTCTCCATGAAATTGAGGCCTTGCTGTAAATCTACTCAATGTTTTGTGGGCGATGCAAAACTCAGCTTTCTGCCTCTTCCAAATTACACTAGAAATGTTTAGTTGATATAATTCAATGGAGGATATTTTATAGGTGAAGAATAATGCTTGAGTGTAATATATTTCAGAGGGTGAATTCAAGTGACCTCAAAAGAACGTATGTCTCCAGAGTAGTCTCTAAACATCCAGTTTACAGTTTTTGACAGTCTTGCATATACCAGATTGGACTTTATCAATAAATAGTTCTGCTGCTTCCAATGCGACAATTTACAAAATATAATAATATCCATCTTCTTTCTAAACATAGTAATATTGATCATCTCTGTATCCAGCGATTTAATTACAGGTGTAATCCTTAAAAAAAAAAAACTTCTGGACCTTTTTAAGATAAAAATACTGAAAATTCTTGGTTTCTGGGATAAATAGTTATGCAAGGTCACTGGAAGTTCAGCCCATGTTAGACTAAATTTTACTGCTGTAACTATGTGAAATATCCCACTGATGTCATAGTGAGGGGACTATTCACAGAGCAAAGGAACTGCCACCTGCTAAAAACATTACAACTTGCCTCTTTTCAAATTGACTTTTGCAGCATGCTCCAATCAGGTTTTTGGGGTTTTTTTTCCCCTCTTGAACTGGTGGACAGAAGTGGTTAATCCCTGATTTGAAGCTAAAAGCATTTTTGCAGCCATTTATTATGAGGCGACTTTTCCATTCTATGACCTTTCCCAAAAAGTGCTCAAGGAATAATGATACAATTATTTCCCTCTCTGAATACCCCTCTATTAGGGTATTCAGAAGCCTTAAACTTTATGAATGTCTTTTATTTTCTTTTCTCTTTCAGCTAACCCACAGGAGCACAAAATACACTGATGCCAAATATGTTGTTAGGCTATGCAAAAAGTTTGCTGTATCTATAGATAAATTTGTATAAACGGACCTTTTCTTTTATGAATCTGAAAAAAAGCAACCTTATTTTCACATACTGCTGTATGGCTTAAGTCAGGTGTCAACCATCAGGCTATACCTTAAATTGCTTTAAATTGCCAGTCTATGTCTGTTTAGGATAAAGCCCATTCAATATATTTTTGTTGTGCTTCTATAGCGTGGTGTGCTCAAATATAGTGTCCGAAAGTGTCTGTGGTGTTAACTTTGTGCTGTAGTGTCTGATTTAAATTCAAAGTACATTTCTACATTGATGGCACCCTCCAGCCCCGGGCAGTTAGCGGCAGATATTATTGTTAACAAGTTGAAGCGAGTTCTGAAAATAGCTATAAACTGGAAGGACTGATACATGGACAGATATTAAAAAAACTAGAATGCCAATCATTCTTCCCCTTTCACAAGTTCACACCTCTTTGCAACTCAGGATAGAAAGTTGTTAATTATCTCTATGTAGTTCTTGTTGTAAATCTGTATCAAAACTTATTTAAATTCCTTAGTAAGTGAGAACAATTGCTCACTGTGCTGCAATACAGATGCATGATCTGTGCTGCTGTGACCAGACAGAGACAGTGTCAAAGCACCCTTGGTGCTCTTTGTCACTGATGGAGCCCAGTGGCTCTGTAACAGCACAGAATTGGAGTGCTGTCTTTTTTAGGAGCAGCTTTAAAATCTAGGATCATGAGCTGTCCTGAGAACTATTCATAAGAAATTACCACTATAAGCCATGTCTTTTCTCTAGGTCATAGATAATTACTCTAGCCCAAAATTAGTCCTTAGAAGGACAGCCTAAGAGTAGCCTAAATTTGGTGTTACTGTTGCCAGTTAATTTCCTTTGTGACTTAATAGAGCTGCAGACTAGATAAACCACGTTCTTGAGATTTTCTGCTTATTGCTGGCAGTTTTGGTGGCAAATGTGTCCTACTCTTGTCCTAGCT
This sequence comes from Tapera naevia, assembly GCA_033556795.1. NCBI lineage: Eukaryota > Metazoa > Chordata > Aves > Cuculiformes > Neomorphidae > Tapera > Tapera naevia. The sequence continues at coordinate 6,217,358 of JAUMJJ010000079.1, read as the reverse complement.
CGTGGCTGGCCCTCTGTACTGTTCCTTAGTTAGAGCAGACACAGTAGCTGACAGCCATTGCACTTTCCTGCATATTCTGAACAAGGATGTGTAATCTATTTTGATTATATCATGATGATCCTAAAATTATGAAACCTTGTTTCTTTTCTATTCTGATAAAATCATTTAACCCGTATTGGCTCCAAGTGTCATTTCTCTTTAGAAGGAAACGGCATTCCAACATATTAGCATTAAATGCAAGCAACAGGAAAAGCTCTCACTAACATCTTCTTATATATGACTTTTAAGAATATTAAATGGCGAATGATAATGTAGGTTTGTGTACTAATCTGAGCATTGAGCTTTGAGCCGGTGAGAGATGGTCATGAACTACGTTTCCTAAGATTATTCTGACATTCTCTCTGTAATATTAGAGATTGTCCCGATGGCTTTGAAATGTTTCACTATATCCAAGTAAAGCTTCTGTGGGTTACCCTTTTACCTATTCAGAGTAAGTCCTTTAACCAGGCCCGTTGGCATGATACTCTTGAATACAGTAAAATCTCACAACATTCAAAAAGTTTGTGGTAGGAATATTACACTGAAAAAAAAATCATTACAAATAAAACAATCCATTATGATGATTTGTGATGCCTTTTTTATCACTATGAATCCCTTCATCACAGAGTTGTCATTGGAAATGCTTATATCTAACCATTCCTCTAAGTGACTCAGAATTTATGACCAAGCTTAAGTAGGGTAAGGCAGCCCAACAGTGGCTCTGTGGAGCTAGCTCTCATGAGCTAGCTGAAACTATTCCTGAATATCATGTTGTTGCATTACTGGGCTTCAGTTACTTTGCTTAACTTATATGTCACTATTTTAGTGAGATTGGACAATGTAATTTATCACACATGTGAGTTCTGGGTTCATTTTTTTATTTTTCAGGGTAGGGAGTGTTGTTAACACAGTGGCTGTCAACTAAAAAAGCCTTTGCTAAGTTACTATGAACAAAACTTTAATGTAATCTCAGGAGTTTCTTGAGTGGTACTAGGTGAAATATCTGAAATGGAAGAATTCATTTTTTGAAATCTAATTTGAAAATGTGTTTAAAAGCAAACATGGCAAAAGCTGCTGGGAAGATCTGAAATCTCAGTCTGGAGTTAACCAGGAAGGACGCTATCTGCAAGGATAGGAATATGAGAGGTATTTCCAAAGAGTGAACAGAATCAGTCTCGTAGCTGATGAGATACTTATCATTTTGAAAGATCATACACAAAATATTAGCCTTGAAAAAAACCAAAGAAGTAAATGTGCCTCAGAATTTTTTTCATCTAAGAAGTCATTACAGATAGGTTCGGAATTATGCTGCCCATTACTCACTCTCACACCCTAAACTTTCCTGTTGCTTTACAGCAAGATATAGAGTGAAACCTTAGTCCCAGTTAAATTAATCAAGATGTTTCTTTTTACTTTAATAAAGCTGAGATTCACCCATAATCCACTTTCTGGGTTTGTTCTTTTTTCTTCCTGATTTCCCAGTTTTGCCGATAAATGGCAAGAAGGATAAATATTGATAGAAGAGGAAAGTACTGATAAGAAGTTTGTTAAAGCCTTCTAAAACTACAGGAATACCATGGAGATTTTAGCTAAATTCAAGTGGAATATGAAAACAAGTTCAGAAGACTTTGCTCTTATTTATAACAGGAAAATGACACCTGAGGTATACTAGATAAAAATGTTGTAGGGACAGAATCATAAAGTACTTAACTTTCCATTTTTCCTATGTTGGTAGGCTTAGATAAGAAAACCAAGCAAGTTTAACATATCCAGAAGTGACTTTCAACTGTTGAAAACTTTTCTTTGGACTCTGATTTCGCTACAAGAGGGATTTATTTTGATTCATCTTACTCCTGTTCCTGGCAAGTTAAACTACACTGAAATAATGTGCCTTCCTCCCTTTCCTGCCTCTGAGGGAAACACAGCCTGGAAGGGCTGCCCTAGGCAAAGGACACTCCCTTTCCTTCCCTATTCACAGCCTCACGAGTTAGTAGGTGTGGTTTTTGAGGGGGTGTACCGTGATGAGGTGAAGAAGATGAGAGATCTGGGTGTGAAAAAAACACCAGCAGCCTGGGAAAGCTCTCTTACCTCTTCCAACTCTTTCTCAAACATGTGCCAGTGCATTTTTTGCTCACTCCTTTCCTCACCGTCTCGTTTTCCTCTTCCCATCCCTACCCTCCATCTGTTATAGAAGGGTATATGTAGGTAGATAACTCTCTTCGACTGATACTGTTAAAAAGGGAAAAGAGAGCTATACTGCTGTTGGCTTCTTCATCTCTCTCACTCAGAGCGGACCAGAGACCCTCAGTGGGAAACATCTGCAGAAAGCAGATGCTGTGTGGTGCTGGCAAAACTGAATTAATTTTATTTTTTTTCATTGAGAAGCCTCCACTAAACTCCAGGTTATAAGGAAAGCTGTCAGAGCTCCTGGAATGGAAAGGAATGAAGGCAGAGCAAATCAGTGGCTTTTGTGAAAAAAAAAAAGTCCTATTGAGATTGGTTGAGGGTAATGAAAACACTCAGTAATTTCTGGACCAAAAGCATAATTCAGGATGTTTTGGGTGACCTTGCTCTTCTTTAAGTTCTAAGAATTATTTCAAGGAGTGCTTGCCACTTTTCTAATGATATCTGATTTGCTGGTAGCCAGTCACCACTAAATTAAAAGCGGCTGTTACACTGCTGCTCTGCTCACAGCAATGTGGAGCAAGCAAGCTAACCTTGCCATCATGTTAGTGACCAGGAACACTCTTCCTTGAACAAAGTCAGTGTTGCTCAACGCTTCCCATTATAGCATGCTCTATGTCAGCCTCAGATCCATATAAACATACCTAAATATAGAAGTTTGCTTGTAGTTGAATACGTTTGCTACATGTCTGTATGTCCAGTAAAGTTGGTCAAGAACTAGGGCTTAGTTCAGTGGAGTATATAGCCCCCTGTTACATGATCTACCCTGCTCTCCAGTGACAACTTCTGAAGGACATAGCCTTCCCAGGTCTCAGAGCATATCTGATGTCTCAGATACCTTAAGGCATCTCAAATGGCACTGGACAAATACATTCAGGCAGCTGAATCAAGCCTTTTTTGTACCAAGCACAGAGCGTGAGTCAGCTGAGCAGCCAGCAGGAGACTTCCTGAGGATTAGCTGCACCTCGCTCAGTTGACATGATTTCCCTGTGCTGTGTAGGGAGTTTACATACCTGCTTCACATGAAGACACTTAAATTTGAATGTCTTTTCATGGAGCTGATTCACACCCATCTGATTTTTGGATCTCCATTAGAATCTGAGACACCTTGAACCAACCTTTCCTGGTCAGTTATCCTACCTCTGAATTCTCACACAGATATGCTGAATCTGGTTACTGTCCTCATGCGACTTGTACTGTGCAGATATGCCCTAAGATATTTTATCCATTTCTGGCTCTTCCTGATATCTGAATTTACTGGATTTACATCTAGAGTAAATTCAGCTTTTTTTGGCAGCCAATATACAGTGGCCTATACCTATGATCCACCTCTGTAGTAGCCAAAGGCACTTTAAAATATTGTTCCGTAAGACTAGCAGAAGGTCAGCTTAGCCCAACACACTGCCCAACAGTGACACTAGTGAACAGTAACCAGTCAGGGAAGATTACACAAGCAGGGCAAACCTGTAGCAGTATTTCTCCATGAGTCTCTCAGCCTCCAACAGCTACTTGGAGACGTCCTGAGCCAGGAGTGGGATTACATTTTCTCCCATGAGATCATCCTGCTGGTGTTGAACACATATAAACTTCTAGTATCTTGTGACAAGGATTTTCATAACTTAACAGGACACTCCTTAAACACCAGCTTAAACACTCCTTAAACACCCTTAGTTTTGTAATAAGAGAGCAAAGCCATCCTCCATCAGTCAGTTCAGAGAAACTCATGATGTCTGTGGGCAAGGCTACTTGGACCTCAAGTTACTTTGGTGGCTGAGAAGAATGAACCAAGGCTATTTCCTGCTGTACTGAAGCAGGCTAAGGAAAGATTTTGTGGCTTGTAAGTACAGCCAGTCTCCCTTGCTGCTCACGTGTTGAGGGCCTTTTCACTTCCTGGGTCGTTCGTGACTTGTAGAAGCTATGCTTGGGACAAGATAAGTGTTCATGTCCAACATGAAGAAGCAAAATTCATGTCAATAAGAACTTGCTTTCAGGAAGTTCTTCACTGGCAAACATGGATATAGATTATCCTTACATAGAAACATACAAACACCACAAAATCCTAAGATTTAAACCAGGAGTTTCTTACAAAGGCTCTTCAAGCTTTTAACAGAAGGTCAGGGAATTAATGATGAGGGGATGAACCTTTTGCAATCCCTGCACACCTGTGTGTCTGCCCCAATCATCGTAAAAGAACATTATGCCTTCTCACAACATCCGTGTGCCATCACTATGCTGCTTCTCCTCATCTCCCTTTAAATGCTGTTCTGGCTCAAAGGGCAGTTGGCTGATTAGTTCATGCAGAACAAACTCGCTTTCACAGTTTGAGTCTGTGACCTGGAAAAATAAGTCCTAACACTTGCTGGTCTTCAACAAACTTTCCAGGCTGCCAGCTAAAAGAACGCTTTTGAGTACCCAGCACTGTATTTCTTGCTTTCCAGGAACTGGTATACTAGGGGAATTGTGTCCAAAAACATTCCTCAGCCACACAGTGTTTGTACTCATAGGAAACTGTATGTGTCTTCCAAGCCCAGTTCTACTGGACTCTCACCACTAGAGCCGCTTCTTTTTTTTCTTGCCTTTTTTTTTTCTTTTTTGCCTTTTTATAGGAAAGCTGGTATGGGAAAAGTTATAATTTGTACAATTTGTTTCATTAGGCTTCAAAGATCCTACATAAGGTTCCTTCAATATTGCTTCTCTTATCCATATTTTTTTTAAATTACTACTCTCAGCTTGACCCCAGAGGATCTTGAGGCAGTTTTCTGACTGCAGCCCTGACCTCACATCCCTGTCTCAAATGGGAATCTCATGCTGCAAATCTTCCACCCAAAACAGAAGGAGCTTCTCTTTTGTTCCTTCTTTCAGCTCATGTACCTGTATGTGTTGTTTATTGGTACTTGGACATTAATGTTTTCTGTAATATATTTCTTTCAGACATCATTGTTCTCATCGCTTCAATAGCAGTTGTTTCTGCAAAAACTCAGGGTAACATTTTTGCAACATCAGCACTGAGAAGTCTTCGTTTCCTACAGATCCTTCGTATGGTGCGCATGGACCGAAGAGGAGGCACTTGGAAATTATTAGGTTCAGTAGTTTATGCACATAGCAAGGTACGTAATCCTGGATGCTGATTTTTGTCAGGTTAATGTCTTCACTTGATATGATTCTACAAGAGGCCAAGGAAACAAACGTTTGTCAGTTTTGAGTAGAATAGCTAAAATTTTCTAAAGGGACATCAGTTGTAATGGGCATTAGAACAAATGCATCAGACCATGTTAATAGCTAATGGTTATTATAATAATTGAAAATGTGGTACATGAAATGCTGTTGTAATTTAATATGTATTGGTGAAGTTGCTGGAGCATCAAACTATCGGAGCAGATTTGGTCCAGTTTAAAAGAAAATCTGCATCTATAGGAAAGCATTTGACTTTTAACTGCTCAAATGTCAAAAATGGATATAGATCTTTTCATCATGTCTTCCTTGAAAAGACATTCTGTTCTGTCTCTGAAATGGATATTGATATCTGATTTCTTTTATCTAGGAATTAATCACTGCCTGGTACATAGGGTTTTTGGTACTCATCTTTTCATCTTTCCTGGTTTATCTGGTGGAAAAAGATGCAAATAACCAATTCTCCACATATGCAGATGCTCTCTGGTGGGGCACAGTAAGTACAGAAAAGTAATATACATTGTTTAACCAGTATGATTTAGTGCTCTGGATTTCACTTACTGTGGATTTTAACTTAGTGTGGTGTGCAGTAAATTGTTTTCACTGGCAGAAAATTCGTCTGAGAAGCTCTTTCCTCCAGTTATTTATTTCCGCATCCGTAGTTCATTTCACCTCATCCTGCAGAACAGCTCTTCATGTGTTTCTGCTGCAAACCAGACCTCTGAACCTTCAAGAGAAAAAGCATTTCATTTTTTAAACCCAGATCCTTCCAGTAATACAGTTGGTACTATGGTCCCACAAAGAGCTGCTTCGATCCAAATCAGAGGACTGTAAGCTGCAATGCAGGAAGAGGAACAAGTGTCAGGAAACAAAAAGGGAATAACTTACATCAGCTTCAAGGTGAAGGGAAGAGTATCATCAGCATATGACGTTGTTTCTCCTTCCTCTGTACCTTGAGCCCAAAAAGCAAGAATAAATATTCCCATTCTGGTTCAGGCAGTGTTCTCCAATTATTTTTACAGGTGTAAAAACCCTGATTTAGTTGAGCTCATGCTGAACTATTAAATCAATTGTTTTCACTTTTGTTGAAGTCTGTGGGATCTAAGTACGTACCTGACTACTTTTCTGAAAGAAGGAGGATTATATGAATACTTACACATTTAATTAAACTAGGCTTTAAAGGAACAATAAAAAACTAAGTCTGAAATATTGATTATTTTATATGGCATTTAATGTGCTTGCTTTTTGCTTAAAAATGCCCTATCATGAGCTAGTCTCCTGCAGTGTGTGGGAGTTACTTAGGCAGCTTAGGGAAGCTGCCTCAAAAAAGCTTATGGCAGAGCTTATTGCTAGACAGTATAAAACTACTTTTCTTGTCCTTCTTATGCAATAGAACAAACACTGTGAGCTCTGATGGTGTCTGGGTAGTGAAAGGCTGCCTGTGTGATCATTAAAGCTGACATAACCTTGAGCACTCAGTTTTCCTGGAATAAATGTGAGATCTGAACCAGCCTCTGCCACCTTTCCTCATCAGAGGGATGCAGAAATGAAGATTTCTCACCTTACACCTTCTGCTGAAAGATTTCATCTGAACTTAGTAGTATCAGCAGATTCAGAGCATCTGCAGATGGACTGTGCAAAAACATTTTTCAAAATGCTTTGAATCCTTGGAAAAATATTTTTAATAAGTTTTGTTTGCATTTCGAGCAAGAGTCCAGGTCATTTTCTATTAATAGGACTAGTTTGTATATTTGAATTTTGTTCATCTAAGGGTTAATAATTTGTTACATGTCTTCGATAGAGACTATATTTCTGTGTGATCAGTGCACATAACTGGGAGCTTGGAAAAGCCATACCTAGCAGCTTTTACTTATACATTTACAAACATACAGACATATTTTTCCTGAAAATCGTTTTAGAGCATCAATGCAGATCTCTAATAAAACACACAATTTCATCCTGTAATCCAAACACATGTAAAATTCATGTTGACTAAATCCATGAGAGAAGGTTTTGCGCTCAGTCACATCACTGTAGTTTATTTTGTGGTTTATCTATCTGTAACAGAGTAGAATTTGGCCTGTGCAGGAGAGTTTCACTTCTCTTCAAAAGCTCAGGTCTGAGTTTGGCTTAAAGCATTCTCACCCACCATATTGCCATCATTGTGAAGCACCTGGCTTGGGATTCTGGTGTCCTCATTGATGGGTACCCCAGCCTTGGCCATCTGCAAACATCATTGCCCCTTTGGGAGCAGCAGCTGAGGACATGGCCCTATGAGAGAACCTCCTGAGGGTCACGTAGATGGGACGTGGCAGTGCACAGGTCTGGGAAAGCACATTTCCAGCCACTCAATTCTCCAGAAAACACCTTCTACCTCTTTGCAAAAGCCATATGTGACTTAGCACTGCATAGGCAGGGAGTTTGGACTATGCAGAGGATTGTGCCCATCTGCCAGAAGGCGATAGCGAGGGGACACATATGCATAAGGAACGGGAAAGTCCTAGCAAACTCAGACCTCAGCTCTGACATCTGATTGAAGCTTGTGTCAGATCCGGATCCTTCTCCACAAGGAGCTCTAACAGCAGGAACAAGGTCTTTATTTTAGAATTTGCTTCTCCACTACCTGCTGATTGCTACTTTTTAGGAAAAACCCTGCTAAGAAATAATCACTGTACAAAGTGGTACTTAAAATATTTAGTACACTATGAAGTGAAAATATATGACTCATAGGTCAGACAAGTAGTGCAACTGAGAAAATAGGAATCTTTTCTTGACATTAACAGGAAAAACAACAAATTATAATCAAAATCCTGAAAACAATGTGTATTGTATTTTCTGTATCTTTTCTTCTTTCCCCAGTGTGTGACATGAATACATTTAAATTTTTAATGTGCTTAAGTGCACAAAGTTGCTGAAAATCAGGTTTCCCCCTTACCTGTTATCTTTACCATTTTAATAATAGTATTTTTGTATAATATGTAAAACAGTATGTGGGAAATGCATAACGTGCTTCTTAGTCATGGTTGTTTTTACTGCCAGAGTAACCCACATATAGATTTTGAAAAGGTCAGATTGTGTGGTATTGTGGGGGAAATCAATGCTTAGTCTCATTCATATGTTTGTTTGCAAAAGTTATTCTAACTTAATCCACAGAGTTATCTACCAAATCCCAGACTGAATTCTGTGGTGGCAGAGGTACAAGAAATAAAAGACTACATTGAAGTCAGGCACAAGTAGTCGCCTTAAGTTTCAAGCTTTTAGAGGCACTTATGCCCCCCTTACAGGACCAGACCCAACATGCAGCAATTAATGCATTCATTAATTTAGATTGTTTGAGGGCCACACCCTGCTACTCCATTTTTGAAGCCCATAGTTTTAGTCTGAAGTTGAAGGCAGGCTATGACAACCTAATTTACACATGAATACTCCACTGTATTTGCAAGTGCAAGTTGTACTGTGCAACCTGCGGTTTAAACATCGTGCTAGCATTCCTATTATGAATATTGTTGTGGTTAGGATCCCCACAGTGCTGCCTAACACAGCAGCACACAACAGTGTGCGTTATATGAAGAGTTAAGGTTCAGAATTTGCTTTGGTAGAGAAGGTAAATTCCTTTAACAGAATAAAATAACTAAACTATGAGGGAACAGAAGGTCAATTAAAAAATGCAAGTATTTCAAAACCAAATGATGCATACTTTTCTGCCAGCTATTCGTGTTAGCTAGAACTTTGTGTGCTTATAACGGCATTTAGTTAGTACATTAATTAGTTTTAGCTGTAAATGTAATGCAATTAAGATTCCTGTCTCTCTTACACATTTGACAGAGTTTCTTTTAATAAGTCATTATTTCCTGTTAGTATCCAGTAGTTACAGTCGGATACAGAGTAGCTCTGGCACTCCACAGTGACCTGTAGGGGAACAAAACATCTTACAATTAGTAATACTGTCACAGTTACTAGCTCAAATGAGTTAATATTGGTGACGTTTTTCTCATTTAGTGTAATGATAGCATGAGCAAACTACTTTTTTTTCAGTTAATTGATGTCAGGTAAAGATTCAAAAGGTAAGTACTTCTAGCAGTACATAAAATGACATGAGAAAGAAATACAAGGGTAGAGAAGGACCTCCTGGGTCCTATCTCATCTAATTAAAGGCACCTAGGATATACAATCACATTCATTATTATATTACCTCACTTATTATTAGCATGTTTATTAGCTCCAGCAATGAGCTGCAAGAGAAATCCTGCCATCATTGTGAGTTTTGAATCTAGCCAGGTGACACTGCCTGCCTTGTCTGGTCTGTCCAGATACCTCATTAATAGAAGTAACCAAAACAGAGAATTTTGCATCTGGTACAAAAGACAGGACTCCGCGAGCCCATTTATTCATGCAGGAGTGTGATTTGGTTGCTTGAACGTAGGCATACAGTGCCATGGAAGACCTGTTGGAGGGTCTGCTGCCTCTCCTGTGAGTGGCCCTGTTCAGATGCCCTAAGGTACTCCAGGTGGGACTAGACCTTCAGGCAAGCCTAAGTCCTACATTTTAGGATAGGATGAGTTGACCTGATGGAGGAATCTATTTCAAGCGTGCATGTTGCAGTGACCAGGTCTTGCTAAATACCTAAGCATTTCATTTTTCAAGTTGTGTGTGAAATGAGTCCTCTAAAAGGTTTGGTTTATTGTCCTAGTTTAGACCATGTTATCAGACACAAGGCTGCTCAGCAGGTTTCCCCAGAAAGACATGATTTCCACACTTTGCTATTTCTTTTACTGTATCTTGATCCTCTTTTTCACCACTTTGCTTCCTCTGAACAAGTCTCCTCTCAAATGAACAGCCTGTCCCTAATTACCTTCAAAGGTTTGCTACAGTTCTGTTACCTATCATTCTTGACTTCTATGGAACTACTGCTGCAGTCACCTAGATGCTGATGTTCTTGCAAGGCTCCATATTCCCCAAAAGTTCCCAAATGTCTTCCAGTCACCTTTGAACTTTGGTCACTTGTTCTTAACCACTTGTGGAGTCCAGCCTTCCCTCACAGTACCAGCCGAAACTTCCGTCTGCTTCTCACATTATTATCAGTGATGTCTGGAAATTTCTCATGTTGTCATGGTCTCACATCCAGTAGTTTTCCATGCCCTATTCAGTTAATTTAACCTCAGGATTATGACAGTCTGGGTCTGGCCAGTGGTTTAGTCATTCGTTTACAGCACTAAGAAAGGTACTGGGGATTATTACTGAACTTGATTCTGAAGTTGTCCGGAAAAGTATTTTTTAGTTGTGTGATGAGAGGAATATAAAATAAAGATCAAATACATTTGTTCAGTGTTGGGTAAGATGATACGGCACAGTGCTGACACCCATACGCCCATGTAAAGACCATTCTGAGATAAACCAGCTCCAAGTGAGTAAGACACTGATACTCTTAATCATACACTGATACCATCAACTCTTCAGGACCTAAAAGAATGGGGGGAAAGGCTTTAATATGGCCCCATTATTTTCACTGGAGAAATTCCAGAGTTACAGTCTGTGTGACTGCTTCTGGTTTTGGATCACTCCCAGACGTCAAGTCCCAAAGGTTCAAGTTTATCTTTGACTTCTTTGGAAGACATTTGGTGGCCATATCATCAATATGCAGATGACACTTAGTTCTGTTTCCTTCTTGTCAGCCCAGGCAGGAGATATCTCTGTACTTTCCAGTGTCTGGCAGAGACAGGGAGCTGGACAGAAGCCAAGAAACTGGGCTCATTCCAGAGCTTCAAACTGTTTTGTGATGACTGGCCTGAAACAGATTTTGAGGAACTTTTATTCAGGGATTAATTTGTTTGAGTGGTTCATTACTCTCAGGGTCTTAATAGTCTCAAAGTGCTCTGCATTGCCTCCTGATGAGAAGAGCTGGGACTATGCTCTTCAGCAAACAAAGGAAAACTAAACCAAGCCCCTCTGCCAGGCCAAGAGTGTGGTTGCATCAGCTCACCTCTGCCAGAAAAGAGGGAGCTGGATTGCTGTTTCCTGTTCTTCTTATCAGTCAATCTCAGCCACGCACTGCCTTATGCAGGCTCTGGAGCTTGTTAGGCACACACATGAGCTAACACAACTTATCAAAACAGCAGAAACAAACCACACGGAAATGAGGATAATTCCTTCCACCTTCTAGGGTTGCATTTGCTCTCCAGAGTCCAACAAAAGCTGGGAAGAGAAGCTGGAGCATGAAAGAAGAGCAAAGGAAGAGAGTGAGACCTGATAAGGTGGTGTGCCTACAACCAGGCTCACATTACAAGATTTTAGACTCGATAACCACCTGAAGGATCGGCTGCAGCCTTAATTCAGCTCTCTCTCTTTTAGCCACTATGGCTCTCTCAGGGTAAATTACACCCGCAGCTTATTCCCAACAATGGGAGCGATTAAAAGCACTGTTTACTATCTACAGAGCCCTAAATAGTTGAAACCTAATTACTTCCAAAAGACTTTCCTTCTTTTGTCCTGTGGTGACCCCAGCATTAAATAGAATTGCTTTGGCTGTCTTGCCTAGGAATGAACTTTGAGGAAGCTGGAAGCAAAATAATGTCTCTAGAAGGCATTTTCCTGAAGAACTCATTCCTGCCAGAATATTTGCTAAGCCTGAACTTGTCCACATTTGGTACACGATGTGAAATAATTCTCCGTGCACATGTTCTCTGCTAATAACAGGCCCCAGAGTCCCTGGCATTCAGCCTGCTGTTGTCTATCTTTGTCCTTTAACATCGTGTGCTGTTGCCTGAGCACGCGCCCCGCAGCCTCCCACCAGCCTTTGGAAATCCTCTGCTCTGCCCACACCTCCTCCCACTGCCTGCAGCAGGCCGTGGCGTTGGTCCAAACTCACCAAGAGGGAAGCGCACAGCCATGACTTTCTACTGCCAGTCTAGTCCCCAGGTTTGGGACTTGCATGCTTTCCGGGCCAGGATTAGCCTGGAGGAAATTTTCTTGGGTCGGGAAGGACCCTCAGCCCCAGAGAGACACAAAGCCATGCTCTGTAAACCACCACCATGCACCATTACTCCAGCGACATTTGCATATGCGCTGCACTTCTACGTGGCCTGCAGTCAGTGAGTTGCATGTGGAGAGCCCTCCCAAATGTACCAAACTGCTGTCATCTGTGGTAGTGCTTGTGGCAGGGATGCTGGCCTCTGCAGCACAGCTTTTGAAACACCTGTATGCTGAACTTCTGATTACACTCACCTCATGAATGGATTACAGATGCCCTCCTCTTTCCCTTTGACCTCCCCCCTCGCAGGCCTGGGCTAACATTGTCCAACAGCCTGAGGAACATTTGCATCTGCTGCATAGTAGTGATCTTTGGACGTTCGTGTCAGGAGTGATGTAGGTATATCAAGGCCTGTCATAAGGAAGAGGACCAGGAACAACTTGAAGTTCCATCCAGCTCTTGATCAGTGAGTTTTGTTTCAGAAGATAATCCACTTCAAATTGTACTGAAGGGCTTGTAGAAAAGTCATCTTCTTCTTGTTATTCCTTTGACTTTCTCATCTGTGAATTTAATTTCCTTTTAGCCCTACTACTTTTTTCCTGTATGATGTCTGTGTAATTTATATTTGTGTAGTTGTGTAAATGCGTACAGTTATATTACTCTGCAGAAAATAGGTGAAACACCTTAACATCCATGGAAAAGAACACTTTTTTCTGCCTGACGTGATTTCCCATCATTTGTCTGAACTCTGAGATCCCAGACCTTGTTCTATTTTTTTAAAAAAAATATTTATTGCTTATGTAGGTATTTTTCTCACATTTATTATTTATCTCGGTTTTAGTCAATCATAAATAGTATTATATTTTCATAGAAAAATGTATAAATCTTGATTTATTTATATTGGCTTATCTTTTAGAAACAACTACACATATTTTGTGTTTCTTCGATTATTTAGTGGAAATGCTCTTTTGTGCCATGTAAATAATCTGTAACAAATCTCTCAATGAATTCTGGTTCACCATGTTATTAATGCGTTTCCATTTTAGATCACATTGACAACCATTGGCTATGGAGACAAAACTCCTCTTACTTGGCTTGGGAGGTTGCTTTCTGCAGGATTTGCTCTTCTTGGCATTTCCTTCTTTGCACTACCTGCCGTGAGTATGCTTATAAAATTTGTAAAAAGGTAATAGAAACTTTTGTAGCTCCTACCACTGTTATGATAAAAAAAAAGCTGAAGGAAGCTCCTACATGTTCAAGCCTTTTTACTCTGTTGCAACACTGGTGAACGCTATCCAAAACCAAATGAAAGGTTTGGTGTTACTGTCATTGCTTGAGTTGAGAGGAGTCTCTTTGGCAAGGACAAAACAGGGAAAGAATCCTAAATTAGGTAGCATACTGTTGTGCAAGGTTGAAATTCCTTTATTTTATTATGAGCTGTGGCTTATATATTACTACTTTTCTTTCAGATTTTTTTAAAAAAGTCAGTTGATACGTGAATTAGATTCTATCAAAAAAAGTGAGATATTTCTAATAGGTTGTCTTGCATGACCATGTTAGGCTACCAACAGAGAGTAGTAGAAGGCATTAAATCAACCAAAATTTAATGTCATTGAATGTAAAAATGTAACGAGCATTTTCTGTGAATGATTGTAAATAAACATGACAGTTTATTTATGTTGCTTTTATCAATGCTCAAGACATTTTAATAGAAATTGGAATCACTTAATGACTGAAGTATAGTGTAGCTTCAGAAATAACTTTTAATTTTTGTGACTGAATTTCCTTTCTTTTTTCAACATTACTGCTAAATAAGTGTGAAATCAGAAGTGACATTTGTATCTTCTTGTATTGCATCCTGTGCAACTTGTACAGAAAATCGATATTTTAATACTTGGGTTCATTATCTACAGATCACTGTGAAATATATATGTAATACTAATATATTTGTTTTCAACCATACAGACAAACCAAGACTAAAAGCCAGAGATTTCCAACAACATTGAATCATCTAGTGTACTACATTCATTTTTATTCTAAATACAGAAAGTATTTCAGTATCTCTGGCATATTATAATGCATTATAATTATAATACATCACCTGTTTGTGAATCTTTGACATTTAACGGCAGCTACTGTAATTAATTCTCTTTGTTACCTAACCACCACTAGCAAGAAAGTTAGTGTTAGCAGAACTACAAAGAACATGTAAAAGATTAATAAGCTTACATATTGGAGATGCCAGAACTTAGGTTCCTCATGTCACACCTGTGTACAGATACTTATTTTCCTCACAAACACTTTTGTGTGGAATCTATCTGTAAAACAAGATATATGCAAATGTTGTACATTTCTAGTATTATTTTATCCTAAGAACCAAGTGGAAATACTCTTCCTTAAAATGCAGACATGTTGAGTCAAGGATGGAAACATTCTCAGTCTTTGGGTCTGTTCAGCAGGAATCAAGTTTATCTTATTTATTCAAAATAAAAAGCCAAAACGGGAGATGTTTCATCATCAGCTTTTTTCATAGCCTATAGAATGAACAATGGGGACTATCTAGCAGGGAAATAGGGAGAAGAAATAGCCTTAATCTGTTAAGCAAGGCATTTTCTAACTTTTCTAAAACCAAATGTTATGATAAGCACTGCAGATTTGGACTTCAAAGTCCATATATATATGGCATATCTGGCAGCTGGTAATTTCATGATTCCTGGCTTAAATTCCTCTGAATCCTCCCGCTTGATGCTTTATATATTGATATATAGCCATGGCCCTTAGAGTTGCAGGAACATAGTGCAGCACAAGCCCAAGCAATGGTTGGGAAGAATGGTCATCGGTAGCACCACAGATGTTACCTCATAAGTAAGGAGTCTCCTGCCTCTCCATAAACATCTCTTGCCTCTCCATAAACAATGCTGTAAGTCTTATACTGTCATATAATATCACAAATGTGTTACATAAAGCAATCGTATGGTGTAACATCTCCACAAACCCCTTGTAGCTGGTTGTATACATTTGTTGAAAAATCTGCCTACATAATGATAAATGACTTATTGTATTGCAGGGCATCCTTGGCTCAGGATTCGCATTAAAAGTGCAGGAACAGCATCGTCAGAAACACTTTGAGAAAAGAAGGAATCCAGCTGCCAGTCTAATTCAGGTAAATATTAAATCAGTTAAAAGATAACAGTAGGTGATTTAAAGCACATATTGGAGCAAGTTTTATTATTTCAATATGGAAAATTTTGTGGAAATAATGTTTAAAAGATTGGTTAATTTCATTAAATAAGTTTGTTCAGTGACTTCCCTGTGTTGCCATAATTGTGTATATAGCATTTCTATGTGTAGCTTTTGAGTTCTTGTGTCCATGCTGAAGAAACAAAGTCAAGGATGCCAACTGAATGCCTGCAGTTAGCAAATTACTTGGAAAAACAGAACTGATCCCTAGACATTCCAACTGACAGCACAGCACTCTTGCCTATATAAAGCTCCTTTTCATCCACTACAGGGTTTAAAGTGCTCTGATGAGTGATATTCTTGGTGAAAATTAAGTGTCCTGCCCAGAGAATTGCTTTCACTATTAGTCAATTCAAAAGCTGGGACTCTAGGTGCTAGCAATTCCAAAATGTCTGAAATTGTCAAAGTGGTTTCAGCTCCAATATGGACATGATGGTGCAGATCAACTATCTAGAGATTTTTTTTTTAAGCAAAATTGTCATGATAGTTGTTAAATATTTGCATAATTTTCCATTATTACTATTCAATGATTATTAAATACTAAATATTTGAGATTTAATATTTGTTAGAATAATTGATAAATATGAATCCATTCCTTTTTTAATCTACTGTACTGTAGAATTAGTTTCTGGGATATTTTCTAACAAACACATACATTCTAATCTACTTCTAAATCTTCTTCCAAGTTTGGTTGCCAGAGGAAACACACTATAGTTTTAGCTGTTAGACATAGCTCTTCTTATTAGTGTATGACAGTCCAACCAGAATATTAGTAAGACAGCATGCTAAATAGATTAAGAGTAGCTAGCTGATTGATCTCAGAAAGTGACTCTCAATGGGCAAAAACATTGTGAAGGGAAGACACTTGTGGTGGGATCCCAATAAGGATGGTTGTTGAGCACTTAAACACTCACTTTCAAATTCTGCATTTTCAGTGGTCTGGAAATTAATGTAAAGTTGCTAATTGAGATAATTCATAATGACACAAGTCCTGGCACAATGGTAAGGATGAGGGCAGGCACATGGGAATGAACCCAAGGATGATCTGGGTGACTTGATCCAAATGGCTTAATATACCAAATACAAAACTAGAGACAATGAATTCAGACTATTATGAGGACTCTATCCTAATATTCATGACTCTGGAAAGGATTTGACCAAGTATGAGAAACAGGAAAAATCATGAAGAAGGCCTGAGAGCATCATAAAAGTTCCCAGTATGTTACTCTAGCTGGTTTATTACACCCCTTTGGTACAGATCTAGAAAGGTGACATGGAGGAGAAGGTTGATACTATCACTGTATATGGTTATGCTGGTACTAACATGCTACACATGAACTCAGCTGCTACAGTTTGTAAATGAGATTGGAATCTTAGAGAAAGAAAAGAAAACAGTGCAAAATATTAGTCCAGGACTGGAGTAAATTTCCTATTCATAAATGCAGGATGTGTCTGAAGTTCATATCATTGTCTACTGTAACAGCGTCTGGGCTTTATTTAATTGTCTGTTGTGGATATTGATAATGAACTACTGTGGAAATCAGTGTTCTCTAGTTTATCAGGATAATTTCGATTTTCTAATTAGTTACTCTACAGTATTAGTCTGTGTTAACTCTTCTCTTGCCATAGATATAATGTCTGCTAGAGCCTTTACTTGACTTAAAGACAGGTACGGTGTCACTATAGAAAACTGGAATGTTTCATAGTGACATACTTTTCTTAGTATGTTTAGCTTAAAAGAAATATTCAGTGTGAATATTACTTGAACTTAGTAAGTTGAACATAATTTGAACAATTCCAGAGAGGAGGTACTGGAACCTACAGGACTATTTAATGTAGCAGACAGAAACATAACAAATATCTTTGGCTATAAGAGAAAACCGAAGAGTTTCAAATTAAAAAAAAAATGTAGAGATTTCTGACAATGAGAATGATCAACCAGTGGAACAATTTACAAAGTAAGTGACAGATTCTCCATCTGGAGCTGAAGACTAGATGTATTTCTGGGAGATATGCAGCAGGAAAACACAGGGTATTAGACTCTGGACAGGAATATCTGTATGACATTTGATAGTTGACGGTATACAGGAAGCACAGATACTCAGCTAGTACAAATTAATATAGTTATGCTGACATCAAGGAAGCTATTCCAGTTTGTAGAACTAAGAATCTTACTATCTACATGCAGTTATAAATCTAAATGATGAATACATTTCAATGCTATGCTTTGGTTACTCACCTTTGAAAAGATTTATTTCATGTTTTTGAACATTTAGCAATGTTTCAAACCACAAAGAATACTTCATGCTTCTTCTAAATCCTTTTTGTCTGGTTTTCATTATAATTTACAAAATGTATTACGACACTTTCTTTACCTCAGACTGCAAGTTTTTGTGAGTGTCCCCTGAGGATTTGTCACAAATAAATCACTGCAGTGCTTTGTGAGCACCTTTATGCGCTGAGTATCTTCTGGTGCTTCCACAAAGCCAGTAACAACTCTTACGTTACTACGTAAAGTGTGCTGTAATTCACAGAAGTTTGGGTAGGTTTTTACTAGTATTTCCTTATTCAACCTAATAGAGTGTATCCCAATCTGAGTAAAATCTCCTCTCTCCATGATCAGTGTGGTGGCATTGTCACTTCATATTCTTGGTTCCTTTGTGCTTTTCTATTGTTTCCCCATACCAGGCATCTTGGCGGTTTTATTCTACCGACGCCAGCCGAACAAACCTGACAGCCACCTGGCGATATTATGAAAGTATTCTTCCTCCCCTCAGGCATGTATCAGTGCTATGAATGATAAAAGAAAGCTATGACTTGTATTGGTTACTAATCTGCTTTTCATTTTTTTTTGTTTCATCCCCTGCTCCCTCTTGCCTTGTTTTTTCTTTTTTACCATATATCCTGCACGTAGTGTGTATGGCGTAGTTATGCGGCTGATGAGAAATCGGTTTCCATTGCTACCTGGAAGCCTCATTTGAAGGCCTTGCATACCTGCAGCCCTACAAAGTAGGTACAAATATGGCAGCTGGTGCTGTTCTCAATGTCTGTTCAAGCTTATAGAGAATTACTATTTGTCTGTTTCATCTTGTTTTGTCTTCTTAAGTCCTCTCATTAAAAACTGCAACTAATGAATCAGATCGATATTATCTAGCAACCTAAGACAGTGGGACAAATACAAGTAATTGCCATTTATCTGAGCAGCAGATGTTACAAACATTATCCTAAAACCCCACTCACATCAAGATTAATGTTTCACACAGTTCCAAATTATTTGTAAGAGAAAACCATTACGTTTAATGCAGAGCTTGCTCCTTGATTTAATGGTATTTTAATAGTTGTGCCTCCATATAAGGCTGTAGCTACAGATCTGCCTTTGTGAGTGAAGAGAGTCTTGTGGTATTCTAAAGGTGAATGCACTGGAGAATTTGCTCCTTTTTATCATAACTTCTGGTATATTCAATATTTCCTTAGGTCAAATTATATCCTCAGTTATACGCATAGTCAGTGGAAGATGACTAAAAAGACCTGAAGTCACAGTTTGGCAGACAGGAAATATTTGATGGGTGAGAATTCACAGAGCATTGGCAGCCCAAGACTCTGTAATAATTCAGTAAAAGATTTACCAGAAGGTAGTTAGCTGACTGAGTCAATACAGGGCACAAGTGAAGAAATAAAATATACTTGACAAAGATCAAAAAGGAGAGCACTAAGAGCCTCATGGGAAAGCTCTTATATGCATCCTAACTGTTCTTATTGCAGACAGTGCAAGAGAATTAGTGGTTTCTCTCTAAGCTGGGTGATGAACATCCACATGACAGTAAAAAGGTAACCATGTGCCAAAACGCTCAGCCAAAAAGAGATTTGGCTGAGTACCCAAAGCTGATCTTTGAATTTCAAAGAGTTGACAAGAACAGAGCTATAAGTAATCCATTACCATAACTGTAATTCCAAAATGCTCTAAACTAAAAGGAGCTTTTAGATTAAAAGTTACATGGAATATTGATTTTTGACATATACAAACAGGTTGAAAGTAACATTGGTGTAAAGGATGGATCTAAAATTACATCAATAATGAAACTGTATAAAATATTCTGAAATATGATTGTCCCTCAAAAGTGCATCTATTTGTTATTTTAAATAAGCATACTGCTGTGCTGTCCTAAAATGAAACCTTTTTATTTACCAGAGATAATTTATCTAAGAGCCAACAGCTTTCTGTTATATATGTGTTAGCAATGCATTTTGCGTAAATGCTTTGCCAACTCAGTCTGCACTGGTATGTACCAAGCATGTTATGCATGTGTTAAAACAACTGAAAAGTTTCTGTTTCAGAAGCTTAGTTACGAGTCTTGCTTGAAAGTTTCTGTCGTTGCAAGGTAACATGTGTGTTGTACACTAATTATATCCATTTACCATTATCATATATCTAACATCATCTGTAACTAAGTAATGCGATGACTATCTGCATAACAAGTATGTTTTTCCTTCCCACTCCCTGACCTGAAGAAAAGAACAAGGGGAAGCTTCTAGCAGGTTTGTCATTTGTTTTATTTCTTTTATCTGTGAAAACGCTGCTCCTCAATGGTTTTTAGATGTTTCAGGTTCTGTAAAGTGGGCTCAATGAACTGTAACTTTTAACTGATAATAATCACAAATTGCATTTTTTTAAACTCATATCAATAGAGTGATGCTGCTGAAATTTGCTTCTTTGTCCCACCTTTTGTACGGAAAACCTAGGCAATTTTACTTTGAGGGGGTGCTTAGTTTGAACAATGCCAGACTAGCAAATGGAGCAGCGTCTCCAGACCCACCTTGGATGCAGCCCCAGCTTCTGCCATAAAATCGATGCTCACAGTTTCCAGGAATTGCAGTGGAAATTACAGTTGATTTTGGCTTTATGAACAAGCCTGCCAGCCGTGTGTCACAGGAGAAAGACTTCCCTGATAAGGTTAGCTGGAGGTCACCTTGGCAGGGGTCTGTGCTGCCCTGCAGCCATGTCTCCACTTTTCCTAACCTTTTCCTGCTGTCTTCTCCTAAGAAGCATTTTGGGACACAGCAGGTGGGGGGTAAGTACCATTGTATTGGCTCACCTCCTCCTGGCTGCATAGTTTGCCCTCTTGCACTGCCCCTTTGGGGTGGAGAAGGCAACCCGGCACCTCTCCTTAAATAAGCCCCACCACCACCACCATCTGGGAGTGCAGGTGGGGTTTCCACCCAGGCTGAATGCTGGATGAAGACTGGCTGCCTACAGCACACAAAACCAGGCTTGGCAAGGCTATCGTCCCAGGATAAATAAATCCCTAGAGATGCACAGTCCTGAGGTAGTGAGAGGAAATGCTGCTCTTTTCCGTACTTATAGTTTGGATCCTTAGGGACAGGAAAGGACTCAGTGGCTACAAGAGAAATTACACTACCTCTGAAACTCATTAGTGATGGGAGTCTGCAGGCGTCCAGCAGCCAGCACTGCAGTATTCAGCACAATAAGAGAACAGTGGATTTTACCTCTTAGCAGAAAACAATGGAAAGCCAAGAAAAAACCCGTCAGTGACACATCAGCCCCTGAAATGCATCCTCCATGCATTGTACAATAGTTCACAAACTCTTCTGGGTTATTCAGTCAGGGGTGGAAAGTCTTCATATTAATTACCCATGTCCCAGTCCACTTTCCAGACTGCTCCTCTGATGCCCGACTCCATCATTTTCCCAACCATGTACGTCACTTCTATTAGTGTCACAGTAACTCAAAGGGACTGAATTTGCTCTGAGATGTCCCTCATGAGCACTTCACTTGCTCTGTCAGTTCCATGACTTTTCACATACATTACCTCCATAGGCTTGCTAGCAACATATTAATCTCATTAAATTATTACAGCCTGATCCAAACTTTTTGCACTCGCCAGCAGTATTTTCTACTCTTTCAAAAGCAATATTTAAAATTGAATTCAGCTTTCTAAAGCTGAGGCTGAAGTTTGCAGTAAATGAGTATATACCTCCGAAACAGAGGAGAGAGGTTATTCCCAGTTGTACCTGCAAGCACTCAGAGACAAATTCACTTACAATAAGTGTAAGCTAGATGCAAAAAAACCTCCAGCTGTCAAAAATATATTAAATTACATGCTCCATCTTAATGATAACTGTTGTAGTTTTAAAAGTAGTCAATGGTTGATCCAGATTTTTTTCACTTTATTTTCACCGAATGGAAGATGTTCGTCCCTTCAGAAATTCTTAACTAGTATGTGCACTGCTGCAAATTAGTGTGGGTATAAAAATTAAGTAGTCAAATCCTGAGATACTGGTCTACAGTAAAAAAACCTACAGACCACTCAGTGCCTTTTAAAAGAGGTGTGTTTTATTGGTGGCTGTTTATTGTTCTTAGCTGATACATTGTTGTATGTTTGTGTCACTTAAAATACATGTGCTTTATCAGGTCTTTTGTGGTAAAAATGTAAATGCAAAGTTCTGCAATTGTACTGCAAGATGTCCTTGACTATTTAACTTCTCTCTTACTGCTATGCTGAGTGACTTGCATGAGATGCTATATGCTTCTTGTTTCCCTCTTTAACTAAAGATGTGTTTGCACAAGTAGTACATCAGATTATTTTCTGAATATTCTCTTTGCACTTTACTCTGTTCTAATAACACTGGAGAAAGCCTTCTGTTCCTTTAGGTAAAAGTTAATTATTTTCTTTCCTATCAAAATGACTTTTATGTTTACAGGAATGAATTTTTGCATTTTGTCATGGATAGACTTACAGTCTTTCATCACATAACTAAATGTTGCAGTGCATTTGAGTCTAGAGAGAACTGTGCTTATGAAGCTGTAGCTTCAAACTGATTTTATGAAAAATATGTCTGTTGTATTTCCTAAAATATTATACTCAAGTATTCTTATTAATCATTTATCAAAAATAATGGTAGACAACCTCTTTGTTGCTGTAAAATGAGATATTCCTGTAAATCAGTTCTTGAGTTCTGCAAGTCATTTAAAAAAGCCTGTATGTTAAAGACTACGTATCTACAAATGCACACACTGGACCCTACTAGTATTTATTTCTGTTCAATTATACAATGTGGCTGAAATCCTTCCTGTGCAGGAAACTAGATCAAGACCGATGAATCGTGCAGCATCCTCAGAGTATAAGTAGTCTTAAGCTGTGTGTAGAACATGCAGTGGGTGTCCGCAAAGAATTAATGTCACCCATCTAGTGTTAGAACTACTGAGTCTGAATATGAATTTCTTATTCAGACAACTCTGATGAACAAGGAGGAGTTTTGTCAGTATAGGAACTCGGGGGGGGGGGGGGGGAAACTCATCCCTGCTCTGAGGGAAACAAGTAAATTGTACTCTGGAATTCTCTCCATCTCATATATCGTATCTGTTTCTTGAAATAGTTTTAATGTAAACTCTGCATGCACCATAGAAGAAAGAAATTGACAGTGATGCAGAATCTAACTTCAGGTGGAAATCCTAACCCCTTACCTGGCAGTGGAATGCTTAGTAACATGGTCCTCTATCTCCCCTCACTCCTAGTAAGCTTTGTAGTAATAAACAGAAGCTCTTCAGGATGTACACCCCTCGGAAACATAGGTATTCAGCATCCTGCCTATTCACATGATGTTTGAGAATGCCAACTAACATCAGGTGCATGACTCATTTACTTCCACTCCTTAGTGCTTTAAAGTTCCTTACCTCTCCAAATGAGGTTTCTTGATTTATTTATGTTTAAGTGCTTGTAATTCCCTTGTTGCTTGTTGCCTGCAATAACATTAAGACACTGGCATTAATGCCAGTTCTTTGAAACTTACTCAGCCGGACAATTGCAGTGTGCAGCACACCATGTTTTGCCGAAGCCCAATTCCCCTTCTCTGCCTGAGACTTGGCCTTTTGGAATGCATTAGCTTGCAGATATCTAAAACTAGGGTTGAATATTTGGGTAAAGACATTTCCTCCAGTCCAAGAGGATTTTTATAACTAGAGCAGTTGAGTTCTCCATCTAATAACTACTGGGGAATATTAAGCTGTAACATACTAGGCAATATCAACAGTCAAAATGTGCAATTTTCGAGGAGAATCCCCTTGGACAGAGCCGATGAAAGCTGTGCCTGAGTCCTGTACTGGAAGGTAGAGGAATGCATGTGAAATCAACCATCTGCTTCAGCTCAATTCTGTTGAAATTGTGTCTCTTCCCAAAAATGGTAATTCCTAGATGGATGGATCATATGGGTAGAAACCCTTGATTTATAAATCAAGCTTATTATTTTTTTTCTTAATTTCCAAAAATAATTTAAAAGATAATGGAAGTACAAACTGATTATAGAAAATTATGGGGGGAAATAGTTTCTCTTCATCTGGAAACTGTTTTGAAAAAGGAAAAAATACACAAACCCCCTGAATTTCATTTTTTTTTTCTGTTTGATGATTGAACTTTAAGACATTATGTGCCTGAAATTCTTGTTATTACTCATTGAAGGTATGAGATATAACACTACATTTCTTGGGTTCATGCTGCTAGTATGAGGCTAGTGGAGAACTCTTGAATGTTTGAATTTCAGGCCTCGTGCTGTCCATTGCATTTGCATTTGTCCAACTTAGCTTCATTTCAGTAAAATCATCTGTAGGCTTGGTAATAATCAACATCTGTCTTTATTGAAAGTTAAGTGCTGAAAATTGGCATGTGCATTTGCTTGCTGTTGTTTGCCATGGGTGATAATTTTGGCAGGTTTAGCTCTGTGATGACTTGAAATCCAAAGTATTTTCCTTCACCCTCAGGCCCTCCAGTTACTTCTTATTCATTTCATTTTCTTCATATTCCTGCTTCCACCAGCCAGCTCAGAACGAAAAACTGAAAAACAAATTGTAAATAGTGACTAGTAGCAAGCAGTACTGTGGCAGGTCTGCAGCTGAAGCAGAGCAGAAGATAAACTGGACCAGAAAGGCACGAAGGTAGGCAGGGAAATAGAGTGGAACTGGGAGGCAAAGACATGCTCAGTTAGCCTCAGTATAGTGAGGTGGTCCATGGAAGACAGAAAGAGCTGTGATTATGCAAGAGAAAAGCATAAGGTAGTATCATTCATCAATTAAAACAAAATCTGTTCAAGTCTGGGCATTTGGTCCAGCAGCAAAGCGTTTGTTCCCCCGGCAGTGAAGCTGCAGTGACCTCTAGTGTCCCTAAACACCTATTCCTTCATAAATCAAAGGTGGAAAAAACAACTAAAAAAATAAATAAGAACTAGAAAGTCCTTTTCTAGCTCAGGAAAGTGAACAGCTCATGCATGTACTACTGAAGAATAAGCAGTAGTATCCTACAATTGACCTTCCAGAAGACAAGCAAACAGAGAAAAGTCACTTGGTTTTCTCCCACAGGTGCCAGTTGTAATTGAGCTCCACTAAAAGATGCTTCAAAGCATCAGTGTTATCGGTACGAATACAATCTGGAACTTTCAACCTGAAAGAATAGGTCCAAAGAGATTATCATTACCAGGGAAGATTGCAATAGGAAGCAAAAATGTAGGTAAATCAACTGGGATAAACTATCAGTCACATATGGTATGAGAAATAGTGGGCAGACACACATGTAAAGTGCAGAGATGATTTGAGATAGCTGTGGTTCTTTCAGCTCCTTGTGAACCTCTGTAGTTTCATTTTACTGATGCTTTCTCATGGTTTTTGCCTTTTCGACCAAGGTTCAACTTAAAGTTTGGGGGTACTTACAGGGTTATATGAATTTCCAATAGCCATTAGCAGGTTTATCTTAGTTCAAGGGATTTCCTTTGGATATCTTTTAAAATGAGAGAACAGAGGAGAGAGAAAAATATAATAGGGTAGGTTCTGCAAGCAGTGAAGCATTTTTAGCACAGCACTGGCCAGTGCTAATTATTAAATCAGAGTAAAGAGCCCTAAAGGCTTTAGTGGCCACTAGTCCGAGCACAGAATGCCCAAAGATGCTTAAAAGAGCATAAGATTATCTCTTCTCTCTATCTCTAATACTTTCTATTATACTGGGAAAAAGCCTATTCAGGATGTCCCCAAAATGCTCTGATTCAGTTAGTCCTTCATTATCCGTTATTTATCATATCTAGAAGAGCCCCTTGGCAGTTTGCTCCCAAGGACAGTCTCTTTCTTCTCCCAAGCATGAATTCTCCACTGCTACAAGTCACATGATTTATGCCTATGCTGATTAGGACCCAGCGATTTGAGGAAAATTTCCCACCAGTCTCAAAATAAGAACAGGGATCCGAGAAGAGAAGACCTGCTATAACCAATGTCCTTGGAGAAACTCTCAAGATGCAAACCAGAGTTTTCAAACCATGCTTCCTTCAGGGGGTGTGTTTCTCTTCACAATGCAGCATCCTCCATGTAGGCCCTGCCATGCCATTACCATTGCTACAAAGCAGATTTTTTTTTTGAAGTACAAGGTCTGCATTTGAAATTAAATTTTTCATTCTCAATGTTGTACTTATGAAAAATATCTCTAGTACAGATGAAGTGTCTACTGTTCCTTTCACCATTGCCTCATTGCTTTGATTTGGAGAACTAAAGACATTCAGTTTAAGTAATCGTTGTGTACCATTCAGCTTTTATAAATGAAATATCCATATATACAGATTATTTAAAGGCAGCCATTGCTTTCATTACTGCAAATTAATTGACAGAACCAACGTGTGTGCTTTTTCATTTTTTCATTTTAATTTTTGTTTTGGAGTTAATGGGATTATTAAAAATATGGTTCACTGATGATTTTTATGGCTTTTTTACCATTTTTTCTTTCATTTATTTAGTGCAACAGGAAAAGAGCTGAGTAGAAACATTTTTATTCTAAGATTCATCAACAAAAATTTAATTTGATTTCATGCTTTGATAGCAAATACAGAGGAGTTAAAAAAAGCACAAGGGACACGTGCCTAGGAATAATATCTATACAAAGAAGTCCATTTTGATTCTGTTGCTCATGCTGTATAGTATGACAATGCAATAATGTGGCTAATAAATATTTTACAGCTTGTATTTTCATTAATTTGTACAATGCAAAAGACTCCTGAAATGAAATGTAATTCAGTCTTGAAATATAACTTTTATTGAAAATTGAATTTTACAACTCACTTTTCTTTCAAATAGTATGTTCTGTGGGTCTTTTGTATTTCATATGCAACAGTACACAGTACTGCAGGTATGAGTAAGAATTTCCAATGGAAATAGATAATATTTCCAGCACAATCATGTGTTTATTTCAATAATTGCTTTCTTTGGGCGAGGGAAGAAGGGGATTACATTCAGAAATTACAGTAAAGGTATTCTTTAAAGTGATTCAACATGCCATATAGAAACACATTTATCTAATAATCTTTCTATTTATGTGCTTGTTTTATAGCATTCTTGAAAATTATCTCATTCTAAGCTTCTTGGCATGTGCTTTGCCTGTTACAAGCTGTATCCTTTCTGCTCTCAGCGATGTTTGTATTCAGAATGAAATGCTATGCTGTGCTCTGCTCTGCTATGCATGGACAAATATATCTGATTATCTCAACATTTCACAGCCACAGAAGTTTATAATTACATTCCATTTCATGTAATTACATATGAACACTCTATTTTCAGAGTGCAGTAGGTTAAACATCTAAGAACCACATAGTTCATATTAGCATTAGTTAATTAGCTGCAGAATTCATTTCTAATGAAAACATCTTATGGGCATGCTGAAGTTAAATGCAAAGACTTTGAGCATACTAGAAATTCTTTTAACTTCAAGTACAATTACAATTTACAGGTAGACAGTCTTTGCTACAGGTGTTTTAAAAGCACCTGCAAAGCCTATGACAGGGCAGGAAGACTGCAAGACCCACTAACATCGTACCGTGAGCAGCTACTGCGTTGCTCCCATCATCTCTCCCCTTGCAAGAACAGGACTATTGATCAAGAGGACCATTCCCTTGTATGCCCAACTGAACTTGAACTAGAAGATAAAATGTTTCCAAACCTCGGTGCCAGATGTCCTTTCTGTTTCCCCTTTGTGCCTTCTAGTACAGGAAGACAAACAAAGGCAAAAATGTCAAATAATGAAAAAGCATAGGCAGATAGTCATAGTGACCACAGGATGTTCATCAGATGTGTTTGAACATGAACAAGGGCAATTTAAGCATATCTCATATTTAGCTGACTGGAGGGGAGGGTTATAAGCACAGAAGGGAAAAAATGAGTTTACAATTGGCCAACTATAAGACCACAGGGCCACCACTGATCCAGCAGTCACAGTCATGAGCTTGGCTGGGCTCTTTGTCCCATCCTAAAGCCCCTGTCTGTTACCACCTGCAGGTAGTCAGCTCCCAGCCTAATCTCCAGTAGTGACTTTAGTAAGCACACAGCATATCACTACGTTTCCATTAACTGGTCATCATGCTGTTTCTTGGATGTTTTGTTAATTTTGGTTTCATCGTGTACAAGTAAGTGCTGTAACAAGGAATTCTGGATATGAGTGATCACTAACAATGCATAGGAAATGTTGGAAGTGCCACATCTTGAAAAAGCATGAGTATACTAACAGTATTTTTGCCTGCTTAAAAAAAATGACAATACTACATGGCATGCAGTTATAATAGAATACATTTTGTTCTTGTTTATTTGAAGAGATAGCCAGAAATGCACTGAGCTGGACTGACTAAGATGGAAATAAACCTATTCAAAATCCAGGAATAGAAAAAAAAATCTTAGAGATTAATCTATAATAACTGGGTGAAATTTGTTCCTGTTTATTATTTTAATTTCCTTTGTACGGTTATTCTGTACTGTAAGATAGACTGCCATTCATTATGCCTCTACCAAAACCAATTACATCAAATCAGTTTCATTCTCAAATGAAATATATTCAATGAAAATAAAAGAGTGTAAGAAACAATTTTCCTACTACTGAGAATTTTTAGAACTTAGTTTTGATTATCATACAATAGAAAAAAGAAATGGAATGGAGGAACTATAGAATAAAATAGATTTCTCTTCTTCACAGTCAAAAGCTAAGTTTTAAGGAGCGTGTCCGGATGGCCAGCCCACGAGGTCAAAGTATAAAGAATAGGCAATCTTCAGTTGGAGATCGCCGGTCACCAAGTGCTGACATTGCCACAGAGGGCAGCCCAACCAAAGTCCAGAAGAGCTGGAGCTTCAATGACCGCACCCGCTTCAGACCCTCGCTGCGACTGAAGAGCTCACAGCCCAAACCCGTGGTTGATGGTAGGAGTTTTTCCTGTCTCATTTGCCATTGCGTGCTGATCTCAGCCTACTCACACTCTCACACACCAGCACTGTGAATGCAACCCCATTTTGGAAAGCAGAGGAAATCGTTATATCGGAGCAGATATACTAGAAGGATATAGCCTGCTTCAAAAGCATGCCGACAGGATTTGTTTTAAATAAGAAATCTTATGTCAGTGGTGCATAGGGAACAACTGGAGGAAAAGGGGTTCCCTAGGCAAAACTGCAGGTGTACTAAATGCACCACCTGGGTTTGGCTGCAGCAGCTCTGCCACCATGGCCCCTCTCCCACTGCTGGTTGCTGCTGCTGCTCACACCCACTGCCTCTGGCTGGTGGGCCAAGCACCATGGCCAGTGCTGCGATGGTTGCGCCTTTGCCAGCTGAGAGCACAGCTTATACAGCACTGGCACTCCCTTGCTGGTGAAGAGTTGGGAGATGTTCTCTTACCTCCACCAGGGATATACTGCCACCAAGAGATGTACTACTGGGTGCTTCAAGTTTTACAAGGTTGTATCAGGTTTGGTAAGGCAGGTGGCTTTAGCAAAGAAAACCAGCATTACTGCTTTTATGTCTTGCTTTCTAAAGGGTATTTTAGGTGTAGGAAGGACTCCTAATGCATGAAGAAGCGGATCTTTGTGAAAATGGTGCGCTGACCCCACAGCAGGCAGAAATGTAGCCTTTCCTGCAGGAATGGATGTTGTCCTTCTCTGCTCTCCGTTCACCAGCTAAAGTCCTCTTGGGCATTAAACCAGTGTTCAGGCAAAGGTCTTCATCGACAAATGCTTACCAAAAGGTAAACAGTGACTCCCCTAAAGAGGGAGCACCAAAGTGGGTAAGAGCAGCCCCCTGAAAGGCAGGATCCGAGAGCACCATATGAGCCTGACCTCTGTAGAGATGGGCACTCACACAGTTCTGGGTGTACCACTGCCCCATTATGTTTGGGGGTTTGGATTGTAGTTTCTCCATTCACATTTTTCCCAACTTATGGATGTCTTGTTCTTTGCTTTGGGACACCCAGAAAGTAAAAGAAATAAAGTGACTGGCTACAACAGGAGGCAGTGAACCCTGACTGTATTTGAAAGGTACATGATAACTCATCTGATCCAAGTAAAGCAATCGAATGTTGAACTCTTTCTGTGATGGCAATCAAGCATGTTACATCCAACAATTGTAGTAAAACTAATAAGGTAGAAGTGCCATTTTGGAGTCAGCTTCCTTTTTAAGAAGATTTATTATCACAGACATATAGGTTGCAAAATATCCATTGGACTGAAATGCCCCATCCCTCAGCTGAGGACATCCTACACAGCACATCTCTTCAGGAGAAGCCTGTGTAAATAAAAATTTCCTGGAGGGCAAACAAGATAAACCAATAGTGCTTGCTAAGGTCATTGTTTCAGTCTAGTCTGCCTATGTGGAGACCTCTCAGATGCACAAATCCTGAATTTGGCTGCACTACAGTGAGCTGCTTGGGTGTAACAGCTACCAGGCTGCTATGTTGCTCACCATTCCTTGCTCCGTTCTGAGGCGTGGGTTCTGGCCTGTGTCCCACAGCAGCTGTGGCACAAGGACTATATGATGCTATGGGTCTCATACGGACATGGAACTGGGACAAGGCCACTTGCTCTGCGATGGGAAGTGAGAAATGCTCTAGGTATCAGTGGGGTTGAAGCTACTCTGTCTAAATTTAGGCTTCCTACATAATCACTCATATAGCACAAGTATCTTCCCAAAACCATGCCAGAAGTGATTTCATAGGTTAAACCCTGTAGCTCTCACTGAGCCTGGAAGTGACCTAAGAAGAGAATAATTTGTTGAGCACACTCCTGGGGCATCAGCAGCTCCCTTCTACTCCAGCCCCACAGCCTGCACCTCACTCAAGCGTCTGTTTAGTTTTTCATCAGCCCATTTGTCACAGAAACATTTCCTCTGCGTGTCCTCTATTTTGTCCTGTATATATTGTCGTTAATAGCAATGAACAGCACAAGAAGATCATAGTCTTTCTTATTGTCTCCTTTTCATGGAAAATGTGGCATAAATGGCACCTTGGGTATATCTGCAGACAAAAGATAACAACAACAGAGTGTTCATTGCGGTGCATAAATCATTAAGAATCTTCCAGCTCCTCAGACGAGCACAGTCTGTTTCCATGTCAGAGGTTTCCATCTACTAATCCACCCTTACGAACTGAAGCCAACATTTATGACCAATTTCTCATCGTGGCAGGAGGAACAGCTTTCGTTGTCTCCAGCTTTTAGGCAAATGCCAAGTTTCCACTTTGGGATCCTGTCCAGCTACTTCTAGGACTGGTATCATCAGACCAATGTCCATTATGCTTATTGCTGAAGCAACTCTCTGCTCAACACAGTCCAGTGCAGGAAAATTCAGGCACTGCCAACATCAATTTCTTATGTGTGTGTGTATTACTGTGTTCACAGTTTGATATGCTTTCTGCATTTGACAGCTCAATGAAAAGGATTTGGAGATTAAGTATTCAGTGTAGAATATCTTGCATTTTTCACTGGATGAAAAGACAGAATTTGCAGCATTTTATTAATACCTCCTGATTGTCAGGTCCTCCAGTTTCCTCCTTGTTCATTTGGACAGAGGATACCTCTGCTGATACCTGATGCTGATCTTCCAGACAAACTAGAAACTACTCCTTTGAAGAAATTACTCTTGCAATAGGCCCTTTGGACAGAGACAGCATAGTACTGAGTACCTAATCCAGTGCAAAACTTTATATCAGTCACACAGTGAAAAAATAATAACCTCTCATTATGAAATTCCCCTTCCAAAAGAAATGACACTCTTACATTTCCTTGATTTTTCTTTCACCATATGGGATTTGGGGTTGTAAGTGATCTTCCATTAGCACAGGCAGAGTAGGAACTACCTCACTGTAAAGGTGAGGTGCACCGAACTCTGTAAAAATAAAGAGACAAATATGTAGGTAGAGTGTTCAGAAAGGAAGATAAATTGTTAGTACATAAAGATGAGCTAAGTCAATGTGGCGATTTTGCAGGGCTGACTGAGTTCTGATAAAGGATGTGTTTGGAATCTGGGCTAAAATGATCAGGAAGAGATTGCTGGAAAAAAATAAACATTAGCAATTGGAAACTGGTTGGTAAAAGGAAGTTTCTAATCCAGACAGGAGCTTATGGAGGCAGCTAAGAGGATAATATGATTGAAAATGTAGTAGCTTTTCTACCCTAGGCTACCCAGTAATAAAAGGTTACTGATGCTTCCCCTGCTGCATATTAAAACCACAGAAGGAGGGTTTCTTGGCAGCAAGCAAAACACTTAAGCTGGCCAAAGGTAACTCCAAACAGGATTTTGGCATAGCAGCCTAACAACAGTATGACCAAAACTCTTGCACAAATGGCTTTATTTATGGGTAGCAACAGTCCTCTGAAACTGCCTATAAACCATTTATTGCTATTGCCAAAGTGGGCCTGGCAACAGCAGCAATTACTTCACCTACATATGTACTCTGCAAATGGAATCCAAACCTGAGAGAGCTCTGATGGCTGGAGAGAGCTTTGACGGCTGGAGAGAGCTTTGGTGGTGTGGCTACAGATGCTCTCTAAAACATTTAACAACAGTGCAGGGGAGCAAAATTGAAAACCAAGACTTATGTAATCTGATTCTAAATACATGCCCAGTTTTTGGTGACATGTAGTTCACAATGCCAGAACTCTTGTCGAAGAGGAGACCCTGCACAAATGAACAAAAGTGCCAGGATGCTGTATTTGCAATACCTGTTACCAGTTTAAAAAGGAATTACGACGACCAGGCAGATCAAAGCGAAATCTTCACTACTCAAGAATGGTAAATAGTCAAGTTTTACAAAGTACACACTTAAAAGGATACAAGAATCATAGAGAACTGTGCAAGAGCCTTCCCCCAACACAGCTACCACCATACCCCTACACCAAGCAAGCCAGGAGCCACATCCAGACCCAAGGCCTCCTCAAGCAGTACAGCTTATGTCCCTGACCCAAAACCAGGGAAACCACAGCCAGATTGCCCATGGGCAACAGCCTTTGACATGCGAGAACACCCCCTGGCAGAAGCCAAACCTGTGCCAGAGTCTGTACAAGCAATAGAATAACATGGGTATTCTCATGCCACTGCTTGAGAATCTATGCCCATGCCACATTGTATTTAGCATAGATCCAGCCACAGAGACTTCATCTCACAAAATATATCCTTTCATCTTTTCTGAGGAAGACAACCTTTTCTGCTTAAGTCATGCTGCATTCTTGCACAGCCACAGCAGAAGTAGTTAACAGATATTATGTTGTGCAACCAATTCTCAGTAAGGGAACAAAAATGTCCAATTGTACTTGTTTTCTACTCTCCCGTGCTTCTAAGCCTCTGCATGAGTTATTGCGCCTTTACTGCAACCTAGAGACATTGTGTGGCTCTTTGAATAAAACACCAAAACCTTTCAGCACTGGAGATAGGACAAACATATTTCATTTGATTAATTAAAAATAAGTCTCTAAGGAAACATTTGATTTCTTACACCATTCCTTGAACATTTTACACTCACATGACCTCTAGCCTTTCATTCCCTAAAGAGTACTTGCACAAAATCCTCAGGGTAGAGTATATTATAATAACTATGGAAAGAATGCAATTGTGCATTTCAGCCCCCGTGTCCTCAGTTACTAATACGTAATTTATGTGTTGCAAAAATGACAGGTTTTCCTTTCAGTAGCACAAACATCTTGACCTTGTATAAGGTTCGCTTGATGTGGCGAAGGTCCTCAGTTTGGTTGCTTTTACGTCTTGGTTAGCTTAAATTTGCTGATTCAAAATGAATCTGCATGATGTCAAAAGAAAGCTGCTCAATTTGTGTAAACAAACCCCACGTGATGGAACTCAATGCCATTTTATTAGCAATATATCAATTTGTTCTTGACAGGAGATTTATTTTTTTGTGGTTGTTTTACTCGATGATAGAGCTCTCATTTATTACTGTTGTCACTATAATTAATTAGGAAGATCTTATAAAAATAATCTGGCATTCTGATCTAAGCTCTGAGTCATTTTTTCATTCTGTGTAAATAAGTACAGGTTGTTAGTTTTGAGGCATTGTTTTAGTTTATTCCAACTAAGGTCCCGGCCATATGAGTCCATAATTTAGTCTCTCGCTTTATCATATATCTCTAAGGAGTCTGCTGTGCACTGTTGCTCACTGAATTCAGTGCTTACTCAGTGGTCACAGATGAATGATTAGCAATCTCAGCTCCATGAGAAACAGCAGCAGCCCACCACACAGAAGTATGTGGTACATGGATTTCAGATAACCTTATATACAGTGAAGAGTAAACAAATGAGTTAAGAA
This sequence comes from Tapera naevia, assembly GCA_033556795.1. Classification (NCBI taxonomy): domain Eukaryota; kingdom Metazoa; phylum Chordata; class Aves; order Cuculiformes; family Neomorphidae; genus Tapera; species Tapera naevia. Next base: position 6,183,157 of record JAUMJJ010000079.1, on the reverse strand, counting down.
GTCAAGAGGACACACATAAAACTTCCCAACCACAATGTAACCCACTTGCACCAATTATGAAATATTTGAGGAATGTTTTCATTTTAGAAAATGTTGTTGGGAAATCCTTCATGGCTTTTTAAAATACAGAACTCTCCTATGGCTACCTGAATCGAAAGCTGCAGTCCTCCTCTCTCCTTTTGTTCACTGCCACCACCACCTTCACACTACAGGACCTGGAAATCTTCCAGGGCTCAGGACCTTTGTAGACCTTATAGAATATCAGACGTGATACAAACTGACAGGTGCTACAAGGTCTTGCAGAGAGACAGTCAATTAGGCATGACATTTACCTCGTTAGTCCACAGTTCTAGATATTATCATATATATCTTGCAATTTCTTTTACAGTTGTCTTGTATGCAATGTATCTAAAATACCAGAGATGTGTATCTAAAGATACACTAAAATCATATGTTTAGGGTCACCCAGCATTTCTTTCTTACTCTTCTCACATGGCCATCTAAACTTTCTGGCTAATGTGTTACTATATATAAAATAAGCCATTTTAACTGCACAATTATTGTGCATATAATGATTTTTTTTTTTTTAGAAAGGATCCTGGTCCTCCATGTCATCACTCAAAATGAAAAGGACTCTTTTTTAATTAAGTAGTGGGAGATGTTCCACGGAATATTGCCAGTACAGAAAATTTTTGAGAAGTTAAATAATAACTAAAGATAATTCTGAGTTGTTAGAAAGGAATGCTAGAATTTTAGATATTTGGAACCTGCCTGCATTCTATGATAACTGATATAAATTAGGTTTCTGACCTTAAAAAATTGCACTTACAAAGAAAGGAGACCTGGTAATTATACCCAGAATATGTAAAAAACTTTCCACCAATCCTATCTTCCATTTTGGCCAAATCCGAGGTTTTTAGAAATGTTTTCACGTATAAAATGTTGTTAGGGATATTCTTTATGATATTCTGCTTCATACTGCACTGCAGCTACCAAATTCCTGTTCTTATGTCCTCTTCCTCATCCAGAAAGTTTTGACTTTTTCAAGAGAAAGACAAGGGAGAAAGGAATGGACTACACACATGGAACTCCTGCATCCCTCATAGGTACTGCCTGCAGGGTGGAGGCTCTGGTCATGCAGAAAGGAAACAGAATTCCTGCAAGCTCATGCAGAAGTGCTCTTCCTTCCAGGAGGCACCACTTTTCTTCCTTTCTGAAGAAAATGCTTTCCAGAATGGAAATATAGCAATCACTTCATAAAGGCTCTCTGTAAACAATGTTTTCAAGTGTTGTCATCCCTATTCCCTCTTTCTTAATGTTGCCACTTGAATACTGTTGTGTACTACCAGGGATTTTTGTGTAATTTTCTAGACAAATATTAAGCATCTAATGTAAAGATCACATCATGGAAGTTTACTTGTCTTACCTCCTTCCTTCTTTCATGATTAGAAGAAAGTCTTTTCTTCTTTTTTATTCAGAGATCAAGGAAATAAATACATGTTTCATTCTCTTGGGCCTCCTATTTCTGGCCTCCACCCTGGAAAACATATAAACATGGGTGTTGCCTTTCTGTCTTTGAGGGAGCTTTAGACATTCTTATCATTAAGAATGTGATTAAGTTCCATCTCAATTGATACTGCTTTTTCAGTTGATTTTTCCTATGGAACTTAGCAAGCAATAACGGTAAAACTATTCATGTGAACTCTTTACTGAAGGAGAGTCAGCTTGTTGATGTTTTAGGCAAAGGAAAATTTGATAGAAAGTCACTTCTAGGGATAGTGATGGAATTTGTATTCATGGTTCAACAAACAGGAAAATAATGAGAGATTGTGAAGAGGCAAGTTTTGTGAAACAATTTAAACAAAGGGTGAGATGTTTTGTTTTGATAAGGGGAAATTTCATGAATTGTATGCATATAAAACGTGAAGATGTTTGTACTTGGAATAATTTTGGGAGAAAAATGTAATAGATTCTGTGCAACATTCTGTGCATTATGACATTTGTGGAAATACTATAAAATACGTGCAGAATATCTCAATCTTTTAGAAAATATGGGCTAAATCCCTAGTTCTCCACAGAAAATACTCAGAGTGAAGAAAGGTACTTCAAAGCTTGTGTAAATCTAAGTGAAATGCACCTACTTTGTGGGCAACTTAAGCATTACCTACAGCAGCATAACACGCACTCTACACCGCTTTCAAAAGGGGCTGAAAGAACAGAATAATTAGAGTATTAAGCTGCCAGCATTGCTTCTTGAACAAGAGGGGTTATCTGAGCTCAGTAGCTATTTACTAGTAAGGCAGCTAGAAATGTAACGCTGAAGCAGCTTCCTGGGCAAGCCTGCCGCAGAAGTCCTATGCATCCACACTTCCCACAGGGCGGGGCATCATGTGATGAGACAATCTGTCCCTCCAAAGTTTTCAATTTAAGTCTAACTTTACTTGCCCAGAAATTAGATGCACTGTATTACCCACTCATTTTCTTTCTGGCTCTTCACACAGAGAATCAGTTTTGGAGATGAGCGTGCCACGTTGCGGTACCCTGCACTGCTGCCCTGGGCAGCCACAGCAGCTCTGCACTTGGATGGGACTGCTGAGCAGGACGCAGAGCAGGCTGTGGAGATGCATCGTGGATTGCTTGAACTTCAGTTCCCAAGCTGAGCTCTGGATTCTCAATGATAGTTATAAACTGCTGTAATATAACTCAGCAGCTGTGAAAAACAGGCCACCATCCATTTTTTACCTTGAGTCATGCATTGTAATGAAAATCAATCATGCTTTTTTTCCAAATCAGAGCTTCTTTTTGCCAAGTTGACACAATATTGTGCTGTAACGTGAATATTTGAGGGTCATATGCAGACTATCAACTTCAGGCATCTGTTTAGGTTTTTCTGTGTCTGTAAGGTGGGTACTCAGCCTCAGCAGAATGATTTAGATCACCCACATCAGGAGCCCTAACTACCTCCTATGCAGTCAGAGTAAGATCTAAGTCCTTCTGAAGGCTTCCAAAAACATGTCAAAGGGTCTACATTGGGATCACCATACTGATCACTGTGGTAGGAGTACTTCCATAGGACTATTCATGGTGCCGGCTCTTGCAGTTACTAATGCTGGCTTTTTGTTGCTAGTTTATAGCGGCTCCCAGAAAACAAATTAAAGAGTACAAAATCTTTTTGATTCCATTCAACAGGCACATAATTACTTGAATGTTACTGACATTGAAAGCATGGAGCTATGAGGGTGATCACAGCAGTGTCACAATTTTCCCAATGCCAAAGAATGTTATTAAACAACAGAAAACACTTCTAAGAAAGGGCACATGATACTTACAGAAATAATAAATCAAGTCTTATGCGAACTTTTCCACAGAGCCATATGATATGCAGTTATAAACATGTAAATTTTCTGTTGGTGACATATAATGTTTCAGAACAGTGTAATTTTTAGCCCATTAATTTGAGATGATCATAAATGACTGGAGTTTGCATGACAAATACTTAAATGCAGTGACAAGCAGGGTAATATAAAGATGATTTTAATGACTTGTTCATACCTCTTTTGTACTTGCTGGCAATTGCTTATTTGCTGTATGATTAAATCAAAGACTGCTCTTAAGGAAGAAAGAGGAAAGAATTAAAAAGTGGCAAAGCCAAGACTTTAGCCAGAAATAAATGATGTCAAAGATCACAAGACAATGGCAGATGCCTCATCAGTTGTGAAATAAACACTTTCCAGATTGATGTTTAAGATCAAAACATATCCTGAATTGTTAAGATACGGATATGATAAAAGATTAATTGTTTCTGGATTGTGCCTGGCATCTTTTCTTAGGGAGACTTGCAGGGGTATCTCTAAATCTGTATTGAGATAAGCTTTGACTACCATCAAGACTCAATTTGTGACCTGCCCAAGCAACAGTCTTTAAAAGCCTCTTCAGCTGGTGGCAGAGGCTCCGGAGAGAAAGAAGGAGCAGTACTAGCCTTAGGAAAGGGTGGTCAGGCACTGGAACAGCTGCCCAGGGAGGTGGTCGAGCCACCATCCCTGGAGGTGTTTAAAAAACGGGTAGATGAGTTTTTGAAGGACATGGTTTAGCAGAGGATGGGTGCGGTGGGACTCGATCTCAAAGGTCTTTTCCTACCTGAAGATTCTCTGAACGTTCTATGAAGGCCTGGTAGAGCAGCCAGGTTCATGCAGAGCAGCTACTGCCTAAGATTCCTTGTAGAGCATGCTTGGACCATGCGCAGCCATCTCAGAAAAGAGATGGAGATGCACCTGAGGACTACAGAGAAGAATGAAGAAGATGACACGTGCAGGGCTAGGCACGAGCCAGCACCAGAGAGTCTACCTGCTCCATTATTGATGGGGAGGGCTTTCTCTGGAAACAGGCAGCAGTGTGGGGAGCTCGTCAGAGACCGTAGCTTAAGCCTGTCTGGGACCTGGCAGGGATTTTAACAGCAGCAGCTGCTGAAGCAGCCAAGCTGGCCCCAACACAGCTCTGACCTCCAGGGTAAACTCAAGAGGGACAGAAGTGATACAAGTACATCTCACCTCATAACTACATCATAGACAACGTGAGCTTCCACTGGAAAAATTCATCAGAATGTGAACTTTGATTTCAGTGGGGTTTTAAGCTGGAATTTATTTTTTTTCACAAATTGTTACTCTGCATTTCCCAAACTTTTTTCCCAAGTCTGCTCAGTATTATAAAGAAACATGAATGTTTCCCATACAAATCAAACCAGATTTATAGCTTTTCACAAGTTTTATTGACATGTGGTACTGAGTGCCTGCCATAATGAAGGAAATTCATGTCAGTGGAAATACTAGAAAGAAAAAAAAAGTGATTTATTACGAGCAGTATCTCTTCTTAAGGCCAGCTTAAATTTATGAGTTTTCCAGCATCTGTGTAAAGATTTTGCTGATTTTTTTATCCAAATGTGAGCAACATGGAATACTATAATTGCAACATGCTGTTCTCAAAACAGTTCTGCAAAGACAAAGTGCATTAAGGAAGTCCTTTTATTAATAATACTGTACTCGGCAATGGACTCAGGAACTCTATCAGTGAGAGACCCCTTTAGAAACATGTTTATTTTAAACTTTGGAGACTCCTGCTTCACTGGGGTTACATGGTTGTAGATCCTGTGACCTTAGCAGAATTATTCTTAAGTTACACAGACATAACTGAGTAGATTCTAACCTTAGAGAGCCACTGGCATAACCAGTAGCACAAAATGCCCTGGCTTTAATACAGTACTTAGAAATGAGCTGGGAAATTTCAGAAGTAACTGGAGAGTCTGATCAAACATTACACCTGGAAAGCCAGTATTGTGAAATACTTAGCACCTTCAGAGACAGAATTTTAGGTAGTTTAATTACATATTTTAGTTAATTACATTTTTGGGGTAGGGATCCAAATCTTAGTTAAACAGGATAGGTGGAGGGACATCTATATTTTATCTGTAAGATAAGCCATGTCAATAGCAAAGCTTGTGGAAGGGGAGATTTCAAAGTTTTGTAAGAAAATTTCACTTTTACACTGGAAATTTTTTCAGGTTGCATGTAATTGTTTCCTTGAATTGTGTACTTCAAGACATTATTGATTTGGCTATAAAACATCTTTCTACATTAAGTTGATCTTTCAAAGTTACAGCAGATTTCCTCTAGATATACTAGTTCAGCAACAGTCAAAAAAAGAATATATATTCTTGAGAGTAATGAACTAGCCACAGCCATCAAAATAAATCATTATGGACAAATATTAAATATGTGAAGACAACAATGCAGCAATACCAGGTCTTGAAGATGCGGCCTAGTGCAATGTTGTTTATTCCAAGATAATACTCCTTTTACATTTAAAAGATGCCATGAAATTTTGAGGCACTTCTGACTGACAAAGAATATTTTTCATCTTTAATTTCCAGTCTTTGCAAAAAAAGTCCTGCAATCATTTGTGTCTGATTGTGCTTCAGATTTGCTTATAATAGAAGCCCCTGAAATGGTTTACTTGCAGTGCTTCTGGATGACTAAAAGCCTATGTTTTAAACAACAGCATGAATGTAGGCAGGGACAATATGACTGGGAAAAAATCCCCTCCACTACTGAGGATAACTGAATCCCATCTTTTTTTCTCTATTTCATGTGTCAGTATTTCATTTTACACTCTCTTCTTTCTGAACCAGACACTTACATGTTGAAATACACTGACCTTTAGTGAAATTGTTCACCTGGGCACTTGTACCTGAAGCAGGTGAAGAGAGATGGTTTGAAAAGAAAAAACACCTACTCCCAAGACAAGTTTCCTATATTTCATGTGCCTTTGAGACATATATGACTTATGGGCATTCACTGATGCTGCCCTGCTTGCTCTGATCCCGCTCCAGTGCATTTTAATTTTGTAAAACTTCTCTGTCATGCATCAGTCCCTGTTTTCTTGTACATGGACGTACACTGGCTACTTCTGAGATTTCTAGTTATTTTTCAAATGGTAACTCTTAGAGATGGTGGTAAGAAAGGGTAGAGGATCTTTTTTTTCATGCAGGTAAATACAGTAACTTGGCTTAAGATCCAGTTGCAAAGGAAATTTGCCATATCTATATAGCTCTGAGGTTTAAGGTGGTAATTGATCCATGATGGATGTCATTCTCTATTCATTTCTGATAAAAAGGTACTTCATTTATTTTCACCTGTAATAAAGTGCTGGATTATTCCACAGCCTCCATAGTAAATTAAATGTATCTTCTCCTTTGTCTTCCATGTCAGGTTGAATATAATGGTAAAAAAAATAAAATCTTAATATAACTCCAGCATCTTTTCATTCTGCCCTTATATCTGTTAGCTCACTGCTCTCCCTTAAGACAAAGTGTGATGAAAAACCATGAGACATCAGCAACAGACATACTGTACTAAACTATTAATTTGTTTGAAAAATAACAGGGCTTTCTTCCTTTCTGTCTTCTACTGTTTACAGCAGGGACTACCAGGCCTTTAAAGACACAAGCGCAGACACAGATGACTGCATTGTATAGTTTGTAAACTGATGAAGCTCTGTCTTATTTGATTTGTAGTCCTTATTTTTCCAGAACCACTGTGCAGTTAGAAGACAGTAAGCAAGAGATTTTTAAATGCGTCTTGTTTAGTCTGCTCTTGTATTTTGCAGCTGACACCAGTCTTGGAACAGATGATGTTTATGATGATAAAGGGTGCCAGTGTGATGTGTCAGTAGAAGATCTCACCCCGGCTCTTAAAACTGTCATCAGAGCAATCAGGTGAGTAAAAAGTACTGAATGAATAAATATTTAAGATTTCTTTCATTAAGACACTAATTAACTGTATGTCAATTAATAAAATGGTAGGTAGTTGAATTTATTACGTGGCTATGTTTGTCACATAGCTACTGCTAATGTGATTTATTTATGCTTCCTTTTCATCAGTATTTTACTTGTAAGTCAAAATATTTTATCTGTTCTGTTTTCAGCTTTCCAATGTCAAAAAAATTATTTGACTCAGGAGAAAAAGAGAGTAATGAGTGCTGGTTCCCACTATTTTTCCTGTAATCCAAAATACTGTAATCCAGTTTGATGTGGTTTTACAGAATGTGTATTATCTTGCCTGGAAAACTTATTTCCTTTAAAAGTCTACGGGTTTATTGCATTTCCATATTCCTGAAACTGTCATATGACTTTTATTACAACTTTCTTCTGGTAACAGCAGAATAATTACATTCATTCAATTGTGCAAAGGCTTGCCTGCCACTATCCATTGAACTAAATATAACCCCCCATAATTTAAAACTAATAGTCTCCTTATTTTCCAAGAAAGTAGCAAACTGCACTGAAACTTATAAAATTGCCTGTATTGAAAGTTTAAACTTAGCATTAACCCTCCTGAGACTGCCAAGGCTCTTCATTTTCCTGAATATTCTGAAGTGCAAATCCTGAGAGGCAATAACCCCGCCGTAAAGAGTAAATGAACAAGCAATGGGAGCTCAGGCATTCCCTCTCTGCTGACAGAAAAGCCAAAGTTATTGCTGAGGGTCACCCAGCTCTGCATCATGATCACACCAGTGGCCAGCACCCTTCTTGCAGGCAGGCAGGCAGGAAGCAGCCACAGAGGTTTTCTGCAAAATCTTATGAATGATGATGTTTTCCTGCAGGGAGAATCCCGTCTGAGTTTTCTCAGCACTATAGAAAGAAAGAACTCAAGCTCTTTATCAAACAATTTCATGCAGTGATAAATCATGGGCTACTTGTATTTCCTTCCTTTTTTTCCACTGATTGCTTATGAAGACAGATAAGCAACTAAGGCTGTTTCTAGTACTTTTCTACTAGCACAGACAGCTTGTCAGATCACTCGCAGACATCTGTTCGTACCATTTTTCCAACTTGCCTGGATATGACCACACAGGACGTGTCAGATACCAGGTCCATGTCGACAGCCAATGCAACTGGCAACTCAAATGTCACTGCTGAGCACTCTCTCTCACCAACAGTTTTCCAGCAGGTGACAGAAATCCTTCTACACAGTGGGCACCCACCTACAGAGCAGACCTCTTTTTTCAAAAGGAAAATGCTCCAATTGGGAACTACCAGCATAACTTAGTGGCTCTGATGCCAAAGATCCTTGTCTGTGATGTTGCATTTTGAACAAACTGGCTAACACTTGGCTTCAAGTGCACCTTGCCACTGTACTGGCAAGTGATACCAGTATTAATCTCATTCTTAAAACTGACCAAATTCTTTAAGATCTTCTTGACATTTTAATACTAAGTTCATAGGTACTGCTGGATTGTTCAGTGCATCACCTGCATCTTTGCTTGATTCTCTTGGTAATTACCAGCAATGGAAAGTTACCAAATGTGAAGGCTCTCATTGGCAAACTTTCCACACAATGTTATCCACAGAAATGTTCTAATAAGAACAAAGATGCAACAATCTGCTTTTTGCAGACATGCACTATTTAGCTGATAAGAGTCAACTTTTTAGACTATCTCCAATTTTTTCTCTGTGCACTTGGCTTATCAAGGAAAAACTAATTTCACCACTGAGGTTGAGAATAAGAATTCTGCAGCTCCATTTGCTATCAATTAGCCACAAATCTCTCCCACCTCTTCCTGTAAATGTTAGTGTCTCAATAAATTACAAGTGCATACATCTTGCTTCAGAAACATACCTTTGTTTGAGATCTATAATGCAGTAATACACAATGATCTTCAGACTTTCATTAAATGCTATACTGTAATCTCTCAAAATCAAGAGACTGATAATTCAGTACATCAGGTAGCTGATACTCCTCTTTCTGATTATTCAGAGTATCTGTTACCTGTCTACATGGGGATCTATGCAAACATCTGAAGACGGATCTGAGACACTATGTAGTAACTGTAGAATTTCAAGATGATAACATCTGCCTATATGGAAACTTTGTGCCTCATTTTGAAGTTTGTTTTTAGCAACAGCTTTGAATTGCAAAGGCAATGGGGGAGGGTGGAGGTTGGTTTTCCTTTCATGCTTGTATATAGGAGCAGATGAAGATATAAGGTACTTGAATGGCTTCATGAGACGCTATTCAAAAGACTCCAAATTAAAGTATACACAGCTGAATCCTGCATCACCTTGAAAAAACTACAATAAGGGAAAGTACTTTTTCCTCCTTAGATCTGGGTACAAATTGTTTTACAATGATACAAATGGTCCCTTTGTTTTGGGAAAAAAATGAAATTAGCAAAATTAATTCATGCCTGCGGGTTTACAGAAGTAGGGCCTCTCTCAGTTTGGGAATTAGAACTATGATGTTTTTTCGGTGAAAGGAGCCTAGGATATTCTGGTTACTCTCAAGTTGGGCAGCTTTGAAATAGCAAAACACAAAAACTGGGGGGTTTATAATCTTTCATTTCAGCACTTTCCAAGTGCACTGCTTCAGTTTTGACCTTGCTTATTTACATCTTTCCCAGGGCTACTTTATTCTTCAAAACAACTTTTTGATTTTAAACAAACAACACACCTAAATTTTCATTTTGAAATTGTCAGAACAAGAGGTGGAAAAAATAGTTCTTTCCTGAAAAAACCCTTCAATTTTTTAACACATTGACCCTTTCCAAAAATAGAACTCCCAGTCAGTCCTACTGAAGAGCCACTGGGCAGAGTTACCTGGTAACATGTTAAGCTGTCACCCTCCTCTCAAAGCACCTCAAGCTTAGCCTTCCACAGCCCAGTTATAGTGCTTCCCCCTCTAGCCCCCTTACTACAAAACCTCTGTCAGGAAAGACTGATTGAGGCAGTAGAGAAGTAAGGAAAAGTTCTTTGATGCATTTGCGCAATATTGGATGAGCAAGGAGCAGATGGGTAGCATGGTGTAGTGTGGCATGCTTCACAGCACAGGATCAGTCCACAGCCTCCAGCTGGGATCAGAGCAGTACACAAAGAAGTTCTTGCTAGCAGTACACTGAGCCTTTGTGCCAGCAGGTTTTTGTAGCACTGCTCAACCAGGCCTAGTCTTGTTGTGAACAAAAAGCCATTAATATCCTGCAGCGTTCCTGGAAACTAACAAAAAACATTGCATTTTCCATCACTGTTAGTTGACAATGATGAATGTACACAAAAGAGACTAAAAAAGAAGATAAGGATACCTTGTTTCTATATATTGCAATATCTCTGATCATTTCTTGTAGCAAAAGACACTAAACTCTGTAATACTCTCCACAGTGGAAGCGATGGAATTATTTTACTATTTATGGAATACAAAATTAGATTTGTGAAGCATAAATAAATATGCAATAGGAAATAACTGCAACGGCAGGAAGATGAACTTGCTGACCTCAGAGGTCTTTTTCTCTTTAACTCTAGTGATTGCATAGATATATTTTCATTTGTTTTTAATAAGAAATAATGTCACTAAAAGTAATGAAATTTGAGAATTCTTGAGCTGGTAAGCTGTATAGTTGAATAGTCATACATATTTAATAGCCAAAGAAGGAAAATATAATTTACCATTCATGTTCAGTCGCTAATATTTTTTTGCTGCACCTTTAAAATTTTTAGCAGCCATTATGAATTTGTTCAATGATCATATTTCAGAATCAATTTCTTTTACATCCAAACATATTACATATTTTCTGTGCAGTCTAGGCAAGGCTCTTAAGTGTGTCTTGGGCTACAACAGCACTGTGCTTAGGAGAAAACAATGTCTCTGGCTCTTAAGGGATAGGTTAGGTCAAGACCCAAGACAGGAGGCAATACTGACCCACTCACCTGACACATGGTGGAACTATCTCTCAACCACCTTTGTCTGTTGACTTCTCTGTATTGGATCCTGACCCCTTCTGCGCATTGCAGTTTACCAGGAAGAAGGATTTTTTGGCATGCTAAGGTCAGAGAGATGGAGGAACCAGCACAACTTCAGCTGTGTGCACCTGCTTTCCTGATTTAGTAAGTGAGCAAACAACCTGTGGGCACCTCATCTGGCTATGGGCAAGACATCCTACCTGCCTTTAAATCTATCAGGCAGGAACCACTTGTGAGTTTACCTGAATGAAGCTCCATTTCTTCCTGAGATAATGACAAGACTGACACAGTTAAAAATAATAACACAAGTACAATAGTGCTGCAGGGAGGATTAGAGATGTTCTGTCTCAGTCCTGGTCTCAATAAAGTGCACTAGTGACAAGCAGAATAGTTTTAGTAATAGAAGGGGCAACATGAATGGCAAATAAAATACAACAAATGCCAACAAATGCCAACAAATACAACAAACACACAATTGCACGTTCACAAAACACTGTAATTCTAGATCAATGCTGATTTTGCATTTGACAACAGTTAAATTAAATGGATGTTGGTTGTTAAGGGTCAATAAGACAAAAGCTGGTTCTGGACCTGTAACTTTCTACAAATTACCAAGGCACGTAAAGATAAGTGAGACCTGTGGTTTACATGTTAAGCATGGACAAAGCATGTTTAATATATTGGTCTAGCTCGACACAAAAGACTTTTCTGCTCTTTTCCAGATGTATTATTGAAATAGGCTACTTTTTATGGCTAATTCTTGCCACAAAATTGTCACACTTTTGACTTGAGTAGGTTTACAACCACGTATCAACTGTCATGTTATATTTAAGTTATAAAATACTACCTCACAACAAAGTATATTGCTATTTAAAAATACAAATAATACTTAAAAAAATCATGAGGACTACATGCTTTGTTCTTTTGGGTTAATGTTTGCTGTCAGTTACTTCTGTTCGGTCAGTACCAGCAGTTGAGCCTTGCCAGCGACGACTCGGGTTAGTTTATGATGAGTCTTGTTTGCCCCCTTGTGGTATAGCCAGAAAATACTGTTGCTCTGTTCCTCCTTTTTGTGTTTAGGGCTGGCGCTCACTTTGTGCTCATTCCCCTATTTTCCTACAGGCAGGTTATTCACCTGTGCCCGCATAACTGAACTTTTAGTTTTTATCAGACAGGAACACACCAGAACAAGCATTTTTTTATTCTAGAAGCACGAACGAAGGAGGCATAAAGGTTTTTGTTGTTCACTATTTTGAACACGCTCTGTGTAGTTGTAATAATCTCTCAGGATGAGCGTTCAAGCCTATCAAGCTCAATTAGATAGATATTTTAAGATATAGAAATAGAATTGAATTTTTAAAATTGATGGTAAATAACTTTGGAGAAATAACTAAATTTGATAACTGCAAAGCAGTTGCTAGGCTCCATCAATGAAAGGATACAGTTTTTTCGTTTATAAATTAACTTGTGGTCTTTTAAAACACCAGTCTTTTATAAGGATTCTTTTTTTCACAGTATTTGTAAAATTATATATATTTGAAGCATAAAAGAAGTAAGCAATGTGGGTCTGTTCCAAACCCTGCTGAAGTTAATTAAGATGGCAACACATGAGGTAATACCTAAACCAGAAATAGTACAGTTGCACCTCACTGATATAGCTGTGATGCTTTTTGTCCTGTGTTTGACTTCCGAACATTATGAACAAACAATAAAAAAAAAACTATTATAAAACTGCAAAGCAGAAATTAAGATTAAGACTTTAGTGGATGCTGATTAAGAAGCTTATATGGGTGTTTATAAAAATTACTCTTCTATCTCTTCTCTTGTAAAATCACCCAGTTGTGGTAAATTCAGTTGTCTTCAATTATGCAAGTAA